>CM053149.1:17196812-18677645 GCA_028571685.1 Heterohyrax brucei
CTGCTTGCAGCTCTGGGCTAGCAGCAAATCTAGAAGCTATGCTCTTAGGGGACCTTCCAGGATGTCAGATCATCAAGTCTGGTCTTTTAATAGAATTTTAGATCTGCACCTCCACTTTTCTGCTTCTACATCAGGGAGTCTAGTTTGTGCTCCCCATCAAGGCAGTTATCGTGGTGGCCAGGCACCATCTCTAGTTCTTCTGGTCTCATGTTGATGTAGTCTCTGAATCATATGGCGCTCTCTGTCTCCTGAGCTCATAGTTTGCTCCTATCTTTGATGTCCTTCATTCTCCTCCCAGACTCCACTCACCAGAATGGGATGCAGAACGTTTTCTTAAAAAGAAAACTTAGTTATGCCAGTTGACATATATGTCTCCTAAAATCATGATCCCCACACCCCTGCTCCTGCTACTCTGACCTTTGAAACGTTGTGTTGTATTTAAGAAGCCTCTTAGCTCTTGGTATAGTCCAGCAATGTGATCTACATTCTGCTGTACACAAGCCCGAATCTTAATCAAGTAAATACCACAGTTTGATCCTTCCTTGTCATATAACTGATTATCCAAACCGTATTAAAGTTAGTATAACCCATACTGTGACCCTCTTCTCAGGCTCCTAGGAGTGCTGGGGTATTTGTTTATTTGATGTCCTGATATCCCAAGTCCCTGAAAGAGTGCTGGACGCAAAAGAGGTGCTGAAAAATATCCATGGAATAACTTCTCAGTGATCTTCAGGGCTCCTGCCTCCTTTCTGGACGTAACTTTCCACTAGATACATGCCGTGGCGGGCTTTATCTAATTTAGGTCTGTGGAAGTTTTTCTGGGGCAAGCTACTCTTTAAGTTTTATGTAAGCTGTTTTAGATGCAAACTAGGGTAGAGCTGAGAGTGCCAAGATACTCGGTACACTCTCAAGGGAGCAAGGCTTAGTCCATAAAATAGGCTGAGAAACAAATTTGGTCTGACAACTCAAGAACAGGCTTCATAGTGCAGCCCCAACACCGTGGTGGGAAGTCAGGGGTAGGAGGGCATGTTACTGTAGGGGGGTCTTGTTTTGCCCACAAGGCATGAAGGCATAAGTGGTTAAAGAAAAGATTCTTAAGATAATAAAAACAGTGGAAAACAAAAGCTTTACATATTGTTTTTAAAGATCGTAACATTTTTCCTCCATAGGACTGAAAACTGTGATGGCTTGTATTTGTTATATCAAAATTTAACATGTGTCAAACCTAGAATACTTATGTGTGCGTGAGTAAAGTATGTCCATATACATGTGTGTATGTAGTAGTATATGTCTGTACTTATATGTGTGTGTGTATATGAAGTCTGACAAGTTCATGAGCTCATCCTAGCAAAAATGCTACATACTTCATTGCTGAGTATCACTACGGTCACCTTCAAAGTACTCCCCTTGGGACATTGTGCACTGATGCCAGAGTCTAGTGCACCCTTCAAAGCCATTTTGGAACTCTTTTTCTGAAATGCCCATCAGAGCTGTCATCGTATTACGCTTGATGTCCTGAATGGCATCCAAATGTCTTCCGTTCAATATTTCCTTTATTTTCAGGTAAAGAAAAAAAGCCATCAAGATTAGGTGAGTAGGGAGGATGTTTGAATACAGTTAGTCGTTTACTGGCTAAAAATTCCCTCACAGATAGCTAGACAATTAAGTTCACAAACTTGTCACCTTACCACTATGTGCAGTGGCCATTCCAGAAAGAGTTCCAAAATAGCTTTGAAGGGTGGACTAGGTGCTAGCATTAGTGCACAGCTTCCTAAGGGGAGTACTTCAGAGATGACTTAGTGGTATTCAGCAGTGAGGTATGTAGCAATTAAAATAATTCAGTTCACGGACTGTAGTGTCAGACCTCGTATCTGCCTGTGTATGGGTATATGTATAACTAAAGAATTTACTTAAAAAAAAGTAAGGATTTTTTTTTTTGGAACTAAACTCTGAGAATTTCTTTGGCCTAGAAAATATCCTAGTTGTGAATTCACAAGGCATTTCTGAAAATGCAAGGTAGAATTTTCTTCATCTGAGGTCTCAAAATAGAAATTTTAATTCTCAGTTTGTATTTCTGAAAGCCTACTGCTTAAAAGAGGGGAAAGAAAGACGTTTAAATGTCTCATTCTGTGTCTCATGGTGCCCCTCTGAGTTTAATTTTTGTATATGAGTCCTTAATTCTTCAGTAAGTGCTTTATACCCTTGTGAAAAATGCAAACTTATTGAGACTGACAGATTTCATTTGATATGGTAAAAGCTGTAATTGAAATACAGTCCATTAACCTTGATTTTTTAATTCATTATTCTGTAATATTTTCTTATTGTAAAAGGAAGATATTACTAAATAAAACACCTTCATTTTTATAGTTCCAGTGTGATACTGAAGTTAGTAGACTATATAAAATTATTGCTGATAATAAAGATTGTATGATAAAATACCGTTGACTTAGATTATCTTCTCTCTTTAATGCCTGATTTTTGTAGTTCTGTTTTGGTGAATTTATGTGGAATTCATTAACTCAATCCTGTATCTGTGTGCCACCAAGGCCCAGTGTTGTGCCAGAATGTATGTGTATATATTAGCTATTTACAAAATTGCAGTAGTGTTATTTTTATTTCTAGTATGGGAATATCCAGATATTGAAATCTTAATTTTAAATTCATACTGCACTCTAGTGGAGACTAAAATCAATGTAAAATTGTTTTTATACTGAAACTTAGTATCAGTGATCATGAACTATTTACAATTTTAATGTAGAATATTGTAATCTATATTTTTCTCAAAGGTGAAACATCATAAATGTTTATCTATATATCTATACATAATATCTTACCACTGCAGTAGAATATGGCTTCTTCTGTATTTGTCTTTCGAACAGAGACAAATTCACACCTTTTCTTCAGCACATTCAGTATATCTATAAATATGTAGATATGAATTTAACTTGTTGGATCCGACTCGACGGCACTTGGCTGGCTGTATCTTATAAACTATAATATTCAAGAAGATGCTGAATAAACATCAGTCCCTCATTTTTGGACTGAGAAGACAGACAGAATTTTTTTTTTCCCATAAATTTTCAGAATGAGGATGAAATTTTAAAATATTTCCACATAATATTTCATTTCCAGTTCCAATTGCATGATGGAATTTCATTTAAATTCTTCGCATACACCTGTGACCACGGAGTCTTTGCCATAACTAGTGCCGCCTTTTGAATCATCAAGTAGTTTTTATTTTTCCTTTTTTGTAAGTTATTTCAAATTAAGTTGAGTGCCTTTAAATCTATTTATGATGATGTTTCTGGAAATTTTATTCTAGGTAACCTGTATCCAATCAAATTAATATAGTATTTTTCTCCACTTTGCAAATGTTTGTGGTCTCCAAACTTTTTAATAATTTTTAACGTGGTCTTTAGAAGTGTTTTTTCAAAATAACATCCTATGTTACATTTTTTAATTCGCTTTTTTATTGTGATTAAGTGAAAATATACAATCTAAATTAATTTTGAATGCCTGCCTATCTGCAGCTCTTTCTGCTCTCCCTACTGCATAACAGGACACTCTTCCTTTTCATTCTGTACTTGCTGTATCCTCTTAACAAGCTCCTGTCCCCTCCTGTCCACTCTCCTGTCCACCCTCTTCTCTTCCATCCAGAAGGAGACAAGTAGGACAGCATCCTATAAATGAATGGAGCCATAAAGTACACACACCATATGGTTCGCTCCATCTTTGCCTGAAGAGTTGACCTCAGTAGTGTTTTTTTATCAGGGGCAGCGGCAGGACTAGGGGCCACGCTCCCAGGGGAACCTCCAGGCTGCTGGACCATCAGTTGTGGGCTTCCAGTAGAGTTCTTGAGCTGCACCCCTCTTTTTCTCATGTAGCCACAGGGACTCAACATTATGTGCCCTATCAAGGCTATCTTTGGTGGTGTCTGGGCACCATCTGGTTTTTCTAGTCACATTTTGATGTAGTCACCCATTCACGTAGGTTCTTCTGTCTCCTGAGCGTTTTTCCTCAAGTCTTTGTTGTTCTTGGTCAATCATCTGTTCCAGATGAGTTGGGACCATTTGGTGTACTTCAGATGGCAGCTTGGTAGCTTTTAAGATCCCAAATACCACTCACCAATATTGGGTGCAGAAGATTCTCTTAGCAGTAGGCTAGTTATGCCAGCTGGTCTCGATGTTCCCTGAGAGCATGGCCCTCAGACACTGCCCCTACTACTCTTTAATTGCAATATTGGATTGAGAGTAGAAAAGCTTTCAGTTTATGGTAAAGACCAGTTAAGTTGATCTACTTTTTACTGTGTACTGTCACTGACTTCACCCAACTAAATTTCTGTCAGTTATCTAATTTGTGAGAAATCCTGTCCCTCCACGGTAGCCATCAATGAATATTTTCTCCTGTGTGTAAGTCTATTTTTAAGTCTTTATAGCAGGGATCTCGTACATGCATTCATTTTTATTGTCTGTCAAGAAAGGCTTCATGAGAAATATCAAACCAAACCATTGCCATCAAGTCAACTCTGACTCATAGCAACCCCACAAGATAGGGAACAACTACCCCACAGAGTTTCCAAGGAGCACTGGTGGATTTGAACTGCTCACCTTTTGGTTAGCAGCTGTAGCACTTAACTGCTACACCACCAGGGTTTCCCATAAAAGACACAGACTCCACAATAATTTGTACATGTTGTATAAATTTCAACTCCCCTTGAGCGAGTTACGCGGATTGATGCGTCTTTCCCAGACAGTACATTTTTCCATAATAAAGAAATTGAGGAAGATTTTTCTAATATAAGAACATCGATTCAAGACAAAAGTTAATCAATTCCTCCTTTCAGAGACAGTTTTTGAAAATAAACCTTGTCTTACATTTGTGCTATATTTAAACGAACTTACTTCCTCAATCAAACTGATTCCAAAATATGCAAAATTTATCACTTTGTTTGCTCTATTTATGACTTTTTAAATTGGAAAGAATTAAAACAACTTATTAAATAAAATTATGATTTCGCTTCCTTTTTTTTTGTCCTATAGGGTTACTATGAGTCGAAATTGACTTGATGGCACTGGCTTTGGTTTTTAGGTTTACGTACAGAACCACAACAAAAACACCCTACAATGGCCCTTTGTAATGTACCTGTCAAAGAAATCTTGACCACAACCCTTCCTACTTTCTACCTAAACTCATTAAGGCAAGGATATTGAAAACTTAAGCCTTAAATCCCCAAGTAGCTCATGGCAGATTCACTAGTGCATGTCCCCCATGCTGACCTTTTGATGTAAAATGGGTTATTAACATACCATTATAAAACCCACCGGACACGGACCCATAGTGCACTTGCTAACATCTATAATGGTCAACCTGAGTGGCAACTGTCATCCCCATTCCTACTGGACAATCCGCCTAACCCTGATTAAGACATGGCATGCCCCTCTGTATTAGAGCTAGTGTGACCCAGGGGAAGAGGGCATCCATAAAAAACCTGGCTGTCTGTACCAGTGTGTGGTTAACAGGCTGTCCAGATGGCCACCACTAGATGCAGTGCTGCTGGCCAGGTCTGTAAGTTTCCCTTTGTGAGAAAACCCATGTCTCTTGGATTGTCTCCTGGTCAGCTTTTTGTCTCTCAGCAACCACATACACAGAAGCATTTGCATTGCTGGGAATAGATCCTGAGAGTTCAAACAACCTACCAGTTACAGATGGGGCAGCGGGATCATTGCAGACCCTTTATGCAGGGGTGGGAAGCCTTTTTACTGTAAGTCTGTGTATGGCCATCACAGAGATAAGAGAATGTGATTTGGGGCTAGTTTGAAATACAAAGCCAAGGCAGTGGGCCACACGTAAGAGTGATCTTTTTACTCATCCTCCCCAACTAGATAGTTTAATTTTCCTGCTGTGGGGAAGAGTATGTAAGGGATGAATTGAAAAACAAAACAAAACAAAACACAACGCACTACTTCCTCAGTTCTTTTCCAGGGTACACAAGGTTAAGAGAAATTTCAGTTTTATGGGTCACAGATAGAGAGAATGACTACCACTCTATTTCACATTCTTTTTAGTTAAAATAGCATTTTTATTTTTAGTGGTTTTAGATGTAAAGAAAAGTTGCAAAGATAATACAGAAACAGTTCCCAGATATTTCCTATGCAGTGTCCTCTGTAGTTACCAGTGCACATTAGTATGGGACATCTGTCACAACTAATGGTCCTGTAAGACCGTATTGTTATCAGCTAACTTCTGTATTTAGGAGCCGTGGTAGCGCAGTGGTTAAGCCTGCTGCTGTGGACCCAAAGACTGGCTTTCATAACCCACGCAAAAACCCCACAGGAGAAAGGTCTCGCCATCAGTTGCCATAAAGGTGACAGCTTAGGAAACTCTATTTCAGACTGAGGGGCTATGCATCAGAATCTGCAGGAAGCAACAACGAAATTCTTTATCTGTATTACATGCTTTTTTTTTTTTTTTTCCCTCTAGAGTCTTTTTTCTGTTCCAGGATCCTATCCAGGAAAACTCATCAAATTTAATCTTCATGTAAAGCTGAATGGAACTCCTCTAGGCTGTTATGATTTCTTATTTGTTCCTTGTTTTTGATGACTTTGACAGTTTTGAGAGGTGTTTGGTTACATATTTTGTAGACTAGAGTTCGTGGGGGTTGGGGCACAAAAATGATTGAGCTTTGGCTTCTAATGGAAAGATTGATGGTTCAAATCCATCCAGAGGTACCTCCAGGGCTGGGGGGGGTGATGGGGGGAAAAAGCTGCCGGTCTACCTCTGATGGATTAAATTCACGGTGATCATGGCCGTCCCAACACAGTAGAACTGCCCCATAGGGTTTCCAAGGCCATATATCTTTGTGAAAGCAAATTGCCACATCTTTCTCCCATGGAACTCTTAGTGGGTTCAAACCACTAATGTTTCTGTTTGCAGCCAAGCTGTGAAACACTAGTATCGTTGTCCTCTGAAAGATAAAAGCCACTGAAGATCCTATGCACAATTCTCTGAAACTCATGGGATCTCTGTGAGTCAGGATGAACTTGCTTTTGTTTTGTAGAATGCTTGTCAATTTGACTTTGGTTTCCTTTTGTCTAGGTTTTCTTATGGCTTTACTGGGTTCTGTTTTTGTGAGGAAGAGCACAGAGATGAAAAACATCACAGTTAAAGTTATACTTAATTACCTGGCTGAGATAGTGTTTGTCAGGCTTCTCCACTGTATGAGGCCTGACAATTAAGTACATGAACTCATCTAGAAAAAGTGCCACAGACCTCATTGCTGAATATCACTGAAGTCACCTTTGAAGTACTCCCCCTGGGAAGCTGTGCACTGACAATAGAGCCTAGTTCACCCTTCAAAGCAGTTTTGGAACTTCTTTGCTGGAGTGGTCATCAGAGCTATTGTCATCTTACTCTTGACGTCCTGAAGGTCATCAAAATGTCTTCCTTTCAATAATTCCTTTATCTTTGAGTAAAGAAGAAAGTCATTGAAGGCCAGATCAGATGAGTAGGGAGAGTGTTCCAATATGGTTATTTATTTACTGCCTAAAAACTGCCTCGTAGTCAACTATACAGTTAAGTTTACGAACTTGCCACCATGCCACCATGGGCAATGGCCATTCTAGAAAGAGTTCCAAAATTTCCTTGAAGGGTGGACTAGATGTTGGCATTGGTATATAGCTTCCCCAGGGGAATACTTCAAAGGTGACCATAGCGATATTCAGCAATGAGGTATGTAGCATTTAGAAAAACTAAGTTTGCACACTGAAATTTGTCAGGTATGGTGGTCAGGATTATGTCAATTTGGCTACTCCATATTTGGCTGCTGTATTAAGTGGCAAGGTGGAGTTTGTGGTGGCTCCCCGCCCCTCAGCTCTCATCTCTCAACCTTCACTACGGCTACTAGTCTGCTTAGGTAGCCAAGAGCTCCTGCTCTCTTTTTCTGGCTTCTGGTTCCAGGACTTGAACTAGCAGCTATTGGACTCATCAGTCCTTACAGTCGGCACTTGAGAGTCCTGCTCCCTGACCTGCTGATCTGGGGTTCGCCAGCCTCTGCTGCTCCTGCTCCCTGACCTGCTGATCCTGGGTTTGACAGCCTCTGTCCCTTCGTCTCGCCAACAGCTTGGGATCCACTGACCTACACAACCGGTGATCTAGGACTCTGGTCTCTGACCTGCTGACTTTGGGTTCCTCAGCTTCCGTGGCCACGTGAGGCTTGTGCCAGAACTTGGGACATTCAGCTTCTGTGATTATGTGAGCCGTTTCCTATATCTGTATCTATCTACCTATCTATCTATCTACCTGTCTATCTGTCTGTCTGTCTGTCTATCTGTCTGTCTGTGTGTCTAACTAACTATCAAATCTTTCCTTGTACCTACACGTGTTAGTGGTTTTGCTTCCCTAGAAAACCCAGCCTAAGACATCAGGCCTCATAGTGTTAAGTTTTTCTCCTCTTTCCCTACTGAACTCTTTGAATGAAAGTCACTAAGCATGGCCCAGTCTTAAAAGGTAGAGACTTATGCTCTACCTCCTTGACAGGGCAGTATCTACTTAAATTACTTGGAATTCTTCCGTGTGGGAGGATTGTATCTTCTTTCTCATTTATTTTGTATCAGTATGTTGATTATTTTGTACTTAGGGTTGTAATCTAATAGTAGGCTACTTGGGTGGTTGTTCAAATTGCTTCAGCTTTGGTGATTGGGAGCTCCTTCGATTGACTCTCCTGTCTGTTCCTCAGTTTTGGGTTCTTAATCACTAGGGTTACACCAAGCTTAGGGCCCATGAGGAGGATGACCTTTTCCCCTGATGGTAGGATGAGGGGAGAGAAAATTAGCACTTTTCAGAGCAATTTGGGTATCAACAGTTGATACTTGGGTGCAAGTGGTGACATTTCTGACTTGGCCTCAGAAGGCTCTGAAGTGATTCTTAACAGTACACAAATCAAATGAACTACAAACCCGAGCTGTATCCCTGGAGGAAAAATTGCTCTCAGTCCCCCTCCCACTAAAATTATTCTCAAATACATTGCTTAATATAGCTTACCAAAGGTGAGTTCTGATATGTATGCCACTTTTCAGTTGTTTGTGTGGGTGTAGGATAAAGTCAAGTGACACAGTGACAAAATAAACACAGACAAATGAAAATACCTTTTTTTAAAAAAAGTTATCCAAGTTTTTAATGTATATCATGCACAACTGGAACTTAAAAGTTGACGACACAATTTTTTTTTTTTTTTTTGCATTTAAGTGCAAGAAGTCAAGAGAATTTTCCTGGTGTGGTGTGTTTTCTTTTACGAATGCAGGAAAGTTCCCAATCAGTTGTTCTTCTTCATTTCTTAGTAATATTCTATTGTTCTTTGTGGTGAAAGTTTGCATAGAAACCTGGATTACCGTGTAACCATTACTAGGTGTATTCTTTAGAGAGATGGGTTACATTTTTCATGCCAAGCCAGGTGCCATCAAGTCGGATCCGACTCATGGCGACCCTAGGGGCTACATTTTTCATGAGGTCTTAATATTCTCATTAATTCTGAAAATTTCCCTATGAGTAGGCATCGAGTTGACAGCAGGGAATGTAGGTTTCTGAAAACAGAAAACATGGAGGCAAAGAAGTCTCTTCTAATCTCATCCAGAGCTGGCTACTGATAATATTGGGTAGCTTGTGTCTTACATAATTGTGAACACATGTAAACTTAAATGTTAGATTTATTTTTGCTTATTATAGACAAAACACTTTCCATGTTATAAAATTTTCTTATATGTGTTTTTAGTGGCTATAGAAGAGTACACTGATTAAATACACTGTAATTAATCTCTTTGGCTAGATAAGTTGCAATTAAAACGTAAGAATTTAAAACAGTAAATTAATTCTTTTTTTTAATTTTTATTTAACATAACTGAGTGAAAATGTACATTCACATATAAATTTACATGCCCCCCTACATGCAGCTTCCACTGCTCTCCCTGTCCGGTGACAGCACACTATTCCTCTCTGCTCCATACATGTCTCATCCTCCCAACAGTCTCCTTTCCCCTCCTCTCCGTCCACTCCCCTTCCTCCAGCCAGAGGTCAGCAAGATGATATCCTATAGATGTATAGAACCACAAAGTGCTTCCAATATATGGTCACTCTGCCTTGCCAAGTCCATTCCATTCCTGTCCAAAGAGTGGACCTTTGTTATAATTTATGGGAAAGGGCAGCATCAGGGCCGGGGGCCATGCTCTCAGAGGAACCCCCAAACCGCTGGACCATCAATTGAGGTCTTTTAGTGGAGATCTCATGATGCACCTCTTTATTCTTGTGTTGCCAGCGAGACTCCTCTCTGTGAGCTCCATCGTGGCTATCACTGGTGGTGGCCAGGCACCATCCAGTTCTTCCGGTCCCAAGTCGATGTAGGCACCCACTCTTGTGGGTCTCTCCGTCTTCTCGGTTGTCTTAAAAACAGTATATTAATTCTTAAAAAAAAATTGAAGAATTCCAAATACAACCTGCAGTACCAAGCAAGTGATTTTATTTATTTATTTATTGTTGTTGTTGTCGTTAGGTGCCATCCATGCAGTTGTTATCCACAGTGGCCCTAGGTTCAACAGAACAAAGTACTACAGTGTCCTTCACCGTCCTCACAACTATTCCTCTGTCTAAACCTGTTGTTGCCGCCCATGTGACACTCCATCTCACTGCGGGTCTTCCTCTTTTGGTTGACCAAAAGTTTAGTGGTTGAAATCTGCCAGGCACTCCTTGGACACTCTGTGGGCCAGTTCTGTTCTCACCTCTAGGGTCACAATGAGTTGGACTCAACTCGGTGGCAGTGGGTTTGCTTTGGCTGTGTTGGTACTAAGCATGATTTCCTTCTCCAGAGAGGGGTCCCTTCTGGTAACATGCCCAAAGTATGTGGGACAGAGTCTTGAAATCTTTCCTTCTAAGTGGTGTTCTGTTGTACTTCCTCCTCAAGAGATTTGTTCATTCTTTTGGCAGTCCATGGTATATCCAGTATTCTTTGCCAATATCGTAATTCAAAGGCATCAGTCTTTCTTCAGTGTTCCTTACTCACTGTCCAGATTTTACACGCATGTGAGGTAGTTGAAAATGCCATGTGTTCAGTCAGGTGTACCTTAGTCCTAAAAGTGATGTCTTTGCTTTTTAAGATGTTGAAGAGGTCTTTTTAGTAGATTCCCCAGTGCAAATGCATCATCTGATTTCTTGACTGCTGCTTCTACGGGTGTGGATTGTAGATCCAAGTACAATGTGACAACCTCCATCTATTCTCCATTTATCATGACGTTGCTTGTTGGTCCAGTTGTGAGGATTTTTGTTTTCTTTATGTTGAGGTGTAATCTATATTGAAGGCTGTGTTCTTTGATCCTCATCAGAAAGTGATTCAAGTCCTCTTCACTTTCAACAAGCAAGGTTGGCTGTTTTAATAACTGTTCCTCCCCAATCCTGGTGCTATATTCTTTTTCATATAGTCCAGGTTCTCTATATGCTCAGCGTATAGATTGAATACATGTGGAGAAAGGATATAACCCTGACACATACCTTTCTTGACATTCTGCCACACAGTATCCCCCTTGTTCTGTTCGAACAACTGCATCTTCATCTATGTACAGGTTCTTCATGGACACAGTTAAGGCTTTTGTAATTTACGTCCTTCTCAATGTTTTCCATAATGTGCTGCAATCCACAGAGTAAAATACCTTTGCCTAGTTGGCAAGCACAGGTAAATGTCTTTCCTGTATTCTCTGCTTTCTGCTAGGGTCTCTCTCACATCAGCCACGATAACCCTCATTCCATGTTCTCTTGTGAATCAGACTTGAATTTCTGGCAGTTCCCTATTTGATGTATGGCTACAGCCACTTTTGAGTGATCTTCAGCAATATTCTACTTGTATGTGTGATTACTAATATTGTTCAATACATTTTGCATTTAGTTGCATCATCTTTCTTGAAACAGGTGTGTAAGTATGGATCTCTTCCCACTGGTTGGCTAGGTAGCTGTCTTCCAAGTTTCTTGGCGTAGATAAGTGAACATGGCAGTGCTTCATCTGTTTGTTGAAAAATCTCCCTTGGGATTCTGTGAATCCTGGAGCCTTGTTGTTTTACAAATGCCTTCAGCACAGCTTGGACTTTTTCCTTCGGTACCATTGCTTCTTGGTCAAATGCCACCTCCTGAAGTGGCTGTACACTGATGAATTCCGTTTAGTACCCTGACTCTGTGTATTCCTTCCATCCTCTTTTGGACCTTCAAACTTCCTGCATTGTTCAACCTTTTACCCATAGTGCACTTCACTTGCAACTCCAGGCTTGAACTTTTTCTTCAGTTCTTTCTGCTTGAGAAATGCTACGCATGTTTTTCCTATGTGGTTTTCTAACTCCAGGTCTTTCGTACATATTGTCATAATATTCTGTCTTCTTAAACAACCCTTTGAAAGCTTCTGTTCCATTCTTTTGCTCCGTCATTTCTTCCATTTGCTTTAATACACAGTGTTCAAGAACAAGTTTCAGAGTCTGTTTTGACATCCATTTTGAATGACCTCTTGCTTTCTTCACATATGATGTCCTTGATGTTATTTCTTCGGTCATAAGTGTTTAGTGCTTCGAGGCTGTTCTTGAAGTGATCTCTAAATTATGGTATGTTTTATATTCCGGATTATACTTTGGGTCTTGTGGACTTGTTCTAATTTTTTTTCAGCTTTAGTGTGAGTTTACGTATGAGTAACTGATGGTCTCTTCTGTAGACAGTCCCTGGCCTTGTTCATACAGTCCCTTTCCACAGATGTAGTGGATTGATGACTGTACTTTTCTCTGGAAACCCTGGTGGCATAGTGGTTAAAGTACTATGGCTGCTAACCAGAAGGTCAGCAAATTAAATCTGCCAGGCATTCCTTGGAAACTCTTTAGGGGCAGTTGTACTCTGTCCTGTGGGGTCACTAAGATTTGGAATCCATTCAGTGGTGGTGGATTTGGTTTGGGGGGTTTGGTGCTTTCATCAGCCAATATTTCTGAAGTCTATAAAATAACTCATTGAAGAATTTGAAGAATTGCAAAAGGTAAATCATATCTGCACCATAAGAGATCTGCAAAGGGCAATGTATTGGAAGCCCAGAAAATTCATAGAAAGGAGTCATTATGCACAATGATTTATAAATGCATAGCAAAGTCAATATTACAGTAGTTAACTTTGTTTATAGCCATATTAAGTCCAGAAGTGGTGGAATGGTCAACTCCTTTGTTTTCTTTGGTCTGAATATTCAAGGCTTATATTTCTTTGAGTATGAAAAGACCTTCCAGTAAGTAATGATGCTGTTCCCAGAACCCTGATGACATAGTGGTTAAGTTCTTAGCTGCTATCAAAAAGACAGTCATTCAAAGCAACTAGACACTCCTTGGAAACGCTATGCAACAGTTCTACTCTTTCTTAAAGGTCACTATGAGTTGGAATCAACTCAAAGAAAACAGATTTTTTAAATTTTTTCCATAGCTGATGGTGAAGCCTTCTTTGGTTATCAGAAACTCTTTTGTGGTTTATAACATCATATTTTAGGTGTTGAAACAGTTATAGTATTTTTTTGTGTTCAGGATGTGTGCATACAGATGTCTATTTAAGTGGTAAAGACTATAAACAGAAGCAAATATTCTTCAGTTGAATCAAAAGTAAAGTAGCTAATACATTAATGCATGCTAGAGAACGTGGTGGTTAACAACTTGTGTTTTGAGGTAAGTCAGACTAAATGTTTAGTCTAAATGTAGCATATACTCTTAGACATGTTATTTCCTCGGCTTTGATACTGGGAAAATTATAATGCCTATTCTGTTATTTTGATGGTTAAATGAAGAAAATATGTTCTAAACACTTGCTGGGCTCTCAGACCAATATTTGGTACAGGGTAAGCACTGTAAGTGTTTTATACTTCTGTTCCACTAAAGAGGTTGTCAACTTTTAAACAGTATGAGAACAACCTATTTAAATAGAATGAAGCGGAAAGCTTTCATTCTCCATATCTGAAAGAGCCATTATTTGCTACCCAGTTTAAGAAATATGCAGCAATCCAGAAATCTTCATCTGCCTGATCATGATTTTCTTTGCCCTCTCAGATTTCACATCTGCACAGGATGGGGAGAGTGACCCTGAATTCATACCTGATGACTTTGAAGAGAAACCAGAAAGGGAGAAGAAACCCACCAACTTCACTTTGTGCAATGTGTGTAACATTCAGCTGAATTCGACAGCTCAAGCACAAATCCACTACAATGGCAAATCACATCAAAAGAGATTAAAACAGCTCAGCAATGGGATGCTGAAAAACGACCCTGGTAAGCGGTCCTAAATATATATTTTCAATTTGACTTCATCAGCTTGTTCTTTGCATACCTGCAGACTGCTGTATTTTTACCTAAATAACACATTTTTACCCAAATAACACTATGTTTGTTTGCCAACTGTGCCCTCCCCAAGTCAGGTATTTTGATTACTGCTCTGTGCTAATGCTTTATAGTAAAATGAAAATAAAAGTTGATATAGCATTGCTTACAGAAGTACTTTGTGGAAGAAGAGTACATTGTATGCAAGCAAGCATACAAAGTACATGCTATTTGTGTAAAAATACTGCAATGTCTTTTTGAAACTATGGCAAAACAGTAAATAAGAGTTTTATTGAAAAAATATGTTATGATAAATCACTTCTTAGAGCTTTTTCTTGTTTATTATGTGTATTGGCAATATTAGACTTGTGATCATGTGTCATCAGAAAAAATTGGTCTAATTAGAAAACAGTGGCATTAGAGTTTCTTTTTTCTTACCATAATGTAATTTTTGTGGAATAAGCCGTCTTTTACATGATACAGGAGACAGTTTTGTGGTGGTTGTTATTGTTACTTTTAGGTAAGCAAATTGCTCCTTAGTAAGATGCAGCTGGTACTGAAACAATGCATTTTTTTCAGGTAGGTGTTTTAATCTATGCAATATAGTCTATAAGGGCCGATATTTTAAATTCGCTAGTAAAAAATCAGGGCTTGTATAATCACTATAGACTACTTTAAAAGTATATGTTGAATTTGTGAGTACAGATTTTTTTAAAATTGCACAAAAGCACCTTTGGAAATCAATGGGAAGTTATGAGAAAAATCATGGAGTGGTGGCAGAGATGAGGGTAGGTTCCTGTCGCAGGGACTCGGGAGAGTGTAAACTGTCACAGCTGGAAGAGTTTCTGTATTATATTCTTCCCAGGTGTCTCAGGTGTGATAAGTGAAATATACTTTGTCTATACTTTTATGACATTTAGAAATGAGACGGGATTGCGAAACTTGACTTCATCAACATATCTGTTTATATATAGAGATTTTGCTTTAAGGTTACCAAGCAATGAGAAGAAAAAAATTTTTCTAAGTGGAAATTATTTCTGCCTTGCCTTGAATGTTTTATAGTATGGATGAGTTGGAATATTCTGATGGACTAAAACCCAAAACCACTGCCACAGAGTCAATTCTGACTCATAGCAACCCTGTAGGACAGAGTAGAACTGCCTGATAAATTTCCATGGAAACCCAGGTGGTGTAATAAAGCCAAATGCCGTGTAATAGTTAAGTGTTATGTCTGCTAACTATGAGGCTGGCAGTTCAAATCTGCCAGATACTCTTGGAAACTCTGTGGGAAAGTTCTCCTGTGTTCTATAGAATCGCTATGAGCAGCAATTGACTCAACAGCAGTGGGGTTTCCAAGACTGTTATCATCACTGAAACAGATTACTGCGTCTTTGTCCTGTGGAATGGCTGGGGGTTTTGAACAGTCAATCTGTTGATTTGCAGCCTCTCACTTTAACCTGTGTGTTACTGGGGCTCCTGTTCTAATGGAAGAGAAGCTGTGTTCCTCTTTCTAATGTGTGGCAGAGGGTTAATCATGGATGTTATTTGATGAAAAGATGTTTAAAAAAAAGTTATCAGAAACTGAGAACTATTAAATTCTATAGGCATAAAATAGAGTAAACCAAATGTGCATATTAAATTGTGTTTAAAAATATCTATTTTATAGTCTCTTCTTTGAACTTCCTAATGAAAATCTGTTCCATATTGACATACAGAAAACATTGCCTTATGTACAGCTTGATTTGATTCCCCATTGTTTCCTGCTTAGTTTGCCTTGGTGGTGGTGATGGTATGAGATTTTGGTGGTTTACTTAAATCTTTCTGGGTATCTGAAAGTCTCTTTTGAAGAAGTAATAAATACAGTTGGAAATTGTATACATGATAAATACAAAAGGGAAGTAGGACAAAAACCAAACCCAGTGCTGTCAAGTTGATTCCGACTCAGAGTGACCCTACAGGTCAGGGTAGAACTGCCCTGTAGAGTTTCCAAGGAGCACCTGGTGGATTTGAACTGCCAGCCTTCTGATTAGCAGGCTAGCACTTAACCACTATGCTACCAGGGTTTCCAGAACAAAAGGCATGCTTATTTTACAAACCCAAATCAGAGGCAGCCCAAGGTAAAATTTAGAGTAGCTGAAGACTTTCAATCCACAATACCAGGAATGAGGACTGAATAGTTAAAAAATAACCATACTCATGCACTAGTTGGGGTTAACTTTGTACCAGATTCTTATAGAGCATTTTCTTATTTACTTATTCCTCCCAACTTCTCTCAGAGATACTTCTATCTTCCTGTTATAGATGTGGAAATTGAGGATAACATAGATGGAATGGTGTGCTGAAGGTCACACAACTGTTAAATGACCAAAACTCAAAATAGCAGACCTGTTGCTGCTGAGTGGATAGAGCACTACTGTCCTGGAGGGTTCTGAGACTGTAAATCTTTACAAAAGCAGGTTCCTGCAGAGCAGCTGATGTGTTTAAACCCCCAGCCATTCAGTTAGCAGCTGAGTGCCTAACCACTGTACCACCAGGGCTCCTTTTTAAAGTGTTCAAACTGGCAATCAAATCTAGGTCTTATTGATTCAAATACCTGCTCTTCTAATGTCTCCCTGAAATAAATGTTACTTGGAAAATGCATTTTTCTTTCTTCAAGGAGAGAAATCCTTTCAGGGCGAAATACAGACTAAATTCTGTTTTGTTTTCATTTAATGCAGTGTATTCAGTCATCTCCTTTAACAAGCTTTTCACATTTTTTAATTATCAACAGTACTTTGATCAATGTGGTGTTCAACAAAATATTCATTACTGGGTTCTCTGTTCAGATGATTTCTTTCCAACACTACTTTTTTTTTTTTCATGTTATGTTGGTAAACAGGTCACCAAAAATTTTACAAACATAAATTGATGGGAGATCTTGTTTTAGGCCATGTTAGTTTGGCTTTGGAATTAGAGTTCAGAGAAAGATGGCTATAGAAAATAGAAAATTTGTGAGTGGCAGGAAAGGAGCCAAGTCTGGTCAACTAGGCGTTGGAGGTATTTCTGAAGCCAGAAGGGGTGATCACACTGTCTAAGAAGGTATGGTGAATTTCATCTTAATATGGGTTGCGTCTGTATCCAAGGATATTTCATCCCTGGAGAATGATATGGCAGTCTGCTTCCATAAAAATTTATAGCCTTGGGAACCCTGTGGGGTTCTGTCATGTCCTAGGGTTGCTACGAGTCTGAATAAACTTGACAACGGTAGGTTTGATTTTTTTTTTTTTATGTATTCAGTATAGAGAGAGAGAGAGATGCATTCAGTATATTTGTATATACACATATAGATAGATGCATTCCATATATATATATTCTGTGTGTGTGTGTGTATATACTGAAGTCATGAGTATAGAGTGATGATATTTGGAACTAGAACAGAAAACTATATTGTTATTCTTGATAGTTCATTACACATTTCTGAGGACCCTACCCTGTGGTGTTAGATGGAACTGAGGGAGTAGTTGACAAGAATTCAGTGTCATTCAAAATTGTTTGAGCTTTACTACCAGGATCTTCTCCTGAGAAGTATAATGTATATTGGGAAAATAGGTAGAAGCTGTAAAGATTTAATCAACTTCATAGCAGTTAGAGGATAAAGGCTACTTTCCCACATTTCATCCCTGAGTCAGGAAAGCAAACCTAATTTATATTGAATCTGAATATTTGTTAGGATCAAGCCAAAGCCACTGCCTTTGAGTTGATTCTGACTCAAAGCAACTCTATAGGGCAAAGTAGAACTACCCTATAGTTTCCACGGAATGCCTGGTGGATTTGAATTGCAGTCTTTTGGTTAGCAGGCATACTCTTAACCACTGTATCACCAGGGTTTCTGTTTCGTTAGGATAAGAATTTCTTAAATACTGTCAGTCACCATCAGTGGAAATTTATAAGTTGGAATACAAACAGATAAATTTACTGCTAGAATAGTCAAATGAAAGCTAGCAGTGACTGTTGTAGTGAGCTCCCTGAGATAAATATCCATATACTGTTTATGAGACCTGTGAGGGAAACTGGTGGTATAGTGGTTAAGTGCTACAGCTGGTAACCAAAAAGTTGGTGGTTCAAATCTACCAGGTGCGTACTAGAAACTCTGTGGGGCAGTTCTACTCTGTCCTGTAGGGTCACTGTGAGTCATAACTGACATGATCGCAATGAGTTTGGTTTTCCTGAGACTGGATGGTAGTCAGATATATAGTTATATAGCATCAGGACAACAGAGAAACTTGTTAGTATCATCTCATCCTCAAAGCTAGAATATGCTATCAAAATTGTGTTAAATGCAGAATTTAAAACATCGCCCTGTTGACTCTCAGTCTATATTTCAAAATATATTATTTGATGATATATAAATATCTTTTTAGCTTCACCCTCTTTAGGATGTTTTTTCCCCTCTATTATACTTACTGGAATGTGAGAAGCTTTTGTTTTCTGTCCTTCCTGGATGACAGGGACTGATGAACCCCAAACCAGCAGGTCAGGTGGGTAGGCTGCTGGCTCACATCCTAAGAGCTGGAGGTCAGATGATGAAGAGTTGGATGTAGGACTGAGACAGAGAATGAGTTTTGACCAAACATTCACATATATTGGATGCAGGCCACACCCCCAAGGAAACTCCCCTTATAGCAGGTCACAAAACGGAGAGCAATTACCTAATATTGAAGGTCATGGCCTAGCGAAGTTCACAGAGAGGATTAACCTACCTTAATCATCATGGTGTGGGATTGCATGCCAAAGCCAGGGTTACATAAAGCTATAGAGGAAAACACATTATCTCGTTGGTGTGACTTTTGTTCAGGGAGGAAAACCGTAAGTGGTTTTACCCTTCAAAAGAATTCACTTTGAGGCACGTCACAGACAGTAACATGGCTTCTCTACCTCCTGTATCCTTCAGCCCTCTTGGGTGGGTGGTGGTGGTAGGGGGTGAGGGCTCTTTTGTCTTTCTTTACACCTGGATTGCATAGTTCGCAACCTTCAACTTGAATGTGGTTGTAACAGCATGTAGATAACTTGCAGATTTGCAAGCACCTTTTACAGTTGACTCGGTACTTTATGTTGACTTAAAGCACTGTATTTCTTTTATTTCCCCCATCTTCCCACTATAAAAAAATGAGTCTTTCCAGGCCTTCTGGTAATAAGAAAGGAGCCTAATCCTGAGCCTTATATACCTATTGTTGATTACTTCTTTACCCACACAGAGACCTAGTTAGCAACAGAGATTTCAGTTAGTAATAGACCTTAATAATTTCTTAGTCAAGAGTATCATCCTCTTTATTTTGAGAAAGAGTTGTTTCATTCCTTTCCCTCTTGTCCCTACTTGCAAGCCTGATGATTGCTAACTTCTACCATTTCCATAAAGTTTTCACCTCAATTTAAATTTTCAAATGGGAATTAATAAAACATAGTAGTGTCAAGAAAAGATTATGAAAAATAGACATTTTTGCCTATTTCAACCTACTTTTTATATGTTTGCTTTTAAAGGTGCCAAGATAGCAAATAATAGACATTAAGTCGATTGCTATTATTCAGGAATGATGAAATAGAAAAAAAAATAATATCATCTCTGTGTTGAAGGATAGTAGAATATTGTTTAATTACATATATGCCTCAAAGCATTATGCAGTGTACACTACTAAGACCAGGGATGAACAAAAGAGAGAGTGTCATCATACTTTGGTATATGGTCTCTGTATTTCTGGGCAAAATACAGACTTCTTATGTCAACTCACTTGCTAGGGAAAATGACCGGAAGTTCGCGATGAAAATACACACACTGCATGATTGTTAATGACAAGGACGTTGTTGCCATAGGTAAGACTTCAGTCTCTGATGGTGATACACCCTCCAGAAGTAAAGTTTCTTAGTAATACATGTTCATCCCCTGGAATGCAAGCTGTCTCGGGCCTCCAGTGTCCCTCCTGCTGTGTGCTTCCTTAGGCATTGTCCTCAGCTCAAGGGAGGTACTTCTCAGGTGCTTGGTTCCTCCCAGGGATAGGTCTCTACCCAGTGGATGGTCACTGCTAGGGTTCAAAGTCCCAGCCCCTGGCCTTGAAACTGGGTGGACATTTCCAAATGGCCAGACTAGTTTCAGCTTTGCCGAGATCTCTATAGTAATTCTGTCACAGTGCAGCCTCGCCCTCTAGTCACGGCTGCTTCTGTTGGACCTCATGAGTAGAGATCCCAGGATGCTACCCACTCTGCTACCTGCGAGTGATCCTCATCGCAAAGTTAGCTCCCTGGAATGCCACCCCTCCAAATGCTTTCTATAACTTATTCAATAATATGCACGTTTCATTGTGCAAGGACAACCAAAGATAATACTTTCTCTAGATCTGTTTTTATTTTATTTGATGAATAGGATTTGAGATTTATCATCAAAAATAACAAAAGAAATGATAAAGGAATTAGAACTTATTATATGAGCCCCTGGTTTGGGGATGGTGCCCATGGTTTTTGCACAATAGCTAAGCTGAAGATTGGTGATTTAAACCCACTCATCAGCACCAAGAAAGAAAGTCCTGGTCATCTGCTTTCATAAAGATTATGTCATAGGAAAATACCCAGTCACAGCATCATGCTGCCTGTCACTGCTAAACCAATGTAGAGACAGGGATTCTATGTTTTAAAAGAGTTTTATTCAGGTTGCCAGCAGTCTGAGAAAGCGATGGCTTAGCACCCTAAAAGCCGTCTTAACATCTCAGTTCAGGCTGGCAAGTTTGACCTACAGAAGGGTTTGGGGAAAGGAAGGAGAGTAAAGGAGTGGTGCAGGCATGCAGGCGTTCAGAGGAGGAAAGACCCGATTTCTTTATCTCAGGGTGAGTGGTCCTTAGTATCTGCAGGCTGGTTACTTTTGTCAGAGACAGTGGGCTGCAGAATTGGCGTTACTCTGTTTGGTTGTTGGTCAAGAGCAGCTTGGGAAACAAAATAAAAAAGTTTTGTGACTACCAGATGGAAGGGAGGTTACAATGTTCTTTGTGTATCAGCATCCCAATGGGGGAAAAGCGGGCTTACATATTTTTAAAACATAGCTAAGAAATTTTTTGCAGCTGTTAACCCTATTACCATTAGTAATTTATTACAGTTTATTTTCTCTCATTCCAAAGATACGTTATTTTTTTCATATTAGCACACTTTTCAAAGAGGAAGCAAGATTCAGAAATTGCGGATGGGACTTGTATAAATAAAAGTTACTTAAATATGCAGACCTTGTCATGTTCCAGAGATCCCATACTTCACCCTCTCATGAAAAGTGTGCACCCGAGATTATACAAAAAACTCATTGCTGTCAGGTCGGGTCTAATTCATAGTGACATTATAGGTCAGAGTAGAATTGCCCCATAGAGTTTCCAAGGAGTGCCTGGCAGATTTGAACTGTTGACTTTATGGTTAGTAGTCATAGCACTAAACCCACTATGCTGCGAGGGTTTCCATTGTAATACAAACTGAATGATTTTCTAAACTCCTTTTTGACAAGGTCTCTAGCTTCATATTTATAATGCCTTCATATTATTCTGTTATAAGTAATAATTCTTTTTCTGATGATAAAATTAACATGGTTCCATTTGGACTATACACAAGTAAATAAAATGAAATTTCCAAGAATGCTACAAAGTAATTACTGTTAAAATCTTTGCTGTGATTACCTAAGTATACAAAAATGTGGTAGATACAGTATGTATAATGTCATTCATTATATCCTAAGTGTTACCTATCATCACCTTCTCATGGATGCATATTTTAAAAGTACTCTAAGGGCCTTAAAAATAGAGTTGAGATTTCTGGTAAAATATTGAGATTTGCTCTTTTTTGTCATTTTGTTGTCAAAGTGTTTAATAAATTCTTCCTAAAATTATAATGAAGTATAAAATGAAGTACAGTATGGAGCTTTATCTCAGAACAGAAGTTGAAGGTTAGAATGAAAATGGTTCTTTGTTTTATAAGAACATTTTGAAATACCTACCACAATGGGCACAACTTTCAGAATGTTTAAAGATTCAATTGCCAACTAATTTAATTCCATTTCACATGCTCACTACGTTTAAGCTATTGTTAATACTTGTTGAATGGTTGATTAACATGTTAACCTACCATGGCAGCTTTGTTTTATACGCACTATCTTTGAAGTATTTGAATTATTTTATTTACCTTGGTTTTCTATTTTTATTGGCAGAAACTGCTATCAAGCGATTGAGTTTTATCTAACAGTAGTGTGGAGTCTTGTTATTCATTGTTTTGTAGCATATAAATCTAGAGTATTGTTACCCTTATCTACCCTCTACTTTAAAATATTTTTCATTCAATTTAAAAGCTAAATAACATTTTAGTCTTATTATTCTCTGTTCTCTCTCTATTGATTGTCCCAGATGAGATTTAAAGTGTCAGCAGATTTTCAATCTACAGGGTGTTCCTTTTCTGGCCACACTGAATGAAAACAAAGTAGCTTCTTCGAGTTTTCTGGTACTGCAGGTCTTGATCTTATGTATAAATTCTTGACAGTTCTCTCTTGCGTTCACCTACACCCTTTGATCTCCAGAGTATTTGTCCTTTGTAGAATGCCAGTAGAATAATCAGAACTTGCCAGCGTATTGTGGATTTACGTGGACCCTTTATGAGTAATTTAGCATTTACAACTGTTTTCTTAGTAATGCCTTATCCATATTAACATATGAAATATAGCAACAGACAGTAGGGAATATGGTTTGCTCAAACTTCTGTTTTAGCCATCACATCCCTTAGAAGGTTCAGCCAAGGGAGGGTATAAAAAACAACGCTCGCTGATGGTTAAAATGCCCCAAATTATGTGTTCTAGTGAGTACACTAGATTGACAGTGGATTAGAAATGAAAACAGAAATTTTATTGAAGGTAGCATTTTACTTTGTGAAATGGAGAGACGTGTCTTTCAAACAAGCTGCAGTGTGTGTTCTGCCTTACAGGGGGAAAAGCAGGGTATTGAACAGGCAGAATAAACACAGGCATACAGTTTCACGTGGAATTTCAGAGAAGAGAAGGGAAATTTACAAGAAGTGCTCAAACTGCAAGTTCTTAACATCAGTTTCTAACCTAATGCAAATCTGTTACTCATTCAATTTGACTAAGGCAGTGTTTCCGAAGTGACACACAGTCTTGGTAAGAGCTCAGTGATAGGTTGCAGGCTGAGTCAAAGCTAGTTGGGAGTCCTTAGATGTAAAGTAGATCATTACGAAAAAAGCCACAGCCTGCAAGCTGATCCTGACTCATGATGACCCTATAGGTCAGAGTAGAGCTGCCCCTTAGAGCTTCCAAGGAGCACTTGGTGGACTTGAACTGCTGACCTTTTGATTAGCAGACTGAGAACTTAACAACTGCACAACCAGGGTTTCCTAGTTAAGAAAAATGAAGATTAAATCAGCTCTAAATCTGGAGTCTTTTGAAGTGTAAACATTGCCAATACAGCTAAGCAGTGAGTTAGGGCGCACATATTCTCTGGGGGAGTTCTCTAAAAGCAGTTAAGATACCAAGTTTGTTTACATAAGTTAAAGTCCAAATCTCTGTACTGTCTGTATCACAGTTAAGAGTTTTATAACTGCCTTCTTACTGTATTCCTTATTCTAACAGATACAGCCTCTGTCTAGCTACCAGGATACAGAGAGCTAGCAGAAACACCGTAGAAAATAAGTGACAGTTAATTTGGGAGTAAAGGCATGGGGCTAAGTCTTGATGTATACTTACAATGCAACTATAAAGTGATTTATGTGTTATCCTTGCCCCTGAGCTACTGTCTGACTTATTACCCTCCAAAGGTGCCCTAGCCCAAAGAAGCTTCCAATCATGCCCTATCTACCCCCTCTCCATCCTACCCACTTCCTTGCTCTTCCTCTCTCCCATCTTCTAACTTCCCTCCCTTCCCCTTCCTCTCCCTCTGTTTCTGTCTTTCATTCTTTCCTCAAGATGCAAGTCCATGTGGCTTGGAGCTCAGGACAATCTGAAAATCACCTTTTCCTTTCATAATTCTCAGGTGGTTTGAATCCAGTTTCTTAGGAGAAAAGCTTTCCCAGAATCCTCTTTGTTCACTCAGTCTCCTGAGTGACTCACCGCATGTGTACTTTATACGTGATCTGATAGGTCCCGACCACCATATAAACATACTTATGAGTAATCTAAAACCTCAGCTTGTGTTTATTTATATTTGACTCTGGTTGAGTATCAAATGTGCTTTGTAAGATCATGAAGGCACTCACAGTAAGCTAGAAAAGTCATGTCTTAGTAGCTGTCCTTCTGCTGTGATTGATGTGTTGGCTGAGGGTTAGTGGCCCGAAGGAAAAGATTAAAAACATTCATCTTCTATTTAATACTCAGAGCAATGAGTATCTCTTCTATGTAAAGAATTCTGATTCAGAACTTGGAGAAGAAAAGTAGACATAAATAACTAATATTAATTATTGCCTCTCATTTCATTTCTGGGATTTTATTCTTTATTTCTTTAAGTAAAATTTACTACAAACGGAAGTCTTTACTACTAAGGAATGTTTATGTAGCTATAACAATAAAGCATATGTGTATGTGTGTGTGTACATAATATACACATATTGTGTATAATGCCCTAATGGAATTATGAAATTTACCTAAGCTGAGACTTCTGACCTCCGAACACTAAGATAATAAATATCTACTATTTTTATTCATTAAATTTGTGGTAATTTGTTATAACAACTGTAGGAAACTTACACAGAAGTCATGTGGAACAGACTCTGCCTAAACTAAGGCTTACTCTTCTGTTTTTGTTGCGTCCCTGATTGCTTCTAATTACTTGTGCTATCATTTCATTTTCCTTGCTCATTTAATAAGGTTTGTAAAAGATGCAAATGAACTAATGTGCGTGTAAACACTTTAACAATCTCCTTATGTTACAAGGATATGAATTTTTGTTGTATTTTAGATGATGGTTGGTAGCGCTAATAACTTTCTTCTCCTTCTTGACGTGGGTTCCCCATTGCCAGCTTTCCTGTCCCCTCTCCGCTTCTTATCCTTGTCCCTGAGCTGCTGGGCCTATTGAATCTTGTTTTGCTTGATGGGCCTGTCTAATCTTTGGCTGAAGGGTGAACCTTAGGAATCAGTTCAGTACTGAGTTAAAAGGCTGTTGGGGGACCATAATATCAGGATTCTCTAGGATCTCTCAAGCTAATAAATGTGATCTTTTTTGATGGGTTTCAATTTTTTTCTACATTTTTTTCTCCAGCTCTGTCTGAGACCCTCTGTTGTGATCACGGTCAGGTAATGGGACACCATCTACTTGTTCTGGACTCAGCCTGGTGGAGCCTCTGGTAGTTGTGGTCTATCAGTCCTTTGGATTAGTCTTTCCTTTGCATCTTTGTTTTTTGTTTTTTTCATTTTCCCTTGCTCCAGGCAAGGCTGAAACCAATGGAGTGTCCTAGATGCCCCCTTACAAGCTTTTAAGACCCCAGACGCTATTCACCAAAATAGAATGGAGAACATTTTCTTTACAAACTGTGGTAGGCCAACTGAGCTGGATGTCTCCTGAGGTTGTGTTCATCGTCTCTTAGTCCAATAACACTTGGGGAGTTTCAGTGTGTTTGTGAAGCCAAAGATGTAAGTTTTAATATTAATTTCTCTGAAGTGATAGAGTTATTAAATCACAAAGGGCTGTAGGAATTCCATGTTAACACCTGGCATTAGAATTTGTGGAACGAACTATGAGGACATAGGATTTTCTGGAGTGGTTTTACCCATAGAAATTACACATCTCCCTGTAGTATGTAGCAGTGATAACTCAGAAACCCAAACCCACTGCTGTGGAGTCAATTCTGACTTACAGCAACCCTACAGGATAGAGTAGAACTGCCTCATAGAGTTTCCAAGGAGCTCCTGGTGGATTTGAACTGCTGACCAGAGTTGTGAACACTGATGACATCAAACCCAAAAGACTTAAGAACTTAAGTTTCAGGACAGAAGGGTGGAGGAAGTGCATTATATTTTGCCAGTGTCCTGGGGAAGGAAGGAAAACAGAGAAATAAAAATTGTAGGAAAGAAAGGAACACAAACAGAATCCCTAGGACCAGGCAGAAACATTTCAAATTCAGTATAAAGAACAAACAGTCTGTAGTGAAGAGATAGAGACCCAGGTAATTGAACTGATACATACTTTTATTTGGAAATCTCTATTTTAATGGTTGTAGTAAGCATGACCTGGGTACATGGAGAAATTAAATTTTGAGTCCCTATGCCAAATCTAAGGAGCTCTGGTGGAATAGTGATTACATGAGATGTCAGTGGTTTAAACCCACAAACTGCTCTATGGGAGGAAGGTGTGTCAGCCTGCTTCCGTAGAGATTTGCAGCCTTGAAAATGCTGTGGACAGTTTTAATCTGTTCTATAGAGCTGCTATGAGTTGGAATTGATTAAATGGCAGTGGTTGATTGGAAATCTATTGAATTGGAAACTCTGGGGGTAGGCTGAGACATCCGTCTGCATGAGCCTGTCATGGACTTTGATGCATTCCCAATGTACGTAACAAGTACCATGACAAAAATAACAGTTTTAATGTTAATTAAGGTGATTTGTATGACATATTTAGGGAAAGCATGTAGTTGGCCTTCAGTAAAATGGGTGTTGGCCATCATTATGGTTCACACTTGTCAAATGCTGTCGTCCTCTGGAAGGACAATCAAGACTGGGAAGCTAACATAGGTAGACATAAATTCTGAGGACTGTCTTAGTCATCTGGTGCTGCTGTAACAGAGGTACCACAAGTGGATGTCTTTAACAAAGAGAAATTGATTTACTTATAGTAAAGTAGGCTAACAGTCCAAATTCAGGGTGTTAGCTCCAGGAGAAGGGTGTTGGTTGGTTCTGTAGGAAAGTCATTTTCATCTGTCTTCACCTGGGCGAGGAGTTTCTCTACACAGGAACGCTGGGTCCGAAGGACGCACTTGGTTCCAGGTGCTACTTTCCTGGTGGTGTGAGGAATGTCCTCTCTGCGGCTTCCATTTCCTTTTACCACCCGTAAGATAAAAGGTGGCAAAGACCATAACCCAGGGAAGCTCCCTTTACATTGGATCCAGGATGTGGATTTCATAAGGGTGTTCAAATACCCCCCTAGTCATCTAATCTTGCCTCACGAGCCACAGGCAGAGGTTAAGATTTAAAACAGTTAGGAAAATGGAAATCACAAAACAGAGGACAACCCCACAATACTGAGAATCATGACCTAGCCAAGTTGATGCGTAGTTTTGGAGGACACAGTTGAGTCTATAACAAATACCCACAGAATCTTTAGAGAAATAGCTTAGGGCTCCTTTTGTCTCTGACGTGTGTCCACATCCCCCAGAGATCTGTTAAAATGCGGGTTCCGACTCAACAGTTCTGGGACAAGGCCTGAGATTCGGCGTTTCTCACGAGCACCAGCACCCAAATGATGCCTGTGCTCCTGGTCCTGCGGCCTTGCTTTGAGTGACAGTGATGTGACCCACAGCCCCCTTTACTTGCCCTGGACAGTTCTTTGCAACCCTTAAGCAGTCAGGAATAGAAATTTCAGTGCTCATAACAGAGTCAAAGAATGGAAGTTGGGTAAGAAGCTGGGACTCTGGAGCTCTTACAATTGGCATCTTGAGTTGTGTGTAGGTTCTGTCCTTCTTAGGAAGCAATTTAACTCCTCTCAGAAGGCAGAGTATAGGAAGTGGCCATGAATTCCTGAAGTTTTATGGTCATTTCTCATTAAAAGTTACATAATTTCAGCGGGAGATCAACAGTGTGTGGCTGGTCTAATAAAAGGTGTGACCAGTCCCTAAGGTGAGCCGTGTCTAACACTACCATTTAGAACTTACTTTGCAAAACCCCCAAGAGAGTTCATGCTTCAGCCCTGCTTAGTAAGCCAGTCATGTTTAATTCTCTAAAGTAGTTTTGTTTCTGATGCTAAGTCTAGTTTTATTTATTCATATACACGTATTTTTGGGATTGGAGACACGTGCATACCACCAAGGAGGACCTTGAAATAAATGATGTTTGAATTGTCATTAGTGTGTTTTTCTGTAACTTCATAGGTTTACCAAAACGTGATGAAAAATAACTGTCTGTAATAGTGACAGCTAAGTGGCGTTGAGTAACGAGCTGTGTCCTTTAACGAACACCATTAAGTGTTCAAGTGGTGGTTTGGCAGACTGGAAATAACACAGCTTGTTTCAGCAGACCGCACTTAAATGTAAGATTTTTTTTTTTTTCTACTTCTGGGCTATAACTCTTTGCAGTCTGATAATTTTGTGCTTGGATTTGTGCACTCCATTATGCTTGGCTGATGACGTTTAGTTGAGTTCCCTCAAATGATGTAATTTTTGTATTCAAGTTACTGTACAACTGAAATTCTATTCCTGTAGTGCCTGGTCTAAAGCAGTACCAGGTACAAAGAAGAGGCCATAATCAAGGTACATTCTTATAATAAGCAGTCACAGAACATTTGTCACAGAAATGAAATATTCATTCAGTGTCAGTTTTAAAATTTTTTCCTTAGAGGAGTACTTTTATTTTTTGTCTTCTAATTACTTTCTGCATCCTAGATGAGTATTTAGTTTTTCATATAATACTATAATCCCCCCAAAAAGAAAAAAAGCATCTTACAGAAAATGCCATCTAAAGACTTACTGAGTGCATTTGAATATACTAGTTTGTTTGCTAATAGTTAGATATTCTCTATTGTAAATGTTAGTTTGTTTTCAATAACCTTTCACAGAATTGTTGTTGGTCTTAGAAGGAGGAACATTAAAAAATATGTTATTTGAAAATAAAGTTAATTTTACTTCATGAGATACTCTAATAGTGCAATCACGGCATTTTAAAGAATAATCAATTTGTATGTTTTTCAAGATTTGTTAGAAAATGTGGATTCCAAATAAAATCATATTAATGAGGAAAGGAAGAACTTTAAAGATGTTTTCTTTTTCATTAAACGTAAGCACACACATGCTGCCTGTAGTCATATTAATTTTATGTTTAAGGGACATATTGTGTGGTAGGCCCTAATGTTACTTCATTATATTTGTTATTCTTTGTAGCATGATGCTGTATATTCAGAATTTTTAGCATAAATACCTAAACAATAAAACCAGCATTATAAGGGAGGATTTTTTGGCCCCTGTACTGAGAAGTTGGAGTAAGGGTGGGATGTCTTGGGTTGTAATTAAGCATAGTCTTGTTGAAGGGTTTGACCTCTGTCAGGAAACCCTGGTGGTGTAGAGGTTAATGCCACGTCTGCTCGCCACAAGGTCAGCAGTTCAAACCCACCAGGCACTCCTTGAAAACTATCAGGCAGTTCTAATCTGACCTATGGGGTTGCTCTGAGTTGAAATTGACTGTAAGGCAGTGTTTTGTTTTGTTTTTTTCTTTCTTTTTTGGCTTCGGGCTCTGTCATCTAGGTTATGAGGATCAAATCCTGTTTCCACTGCTTACTCACTCTGTGATCTTACACACATTATTTATAGCCCTGTGACTCCGTTCATTGCTTCCATAATGTATATAATATTACTTCCTGCAGAGTGTTGTTGTATAAATACATGTGAGTAGTTTCAAATGATACCTCTCACATTCTAAACATACAGTATTACTATAAATACTCCGTCTCCAAATCTGCATTCCTCAGATCAGCTTTTTTCTATGTTGAAACCTCTTGGCCAGCAGCTCCAGGCGTCCCCTGGCCCAAATCCAAGGTCAGCGGTGGAAAATCTCTCTTTCCTAGTTATTATGCAGATGCCTTCATGGAGTGTTCACTGAACCCACTTAGGTTATGGCCAGTCCCCTGGAAAGGAGGCTGATGTCCTGCTCCAGTACATCAAGCTCAGGTCGTATGTCGTGCCTGGAAGGGGAAGTTGTGTAAGGAGAAATGGTGTTCTCTTGCCAGAAGAAGAGAAAGTAGATATGGACAGGCAAGAACAACAACTGTTCATTTTAAAAGTTCTTTGGACTATGATTCTAGCATTTTGGCTACATCCTTCTATTTGTTCCAAGTTGTTTGGTTTCTCTATAATAGTGCAAGTGTTTATTGATCATCACTAGGAGTATTTGGTGCTGTAATTTTTGTTCAATAACCCTAAAATGCAATGTCAGATTCATTAACAACGAGCGTATCGCTTTGTTACAGAAATCTTTGTCTGGTTTGAAAAGCTTACTCTATTATTTTCCTGTTTCATCTCCTCTTAACTGTCTCCTGCAGAAAGCAAGATGACACATTTCACCTAATACGCTTCACAATTTAAAAGAAATTCCAGAATTGGTTTAAAGATTTCTTTATTTTTGTAAGAGTAGCATTGAAATGTGTTATTTTGATCGGCTTTGCGTCTCATTTATTCAATGTGGATGTTTTCACAGGCTAAGAGGTCATAGGTTTGTGGCTAGAATCAATAAAACCTGAATGTAAAATGTAAGAAATTATTTTATGTAATATGCTTATTCTTTCATTTAGCACCTATTATGGAGTATCTCTTCTTTGACAAAAATCTTACCCTTCTTTGAGTGTGTTATTTGAAAAAGTAGAGACAGACAATAAAATTTGACACCATAAAGTGTAAATTGTATTATAATAATAATAATAGTGCTGAACTCCTGGTGATCAAGAGCTATGGCTAATAACCAAAAAAGGTCAGCAGTTCAAATCCACCAGCAACTGTTTGGAAACCACAAGGAACATTTCTGCTTTGTTCTCTAAGGTTGCTTATATGTCAGAATTGATTTGAACAGCAACAGTGTTGGAGTTTCTGGTTTTATTTTTTTGTTGTTGTTGGGATACTACCAAGATTGTATAATACAGAATAGGTACTAGGTTGACTTTATTTTTAAGTACTCAGTGTGATTTATTTCAGTCTCAAGCCTAATAGCAGAGGGGAAAATAAAATTTTACTCAACCCATTGTAGCAGCCTTTCAATGTAGAAAAGCTAATGATGCTATGGAGGTCTCTCTTGGGAGTGCTTGCGGGTTTTAGCACACTTAGTTAATAGCAAATAAAATGATTCTAACTGGAGCTGTTTATTAAATATCACTGTGTATTTGGTTGTTTGTTGGTCAGATCCTCCCCTTCCGTGTAGGAGGCCCAGTTTTGATTTCCAGCCAATGGACCTCAGATGCTGCCTCTGCCTGTCCGTGGAGGTTTGGAATCTTGAGGTGGTGGTTGTCAGCTTGCTGGTGAAGGAAATCCCACTCATGGCGACTCCATGTGTGCAGAGTAGAACTGCTCTATGTGGTTTCCTAGCCTTTGTGACCTTTTGGAAGCAGATCACTAGGGCTGTCTTCTGAGAAGCCTCTGGGTGGGTTCAAACTACCAACGTTGTGACTAGTAGGAGGGCGCTTAACCATGTGTGCTACTAAGGGGTTCGATGGCAGTAGAGATTTGTGTGTTGCTGTGATACTAAATGGAAACCCTGGTGGCATAGTGGTTAAGTGCTATGTCTGCTAACCAAGAGGTCTGCGGTTCAGATCCTCCAGGTGCTCCTTGGAAACTCTGTAGGGGCATTCTGCTCTGTCCTGTAGGGTCACTATGAGTCAGAATCAACTTGATGGCGGTGGGTTATGATACCGAATGTGTTTAGAGGAGCTTTCAGACTAAGACAGACAATGAAGAAAAGCCTGGCAAACTACTTCAAAAAATCAGCCGCTGAAAGACCAATGTATTACAAGTGCACGATCTGTCACTGCTCACAGGGGTGGCTTTAGTTTCATTGTGCAGGATGTCACCATGAGTCTGAGACTGACGAGATGGCAGCTAGAGCCAAAACTAAGTGAATCTATTCAATGAAACAGTGTAGAAATGTTAGGTCAAAGCCTATAAATAAAAATAGATCTTCCCTACTTTTTCGGTAGAACAGATAGTTTCCCTCAGTGTAGGGAATCCTTGTCCTGAATGTGGGCCGTGTGGGCACGTTGCTCTTACCGTTTTCCTTATGCTCCCTGGGATCTGCATTCTTCCTGCTTCAGAGTCATGTGTGTCTGGCGTGCTCATCAGTCCAATAGTCGGTGTCTGGCCGGGCTTTTGAGAATGAGGAGTCCTCACCACATTCCTGTTGCTCTGAAACCGTAATCAATATTTCTGTTTTCCTAAGCTGGAATGGGGGAAGCTTTTGATCTTGCCATGTTACTGGAGGAGATAGTTCTCTTTACCCTGATGCCCAGTTATCTGGAGGATACAGTGCTGAAGAGCTCAGGCTGGTAACCAAAATCTCAACAATTCAAATCCACCATCCGCTTCTTGGAATCCCTATGAGGCATTCTACTGTGTCCTATAGAGTTGCTAGGAGTCAGAATTGACTCAATGGCAAAGACTTTTTTTTTTTTTTTTTTAATATGTCATCATCCAACCCTCATGTGGACTTGGACCAAGAGCCAGAGTGGTCAGTGGCTAAGACACTGAGACACAGGGTTCCTTGTAAAAGGAAAAGACTCAGCTTTGAACCACACTCTAGGCTCTCTGGTGCTCTGGAGCATTGTTACCTGGTCTAAATGCAGAATGACTTGAATCTTTAGTCTTGTAAGTAATGCAAAGGAAATAGTTACATAATCACTACTTTTGGGAAACAGAGATTTGGGGATGTGAAACGTTTTTTCGTTTTTGCATTGTGCTAGTCTTTATTTTTTAACATTAATGCATAAAATGAATGCATTATTTAACAGAATATGTCACATGAATTGGAAACCCTAGTGGCACAGTGGTGAAGTGCTGTGGCTGCCTACCAAAAGGTCAGCAGTTCAAATCTACCAGGTGCTTCTTGGAAACTACTGGGCAGTTCTACTGTGTCCTATAGGGTTGCTATGAGTTGGAATCCACTCGATCGGCAGTGGTTTGAGTTCGGTTTTGGGTCACATGAGTCAATATATTAAGTATCTGTAAATCGTATGTTTCATTATTATCGTCATCATAGTCACGGAAGCAACAAACAACACACTCAGATGTGAAGGCGGTGAAAAGGGAAACCCCAGGCAGTGGTCCAGTGTTTTGGGCTTGTTAATAATGGAGTGGTTACTACCAGTAATCCTGGCAGTCAGGGGAGAGAGCCTTGTGGAAGCCAGGAAGGAAAATAAAAAAGGTTGGAAAAGTATTTAGAGAAAGCTGTCTTAAGGGAGGTTGTGTACTTAAGGCCTGGGGATACGTCCTGGCCCAGATAACCTGTTGAGAAGTTAACTACCACCGTGTCGTTGATTTCAGTGACCTCACTCATCTTTCTTGTACCTGTCTCCTGCTTGGACTGTCCTGTTCACAGAGGTCTGCTCAAGAGCAAGGAGGCCTAATGATAACGTCCGTATAGATCAGATCCTCAGATCAGAGACTAGGTGAAGAAGAGTTATAGGATTGAACAAAAGCTATATACAAAAATACAAATAAGGAAGAAAGTGTAAATATGCAAGTCACATAGGCACATATAGTGTACATATATATGTGTCTGTATTTTATATGTACACAGAATCGAATTAGTTTTATTGGTGGTCTTTTTCATCTCTTCTGTATAACTATCCCATTTTGTAGTTTGGTTTCCATTTTAGGCTTTATTATACTTCACTAATTTAAATTTGACCTTTAAAGGCATTAAGGAAAATAGCTTTGGCCAAATGAAAAAGCAAACAATGAAGAAATAAAACGTGTTAATTTTGAAATGAAGCAGAAGGGATCAAGTTCATTATTCGTGTAAAGTCCTCCTCATTGCTATAGTAAAAAATAAAATCAAACAATAATCATGAGCTAAACATTACCAAAAATAGAGTCGCCTTCCATGGTAGCTTTGGATGTTTTCCAAGTCTTCTTCAAACTTCAAATTTCTGAGCTCCTGAGAATTGCAGTCTTCTGTGTTTCAGTTTGTCTGAATAAGCTGTCACAACCTGATGATGCTTTTTGAATATTTGTAAAATTGATTATCATTTAGACCAGGAGCCATGCGAGCAAATGTTAAAATGTAGTCAGTCAGTATCGTATGTTCTGGGCATGCGTTGCTATGAGTTGATGTGTTCTGGGCAGACGTTGTTGTTAGTTGCTACTGAGTTGATTTCAACTCAAAATAACTCGTGCGTAGAATAGAACTGACTATCCAGCAGGGTTCGGGGGCCATGGCCTTTCAGAAACAGTTCTCCAGGCCTATCGTCCCAGGAGTCTCTGGGTTAGACTTGAGTGGTCAACCTGTCATGTTCATAGTTCATCACTTAACCGTTTGCTTAACACTCAGTAAAATTCTATAATGCAGAGAGACAAGCCTGAATTTGACTTCGCTAATTATAGGTCCTTGAACAATGTATTTAGCATCTGGAAGCCTTGATTTTCTCAACCATAAAATTGAGCTATGAGTGACAACTTAACTTGATCCACTGTAAATTCACTGAGATAACATCTAGGAAATATTGGGAGAGTGTTTACTCAGTGCTAATAACTTCTGTTTGCTCAATCTGATACCCTCACCGTGCTTGCCCCTGGGGTAGTACTCAAGAGGTGGAGAGCAGAGTGGTAAACTACTGCTAATCCAGGCAGAGAACCCTCAGGGCTAAGAGTCTCCTGAGGAGTTATAAGGTTTTTCTGTTTTCCGTGACAATACTCCCCTCTATTGGTGCAAGTAATCGAGAATTGAGCTCCCTTATCTCAGAAAGTCCACCCGGGAATAGCTAGGATTCCTGCTCTGTCTTCGCCTAACACATAAGCAAAGCCAAGATTTAAAACAGGGTGGACAGGGTACTAAATCATAGACTTTCAACATTTATGTCTTGATAGAATATTGTTTTTTGGTATCTGTTGGCTCTATTAGATGATTTCAAGAGAAAGAAAATGTGTTTTTTGAGCAGTAATCTTGCCAGTGGGTTTGTCTTTCCTTCTTTTTTTAAAATAACAAGATGCTACTTTAGGCATATTACGGTAACCTTTCATGAATAACTGGTGAGTATTTTTATTTGTACAGAGAGCATCCAAGGAAATAATTTTAATTTTGCTTTCTTTTTCTTCTTCTTCTTTTTTTCTTAAATAAAGAAACCTGTGGCCCTGTAATGTTTGGCTTTCTGATGGGTGACAGTACATCTCTTAATCTCTCTAAGCATTTATTGTGCTGTAGATTGCTAGTACATCAATCCTTGTGGCCTTGATGTGCAAGTTGTGTTTAAGTTTAGCAATTGTATGAACTTGAATTTATCTGATCATGTGTAAGCGTAATGGTTACCACCCCGAAAAATGGGATGATTAACAAAAGCAGGGTATTGTCCCATTTACCTTCTGATAAAGAAAAAATGTAGCCAGCTGTAGTATAGCCTTCCATGTCCTTGGCTCATCACAAAAATAATTTTAGAGATGGCGGCACTCTGAGGGTTTATATAGGCTCCCATTTCCTACAAATATATCTATGTTATTTTTTAACATTGAATTAAACTTTTGTTTTGAAATTAAGACTCATAAGAAGTTGCAAAAAATACTAGAGTTTCCATGTACCCTTCATCCAGCTTTGTCCAGTAACACTATTTTATGAAAATTATAATGCTTCATCAAAACAATAGTTAGTATCGATATAACATTATAAAACACCCTACTGAGTTATTTGTATTGTACTAGATTTTACATGTACTTAAATTTTTTTATGTTTCTGTGAGATGTATATAAACCATGACAGTAACTAGGGTCCAGAATTGTTCTGTCCTACAAAGAAATTCTAGATTCCCCTTAATACTAATCCCTAACTTCCTTCCAACCCCTAACCCTAGCTACTGACTTATCTCATTACCATAATTTTGTCGTTTACAGGATGTCATATAGAAGGAATTATATGGATTTTTTAAGGCAATATAATGACACTGACACTCATCCAAGTTGTTGCATGCGTCAGTAATACATTCGTTTTTATTGCTGAGTGGTGTTTCATTGTAATAGATACACCGTGGTTTGTTTATTCACTCACCAGTTGAAGAACTTTTATCTATTACAAATAAAGCTGCTAGGGACGCTCATGTACCAGTTTTTGTATGGACCCAAGTTTTTTCTTCTATAGGATAAATATCCGGGAGCATAAGTGTTAGGTTATATGGTAAAATGTATTAAACTTTATATTTCCAGAGGGCTGTGCTTTTATATATGTTACCACCAGTAATGTACAAGAGAGATAATTCCTCCACATCCTTATCAACCTTGCTATTCTTAGTGAGTTTTATTTCCACAATTCTGATAGGAGTAAATTGATATTTCATGTGGCTTTAATTTGCATTTCCCAAGTAAGTAATGATTTTGAACTTTTTTTCTTGTGCTTATTTTTTTATCTGCGAATTATCTTTGGTTAAATGTCTATTCAAGTCTTTTACCCAGTTAGCAATTGTTTTACCTGCTTATTATCGACATCAGTGAGTTTTATGTGCATGAAACAGATCCTTTGTTAGATATGTGATTTGCAAATATTTTCTCCTTTCTGTGGCTTGTCTTTTCATTTTCTTAATGTTTTTCCACTCACCAAAAGTTTTTAATTTTGACACATTTAGTTAATGAATATTTTCTTGGTTTTTAAAATTCTTCAAGTAACCCTAGACTAGAAAGATTTTCTTCTGTTAGTTTTGTAGTTTTACATCTTACATTTAAAGTATGTATTTTTGCATTACTTTAAGGACAATAGCTGTTAACCAAAAGGTCAGCAGTTTGAATCCACCAGATGCTCCTTGGAACCTTCTAGGTCAGTTTTACTTCTATAGTCCTATAAGGTCTCTATTTTTGGAATCAAATCCATGGCAATGAGTTTTGTTGTTTTTTTTTTTTTTAGTGGGTGTCAGAACACCATTTACTGAGAAGGTTCATTTCTCCCCATTGAATTATTTTTATACTTGTGACAAATGCCAGTTGGATGGCAGTGAGGATGGCACAAGACCAAGCTAGATTCCGTACTGTAGTACCCAGAATCACTGTGAGGTGGAACTGACTCGTTAGCACCGAACAGCAATCTCTCGTCCTTGAATTGTTTTGGCATTTTTGTCCAGTATCAGTTGGCTTTCGGATCCGACTCGACGGCGCTTGGCTTGGCTTGGCATCGGTTGGCTGTAGCTGTGTTGGTCTGGTTTTAGACTTCCTTTTCTGTTCTGTTGAGCTGTGTGTTAACTCTTCTACCAGTACCACAGTGTTTCAGTTACTCAGTTCTATAAGTAAGTCTGAATATTGGGTAATGTGATGACTCGAATTTTATTCTTTTTCAAAATAATTTTTGCTCTTGTTTCTTCACAAGTCCATAGAAATTTTAAAGTCAGTGTACTATGATGGATTGCTTTTATGTGACTTTTCTCATCAGGGTCTTGTAACGCCAACCAAATGACTGGGTTGAGCTATGCAGATTAGGTGCTTGTGGCTCACCAAGGGGATTAAATGGCTTGATGATAATGCAGCTAAGCGACGGCGCTGGGCTTGGCTGGCTAAGCTGTCCAGCACCTTGTGCAGAAGGGGCCATGCAAAGAATGTGTATGGGACTCTGACAAGGAAATTTGTCAGTTTTGCCATTCTACTAGACTTCGGTCTCAGAAGTGAAAAGGAGGGACCTCTTTCTTCTTCTCAAGAAAGAAGAGCTCGCAGTGGGGCAGCTCCTGTGGACCGGGCATCTCTGTGCTGAGAACCTCCTAGACCCAGGGAACAGAGAGGGAGCTGTAACACCAGAGATGGTACAAGACAGTGAGCAGTAACATCAGAGAATCAGCAGCAGCAGAACCAGGAGACAAGTACAAGATGATGGGATGGGTTTCCTGGTCCACGGAGAGAGAACGCTGAGTGCCTTCAGACAGGAAACTTTGTGGTGGAATGGCGTATTTGTAAGCACTTGTTGGTGGAGCTAGACTTGCTGACTCTCAGAACAAGGGAGAGCAGAGTACCTTTCCGCCAAGGCTTGTTGGCAGGTGGGGGTGCTGCTGTGCACGTATAGGTAGGAGCTATAGGGGCTGAGGGCTGAGAGCCCAAGGGCCAGGGAGTAGCCTGCTTGTAGGCACAGCCAAGAAGCTTTCCTGACCCAGATGCTGTATCCTAAGCCGTTCCTGATCTTGAACTGTAACCTGTTACTCCCTTAGCGAACCCGGTAATTGCACGCATTGCCATTCAGTTCTGTGTGGCCACTGCAACAAATCATTGAGCACAGCAGAGAAGTAGAGATGTGCCTTGGGAGAGGCTGCCAGCGTCAGCCCTTGCTTCTCCTTCACCCTCAGGAAGTTAGAGGAGGTCTGACTCCTCCACCACACCGGTTTTACAGTCACCTGGTATGTCTGTACCCAAATCCTCCTGCAGTTTTGATGGTTTGATGGGGTTGTATCACACATATAGAGCAGTTTGGGGAGATTTGACATATTTACTATGGTGAAGTCTCCATTTCAAGAACATCATCTGTCTCTCCATTTCTTTAGTTCTTTAGTTTTTGTCATCAGTATTTTACAATGTCAGTGTATAGACGCTCTATGTTTTGTTAGATTTATAATTAGCATTGTAGTGTTGAACTGTTGTAAATGGTATTTTATTTTTAATTTATGTTTCCAATTATTCACTGATTATATAAATAAGAAGTGTGTTTGTGTGTACAGGTATGTGTATGTGTTGACTTTATATCTTGAGACTTTGCTTTCTTGTACATTGTATTTCTACGTAGAGACATTTTACTTGGATTCACAATCAATGCCTATGGACACAGCAGTCAAGAAATCAAATGACGTATCACATTGGGCAAATCTGCTGCAAAAGATATTTTTCTAGTGTTAAGATGCAAACATTTCACTGAGAAATAAGAGGCACCTGACTCGGGCCACGGTATTTTCAGTCACCTGTGCGTTCAAAACCTGGAACATGAATAAGGAAGATCAAAGAAGAATTGATGCCTTTGGATTATGGTGTTGGTGAAGAATATTGAATATACATGGATTGTCAGAAGAATGACCAAATGTTTCTTGAAAGAGGTATAGCCAGAATGCTCTTAGGAACAAAGATGGGGACCTTTCGTTTCCTGTACTTTGGATGTATTTTCAGGAGGGAAGAGCCCCTGGAGAAGGACATCTTGCTTGATCAAGTAGAGTGGATCACTGAGAAAGAGGAAAACCCTCAACTCGGTGAGATGGGTTGACACAGTGTCAGCAACAGCATCCTCAAGTATAGCAGCTATTGTGACGATGCCACAGGACTGAGCAGTGTTTCATTCTCCTGTACACAGGGTCGCTATGAGTCACAACTAGCTTCTGGGCACCTAGCAAAAAAAGAAAAGGCAACATTATAGAAAGCTAGGTCATCTATCAATAGGGACAGCTTTATTTATTCCTTTAGAATTTTATTTTTGTAAGTATGCTTCACTTACTGTATTAGGTATGACTTGGGATATGTTGTTGTAAAGGAAAGATCAGAGTAGATCTGCAAGTGTTTTGAGATTTCCTGTTTCCTTTCTGTTTAGTATTTCACAGAGGATTCCATGATGATCTGAGAATATACTTTGCAAGATTTTTAAGTATTTTAATTTTGGCGAGTTTTGTTTTATGACCCAAGATATGGGTTTTCTTGGTGAATAGTCTGTGTCCGTATAAAAACAGTACGTATTCTGCAGCTCCTTGGTGGAATGATCTCTCCATTAGATTTAGTTGGGCAATGACATTGCTTAGATCTACTCTTTCCTTGGGGATTTTCTGTCTAGTTGATATGCAATTAGTGACAGAGAAGTTTTGAAGTCTCCAGCAATATTTGTGACTTTCTCCTTTCACTTCTGCCACTTTGGACTCATGCATTTTGAAGCTCTTGTGGGGTGCATACATATTTTGCTTGTCTACTTCTTTTTTGGTAAACTGCCCTTTTATTGCTATGTAATGTCCTGTTTTCGCTGGTATTTTTTTTTCTGAATTCTTCTTTGTCTAATATTGTAGCTATTTCAGCTTTCTTGATTAGTATTTGCATGCAGTATCTTTTTCTATCCTTTTACCTTTCATTTCCCAATATCCTTATATATGAAGTGTGTTTCTTATAGGTAATATATAGTTGAGTCATTTTTTTGTTAGTCCATTATGACAGTCTGTCTTTATAGTGTGTTTAGGCTGTTCACCTTTACTGACATTATCAATGCGTTAGTATTTAAATCTGCCATTGGATGATCTATTTTCTGTTTGTTTGTTGACTTGTTTTCTGTTTTCCTGTAGATTCTGAACATTCTGTTCAGTTTTTTACGTGAGCCACTCCATGAGTCGGCTGAGACCTTCATACATGGGTTAAAGAATCCCTCTCCCATAATCTTCCCTTTGCTGTGTGGGTGGGAGCTTGGGGTAGTACTATTCTTGGCTTCATCTGCTTCCTGCAGACAGAGGCTGGTCAACCAGGCTGCTCCCCACGGTTATCTGCTGTTGCTGTGTCTGTTGAGTAGGGAAAGGTGCCATCTCTGCTAGCACGAGTCCTGGGTGGCAGTAACTGACAGGATCATTCCCTGAGTCCTGATGTCCCTACCCAATCTGTCTTCTTCTTCTTCTTTTTTTTTTTTCTTTTAACTTCCTAGCATGCTTTGATAATTGGGTCATGTGTCTTCTCTGGGATTTTAGACACACTCGGCAGAACAGAGTGGAATACTCTTCCTTTATCTTTCCTCAAACAAGAAATGTGACCCGTATTAAACTCATCCTTATCACTTGAGTGTGACCATTATGCTGTCCTCTTTTGTAGCATAAAGTAAAATAATAGCAGTTTTTAGGTTGGCTGTTTTTGTATGTAGCCTTTCTCCCCATTGGCCCTACCCCCCCCAACACTGAGAGGTTATGTTCACTGTTCCACCCCCTACTGTTGTTGCTAGTTACAGTTGGGTCAGTTCTGGCCCCTAGTGACCTTGTAAATAGTAGACTGAAGCACTGCCCGGTCCTGTGTCATCCTCATGGTTGTTGTTATGCAGGAGCTCCTTGTTGCAGTGACGGTGGCAGTCCTTTTCATTGAAAATCATAGAGTGAGTTATGTGCTCCTAAGAATATTTACATAAACTCTGCTGGGCCATGATTCCCAGCATTCCCAGTCCAACGTTTTATCAATGGATGTGGTTTAGCTGTGTGTTATGAATCCTGTCACTATGATGTTGATGATATGGGGTGATGGCAGTGATGTCAATGAGGCAGGACTCAGTACACATGTTGGGTTTTATCTTCAACCAGTCTCTTTGGAGATATAAAAGAGGGAAGTGAGCAGAGAGACAAGGGAACCTCGTATCACCAAGAAACTAGAACCAAGAGAATAGTACGTTTTTTGGACCCTGTGCTGAAGAGCTTCTTAGCCAGGGGAAGATTGATGACAAGGACCTTCCTTCAGGACTGATGGGGAGAGAAAGCCTTCTCCTGAGACTGGCACCCTGAATTTAGATTTGTAGGCTTCTGGACTATGAGAGGAAAACTCTGGTGATGTAGTGGTTAAGTCTACTAACCAAAACATCAGCAGTTTAGATCCACCAGGCGCTCCTTGGAAACCATATGGGGCCATTCTACTCTGTCCAGTAGGGTTGCTGTGAATTGGAATTGATTCATTGGTAGTGGGTTTGGTTTTAGACTATGACACAATAAATTTCTCTTAGTGAAAGCCATCCACTTGTGTAATTTCTTTTACAGGAGCACTAGATAACTCAGAGAAGGTTCTTCCTCTCTGTCTCTGACCTTCCAGTTTAAAAAACATGTTGTCCTTCTCCAAGAGCTCATCCCTCCTGGTAACATATCCAGAGTATATGAAAAGTAGTCTCCCCATACTTGCATCTAGGGAACATTCCGGTTGTACTTCTTCCAAGGCAGATTTGTTTGTCCTTTCGGCAGTCCATAGTTTGTTTTGTAATTCTTCGCTGGTATGAATTCAAAGCCATCGGTTCTTTTTTGGTCTTTCTTATTCAAACAGCTCTTGAGTGCTTATGAGGTGATTGAATACACCATGGTTAGGGTCAGGCACACCTCAGTCTTCAAGGTGACATCTTTGCTTTTTGACAGTTGAAAGAGGTCCTTGTGTAGCAGATTTGCCCAATGCAGTGTGTTTGTTTTTGTTTTGTTTTTTGGTATCTTGACTTCCCCTTCCATGAGTATTGATTGTGGATCCAGGTAAAATGAAATCCTTAACAATTTCAGTCTTTTCTTGTTTATCATGAGGTTGCTTACTGGTCCAAAGGTGAAGGTTTTATTTTATTTATGTTCAGTTATAATCCCTACTAAAGACTATGGTCTTTGATCATCATTAGTAAGGGCTTGATTTCGGCAAGCAAGATTGTATCATCTGTGTGATGCAGATTGTTAATGCGTCTTCCTCCAATCCTGATGCCCCGTTCTTTTTTATATATCTGGCTTCTCAGATTATTTGCTCAGCATATCGATTGAATCGATGGATGCAAACTGATACATCCTTTTCCTTATTTGAAACCATGCAGTATCATCTTGCTCTGTTGGAATGACTATCTCTTGATCTATCTACAGATTCCTCATAAGCACAATTAAGTGCTCTGGAATTCCTATTGTTTGCAGTGTCATCCAGTATTTATTATGATCTATACAGTCCATTGCCTTTGCACAGTCAGTAAACACAGGGAAACATCTTACTGACAGTCTCTGCTTTCACCCATCTGACATCAGCCATGGTATTTGTGGTTCCATGTCCTTTTCTCAATCTACCTTGAATTTTGTGGAAGTTCCCTGTTGCTATATGGTGGCAGTTGCTTTAGAATGACCTTCAGCAAAAATTTACTTGTGTGTCATATTAGTGATGCCAAGCCAAAAGGCAAGTGCTGTCAAGTCGGATCCGACTCATGGCTGTATTAGTGATATTGTTTGGTAATTTCTGCGTTCAGTCGCATTACCCTTCTTGTGAATAAGAATAATACAAATCTCTTCTAGTCTGTTGACCAGGTAGCTGTCTTCCCGATTTCTTGGCAGAGACCAATTACGCACTTCCAATGCTGCATCTATTTGTTGGACAATTTCAGTTGGTATTCTGTCAATCCCTGGAGTCTTGTTTTTGGCCAGTGCCCTTGGTGCAGCTTGGATTTCTTCCTTCACTTGTTTCCTGCTCACGTGGTGCCTCCTAAAATGACTGAACATCCACCAGTTCTTTTTAGTATAATGGCTAGGTAGTCCTTCCATCTTCATTTGATGCTTCCTGAGTCATTTGATATTTTCCTCATAGAATTCTTTGATGGCAGCTCAAGGCTTGAATTATTTTTACAATTCGCTCAGCTTGAGAAGTGCTGCTGTGTTCTGCCCTTTTTGGTTTTCTGTCTGTAGGTCTTTGCACGTGTCTTTATTATACTTTGTCTTCTTCACTTGTCCTTTGAAATCTTCTGTTCAGCATTTTTACTTCATCATTTCTTCCATTGCTTCAGCTGCTTGCATTCAAGAGCAAGTTTTAATCTCTTCTGACAAGTATTTTGACCCTCTTGTCTGCCTCAAAGTTGGACTGAATTGCATATTAAACTCCAGAGTCCTCCTTTTGTTGAGTAAGGTATTAAATTTTATTTTTTAGGAATACAAAAAAAAAAGGATGTTGAATATATATGAAATATTTCCCAAAGCCAAAAACGTGTAAGAATCTAAAATTTTTGGCTATGCTTCTCAGGCAGGGAATATTCATTTTGTTTTTAAAGAAGGTTTTTTATATAAAGCAAACTAAACTATCTACTAGTTTTTGAAGGAGATAGAATATACTTTTAGCTAATAAGCCACTTAAGAGGTTTCATTAACATCTAGAATATTAGTTATTGAAGGACCTGTAAAAGTTTTTTAGTGTTAAAAACTGAATAACTGAAAGCAATTTAAAGATATTTATACAGCTAAGGTCTAAATGTGTTGTTATATTTTTGTAAGTTAACATGCTTTCTGATAGATAACTTGTAATAGTTAATCTTGCCTTAAATTTTGAAATGTGTTTTAACACGTTACACAAGGAACATTTTCTTGAATTTCAGAAGAAGAGATTACTACTAATTAATCATAAATGTGTGTGTAGTACCTTTCAGGTATGTTAGTATTAAGGATATGGATAAATGACTCCATTTTTACATATGAATGTTTCTTAGGCACTAAAACATTAGTTTCTGCAACTTCTGTAGTATGTGTGAAAGAGAAACCATGAATTGTTATTGCTCTTCAGAACTGCTTCTCTACTTCGTCTGTAGGAATGTTTTTAGAAAACGTATCCAGTGGAACACTGATCAAATAAGATATTGCAGTGTACATGTAGTCCCCAATGTATTCAAGTTCCGATGAGCTGAATTTACAATTGTCCTTTTTTTTGTAGTATGTCTTACCGTCAGTAATACAAGCTACACAGAGTGACAGTGTATAGTTAGCTGGTTTTCTCATTCTCAGATGCTAACCAACAGGTATTCAATTTAGTAATTTACTGTTCACAATTCTGCGTTAGAGGTTTAGTTTTCTAAACCATGCCAAGAAAAGGGCTATACAGACAAGTGTCACACATTTTATGACTAGAGACACTGTATCCATCTCCAGGGATAACTCAGATGATCCCAAATCTTTCACAGGTGGTTTTATTATTGCAACTCACAAAGTGCCAGTGTCATCCAACTCTTTCTTCTTCATGATTGGAGTAAATTTGTAAGACTTTTGAATTTTTTATGTATGTTTTAAAATGTATCTGTAAGTCTTTGTGTAATGTTTCTGACCCCAAAAGACAATTAAAGATTGTATTTATAAAGATACTGATGATAAAAGATGATCATAATGAAAACTGAAAACAAAAATGAGTTCTTTAACTCATGTCAGAAGCAACTTAAAGCAGGCATCAGAATGGAAATTTGCGTAAATAACAGTGTTACTTTTTGTCGAAACATTTTAGAATATTTTATAAGTCAGTGATTACTGTAAATCGTAAACAGTGAGATGAAGTGTGTAGTATTTCCCAAACTAATTTGACCTAGAATTTCTAGGCTCTGAAGCCTCAGAGAGAGAAAATTATTGTTGGTGATATGTGTAGGAGTGACGTCACGAATGTTTCCAGCAAGCAATGTTGTGTCCTCTACGTATTGCAGGTTTTTCGCAAGCTTTCATATAATCCTGATGTCTTTTTCTTCTTCATATAGTCTGATTTATCAGATTATTTCCTTAGCATACTGACTAAAGTGACATCCATGACACACTCCTTTCCTGATTTTAAACCACTCAGGATCCCCTGATTCTGTTTGATGATTGTGTCTTCAACTATGCTGTGACGTAGGTATTTATTTTCATTTTGAGTCGTGCCACGTTAGCAAAGTGAAGGTCTCAAAAGCTGGATACCATCCACATCACCAAGGTCAACTCCGCTTTGAGGAGCCAGCTCTTCCCCCAGTCATGTTTTGAGTGACTTCCGTATTTTGAGTCTGTCTGCCAGTGCTGTATCAATCAGTATTCTGCTGGTATTCATAAAGTTCTCTCTGGCCAAATTTTTTTTTCAGAAGTAGAGTACTTGGTCCTTCTTCTGTCTTAGTCTGCAAACTTTGCTGAAACCTATGCACCATGGGCGACCGTTCTGGTATTTGAAATGCTGAGGTCCAAATTGCAAGTATCGCAGGAACACTCCAGCCACCATAGTATGAAAAACTGGCAGACATGTAGAATTTAACTGTCACACCTGCCTTTACAAGTGTCTTCACTCAGATAATTGCATCACTCGTTCTTTCACCAATTTTAGATCTTTGTTCCCATGTTGCCGACTTAGTAGGCCCGTCATATCCTCCGTAGGGTTTATCATTATTCAGCAAAGTATATACTCAGTTACTTTTTCTCTTCTTCCAATTGAAATTAAGCTCTGTAAAGGCTGAAAAGTTTTTGTGAATTTTGTTTATTACTGTTTCATTAGGAAACCCCAGTGGCATAGTGGTTAAGTGTTAAATGGCTGCTAACCAAAAGGCCGATAGTTTGAATCCACCAGCCGCTTCTTAGAATCTCTGTGGGGTAGTTCTCCTCTGTCCTGTAGGGTCACCATGAATTGGAATTGACTCAACGGCAGTGGGTTTGTTTTCTGTTGTTTTTTCAGAACTTACTAAGGACTCCGGCACAGATAATGTGCTAAATCATATTTGAAGCATGAGTGAAGGGGATGAATGAATTCTTTACACAGGAAAAATTCGACTCATGGTAATTGTTGTAATTCTGTTTTAGAAAATGGTATCTGGAAGTGAGATGTACAAGTAGTTACTGTGTAAAATCCAAAACCAATTACAGTAGAAAAATCAAAGAAATGTCTAAATATTGAATCATTTTTAGGCCCTTACAGATTATGTTTTGCCACTTCACTGTTATTGTTTTTTTATATTAAAAATGGATATATGTGTATATATATATATATATAGCATTCAACACTCTTCCCTAAGTTTTTCAAGTCTAGTAACAGATGACCAGCTGTATTTTTAGATTGCTTTTGCATTTTCACTGAATATCTGTTTTGCATTGTTCACACTGTTCGTGTGTGTCACATAGGCTCACCATCTCAAAGCACTTTCCTTTCTCATCTGAACAGGTTACCATTTTAAGATTCTTTAATCAATACCTTTTTCCATTTACATCATATTAAGAGGCAATTTAGAAGTTTAATCAAAGACTTCAGCAATTGTTGCTGATTACACACGCTGAATTAGATCTGGGGGCTGCAGCCTGTGAATTGATTCGTGTACGAGGTCCTTTGTGGTAGGAAGTGAAGGGAAGCAGCCTTCTCTCCATGCTGCAAGCCTGGCAGGAGGAATATTGATCTGTTTGCCTCTGTGCCTCGGTGCTTGGCTGGTCCATTACTTAGCGATCACTGAGACAGCAAGAGCTCAGGAGCAGGTGGAAGAGAGAGGTTGGATTTGCAGTTCTTACAACTCAGCTTTAATGATGAAGTTGATAAAACGAACACCCATTATTTTAAAGCTACAGTTATGTCACAATGGGCAATAGCCAGGTGGCTGAATTGGAGCTTCTGTAAATCAAATTGATATACCAACAACTTTGATGTAAAGCAAACTTGCCTTTCTGTGGTGTATTTTCCCCAGGCTTTCATAGGTCTACTTTTAGACCAATTGCAAGGCAAACAAAGCTTGCTGATTCATTTTGGTTCAGGGTATTTAAATTGATGGTCTCAGAGCTCCCATCTACCTTTAAGAAACTTTGCTTCTAATATCATATTCATTTATTAATAAATATTGTTTGAGGATTTGTTTTGTTTCAGGTCCTATTGTAGTATCTTAAAAAAAACCCAGTGCCGTTGAGTCAGATCCGACTTATGGCGACCATAGAGATACAAAAAAAATGAAGAAGGAACACTGTTAAGTGATGTGAATATTTTTAATGAAAAAAAAAAAACTGGAAAAAGACAAGACCTAAAGGCCTAAAAATAATTCAGTTTTTAATCTAGAAAATTCTTTGGTTTTTCTACTATAACTCATTGTAGATTTTACAGAATAACTAGTTACACATCTCATTTCCAAATAGTAGTCTCTAAAATAGAGTTGTAAGAATTTTTTTCCTCTGGAAAGCTAACACTATTTCACAAAATACTGATGAAAAAAGCCAGGAAAGCTTGTCATTGTTGTTAGTTGCTGTGAAGTTTGTTCTCACTCACAATGACCAGGTGCACAACAGAATAAAAAGCTGTGCAGTCCTGGGCCATAGCCCTGTTTGGCTGGGTCAGACCATTATTATCTGTAGGGTTTTCACTGGCTGATTTTTGGAAGTCAGTCTTATTTAGTCTGGAAGCTCCTCGGAATCCTGTTCACAGCATCCTAGCAATGCGCAGTGTTCCACTTGCAGACGGGTGGGAGCCGCACAGAAGGTGTGTTAGGCTGTAATTAAACCCTGGTCTCCCTGGAAGGTGAGAATGCTATGGCTAAGCTACCAGTGCCTCAGGAAGACTGCTCACTTGTCCTTCAAATGATTTGTTCAGTGTCACACAGGTGGTAAGGGAAGGTGCTGGTGTTCAGACCATGGCACTGGAACACAAAAGTCCGTGCTGTATTTTCTCCAGGAGCCTGATGCTCTCCACCTTAGTTTTTGAAATCTTCTGCAGTACCTAGCATGAAGCAGAGTACATGCCAAGTGAAGATTCACTGATTGAGCCTCACCAGCCACCTCCCAAAGCAATTCAGCAGCACTCCCAACTAATCTTGCTGCAACCAGCCCACTGGGGTGATGAGATGCAGCCTATTTTCCAGTGGCTGGCTATCTGCCACTGCCAAGGACACCCCTGTATCCTGACTGCATGGCTGCCCAAGGGGCAATAAGCCATCCGTCAAAGCAGAGCAAGTGATCAGAAGCTGTTTAGGGACGGACAGTAGCTCACACCATAGCGACCACATTAAAAAAAAAAAAAATCCTGGGAGAAGAGGCTGCTATGAAACAGAATCCAGTGATGAGAGAGAGGATTGTGCTATACAGTGTGATGGGAGTTGTTAATGCATTATTGAAACGTACACAAGCATCTTCTTCCTTTAAAAAAAAAATCGAGTCTAAACCAAACACATGTTCAGGCTAAAATGGAAGTGAACTACTCAAGAATGAGTTTAAGTTTATATGCCAAAGAATTATAACTTTTGAATAGATTTGCTCAAGTATGACATAGGTCAAGCCCAAGAAATATTATTTGCTAATACTTCTCCTGACTCACTTTCACAAGAATAAAAGTGTTGACTGGTATTCTTAATTCATGTTGAGTAGCTGGTGGGGTATTTATCTTATATTAAGTTCCAGGCATATCCTGTCTGAAAGTAGAACCAATTATAAAGTTCCTGTGACAGGTGGCATTCTTGGCAGCATGACACCGGCAACTCCTGTAGCTTTTTTGGAACAGTTAATCTGGACTTGATTCTTTGTCATATGAAATAATTAATATTCAATTCTTTCACAATGAGATAATTCCTAGAGATGTGATACAAACAGCAAGTGGTAATTTCTCATGTCTCGGATAATCTTACATGTTTAACGACAAAAAGTATTTTCAATCTGAATGACAGTAATACTTGTAATTGTTTCTAAAGACCGTTTCCCACAAAACAGTAGTAGGAAGCATAAAATGAGCCAAGAAACTGTGTTAAAATAATGCTTACATCATGTTTGTAATACCTGTGAAATTGAAAACCCAGATGCGCTAAGTTAAGGCAAAGATATTATGCTTCAGAGATATGTGCCTATCAGCTCTTGCCTTGTATCATCTGTAAGTAGCCTTGTAAAGAAGCACAGTATACAATGTGTTCAACTGTATGCAGCTACCTTGCTCCTATCCATCCCACACAACTACTTTGTGCACACCATACAGGGATTTCCGTTTTTATTTGCAGTCTCCTGCAACATCTCACCTCTTGCTCCATGGTGGAATTTGTTTAACAGTTATGGCAAAGCGGTTTGTCATTTGGAATGTTGACTCATCTGAAGTCATTTGATCTTTTGCCAATTACCTGACTGCCTAACTCAGGAATTTCAGGAGGGGGAGGCACATTAGCAGTTCCCAAATTCAAAAGACCAGAAGTAAGTGTACTTCGTTTATTTTAATTCAGAATTATTTAATGTGCCTGTCTAAGGTTTTGTAAGATTTATCATAAACCTCAGATACTGCAGGAAGGAGCCAACACTAGCTGTTAATTGTTTTATGGTGGCACCGTGGTTTCTTACAGACTTCACTGAAGCAACATTGATTTTCTTGTTGCTTCACAGTGCAGTGTATTTATTCTTCCTGTTCCTCAGATAAAATCCATAAGAGGGCAGTACAGGACCTGTTTCAGATGTAAAGAAATCGTGCTACGTGAAATTCTTTAAAAAATATAACTTTTGAGTGAATACTACTATTGTTGCATTAGGTTAGAGAAATTGCTGCCTGTGACATTGTGTAGAAAGATAAGTATTTTTTTGCCTTAATTCCTCTCATGTCGAGGTTTTTTTTTTTTTTAATAATTTATAATAATCAATGGTAGTAATAGTCATGTTACTCAAATTAGAAATTTAGGAAGGTTGCTTAATTTAAAAGTGAGTATTTAATTTGGGCCTATTTTTTTAAATTGAAAAAAATATGTGAATTCATCTTCTTTTTCTATTTAACCTGCTGCCTCACCATTTAATACCAACTGTCAGGGATTGAATTGTGTCTCCCCCAAAACCATACGTGGTAATTTGGCTGGGCCATGATTCCCAGTATTATGTGATTTTCCTGTGCCGTAAATCCTAATCTCTGCCTGTGGTTAATAGGCTGGATTATGTTAAAGAGGATTAGGGTGGGACTGTGACACACTTCCTGAGGTCACCTCCCTGTTCCGTGTAAAAGGAGTTTCCTGGTAGTATGGCTTACACCACCTTTTATCCTACAAGAGATGAAAAGAGAAGCAAACAGAGAATGGGGACCTGATGTCATCCAAAAAGTAGCACTGAGAGCAGAGCGCGTCCTTTGGATCTGAAGTTCCTGCACCAGGATGTTCTCGAGTTAAAGTAACGCTGATACAACACAAGGACCTTCCTCCAGAGCTAACCGAGAGAGACCGTGCATTCCCCTGGGACAGATGCCGTGAGTTCGCACTGCCAGCCTGCTCACCCGAGTCAGGATAAACTGTTCTTTGTCAAAGCCCTTCACTTGTGTCGTTTCTGTTAGAGCAATACCAGATGACTAAGACGCCGACTTCGGAGGAACAAGATACCTGTGCCTCTTCCCTTCGTTTTGACATCAGACAAGTATTTTGTTAATTCCAAAAATCCTCACTTGTGCTCTACTGACCCCCAATTTCGCCGACTGCTAGCTGCTACTCCCAGACAGCAAGCCACCTCAGCTACAGAGGACCTTGTTTTGCTACCTGCTGATCTTGGCAAGAACGTTAAGAAGCCCTGTTGCTCAAAGCAGAAAGGCTTGTGAATGATTCCCTGAGTTCTTATTTATTCCCATTTCCTAGAGAGCCTAGAGCTCATGATATCAGCAATATATTTCTTTTTGTAATAATTTGTAAGTAGGCATCCTCGATCTACTATTATGCTGCAGGATATTTTCCTAAGCTTCATATTACTGATATTTTCTGCTTATAAATTTAAGCTTTTGTTGCTGTCATATCATTGGACCTAATCATTGGAAACTCCTGAAGGCCAGCATTTTAGATCATGAGTTTGTAGGCATCATACTGAATCTGGCCCATGCCGCTGACAGATGAGTCATCCTAGCAATTTATCTAATATTTGTGAGCCATTCCCTGCATCTGTTGAAAGCAGACTCTAATTTTATCTACTGCATAGGGTGATTCTGATGGTTCAAGTGACCTCAAGACTTACTAAAGTGACTAGCACATGGTAGCCATTCAATAATTATTTTTATTATTAGGTTTGGAGTTATATATAATTACTATAAATAAACTATTAGAAAGAGTCTTTTAAGATCTAGCACTGTATTTCAAAAGATCATCAAAAGATGTTCTCAGGATTTTTTTTTTAACTCTGTTACTTAAAAAGAAAAAATTGCCATTGAGTCAATTCTGACTCATAGTGACTTTACAGGATGGAGTAGAACTGTGCCACAGACTTTACATGGAGAACCTGCTGAGTTTGAACTGCCAACCTTTTGGTTAGCAGCTATAGCACTTAACCACTATGGCACCAGGGTTTCCACTCTGTTACTAGACCCTATAAATGAAACTTCCCCCTAATTTCAGTTCTATTATGCTTCAGATAATGTCAGCAACTTATTGGACTTTGTTTAATGATCACTTGAAGTCAAGTGTCTGTCATGGTTCTGTCTTGATATTTGCTATCAGAAAGCTTACACTCAAAATTTTGGTATCACTGCTCACACATGTTGTATAATTTAGCTTCCTATATGTCTTCTACTCTGTCCTGTAGGGTCGCTATGAGTCACAGTTGACTCGACAGCAGTGGGTGGGTAAGTCTTTATACTCATTTTCCTTCTTTTTCTCTTTTTTCAATGTTCTTCACCCACTTCAATTAAATTGTAATGTGTGTATCCTTTCAAGACGCTTTAAATTCCTTCTTGGACTCATATGACTTGTACCCTTCCGTGCAGGAAGCTGAACAAAGTAAATCTGTGTGGGTCTTTAGGAACAATATTGATCATTTATTGTAATCTTGATAATTTCTTATAATACACCTTTGATAATCTATTGTAATACAATTATATTAACTGTAGAAGTTTTCACTCTGTGTGTTCTCAATAAAAAGTATTGTTTGTTGTTACATGCTAAAAGTAGACTTTATGTATTTTTATACTAGCAACGTATATAGAAAAGACTTAATTAGGAGAGAATACAAGGGGGCCTTTGTGATTCTCCCAGCTCTCACTGTGGACGTCTGCTTATTATAAGGATTCACTGATCTTAAGGGTTATTGCTCTATCTTGGTAGAGTTGCAATACTCATGTGTGAGTACCGTCATTGGCAATCCTTCAATTTTTTCTATAGGTGCCTGAAAAATATAGAAATTCATTCTGCTTCTGAGATGCAGAGGTTACCCCAAAAAAGACATTGTCAGCCCTGTTCTGTAATCTCAGTTTTCATGGCTACAGCAACCTCTGATAGATTTCGACACAGGCATCAGCACATTTTTTAGTATTGCCAAGATCATTTTATTTTGAGAAAGCAAAAGCCTCTTGCCTTCCTAGGATGTAACCCTACCTTTATAGGTTTTCCCTGATGACTGTTTAAATCTCCGTAGTGTTTCAGAGGGCACACAAATACAGCAGTAGGTTTTCTTCCAGTGTGGGAAATCTGCTACTGTAGTACATTTCGGACTTTGAAGTGAAACTAATAACCCTGACCTTTCATTGTGTTCCAGTGGAAGTTTATGGGGTTTGTCTCCAGCAAAGTCTCCTCAACCTTTCTTGAAGTTACTGGGTCATTATTACCCGTTCTCTCTTTGCCATTGTTCGTAGTGGTTGCTGTATAGCATTTTTTGTCTCACCATTTGAAATAGATTGGGGATGACTCATTTCTTTCCATCCATAATCACACTAAAGGTGAGAGGCATCAACTATGTGCTACTAAGTAATTAGTGTTCAGGAATTAGAGTGACTTTTAGGGAATCTGAGGGATATCAATGCTCCTTTTCTACTCTGGGCATAAACGTCATTTTTTTTGCTGTATTTTAATGGTTAATTTCCAATATTTGTTCATTCTACTGGGAACTCCATGAAGGCAGAGTCCATGTTTTCTTTTAACCTGGGACTAGCGACCGTCCTTTGCGGCTGCAGTACATGTCATTGATGCCCTGGGTGAGTCCACTCAGCGCTCACTTTCCACCAATGGCTTTTTGCTGCTGCCCTGCTCTGGCTTATCTGATGGGTTTCTCTAGCTGTGGGAACATGTACTCTGGGAAGTTTAGAAATGTCAGTGAGTTAACACCCACTTTGTGAATTCTCCATCAGTAGTTGACAAGAGTTGATAAGAAAGTAACCAGCTTTCTCACCGCTTAGGTTATACAGCTCTGAAGTACCTTCTACATGCTGTCTTTCAATCATTTCCAGTGGGATTGAACTTGCCCAAAACAATGGTCACGACTGCTGAATGATGGGCAGGTGGGTGGATGGATGGATGAATTATGCCTTTTTTTTATCTTTTTTCTTTGCTCGTTTTGTTTTTCAGAAAATCTGAGCTTGGTGGTAGCCATTCAGCTAAAGAGCAAGCCTATACATTTGATTTCTGTTTTCCAGATTGTATCATCTTATTTTATGTGATATCAACAACAGGATATTTAGTAGCTAGATAAAATAGCCTTTGTCACAGTGATTGTGAGGATAAGAAATGTGGTGAGCTCTTCATCTGCAGACACACCAGTGTTAACCCTTTTGCACAGACATTTATTAAGAACTCTTGTAACAGTTGCATGGAATTTACTGCAGAAGGACCATTGGTCAAAATTGAGTCACTTTAAGCTATAGTTATAATAAATGCAGTGTAATTTTTTAGATGGAAAGGAAATTTAGTTATAGGAAGATTTCAGACACACTGAAGAAGAAAATGTGCCTCTCTTATTCTAATACATGAGAAGTTTTTTTTTTTAAGACAACATTTTGTTCATGTTATTTCTGAAATGTTTCTCATTAAAAGGAACACTATTTTTGCAGTTTAGGTCACACATGCTCCATGAGGTATGGGTTATGGAAAACATTATTATTGTTATTGTATTAATGCATTCCAGAAAAGTTTACCACATCAACTTTTTATATGAAAATAGTCCAATTGTTATGTGTTGACTGAATTAAAAAATTTAAATAATATTTTACTACAAAATAATTAGTGGATATCATGATATATTTTAAAGTCAGCTTTTACTATTAAATTGTTGATCATGATAGCTGATGAGTACTCTTGTAATTCATGATCAACATAAAATTGAGCATTTTAAAAGCTGTCTTTCTAAGCATTATAACAAAATCATTATATAACCATGTTATACAACATTTTCCCAGCCATAGTTTATCAAAATCACTAAAGCAATAATTAGTAATAACTATAAAGCAACTCTAGAATCTAATTTCAGAAGTCTCGTTTTGGTAATACTTGTAGAAAATTCTAGAAAATTTAACTACTTAACAATTCTGTATTATTGTTCTAATGGTGATTATTGAGGTTTGTGTTTTCTTTGTCAACTAAACTTTTTTTTTCCACAGAGCTGAGACTTCAAATAATAATTTGTGACTAAGAATGTGTTTTTGTTAATTGTAATTCTGTACCACAGCAGACAGAATATGGATATGAGATCCGTGAAATAAATGTCAACACTGTACTGTTATTTCTGTGCCAGCTATGAATAATTAGTGAGAATACTTACTCTTAATGAGAGAACAGTCATTCTCTATATCAGTCTCAGTATGTCTCTTGAAGTTCTCAACAATGAAACTAAGTTTTTGGAAGAGATTAGTATAATTTGCCATCTCAGCTATAGAAGTACCAAGATAATATTTGTTAAAACTGTACAGTTCCCTGCATATCTATATATATTTCATAGAAATACATATACATATACATGCATATTTGCTTATATGTACATACGTGTGCAGTTTATAATTATTTACATGCATACAATTCTATATCTTTGAGTACTATAAGCATTTCAACGGTCATGGAGAATATATTTTCTCACTTGCATGTTAACTGTCAGTGCATTTGTAATGCTGTTAATAATTATAACATTTCAATAATCAGATTTATTGTTATTATCAATTTGATGATGTTAAGGGTAAATGGAAACCATTAAGTAGTGCCACGGCGATAAACAGATGCAACAAGCTTGCTTGGTGATAAGTGAAGAGGACACAAAGCACTTAATGATGAAGATCAAAGACTGTACAGCTGTCAGTACTTATTACATTTTAACAGAAAACAAAAGTCTGCAACTGGACCAACAGGCAACATCATGAAAAATGAATACTGAAGTTGCGAAGGATTTCATTTTACTTGGACACTCAGTCATCACCTAATAGAAGCAACAGTCAAGAAGTGAAACAATGTATTGACTGGGCAAATCTGCCACAAGAGATCTCTTTAAAGTGTGTCTCAGTCATCTAACACTGCTGTAACAGAAATACCACAAGTGGATGCCTTTAAAAAGAGATTATGTTCCGTCATAGTCCGGTAGTCTACAAGTCCAAATTCAGGGCATCACCTCCAGGAGAAGTCTTTCCCTCTCTTGGCTCTTGAGGAAAGTCTTTTTTTTCAGTCTTTCCCTGGACTGGAAGCTTCTGAGACACAGGGACCCTAAGTAGTTTCTGAAGGACGTGCTCTGCCCCCAGCACTGCTTCTTTAGGGGTATGAAGTCCCCTACTCTCTGCTTCCTTTCCCTTTCCTTTAACAAAGAAAAGGAATTGAATTGTTGCCTGTTGGTTGAGTTGCAAGGACTTTTTTTTTTTATGTTGAAGTGTAATAAGTACTGAAGGCTATAGTTTTTGATCTTCATCAGTAAGTGCTTTGTGTCCTCTTCACTTGTTAGCAAACAATCTCCCAAAAGATTACCTCAAGGCACAGTACAGTCTTATGCACTGAGTCCTGTCCCACTAACACAGCTACTCCGCATCCTCCCTCTGTTAACATCAGAGAAGCAGGGTTTACAACATGAAGTAACATCACACAATATCAGAAACCATGGCCAAGCCAAACTGTTGCACACATCTAGGGTAGGGGGTGGTTGGGGGACACACAATTCAATCCATGATAAATTATTGTGGGGGACACACATTTCAATCCATGATAAATTATTGTGGGGGACAGAAAATTCAACCCATAATCGCCAAAGCCAAGCGCCGTCGAGTTAAATCCAATAGATTATTGTTAAGCAACGATGTCACCTTGGCTCCTGACACAAGCCACAGTGTTCTCAGTTGCCTCATATGCATAAAAAAAGGGACAGTTAATAAGGATGATTAACAAAGATTTGATGCCTTTGAGTTGTGGTGCTGGAAAAGAATTCTGAATATACCATGGACTGCCAAAAGAATAAACCAGTCTATCACAGAGACTTCATCTCAGGTACTTTGGACTTGTTATCAGGGGAAACCCATGGTAAGTGATAAAAGCTCAGGGTTAGTGAAAAAGAGGAAGATCCTCAGCAAGGTGAATTGGCACAGTGGATGTAACAGAGAGCTCAAACGTAGCAGTGACTGTGGGGACAGCACAGGACCAGGTGGTATTTTTAGTTCCCATGTACATAGGGTTGGTAAGAGTTGAAACTGACTTGATGACAACCACCAATATCGCTAGTGTCGTGGCTGAGATTACTGATTCTCAATCTTGAGGAATGACTCTAGTGTTTAACGCCTTTGATACAGGTGACCAAAGTATGCTGTGGACTTTAATTTAGGTTATGAAAATTATTTCTACTGTTGAGAAAGAGTGCAATTTTCTTACTTCTTTAACCGAGCAGGTCTCTGCAGTACTGTAAAGACAGATGAGCTTTCTTCTGTGCCTCTGGGTCATCTGTTCATCCTGTGTGTCTCCTCCAACCCATAATCCCAGCTGTTGTGACACGCTTCTCATATATGGCAACATGGTCAATAATATGGTCTCTCGATTTCCGCTATTTCAGTTTATACACATTTACCTATAATAAATATCCCAAAGAAGACTTCTTGCCTTTTTCTTTATATGAATGTATTTAGCACATATCTCATTTCTTCTAAAGCTTCTATTATTTTAGGTTAACTGACTCCATCAATTAATTTGGCCCAAGGTGTTAATACTGAGTGAGAGTGCAGTCCGGAAATAGCTGCCTTCATTGCCTTACTCTAAGGGGTGGAAAACTAGAGAAAATTAGATGTTTTACAGGGTGATGCAATTTGTTATTGTTAAGTACTGAGACTTTTCTTAAAGCCCGTCAAAAAGACCGCCTCAGCATTGCCTGTTATCTTGATGTTAAATTATATGGTGAAAGAGATATAGAACTGGAGATTAACAAGGTTGAATCAACCCAAGAGTGGCAAATAAGGAGTACCTGAGCTACCAAACCCCCTGCCTCACCTCCATTCTTGCTGAGCCATGACACAAGTTCACAATCAGTTTCAGCACACAACACCAACAGCTTCATCCAACCCATCATTGTGGCTTGTGATATGAAAATGATTTGTCATTTGGGGTCTAATCTGCTCCCTCATTTTTTACAGTTGAGATCTGGACAGGAGAGTGAGTTGGCCTCAGAGCTAGTTAGCTGAGGAGTAGGGTAAAGTTCCAAGCTTTCCTGGGCATGTTCACTTTCACTGATCATGTGTGTCTCATCACACTTCCATTTGTTCATCTCTGGATTCTCTCAGTAGAGCATGAACTGTGTAGAACATTGCTTCTGTCTTTTTCCCCATGGAAAATATGACAGTCCAGCTCTGGAGTGAATTGGGGCTTCACCAAGAGTGGAATTTGTATTTCTTGACACTCCATTCAAAACTTTTATTTGTCCCTGAGAATAGAATCCATAACTCTTGATCCTTTCTATACGTAGCTTTCTGCCTGTACCACCTAGGTTAATTCTTCGAACTTGCACCTGCGTCTTACCAGCCCTTACTCATCTGTAAAGAGTAAAGTGAACTCTGACAGCATTCATGGTAAGTCCTAATAATTATATAATTTGTATAAATATTCCTTTGGTTTACATAAATTGCTATCATTGGTAAATATAATCACTTTTATTGGCATGAAAGAATTATTCCAGTGATTACTTTAGCAAAGGCATCATCCACCACTGTCATTCTTGTTATGTCCTTTAAAAATGTGATATGTAGTATCATTATGCATTATTTTCTTTGGTTTCTGATGGTTGTAGGAAAATGATGGATCTGAACTTATTAATTACTGAAAGTATCTGTTTTGATTATACATTAATTATTGCAATTTCCAAGACTATAGAATTCAGAAAACATTCAACTTAAAATTTCTTTATTTTTTATTTTTATATCTTTATTTATTGTGATTGAGTGAAAGCATACAATCCCATATAAAGTCACATGCCCGCGTATGTGCAATACCCAATGCTCTCCCTGCCGAGTGACAGCTCACTCCTCCTGTCTGTTCTATACATGTCACATCCTTCTCACAAACTTCTGTCCTCTCTTCTCCACCCTCTCCCTACCCCCTCCAGTAAGAGACCAGCAGGACGACATCCTATAGATGCATAGAACCATGAAGTGCACACATGATATGGTCACTGTGTGTCACCAAGTCCAATCCATTTCTGTCCAAAGAGTTGACCTCAGTAGTGATTTATGGACAGGGGCAGCATCAGGACCAGGGGACATGCTCACAGGGGAAGGAAAGACTTAATTGTGCAGCTAAATCTAGTCAGGTGTACCAAACTCAAAACCATACCCTTTGCCATAGAGTTGCTGCTGATTCACAGTGACCCTCTGAGATAGAGGAAAACTGCCCAAAGGGTTTCCAAGGAACTCCTGGTGGTTTCCGTTTGCTGATCTTTCATTTAACAGCCGAGCTGTTAACCACTGTACCACCAGAGCTCCTATCACGTATAGAAATAAAGGATACGATGCCATTACACTTAAAATTTCTAAGTTCCCTCAGAGATTTTACCCTGAGAAATGTCTAAGGAACTTCCACCTTGCTTTCATTTGCATGTTAATTTATAGTCTGTTTCTTTGTTTTTGTGGCAGCATTTTCACTTCTCGCCGTCAGTGTTCAAATCAAGTACGTTTTATTGCAAGCCTTTGAGAGTAGGTAAACTCGTTGTCATTGAGTCAATTCCAACTCATAGTGACCCTGTAGGACAGAATCAAACTGCCCCATAGGATTTCCAAAGAGTGGTTGGAGATTCAAACTGTCAACAGTTTGGTTAGCCATAGCTCTTAACCATGATGCCACTAGGGTTTCTGGAGACTAGGTAGATGAGGGTGAAAACTGTCTAAAACATTTAACTGTATTAATGCGTCTACTTTTTCATGAGCAGGCACTTTTGATGGAAGTAGACAAGCCAGCCTCAAAACTAAATGTAGTGTCACTTGTGCCTTTCGCTTCTCAGAAGTGTGATCTTTGTCAGAGCAACAGTCAATTAACTTCCTGTTTCACCGATCAGATGTTTCTGAGCATCCTGGGCCAAAGAAACTGGAAAGTGTTCAGAAGAAACAAATGAGATGATAAATGAAATTTTAATGTGATATCTTCTATTTATGACTTCAGGTTGCCATTCAAGGATATGTCTTAAGTCCAACAAGAATACTATTCACTGAGTCAGTGACTGGAAAACATACAAGTAAGCAGCAGTAGTTGGACAAAACAGCAAGATAGTAAGTTAGGAAACGCACCAAGCAGTGCCTAACACAACAACATTTCAATCCCTTCAGTGTGACTTAGTCAGTCTCAGGATATTTGGTGAGATACCGTGTGTGTTCTTCCAGAATTTGCCAGGCACTGCGGTGGATCTCTGTCTTCTGTGACCAGTCCAAGTATCTTCCACCTGAGTACTGCTGTGCTTCTATCTGTGTGGCCTTAATAAATTCAAGCTCTCTTATATGGGGCAGTTGTACTCTGGCCTCTAGGGTCGCCGTGAGTCGGATCCAACTCCACGGCACTGGGCTGGGCTTATATATTTAGTTAATTTACATCTACCAAGTACACAGCCCATGTGCATGGAAGCAGCAGTCAAGAAATCAGAAGTTGCCTTGCATTGGGAAAATCTGCTGCAGAGGACCTGTTTAAAGTATTCAGAAGTAAAGATGTCACCTTGAAGACTAAGGTGTGCCTGACCCAAGCCATGGTATTCTCAGTCACATTGTAGGCATGTGAAAGCTGAACAATGACTAAGGAAGACAGAAGAAGAACTGATGCCTTTGAATTGTGGTGTTAGAGAAAAATATTGAATGTACCATGGACTACAAAAAGAACAAACAGATCTGGAAGAAGTACAACCAGAGTGCTCCTTGGAAGCAAAGATGGTGAGACTGCATCTTATATACTTTGGACATGTCGTTAGGAGGTATTGGTCCCTGGAAAAGGACATCATGCTTGGTAGAGTGGAGGGTTGGTGAAAAAGAGGAAGACGCTCAGTGAGATGGATTGACACAGTGGCCTCAGCGATGGGTGTAAGTGTCAAAACAACGGTGGACATGGTGCAAGACTGGGTGGTGTTTCGTTTTGTTTGCTCTGAGTTGGAACCAACCAGGTGGCATGTGACAACAGCAACAAGTGCACAGTCTAGAAAGGCACCTGCCTTTTAATGGTCCTCGTCCCTTCTTGAATTATTCCTAAGTAGATAGAGCTATGTTCAGACTCCTTTCTAGACTTCAGGAACATGACAGATAATCTGTGAGGATAGAAAGTCCCCATCTGATTGAGGAGCCATGGCCGTTCTGTTTCCTGGTTTGGTCCCCCCGACCTGGAGCTGCCCACTGGGACCCCAGGACATGACTGCCTCAGTTGGGATCCTCCTCTGTTTTATGGTGAATAGTCACAACAGCCTTAGTCCTGATCTTACACCATTCTCCATGTGTGTTTCACAGTAGTGCCAGGGTGGCCTTTCTCAGACAGCCAGAAAAGGTTAATCCACAGCCTAAATGTCTTCAGTAACTACTTTTCAAAGTCTTCTGCAGAATCCATTTCAAATTTCTTGTCCCTCTGTACAAAGCTTTCAGTTATCTAAGTTCCGCCTCTCTTTATACCTGTCAGTCACTGTACCCCCTCTGCCTCACTGGTATCTTGTACACTATTGTCAAGGTTCTCTTGGCTTATTTTTTACTTGTCTTCTTCATTGCCGCTTCCACTGGGTAAAGCTTTTCCGTTCTGCTTCCAACCCCACTTAGCAAAAATACACATTGACTTTCAAACTTTAGTTCCAACATCATTGGTACTAAAAAGTTTGTCTCCATGATTTATTAAGAAGATATAGCCTGTTGGCATCAGGTTGCTTCTGAGTGTGCTTTCCATGGGTTCCTGGCCACGTGGGTGTCCCCTTAGTAGTCTAGTTTCTACTGCACCTTTGCATGACCCATGAATTGATAAAAATTAAACCATGTGTGCTCTCACCATTGTGTAGCCCTTCCAACATGGCTAGGAAGACAGCATGCAGTTCAGCCTGCAGAGCTGACCTGTTCTCATCTTCAGTCTGCATCTCTCCATCTTCTGGTCTTAATTCAGCAGCTTTACATGTCCCTTGTTGTCCGTGTACTCTGGAACTTCCATTTTTAAACCAAGTGGCCTTCTGTGGATCAGCAGAATGTTGTTCCTACGACACTGTTCATGTTTGCAGTGGGATCTGGCAGTCTCTCATGTGGTTTCAGGATAGAGCTTATGGGAAAAGAGGCTACCTCCCTGTGGATAGGGTGGGTGCCTCCCCTCATTCCCTCAGTGGCTTATTCTTGTATGGGGGGGGCCTCAGCAGTGCAGAGATGGGCTGAATCTAGACACAGTCCCCTGGCACCCTCTGAGACGCAAACATGCTAGTAAGAACTGCTCTGCCTGCCAGCAAGAAAGAGGTTTCAGCTAGCTATGGGACAGATTCCTTGGGAGGAAAGCCGTGCACACAGCTGGCAAGTTGAAGATATTGGATCAGCAAGGCTGGTGACACCATGTGCCTCCAAATAGACCCTCACTGGAATAGATGCTTAACTCTGGACTGGGCATGGCATGTCCCTTGACAGATGCCAATGCCAAAAACACCATTAAGGAATTGGAACTGCAGACACAGTACCAGTTTGGGCTAAGTTATGTTTCATCAGACTGAGGATCACACTTTATAGCCCACAAGATGACAGCAATGGACCAAGAACCATCTTATTAAATGAACATGCCATACTGCATACATTGTCAGAGTAATGGTTTCATAGAGAATTGGAATGGGCGAGTATTGCAACATCCATTGTTTAAAATGAGAGAGATAAGGTTTAACAGGCTTTAACCTTCATGAGTGTATGTTTATACTCAACATTGAATTTCTGCGCTTTCCCATGGGATTTGGGGAGCATGGGATGGGGAGGATGCTGATGCCTCTTTGTATTTCTTCCCCACATTACCTAAAAGTGTTCTCTTTTTACCAAATGCTGTAGTTCCAGGACCAGAATGCAACTGCAGGTCCAGGGGTGATCTTTAAGCAAAAGACTGTCGTTATACCCCTGAACACATGTGCCGGAATCCCCAGGGTCTTGATGGGATGGATTGTTCCTTCTCCCCATCTGACAAAATTGGGGTTGATGGAAGACATAACACCTCCCTCAAGCGTTACCGAGTATGAACTCTGTAATGGTAGCTATGGTACTTTAAATACCCACTGCTTTCGAGGTGATTCTGACTCGTAGCATCCTGTAGGAGTAGAGTAGAGTGGCCCCATAGGAAGTTCAAGGCTTTAGTCTTTGTGGAAGCAGACTGCCACATCTTTGTCCCATAGAGTGTCTGATGGGTTTGAACTGCCGGACTTGATAAGTGAATGAGTGAGTGAAAGCATGCACGTGTGGGACTGGCCCTCTGGCTGTTGTTTACCTTCCAAGGTGGTCTGCCATTGGAAGGAGGTGATTCTAGGTTTCTGTAGCTTGGCGGAGCAGAAATTGAGTAGAGGTGCCTCCCTGGATAGGGCATCCTCTGTGAAGAGAAAGAGGCAAATAATGACTCCTACCCAGTGAGTCTTGACTCTGCCAGTTGCCTTGCTGAAATTTTTTTGCTATCCATTTTATTTATACTTTACAGCAACTCCGTGAAACAGGTATGAGTCTAGTCAGTCTGAGGATGTGCGGAACTGAGCTTAGTAACTTTCCCAAAGCCACTCTGAGAATGAGTGGCAAAGCCTGAATTTAAATCCCAGTCCATGCAACTGCAAACACCTAGCTCAGTAAACAATGCACTAATTTGCCAGTCATTTCATGGTGCTTGAGATGAACAATGGGTCCAGCTTCTGGAATCCTCTTAGCTCTGTTCTCATCACTCTACAACTTCATTTCACCTCTTTTCTTGTTCCCTCTTTAAGAATTTTATATCATAACAGATCATGCAGAAAACCCTCCATTATACATACATCTTCGGTGGTGGAAAACATCACCTCCTGGGAGACAGCTGCACCGTATGACAGCTGTTCTGATACAAATGGTGGATTAAAATGAAAGGGATTTTCCTCCAGACAATGAAGCAAAGTGCGCTATTAAATCCTCTGTGATGCTAGGCCAAGTGCCAAGTCCTCTGTGATGCTAAGTGGGTATATATGTACAAACATACAAACATTGCAGTTTATTCTGCAGTTAGATATCCACATAGGCAATATTATTAAAACCACTACAGATTTGTTTAGAATATACATATAGACATCTTGCTGCTATGTACCCTATTGAGATGGAGCTGTGACTAGCTAGGGCTGGCAGGAGTCAGAGAAAAGTTAGCTGTCCCCTCTGGTGAAGAGGTACCATACAAATGACCAAGTTAAGGTATCATAGGGATTCCTAGTCAAATCTGTGTTTATACTAATTCATAACGGTCAGACTTCTGGATGTCAGGTATGAGAGAGAGCTAACAGCTCAGGATGAGTCATGCAAAGCAGGTTGAGAAGATTCTAGAAGAAAAGTCCAGCTGCAAGGTTAGGGCCAGCGAGTCCTAGGGAAGAGGTCAGGCACACAGGCTACTGGACATAGGACTGGGCTGTGTGTGCGAGGCGGATATTGAGCCAAAAAGCAAGAATAGGTGAGAGCGTGAATGAAGCGGATGCTCGGGAGCCTCTGAGCAGATGACTAGAAACTAACATGCTGGGTATTTCCAGACACCCCGTGTGCTACAGTATAGGGATTCCTAATTTGCTACTGGTCCGGCTGTCTCTAATCATTGCATGGCGCTGAGCCTTCAGGATGTCAGCTTTCCCTCGTTGCCATTGGACCAGACAAAACGTCTCTAATGGCTTGAGCACGTCTCGGGCTCCTCATGTATTGACTGGGAGCAGTAATTTGTCCCCACCTCATGGAAGTGTTGTGTGGAATAAGCAATGTCTGTTAAGTCTGTAGATGTGTTATTGGAAAAGCTGGATCATTTTTGATGACCACTTTCCTTGTAACCTAGTATTTATACCAGTGGTTTTCAACTCACGTAGCAAATGAGAATAACCTGTGGAGTGGTAGCTGCGAATGCCTGACCTTCAGTCCGGACCTGTCCAATTAGAATCTCTCCAAGTCAAGTCTGAGGATCACTCATTTCCAGAGAATTCCAGGGGTGTTTCTGATGTGCAGTCAGACCCAAGAACCACTGATATATTCTATAAAGAATACCTACATGTGTCATGTGATAGTGATGCTGTCTTATTAAAAATTATTTATGCTTATTTAACATAAAATTAACCAGATGTATACTATCATATTAGTTTTTAATTTATAGTGGAAATATTTGTTAAACTAGTCTCTGGAAAAGAAAGACAACAGATACTCAATACTGAGGTTTGTGATCTTGTTAGCTGCTGTCCAGCTGGGTCCAAATGACAAGGACTTTCTGTACAACACAATTAAAGGTGACCTGGTCTTGTGCCATATTTGTGATTACTGTTGTCTTTGACTCAGACGTTTTTGTGGCTCTGTTACATACTGATTGGCTAATTTTCAGAAGTAGGCCACCAAGCCTGTCTTCCTAGTCTGTGTTAGCCCAGAAGCTCCTGTCTAGAAACCTGTCCAGCATGATAACTCTATTAATGTTTCAAATACTGGCATCATAGATTCTAGTATCATAGCAACATGCAAGCCACCGTAACATGACAACCTGAGAGATGAGTGCTAGTTAGTATGTTAAATAGACTTGATTTGGCACTTACATTCTCAAGAGAGAAAAACATGATTATAATGATACCATTTCATGATTCTGACATACAGAAGACACTAATTCCCTCTGCCTTCATCCTATAGCCCTTTCACCTACAAATAAATGAATATCCAGTGTCTTTGGACAGACTGCAAAGATGAACTCCTATCCTGGCTCCCAAATCTCATTATAAAAGGATTTCATTTATTTTTAATGTTGAAACAGAGTTCAATTTCAAACATGTCAGCAGTTTTCATCTTAGGAACCCCTTTGATTGTTTCATAAGGGCGGATCGGTGTAACCAGGTCATGGCAATTACCAATAGACTTCAGAAAAGCATCCACATTCTTTAGCTCCCCTTGAGTTACAATTGCAGTCGCTGTAATCCTTGGAGAAAATCTTTTACTTCGCTTAAATTCATAGACATTCTTTTTTTCCCCCAGACAGTATACTTTCCAGCAGCATACCTCTTGGCATATAATATGATTCATACCTGCTAGGTGGTGTAATTTATCTGCCGTAACAATTCTTTATTTTCTAGTGCTTTTGATTGGAACCATTTTTCTTTCTAGTGTGGATGGGAAGAGACTAACAACTTTTGGCTCATTTTTATGCCACTATTTCATGTGTCGTTTTTACATAGGATGTAATCGAAATTCATAATTCTGATAAATGGAGAAGTGAAGGGAGAATACTGCTAAGAAGTATGAATCCCAATAGGAACCGTCTGCCCAGCTCAGGGGGTTGTAAAGTACTGAAGGAAACACTTACAGTCGGTGAAAGAGAAGAAACGGTTGTGTGGGAAAAAAAAAAACGGGTCTCAGCGTTCCCATATTAGCAGTAGCAGGAGATAGTATTTTGCCTCTAAAGCAGGGTAATGATGAGAACCAACGAAGTGGATTTATTATGAACAAGTCATAACACAGCCTCTCTTTTTGAAGCAGTCTTGGATAGCAGGAGGCGTACTTGGTGAACTTCAGGGCATTCCAGAAAGGTGGCCATAGGTGGGAAAGAGAAGCTTTCTGCACATGCATCTGCCAGAATCTGTCACAGATGTTGTCTGCACTGGCAGAAATGCGACTTCCATAAGAGAGGGACCAGTGTGTCCCCAACTAGAAAAATACATAAAACCCATTGTTGTCGAGTCAGTTCTGACTCATAGCAGCCCCACAAGATAGACTAGAGCTGCGCCATGGGGCTCCTAAGGAAGCATCTGGTAGGTTCCAACTGTCAAACTTTCTGGGTAGCAGCTGTAGCACTTAACCATCATTATTCAGAATGTAACCATTATGATTCTGAGTCTCCTGGAGAACACATAGTCACCTTTTAAGGAAGAAAAGTTTTCACAGTTCTCTCTGTCTCTTCAGAGTTAGCAAAATATTTTTATAAGGTCACTTAAATCTATACACCTGTGAAGTACATGATAAATTCCTGATGCTGTTTTTAGCCAATTAAAGTCCAAACTGGGTTACCTAGTAGATTCCAAAAACAAACTGTAAGGTATACAATTCAAGTTAATTTTATTCATTGAATACTCTAGATGTTTGTGTTTTTCTAAGATGAAATTTCACCTTTCATTATAAAAGTGTCCTTGACCGTGGTCAGTCACGGTGTACTGTTTGGCTGTGAACAATATGAGGACTCAGTTTTCCCACTGCTTGTTTCTGATTGTGCTATCATAAGCTTTCTGTTTTACATTCTCTCTCTCTGTTTGATGGTATCTCTCTCTTGATCTTCACGTGGTGACTACAGGCCATCAAGCAAAGATGACAACTGAAATTGTAAGACATCATTGGGTTTTAATTTAGTAACTCATCTGGGTGGTCCCTGTCATTCTGATGTTTGTTTCTTAGATCATTAAAATGCAAGTGTACCATTTCAAAGTGAATTATTGAAGAGGATTCTGGATAATTTGAGACTATGCCCCCAGACTCAGCGTGAGAAATGTTTGGAACTAATGTGTATTAAGGGCATAGCTTACTAAAATGGTAAAAGGAACAAAAATGCTCAAACTCAGGCAGTTCTTAGCACCTTAGAAAGAGTGTGAGGCAAATACTTGCTTCACGACCATATGATTTCATTTATTGTGTATACGACTTTTTAGCAGACTTACTGTGTTTCCAACAAAATAATTGGCAATGATGACTTACATGGTCTTCACCTCAAGAAACTTAGAGGTTGTCAGGAGACACACACACACACACACACACAGACACACACACACACACACACATTTTAAGCTGTCGAATCAGATTTATAAACCAGTCACAGAACTATGAGGTCTGACAATAAACTCCGCAAACTTAATTGTTCTAATTGTTCTACCTAATTGCTGAATACCACTATGGTCACCTTTGAAGTACTTCCCTTAAAAAGCATGCCAGTGCCTAGTCCACACTTCAAAGTGATTTTGGAACTCTTTCTAGGGTGGCCGTTGCACATAGTGGTATGGTGGCAAGTTTCACGAACTTAACTGTATAGTGGTGAGGGAGTTTTTAGCCAGTAAACAAATAACTGTATTGGAACACCCTCCCTTCTCACCTGACCTGGCCCCCAGAGACTTTTTTCTTTATCCAAAGTTAAAGGAAATATTGAAAGGAAGACATTTCGATGACATTCAGGACATTAACAGTAACATGACAACAGCTCTGATGGCCATTCCAGAAAGGAAAGAGTTGTACAATTACTTGGAAGGATAGACTAGGCACTGGTGTTGGTCCATAGCTTCCCAAAGGGAGGACTTTGAAGGTGACCATGGTGATACTCAGTAGTGAGGTATGGAGCACTTTTTCTAGGATGAGTTTGCAAACGTAATTGGCAGTCCTCATATGTACACAGTGGTATGAGTCAACATGGAAAAAAATGTGGCCTTCTCTAATCTCATGGTTCGAAGGGAACTGGACTGCAGTCAGAATTAACTTCTTTGAAAATGGGTAGTTATGGCCTTTATTCTTTTTGTTAGTTCATTAGCCTAATTTTTCCTATTGTCAATATATATTTTTTTCATCTCTTCTTGTGCATTGTCTTGACCAATGACGTTGAAGAAGCTGGTGATTTTCTCAGGACATAGCAGTATTCAGGGGTGAAAACTCTTCTGGTTTTAGAATGCATCTTGAGTGAAAATATTGTACACTGATGCCCAGTACTGAGGGAAACAAGGTATTAGTTCAGCCTAATGAGGAAATAAAAAACTCTTGGCTTAAACTGCTGAGATTCAAACTCAGCTCTTAGTATCTAAGCAACATTGAAAAACTTGCATTTTAGTATTTTGATTTTTTTCACCTTTTTAATAGGCTAAAGGTAAAACTACACTTACTTCATATAGGGACCAGAAGCATGAAATGAAATCGTTAAAGAAGTTAGCACAGTGCCAGGGTACGTAAGAAGACCTCAGGTGATGCTGGCTAGTGTTAAAAGGGAAACCCTGGTAGTGTCGTGGTTAAGAACTACAGCTGCTAAGCCCAAAGGTTGGCAGTTCAAATCCACCAGGTGCTCCTTGGGAAATCTATGGGGCAATTGTAATCTGTCCTGTAGGGTTTCTGGAAGTTGAAATCCACTCAACAGCTATGGATTTGGTTTTTGTTTTTAGTGCTGAAAGGATGGTTTGCATTCAGCTAGTAACATGCAGGTTGAACATCAAAACCCACCCAGCAGTACTGCATAAGAAACTCTGGCGATCCATTGCCATGAAGATTACAGCCTAGAGAACCCTGAGGAGCTGCTCTACTCTCATACATGAACTGCTATGAGTTAGAATTGACTCTATGGCAGCAGAATTTGTCCTTTTCTTTTGGTTCATGTTAGAAATACACATAGCCCTCAATTGTACAAGTAAAATGAATAATAATGAGAAAAGAATCTGAATAATTGACTTTTCATTTTGTGTAGCAGTCCCAGGTCATTTTGAATTCCAGAGGGGGAACTTGATATATCTGATGCTTTTCTTTCATAACAGCGTTGCACTTGCCCATGGAAGCCCCACTGGAATTTTTGTTCTATCAGGAAGAAGCTGGGTGTGCCTCCAGGGAGAGGTCATAGGATCTGGGTCTCTAAGCCCAGTTGGTGTACTAACTCATGCTGTTACTTTTTGGAAATCATTTTGCCTCTCTGGCCTTCAACTTACTCACTTGTAAAATGAAGTACACTGTCACTCGATGACTTAAACTACATCCTTACATTCAGGCTGAGATTTTTTTTAGGAGTATAAAATTTTTTATTTTTATCATCTTGAGGGTCTGCAAATTGTGGGCACTGGAGAGCTACTGAGTTGACATTGTTGTTGCCAGAGAAACTTTTCTGTGGTTGGTGGTGGAACTGATACTTTGCAGAACTTTGTCTTCAGATGCCATGAGTTGGTTTCCCACTCATAGTAACCCTGTGTCCAACCCAACAAAATGCTGCCTGGCCCTGTTCCGTGCTCACCACTATTGTTAAACTGAGTCCTTTGTCGCAGCCAGAGTATCGGTCTGCCTCCTGGAGAGTCTCCCTCTTTGTTGTTGACCCTGTACTTCGTTACTTCCTTAAAGCAGCGTGTCCTCTAGGGACTGGTCCCTTCTGATAACATGTCAAAGGTACAGAAGATGAAGTCTCACCATCCTAGCTTCTAAGGAGCATTTAGGCTGTACTTCTGCCAAGACAGATGTGCTCATTCTTCTGGAAGTCTGCAGTATATTCAGTATTGTTCATCAACATGATGCCAAGCCAAGTGCCGTCGAGTCGGTCATTCTTCTGTATTCATTACCCAGCTTATGCGTGAATATGAGGTAATTGAAAACACCATGGGTTGAGCCAGCTGTACCAAAGTTCTCAAAGAGACGTCTTTTGCTTTCTAACGCTTTAAGGAGGTTTTGCAGGAAGTTTGCCTGATACAACATGTCACTCAGTTTCTTGACTCCTGCTTCAACAGGTGTTGATTATGAATTTAGACAAAGTGAAATCCTTGACAAGTTCAGTCTTTCCTTCGTTTGCTGTGATGTTGCTTATTGGTCCAGTTGTGAGGATTTTTGTTTTGTTTTATGTTGAAGTATAACCTGTACTGAAGGCTGTAGTGTATGATCTACATCAGTACATACTGGAAGTCCTTTCTGCAAGCAAGAATGTATCATGTGCATATTACAGATTGTTAAGGAGTTGTCTTCTAGTTCTGGTGCTGCATCCTTTGTCATACAGTTGAGCTTCTTGGATTGTTTGCTTAATATACAGATTGGATGAGAATGGGGAAGAGATAGAACCCTGGTGTGTACACCTTTCCTGATTTTAAGCATGCAGTATCCCTGTGTTCTGTTTGAACCCCTGCCTCTTGGTTCCGTGTATATGTTCTGCTTGAGGACAGTTAAGTCCTCTGCAATTCCCATTCTCTGCAACATCTGTAATTTGTTATGATCCACCTGCTATCTTGCAGGTATTTACATTACTGTAAACCCAACCTCTGATGCTTACTAGAGGTATGACAGTGGGCATATCATATCCTCTCTCTGAAGTCACCCAGCCGACAGACTAGCTCAGGGTGTGGGCTCAGTTGACCATTGTTTCTCTGTTTCACTTTTTACCAGTGCCTTACGAACTCACGAAATTCTTAAATATCTTACCCTTTTATACTTTGTTCGACGGCATTTGGATTTGGCTTGGATTATACTTTGTTATAAGGTAAGCATTTTCATTATTTCATTTGCTGCCTTTTAACTTCCAAATGCATTTCAAATGCAGATTACTGACGTTTGTAAAATGTTCAGTCCAAATAAACCTTGTTGCTTATGAATATTAAGATTCAACAAATCTCATTTTCTGTAAGTTTCTATTAACTTCATGTTAATATATCTCAAAAATCATTTCATTTCATGCTCTTTGGGTAGCTCGTTTATAATAAGCTGCACATACTCATATCCAATATTTGGATTCAGTAAAATGTTGGCTGCATTCAGTTTCTGTTGTTCTTATTCCTAAAATCGCCACACGACCCTGGAAGTCTTATTATTTCTGAAAATGCCTTACAGATTGACATTTAAAACTAGAAACTTTTGATAAGGGACACCTACCAGAATCATTCTTTTGCCTCATAGTCTAAGAATTCTAAAACCAGACTCCAATCTGTTTCTTTCTTGAGCAGTGTGACTTTTCCATAGATCCCAGTCAGGATACCCGCACCTTTGCCACGCTGGGTTTTCTCGCCCTCCATCCGTCACTTAGTATCTGTCCTATACTTCAAGTTTCAGTGCAAGTCCATCATCTTCTATAAAGCCCAGGATGACTACTTACCTCTCATTTGATACATATGCTCTGTAGCTAATACAGGAAAGAACTTCCCTGGGCATATTTCCATCTCCACTCATTCAGGCTTGACTTGGTCTATGGGTTTGTTGTGTATATTCTCAAGAACAGTAAAAAAAAATAAAGTAAACATAACGATAAACATAATAATATGATTTTTTTAAAAAAACTTATTTTACATTACCTGACCTGATCATTTTTTTTTCTTCTGTAATCTAGAACCTTCAGTGCGTTCCCCAAGTTATCTACTCAGCTTTCCCAGAGTATATGCATACAGATGGGTGTATATACATACACCATGATGGTAATTGCATGGTATTCTACAAACCATTGTATAGTTTGCTGTTGCACTCAGTAGTTTCTCGTGAACATTGTTTTCATGTCAACAAACTCAGTTGCACCATTGTTTTATTGACACCTTAGAGTTCTGTTGTTTAAGAGTACCACACTTTTTTTTTTTTAACCTATATGGGCGGTCCTGGTGATCTTCTTCCAAATGGTCATACAGCCCTGACAACCCTGTGGAACAGTTCTTTTCTGCACACACAGGGTCTCCACTAGTCAGAATCAACTTGAAAGCAATTATCAACAGCACCTTGTTGTCCACAGCAAAAAGTTTTGCAAGTCATATTTGATTGCTGCAGAGCAAAATCAATCTACCTTGAATTCTATCCCTTGCACAGCTAGCAGGTCATTCCATTTCAGTTGTGTTTTGTGGATTTTGCTTCCTGTTTATACAACCCTCTCTCTCTCTCTCTCTCTCTTACACACACACACGCACACACACACACACACACAGACACACAGAGACACACACTCATTCTAGTTTTTTCCCTAGCCTCAGTATTCCTAGCAGGTCAGAACTTTCTAGAACAGTTTCTCTGGTTTTCAATAGCCGGTGATCAACTTTAGTCTACACTTACAAGCTCATGGCCCAAGTGAGCTGTTAAGCAAGGCTAACTCCACTTTGCTGTGTTACCATGGACAGTGGGTGTTATTACTCTTCTTGCTAAGGTCACAAGAACCTTAAGCCCCTCTAACAAAGTTCTCACTGTTCTAGAAGTAACTAAATGAAACGAAGGTTCCTAATTTTCCCTGTTACCTGTACTGTGTCTCAGGCGATGCTCTAGTCTTCCTGCTTCCTTTTTCCGTCCTCCAAGAACACATTTCCTTCCACTCAAAATAATCTATCATCATTTCCCAAATATGGGTGTATAAAATCACTAGATTGATTTTTGTATTCTGAGGGTCAAGAGTAGAAACACAACCATAATCTAGATGTTACTAAGTCTCAGAAAGGCGAAAGTAAAACTTGATAATTTGAGTAACAAATGGGAATCAGAAGAAGAGTAGGTAGGGAGATACAGTTGACTGCTTGCTAAATTGTCCCATTTCCCATAACAAACCTGTTGTCACCCATTGGATTCTGTCTTATAGTGACCCTGTAGGACAGAAAAGAACTGCCCTGTAGGGTTTCCACAGCGATGCTGGAGGATTTGTACTGTTGATCTTTTCGTGACCAGCAAAAGTCTTAACCATTGTACTTCTAGGGCCTAAAATCAGATAAGATGGTCACCAAAACCAAAACCAAAACTACTGCCCTTGAGTCCGGTCTGACTCATAGTGACTGGAGAGATCAGAGTAGAACTACCCTGTAGAATTTCCAAGGAGTGCCGGGTAGCTGTGAATTGCCCACCTTTTGGTTAACAGACGTAGCATTTAACCCACTAAGCCACCAGGGTTTCCCCGAGATAGTCACAGTAGGGTGTTAATGGATATAATGGATGATAATCAAGTATGCAGTTAAAACAGAAAGCATTTCACCCTCTTAGTAGTTTTTAAAACCTTTCCTCATAAATGAATCTTTTAATAATATCCTCTGTGGAAAACAAACATTTATATAAAGTTCAGCAATTCTATTTAGTTTGATTTGTTTTACTTAAGATCAAGTTAAATGAATTTAGTATATTTGATTCAAATTGCATTTTTATTAAATTATAACTAACGCATTATAACTAATACATATTTTTGTGTTATTGCTTGTATATGTTGATGTCTAGGTTGATTTAGTTATGTTGAAAGAAAACTTTTTTAAGTTTTAGATGTTGGATGATGATGTACGGTACTTTGCTGTATCCTCTTTTTAAAATAATTTTTGTAAAAAATAACTAAGTCATTAATATTAGAACTAAATATTGAATTAGGTGCAATTTAGTGACCATTTTCTCCTTGAGGATCTTTTCAGATTCTTTATTATACAGGATAGATTGTGTCATTTGGTCTTCAGTTCTCCCAACAGTCACACTCTGTGTCTTGTGACTCTACATTGCCTTTCTGCCTTAGACAAATGAACAAAAACATTGGTGTTTTTCTAATGTCCCTCAAATGTTGTTGGTTGTGCAGCATTGTTGTGGCAGTAAATAGCTGACACTCTATGCTAACAGTGTGGCAACATTTGAATACCGTAGTGGTGCAGTGGTTAAGAGCTATGACAGCTATTGGGATCCTGGTCATTCAAACTGCTTACACGTTGAGAATCATCAGGTTCAGCATCACCAGGCACATGCTGGGGCAGCTCTCCTCTGGCCTGTAGGGTCTCCATGAGTTGTAGTTGACTGGACAGCAACAGGTTTGGTTTGGCTGTATCAACATTTAACTCTTTTTTGGTAGTAAATCATAGAAGTATTCTTCAGTATACCATGTTAGAAAATGCTAGCCTATTGGCCAAAGCCCCAAATCCTTAACAAAGGCCACTCTTTGATTCCCAGGCCCTTCCTATTTTTCTAGTTTTATGTCTTTTATGACTTCATGTGCCCTCTAAACTTGTAAGCTACAAATGGGGCACACCCGGGACTTTAAACGTTTCTTACACTCCTACTCCTTCACGTCTTTTGGAGTCCTACCTGTTCTCCAAGACTTAATGCAAATGTAACTTTATCCGGTGCTATTTCTCCTTAAAACATACTGTTGACATAGTGGTTAAGTGCTGCTTCTGCTAACAAATAGCTGGAGGTTCAAATCCAACAGGTCCTCCTTGGAAACTCTATCAGGCAGTTGTACTTTGTTCTGTAAGGTTGTCATGAGTTGGAATCGACTTGACTGCAGTGGGTTTGGATTTGGTCTTGATCTCTCTCTTTTTTTTTCTCTTCCTAACAAACAGTGTCTGACCTTGTTATTTCTCTGACTCTCCGAGCACTTTTGCCATTTTTTTGAGACTGTTTGTAATTATGCTGTACGTTTTGATTTTGTTTTTCATGTGAACATTTTTTTCACCAGTGTGTCAGAACTTTGAACACCAGGATTGTAATAGCATCTTCTGATCCCTTTTCTTTAGAATAAAGTTGATCCTTGATAATTCATAGAGGATTCAGTATATGAAAAAATGAATGGGTTAATGAGTGAAATCTTCTTGAATACTTTTAATTCAGTTTTGTTAACATATTTTAATTATACAAACAAGGGAAAATGCACATTATGATTTAATATATAAAAATGTTACTCCTAAAATTAAAGAAAGTCATATAGTATTTCTTCCTTAATTTTTTCCCCTTCTGTTTTAAATCTTTGAAAGAGAAGCTTGTATTTAAAATTAGGGATAATGATCTTTGAAGAAATAAGCAAATAAAGAAAAGCTTTGATTTCATGCTTCTCTAGCTAGGCTTACAATCAAAAAGCAGTGCATACTATTATGTACTCTAATTAATATTTTTATGGACTTGTGATTTTTTTTCCTCTTTTGTTAATGTCTAGTCTATTCAGAACAATGCTGATGCAAATTTTCTAAGACATCTGTAACCAGAGGTTTTTTATTTTTTCCATTCTTTAAAGCTAAAAGCAAAGATGCTCATAACCAAACAGAATTGTGCAACATTCTGTATGTTCTTACAGTTCTGTGTAGATTACTGTTAATAAATAAGAAAAAGGCTTTACATACTGGACTCTGTATACTTTCAGTCTTTTCTTTCATCCTGAAGATTATAGCTCATTTGATGAATGAAAACATGTTGCTGTCAAGTCTTCAACTCCTAGCAACCATTTAGAACAGAGTAAAACTGCCCCCATGGGAGCAGCTGGTAGAGTCCAGCTACTGATCCTTAGGTTACTAGCCAAGCACTTGAAGCTCTTCACCATGAGGGATCCATTTGATGAACAGAGAACTTTAATGGGAAACAAAATTAAAAAAGTAAGATATTTAAATCTTTTATTAAGAAGGTAGATTTTCTTTTTTACGAACATGCTTTAAGTAAAAATAACTAATTTTAAAGTGAAGTGATAATCATTACAATTGCTAACTTGAAATTAAAATACATTGTTGAAATGCTTTAAATGACGATCTGTGTAGGAAGATAGAAAAGTCACATGGAAAAGTCAAAATTGTTTTACATTTTGAGATTATGTGATTTTGAAATCTTACAGTTTTGAAATTATGTAAGAGAATTGTTAAGAAATAACCTGACGAGATATTTCCTCAAGGCCTGCATTTTATGTTTATGTTATGTATAGCAAAGATATATGTGTGTTTATTGTGTGTAGAATATTAGATTTGATGTTTCAACCAAGGTATCAAGATGCAACATAAGCCAAATACACATAAATGAGATTTCATACCAACATACAAATTTATTAAACTCTAAAACTCTGGTGGCACAGTGGATTAAGTGCTACTTCTGCTAACCAACGTGTCAACCATTCAAGTCCACGAGGCACTCCTTGGAAACTCTGTGGGGCAGTTCTACTCTGATCTTTAGGACCCAACTCATCAGCAGTGGGTGGGTATATAGTTTCTGTACTCTTGTGTTCCTCACCTGATAATCCTAAAAGACTATACAAAATGCTGATGACAGTGACAAAGAAAGGCATGGGGATGACAAGAAGGGCAGACAGGGAGCGAGAGAGGGCAAGAAGGAGGGCTGAGGAAGGATGGAGATCAAGGTAACAAACAGAGAAGAGAGAGACAGTTTATGAAGTAGACTTCAGGAGCATTATTGGGTAATGTGTATCCTAGCTTCTTTGTAATTGGAGAGAAGATAAGAATCTGTGTCTCTTCACTTTAAGCTCAATGAGTTACGCTTTAAGTCCTTGAGAGTTCCGTAATTCTTTGAGAATTTTTAAATAACACTGTGTTTGTTATGATTTAAAGTGATAGTAAGACTCCCCACCCTCCCCCCCACCAAAATCGGTCTAGTATTGGAAACCAAAATTATATCTTTGATTAAAAGAAAAATGAAAAAGCAGTTCCCTCTAAAATTTAAAAGAAGATTAATAGACAAAATCAAACTTGTAATTAAAGGATCTCCATTTGTTGTGCTTGTTTAAACTGGTGGTACAGTGGTTAAGAGACTGGCTGCTAATCAAAAGGATGACAATATGAATGTCTTAGCTGCTCCTTGGAAAACATTCAGTTCTGTCCTGGAGGGCTGCTATGCTGCAGAGCCAACTCAAAGGCCTTGTCCCATCCCTAAATGTCCCTGAAGCTAGGCACTGTAGAAACGAGGCATGTTGCAGGAGTCTGGTGGCATCGTGGTTAGGTGCCATGACTGCTAACCAAAAGGTTGTCAGTTCAAATCCATCAGGTGCTCCTTGCAAACTCTGCAACAGTTCTGCTTTGTCTTATAAAGTCTCTCTGAGTCAGAAGCAACTCAACAGCCGTCAGTTTGGTGTGATGTTTTGGTAGGAGCCTGCTCAAGGAGCATACCAAGAACTGGGATGTGAAACCCTTTACTCACCCAGTGTCTCTTCATACTGTCTGCTAACAAAAGTTGGACACTGTATCAACTGGCAAAGGATGAGTGTTTTTGCAGCATTCAATTCCATTGTTATAGAGCCAGCAGTGACCTTGGATTTGTAGCTGGGAGGCAGTAAATTGATGATTTGCACAGTATACCCTTTGGTAGATTTCATGTGCGCAATTCCATATATATACTTTTGAACTTCTGTGTAACAGTAGCATAACTCTGTATTTCTACCTAACAAGACATAGACGTTCTTTTTATAAGTAAGAATATTTTTACCCTTTCCCAAAATGAGGAGACACATAGTCTTAATGGGCATTATGTTCATCCCTGGCTGTAGACTTTTCCTTAAATTCCATCACAGTCCTACTGACCACTCTTGTTTCCTAAAGTCTAAGTTGTAAGTTATCCACTTACCACTTGTAAATAAAACAGTGATAAAGACACAGAAAAAGTAAATGATTAGCATATAAAAAAAAAAAAGCCACTGCTGTTGAGTCAGTTCTGACTCATAGCGACCCTATAGGTACACAGAACTACTCCATAGAGTTTCCAAAGAGTGTCTGGAGGATTCAAACTGCTGACCTTTTGGTTAGTAAACATGACACTTAACCACTGTGCCACCAAGGCTTCTTATACAAACAGATACATATGTACAACACATACGTCTAACAGGCAAATGGAAACTATGCAAAGTTCTTATACTCCTGGATTAACAATTATAGTGTGCACTTCTGACTGTGGTGAAGGGTCTTTGCTTGAGTGAACCTGGTTCCCCCTCAGTTTAAGGGCTCTGGATCTTTGAACTGACTTAGTTTGGAAAATAGGTGAGAAACTATGACACAGGAAGGCAAGCTAGTTCCTGCTGGTAAAAGAGGCTGAGAGTCACTTAGGGATGCAGTTTCTTCCATGTTCAATCGGATGTCCTCATTCCAACTATTAAAAGTCTCATTCTTTCCCACTCAGTGCCCTCAGTTTCACTTGAGAAATTTGGCAAGATGTGGAGCTTAATTATGTATTGGTTTCACTTTTTGGCTGTCTCTGCCCTGTGGCTACACAAAATCAAATAATGGTTTAAGTTTATCATGGAAGTGCTTGGGTTTTCAGGCTGTGACTTGAACTGAGAGCTAAAGTACACTCAGAAAAGTCTGTCCCCTATCACAGTCCTTATGGCCATCATTACCACAGTAATGGTCAAGTGCAGCAGTCACTTTGGCTCTCAAGGACTTACTTTGGTTGGCAGTTTATCACAATACTCTATAGGTGACAGCTTTGATTAATTGTGTAGTCACTGCATGCCATGGAGACCTAGCCTCCTATGTCTGATTGTAATCAAGCCCAAAGACACAAAATAAGTCATTCTCAAAATAACAGCTTTGTAGGTCTGTCATCTGGGACCATGCCCAGCACTGAAAACACACCATTATTTGACCAGGGAATGTTTGATATAAACGTTATATAAGCATTAACTATAACCATATTGAAGTAGTATGGTTGTAATAACTAAAGAGGATGGTAATGAATATAGGAGGAGCAGCTACAGGAAGCAGTTATCAACCTTTGTTCTGAGATCAGCCACTCAAGGAAAGATCAGAAACGGGAAGATACCCCTACCCTCACTCCTGGGACTAAGATCCAGAACTCACCAGGGAGTGGGAAACCATGGGTCTCTGGATGGCAGAAAGTTCAATGAGGTGAACAAGCTGCCTTCAGGGAGCTGCCAGGTGCTGCTCGCTTTTGGTGCTGCTGGGAGCAGCCCTACAGGACCCGTGCACACTGCTGGAATCAGACGCTGTGGATGCAGCTAGAGACAGACAGTGCGGAAACTGACATGCCGCAGCAGCCTGCCTCCGGAGCACAGCAGAACCAAGAGAGAAACTTCCTCTTGCAGCATCACTCCAGCACCCACTACTGACAAAGATCAACGTTGTGCCAGCTGTCAGATGAGAAACGTTTAGAGGGCCCAGTGACATTATTGAAGAGCAGGCAATGAAAAATAGTTTTGGAGCACAAAGGCAATAAATTAGTGGCTATTGCAAGAAGACTATCAGATTTATACTAGGTATCCAGACGGTTTTATGTAGCAAATTTGAATATATGCTTTAATATAATGTGAGGAATATAGCAGAGTGGGTTAATATTTTCTCTGATGATAACTGAGGAAAGGAGTCTGTGTGGCAGCATTGAGCCATACAGAATCAATACATTAACAACAAGAATAAAAGAAACAGAAGAGGATCTTTGAAGAAAATCAAGCTGACCAATACATTTATGGTCCACCAAATTTGACATTTTAACAGTTATTTATAAGAGTGCATGGGTAACATTGGATAATTTGAACATAGAATAAATCGAGATTTTTGGAACTTACCTGGAGGAAACTTTGAAAAATTTACCCTTACTCTGTTGCTTAATGTAGATATAACTGTTTTTCTTTACATCTCAGAATCTACACAAAGAGTTACTTTTGACTTAAAAAAAATATTTTATTGTGGTTAAGAGAAAGTGTTTTTGACTTTTAAGAAAATCTCAAATTGGTACAGTTAGGAAAAGTGGTGTCTAGGGTGCCTCTTTTAACATTTTATCTATACTTATTCTGCTCATTCACTCACATAATACTTATATTTATAAAGAAAATGCACACATTTATTGGGGTTTTAAATGGCACTAATATTTCTTACCACCCCATGGCTGACAGTTTATTGTACTCTGGTGACTTGACTGTTGCTATGATACTAGAAGCTACGCTGTTAATGTTTCCCAAATCAACAGGGTCACCCGTGACAGACAGGTTCTAGGAGAACTTCCAAGCTAAGACAGACTAAGAAGAAATGATGGGCGTTCTTAACACAAAAGTTAGCCAATGAAAACCCTAAGGATCACAGAATATTGTCCATGGCGTTGATGTGCATACTTTGTATACATTGTCAGGAAGGTCCAGTTGCTGGAGAAGGACATCATGTTTGGTAAAGCAGAGAGCCAGCAAGGGTAAGGGAAACCCTCCGTGAGGTGGACTGACACAACAGCTTGAACAAGGGGGTCACACATACCAAGGATCATGAAACTGCAGGACCAAGCAGCCTCTCTTTCTGTTCCACATTGAGTCACCGTGAGTTGGGTCTGACTTCATGGCACCTAACAACAACAAAATTTTTCCTGTGATTCCCACCTCTGAGTAAGGGAAGAAGAATGTAAGTGTTACAGTCTTTGATAAAATTGTTGTAAAATGAACTCTTGGATAAAACGCAGATTTCACTACTGCTTGCCGTGCTAGTTTCCTAGGGCTTCTGTAACACCTTAGCATAAGCTGAGTGGCTTAGAGCAGCAGACGTCTGTTCTCTCTTGGTCTGGAGACCAGCATCCTGGATGTTAGTTGGCAGCAGGGTCGCTCTTTATGGAGTGTCAAGGGAAAAACCTGTTACCTGCCTTTTCTGGCTCCTGGTGGCTGTTGGCATTCCCTGGCTTGTGGCTGAGTCTCTCCAGATTTGCATCTGTGGTCGCTTTCTGTCCGTCTCTTTAATTTTTTTTGTGCGTGGCTATCTCAAAACTCCCTTTGCCTGTCTCATAAGAACACATGCGATTCCGTGACTGAGCCCACTTGGATGAGCCTGGATGAGCTCCTTCTCTGCAGATCCTTCATTTAGTCTTACCGTCAACAATATAAGGTAATATCCACAGGTTCTGTGGCTGAGAGCATGAACGTACCATTTGGGAGGTGACCATTTAGCTCACTGCCTTCCTCTGGTCTTCCTGATGGCATCTAGGGCTAGGGGCAAGGTAACTCATGCTGTAGCCTGGGAACATGAATCTCGGATTTCTCTGTGCCCACTGTGCTCTGACGCCTCCATGGATCTTGCTGCTGGATTGTCTGGTGTGTTGGTTAATTTTAGGTGTTAAGTCATCTATGTCAAACTGTTAAGTCAAACACCAGCATGAATGTTGCTCTGAACTATTTATATACAGTTGTGATTTAAATCGAGACCCTGGTTTGTAGAAATGTTTAAGCACTCAAATACTAGCCACAAGGTTGGTGATTTGAACTGACACATAGGTACTTCAGACAATAGATCTGGCAATCTGCCTCTGGAAGAGCACAGCCTAGAAAACCCTGTGGAGCAGGATTACTCTAGGAGACACGGGCTCACTATGAGTGAGAATGAGCATGGCAACTACCAACTACCAACTTCAACAGACCATTTCTATCAGTTGGTGTTTAATAAAGGCCATTATCGCACATAATGTGGGTGGGCTTTATCCAGTCAGTTAAAAACGTTAGAAGCAAAACTGGAGGTCTCCAAGAGAGGATTCTGCCTCTAGACTATAAATAAACATGCTTCAAGAAATATCCTTTCTTCTGCACCTACTGATCTACCAAGTTGGGACACAAGACTGCTGGAACATTCAGCCTTTTGCCTGATTTATGGCTTTTGCACATGCCACTCCAGTTCTTCAAAGTTGTGCTAGCCATTTCCTCAATGTGAATCAGCTTTGCTCACTCATTTATGGAATGGTCCCTGAACACTGAATGTCTTCATTAAGATAGGTACAGATAGGCAGTCTGCCAGGTAAGTGCATCAACTTTGATATTCCACCCTGGAGCATATTTTTTAAATGATTGCTGTCATGCTCTTTGATGCCATGTGTATGAATTTTTAAAGTCCTACATGCAGACATATGCATCAACACTATGCATTTTATGCACATGCCTTTTTAAAGATTATAATTCCTAGGTTTTCGACAGAAGCCCTACATGATACATACATATATATACATGCATATGTGTGTGTATGTAAATATGTATATACACACATATATGTATACATACACACATATATATGGAGAATGCTATCCTACAAAGATGAAATGATACAAATAAGGTGTCTGTAAACTTGATTGTGGATCCCCTGGGCTGTAAACAAAAACTGAAATGGTCTTTCTTAGAGTGGACTACTTGAGTCCCTGGGTCGTGCAAATGGTTAGTTCACTGGGCTGCTAACCCAAAAGTGGGAGATTCAAGTCCACCCAGAGGTGCTTCTGAGGACATGCCTGGAAGTCTACTTCTGAAATATCAGCCATCGAGAACCTTGTGGTTCTGCTCTGACACAGGTGAGGTCCCGATGAGTCAGAATGAACTTGATGGCTAGGGGTAGTAATAGCAGGGTACTAACAAACTTGAAGAATGAAAAACTCCTCCGTGTTACGGAGAACAGTGGAGGAGCACTGTTTCTGTCAGGTGCTCGTCTACTGACTGATGATTACCATTAATTCATTCAAAAAATCTCTCCCATTCCAGTTTTGAAGCACAGCCTTTATTGAATCATCACTACCAGAAATGCATGTAATATGTTTAAAAAGTTACCTACCTCCTCGTTAAGTGTCACTGAGTCATCTGTACTTCGTAAATAGTTTCACATTAAACATGTTTTCATTACATAATCTACTAGATTCTTACATAACATTTTAAATACCAAGAACTTTTTCATGCTGAAGGCTTATGTATATATGTATATCCATATGAACAATTTTATGGCGTGCTGTAAATATATTTCTTTGATTAGCTAATTGGATTTTAACAGTTGCAGAAAATGACACAGTTAGGTATTTAGTGTGACACTCAGGTTTAGAGATGGCTGGACAAATTTACCAGTAACCTCTGAGAACTGTGGTTATTCTTTATTTACCCAGATTTTGCCTGCATTTCTTAGTTGGTATTGACTCCAATTCTCTCCATCACATTTCCCACTTAAATCCTGCTTATTGTTAAAACAGGAGTGTTAGTGCTTTAAAACTTCAAGACAAGCAGATTTGAATGCACTGGAAATAAGAGAGATACAGTTTCATTTATATACCTTTTTGGACAATACAAGCAATACTTGTTTGGGGGTAAATATTACCGTATTCTGATTTTTAGATGTATGAGTCTGTTTAGCTTTGTCACTATACATACTGGTGTTATGTTGAAATCATTTCCTATATAAAACCAAAAACCAAACCCATGGCTATCTAGTTGATTCTGACTCATAGTGTATAGAGTCACGATGAGTTGCTATGAGATTTCCAGTATGTAACAAGTATTTCCGAAATCCTTCCAATTTATGACATTCGCTTTGGTAACCTGCCACTGTGGGAGTGATACAGCCTCCTGACAGCCAGCCTGAGGAGAAGGAGCATAAAAGCATACCAACTGCCGTCCATTGTCACTGATAGAAATCTTTGTTTTGAAGGTAATGCCACCAGGGTGACCAGGCATTAGTGCTTTTGTTCCTGAACTTTCTTGCTTTGCTAAACGCTGTGCCTTCTATGATTTTCTTATTGCAGAGCCCTCTTGTCTGTGAATTGGGAGGCCGAAATGTCTCAATGCTTTATCCTTATGTGCTCAGCTTTTGACAGGAATAAAAAATAATAAGTGAATAAGAAAGAAACACATATTTGCTAGTAGCAGTGGGTCATCTTCCCTTTGGAAGCCTGGTCAGCATCCTCTATTACAATCACTGGAGTGATGTCTGCTCTCATCCTGAAAGTCAAAACATTACAGAGTCATTCAGGCTGTGCACATACCAGCTTTTTTCTCTGTTTTCTGTATTTCTAAACATACAGACACCGAGTGCACGAAACCTTTCTTAATAAGAACCATCTCGTTGATATCTTCTGAAAGGAGTCTATGAGTATGATAATTTTTTCCCCTAAACATTCTGAACATAGCATATCAAACGTACTATTTCAGATAAGGAGATGATTAAATGCTGCTTGATTGCAGCATTTAAGAAAAGCAATTGAACGAGTACTGTGATAGTCTTCTGCACCCTGTATTGGTGAGTGGTGTCTCGGGTCTTAAGAGCTAACAAGCTGCCATCTGAACTACAACAAATGGTCCCAACTCGGATGGAACAGATGATCACCAAGGACAACAATGACATGAGGGAGAAAGAACCCAGAAGACAGAAAGACCCACATGAGTGGGGGACTGTATCAACATGTGACCAGCAAAACCCGATGGTGCCCTGCCACCACCAGTGACGGCTGTGCTGGGGCCCACAAGGTCGAGTCCCAGGGGCAACACGAGAATAAAAAGGGGTGTACCCTAAGAACTCCACTTGGTATTCCCCTGGGAGCATGGCCCCTAGACTTGATGGTCTCCCTGATCTTAAATCATTACTGAGGTCAACTCTTTCGACAGGAGTGGATTGGACTCGGGGACACAGAGTGACGATATCGTGTGTTTGCTCTATGGTCCTGTGCATCTGTAGGATGTCGTCTTACTGGCTTGTTACTAGAGGGGAGTGGAGAGGTGGAAAGAAGGGGACAGGAGACTGTTAAGAGGATATGACATGTATAACATGGAAAGAAGGAATGTGCTGTCGCCAGGCAGGGAGAGCAGAAAGAGCTGCAGATAGGTGGGCACGCAAATTTAAATTGGATTGTACACTTTCACTCAGTCACAATTAAAAAAAAAAAAAAAAAAACCTTCAAAAAAAGAAAGAGTACCTGGAAATGGTGTTTGTAAATTTGGGCGCGTTTAAAATATATCCTCTTTAGCGTGAAAAAGAATGGAAACACGCGACCTTACTGTGACCAGCCTCACCTGCAGTGTTCTGACGTGGACTTTTCAAGTTGCCAGCATCTCCGTGCAGAGATGCTCTGTGCCCCAGCCCAGTCAACCTAGCCAGGATTCATGTGTCAGAAGTAGAGTTAGAATTGTCTGTGAAGGAAAATGAATAAATACTGAACTGTCACTAATGCAGCTGCTAATTAAGGCAGTGCTTTGGAATAGCCTCTGTCTGCCTCATACTGCTGTTGGCAGTGCTGCCCAAGGCAACTCAGGGTGTCTCAGCTGCCCTTTGAAGTATCTGCAGAGCAGAATTACATCACTAAAGACTAACCAAATTGATAGCAAATGTGTGGCAGAAAAACACAAAATGCTGGAGAGGCTGTGCAGAGAGGCAAGTGTTAAATAAGAAGTCAGCTTTGCGCTTAAGTGTGAGACCCCATAAATAGGTACCGTCCAGCGGTTCTTTGCTGAGACAGAACACAGTCAGCTTCTGGAGTGATTAATCTGTTGTCAAGGAGCCTTATCTATTTCAGCCGTGGCTGATCTGGATCAAATCACATTTCAGCATAGATGGTATATTCAGTTGATTACCAATATGGCATAATTACAAACTTAGCTTCTCTTCTGTGGCTAGGATTACTTTAAAATTCATCCCAGCTCTGACACTGGTGGTGTAATGGCTAAGTGCTGCATCTCCTCATCCGGAGGTCAGCAGTTCAAATCTGCCAGGTGCTGCTTGAAAATTCTGTGAAGCAGTTCTGCTCTGCTATGAGTCGGAATCAACCTGATGGCACTGGGTTTGGTTTTGAGTTTTCTAAGATCCAAAGATGTTCTTTTAAGGGTAGTATAAGCAGGTAGGGTGACCATAATTTAAGCAAGATTCTTCCTGGGAATAAAACCTACTTCAGCTGGCTTTATGCTTAATCAGTGCAGCATACAATGATGGGAAAAAATAGTGTATGTAATCCTAAGGAAAATTAGATGCTGTGGTTAAAGTGCTCACCAGCTGAGTGAAAGATCAGCAGTTTGAACCCATCATCGGCTTTGCAGGAGGAAAGACCTGGCGGTCTCCTGCCATAAAGATTGTTGCTGTTAGGTGCTGCTGGGTGGTTGTAGTTGGTTGTGCCACTGTGTCTTGTTGAGTGCTGCCTTCTTTTCTGCTGATCTCTGCTTTACCAAGCATGATGTCCTTCTCCAGAGACTCGTTCCTCCTGATAATGTGTCCAGAGTATGTGAAACAGTCTCATTATCCTCACTTCTACAGAGCATTCTGGCTGCATTTCCTCCAAGGTAGGCTTCTTCATTCTTCCAGCAGCCTATGGTATATTAGGTATTCTTTGCCCGTACCATAGTTGAAAGACACCAATTCTTTGGTCTTCTTTGTTCATTGTCCAGCTTTTACCAGCATGCAAGACAATGGAAAAAGTCATGGCTTAGCTTAGTCTTCAAGGTTACATCTTTGCTTTTGAAGAAGTGGAGAGTCTGTGTATGTCACTGCCTTGTCTGTTCTACTCATTTTTATAAGATACCACTCAAAAAGTATTAGGTCTAGGATCTCCCTACTGTGGGATGAGCACTGGTATTAACATAATAAAAGAAAACCCCTGTTTCCAAGCAGGGTCACATTCACAGCTATATGGGTTAGGATTTCAACATCTATTTTGGGGGACGGGGCAGAGGAAGGACACAATTTAATCTATAACAGCATGCTCCTGGCTGTTAGACATTGGACTGGATGCTGTTTACTTAGAGCTGTCTGCAGAAAAATTGAGAGTGGGTTTCTCTGCCAGGAGCTGCATGATAGCAACAGACTGAATTACGGTTATCCAAGTACTTCAGAGGCTGTTCATGGTCACGATATATCTAATTATTTTTGCATTGACCTAATCAGTACCTTCACTCCTGCTGATCATTGAGGGATCAGCTTATCCTTGCCTTTTCTCTTCAGAGCAGACAAGCTGGCATACGCACACAAATCACACAGCTGTTGTCGCTTGTCTCAGTAAAACCCTTTGGGAATGTCAGAGGGATGCATAGGGTACCAGAAGAGTCTACTCAATAAATTTCTTTCAGATTGTGCTGTAAGTGAAGTCAGTCTGTCATACAAAAACTTCTACACATTACATCCTAGTTGCTCCCACTGCAGTGTGGCAGCATGCTCCCGTGTCCTTTCAATTAGCTCCTGTCGCCCCTCTGCCTTCTCACATTACCTCCAGACAGTAACTGCTCCTTTAGTCTCATGTATCTGCTTAAACAGTGAGTATCATGGATTGAACTGTGTCCCCCTAAAAATGTGTGTAGCCATGTGACTGGGCCACAATTCCCAATATTTCATGATTGTCCTCCATTCTGTGATTTTCCCATGCTGTATGTTAGAGGATTGAGGTGAGACTGTAAATCCCTTGCTAAGATCACCTCCCTGCTCCATTGTAAAGGGAGTTTCCTTGGAGTGATCCTAATCTCTGCCTGTGGTGAATAAAAGAGATGGTTACATTAAAAGAGGATTAGGGTGGGACCGCAACACCCTTGCTAAGGGAGTCTCCCTAGAGTATGGCTTGCACCACCCTTTATCCTTGCGTCCTTATAGGGATATAAGGGAGAGAAGTGGGCAGAAATTTGGAAACCTCTCACTGTCAAGAAAGCAGCACCAGGAGAAGAGCGTGTCCTTCAGACCTGAGGTTCCTATGCCAAGATGCTCCCTGATCTAAGACTGATGCAACACAAGGACTTGCCTCCAAAGCTGACAAGGGGGAAAGCCTTCCCCTGGAGTGAACATCCTGAATTCATACCTGTAGCCTACTGGACTACGTGAGAATAAACCTTCCTTTGTTACCGCCTTCGACTTGTGGTATTTCTGTTAGAGCAGTACTAACCAAAACTCACTGCCATCAAGTCGGGTCCAACTCATAGTGACCCTGTTGGTCAGAGTAAAACTGCCCCATAGAGTTTCCAAGGAGCACCTGGCAGGTTTGGACTGCCAATCTTTTGGTTAGCAGATGTAGCACTAAGCCCACTATGCCACCAGGGTATCCAGAGTAGTACTAGATGACCAAAACAGTGAATATCACTTTATGGCTTATAAAACCAACCAAGCCAGACCTAGTGCTGTTAATTCCAACTCATCACGACACTGTATATCTTATAGTCCAGTCTAATCTTTGTCTGAAGAGGGGCTTTAGGAATCGCTTTAGTTCTAGGCTAACAGAGAGTCTGGGGGCCGTGGCTTCTGGTGACCTCCCCGCCTGTCAGATCATCATGTCTGGTCTTTCTACAAGAGTTCCAGTTCTGCACCCCACTTTTTTCCTGTTCCTTTAGGGATTGTTGTGTTCCCTTTCTGGGCTGTCATTGGTGGTAGCTGGGTGCCATCTGGTTCTTCTGGTTTCATGCTAATGTAGCCTTTGGTTTATTTGACCCTCTCTGTCTCTTGGGCTCATATTTTCCTGTATCTTTGTTATTTTTGATTCTCCTTTGTTCCGTATGGAACATCAATTGGTGTTCTTGTCTTAGATGGGCACTTGTTAAGTTTTGAGACCCCAGATACTGCTCATCAAAGTGAGATCTAGAGCATTTTCTATTTTTATTATGGCTGAATGAAAATATACTTTCCCATATAACTTTGCATGCACAGCTATGTGTAGCTCCCACTGCTCTCCCTGCCCAGTGACAGCACACTCTTCCTCTCTGCTCCATACATGTCCTATCCTCCCAACAATCTCCTGTCCCATCCTCTCCACCCACACCCCTTCCTCCAGTAAGAGGTCAGCAGGACGACATCCTATAGATGCATAGAACCATTAAGTGCACACATGATATGGTTACTACGTGCTGCCAGTTCCAACCCATTCCTGTCCAAAAGTTGACCTCCATTATGATCTATGGACAGGGGTAGCATCAGGGCCAGGGGCCATGCTCCCAAGGGAACTCTGAGGCCTGCTGACCATCAATTGCAGTCTTTCGATGGAAATCTCAGGATGCACTCCTTTTTATTTTTGTGTTGCCAGTGAGACTCAACTTTGTGTGCTCCATCACCGCTATCACTGGTGGTGGCCAGGCACCCTCTGGTTCTTCGGGTTACAAGTCAATGTAGTCATCCACTCACGTGGGTCTCTCTGTCTTCTGGGTTCTCTTTTCCCCATGTCATTTTGGTCCTTGATGATCATCCATTCCTGCTAAGTTGGGACCATTTGCTGTACCCTCAGATGGAAGCTTGGTAGCTTATAAGACCCCAGACGCCACTCACCAATGTGGGGTGCAGTGGTGTGTCTTAGCAAAATGCTAGTTGTGCCAGTTGGCCTCGATTTCCCCTGAGAGCATGGTCGCCAGGCCCCACCCCAGCTACTCTGTCCTTGTAAAATTGGGTTAAGAAGGGAGGAGTAACCATGTTATGTTGAAGTCAAGTTAATATTCATCTTCTTTCTAATGTGTGCTGTCATAGATTTCAGCCAACTAAATTTCTATCAACTGTCTAAACCCTCCCCTCTCACCCTCCCTCCCTCTGCACCCTTGCAGCCATCAAAGAGTCTTTTGTTCTGTGCATGAGTCTGTTTTTAAGTTCTTATTGTAGGACTTTCGTACAGTATTTGTCCTTTTGTCGCTGACTGCTTTCACTCAACATACTGTCCTCCAATTGAAACCAGGTTATAAGATGTTTCCTAAAATCATTGTTGTTCTTTATCATTGCACGGTGTTCCACTGAGTATATGTATGCTGGTTTACCTGTCCATTCCTCTGTTGTTGGGCATCTGGGTAGATTCCATCTTCTTGCTTTTGTGGATTGTGCTGCAATAAATATTTGTGTGCATGGCAGTTGGTGTGAATGGCCTTGATTCTGTAGGATATATTCTGAGCAGTGGAATTACTGGGTCAAATGGTATATCTGTATCCAGCTTTTGAAGGAAGCACCAGATTGCTTTCCAAAGAGGCTGCACCATTTTGCAATCCTACCAACAGTGTAGGAGAGTTCCCTTTTCTCCACAACCTCTCCAGCATTTGTTGTTTTGCATTTTTTGGATCATGGCCAACCTTGTTGGGGTGAGATGGGTATCTCGTTGTTTTGATTTGAATTTCTTTAATAGCTAATGATCGTGAGCATGTCCGCATGTGTTTTTTGGCTGACTGGATCTCCTCTTTAGAAAAGTCTCTGTCTATCTCCTTTGCCCATAGCTTACTTGGATGATTATCTTTTTCTGATTGATATTTTGTAATATCTTATAGATTATAGAGATCAGGCATCGGTCTGACATAGAGTTGCCAAATACTTTTTTCCTCTGTAGGTGGCCTTTTAATTGTATTGATAAAGTCTTTGGATGAGCAAAAGTGTTTGATTCTCAGTAGTTCCCATTTATCTATTTTCTCTTCTGTTGTTTGTGGTTTGTTTGACAGATTTTGGAGTCTGTCTACGTTGGGTATTAAAACTTCCATTGTTTTCCTGCTTTTTCTTGGATGAGCTTTATCACTTTAGATTTGATATTTAAGTCTTTTATCCAGTTTGAGTTGGTTTTTGTATAAGGTATAAGAAATGGATCTTGTTTCAGTTTATTGCAGATGGATATCCAATTTTGCCAGCACCATTCGTTGAATTGTGGAAGAGCTTGTTTTTACCCCAGTTCTGTGTTTCAGGGCCTTTGTTGAATATCAACTTTACATAGGAAGATGATGTCATCTCTGGGGTCTCAATTCTGTTCCACTGATTGATCTGTCACTTTTTGTACCAGTACCAGGCTGTTTTGACTACTGTGGCAGTGTCATAGTTCTAAGGTTGGGTAATGAGAGACCTCCCAGTGTATTCTTCTTCAGTAATGCTTTACTTATCCAAAGCTTCTTCCCTTTCCAAACAAAGTTGGAAATTTGTTTCTCCATCTCATTAAAAAAAGTCACTGGAATTTGTATTGGAATTGCATTATGTAAGTAGATTGCTTTGGGCAAAATGACCATTTTCACAATGTTAAGTCTTCCTATCCATGAGCAGGGTAGGTTTCTCTATTTATGTAAGTTTCTCTTAGTTTCTTTTAGTAAGCACTTGTAGTTCTCTTTGTAAAGGTCTGTTACTTCTCTGGTTAGATTTATTCCTAGGTCTTTTATCTTCTTAGGGGCTATAATAAACGGTATTGATTTGGTGATTTCTTCATTAAAAATCTTGTTGTCAGTATAAAGGAATTGTACTGATTTACTTATGTTTATATTGTATCCTGAGACTTTGCTAACTCTTCTATCAGTTTGAGTAGTTGGTTTATGGATTCGGTAGGATTCTCTGTATGTACAATCAAATCATCTGCAAATAGGGACATTTTTACTACTTCTTTGTTAGTGCAGATGCCCTTTATTTCTTGGTCTTGTCAAACTGCTCTGGCTAGGACTTCTAGTACACTGTTGAATAGGAGAGGTGAAAGTGGACATCCTTGTCTAGTTCCTGTTCTCAAGGGAAACTGTTTCAGTCTTTCTCCATTCAGGATGATGGAGGCAGTTGGCTTTGTATGGCCCTTATTGCATTGAGGATTGGTCCATTTACTGCTATTTTGTTGAGAGTTTTTAGCATGAATCAGTGTTGGACTTTATCAAATGCCTTTCCTGCATCAATAGACAAGATCAGGTAGTTCTTGTCTTTTGAGGTATTTCTGTGGTTGATCACATTAAGTGTTTTTCTGATGTTGAACAAGCATGACATCGCTGGTATGAATCCAACATGGTCATGATGTATTATTTTTTGGACATGTTGTTGTATTCTGTTGGCAAGAATTTTGTTGAAGATTTATGATTCTAGATTCATGAGTGATATTGGTCTGTAGTTCTTTTTTGTTGGGTCTTTCCCTGGCTTTGGTACCAGGGAACTGGGGAGTATTCCATCCCTTTGTCTACTGTGAAATAGTCTCAGTAGCACTAGAGATAACTTTTCGCTAAAAGCTTGGTAGAATTCTGTCTTGAAGCCACCTTGGCCCGGGCTTTTTTTGGTTGGTAGTTTTTGAATGACTTTTTCAGTCTCTTCCTTTGTGATGGGTTTATTCAGTTATTCTGCTTCACCTTGCAATAATTTTGGTAGGTGATATGAATCAAGGAATTCGTCCATTTCCTCTAGGTTTTCAAATTTGTTAGCATATAGTCTTGCATAGTATTCTGTTATGATATTTTTGATTTTTTTTGGATCTGTTATGACAATTCCCCTCTCATTTCTTATTTGGGTTATTGGTTTCCTTTGCTGTCTTTCTTTAGTAAGTTTAGCCAATAGTTTGTCAATTTTGTTGATCTTTTCAAAACACCAGCTTTTGGTCTTTTCTGTTTTTTCAATTGTTCTTCTACTCTCTAATTCATTTAGTTCTGCTCTAATCTTTATGATCTACATTCTTGTGAGGTCTGTTGTTCTCTCTCTATTTGTTCAAGCTGTATGATCAGTTCTTTCATTTGGTTTCTTTCTTCCTTCCAGATGTGTGCATTTATGGAGATCAGCTGACCTCTGAGCACTGCTTTGGCTGTATCCCATAGGTTCTGGTAGGAGGTGTTTTCGTTCTCATTGGAATCCATGAATTTCTTTATTTCCTCCTTGATTTCTTCTATAACCTGTCGTTTTTTTGAGCAAGATATTGTTCCACTTGATATGTTTTTTTTCTGCTATAGATTTCAACTTTTATGGCTTTATGATCTGAGAAGATGCTTTGCAGTAATTCAATGGTATGCATTTTGTTGAGAATCTCTTTATGTCCTAACACATGGTTTTTCTGGAGAATGTTCCATGTGCACTGGAGAAGAAGGTGTAGCTGTCTGCTGATGGATAGAAAGTTCTGTATGTGTCGATGGGATCTAGGTGGTTAATTGTGGCAATAAGGTCTTCTGTGTCTTTATTGAGCTTTTTTCTAGACTATCTGTCCAATATTGAGAGTGGAGTGTAGAAGTCTCCCACTATTATTGTGGAGTGATCTGTCTCATTTTTGAGTGCAGTCAGTGTTTCTTCAATGTGTTTAAGTGCTCTATCATTAGGTGCATGAATATTTAATATTGTTAAGTCCTGCTTGTGTATTGAACCTTTCAGCAATAGTGTCCATACTTGTACACGATGGTGGATTTTACATTAAAATCTATTTTATCTGAGATTTGAATTGCCACACCTGGTCTTCTTTGTTCGTTGTCAGCTTGATATGTATTCTTCCGTCCTTTAATTTTCAGTTTGTTCCTATCTGTAAGTCTAAGGTGAGTTTCTTATAGGCAACATATGGATGCGTCGTGTCTTTTGATGCAAGGTGCCACTTGATGTCTCTTTACTGGAGTGTTCAGTTCATTCACATTCAATGTTATTATTGATAGGTATGTGTGCAGTGCTGCCACTGTATGGTTATTTTGTTCTCCGTTGTTCTTAGTCTGTTCTGGGACAGTCTTCTTTGTGAGTTGATTTTTCACCTTTTTCAGGGTTGGTTTTGTGGTTGTTCAGACTCCTGTATTATGTTTCTTGATTTGATATGTTGCATCTTTATTATGCTTATGGCTGTCCCTATGATCCCCCTTAATAAGCTATATATAAATGCAATTTCAGTTACTACCACTCATATCAACTTCCTCTCTGTCTGGAAGGAGTATTACAACTGTAGTACATTCCTTTTTTTTAATATGATGGCATCTTAGTTTTCATGATAGGATCGCTTGATTATTTCTTTCACTATTATAGCTTTGACTGAGTTTGGAGCCTTCCCTAACTGAGTATGATTCTAGATGATGTGTCCTGCATTTGCTGCAAAAATATAAAGTTAGTGATTTTGTTCTTCTAAGCTAAGAGATTGTTTCAATATTTCTTGTAGCTGTGGTTTGGTTTTCACAAAGTCTCTGAGTTTCTGTTTATTTGTGAAGGTCTTCATTTCCTTTTCGTATTTGAAAGATACTTTTGCAAGATACATAATTTTTGGTTGGAAGTTCTTCTCCTTCACAGATTTGAATGTGTCATGCCTCTGTCTGCATGCCAGCATTGTTTCTTCTTAAAAATCTGATGAAAGCCTACAGGGTTTCCCTCTGAATGTAAGCTTTGCTTTGAGTCTTGCTGCCTTTAAGAGTTTCCACTTAGTTTCATTTTGTTAACCTTGATTATAGTATGTCTTTGAGTTTTTCTTTTGAGATTTGTATTGAGTGGTGTTCAGTATGTATCTTGGATATCTATATTCTCTTCTTTCGTAATTTCTGGGAAGTTTTCTATCAGCAGCTCAACAACAGTATTCTCTGTGTTCTCAGGTGTCTCACCCTGTTCAGGAACTCCAATTAATCACAGATTGTTCCTCTTGAGTCCCACATGCTTCTTAATACTTCTTCATTTTCCTTGTTTTTTTTCTGATTTCTCCTCATAGACGTTGGAGTTAGTAACTCCCATTGAGAAAGCCTATTTTCTGTTTGTTCCATTTTGTTTTCCTGGCTTTGAATTGAAGTTTCTATGTCTTTGATTTTGTTCTTGATCTGTTGTATTTCAGGGTACTGGTATTCCATCAGATCAAACAGCTTGCTTAACTTTTCATTTTGCTCTGCTGCATTTTGTATAAGCTCTAGGAGGGCTCTCTGTATAATCCTTTTGTATTCACCTTCTGATAGTTTCAGGAAAGCTTCTTCATCTGGGAGGTTCTGAGGTGGTTTTGGATTATATTTAGGAAATACTTGAGTGTAACTGTCTTCTGTATTGTGCATTGTATTTTCTTTCATCTAAAATAATATCAGTCCATTATGTAGTTAGTAACTACCCATCTCTTTTTGTATCTACCTTGTAACCATCAAAAAATGTTTTCTTCTGTATTTAAACCTTCTCTTGCATTCTTATGATAGTGGTCTCATAAAATGTTTCTCCTTCTGTGACTAATTTCATTTAGTGTAATGCCTTCTAGATGCCTTCATGTTATGAGATGTTTCATAGATTTGTCTTTGTTCTTTATCAGTGCATAGTATTCCATTGTGTGGATATACCATAATTTGTCCATTCATCCACTGATGGGAACTTTTTTGTTTGTTTCTATCTGTTTGCTTTTGTGAGTAGTGCTGCACTGAACATAAACAAACAGTCCAGTGCTGTCAAGTGAATTCCAACTCATGGCAACCCTGTAGGACAGAGTAGAACTGCTCCCTAGAGTTTCCAAGGTGCACCCGGTGAATTTGAACTGCCGACCTTTTGGTTAGCAGATGTAGCACTTCAGCAGTACACCACCAGGGTTTCTACAGTAAACATGGGTATGCATGTATCTTTTTGTGTGACAGCTGTTGTTTCCCTAGGACATATTTCAAGAAGCGAGATTGCTGGTTTGTAATGTATTTCTACTTATAGCTTTTTAAAGAAGTACCAAGTTGATTTCTAAGGTGGTTGTACCATTTACATTCCCACAAGCAGTGTATAAGATATATGTTGTGTAGGTGTACCAGTTTCTACACAACCTCTCCAACCTTTATTATTTTGTGGTTTTGGGATTAATGTTAGCTCATTGGGGTGAGATGGTATCTCACTCTAGTTTTTTGTTTGTTTTTAATTTCTCTAATGGCTAGTGATTGTGAACGTTTCGTCGTGTATGTGTTAGCTGTCTGAATGTCTTTGGTGAAATGCCTATTTATATCCATTGCCCATTTTTTAGATGGGTTGTTTATCTTTTCATTGTTGAGGTGGTTTTGCAGTATCTTACAGATTTTAGCAGTTAGATAATGATCAGATTTGTCCTGTCCTAATTTTTTTCCCAGCTTGCAGGTTGTCTTTTTACTCTCAGCATTATAATAGATTCTAAACTCAGGTAATGTGAGGCCTCCCAATTTTTTTGTTTTTCTTCAGTAATGCTTTACTCATCTGGGACCTCTTCACTTCCCATATGAAGTTGATGATTTTTTTTCTCCATCTCCTTTAAAAATTCCATTGGAACTTTGATCAGTATTACATTGTATCTATACATTGCTTTACATAGAACAGACGTTTTCACAGTGTTGAGTCTTCCTATCACGAGTGAGGTAGGTTTCTCCACTTACATAAGTCTCTTGGGCTTCTTGCAGTAGTGGCCTCCAGTTTTCTTTGTGTCAGTCTTGGACATCTGTGGTAAGATTTATTGCTAAGTGTTTTATCATCTTGGGAGCTATTGTAAGTGGTGTTGATTCAATGATTTTGTCTTCGATGTTCTCCTTGTTCGTAGAGGAATCCAGTTGAGTTTTGTATGCTTATCTTGTATCCTGATCTTTTACTGAACTCTTCTATTAGTTCCAGTATTTTTTTTTTTTAGTTGTGGTTGAGCAAAAGGGTACAATCCAGTTTAAGTTTGCATGCCTGCCTTTGTGCAGCTCCTACAGCTCCTCTTGTCTGGTGACAGCACACTCCTCCCTTCTGTTCTGTACAAGTCATATCCTCTTACCAATCTCCTGTCCCATCTTTTCCACCTACTCCACTCCCCTCTAGTAAGAGGTCAGTAGGATGACATCCTATACATGCATAGCATTTTCTGTGTATAAGATCCTGTCATCTACAAATAAAGATACTTTTGTTTTTTTCTTACCAATTTGGACACACTGTATTTCTTTTTCTAGCCTGACTGCTGTGCTGAAATGGCCAGCACAGTGTTGAATAAAAGTGTGACAAAAGGCATCATTTTCTGTTCCCCTTTCTGAAGTGGAATGCTTTCAGACTGTCTCCATTTAGGATTGGCTTAGAATAAAGGACCTTTATTATGTTGAGGAACATCCCTTCATTTCCTGTTTTTCTGAGAGTTTTTATCATGAAGGTGTGCTGGACTTGGTCAAATGCCTTTTATACATCAATTGATAACATTATATGGTTCTTATCTTTTAATTTTATGGTTGATTACATGAATTGTTTTTTTTTGGATCTGACTTGATGACACTTGGCTTTGGCAATGTTGAACCATCCCCGTTTCCCTGATATGAATGCCACTTGGCTGTGATGAGTTATTGTCTTGATATGTTGTTGAATTCTGTTGGCTGAAATTTTGTTAAGAATTTTTATATCTAAGTTTATGAGAGATCTTGGTCTGTAGTTTTCTTTTTTTTTCTTTTGCTGTCTTTACCTGTTTGGGTATCAGGTTTATGCTAACTTCATAGAAGGAGTTTGAGAGTATTCAGTCATTTTCTATGCTCTGAAATACCTATAGTAATAGTTGTGTCAACTCTTCCCTGAAAGTTTGGTAGTATTTTCCAGTGAAGTCATCAGGGTCAGGCTTCTGTCCTCTGCATTTGGGAATTTTTTAATTATACTTTCAATATTTTATTATAGAATTGTGTACCTCCTCCTCTGTTCATGCTGATTTAGGTAGGTAGTGTGTTTCTAGAAATGTGTCTATTTCCTCTAGGTTTTTGGATATGTTAGGGTACAATTTTTCACAGTATTCTGTTATAAGTTTTTAAATTTCAGTTGGATCTTTCATGGTATCACCTATGTCTCTTCATATCTGGTTTATTTGTAAAGCCAAATTTTGAGTGCCTTAAAAATGTGAAGATTTCATTTACTTCAGTATATGCATAAAAGTAAAATTGTTTTTTAAAAGATGTTTCTTATAATGTAGAAGGAAAAACTGCCTTTTTAAAGGAAGCAAGTGTATTTGCCAATGACATAAAACAAATTTGCTCATAAAATATTTTTTTATAAAACAGAAAATGTTTCTCTTGGTATAAATGAGCATATTGTCTTGGAGAAGTATATGGGATTGGCTTCTTTCTGACTTTTTATAATAGTAAAAATAATGTACTGTTTCATATCCAGGGAGCTTCCAAATGTGTTTTTCAATTCAGTGAATATTTCTGAATCCCTGCTGTTCAAGTTCCCTGTAATTTTAATTTCCCTTACACACATGCAACTTAGGTCATCTAATAATTTCCGTTACAAACGTGCAAGTTAGGGCATCTAATATTAACTTATTTTATGAAGAAAAATAAAGAACCTGCATCATTTTCATAGACTGATAATTGGTGGCCAAACTGGAACTAGAACCTGTGCTTTCTGGTTCCTTGCCAATGTTTTTTCTCCCTTGGAAAGACTATTGAATATATGAGTTTTTGCACTAATGTTTTAAATACAGCAACTATTACATTTTAGTAAAGATTCAGTTTCTAGAAATTTTAACTATTTTTACCCTAAGGAATAAAGCAAAGAAATAACAAGAGAGAAACGATGGTGTGTTACCCCCTCATGCAACCCTCTCTCAGAGGAATTATGTTGATTTCTTCTTCTTCCCTGTCAATCTCTTCCTTGAATAAAACCAGTGTTACCTTAAAATCATTTAGAAAATGAAATGTAGGGACCTTAAAGGAAATATTATTAAGTTTGTATCCAAAGTATGGTTGTAGTTAGTAATTTGAGCCTGAAAGATAATGATAAAAGTCAAAACTTTGGGCAGAATCGAGCTTTGTTTCTGGCAGGTGTGTTCCCAGGTCTGCTTGTCTCTGCCGTGAGGAAGCTGTGTTTTTTTCCTGCCAAAGAGCTTGGTAGTTCAGTTGAGGTGCCTAGAGTTAGAAATAAGAACTTCTAAAGAGGATGAAAGTGCCTCGAAACCATCTGAGAGGCAAGCTAGTTGTGGCCTCTCTATGTACTCGAAGTAGGTTCTTTGAACTTGACCTCTTGGTCTCCCAGGAACCTTGATGTAAAATCAAGCAGCAGAGCTGAGGGGAAGAATCAATATTCCAGGGTACTAGGAATCAAATCAGAACCCTTCCTTTTGTTTTTTTGGTTTCTTATTTTTTCTCCTCCATCTCCCTTCACCCCTGATCAGGTCATTATGAGTCAGAATCAGCTCGAAGGTGCTGGGTTTGGTTTTTGATTTTTCTACTCCTCAATTCTTTCATTTTCCTCTTTATTTCTTCTCCTTGACTGACTTTTCTTGTGTTCTGTCATCCCTTCCTCCCTTCCTAATTTCTCTTCACTTTGTGTTTTGTTTAATTTTGTTCAATTTATGATAACAATGTGTCTTAGATTTAAAAAATGTTCTCCTTTCAAGAAATTGTCATTGTCACTGACAGCCATAGAAGAAAACTTAGTAAGCATGTTACTTCTTTTTGTACCAACTCTTTAGCCACCTATTACCCACTGCTATCAAGTCGATTCTGACTCTTTAGCAAGCAACCATTATTCTTAAGTTCTAATGAGTCTTACTACGATTCTTTAGAGAATGCTAGATTCATGAAGGATAACAGGCCTCTGCTAAAGCCCAGAGCTTGAATATTTCAATACGATGCTCATACTCATTTCCACCCCTACCTCCAATTTACAAGTAGCTTCCAGGAAGTATGTAACACCGAGAATATGGTCACAGGAGTCTGTTGCACATAGTTTTGTCCTTGTCAGTTGAGAAATTTTCTGTGTGCAATTAGGAAATCCTTCTCTTAGTCCCTTCTTAACACAGTAGCTTTAGTCACCTTATACAGCACTAATTTAGAATAAAGGGATCTAATTTAACATACCATGATTTAGTTACCCAGTGATTAATTTTCATGGTCACTTAACCCACCACTGCTGTCAAGTCGGGTTAGACTCATAGCTACCCTAGTGGTCAGAGCAGAACTTCCCCATAGACTTTTCAGTGAGTGCTTGGTAGATTTGAACTGCTGCATGGTCACTTAGATGGAGGAAAAAAAGATAATACCTACTATAGACGTATTGTTGTCAGTTGCTGTACAGTCTATTCTAACACGTGGCAACAGCATGTGCACAAAGCATAGCTGTTCCATAGCCTTTTCATGGCTGTGACCTCTTGGAAGCAGATCTCCAGGGCTGTCTTCCAAGGTGCCTCTGGGTAGATTCAAACCATCAACCTTTCAATGAGTAGCTGAGTGCTAAAATATTTGTACCACCCAGGGCCTCCTATGGATGTTTTACAGTTATAAATTACTAGCTTTTCAAGAAAATAATTTGGAGTCCTATTTTTCTGAGTATGATAGTTTCCCATGGATTTGTTGACAAACAGAATTAATTATTGAACAGAAACACTGCAGGCCAGTGTGTTAATGATCTCCAACATACTTTAAGGGCTACTGTGATGAGGCCATCATCAAATGGCAGACGCAAAACAGCCTGAGTGTGCACATGAGGCATCTGACTGTGTCTCCTGGAAGAAAACACCTAACTCTAGAGCTTTTACATAACTTTTTAGTGTCTTTCAAGATGATGTGTTGTGCATGTCAGTTTACTGATCTGGCAATCCAAAACAATGTGAGTTGACTCAAAAATATCAGGACTATTTTCTGAGTACATTAAACTTTTTAGCTGAACATCATCTCCTGTTTTATATTTTGGCAAACTACAGATAGTGCTGTATGCAAAATTGTTTCTCTTAATCTAGGTTAGTACTGATACCCAAACCAATCCCACTGCCATAGATTCTGACTTATAGTGACCCTGTAGGACAGAGTAGAACTGCTCCGTAGAGTGTCTAAGGAGTGCTTGGCAGATTTAAACTGCTGACCTTTTGGTTAGCAGATGTAGCACTTAACCAATATGATACATGAGTAAATATATTTTTTTAAGTATTTTAATGGTGTAAATACTTCTGATGAGATGTGAGAAGACAATTTAATAAAAAGTGATTACATCAAATCTAGTGGAAATTACAAGATGTTGTGATTTATTTGTATGGCTGGTATCATTTTGTCTTGGATTGAATTGTTTCCCTTCAAAAATTTGTGTAACAGTTTGGATGGGCCTTGAGTCCCAGTGTTTTGTGATTCTCCTCCACTTTGTGATTTTCCTAAGCTGTAAATCCTAATCTCTTTTTGTGGTTAGTAGACTGGATTTACTTTAAAGAAGATTAGGGTGGGAATGAAGTCACCTCCCTGCTCCAGTGTAAAGGGAGTTCCCCTGGAGTGTGGCTGGCACCACCTTTTAGCCTTTTATCCTATGAGAGATGAAAGGGAAGCAAGCAGAGAATGGGGACCTCATACCATTAAGAAAGCAGCACCAAGAGCAGAGCATATCCTTTGGAACTGAGATTCCTGTGCTGAGATGCTGTCTGAGTGAAGGGAGGCTGATGCAATGCAAGGACCTTCCTCCAGAGCTGGCAGTGAGAGAGTGCATTCCCCTGGAGCCGCTACCCTGAATTTGGGACTTTCAGCCTACTGGACTGTGTCAGAATAAACTTTTCTTTGCTAAAGCCACCCACTTGTGGTATTTCTGTTACAGCAGTACCAAATGTCTAAGCCTTTTGTTCACTAATTGCTGTTTTCTGGACTTTAGTGGCTTACCTGCAAAACTGAAGATGCTGTACAGGTTACTTTGGCAATAAACTCATTGCCGTTGAGTTGATTCCAACTCATAGTGACCCTGTAGGACAGAGCAGAACTGCCCCAGAGGGTTTCCAAGGATGTAGTTAAGCATTTGTCTGCCACCCAGAAGGCTGGCACTTTGAATCCCTTGCCTTTCCTTGGAAACCTCATGGAGCAGTTCTGTTCTCTTCTACAGGGTCACTGTGAATTGGAATCAACTCAGTGACAGCGGGTTTTGTTTCTAATCTTCCTGGAAGCTGACTGCCACATCTTTCTCCTGTGGAGCAGATTAACCCCTGCGTCATCAGGACTTCTTGAGATTGGTCATACTATTTCTGTAAGTTTTTCTGACCTTTAATGAATTGTTAGTGTTAGAAGTGTTTCGACCGTATGTGGGAGTTTGTCTAGTTGTTTAGCATCTTCCTTCAGAGTTTTCTCGTGCCCTTTACCTTTGAGTGACTGTAGCACTTCCTGTGAGTGGGAGAGCTTTTCTCCTCTTTGAAAATCAGCCTTTTTATTCCCGTATCATAATGTGTTCATATCATAGAAGGAACTCTTGTAGGAAACCAACTTCGTATTTTCTGACTGTAAATTTGGGACAATAAAACCTAATGCACAAGTTCTCTCTGTAAATTATCACAGAAGCAATCAGTAATATGTTCGCTCTTCAATTATATCTTAAATGGGTAGCATTAAAATTTAGGGACAATATGTGTGCCAAGCAGTTACTTGACAAAGCCTGTTTCTCTGCCTAATGTATCATTTATCTTTTTCTTTCCTTTTGGAAATATCAAGTGGAAGTACTTGACTAAATAGATGTTGTTAATTCCAGGGTGCCATTTTAAAATAAGTGGTCCTATTTGTTTTTTTAATCCAGAGCTTAAATTTTGCTTCAAAAGGATGAAGCCACTGATTTAAAATAAAAAAAAGAAGAAGAAGAAGGAAACTATGAGTAGGTAATGTTTATAAAAATAACTGTGTTTATTTTTAAATGACTGAGTGGAATGTTTTGTGGAAAATTATTAAATCACAAAGGAAGTTAATGTGATTTCAATGCTAGAAAAGAACCATTATCTCTGTGAGGACGTAATAAAGAGCACAGCCAATTTGTGATGCTAAAAATAAAGCAATGAGAATAGTAGAGAAGCCATGGCCTTAGCTCATTTGCCTTTACTGCTCATTTTCTCTCAGAGCGGTTGTGAGTTTCAGAGCTTAGCACTCAGATGTAAAGAACTGCAAATGCAGCCAATGCCAAACAAAACCCCAAACGAAACCCACAGTCATCCAGTTGATTCCTACTCACAGAGATCCTGTAGGACAGAGTAGAACTGCTCCATAGAGTTTCCAGGGAGCACCTGGGGATTCAAACTGCCGATTTTTTAGTTAGTAGACATAGTGCTTGACCACTACACCACCAGGGTTTTCATATACCAAAGAGCACCATCAGAAAAACAACATGGAACCTGGAAGGGGCAAAGGAAGATGCCTGTCTAGAGCAGAGATCTCATAGATGGCTGTCTTCTGCCTAGCTGCCTTGTGGGACAAGAGAAGAGAAGAGTACTGATTGGACATGCCAGGGAGTACCAATTGGCTCACCACTAGTTTGCATCCATTAAGACTACACAGAGAACAGGGACCCATGATGCTAGAATCTGCTTTTCACAAAAAAGATTATAGGAGGAGGAAATCATTGGGGGTCCTCTAATCTTACCTAAACAAAAGACTTGTAAGGATCAGATTCTGACATTATGAGCCCTTTTAATGCTTCCTTAAACCAAAAAAACCAAACCTGCTGCCATTGAATGGATTCCAATTCATAGCAACCCTATAGGACAGAGTAGAACTTCCGCATAGAGTTTCCTAGGAGTGACTGATGGATTCAAACTGCCAACCTTTTGGTTAGCAGCCATAGTACCTTAACCAGTATACTACCAGGGTTTCCTGTGTTTCTTTAGAGAACCAAAATTCCACTGGATACTTTTCTGAAACACAGCCTTGTTTTTGTTATGCTTTTGTTTGAATTCACTTGCAATCTTTGAGTCTGTAGAGTCAAGTCTAAAATTTTTAGCCTTCTATTTTTGTTCTTCATTTCACCTATGTATCACCCCTGTGCTGTGCATCCCAGCTCCCCGGGGATCCTTGTGTAATCCTGAATATTTCTCATTCCACACCATGAAGCTAGCACTGTTGATAACCTACCCAACAGACACTCTGTTGCTCTCATGTATTCTTGTTTTATTGTCGGAAGCTTGCTTTGATTGGCTGGTGGTGAGAGATTCCATGCTGTGGTCGTGTATAGATCCCAGAGACTAGTCCTGTTTAGCCTGGCTCACTCATTGTTCCATTTTTTTCAGACTCTCTTGGAGCTAGGGTATACAGGTACTGACCCAGTGCTGGTCAGTGAGATGCATGGAGAGGCTGACTAGGGAAGAATCTGTGGAAACACTGGATTTTCTAACTAAAGGGACACCTGTAGCTAGCTCTGTCCTTTATTCCTTCTTATTGTTTTGAATACAAGTGTAGTTTCTAGAGCTGTGGCAGCTACTTTGTGACACTGACACAAATATAGGAACAAGAAATTAAATCTGAGATTGATGGAAAGTAAAAGAAAGATAGAGCCTCAAGATGTAGTGGTACCTTAAAGAGTATGCCAACCCTGAGATACCATTTTCCCTATTTATTAACTTTAATGCTACTGTGGCCTAAGTTACTCTTATTAAGGCTTCTTTTGCTTGTAGCTGGAAACGTTGCCTCCAAGGTTTTGCATGTGTCAAGCCTTGTAATAGTATACCCCTTCGGGCACCAGCTTTTGAAATTCACTAATCACTGTGTTAGTCAGAGTTCTGTTAGGGTTTAACTATGAAAAGAGTGGAGAAACAATCCTTAATCTTGGGCCCCACTCTGGAGCCCTGTATAAGCAGATATAAAATCACTCTGTTGAGAGACTTCCATAATTTAGGATAGAAGAAATACCCATGAATCAAGTAACTCTTTCCAAAAACAAGGATCACACACAAAAAAGAATATTAATAATAACAATACAAAAAAAACAAGATATAAAGAGGCAGTGTTAGTGGAAGCAACAGAGTAGAATTGACAGCCAAAATGTCTAGAAATAACACAACTATCTGAGACTATAAACCAAAATATATTTAAACTAATAGAATAGGTAGAAATAAAGGAGACAAACCGTAATAAAATTAAACCATGTAAATCAGAAGAACCAATTAGAACTTTTTAAATTTGGAACTTCACAGATGGGTTCAATATCAGTTTAAGTACTTTTAAAGAGATCATTTCCAAACATAAATATGGGATGCCGTCTAGAATCTAGAGGTGAAAAAAGAAAAGACAAAAGGAAAGACATGGAGGGATAAAATTAAAAATCAAATATACGTGTTATGTTGTAGTGAGTTGCCATCAAGTAGGGTCACTGATAGTGAGTGACTTTATGTATAAAAGAAGGAGACCTCACCTAATTCTGCTCTACTCTCACGATCCTTGTTATGTTTGAGCCCACTGTGGCCAGCCACTGTGTCAACCCATCTCATTGAGGGTCTTCCCAAGAAGAGATAAGAGGGAGAAAGAGGCCAAGATGAAATTAGGGAACATGTGGACTTCATGAAGGTAATAAAAGAAAAATTACCTGAAATAATACAGTTGTGTCAAGAAAATGAAGCAGTCAGAGAGATTTGGTTCAGTAGACGGATTCGATACAAGGAGACCTTTCTATTACAGACTTTAAAGATGGAAGGAGCCGGTGGCCTCTGGGAGCCTAGAGTGGCTCTTGTCAGACAGCCATCAAAGAAACTGGAGCCTCAGACCAACAATAGCAAGGAACTGAATTCAGTCAACAACAGGAATGGGGTTGGGAATGAACTTTTCCCTTAGAGCCTTCAGAAAGGACTGAGCCAGGCCAACACCTTGATTTTAGCCTTGTAAGATCCTGAGAGGAGATCTCAGTTATATTGTATCCCAGTTTCTGACCTACAGGACGGTGAGCATGTAAGAGAGCATTGTGGTCAGTTTGTGATAATCTATTGGGTAGTAATAGAAAACTAAGGAGCCATAGTGGCTCGGTGGTTAAAATGATCAGCTGCTCAACCAAAGGTTAGAGGTTAGAAACCACCAGCAACTCAAGGGTACAGAGATGTGGTAGTCTGCTTTCTTAAGCTTATAGCCCTGGAAACCCTATGAGGTTGTTATCAATCAGAAATGACTCAGTGGCAGTGGGAATTTAAAACTAATACATGATAACTCATATTCCTTAGGAGTTTTAGTGGTGATTTTATGCAGTAAAGTCTGAGCAGCGTCTTTGATCTTCATTTCTTCTTCACCTTATGCAAGTCTCCTCCTCTTTAAGAAGAGAGTTGACCTTCTGGAACAAGAGAAAGTGAAGTAAGCCAAAGACACACAGAAAGATTAGTCCCAAGGACTAACAGACCACAACCATGCCATCTTCCACCAGACTCAGTCTAGTTACTCAGCGGTCCAGTTACAGCGGTCCACTTACTGCTCTGACCAAAATCACAAGAGAGGATTCCAGACAGAGCTGGAGAAAAATGTAGAACAAAATTCAAACTCACACACTCCCACACACAAAAAGACCAGGTTTACTGGTCTAACATAAACTGGAGAAATCCCAAGCGTATGATGCCTGGACACCTTTATAGATCAGTAATGAAATCACTTCTGAGTTTTAGCTTTCAGCCAAAGATTAGACAGGCCCATAAAATAGAGCAAGACTAAGTGGGCACATCATCCCAGGGACAAGGACGAGAAGGCTGGAGAGGACAGCAAAGCTGGTAATGGGAAAGCCAAGGCTGACATGTCATGAGGTTGGCAACACCATATATAACAAAAATATAATAAATACAACAAAAATATATGTGTAATACTTGTTTAATGAGAAACTAGTTTGTTTGCTCTGTGGATCTTCATCTAAAGTACAAAAAAAAAAAACACAAAGAAACAGGGTTTAATCCTCTCTTATACTTTCTTATAGAGCTATCTGGATTGTTTTGTAAACACATTTCATTCTCTTTCGTGTAATGGTCTGTAAAATGTGACTCCACGGTACTCTGTGCACCATGCATACTGTGTACACACAGAAAGAAAACATAATTTTATATACATATGTATTTGGTAAATAATATATAATGTATCAGGTAACAGTAATACATTTTACTGAAACCACACTATTGATTATTTTGTATTTGTGACCCATTTTTTTTTATTATGATTGAATGAAAATGTACATTCCCATGTAAATTCGCATGCTCACCTATATGCAGCTCCCACTGCTTTCCCTGCCCAGTGACAGCACACCCCTCCTCTCTGCTCCGTGCATGTCCTATCCTCCCAAAAGCCTCCTATCCCCTCCTCTCCACCCACTCCCCTTGTTCCAGCAAAAGCTCAGGAGGATGACATCGTATAGATGCATAGAACCATAAAATTCCCACAACATATGGTCACTCTGCATTGCGAAGTCGAATTCATTGCTGTCAGAAAAGTTGATCTTCATTATGATTTATAAGGGGCAACATCAGGGCCAGGGGCCATGCTCCCAGGGGAACTCTGAAGCACCTGCACCATCAATTGCAGTCTTTTAGTGGCGACCTCAGGGTGCACCCCTATTTATTCTCTTGTTGCCAGTGAGACTCCACTTTGTGAGCTCCATCGTGGCTATCACTTGTGGTGGCTGGACACCATCTGGTTCTTCTGGTCACAAGTCGATGTAGAGACCCACTCATGTGAGTCCTTCTGTCTTCTGGGTTCTCTTTTCCCCATGTCATTCTTGTCCTTGGTGATCATCCATTCCTGTTGAATTGGGACCATTTGCTGTACCTTTAGATGGCAGCTTGGCAGCTTTTAAGACCCCAGATGCCAGTCACCTATGAGGGGTGCAGAGAGTCCTCATTAGCAAAACACTAGCTGTACCAACTGGCCTCGATTTCACCTGAGAGCGTGGTCCCTGGGCCCCCGCTGCAGCTACTCTGTGCTTGCAGTATTGGGTTAAGATGGGAGGAATACTCAAATTATGTTGAAGTCCAATTATTACTGATCTTCTTTCTAATGTGTGCTGTCACCGATTTCACCCAGTCCAATTTCTCTTAACTATGTAACCTAAACCCTACCCCCCTCACCTTCCCTCCCTCCCCACTGTTGCAGCCTTCAGGGTCTTTTCTTCTATCCATCAGTCTGTTTTTAAGTTCTTATCATAGGAGTCTCATACAGTATTTGGCCTTTTGTTGCTGACTACTTTCCTCAGCATAATATCCTCCAGTTGAAACCAAGTTCAAAGATGTTTTCTGCAATCATCGTTGTTCTTTATCACTGCATAGTGTTCCATTGAGTATACATACCATAGTTTACCTATTCATTCCTCTGTTGTTGGGCATCTGGGTTGATTCCATCTTTTCACTACTGTAGACTGTGCTGCAATGAACATTCATGTACATGTATCCATTGGGGTGAATGGCCTTGATTCGGTAGGATATGGTCCAAGCAATGGAATTACTGGGTGTGACCCAATTTTTCAGCCCCTAGGTATTTCACTTTTTGTTTTAATCTTTTCTTTGAATTTTTGTTCTCTTAACTCCTAAGAAGTTGCTGTTAGCTTTGTCCTCTCCTGTGTAGGTGGTCTTCTTCATCTCTTCTTTCTTCATAATTGTGGAATAATTATAACTGCTCCCCAACTGGGAGAGTATCTAAATGCAATCTCTTTAGTGCTAGTTTCAAGGCAGTTCTCATTACTTTGTGTGTTAGTATTTCCCCTAATTTTTGTAGTCATTTTTGTAAGGGTTCTTGCCATTTTATAGAAAATGTCACTTGCTGTTTCGCCTTATAGTGATCAATTTTGTGGCCTTCTTAAATTACAAACATATAAAAGTATTATTTGGAGGATTAAGAAAAAGTCTCTCGTTTAGATGTTTCTTCAAATCTGACAAGAGGAAAGTACTAGCCAGTGATATAAAAAGTTATTCTGGAGGAATGCTGATCAAAAGAACTTCCCATTTTGATGGCAGTATCTAATACAGTAGTAGTATGAGTACTTGAAATGTGAGTAACTAAGAAATGAATTTTTAATTTATTGAATTTCAATTCGAATTTGAACAGCCACATGTGGTCCATGACTACCATATTAGACAGAGATGTCTTGCATAGTTTTTGGTATAACTAAGTTGATCTGCAGTGAGTATCTTGGCTTCTTTTCACTTATGTGGAAACCCTGGTGGTGTAGCATTTAAGTGATACAGCTGCTAACCAAAAAGTCTGTAGTTCAGATCTACCAGGTGCTCCTTGGAAACTCTATGAGGCAATTCTGCTCTGTCCTATTGGGTTAACTCAACAGCAATGAGTCTTTTTTTTTTTTCACTTAGGCAATTTGAAGTTGTGTTACAGAGACACCCACCCCCATTCAGAAGCTGATATGTTTACCGAAAACATCTATTCTGTGCCATTTTTGAGATTAACTTGAGCATTACCAAACATAAATGGGAAATGCTCCTTTGTTTACTCAGAGTTCAAAAGAGACTTTCTGAGGCTTTTATGAAGCCATGGCCAATTCAGAAACTATGTTATATACCAATCTATAGTGACTTCATTATCTGCTATCTGGTATTGCCCTGCTGAGCTAAAATAAGCTGTTGTATTACGTGACCTATAAAATGATATTAGGCATTTTATTACTTGCTTGCTGTCAACTTGAACGTGAGACAGTTATTAAAAACTATACTAAGAAGATTCAGAGTACTACAAATGTTATTTTACAGTGCTGACAGGTTGCCCTTAATGTCTCTAGTCATAAAAGAAAAGAAACTGGATAAATCTGAAGCCAGTGATATAAAGTCGACAGGCAGGATGATGAATAAAACACGGGCAAGAGCAATCTTCCTTTCCCCATTTCCCTTTATTTTTCTAATGCCTGTACCATTACTCTAACAGCATCTAACGGATGTAAATTGGAAAGCAGGAACATTAGGAGAGTCATTCCACCAAGGGAAAGAGCCTCTGCTATATAGTCACATTAGGTGCCCTGCCTGAGTGTGATCTAGACTTGCATAATCCACTGCTGAATTGATGGATGGCAGAGAGAGAAAGCTACACAGGAGCGAGGCAGTTCTGATTACAGGCATCATTGATTTTGATGAGGCATTCAGTGCCAGCAAGACTTACTTAGCAACCTGGATTATGTTTCCAAAGAAACACCTTTTTGATTTCTTTTTAACCTAGCTTACTCTCTTCCTAGAATAGATAACGTTTTAGGTTGTAAATAGCCAATCAGGGGATATCAGGCATCAACACCACCCCCCCTCCCGATTAAAACAAAACCACTGCCATTGAGTGGAGTCGGACTCGTAGTAAACTTACAGGACAGAGGATAACTTCCCCCTAGGATTTCTAAGGCTCTGATTTCTACAAAAGCCTAGTACACCTGTCTCCCAAAGAGCAGCTGGGGAATTCAAACCACCAGCATTTCACTGAACACAGCAGAGAGCTTTAACTGCTGTGCCACCAAGGATCCTTCCAGTGGACACTGATTCAATGTAAATGGCTAGATGACACCATTCCCTTCTGACCAGCCCCCGCTTCAGGTCCTTTTTCTTCTTCTTCCCTAGTTACTGCCTACTACGTCCCAGCTGCTCTGCCAGCGTGATGTACAGTCCACCGGGCACATACTGTGAGGGACCCTGATGACACAGTGGTTAACTCAGCTGCTAACCAAAGTGCAGCCATTGGAAGGTCCCAGCTACTCCTGGGAGACCTTGTGGGGACAGTTCTACTCTGTCCTATAAGGTCACTGTGAGTCATAGTCAACATCTTACCCAGTATCTTTTTATCTACCTCCTCTAGCAACAAGCAAGGATGTATCATTCTGTCCTTTTCCTTCATTTTTAATAACTGTGCTGATTGTGCTGGAAACCCTGGTGGCTTAGTGGGTTAAGTGGTACTCTGCTAACCAGAAGTTTGGCGGTTCAAATCTGCCAGGCACTCCGTAGAAGCTCAACGGGGCAGTTCTACTCTGACCTCCTGGGTCGCTATGAGTCATACCCTACTCGATGGCGGTGGGTGGTGCTTATTAAATCATGAGAAGTCACTTTTTTCTTTTCTTCCTGGACACGGCCTGTAACTCAAAGAGCATTTATTGACTGTGCTGAACACAGCGTCATACAGAAAAATGTGTTACTTTTCTCCTATCACTCATTTCAACACCTCTGTTTGGACTTTCCCTTCCCTGGTCACTGACGACATCTCTGGAAGATACCATAGCTTTCTTGTCACTTCCATTTATAAAAACTGCCTCTTTATTTCCTGATAATTCTCACTTTCAGGTAAACAGTTCCAAGACAATTGAATTTCAAAGTTTAGCCTCTGATTCCAGGAAAAGTTTCTGCCTCTCCTCCTGTTTCCAGCCAGTTTATATGAGACTGTGATGTGTATTTTCATCCTGGTATACCTGTTCCCTCGTTGGACTTTTCTAGAATCAAGGTAGAGAGAAGAGATTGGAAGAAAAAGGGCAAAATGTCTTTTATGACTGGTATAATTTGTGGCTACTGATGATTTTGAGTCATGATAGGAATTCAGGCAGTGGTTCTCTCATGCAGTACGTCTTCATGGTCTGTGAACCTCCTCCCCTCTCTCCACACATAGATCTCCAGATTTCTGGCCCTAAGAGAAGCAATGTACTTTCAAACTTACTACTTGTGAAATTCCAGCATCTATTCCTTTCTGTAACAATCTGTTTTTTTCACTGTGCTCAAGTGAATAATTCTCTTGGGGTGGGGTACCATCAAGTTGGATTGCATCTAGATGCCAGTTGCACACCCACCTGGCCTAAGAGCCACTTATCTCTGCCACAAAAACAGTGGGAGGGCAGACCCTAAACTCTCTGTGTCCTCCTGCCCTGGTATCCTGCCACTGTGGAATGTTGCAGGTGCCTCTCACCCTCAGAACTCTCTAGAAAAGCAGGTAACAGTAATTATAGTCAAGTAGAGAGAAATATTTTCCCAATAACTGTCTTTCAGCATTGAGTTCTCTGGTGTAGTTAATGTTTCCTCAGCTTGGCAGGGATCTGTCTCGCTGTTATTTCTTGAAGGCACTCAGTCTCTGTCAATGCTTCTCTTGGAGTTTCCTCACAGGCCTATGAAGAGCCCAAGAGAAAAGCCAGTCTGTTTTCTCTTTGTGTCTAATGCTTACTCCCTTTATGACCGTCTTTCGTAAGTAAATCTAAATCTGAAATCAAACCTATTGCTGTCAAGTCTGTTCCAACTCATAGTGACCCTATAGGACAGAGTAGAATTGCCCACTGGGTTTTCCAAGGAGCAGCTGGTAGAGGCCTAACCTTCTGGCCAGCCGTCAAACACTTAACTACTGTGCCGCCAGGACCCCCACATGAAGCTATCTTCTGTTAATGTTTATATTTCTGTTTATGTTTATATTTTATATATTATTGTATTTTTGTTTATGCTTATATTTATTGAATAAAGATAAAGATGGGGACAAGAGTTAGTTGAGTCAACTTTTAGAAAACCTTGAGAGGATTTATGTAGAAAATGGAAGTATGTACCTGTTCTAGTCATCTAGTGCTACTCTAACAAATACCACAAGCGAATGACTTTAACATAAAGAAAAGTTTATTCTGACGCAGTCCAGTAGACTACAAGTCCAAATTCAGGGTGTCTGCCCCTGGAGAAACTCTAATCATCTTTGTTGACTCCGGAGGAAGTTCCTTGTGTTGCACTGGCCTTTGTCCAGGGAGCACCGCGGCACAGGAACCTCAGATCTGAAGGAGGTGCTCACTCTGGGTGCTGCTTCCTTTGATGGTACGAGCTTCCCAATTCTCCGCTTGCCTCCCTTTCTTTTTGTGTCTTGTAGGATGAAAGATAGAAGGTGGTACAAGCCACACTCCAGGGAAACTCCCTCAGCAAGGGTGTTGCAGTTCCACCCTGATCATCCTATCTAGGAGCCACAGGCAGAGATTAGGATGTATAGCATAGGAAAAATCACAAAGTATTGGGAATGATGGCCCAGCCAAATGGCTATATACATTTTTGGTGGGGGGAAACAGTTTAATCTGTGACATCATGTATTTTTCTTATGTTTGGGAGCTTCATCCAAATTCTGGGAGACAGTCTTATTAGTCAACATGGTGTTATATTCTTTGGCCTTGTCTTTTAACAGGATCCAGTGCAAACATTGTTTTGTTTTGTACATATATGATGAAAACAAAAATAATCACCAAATGTTTCAGTTTTAAGATGTCTGTGATGCATTAAGTGTTATACATTCATGATCTTACGTACTGGTCATTACAGTTTAAAGAGCTAGGTAGTATATTCCTCGTTACATGTATAAGAAAACAGACTGAACAGGTTAAATAACTTATTTTAAGATTTATGGCTAGTAAGTAGCGTAATTAGGAATTGACCTCATCTTCCTAGCATAATTAGGAATTGACCTCATGTTCCTAAAACCTAGAATGCCTTGATCTTAATTATAATAGTAGATTATGGAAACATGATGTGTATCACTGAGTTATGCCATGTGTACACTAGCATTAAGGAAATAATTGAGTACATCTAATAAACAATGCATGCTATGCTTATTAATAGTTCTTAAATTGCCCTAAAGTCATGATGCAACTTATCATAAAAATTCTGCCTCTCTGTGCTATTATAACTGGACATCATCCTCCTTAAACTCATAGCAACCCCATAAGACAGAGTCAGAGTACCCTATAGGTTTTCCCAGGCTGTAATTTTTACAACAACGGACTTCAATTTCTTTCCTCCATGGAGCAGTAGCTGGTGCAGTTGAACTGCTGACCTTTTAGTTAGTGGTCAAGTGCTTAACCACTGCACCACCAGAGTCAATATGAGTCAGAATCTACTTGATGGCTGTGGTTTCAGTTTTACTTATTCCTTAAACAATAGCATGTAAGCTAAAAAAACCAACAACAACAGAAGTCTCTTTCTTGACCAGGATATTTTAGTCTTTTACTGTTACTACAATTTGAGTTGCTGAGGAAGCAGATTCTGAGATGGAGGTAAGCATACTGTTAGAATCAATGCCTTTCAGTTACAAGGAAGGGAGCACAATTGGGCAGAGGGAGAAGCTGAGCTGTGTTTCGGGTACAGCAGAGGTCTTAGGCAGTCCCACGTGGAGATCTGGAGCTTTGGAGTCATCTTAAGTTGGATCTTTGCAGCTGGGTGCAGGCTTCCTGGGGAAAAGAGTGTGATGTCGAGGGAGGTAGCAATTTTCAACTGAGAATAATTCCTGGAGAGGGCTCAGGACAGGCAGTATGTCCAGCACTGGGGACATAAATCCTTCAGTCTGTGATGGGGATCTGAGTATAGTGTCTTTACAGCGTGATGGATCACTCTTATTTGGTCTTTTTTTGCTGAAGTTTTGTAACTACTACCAAATGATAAGGTAAGGCTATGCAAATAAGATGTATGTTGCCCACCAAGAGGATTGGACAGCTTGATGATAATGCAAATAAGGTGCGAAGCATACTGGTGAGGGTGGCATTATGCAAATAAGTCTTATGGAATGCTAGTGAGAAGACTGGTCAGTTTTGCCACCCTGGGCAAAATGAGCCATCTCAGAGGTGGCAAAGTGGGACCTCACTACCACCAAGAAGGTGAGATGCAAGTGGAATGGATCCTTTGTACCCAGAGTCCCTGCATTGTGAACCTTCTAGACCCAGGGGACAGATAGAGAGCTCTAACACCAAAGGTAATACTAGGCAGTGACAAGGAGTGGTGAAGAAATAGCAGCAGCAGTATCAGCAGTTGGGCAGGAGGTGGGCTTTGGGCTTTCTGGCCTACATAGGAAGCCAGCTATAGCAGGCATGCTGACTCACAGGCCAAGAGAGCTGAGTGGCATTGGGCTGATGAGGCTTGCCAGTGGAAAAGGGTGCCTCCAGGCACTCGCTGGTAAAGCTGAGCTTCCCAGATCATAGAGCGAGAGAGCTGAGCACCTTCCAGCCACACCTTAGTGGCAGGGTGAGGTGCCTCTAGGTACTTAACAACAGTGCTTTGTAATACTTGGCTGGAGCAGGACAGAGGCCGGGTCAGCCAAAAAGGTCTGAGGGGCAAAGGGGTAAGGGTTGAAGGGCCAAGAGCCCAGGGCCGAGAAGAGGCCTGGCTGTGGGCACTACTGAGAAATTGTCTCGACTGAAGAACTGTATCCTGAGTTCTTTCTGATCCTGAACTGGGATGTGGTACTTCCCTCATAAATCCAATCATAGTGAATATTGTCTATTGCAAAGAATTGGACATTACAAAGAATTATGACATCTAGCAGAGAAGTAGAGAGTGCTGTAGGAGGGACAGTTAGTGTAAGAATTGGTATAATGGTTGGAGGGAAAAAGTTTACCTGATTTCTGCCTCATAGGAATCAGCCTTGGGATGATGCCATTGAAGGGAGCTTTTAGCCTGTGTAATGTCAGACAAAATCAGATGGCCCTACCATGCTCTTGGTGCGATTCTCTAAAATATATTATCAGCGGGTTGTCATTTTCAATTGAACTACCTTGAGGGGCTTTATGAGGACCCCTGGTCATGCAGTGGTTAAAACACTTGGCTGATAACCAAAGAGTTCATGATTCAGTACACCAGTGGCTCTGAGAGAGAAAAGTGTAGCCATCAGGCACATCTTAGTCCTCAAAATGACATCTCTGTTTTTTAACAGGTCACATGTAGCGTATTCGCCCAATGCTTCATTTGATTTCTTGGCTCCTGCTTCTGTGGGTGTTAATTATGGATCCAAGTAAAACAAAATCCTTGAACACTTCATTATTTTCGTCATTTATCTTGGTGTTGGTCACTGGCCCACTCGTGAGGATTTTTGTTTTCTTTGTGTTGAGGTGCTCAGTACTGAAGGCTGAAGTGCTGGCTGTTCATCAGTAAGTATGTCAAGTGGGTCAAGCCCTCTTTGCTTTCATCTGTCATTAGTAAGTCTTCCTCTAGTCCCGATGCTACATTCTTTATATAGTCCAGCTTCCAGAATTATTTGTTCAGCATACAGGTAGAATAGCCAAAGCCAGCCAAGTGCCGTCGAGTTGGATCTGACTCACAGATAGAATAAGTACGATGAAAAAATGCAGTGCTGTTGCACATCTTTCCTGATTTTAAAACCATGCAGTATTTCCTTGTTTTGTTCGAATGACTGTCTGGTGATCTATGTGAGGTTCTGCATGAGCACGGTTAAGTGTTCAAGAGTTTCCATCATTCACAGTATTATCTGTAATTCATTACGATTCACGTAGTTGAATGTTTTGGCATGGCCAGTAAAACACAGACATCTTTCTGGTATTCTCCGTTTTCAGCCCAGATCTGTCTGACATCAGCCATGCTGTACCCCTCATTCCTTACCCTCTTCTGAATCCAGCTGGAATTTTTGGCAATATCTTTCCAGATTTTCAACTCCATAGAATATACTTCCAGGTTTTCCACCCTATGTGTACTGTTTCCGATGAATCTGCCTGAGAAAGCTGCTGGTAAATGATTTCTTGTTTTGCCCTGAACCAACCATGTCAGAAAGGACAGTCTCTAGATTTACAAAAGAAAGATATGCTTCTCACCCATCTCGTCTTACAGTGGTGCCTTGTTTTGTGGAAGAAAAGCTTCCCAGAGCCAACTTTGGGGTTGACATTGCTGTTAAGAACATGAATGACCCTGATCCAGTGGATCTGTCTACGTTTGTACTTGAGAATCCCCAGGAGGACCTTAAAACCCCATGCCTAGGCTACAACTTTTATCTTGCATAAAGTTTCTGTCTCTGTTTCTCTAAGTCTCTCTCTTACTCAGTTACCCTCTCCTTTTTTCTCTTTCTTTCTCTCTCTCACACACACATACACACATGTTCCACTAAGTGAGAAGTTCATGATTAACTCTCAGTACTGACTCATCTTTTGGTAGGTCAGTGCTTCCTCGGCCAGGTCAACTCCAGATCCAGGAGCCCAGTGATTAGCTGGCTTCATGGCTGTACTAAGACAATGTATTACACTGCTGCCTTGTTCCTTTCTCTTCAAACTAGAGCCATTAGAAGGCTTGTGAAACCGAACTCGTTGCCCTCAAATTGATTCTGACTCATAGTGGCCCCTGTGAATTCATTAATATTCTGCCTCGTAAGTATTTCTGAAGTTGGTGCTGGGGGAAGAAGACTTGAACTTAGAGGAGATAACCAAAAGTTCTTGTTCGTTGGCCCAGAAACCAAACCCACTGCCATCAGGTTGATTCCAATCCATAGCAACCCATAGGACAGGGTAGAATGCCCTGTAGAGTTTCCAAGAAACACCTAGTGGAGTCAACCTTTGGATTAGCAGCCGTAGCACTTAACTACTATGCTACCAGATTGCCCCCTGGTGGTCTCCCTTAAATACCAGTTATTTCTCTTACATATAACCTGCAGAGTCTTAACTATACATACAAATGAGCTATAAAATACAAATTTCACACTGGTTTCAAAAAATTTCTTTAATACATCCGATATTCACAGAAATGTAGATTTGCCATGAAAATATTTAAACCCACAAAGGCGACACATAAGGACATCAGTTTTGTTTTAGGCCCTACTAAATTATTTAAATGTCAAAACCCTCAAATTAATTCATAGTCTGATGTTCTGGACGACCGCTTGACTTTGCTTACCCACAAGTCCTTGCCGCCCATGCACCCCATCTAATTAAGGTTGGAATTGTAGCTTCACTCTGTGGTACCCTGATCACACAGTTCTCTGCATCAGCTGGATTTCCTGAAGAAGAGGGTGCAACTGGAATAGTCAAACCATTTTGTCAAGTCCCCTTTCAAACAGGAGAGTCCAAAAGTACTGATCTCTTGACTTGAATGTCAGAGATCTGAGTCAGGAGCAGATATTGGTGGTAGAGTGTGTTAGGTTCCTACTGCAGCCTTAAGAAATTAGCACAAACTCAGTGCCTTAAAGCCACATGAATTTAGTATAACTAAGATCTGAAGTTGGAAGTCTGAGATCAGTTTCATTGGGCTAAAATCAAAGGGTTGGTAGAACTGGTTCCTTCTGAAACCTGTAGGGGGTGCTCTGCTTCCTCACTTTTTCCAGCCTAGGGAGGCTGCCTACGTGTCCCTCCCTGCAGCCCTTCTTTCCTCTTCAAAGCCATAATGCCATGGCATCTTCTTTCTTGTCCCTTCTCCCACTTCCACTTCTACACTTGCATCTCTTCCTTTGGCTCTGAGCCTCCTGGCTCCTCCTCATGAAACCATAACCCACTGCGGTAGAGTCAATTCTGAGTCATAGTGACCCTATAGGACAGAGTAGAACTGCCACATAGTTTCCAAGGAGCACCTGGCAGCTTTGAACTGCTGACCTTTTGGTGAGCAGCTGTAGCACGCAACCACTAAGCCATCAGGGTTTCCCTTCCTTATGAAGAGCCTTGTAATTATATTGGGCTCACTTGGATAATCCAGGCTAATCTTCTCACCTCAAGATTCGTAATCACACTTATGGGGTACTATGTTTCTTTGTGAGGGTGATGAAAAGCCTTTAGCAATAGGTAGCAGTAATGGTTGTACAACATGTAACTGTAATTAATGCCACTGAAACGTACAATTCAAATAGCTTAAATGGCAATTTTGGGGTTATATATATATCAACACAATAAAATTAAAAAAACATGTTTGAAGTCATTTGCATCTGCTTTTCAGTAATGAGACTGCATTATTACTTGCTATAATGAAAACAAAAGAACTGATTTTATACCATAAGGACTTTTCTGAAGCACTTAATGATGCTAGCTAATATTTACGTTGAGTGTTTACAGTTTCTGGGCTCAGTGTTAGTCACTTTAATTATCTGTTTTAATCCTTAGGACCTGTGACGTAGGTGCTATTATTTTATTTCTCTTTTGCAAATGATTATTGAACTCAGGTTGAGAGAACTTCGTTCACTTGCCATAAGGTCAAACAGATAGTGAATGCCTTGACTAGAATTCACATCAGGACTGTGTGTCGCTAGGGTCTGAGTTTTCACCATAGACACGTCACATAGGATCAGGCAGCGAGTAATCAGAACCAGTAGATTGAATCATGCGTCTCAGTATTTCACTTCTCTGCCTTCCACTTCACACCCCTGCCACAGCTTCCCGGTAGGTGGAGTCCACAGTGCCAGCCTCTTGTCGTCGCCGCGTGATTTGCTTCAGTCAACGCGCTTTGGCTGAAAATAACATGAGCAGAGACTTGGCAAGTGCTTACAAAGTGGCCTTCTTGTTTTGAGTGCCTTTTGTCGATTCAGCCTGGGTGCCACAGGAGACAGGTGGAACTGATTTGAGTGGACCTGTAAACAAACAGCAAGCCAGATGAGGTCAGCTGGGTCCAGTCTACCCTCGGATCTGTGGGTGTGAGGATAGGTGACAGTTGTTGCAGGCCACTGAGATTAGGTGTGGTTGTCATACCGCACTATGGTAGCAATAGCCAATGATACATTGCAGAACAGGAGTTTGAATGAGGACTCTCACGATGCACATGGTGAATGCGGTTTGTAGACTTCCTTTCTGTTGCTTTTATGATCAGAAGAGTTTTTAAACATTTTCCCTTTTGTGATTTGAATGCCTTCAGGAGGGGAGGTACTCCCCAGTGTGCCTCAGTTCTCCGGTCTCATTCTACTTCTGCCTGTAACATTGTTAACTCAGTTATATTTGGTTTTTATATAAATGTGTTTACAGTTTTTAAATATGAATATAAATCCCACTTAGATAATGGATTCACAGACTTCTATCACTTGTAAAACCCTGAGAAGTTAACTGATGTAAAGCTACTTATTGCCATGGAAAAAGGTGTGTATTGCATTAGTTTAACCAAAAGTCATAAATTTTCACCACTGGCATAAACAGAAAAATCAGGTGATTTGTTACTTGATAGTTTAGTTGGTGGTACAATTTATCCTCCAGCTGTTTCAGTGTTGGTTACCCGGAAACTAAATTAGTCGTTGATCTTCCCTTATTCAGCAGAGATATAATCTAATACTGCGGATATTTTGTAGTTATCTGTTGGCTGTTATGCTCTGTAATTTATTTTACAACTTTTGTGGCTCTCACTCTTCTTTTTTTCTTGCTAGTAAAATCTTGAAATTACTCCATAAAATAAATGACTAGTGAATACAGTGTGGTTTAGAAAAGTGTCCTTCTTTGACCCACTTACAACCTTGGCTCCAAGTAAAATAGTGACTGACATCAAGATGACACTTAGTTCTACCAAGCAAAACTATCATCGGACTGTTTCTGGATGAACTAATGAGCAGACGCTGAACTTCATAGCCATTAAAAGCAACTCATGCAGCAGATCTCAAGGTTTTATGCATGAAAATGGCAGAGTAGAATAACACCTGACAATATCAATACAGGAAATGAAGGAAATCGCTTTCCTGAAGTCGTAGTTTTTTTTAACATTCCAGATAACAAACACACAAGAAATTGGCTAATGGATTAGCCATTCTAACTAAATATCAACAAAGTGTTTTAAGAAGGAATTTGAGCCGGTCTGCAATGTCTCTTTTATTAGAAACATGAGATACAAGAGCTGTCAAGGTATATTGTCTTTTTTAGAAGAAAAATGTTTCTGTGGAATATTCCAGAATCTTGAGGAGAACCACTGAGGAATACTAACCCTGGAAGCATATGGTTAATAAAACTGCAGCAAAAGTGACCACTTTTTGAAAAGAGAAGTTTATTTAGTCTCCAAAAATGTTTATTGGTGCTCTGAATTGAAACTCTGCATGAGAACGTTCCTTTGACATTTTCCTCTTAGTGGTCATTTGTCTATCCCACTTAGCAGAACCCCTGCTGCGCACTGCGCTGTCATTTTGGTTGGAAGAGCTATGTGAGCCACTGTCATCAATTTTCCTCCCAGTAGAATCTGCCAAGGCTGACAATTATTATACTAACAAGTGCTTATTCAGTAATGTTCACTCATTCAAATTTCTTCCCTCATTATTTTTCTTCCCTGGAGGCAATTGATATGAACAGTTTCTAGTTCTTCACCTGCGGCTTGGAGATAGAAAAATGTGCTTAGTTCTCACTTATAATTCTACCTCTGATTAATGGCAAGGATATTTGAGTCTTGCTTCTCAAGGAATCCCAAGGAGCCACGTGTAGATAGGCTGCTCGTGACTGTAGTATCTCCAAGCTGGTTTGAAGGGAAGTTCAGGAAACCGAAGCAGAGGAATGAAAACTTAAAATAATAATAATAATAAAACAAAAAAATAGAATCAAGATATACTGAATAATTTTAAATGTAGTGGCTGAATTTTAAATGTAAAAATTATTTTAAAATATCACTTCGCTTCAGCATAAGAAATAGGACTGAAACTTGTAAAAAAAGTTTCCCAATTTTGGCAGGAGTAACCTAGGGTTGTCATGAAAAGTGTCACGGGGAGAATTCATGCATCTGAATTTTTAAATAGCTTCCTTGGTGAAATGGAAATTGAAAAAGGTTGGGAGCACAGAGGACACCCTTCTTAGAAATGGACAATGGAAGAAGAGTTCCAGATAGTATAAAAGACCAAACACTGCTTGTGTTCTAGATCCTCCCTCTGCAGTCTCAAGAAACCCTTCTGTTAGTTTTCCCTTTCTCTTGACGAGTAGTTCACAGTGTTCTATGAAAAGCTATAATATCTCTCATTAATAAAGAATCTTTCCTGTCCCCCATTTGGCACTTAGAAGGAATTTTCTGCATTCATCATCTCTGTCCCTCACCGAGATCAGTGCATTTCCTCACATTTCTTGTGTTCACCTGAATGAGGTTCTCGTCTTTTCATTCTGTAAGAAACTTGAAGCTCTTGGGAGAGTAATTTCCCTGGGTCCCATCACCGGCCTGTCTCATGTATATTCATATTCATTCCACCTTCCTTCCTCTTAGAGCAAGTGAACCAAATGATTTCTGCAAAGTATCCCATTTTATCTCTCCTACTAAAAACCGTTGCTCCCAATTTTATCACCTTTTTTCTTGCATCAGTTCCTTCCTTCTCCAAAATAAAATGCTGTATTATGTTATCTTCTATTTTTATAAAAAAAAAAAATTACTTTCTCCAGACCACATTTTTTTAAGACTGCTCTTCTTCTTTGCTCCCTTTTTTTTGGCAAAAACTCCTCTGAAGATTTCTGAATACCTGCTGTCACCACTTTCTAACTTTCTATTCTTTATACAACCCACTTGAACCTGACTGTCAATCTCAAAATTCTGTTGAAACTACTCTTATCGAGGTTCCAGTGAACTCCATGTTGCCAAATTTAGGGACCAAATCCTCAGTCCTAATACAGTGGAAAGTCCTTAACTTCTTAACAGTTGACCAAGTCCATCACTCTTTCTTTCTTGAAGTAAATTCATCGCTTGGGTTCCAGAGCTCTACACTCTCTTGGTTTTCTTCCTGATTCTGGCCATTCCTTGTTGTGCATCTTGAGAGCTCACTTTTCTACTGTTTCTCGTCACCATCTTTGAGTGGGACACCACTGTTTCTGACTCTGCCTGAAACCGAGCAAGAGATTTGGTTTCTGTGCAGCATGTATGTTGCCTTTGTTTTCTAAGAGAGAGACTGAGGTTCCAGCAGGGCTTCAAATTGTGGTTTTCCTGTTCCAGTTGTTCTTCTAGTCATCATTCTGTTCTCCTAGTTTTGGAAAATTCTGATCTGTTTAGATTTCCCCTTCTTGGCCATGGTTCAACTGGGAAGAACCAGTTTGAAGGCCTAATGTAGGCAAGTTGAGTGGCATAGTGAAAGTGAATACAGTTTGCACTAAAAGGGCAAATGTCTAGGAAGTAAATATCTTATTGGTCAGAACAGTCCCATATAGCAGTCAGCCAGCCAAGTGCCATTGAGTCAGATCCAACTCATGGTGACCCATATAGCAGAGAAGTGTCAGAGATCCCTCTGTTGAAAACCATGATGACTCCCAAACCAAATTTCAAGACTCAACCTTCCACTGGGGGTACTTAAGAGTCTTTTTGATATGTCTACTTAGATGTCTTACAAAGTGCATAAAATAAGAATTTTAACCACCCCATCTTTCAAAAATTGTATTTCTTCAATGTTCCCAGTCTTACTTTGGGCTTAAGCTATTAGATGTTCAAATCAAAAAGCCTAGGCATTATAGGTTCTTCGTTCTTCCTCACTGAACCCACCAAGAAGTGCTGTAAAGTTCAACCGTGAATTATATTCAACACTAGTCTATTCTTTCCATCTATGTTGTCACCAAATATATAGCCTGCCTTTAGACTTCACCCAAGTGCTAGAACTCTGCCAAGCCACTCTAGTCATTCTGCTTCTATTTCTGCTTTCATAAGGCAACAAATGACATGCTCAAATTAGGATATTCAGAAATTGTAATAAAGGGACTATTTACAAAGCTGTGGGTAGCATACAAGGGAAACAAGAGGGTAATTTGGGAGCTGATTGCACCCCGAGGCCTGAACAATAAGAAGGAAGGAGTGGTGAGCTCAGAAGGAACAGCCATGTAGACTGGAAGACCTTGGGACGATCAGTGACCTTCAGTGGAGGGAACAGCCAGCCTCAGGCAACCTCACGTAGAGAGAGCGGAAGACTGAATATCCAGCCTCCTGCTCCTTCCTCCCTTTAATACTCTGCCATAAACACTATTGGCTAAATCCAATTGGAAACCAAAGGAAGGGTGCCAACTGATGTGGTAGATTTGAATTAGCTTAGAGTTACAGAAAAAGGTGGAAGAGAGTGATATTGAAGAAGCCAATGAAGACACCAAGCAAAAGCTCAGTTCCCTAAGCAGTACATGCTAATATTTTGGTGCTGTTGTTGGGTGCTATAAATTCATTTCTCACTTAAAGTGAGCCCATTTGACAGAGTAGAACTGCCCCATAGAGTTTTCTTGGCTGTTATTTTCCAGAAGCAGATCATCAGGTCTGTCTCCCTCAGAACTACTGTGTGTAAACTACCAACCTTCTGGCTCGCACCAAAAACTTTATCCATTGCATCGTCAGGTACTCCTAGGCTGTGATATAGATTATTATTATTATTATTATTACTATTGTCTTTTTTTAACCAGTAGTCATTAGCTACCATCTCCAAGTTTCTTAAAAATCCTGGGATATACTTTGCTGGGCTCTATAGAAAAATTAACATAAAGCCCTGGGCTCTCTCTCTTTGTTTTACAATGTACTTTATTTTATTTTTATGGCACACCAAACCCTTTCTTATATTACATATAGTATTGAACACCATGAAATTGTCATTTTATAGGTCAAACATGACTGAATATCTCTTTTTTTATATGGCACAGTGTAATATCCTGGGCTTGAATCTTCTCTAGCACAGTGAGACTAGAGTTTAGGGTACCCTTTGAATAAAGGGAGAGTGATGGAAAATTTGGCTGGAATGGCAGGCTGGAGACAAGTGGGTCAGGACATTAAATGTCATGTTAAGGAGTTCTAAATGTTTTATGTGTGAATTGAGAAACCACTGAGGAAGTAAAAACTGTAATGAGATCAGACCTGAATTTAGGAAGTTAAGAGTTTCTAGGAGTATCCTGCTGTCTGCCCCTAACAATGAACCTACTCATATATATTTTTTTCTTTTACTCGAACCATAGTCAAGTGTTGTTTTGTTGTTAAATGCCTTCGAGATGGTTCCAACTCACAGAAGTCCTGTGTACAGCAGAGTGAAAGCCTGCCCAGTCCTGCACCCTCCTCCCAGTTGCTATTGTACTTGAGCCCATTGTTGCAGCCTTTGTGCTACTCCATGGCCTTGAGGCTCTTTCTCTCTAGTGCTGACCCTCTACTTTCTGAAGCATGATGTCCTTCTTTCTCCAGGGATTGATCACTTCTGGTGACATGTCCAAAGTATACAATATGTATTCTTGCTGTCCTTGCTTCTAAGGTGCATTTGGCTGTCTTAATGATCTAGTGCCACTATGACAGAAATAACACAAGTGGATGGCTATAACAAAAAGAAATTTATTCTCTCACAGTACAGTAGATTAGAAGTCCATATTCAGGATGCCCGCTTCAGTTGAAAGCTTTCCGTGTGTGTCACCTCTGGAGGAAGGTCCTTGTCAACAGTCTTCCTTTGCTCTGGCAGCATCTTAGTACAGGACCCTCAGGTCCAAAGGCTGTGCTCTGCTCCTGGTGCTGCTTTCTTGGTGGTGTCAGCTCTGCCTCTTTGTTCCCTTCTCTTTCATTTTTATCTTTTGAGAAGTGAAAAGTGGTGCAGGCCACACTCGGAAGAAGCTCCCTTTATATTAGGTCAGGATGTGATCAGGGTGAGGATGTTACAATCCTACCCTAATGTTCTACGACATAAATTTGCAATAATAAAATACAGAACAATCACACAATACTGGGAATCATGGTCCAGGCAAATTGATACACACATTTTTTAGGGGGACATAATTCAAAACAAAACATCTTCCAAGACAGGTTTGTTCTTTCTTTTGGTAGTCCACGGCATAATCAGTATTCTTACCCAACACCGTAATTCAGAGGCATCAATTCTTCTTTGGTCTTCCTTATTCATGGTCCAATTTCTGCATTCTTGTGAGATGATTGGAAATACCATGGCTCAGGTCAGGTGCATCTTAATGTTCAAGGTGACTTCTTTACTTTTTAATACTTCGAAGAGGTCTTTTGAAGGAGTTTTGTCAAGTGCAATGCATTGTTTGATTTCTTGACTGCTGTTTCCATGGACATTAATTATGGATCCAAATAAAATGAAATCCTTGACAACTTCAGTGTTTTTTTCTATTATGATGTCATTTAGTGTTCTAATTGTGAGGAGTTTTATTTTCTTTATGTGGAGGTATAATCCATACTGAAGGCCACGGTCTTTGATCTTCATCAGTGTTTCAAGTCGTCTTCACTATCAACAAGCAAAGAGTGTCAGTCTGCATAATGTAGGTTGTTAATGAGTCTTCCTTCAATTCTGATGCCCCGTTCTTCGTATAGTCCAGCTTCTTGGATTGTTTGTTCAACATTGAGATTGAGTAAGTATAATGAAAGTATACAACCCTGACCCACACCATTTCTGTCTTTAAACTGTTACTGTATCCCTTTGTTCACTCAAATTGACTGTGTTGATCTACGTATAGGTTTCTAATGAAGTGTTCTGGAATTCTCATTCTTCAGATTGTTAACCATAATTTGTTATGATCCACACAATCAAATGCCTTTTTGTAGTCAATAAAACACAGGTAAAATCTTTTTGGTATTCTTGGCTTTCAGCCAGGTCCGTTTGACATTAGTGATGTCATCCCTGGTACCTCCTCTGAATCCAGCTTGAATTTCTGATCCTTTCGTATCAACGTACTGCTGCAGCTGCTTTTGAATGATCATCAGCAAAATTTTACTTGTGTGTCATATTAAGGATATTATTCAATAGCTTCTGCATTCAGTTGAATCACTATTCTTTGGAATAGACATAAATATGGATCTCTTCCAGTCAGTTGACCCAATGGCTGTCTTCCAAGTTTCATGACATAGACAGGTAATCATGTCAGAGCTGCATCTCTTGAAATATCTCAGTTGATATTCCATCAATTCTGGGAGCCTTTTTTCTTATCAATGCCTTCCACACAGTTGAGACCTCTTCCTTCAGTACCGTTGGTGCTGGTGACATGCTGATCCTGTGTTAGTGCCTGAAGTGGTTGACCGTCAATCAGTTCTTACTGGCATCGTGACTCTGAGTGTTCCTTCCATCTTCTTTTGTTGCTCCCTGTGTCATTTATTATTTTTCCTGTAGAATCCTTCAGTATTGCGACTTGAAGCTTGAAGTTTTTCTTCAGTTCTTTCAACCTGCCAGCCAAGTGCCGTCGAGTCAGGGAATGCCTAATGTTTTCTTCAGCTTTGACTTCCTAACTTCAAGTCTTTCCACATGCCATTATAATACTTTGCATTGAGCTGCCCTTTGAAATCTTCTGTTCAGCTCTTTAATTTCATCATCTCTTTTGTTGGCTCCAGGTAGTTGAGTTTCAATAACAAGTTCAAGTGTCTCTTCTGGCATTCATTTTGGTCTTTTCTTTTACAGCCTAAAAAGAAAACTGTTGCTGTCGAGTCCATTTTGACTCATAGTGACCCTATAAGACTGCCCCATAGAGTTTCCAAGGAGCACCTGGCAGATTCAAACTGTCACTACGCTGCTCGAGTTTCCATGTAGAATGTTTTAATTGTCCTCTATACTTTGTTAAGTCTCTATTCATTATTTACGTCGGTCATAGTGATAGCCTTAGAGGTTTTTTGCTAATGTTTTCAGTAGTGTTGATGTATTCTCCTACTTCTAATTTATTTGTATGTTTTTCCTAGGAATCTTTTATGATTGCTTTGTTAGTATTTCATTGTGAGAGCCCCAGATCTTGCTAGGGCACTACCAAGATTTTAAGGGATTGTTGCAATGAAAGACACAGTGACCTGATTATAAGTTAGAATCTGATCATGTCTGTTATTACTTCCTTTGCTATGACATATACAATCATGGTTATATTGATCACCATATTGTACATTTAAAAAATGTGTTTAACTACTACTGTAAACTTGGGTTTATATTAGTGTTTTTTTTACATCATGGTAAATCTAAGATTTTTGTCATTCATTATCAAGATCTGTAGTTCTTCATACCAATACATTCACTAGTTATATGTTGGTTAAATCTGAAATTATCAGAGTTAAACCCTAAATAACTCCAGTTTGTCTAAAATTTTTTATTAATCAAGATGTCAGGAAAGCAAATGAAGAATGTATTTAGAATTCTGAGTTTATTAGAGTCCGATTTACTTCAGCTTATAGAAGTAAAGTCTGCTATAAAATCCACTGCCACTGCCATCGAGTTGATTTTGACTCACAGCAACTGCATAGGACAGAGTAGAACTGCTCCATGGAGTTTCCAACGAGTGCCTGGTAGATCTGAACAGCCAACCTTGTGGTTAGCCAGTGTAGCACTTAACCACTACACCACTCCAGTGTCCAGTGACCCTATACCCGCTGCCTTCAAGTTTATTCTGACTCACAGTGACCGTATAGACAGAGTAAGACTGCCCCACAGAGTTTCCAAGGAGCTCCTGGTGGATTTAAACCGCTGAACTTCTGGTTAGCAGCTGTAGCACTTAACCACTACTCCACTAGGGTTTCCTAGTGACCCTATAGCTCCTCTCAAATACCAGTGGACAACCCCACCCTGACTGAGCTGGCATTTCTGGAGTAATAGGTTATAGATGATGAAAACAGTGATAACAATAGTAGTGACATTTGTTGATGCTGACTCTGCTCCAGGCTACGTTCTGACTACTCCGTGTGTTGGCACTTTGATTTCCTTCAACAATTCGGTGACACTGGTACTGCTCTTATCCCGGTTTCACTGATGAAAAAAACTGAGACCAAGAAAAGTAGGTAGTAAGTCCAAGTGCATGCATGTAGTTAAATGGGAAGTCAGTATTTTAAAATATACCATTTGATTTCAGGGACCACGTACTTAGCTGTTAATTCATGAAGTCTCCTTAGATGATTTAGGGAGCTCATCACTGCAATATTTTGTTCTTCTGGAATGTTTTGTAATTTCAGTTGAGACAATTTCTTCCTCTGTGTGTAGTTATTCACCTTGTTGCCCTCTACACATCCTATTGCACTGCCATTCTTGGTTGGAACTCAGTAAATCCGGGTGAAATCTGATCACATATACCATGTACTCTCACATTCTTTCACTTCTTTCTTCCTTATTCAAATATTTTCTGTTACCTTATTGCCACCATTATTTGTAAGTTTCTCTGTGGGTCTATACCTCATGTCAATTCATTGTCACTGCCTTGTTTTTTCTACTGGATTAATTTCATGTATAAAAAAGCTAAATGCCAATCATTACCCTCATTGGATCAAAACCTGGTGATGCCTTGACTATCACGCTTACTAGTGTTCTTTAAAATGTATTTATTTGGTTGATGACCTTGACTTTGTTCTGGAGAAAAGGAATTATTATCTGTACTCCCAGGAACTCCCCTATGAATCTTTTCTCTTTATCACATTTGTAGTCCTCAGTTGATCAAGCTCTTACTGTTTTATCTGAATTCTTTTCTCTGACTTCTATGGTCATTGAATTTTATGCACGTTGTGTTTAATGCCCATGGTGGAGGTGAGGTCCCCAACAGAGCATCTTGTCTTCCTAGGATGCACCCTACTTGTCAGCAGCAGATCGTTTTAGTCTCTGTGTAACAGTCTAGAAAAACAAATACATTTTGGTTTCACTCTTTATTTTTCATTTCTGCTTTTTCTCTTTTTAATTTTGTCCTTCCTAGGTGGACTGAAAGATAAAAGTACCACCTATGCTTCAAATCATTCCTCAACAAGCTACCAGCCAGCTCTGTTTCAGCAAGTCATAATAGCGATCCATAGGACTTCACATGCTGGAACCCTCTTCATTGTTTTGCCAAGCCAAGTGCTGCCAAGTCAGATCTGACTCATGGTGACCCTGCAACGCAGTTATGCCCCGGCCCGCGGGACAAATCAACGAAGGGACGAGGGGGAGCCTGTGAAAGTAAAGCAGGGAGGGCGGAAAAATGGAGGCAAGACAAGATTCTGATCAAGCCTCAGTTTTATTATTAAAATGAGGTATATTTATAGCAGTAGGAATAAAGGGAGGGATCAAGTGACGTAGGGATGGAGTGACATTTGGAGTGAGGTAGTTGTCGGCTGGGGATTGGATATACATAGGACTAAGGCAGTGACATCAGGCAGGAAGTTTTTCGCGCGCGCGGGCCTTTTGAATTTCGCGCGCGCGGGCTTTCTCAAGCTTGGTGCGCGCGGGCTTTCTCAAGCTTGGCGCGCGCGGGCTTTTTCAGCCCTACAAGCTTCCTGTATGTCGGGGCCTGGGGGCTCTCCCACGGCTCCCGACACAGTTATAATTTTGAATTCTGAATTCTGCATCTTAGAATGAATCACGGCATAGTCCTTCCAGCAACTCCCCCTGGGAATAGTCATGGCCCACTGCTTGTTTTACAGGCATCTCTTAGATGGATGGAGGTTTAGGGAGTGTTACTTACATGAAATTTAAAACTGGTACTTTCAATAAGTTACCTCTTCACATGTTGGTTAAGTACTACATCTATTAACCAAAAGGTCAGCTGTTTGAATCCTCTAGGCACTCCTTGGGAACTCTATGGAGCAGTTCTACTTTGTCCTGTAGGGTCAGAAACGACTGAACAACAGTAGGGTTTGGAGTCCTGGATGGATGGAAGTTTGGGGAGTGCTACTTAAATGAAATTTAAAAATATTACTTTCAAGAAGGTAGCTCTTTTTCAGTGTTCTGTCACATTCTGGATTTAAATGATAAATCTAGATTTTTGCTTGTAAAGAAGAAGTGTGTTATGCTTAGATGTAACATATCATTTTATTCAATATTTAAGATACTAAAAAAACCAGATTTACTATATGAGAGCACTGGGAACAGGCTCTCTGCATCTCCTGTTAATTTAAATGATACTGTTTGGACCTATAGAGATAAGGTTGGGAATTTGATTTTCTTTTTCTCCTAATATTTCTTCTTACTATACCATTTGTCTTGAAACTGATTGTTTTTTAATGGAAATCCAATTAAATGATATATGTAATTTAACACATTTCATCCAGAACATTTTATGTTCACTTTCTAGCCCACTGATACCCAGATGTAGGGTAACATTAAACCACTCAGTGTCTAGCAGTTTTCCGACACAGACAGCAGTCTATGAATCTGTGGTGTTGACAGTGTGTGTCAAAATCTTCTAGGTAACTTAAAAACAGTGTAAAAAATTTAAGTGTTGCCGTTTTTAAAATTTTCCTTTTGAATATATGTTTGAAAGAATGTGAGATCTAAATCTTTAAATTCTAGCATATGCAGGTAATTCAGCACTTCACTGGGCTGAATTTAGAGAGTTCACTTTTTCAAATATTATTTAAATTTAAATGATATACTTCAAACTTCCACTGTAGTGCTTACCAGTTGTGGGGCCTTGGTCAAGCTACTTTATCTCACTGTGACTTGATATTTTCATCTGATTAAGGAGGACAATAATAGGATCTCTGACTCTTATGTGATATTGTGATGATTAAAAGAAATATATCTGAAACAACCATTCAGTAAACAATAGCTATGTATATAAATAAAGACTATAGTAAGTTATGGGAAAATCTGCTGCAAAGGACCTCTTAAAAGTATTCAAAAGCAAGGAAATCACCTTGAAGACTACAACATGCCTGACCCAAGCCGTGGTATTTTCAGTCACATCATATGCAGGTGAAAGCTGGACTATGAACAAAGAAGACAGAAGAAGAATTGATGCCTTTGAATTGTGGTGTTGGAGAAGAATGTTGACTATACGATGGACTGCCAAAAGAATAAACAGATCTATTCTGGAAGAAGTACAGCCAGAGTGCTCCTTGGAAGCAAAGATGGCAAGATTGCATCTTACACATATTTTGGGCATGTTGTTGGGAAAGAGCAGTCCCTGGAGAAGAACATCATGCTGGGTAGAGTGGAGGGTCAGCAAAAAAGAGGAAGATCTTCCACGAGATGGATTGACACAGTGGCCGCAACAATGGGCTTCAGCATAAGAACAATTGTGGACATGGCGCAAGACCAGGCAGTGCTTCGTTCTGTTATTCATAGGGTCACTATAAGTTGGAACCAACACAACAGCATCTAACAGCAACAAAAATATAGTAAGTTATCACTTAACTAAATGCTTCCACCCTAGTCCCTTGCTTTAAGTATTGGTCAGTGTGTAAGTTAATTTGGTAGATCACTGTTAAAATCTGAGCATCTCGAATAGAAACATCTCCCTGTGGTGCCAGTTCTACGTAGTGCTTAAGACTTTGTTACACCAGTTTCTTCCTACACTTCCTATACCAATTTATAAAAAAACAGTTGTCATCAAGTCGTTTCTGACTGATGGTGACCCCTGAGTCTTAGGTCTCCGTTAATGAGTTAATGTTACTGGGTTCATCGAACAACGTTATGTCAGCTGCAGAACTTGCTCCCTAGCTCCAGCTTTTAGCCTTTGTGTATAAGAAATTGCACTTTGGACATTATGGGATCACGTGACTTAACCTGTCCTGTGTTATAACCCATGACAGAATAAAGTAATTTCTAGTGATGTTCACTGAATCATCGGTTTGATTCAGAATGCACTGCCTTGCTTCCAAACCGTACTTAGATCCTCTTTTTGTTTGTTCAGATCAACTTCTCTCCGTTTTCCCTCAAGTTTGAATCAGCTCCGTGATTTATCTAAATGTGCAAAGGGAAGAAACATCGTCAGAATGACTCCTTTTTCTTCTCGGAGGAGATGGGTTTTGATGTAAAGCTTTAATTTGAAAGGAGAAATCAGAGTTAGTTTCTCAGTGTGGTTCTTTTTAATGTTCTCTGCCGCTGGGTTTTCAGATGTTAATAGAAATGTGATACGTACGTGATAATAACTTGTAAGTATGTTCGCTGAGTCCTGGTCTCTGAATTGAAGGCAGATGGTCCCTAAATAGACGTAGCTTATTGGTGATGCTAAGGGTAAGTGAGGGTTGAGGTGATTCCCCCTCAGGCACAGTTGCGACGCTGCTTCTTCTAGATGGATCCGTGTTTTATCCTTCACAGTTTCCATCTGTGTGGTGCAGTGGTTAAATGAGCTTGGCTGCTAACCAAAATGTCAACAGTTTGAACCCACCAGCCACCTCCTTAGAAACCTGTGGAACAGTTCTGCCGTGTCCTATAGCATCGCTGGAAGTCAGAATTGACGCCCATAGATGTAGCTTTATTTTATTTTATTAAAAAAATTTTTTTTACTCCTTTCAATTTAATGTTTATTAATTGGAAGTTCTTAATTCCAGACCCTGGGCAAGGCATAGGTAGGATAGATAAACATAAGAAAAAGCCTCTGTGAAGGAGGAAATACTTAGAAAAAGCCAACAATTTGCTATTGTCAAGGTAGAGAGACCTGTGTATCTTTATTTTTGTTTTTTACAGACTCATTTTTTGTGTTTGTTTTTCATCTAAAATCCTTGGCTACTTCTCGCAGTGTAATCTATAGCTGCCTTCGTGCATAAAAATAAACAAGTGAACCACCTAGCAAACAGGCTGATTGCCGTCGAGTTGGTTCTGACTCGCATCAGCTCTGTAGGACAGAGTTGAACTGTCCCCTAGGGTTTCCAGGGGACGGCTGGTGGATTCGAACTGTAGACCTTTTGGTTATCAGCCATGCTTTTAACCACTGCCCCATCAGGGCTCCAAATAAACCACAGTGGCCTTGAATCTTTAAAAATATTCACCTTGCCCTCCTGGTAACTATTTGCCAGTTACGTATGTTATGTATAGGAGCTTTGGTGGTATGGTGGTTCAGTGCTCAGCTGCTAACTGAAAGGTCAGCTGTTCAAACTCATGAGCCACTCAGTGATAGAAGGGTGTGGCAGTCAGCTTCCATAAAGATTTATAGCCTTTGAAACCCTAGGGGACCATGACACTCAGTCCTGTTTGGTCTCTGAGTTGGAATCAACTTGACAGCAGAGGATTTGGTTTGGTTGTGTGTGTGTGTGTGTGTGTGTGTGTGTGTGTGTGTGTGTATTTCAGAAATAGAACATTTTCTAGAATATTAAGTGTTCTACTTGAAATTTCTTTTTTTCACCAATTGCTGTTTTTTTTTTTTTTGGCTTTTTACCAGTCATTAAAAAAAGAAAGAAAATGTAAAATGTATTGAGTTTGCTTGGGGTGAATATCATTTCTTTTTTAGAACTGTAGATTTCTAGTAGGATCTAGAGTATAATACCAGTTTATATGGTGTGTGTGTATATATATATAGAGAGAGAGAGAGAGATATTGCCAGTTTTAGAAATTTATGGTGTGTAACTTATTTTTTTATTGATTTTTCTTTGGGGTGTATTTGTTTTAGTAATAAGCAAAGTGTTACAGTAGGATCATACAGTGTTGTCTTATTACTTAGGTTACTGATTTTCTCTGTAATTTGAGGACATCGAATAGAAAGTTCATAGAATAACCCCTAATGGAGAAGATCAAGGTTGATGGGGAGAGGGTGTCTTTGTGACAAAAATCAGTATTCAAGTCGGATATCAATATAGACACCAAAGTGCAAAATCAGCCATTTGATATTTATGTTTTAAATACTTATAAATTAAAAATAACAATCATAAAAGGAATAATAATGATAGCTAACATTCTTTAGAAGCTTTACTAGGTGCTAAGCACCAAACTTTAAATAGTTAATATAGCTTATTTGATTTTTTTTAATTCAACCTGTGAAGTTTCTAGTACTGTGGTCCTTACTTATAGATGAAGAAAATAAAGTATGGATATATTAAGTTGCCTAACTTAGCAGAGCAAATAAGTGACTCATACTCAAACCGATTATTTCTGGCTTCAAATTCAGTGACAGGAATCAAATACAATATCCTTATTCTGCCGTCACTTACCCCATCCCTGTATGTGCTATCAGTGAGGCAGCTGAGCCTTGGGAGATTTCATGCGTTGCAAAACCTCACTGAACGAGTTAGAGCACTGGTTCCCAAACACGTCTGTCATTGGCACCATCTGGGGTTCTTTCATATAGTCCAAGCCCAGATAGCACCCTAAACCAAAAAAAAACAACAACAACAAACCAAGGACCTGTTCAGTCAAGTTGATTCTAATTCACAGTGATCCTGTAGGACACAGTAGTACTGCCCCATAAGTTCCAAGAAGCACCTGGTAGGTTTGACCTGCCAACCTTTTGGTTAGCAGCTCTACCACTTAACCACTATGCCACCAGGGTTTCATCCTAGACTACTGAAATCAGAGTCTCAAAGAATAGGATAAAAATATCCAGAGTTTCTGAAGATCCTCACAGGATTTCAATATGCAGACAAGTTTCCCAAGCACTAAGTCCTTGACAAAGTTTGAATAGTACTAAACTCTTATTCCTAAACCAGTTTCCACGTTTTAGAAGCTCCTAGCAGGTTTGGGATTCCCAGCAGGATCTTTCTACTTCAACATATGTTGAGTACTTGATATGAACCTGGCATTGACATAATCAGTCTACATAGATTTTCTCACTCCAGTCTTACTGTATAAAATTCAAGTAATATGAGAGCTGAGGTTGAGAGGATTAAAGGTACTTGTCCTAAGTGGCAGAGCTAGCTAGCATTGGACCTCCAGTTCAAAGTTCAGGTCTATTTGACTCATGAACCCATGACTTAGAACCCGAGTTCTGGTATTGATCCTGATTGCTTCTGTGTGAGGTTACCTCTCTGTGTTTCTATCCAGATAACATCTGAGAACCTGTTTGTGTTATGAGTTCAAACACTTCTGTTGGCTGAGCCTGACTTCTTGCCAAGCATCAAGATTGGGATGATCAACAGTTAATGTAAATCTGGCTTCTTCTTATGTTGAAAGCCTTAATCATGCTAACTAGTGTATTTAGAGCCTTGTCTATATTTAGGTTCCAGCTGTTCTTGCCGGTGAAACTGCTGGAGACTGGAAACTATTTTTGTCTACTAGTTCCTATGTGGTTCTCCAAACAAAACAAACTTCAAGCAATGTGCTTGAAATGAATGCTACGTTTCTACTGTTGCCTACACTCCCTAGTCTTCCTTCATAAAGAATTTGCTAGCTTTCTGTTTCTTGTTACCCCTGAGTCCCAGCTCCCTAAGCCCCTATCACTTTAAGAATTTCTTATGTCTTCCATGACAAACTATGGGATGATTACAGAATCCACATTTTTTAAGCATCCACTCAAGAAGTAATCTGCTTAAAGAAACTGAACTGTTTTTATTGTGCTTTGAAATTTTATAAAATTTTGTTTTTTAAATGAACCAAGTCACCAATTTTAAGTCGATTACCAAAGCAGTTATAAAAATTCTTGTGCAATGATTCATTACAAAATTATTATTTTCTTTCATTGATGTTTTATTGTGGTAGTTGGGACATGGAAAATTAATAAAGAAAGCTCATTAATCAAATTAATAAAAGTGCATTTAATTAGGTTTGCCAAATCCTTTTAGTGAACAAAGAAGCAGAACCAGCTCCCTGAACTCAGAAGGACCCTGTATTTAGTTTAATGCTTTGCTGCCACCCTCTTGAAATTCATCACCCCCCCCCCACGAGGGGCCCCGTATTTTCATTTTGTGCCAGGCTCTGCACCAGGCTTAGGTGGCAGGTACTGAGTAGAAAACATACAGGTAAGAATAGACTTACAGTCTTTAACATTGTTGGGTAGGATTTAGGGAGTTGTGTAGGTTACAGACACCTAAGAAGTCTTGTGTTTATTATAATGAATATAGGCATTCATGCATAAGTAAAATTAGTTCTTTAGAATTGCACTAGTTATGTTTTGTGTGTACATGCTCATATACATGCTTTTGCATGTACGTGTTATTAATAAAAACCAATTTAATGTCTTCACTGAACTCATGAGTGTGAGAAGTTTAACTATTACTATATGGAGTGAGATTCACACATACATTTTGGTGTTAAAACTGCCTTTAATATAATTAATGCCCTGTTCCTGCAACTTGATTGAATGCTTTAAAGTGAACTTTCCCATCTCTGCTCAAGAAGATAAAAAAAATATAAAAATGTAACAACAGTTTATAAAGAATGCATATTTGAGCTTAAGGAGGATCACCCATTCAGGAAACAAGGAGAGACTGTCTGGCTTTGGAGCATTTCAGATCAGATACAGACCGTGTACTGTAATCCAGAACCCATTGTCTTTGAATTGATTCTGGCTCATAGAGACCCTATAGGAGAGAGTAGAACTACCCCATAGAGTTTCTAAGGATCACCCAAAGGATTAGAACTGCCGAACTTTTGGTTAGCAGCAGTAGCCCTTAACCTCTATAGTACCAGAGTTTCCCCTATGCTGTAGGGACTCAGTTTCACACCTACTCATATACAGATGATAGTTTTATACCTATATGGCTAAGATATCACTATAGGGGCTCCTGCATGAAGCCAGGGCCATATAGAGATATAATGCTTCATCAAAGGGACATTTAGACTACTATCTGTAGAATCAAGAAGTGACAAGGAACTGATGTATCTTTCAGGACCTTGAGTGTACATGGTGAAAGAAAGGAGGTAAAAGAAGCAAGCATCCAATGACAGACTGCACTTTTAAATCTGACCTGCAAAGATTTAAAGTCCAAATATGCACAGCCTATATATTATGAATTTCAATTCAAAAATCAGCATTTAAATTCTACCAGGTTCTCTAAAACAAGTGGTCCCTCCACAAAAGCCAAAGACAAATATATTTGTGTGAACACTTCTACACTGCATAAGCACATAGTATCCCCTAGGAAAAACACACTGAAAACTAAGGATAAACCTATCATCAACAAATGTAATTTGAACACCATAAGAGAGATAAAGCAAGTGCTGCAAACTTGAGGAGTCATACCCAAAAGCCTGGACGTAAAAGAATACATCAAAAGAAACTAGAAAATAATATATATTTTGAATCATTAAAGTGATGCAGGAGAAACATTACTCTATTTTTACAGAAATCATGCACATCTGAGTTTGTCTATTGGCTCCACCCTCCCCCCATGAGGCACCCTCACAAACTGTGCCATGTTAATCCTCCACGTGTTGCTGTAAAAAAAATAGCCTAGTGAGCTTATAAAAATTACTCTGGGGGTCATGGCTGACAGACAAATGGGGAAGATAGCACATTACTTGGGTAGAAATACAGTACAGAAAATGAGAGCACAGTGGAAAATAACTGAATTAGAAAATAATCCAGTATATAGAAATAGAGATACTTCAAACTCAGTATTTGAAGTGAACAGCAATTTAGGTACTTTTGAAGTATTAGTGTATTAGTGTATTAGAATGTAATCATGAGAAAATTACCTGGGGATTGTTACAAAATCTAAAAACAAGACAAACATAAAAAGGAGGTGAATGAATACTTTCCTAAATGCTTTCTTTTATAAGGATTGACACAGAGCAGTTTCCTTTGAGACAGAGGCTAAAGATGTCACAGATCTCCACTGTTTTCAATCTGCTGTCTCATTCCATCATCTCTAGTGTCAGTTATACCTCCTCCCCTCAATACTTTCCCATCTATCTTTGAGCTTAATTTGCTACAATGTCTCTCAGAAAATACAAACTGTGTCTCAAGGAAGTGGCTCACATGATTATGGAGGCTGGCAAGGCCCATATCTGTGAGTCAGGAATCAGCCTGGGGATTTCTTCCAGCCCACGTGGATGCAAGGGATAATGATCCCAAACCAGCAGACTCGACGACAGGTTGCTAGCTCACAAGGCTGTGGAAGTCAGTGCATCAGGTCAGATAATAGGCTGTTGGATCAAGATCCAAGAAAGAACCAGAGGTCAGACAATAACAAGCTGGACTCAGGATCCAGATGCAACACCACATCCCATGGAAAGTCATGACGTTCGTAAGAGTGAGACGTGAGTAACACTGTCTAATAAGGTGTGGTGCATCCTTCATCCTGACTCAGCAGCACAAGCACAAGCACAAGCCTAGTGGCCAGGATTCATAACACATCACAAATGGAGGATAATCTCATGAGGTCACAAAAATGGGAGGTGATTACACAGTGTCTGTCAAACCACTGAGATCACACCCTAGCCAAGTTGACTCATAATCCGAACTACCACAGGTTCCATACACTGTATTTGTGTAGTCCTACTCAAACATTGTGTGTTAGTCAAGAATATGGCTAGAGGGCCCACGTTAAGTAATTTGTTGCACCATGGAAGGTTAAAGAAACGACATTTAGAATACTAAGGAACAATTTCAGTGCTGATACCCAACCCACTGCCATCAATCATAATGAAAAAGACAGAATGAATAAAGAGATAACAAACAAAAAGGATAATGACCAATGATTGTTTAAAGAAAACCAGAGATCCTAACAGACAAAAATTATACTTAATTATAATCAAGCAGCAAAAAAAACCCAAATATTGTCGAGTCAATCCTGGCTCATGGTGACCCTATAGAACAGAATAGAACTGCTCCATAGAGTTTCTAAAGAGCACCTGTTAGATTCGAACTGTCAACGAAGTAGAGTGATAGATAGAACACACTATCTAAAAAATTAAAGAAAACATCTTAAGTGCAATCAAGGAAAAAAATAGCTTTCCTTCAAATAAGAAACAATTACAGTATCAGTGGAATTCTCATCAAACTACCAGTCAATGAAATACCTTCAAAAAACTAATAGAAAATAAATACCATTGTAGAATTTTATACCTAGCTGAAATATCATTGAGTAGGCAGTGTGAAACGAAGATGTTTTAAGATAAGTTCTAAGAGAGTTTACTACTCAGAGTACTACACTGAAATAAAAAAACTAAGTTTTACTTCAGTAAGAAACAGATTGAGTATATAACAAGCAATTTGGGTATAAGGAACAATGTAGATCACACACACAGGTAAACATATTCATGAATTCAAATAATTATAAATGTTAAAACAAACAAGAATGAATTCACTTGGACAAGAAAGTCAGAAACAGTGTATACTAAAATACTAGAAAATAATAAATGTGGCCTCTGTCCACTAGATGCCAGTCACATTCTCCAGCTGTATCTCCAGACATTGACATTTTCACTTTAGCGGAAAAGTTTCCACTGGTTGAGAAGCACTGTTGTTGTTACTTGTTGGTAGATGCAGTTGAGTTGGTTCTGACTGATACCAACTCTATGAACAACAGATTGAAATACTGCCTGGTCCAGTGTCATGCTTACCATCATTTTTATACCTAAACTTGTTGTTGCACCCGTTGTGTCAGTCTGTCTCCTTGAAGGTCTTTCTCTTTTCTACTGGCCATTTACTGAGCATAATATCCTCCTCCAGGGACTAATCCCTACTGACAATGTGTCTAAAATATGTAAGGTGCAGTCTCACCATCCTTGCTTCTAAAGAGCAATCTCGTACTTCTTCCAGAACACATCTGTTCTTTCGGCAGTCTATGGTATTTCAGCATTCTTCTCCAACACCACAATACAAAGATATCAGTTCTTCTTCTGTCTTTCTGATTCATTGTCCAGCATTCACATGCTTATGATGTGACTGAAAATACCATAGCTTGGGTGAGATGCACCTTAGTCTTCAAGGTAACAGCTTGTCAATGCTTTAGAGTTCTTTTGCAGCATATTTCTTGACTGTTGTTTCAGTGGGCATTGATTGTGGATGAAAAGCACTAGTCTAGACAAATTAAAGGAACTATTAAATAGAATCACTTGCAAACCTATTAGAATCAACAATAAGAAGTTGCAGGTGCTGAAAATAATAAATAAGTTTATTCCGAAATTTGTGGCATTCATAAAGTTCTTTATAACAATACGAATAACTCTTATATTTTTGATTTGTGCTTTAAGCAGTGAATATGGTATGCTCCCACAAAGCGTCCATTGTTTTCCTGTGTCAGTGGAAACACATGTCTTTTTGACAGGCATATGAGTATATCAACCAATATGCTAGCCAGAAGACTGCAGCCTTGGGCTGTGTCTCTAGAACCTAGGAATTGTGGTTCCAACACCAAAAGCATTTTTAGAGTGAATCCAAGTCAGTCTTTACAGAGAAGCCAAGAGATGGAGAACAATCATGGCAGATAATGTTCAAGGAATCTACCAGTATAGTAGAAATGGAGGCAGACCAAGAGTCGGGAGCCATGTGTGTTTGATAATAAAGCAGTTGTTGCCAGAAACACATAAGACATGTTAGGGTTTGTGCAGACTCATTACTGAGTGTCCAGAACTCACATTTCTGGGCCGAGAGATGCAAATATGAAACTGAATGAATGAGCAAAAGTGTCACTGAACACTAAGCTCATAACAGAAATGATTGGAAATGAATGCCTGGGAACTGTAGAGAGAAAGTTCCTCAGCCTTGTTGCTGTGTAACTGAATTTGTGAAAAGCCTGGATATTTTCCTACCAGTTACTTCAGGTATCAAATGATATGAAAAGGTTTGTATCTTTGTGTGATGCATAACAGAACATAGGAGAACAATAATTACAGTTTAGTGTATATGTTTGCAATCTGTTTAGCTTTTATCAATATTTATATGGTGATTCATGGTATAATAAATTGATCAAATGGTGCTATAAAATGCACTAAATGGCTTCCTGTTTATTGCTTGACACTAAACCTATTTGTTTTAAATTGAATCTTAACAATTGGCAAGGATGTAATTCTTTAGTATCTGATTGTGTAAATTATTTGCTTGAGTAAATAGTAAATGTGAGAAACCCAGCCTGAAGCTATAGGTATTTTTTTAATTTTAAAAAGTAATATATGCTCATTAGAAACAATTTAGAGAATGAAGATACTTACAAATAATGAGAATTTACTCTTCAGGTCTGTTCCCCAAGCTCCCATTAGAGTCACTATTGACTAGAAATGGTTCATAGACAAATTTATAACTGATCTTTACTTCTAATTCACCTTCTCTTCATGTGTGGAATTTGTTTCTAAAGAGTTACTTTATTTTCAGTTAGTATTTATGGTTAGTATTTATTTTTATGGTATTATGCTTTCCTGTTTTATATTTGCTTACAAATCCCATTATTAAATATATGAAGTTAATCATTATTCCTAGCATTTTTATTTGCTTATTCTTATTCCTTGTGTCTTGACTCCAAGTTTCTTTGTTTACAAAATGTCTTTTTTATTAACAAAGTTCTACAAGTATCTATCAGTAGCTCCAAATTCTTATATACCTGAAAATTTCTCTGATTTAAATATCTGAAAGTTTGACTGTATGCTTCAAGTTCAAAACTCTTTTATTTTAGCATACTTTACATATTGCTGGAGTGGTATTTTTTTTTGTTTCGTTTTGTCGTATTGAGTTTTATTGCTCAAAGAGTAGCTTGATTGTTTATAGTTAACATCTTTCTTCTGTCTGACAGTTTGTAGGATTGTGATTTAAACCCTTGGATGTTTCACTGTCTAGGATTGTGGGACAGTAATGTTATTGTTGTTAGGCACCATGGTGTTAGTTTGCAGTCATAGCAACCGTATCACAACAGAACAGAACAGAACACTGCTCAATCCTGCACCATCCTCCCAGTCATTGCTTTGTTCTAGCCCATTGTCATTGCAGCCACTGTGTCAGTCTTTTTTATTGAGGATCTTTCTCTCTTTCCCTGAACCTCCACTTTATCAAGCACGATGTCCTTTTCATGGAACTAGTCCCTCCTCATAATGTATGTAAAGCACATGGCACAAAGTCTCACCACCCTGGCTTCTAATAAGCCTTCCATCTGAATTTCTTCCAAGACAGATTATTTGTTTTTCTGGTACACCATGGTGTAGTCGATATTGTTCATCAACACCATAATTCAAAGGCGTCAACTCTTCTTCAGTCTTCCTTATTCCATTGTCCAGCTTTGACATACATACGAGACAATTGAAAACACTATGGCTTGGGTCAGGGACATTGTAGTCCTCAAGGTGACATCTTTGCTTTTAAACATTTTAAAGAGGTCTTTTGCAGCCAATTTACCCAATGGGATGCAATGTTTGATTTCTGACTTTTGCTTCCATGAGTATGTGTATCCAAGTAGAATGAAATCCTTGACAACTTCAGTGTTTCCTCCATTTATTATGATGTTGCTTATCAGTACAGTTGTGAGGATTTATGATTTATGTTGAGATGTAATTGAGACCAGAGGCTGTGGTCTTTGATCATCTTTAGTAAGTACTGTAAGTCCTCTTCACTCTCAGCAAGCAAGGTTTTGTCATCTGCATATCAAAGATTCTTATGAGGCTTACTTCCATCCTGATGTTGAGTTCTTCATATAGTCTGGCTTCTAGGATTATTTGCTCAGCAACAGATTGAATAGGTAGGGTGACAGGATACAACACTGACCTTTCCTCGTTTAAGCCAAGCAGTCTCTCTTTGTTGTGTTTGAATGACTATGTCTTGGTCTATGTACAAGGTTCTCATGAGCACAGTGAAGTGTTCTGAAATTCTCATTCTTTGTAATGTTATCTGTAATTTGTTCTGATTCACTCAGTTGAATGCCTTTTTATATTCAATAAAACACAATGAACATCTTTCTGCTATTCTCTGCTTTTAACCAAGGTCTGTTTGACATCAGCAATGATAACCCCCATTCTATCATGTCCTCTTCTGAACTCAGCTTGAATTCCTGTCAATTCTTTGTTGATGTGTAGCTGCAACCACTTTTGAATGATCTTCAGCAAAACTTTACTTGTGTGTGATATTAATGGTAGTTTTAGATAATTTCTGCACTCTATTGGGTCACCTTTCTTTGGAATGGGCATGAGTATAGGCTTTTCTCAGTCTGTTGAGTGGAAATTGTCTTCAAATTTGTTGGCATAGATGAGTGAGTGCTTCCAGAGTTGCAGTTGTTTGTTAGAACATCTCAGTTGGTATTCTGTCATTCCTGGAGCCTTGTCTTAACAAATACCTTCATTGTAGCTTAGATTTCTTGTTTCAGCAGCACAGTTATTTGTCATATACTACCGCTGGAATAAACCCTTTTTTTGCTTTCAACCTCTAATATAATGTATCAGTCTTTTGGTTTTGACTAATTCTCCCTCTCTGTTGCACTTCCTCCCTTTTCTCTCCTTCTTTTCCTCCCTTTGTCTTTTCTAATTTCCTTTCTTTCTCCATCTTTTTATTAATTTCATCAACCATGTTTTTAATTTTTGAGACTTTGTTTTCAGGGAACAGAAGTTCTTTTTATGTAATGCAACGTCTCAAATCTATTTGAGTGTCTTTTTACTGTCTTTTTCTCATTTGGTAATTTGGACAGTTTGTGTTTATACACACACACACACAAACACACACGCACATGCACACACAAGAGCCTTACTGATTGAAGTTGCTGATGACAGATGGAAGCTCAACACTCTTATTTATTTTTATCGTGTTTAAGTAAAGGTTTACAGTCCAAGTCAGTTTGCCATATAAAACCACAAGCGCCTGCCTCTTTGCAGTTCTGTCTGCTCTCCTCACCCTGTGACAGCACACTCTTCCTTTCCACTTTTTACTTCCAGTGTTCGCTCAGCCAATGCTTGTCCTCTGCTCTTCACACTCTCCTCTTCCCTCTGGAAGGAAACCAGTTGGACAGCCTCATACGTATATATTAAACAATGAAATACGCACACTCTGCATCATTCTTTGTCCTGTAGTCCAGTATGATCTTGGTTTGAATTGGGAAGCTCAGCAGTGTTAAAGATCTGTGTAGACAGACGAAGTTTCTGGGAATCTGCAGTCTTGTTGGCTTTTCTTCAGACTGTGGGAAACTTTCTGAGAATGAGGTGTGTTCTGCCATAGTGGGATACAGGTGTTTCCAGAGGTCCTGTCCAATTTCATTCTCCAGCCCTGTATCCCACTTTCTGAGTCTCCTATGAATCTGCTCATTTTATTTATTGTAAGCCATATTTAGAAGTCTGGTTCAGCCATCTCAGCTACTCAACACCTTAATTTTTCTATCTTTCAACACGAGGGACTAATTTTGCTTCAAGTCTTGTTCCCTTAGTAATTAGAGCCACCTTAAAGTTCCACTGGGAATATTCACTATTTTTCAAAGCCTCTTTTGGAAGCCATGATGCAAATATCAAACTTTATAGTATTCCCTATCAATAGGAAATGCAAATATTTTATAAACATTTTTGTGTTGAAAATTATTTGGCCCAAAGTCTTTAACTTAGGAAAGTAGGCTATGATTTCTCAGAGATCATCATTCTGCTTAAGAATTCCGGCCAAGCGAGATTATCTAACCTGGAAACTATAGTAAATGGAATGGAATTTTTATTAATGCTATGTGTAGCAATTAAGACAATTATAATTTTAAGTTGAGAAGACTTCTAAGCAATTTTTTTCAAGTTTGTACTTGTTACATTTGAAGCGTGTTTTTGTGTTTATGTGTGTGTGTGTTTTAAATCCTTTTGCAGATCTTAAGCACTGTACCTGTCATTAACCTCTGCAGAGTGTGCATTTCGTAGACCTTTTGTGTTTTGCCTTCATTTTTAGCTCATTTGCTTTAAACCTTCCATAATTACTCAAATGTTTGTTTTGCTAATAGACCTCCTCTGACTCTTTGATGGTAATACTTTCGTTTTTTAAATTTGTATTTCTCCTATAATTTTCATATGATTTTAGAAGATAGAACAACAAAATATAATTGTTCAGTAGGCTACTCAATCCAGAACCTCTAACCACTTTTGCTTGAGAAATTTTCGCTTTAGCGTGTATGTCTTTACTAAATATCATTTGTTGCCAGTTAAATCAGCGGAGGCTGATTGACAGTTCTTGTGACTCCTGTATTTAAGTCACTGTTGGAGAATGTTTTTAACCCTACGCTATACACAGTGGGATGGACTCCTAGGGGCATTCAGAATATGTCCAAAGACTAGAGGAGATCTGTACACTTCCCTGCTGTTTGAGAATGCCAGCAAAACAAGCTCTGGAAAGTGTACACAAAGCTGCTGTGTTGTATATGTATACAAATCTCATGGTTATTATTTTAAAGACCCATTTGGACAGTGGTCTGGTCTTCTCATTAGGTTACAACATAGGGGCCATAATCTAATGATTTTTATAATTCCCAAGTATAGGACATTTTCTGGAGCACATGCACTTTCTGAAAAAGAGAGGCAGAGAGAAAGACTGCAACCTCATGAGCAGCATGTTACAACTGCAAATGCAAGCCCAGTGTTGCGCTGGTTAGCACTGTGACACATATGTGGAGTACACTGAGAGCCTGACTTCTTTAGGAATGACCAAATATTTGACATTAATTGTTAACAGAATCCCTACTTTGGATAACCTTCAGAAAATTTTACGCATTTCAGCACTGGCTTACCAGTGTAAAGGCTTTATGATAGTAATTCTTAAAATATCAAGGAGGTGTGCCATATACCTTTTTAAGAATCTGGTGATGAAAAGAAAGCACTACCTCCTTACAGAAAAATGGAAACCAAACTAACAATTCCGAAAGGGTGGGTGTTTTCCTGGAGCCCAACTACGAACCCCAAGATAGGACCTGCTTCTGTACAGAGTAACTAATAATATCACAATATCATATGCATATACTGATTACTGTATGTGTATTTCAAACACGATATTTGAAAGAAAGAAAATGAGAAAAGGAAAGGATGAAGGAGGAGGTAAATCTGCTACCTACTTGGGTTCTTTTTCTTGACATATGTACTTTTTTCATACTGTTATGTATGGTATGTACTGTAGCACCACAGCCCCAGTCTTCGGGGTTAAACAGATGTTGGTTGAAACTTCAGCTCTGCAACTTTCCAAAAATGCAATCTTAGGTAAATCACTGTGTCACTATGTGTCTCGGTTAACTGTATTCTTAAAATAGGATGGCTTGGCAATAACTTATAACCCTCCTCAAAGAATTGTTAGAAAAATTAAATAAATGATTTATAAATGATAGTTTTTATCATTATAGCATTTGATATTTTTATCCTCCCTATTAATACCACTTTCCTAATTTACTATTGCTTAGATTCCAAAATTTTCCTGTGATATTTTACAACTTTATTTAAGCCTCAAAATAGTTTCTAAGGCATATCAAACTGTTTAATTGTATGTTTCTCTTTACTATGCATCTAAAAATAATCCATGGTAATGAGACCTTGCCTGTTCTTGCCTTGAGCTGAATCTGTCTGTCTTAGTCATGCAGTGCTGCTATAACAGAAATACCACAAGTGGATGACTTTAACAAAGAGGAATTCATTTCTTCACAGTGAATTAGGCTCTAAGTCCAGATTCAGAGCATCAGTTCCAGGGGAAGACTTTCTGTCTTTGTCTGTCTTCTCATCAGTCTTCCCCCAGACTAGGAGATGCTTCTGTCAGTGACTCTGGGCCCAAAGAACTCACTCTGTGTCTTAGGTTTTCTAGGGAAGTAAAACCAGTAACATATAAGTGTACAGTGAAAGATTTGTGTAAAGGAAGTAGCTCACACAGTTATAGAAGTTGAATGTCCCATGTCCTGGCACAAGCCTCACTGTGGTCATGGGAGATGATGAATCCAAGATCAGCAAGTCAGAAACCAGAGTTCTGGATCATGACTGTGGAGGTCGGGGGATCCCAAACTGGCAGCGAGACTGCAAGGTCTCTGCTGACTCATGGAGCTACAGGGACTGGTGAACCCAGGATCAGAAGGTCAGAGAGAGAGAGTTCTAGATCGTGGCTGTGTAGGTCAATGGATCCCAAGCTGGTGGTGAGACTGCAAGGTCTCTGCTCACTCATGGAGCTGCAAGGTTTGGTCAGGGAACAGGAATCTCACTTGCCAGCTATAAGGATTGATGAATCCAACAGCTGCTAATTCAGGTCCTAGAAACAGATGCAAAAGAGAACAGGAGCTGCTGCCAACGTGAGCAGACATGAAGTAGGTGGTGGAAGGCAGAAAGATGAGAGCTGAGGGATGGGAAGCCACCACAGGAACCACCCTGCCACTTGACACAGCAACCAAACATGGAGTTGCCAAATTGACACAGTCTTAACCACCACACTCTGCTTCTGGCATTTCCTTTTTGGTGGTGTGAACTTCCCCTCTCTGCTCACTTCCGTTTCCTTTTTGTCTCTTGAGAGATAAAATACCCAAAGGAAACTCCAAGAAATGTGACCTGGATTAGGGTGTGTTTTAGTCAGCTAGGGCTGCTCTAACAGAAATACCACAGAGTGGATGGCTTTAACAAAGGAAGATTTATTCTTACACAGTCCGGTAGGTTGCAAGTCCATATTCAGGGTGTCCGCTCCAGGGAAAGGATTTCCCCTTGTCGGCTCTGGAGGAAAGTCCGATATTGCATCAGTCTTTGTCCAGGGAGCGTCCTGGCGCAGGAACCTCAGGTCTCAAGGACGCGCTCTTCTCCCGGTGCTGCTTTCTTGATGGTAACGAGGCTCCTAATTCTCTTTGCTTCTGTTTCCTTTTATCTCTTGCAGGCTGAAAAGCTTAAGGGTGGGGCAAGCCATACTCCAGGGAAACTCCCCCCACAGCAGAGCAAGGAAGTAATCCTATGCAGGAATTTACAGCTCCTTTAGCATACAGTTTAGGGAAACCACAGTATGGACATTCCCAAGATACTGGAAATCATGTCCCAGCCACACAGCTGCACATATTTTTGGGGGACACAATTCAACCCATGACAGGGTGTTACAATCCCTACATAAAATTATAGTCACAAAATGGAGGACAACCACAAACTAGTGCAAATCATGGGCTAACCAAGTTGACACACATTTTGCAGGTACACAGCTCAGTCCATGACACTGCCAAACTCATCAAATGGAAGAAATGATGTAAGCTGAGTAACAGCCCCCCACTGAACTCATTCTAGAGATAATTTACCTTTATTTTAGTGACAGATGGATTTATAAACAGAAGATACAGCTCTGATGAAATACAGACATGTATCCGACTCGACGGCACTTGGCTTGGCTGGCGATCTTTTCTCATTTCCAAGAAATACATAAGTATACCATTCTTGAGTATATTAGATGCTTTGAGATAACCAGTTATTCATGCTTTGCATTTATTTCCATTAAAAAAGCTCTCTTATTAGAGATTTTTTGCGTACATATAGTTATTTTATAAATAATAAATGAGAATTTACTAATATGTTACAACACTTATTTGCAAAATTAAATGAAGCCCTAAGAATTAATTTATTACATCTCTGGGAACAGTTTAAGGATGATTCATTGACAAAACTTGCAGACATTCATGTATCATGTCTTCAATAAATTATATTAACAGTAAAACCTTTTCCATTGTGATCTAGTGAAATAGTCTATCTAGGATTCTATTCACATACCTTCGTTCGTGAATAGAGAATATTTCCACTAGAGGTAGAAGGTGACAAAACAGGGGAAAGGAGGAAAAAAAAAAATCAGACCAGATTTATTGGACTAGCTCTCCTTACATTATGTTCCCTATTCATCACATAAACAACCCACAGAAATATCTGTCTAAATAAATATTCATATAGAAGTGCAGAAATTGTTAATTCTGGGGGTGAGATAGTGATATTCTTGGAAAAACATCCAACTGATAATTGTTTGGCTGTGGAGTAAGGTAAGTATGTGAAATCCTTTTGTCACCAAACGGTTTTTGTAGTGTTAGGTTCATGGAAGCCTGTGTATCTACCCAGAGCCAATCACGGCATTTTAAACTGTGGCATTATCAGTGTGAGATGTAGTATCTTAGTCACCTGGTACTGCTCTAACAGAAATGCCAGGAATAGATGACTTTAACAAAGAAAAGTTCATTCTTATATACTTCGGTAAGGTACAAGACCAAATTCAGAGTGTCAGCTCCAGGGAAAAACTTGCCCTCTTTGTAGGCTCTAGAGCAAGATCCTTATGTAGCATCAGTCTCTTTGATCAGGGAGCATCTCGGTGTAGGAACCTCAGGTCCCAAGGAAGCGTGCTGCTCCCGGCTCTGCTTTCTTGATGTTAAATGGTCCCCAACTCTCTGCTTGCTTCCTTTCCGTCATCTCTTGTAGTATAAAAGGTGGCACAAGCCACACTGCAGGAAAACTCCCTTAGTAGGGGGGGTTACTGTCTCACCCTAATCTTTTTTAACATAATCCTGTCTATTAACCACAGACAGAGATTAGGATTTACAACATAGGAAAATCACCAAAGGGAAGAAATTCACACAGTACTGGGAATCATAGCCCAGTCAAATTGCTGCTCACATTTTTGGGGGGATCCAATTCAATCCATGACGTGTTGTTATCCCAGCTACATCACGCTTGGCTTCTAGAATTTCTCTAGACTGGCTGGGATGTAGGTCAGTGTCCAAACAAGACCAAGAGAATAAATTTCTCTGGAGTGCTGGGTTTGAGATGGACTGAGAGTAAAGCATCAGTCCTGGGTAACATTTCTTCCCTTGCCAGGGCAGAAAATTCCTTGGTAACCTCTTGTGAATTTTGCTTCACACTTAAGTCCATTAATTTTGTAAACATTCCAGATCTGGTAACATAAGCTAATAAGGCATTTATAGTAACTACTAAAAGAGCTCTAGATTCTCCTCCGATTACTATTCTTGCCTTCCATGGATTTTCTGTTTCATTATACTTTTTTAAAAAAGCAAAGAAAAATTCTGCTTTTTAAAAACGAATAATGTATTTTCATCATATTTTTATTAATTGTTGCCTCCCAGTCATACCACTGCTAACCACAAGGTCGGCAGTTCAAATCCACCAGGCGCTCCTTGAATACTCTGGGGGTCAGTTCTACCCTGGCCCCTAGGGTCACCATGAGTCGGATTCGACTCAACGGCACTTGGCTTGGCTGCCTCCCAGTCATGGAATCTAAAAGCATTTTGCTCTTCTCCACCTTCCCCACCCTGCCTCCTACAGTAGCTACTAGGAGCCGTGGGTGGTGCACTGGTTAGAGCTCAGCTGCTAACCAGAAGATCAGCAGTTCATATTCACCAGATACCCTTAGAAACTCTACGGGGCAGCTTTAGTCTCTCCTGTGGGGTCGCCATGAATTGGAATTGATGGGCAACAATGATTGTGACAGGCTACTTATGGGACAATTCTTAAGAGATAGCTGATTAGACTAACTGTAGGACTTGATAACCCCTCAAAAGTGAATGTTTTTGTCTATGTTCTACCTTTTTTGTATATTTTCTTTACTTCCTTTCTAATATTTCTTCTGTTTCTATTTCTGCAGTTGTTTTCACATATTTGCCTTCCTAGAGTTTGTTTTTCCTTTTTTACTTCTGTTTTTTCATGTTTTACTGTTGCATTATTCACAAAAGTAGAGATTTAATGTCATAGAAATACCTGTACCTATAACCAAGCTAAAGAAATAAAATATTACAAATACAGGTGGTGATCTGTGAATACCACCTTACAATGCCCTCAGAGTTCTTCAATCAGAAGTAATTACTCTCCAGATTTGAGTGTTTAATACTAAAAAAAAAAAAGTGCCATTCAGTCTATTCTGACTCATAGCAACCCTACAGATCAGAGTGAACTTCCCCAGAGAGTTTCCAAAGAGTGCCTGGCAGATTTGAACTGCTGACCTTTTGGTTAACAGACCTAGCACTCAACCACTACGTCATCAGGGCTTCTTTCATTTATTTATTCATTTATTTCATTTGTATATTCTAAACTTTATAAAATATCATGTTTGATATATCCTTCTACAGCTCAATTTCTCACTGAATTCATTTTATGAACACTCTTTAATTGTATTACGCTCCATAGTATGGATAAACCATCATCTGTATGTTCATTCCCTTGATGGATGTGAATGACATGTCCGAGGTTTTCCCTATTGCAAACATTGCTGAAATCAAGATTTTCACACACATTTGCATATTCTGTCTACCTAAGAATAGGATTATTAAGGATATGTCTTTTTTAAAGGAATTGTTGTTGTGTGCCATCGAGTAGATTCCAAATCACAGTGACCGCAAAGAACAGAGTAGAACTGCTCCATAGGGTTTCCAAGACTGTCATGTTTCTGAAAGCAGACGGCCACATCTTTCTCATACAGAGTGACTGTTGTCCTTTTGGCTAACAGCTGAGTGCTTTAACCACTGTGCTGCTAATGGCTCTTTTTAAATGAGCTAGATATTGCCAACAACTCTCCAAAATGGTTATATGAAGTTGCACTTCTGTTCTCAGTGTCGAGGAGTCTAATTCCTGCGTATCTTTGCCAGCATAAATATTTGTAAGACTTTGTGATATTTGTATTTCTTAATTCCTGTTTTCACCTTTTTATTTACTTCCAATTCCTCTGAATTTATTCTGTGGCTTTAATTCGGTCTTCCTAGGTTAAATATGTCTCTCATTAATTTTCAGTCTTCTTTTTTGATGTAAATATTTGCATTTGCAGTTTTTCTTATGAATGCTGGTTTAGCTAATTCCCACTTGTCTTCACTTATGAATTTTTTATAATTGTTCAGTTTTTAACATGTCCATATTTTAATTCCTTTCCTTATTCTCGTGAACTACAAAAAGTGTTCAAAAATTTCCACACACATAGGATTTTAAGTTTTGTTATTACTTTCTAACTTAATTGTAATATTTAAAAAAATCTATGTGCAAATAATTTTTCGTCATTTTTTGGCTTATGTTCAATGTAGTATTTTCCTTAAAACCCAGGGCAATAAAAGCAAGTTTCCTTGTTATCCTCCTTTGTCACCAAGTGAATTATTTTCCCATTCTTCCTTATTTTGAAATTGTAGCACTTTAAGAGTCTGAACGTCCTGCAGAGTCTCAGTTCTAATGCCCATTTAGATACCCCCCCCAAAACTCCACTGCTGTTGAGTTGATTCCAGCTTCTAGTGCCCCATAGGAAAGAGTAGAACTGCCCCAGAGCTTCCAAGGAGTGCCTGGTGGATTCAAACTGCTGAGCTTTTGGTTAGCAGCCATAGCACTTAACCACTTAAGCACCAGAGTTTCCCCATCCAGATGATGATAGTCTTTCTCATTAAAAGAAAAAAAATAACTGATTCCACTAAATGAGAGATTTTAATAATATATAATTGCATCCTACTTCTCATAAACAACAGAATAAAGTCCAAATGCCTCCTAGATCGAAAGTAAAGAGATGAACTATTCAAGAATGAGAAGAAAAAAAATCTCATCTCTTTTAAAATCTGCATGTAAGAAAACCTAAACATGACTAAATTTAGATATGTTAAAGAAAAGATTGAGAAACTCAACTATACAAAAATCTCAAAAGTTACCATTAGTGTGAACAAAAGAAAACTCCATAAACAAAATTTTTAAAAAATGACAAACCAGGATAAAAGTATTTTCTGTATGTAACTGTGTGTGAAAGCCCTGGTGGAATAGTGGGTTAAGTGCTACATCTGTTAACAAAAAAGTCAGCAGTTCAAATCCTCCAGGTGCTCTTTGGAAAGTCTATGAGGCAGCTCTACTCTGACCTGTACGGTCGCTATGAGTTGAACCCAACTCAATGGCAGTGGATTTTGTGTGTGTGTGTGTGTGTGTGTGTGTGTGTGTGTGTGTGTGTGTAGAAAATACCAATTGTTGCTGGGTGTCACTGAGTCAATTGCAAATCATAGCAACCTCATGTGACAGATTAGAACTGTCCCATAGGATTTTCTAGGCAATAATATTTATGGGAGCAAATCACCAGGTCTTTCACCCACAGAGCGACTGAGTGAGTTGAAACTGGCAACCTTTAAGCTAGCAATGAAGTGCACTTAGGCACTATGCCGCAGAACACAAAAACAGACTGATATCGTCAGTGTAAAATATATAACCATATAAATTTCTATGAAGTAAGCTAAAGAAAATACCTAAAGGGAGCAGTAAGAAGATATGCAAACTGCATCAACAGTTTACAGAAGACGTGTATACAAACAGCCCTCTACAAATGATAAAATGCTTGATTAAGTTCATTTGTAATTAAAAAAAAAATCAAGCTAAAACTACACTGAAATATCATTTCTCAACTATCAGATTCAGAAGAACTTAAAAGCTAGTCAGTACACTCCAAGATTGCAAATGTGGAAAAAAACATTCAGAGTCTTACTCTGCTGATGGTATTGCATAACCCCTCTATAGCTTTTAAATTCTGTTTTATTTTTCTGTTCTTTCTTTCAGCTTTTCTGTCGATTCTATAATTATGATTCCTTTTTTCTTACTAATAACTTATTTCTCATTTTCCTTTTTGAGTATCCACCTGCTTTCTTTCATATCTATCCCTTTCCTCCGTTTTTAACGATAGTTGAAGAGAAAGCCCACCTCAAAGGTTGAATGAACTTGGGAAGTGCAGAGTGAACAGGGGAATGTGCTGCCACAGGGCTGGGAGAGCAGATGCAGTCGCATAAGGGTGTCTCTATGGGATTTAATATGGTACATTGACTTTGTAAACTTTCACTAAACCACACAAAAATATTATTTTTAAAGACATTTCAAAAAGATCTCCAGAAATACTTTGTATTTTCTCAATGCGATAAATCTGAAATAGCGTGTCACAGACATTTCTCGTCTCACAAGTGCTTTGTTAAGTGGAAAACATAATACAGCCCAGATAATCTACCGACTAACAAATTCCCAGACCATTGTGCCCTTAGATTTTTTTTTGGTAATAGACAGGGATGCTGTTTTCTTTTATCACAAAGGCACTAGTTACTTTCTTTTCTCTTTTCATTTCAACAACTTAAAGTGGATATAAATGTACCCAAAATGTGTTGATTTTTCCTTTTTTTTCCCCACATATCTGAAATATCTAGATATGACCAAACACAGAACACCATTTAGAGTTAGAGCCAGTAAGTGGGTCCATATGGGCTGTTTTAAATACATAAAGACTACTGTTCTTTCTCTTTACATTTATATGCAAAGCTCAGAAAGGTACATTCAAGAGAAAAAAAGCATACTTTGAAATTTCAAGTATCTGTGAATAGTCAGTTCTTTAGAGATACAGAATCCCAAATAATGCCTGTTAGCGTATTTGTGCTTTTGCTTTTAAATACGCTAAAGCTCATTCCTCTTTCAACAAATACTGGAACAAAGGTGTGGGCATTTTTGTTAAAATAGCAGCACTTTAATATTTCATGTTTAGTGTTGTAAAAATTGTCTAATGGGTCCTTCCTTCATTGTGTTTAATTTTTAGAGAGGCTTTCTAGCAGACAGCTCCTTGAGCGAATTGGGAGGGGGATGCAGGGAAGGATGTGAAGAGTGCACACTGAATTGTGATCTGAAAATCATGTTTCATGACAATAGTCTGTCATTATCAAAGTCTAAGCAATTAGTTTAATGAGTGAGCACTCGTCAGCACACATTTCTTCCTTAAGGATGTTTTTAGCATAAACTTTCCCTCCCATCTATTTGTTCAGAACTAAGCTCACATAATATATGCACTTTAAAGTCACTTCTCATAGAGAAGTTTTCCATTTAGTTTAGAAGATTCTATTTTCTTTGCTAGACTAGTTCCTAAAATATTTAAATGTCATCTTAACCTTAGTTAATAAGGGTGTCAGTTCTACCTAAGAGTAAAGAAGACTGCCGTAGTCTTGGATGTTTCTGTTTTGTGGAGGGAAAGATTAATTCATTCTTCCTTTATCTCAGCGATTACCCAGCACTTATTCTGGTGTTGTTGTCCACTAATAGCGTTAGGCTGCAAAACTACCGATCTGAATTTCAGTTTCTTGAAAGATTAATCCAATGTTATTTAAAGGTCACCCATTAGTAGAACTGTTACAGAGATAGCATTTTTTTTAGAACTGTGATTATTATTTGTCCAAATTTTTATTTTAATACAATCATCCCTGTGGAAGAAACAATATAAAAAAAGAGGGAAACAGAGTAAGAAGGAAAAGGTAGATGAAGGAGGGAAGGAGGAAAGGTACAGATTAAAGCAGACAAGAGAAAAAAATGAGATGTTGTTCTTCACCATATGCTGTGAGATTTAAACCAGAAAATAAAATAATACTGGTACCCTTTGGGCTAATTCCCACCTCTAAAGATCAGTGGAAAATGATTTTAACTATGTAACCTTTTTTTTTATTTCTAAGCTTAATGCTAAATTGGTTTCCATATCCACAAGCGTGATTTAGGTGTTTGTATATCACAGCTTTCCTCTCTATCAGGTGATTGGGAGTTGTGTTTACTTGAAACCTCAGTAGGGTAATTTCAATTTCTTTAACTTTTCAAAGAAATAGAAAATTATGTTACAAAGTGGAAGTACATTAAAATAGAAATTCTTAACTGGGGATCTGTAGGTGGACTCCAGCAGTTTTTTGGTTGATGCTGCAGTTGTTATTTCGTGTATGGCATGCAAGTGTGAACACTGCTGGAGAAAACAATTTCATCATTGTTTCAGGAACTTTTGTATTTTTTTCACTCATGAATGTAGACAACACACCACATGCTATCAGTCCCTGTGATCTTGTCACCCATAGACATCGTGGAAATCATTTGTTGTACCTGTCTTCCTTTAGATTCATGATTGCTTGGAAATGACAATGTAATAACCAAGATATTTGCTCTTTAATATGTTAATAAACAAGAGCATATATTATCATATCACATTTTAAAATATTCCAGTACCTTTATTTAGACATAATTGGTTTGTTCTGTAATCCTTTGTATTTTATGTTAGCCATTTAAAACCAGGATACCCCAGTGGCATAGTGGTTAAGTGCTACAGCTGCTAACCACAAAGTTGGCAGTTCGAATCTACCAGGCACTTCTTGGAAACTGTATGAAACAGTTCTCTATCAAGAGGGTTGCTGTGAGTTGGAACTGACTCAGCGGCAGTGGATTGAGTTTCTATTTAAAGGTGGTATCATGAGAGGTGCACAGATTAAACAGATGGCCAAAGGAGCCTATTGCTTGCGCTCAAATGTACTCCCAAGACTTCTTGTGTTAATGTATGTAATTGTATTAAAGAGATTTTTATTTTTTTTTTTTTGCAATACATATTCCTTGAAAATGAATGATACAGAGTCGTAAGGTTGAATTTCTGGCATCGAATTGAGATAGTTTACTTGTTTTTTTCTTTTTTTTAAGGCCTTGCTGTGCCTCCTAAGACCTGTCTGCTGATACTAAATGCACTGATTTTAAGTTGTGTTTTGAAAACATAGAAGTCTAGGCATGTACATCAGCCAGACTTACTGAGCTGAAACATTTCCCTTGAGGTTCTGTTGCTATTTTCATCACTAAAATCTGAGCGTATTATATTCCATTAAAATGTCACATAGCAAAGCTGTTTTCTCAATTTTTTTCTGACAAGCAATTCTTATGAATTTAGCATGATGTCATAATTATTGTTGCTCCCATCTGAAAGGTCACCTGAGACAAAACAAGGTTGGATTTTCTTCTTCCTGCTGTATCTGAAGGTAGCGTGAACTAGTGCAGACATAACATGTAAGTGTACAGAATGAGAATACACAGAGGGACTAGTTTGATCTGGATTCTTTGTAGGTACCATTCTTTAAATTGAGACAAGGTAATCAGCCATCGCCAACATCCTTGGATCCACTTTCATCTGTCAATATTATCAAGTTATGTAGCTTCATTGAGTGTTTGAAAGTGAGAAAAGAGTCTATGAACTCAGCCAGTCCAGTATGCAAATACTACTTCTATTTACTATTTTTAGACTTCAGCCCTGTTAGCTAGTATTTTTAGCGCTTAGATTATTTATTAAATGAAAATTGCAATAGCTATGTCATATGACTGAATCAAGGATTAAACAAATATATATATGGTTGCAAAGAGTCTAATGTGTTTATGTGTATAAAACCAAAATCTCTGCTGTCAAGTCAATTCTGACTCATAGCGACCCTATAGGACAGAGTAGAACTTCCCTATAGAGTTTCCAAGGGATGCCTGGTAGATGTGAACTGCTGACCTTTAGGTTAGCAGATGTAGAACTTAACTGTACCAGCAGGGTTTCATATTATATACGTATGCGTACACGCACACACGCACACACGCACACACGCACACATGCATGCACAGCCTCTTACTTATTATGGGACTTTTTTCTGACACCGTATCAAAGGTTGGTTCTGACATAAATTGAATACATCATCAGTAACTTAAAAAATCATAACATTGAACATTTGCAGTGGTTATCTGAGAATGATAACATCAGCAAACTACTTGCTCCAACATTGTATGTAGTACATATTACTAATAATGAAATACACCAAAAAAAAACCCCCAAAAACATAAAACAAAAAGAAGATTCTAAGTAGGGTTCATCATAAGTTAGGGGCTGCCTCACATTCATCATTAAGAAGAACATGTCAACTTCATCAGCCCCATCAGGGCTGTCACTGGAGGTGACCAGGCACCATCTGGTTCTTGTGGTTGCATGTTGATATAGTCACCCATTCACGTGGGTCTTTCTGTCTTCTGGGTTCTCTTTCTCCCGTGTTATTTTTGTCCTTGGTGATCATCTGTTCCTGCTGACTTGGCACTATTTTGTGTACCTCAGATGGCAGCTGGCTAGCTTTTAAGACCCCAGTGGCAATATGAGAGTAAAAAGGGGTACACCCTGAGAACGCTACTAAAAGACTGCAGTTGATGATCCAAAGACCTTGGGGTTCCCCTGGAAGCATGGCTTCTAGACCTGATGCTGCCCCTGATCATAAATCATTCCTGAGGTCAACCCCTCAGGCAGGAATGGATTGGATTCAGCAACACAGAGTAACCATATCGTGTATGCACTTTATGGTTCTGTGCATCTACAGGATGCTGTTCTACTGGCCTGTTACTAGAGGGGAGTGGAGATGAGGGGACAGGAGATTGTTAAGAGGATATAACTCACATAGAACAGAAAGGAGGAGTGTGCTGTTACCATGCAAGGAGAGCAGTAGGAGCTGCACATAGGCAGGCATGTGAATTTAAACCAGATTGTACATTTTTACTCAATCACAAGAAATAAAAAAAGAAAAGAACTTTTCAAGATATATCCTGAAGTATAATGCTGCCAGTAATAGGATACTAGCCATATGCCTGCAAAGAGGATCAGTTAATATGACTGTTACTCAAATTCATGCAATAAATGCTAATGTCAAAGATGAAAAATTGAAGAATTTTATCAACCTTTGCAATCTCAAATTGATCACACATGCTGTCAAGATGCATTGATAATTACTGATGCTTGGAATGAGAAACTGGAAGCAAAGAAGGAACAGTATTTGGAAAATATGACCTTAGTGATAGAAACTATGGCAGAAATCACATGGTAGAATTTGTAAGACCAATAAATTGTTTATTGGAAATACCTTTTTTCAACAACATAAACAGCAGCTATACATGTGGAACTCACTCGGTGAAATACAAATGAAATCAACCACATCTGTGGAAGAGATGATGACGCTCAGTATCATCAATCAGAACAAAGCCAGGAGCCAATTATGGAACAGACTATCAATTGCTCTTATGCAAGTGCAAACTGAAACCAAAGAAAATTAAAATACTTCCACGAGAGCCAAAGAATGACTTGAGTGTCTGCCACTTGAATTTGGAGACCATTTTAAGAATGAATTTGATGCATTGACTACTAATGACAAAAGACCAGACAAGTTGTGGAATGACATCAAGACCATCAGACATAAAGAAAGCAAATGGTCATCCAAAAAAAAAAAAAGAGAGACAAAATGGATGTCACACTTGCTCTTGAACATCAATTAGATAAAGCAAATGAAAGGAATGATGAAATAAAGAAGTTGAACAGAAGGTACCAAAGGAAAGCATGAGAAGAGAAAGTAAAGTATGAGGTTTGACAATTAAATTTAAGAACTAGCCATGGTCTTACATTGGCAGTACCATGCAAACAACTCGGTAAAGTTCATAACCTTGATGTATCAGTGTCACAAGCTGTGTTCGTGTTGACGTGTGGTGGTATCTTGCTGAGTGGCTTTCATTATTGTTGCATGTTTTTGTGTGCCATTGTGAGAATGTCAGAACTTGAATTAGAACAATGAGCAAACATTACATTTCTTGGTAAAGTTGGCAAGAGTGGAAGTGAAATCATGGACATGTTGATTCAATTTTATGAGGATAATGCTGTGAAGAAAACAGCAGTCTACCAATGGATTAAACATTTTTGTGAGGGGAGAGAAAGGGTCGCTAATGAAGAGAGGTTAGGTAACAAGCAGAACTGATGAAAACATTGCAAAAATTCCTCAAGGTATATGTCAAAATTGTCAGCTGACTGTGAGAAGCATAGCAGACCAAGTACACATCAGTAGAGAAACAGTTAGGAAGATGTTTTGGGCCATGTTATCACTGGCAATGAAGCATGGGTGTACCAATATGACCCTGACACAAAGCATCGAAGTGCGTAATGGAAGTCAGCCAATTCTCCATGACTGAAAAAATTCCATCAGTTCAAATGGAGAGTCAAAACACCATTGCTATCCTTTTTTGATATCAGAGGGGTTGTTCGTTATGAATTTGTACCAACTGGACCAACAGTTAACCAAGTTTAGTACTTGGAAGTGCTGGAAATGCTGCATGAAAAAGGCAGATGGAAATGACCTGAACTTTTTGCCAACAACTCATGGCTGTTGTATCCAACTGCACTGGTTTACACAGTACTGTCTGTGAGGCAGTTTTTAGCCAGTAAACAAATAACTATATTGGAATACTATACTTTCTCACCTGATCTGTCCATCAGTTTTTTTTTTTTCCTTACGCAAAGATAAAGGAAATATTGAAAGGAAGACATTTTGATGAAATTCATTACATCAAGGGTAATATGACAGCTCTGATGGCCTTTCCCTAAAAGGAGTTGAAAAGTCACTTTGAAGAATGGACTAAGCACTGGTTTCAGTGCTTAGCTTCCCAAGGGGAGTACTTCAAAGGTGTCCGTGATATTCAGCAATGAGGTGTGTAGCTCTTTTTCTAGAATGAGTTCATGAGCTTAGTTGTCAGACCTTGTATTACAGTGATGTTCACAAAGAACTGGAATTGGAAAATCAAAAGTAAAGAGCACACTTGGCAGTTCTTAAGCTGAAAAAATAGAAGAAAAAATATTGAAGCCTTGCATTACAATTTTGAAGGATTTTATGAGAAAATATCTTGAATGATTTCAGGAAGCATAAAAAGACAATGGTGGGAATATACAGAGTTACTATATTACAAATAATTGAGGTTCAGGCTTTCAAGAGGTAGCACATCAATAACTGATGGTGATGAAGGAAATCTAGGATGAAATGAAGGAACTGGAAAAAGAAATCCCAAAACTATGGGGTTACCAATTGCAATGTTTGAACAAACAGATGCAACTCTAGAAGCACTCTCTTCTTTCTGCCAAGTAACTTGAAGGCAACTTCCTGGCTAATTGACTGAGAAATCTATATTTGTGCCCATTCTAAAGAAAGATGAGCCAACAAAATGTGGAAATTATTGAATAATATCACACACAAGTAAAATGTTGCTCAAGATAATTCAAAAGCTGTTGCAGTAGTACATTGACAGGGAACTTCCTGAAATTCAGGCTAACGCAGGGCTAGGATGGCAGAGTAGTCAGATGCTTCATGTGGTCCCTCTTATAATAAAGACTCAAAAAAAAAAAAAAAAAACAGTGAATTGATTATACATGACATTCTAGGAGCTGTGTACATCAAAGGCAAAGTTGAGACATTGGACTGAGTACCAGAAGGAGGGAGAGATGATTCAGAAGCAGCAAGGAGTTGTCAGACCTGACTCAGTAAGAACCAGTACTCTGCAGGCCAGGTCCACTGGCCCAGGTGTGGGGGGGCAAGCAGTGGCATTTGGGGTGCATTTTCCACATCAGGAGAAACTGTGACAGAGAGTCCACTCACACCTTCAGAATCACTGAAAAGTGTCAGTCCATCAGCAAAAAATAAGTAACTGCATCTAATCTGGAAACCCTGATAGCATAGCAGTTAAGTGCTGTGGCTGTTAACCAAAAGGTCAGCAGTTCAAATCCACCAGGCACTCCTTGCAAACTCTCTGGGACAGTTCTGTCCATAGGGCCACTATGAGTTGGAACCGACTTGATAGCATTGGTTTTTTTTTTTTTTTTTGGTTTAACATCTAGCCTACCACACAAATCAAAACACTCCTTTCAAGTAAACCTCTTTCCCATTTACCTTCCTTCCTCACACTTTGTGCTGGCTCCAAGTTAGCTCCAGAGATTGATGTAACCCCTGGTCTCAAAGTAGTACTACTTACGTGCCCTGAGCCATTCTCTGAGCCTTGGAGAGGGAACAGATTAACTAACAGAGATAATCTCCTGGCTCCCCTATGCTGAGCAGAGGCATAAATGGTCCATGGACTTGGAATGCCTTTCAGACTTGCATGCAGCTGTGTGGGCCCACTACAATGGCTCAGGACCCATTAGCACAGTATAACAGTATACTTAAGTATAACAGTATGCTTAGACCCTAACGTCACTGTATCAGCTGTATGGTGGAAAGGTAGGTTTGTGATGTCTGGCACCATACTGCTTATTAAACAGTGTCCTCATCTACCCACAGCAGGGGCCTGAGGAGTGGTTTCTCATCCATGCCACCTACCCACCCACAACAAGAGTCCAAGGATAAGGGTTGCCTCCCAGTCCTTACAGCCAATAGCTCTGGGCACCCATAATGCAGCTACAAAACCCACCCACCTACTCAGGCTAGGGAACAGGGACATAATTTCTTCATAGACACTCAAGGGCAGCTGTCAGCCCCCTGCCTTGCTCCTCTTGTAACCCCTACTGTGGCCACATACCTTTGCTTGCTCCCTGTCTATTACTGTAGGTAAGAATCTGCACCATACACTTGGTGACCTATTACCTGGACACCTGAGCTAAATTCATACAAGAAATGTAAATGAACTCCTAGACTCACATATCTAGCAGCAGTTCTAACTACCTGGTGACAGGAAGCCAGAGCTTTAAAGATGCCAGTAATCACACTAGCTCACACAACTAGTCTGTTTGGGAATGTCAGAACAAATCAAAGAGCTAGGACACAATAAGCAAGCCTAAAATAAATAAGTACAATAACTTATTGATGGCTCAGAGACGACAGTCAATATAAAACCACATACAGAAGCAGAACGTAGTGATCTCCGAAAGCTCCCAAAACAAAAAATCAGGAAATCTTCTGGATAAAGCGAATGTCCTAGAAATATCTGAGGCAGAATATAAAAGATTAATCTACAGAAGTCTTCAAGAGATCAGGAAGGAGATCAGGGAAAATGCAGAACAAGCCAAGAAGCACATAGATACAGCAATAAAGAAACTTAAAAAGATTAGAGAAGGGTGTAATGAAAGATTTAGCAGGCTTCAAGAATCCTTACAGAGATACAAACAGAAATTCAGAAGAGTATAAGATTTCAGAATTACACAACTCAATGCAAAGGCATAGGAGCAGAACTGAGGCAGTGGAAGTCAGTTACTAAAACTGAAAATAATGCAATTGACACCAATATATTTGTGGAAAAATCAGATAAAAGAATTTTAAAAATGAAGACACTCTAAGAATTATATGGAACTGTATTACAAAGAATAACCTACAAGTGAATGGAGTGCCCGAAGAGGGGGAGATAATAGAAAACATGGAGAGAATTGTTGAAATTTTTGTTGGCAGAAATTCAAGAAGCTTCAGAAGAGGACGTGGTACAAGGGAAATCATTGGTACTGTAAAACAGATCTTGGCTGAAAGCAGAGAATATCTGAAAGGTTTCCCTATATTTTACTGACTATGCAGAGACACTTGACTTTGGGGATTATAACAAATTATGGGCATCACTACAAGCATAGAAATTACAGAGACTTAAATGTACTCATGTGGAACTTGTACATACTGTGCACGGACTAAGTAGCAATCATTCAGATAAGACAAGGCAATATTGTGTAGTTTAAAATTAGGAAAGATGTGTACTAGGGTTGTATTCTTTCATCCTACTTAGTCTGTTTGCTGAGCAAATAATCTGAAAAGCTGGACTTTATAATGAGGAATGTGACATCAGGGCTGAAAGAGGACTCCAAAAATCTTTGGTAAGCAGATGAGAAAACCTTGCTTGCTGAAAGTACAGGACTTGAAGCACCTACTGGTGATGATTGAAGACTACATCATCCTTCGGTATGGATTACTCCTCAACAGAAGGAACACAAAGATTCTTACAACTGAACCAATAAGCATCATCATGACAAATGAGAAAACACTGAAGTTGCCAAGGATTTAGTTTTACTTGGTTCCACAGTCAATGCCCTTGGTAGCAGCAGTCAAGAAAACAAATAACACCTAGTAAATCTACTGCAAAAGATCTTTTTAATGTTAAAAACCAAAGATGTCACTTTGAGGACTTATGTGTTCCTGACCTAATACATTGTGTTTTCAGTTGTCTGATATGCATGTGAAAGCTGGACAATGAATGAGGACACATAAAGAAAAATTGATGCATTTGAATTATGGCATTGGCAAAGAATATTGAATATACAATAGACTGCCAAGAGAACAAATAAATCTGTTTTGGGAGAAGTACAGCCAGAAGGCTCCTTAGGAGACAGGATGACAAAACTTCATCTCACATACTTGGAACTTTTTATTAGGGGGACCAGTCTCTGGGGAAGGACATCTTGCTTAGTAAAGCAGAGAGTCAGCAGAATGGAGGATGACCCCCAATGAGATGAACTGATACAGTGGCCACAACAGTGGGTTCAAACATAGTAATGACTGTGAGGATGATACGGGATCAATCAGTGTCTTAGGCTGGGTTTTCTAGAGAAGCAAAACCAATAAGATATATAAATATATAGATAGATACAGAAAGAAATGTATTTCAAAGAAACAGCTCACACTATTGCAGAGGCTGGAAGATCCCAAATCCTGGATCAGGATGGAGGTCTCTCTCAATTCATGTAGCCACAGAAGCTGGGGAACCCAAGATTAGCTGATCAGAGGGCAGGACTCCTCCTACTCACAGCTGGTGAAAGTTGACGAATCCCTGGCAGGTAAGACTGCCAGGTTTCTCCTAATTCGTATAGCCACCACCCAAAAAAACCCACTGCTGTCAAGTCATGCCTGACTCATAGTGACCCCAGAGATTAGAACAGAACTGCCCCGTAGTTTCCAAGGAGTGCCTGTTGGATTTGAACTGCCGACCTTTTGGTTAGCAGATGTAGTACTTAACCCACTATGCCACCATGATTCCTCAGGGGCTGACAAAACTGAGATTGGCAGGCTGGAGCGGAAGACCCTCATGTGAAGGCTGTGAAGATTGATGAGTCCAAAGCTGGACAGGTAAGCTGCTAGCTCAAATTCCAAAAGCCAGAGGTTGGATGACAACAGAGGCAGTTGCTGGATCCACAACAAGCCAAAAACCTTGGCAAAGTGAGCAGGGCTTAAGGAGTAGATGGCAGAAGGTGGAGAGGTAAACGCTAAAGGGGCCATGAGCCACCACAGGCACTGCCCTCACCAGTACCACCCAGCAGATCTCATCATGGGGGTGACCACAACATTGTACAACTACACAAACATTGAGAATCATGGCCCAGCCGAGTTGACATGATCTTAACCATCACAGTCCTCCTGTTGTACATAGGGTTACAATGTGTTGGGTGCAACATGACAGCACCTAACATGTATGTTCCAAGAGCCTGCTATATAGCAAATGTATATAGTAAGTGCAATATAAAGATTTCCATATCTTTGACTGCAGCCTAGTTTCCCTGAAAAACTGGAAATCTGAACTTCTAACTGTCCATTGAACTGAAGAATGGAAAATTTTGGGGGCACTCAAAATAAGTCTGAAACTGAACTGTTGTTATCTGAAAAGCTGTTTCTCTACTTCTCCATTTCTGATAAGGACATCAACATTCTGACACAAGGTTTTTAGGTTTAAAAGTTTGGCATTATCTCAGTTTACCTATTCCCATGGTCCTGTATTTATCTAATTGTTGAATGCTTTTGAAGTAAAGCAATATGTAGGTCTGTAGGTATCTAGTGATCTGACAAATGCCAACCCCCACCAGACTAAGACCACCAGCAACACGACCTCAAAATTGGGTTTATTTAGCATTCTCAGCAAGGGAAGTCACCCATATTCCAGGAAGGGACACTGGGTACACTTTAGTAAAAAGGTGTGTGAAGGGGCTTTGTGTAAGGTTGAGCCTGTGCTGAATGACTCTTAAGAATAGCTTGCAAAGCAGGAACCCATGTACTGCTAAAGAATGTGTAGTTTAGCTTCCGGGTACCTACCATAGTGCTCATTACCCTTGTTGAGGCAACCTAATGAATGAAATGAAGTTGGTGTTGTCATTGGAATACAGCAATAGTTACTCAAAAGGCGATGTTGGTTTGATGTTAGGAGAAACACTGGTCTTGTCAATGTCCAACTGGAAACTTTTTTTTTTTTTAATTTAGATGAAAACATGACACTGTGATTATCAGCAGGCCTTATTTTTACTTGCATACATTACAGCTTCTTTAGAAAAAGATAATTATTTGTTGTCTATTCATTTTTTTAAATGTTTCATTTCACCTAATCAGATGCTCAATAAATTAATGGCTAACATTGAATTAATGAATCATTTGATCAAACAGTGAAAAATGAAAGTGTGGAGTCAAAACTTTTTCGATGGAAAGTGCTTATTGAATTTATTTATGAGAGCTTTCTGTATGTATTTTGTTTATGGATCCGGTAATTAGGAAGACCATGTTATCTCCAGTTGCTGATAGTCTAAAAGAAACCAGAGTGAGGTAAACAATTTCATGGTAAAGGAGTCAATGATTATATAAAGGCTTTGCACAGGTCAAAGAACTTAAACTGCTCTAGACATGTTGAAGAATTTCTACAAACACTGAAATGATTAAATTGGAATCTGGAGTTTTATAAAATTCTGTTAAGGGAAAAGGGAAGATGGATTGCTGGGAGGTTAAAGGTTAAAGTATTATTCTCATGTTTTGTTTTCAATAAATAATATTTCCCTAGGAACCTCAGAGGAAATGAAAATACATGTTAAAATAATGAGTATGTTTTCTGTAATCTAGAACATTTATAATAAACAGGAAAGATATATTGGTTAATATCCAGGGTTGGCAAGGATGCATCCAAATGAGCAAAGATTTCTTGAGGAGGAGCGATTTTCTCAAACATTCCTGGAGGATGACTTGATGATTTGCCTCAAGAGTTTTAGAAACATTCAAGTTTTGGGATGTGGTAACTCCCTTTCTTGTAATATATAATAACAACTAATCAGCTATGTTTACAAAGATTTATATCTGAGGATTTTCCTTGCAAATAGTTAAAAATGTTTAAGAGTCTAGAAACAACCAAAATATTAAACGAGATTAAAAACTAAGTGTTGACAGGGAGTTGAGTTCAACACATGTAGACCCTACAGGATGGAATAGAACTGCCTCGTAGGGTTTTCAAGGAGGACTGGTGGTGGACTTGAACTGCTGGCCTTTTGGTTAGTAGCTAAACTCTTTTACTGGTTTTGTTTAAATTGTAGTTTCAGTGTAAGTTTATATTCTCCTTGCTTCAGATGGGTTGGGACCAGCTGATGGCCTCTTAGAAGGCTGTGTGCTAGCTCTTAAGACCCCAGACACCACTCACCAAAGTGGGATAGCAGCCAAACTCTTAACCATTGTGCCAGCAGTGTTTCCTTTAAACAAAATAAACCTAAATCCACTGCCATCAAGTTGATTCCGACTCACAGTGACCCTACAAGACACTGTAGAACTGTCCCATACAGTTTCTAAGGAGTGCCTGGTGGATTCAAACTGCCAGCCTTCTGGTTAGCAGATGTAGCACTTAACCACTATGCCACCAGGGTTTCCTTAAACAAGATAGAAAGAGGTAAATACATTATGGTACCACCATAAACTAGAAGAGTGCAGCTATTAGAAAACAGGTTTGTGAAGAGCATTTTCTGACATAGAAACATGATCATAATACTACAGGATTAGCAGTAGAGTATAATAACAAGTACTTTGACGTCAGTTAGAATTCTTGTTCCATCAACAATACTAAATGGCTGTGGAAAGTCACTTACTGAGTCTCAAGTGAGTAACTAGGCCTTGACCCATGGACTTGCTCTGAGGACTGATTGGGAAAATAAAGAGTATGGTGCCTGGCATCATAGTAAGGGCTTAATAAATGATAACTGTAATGAATAAGGATAATTAGAAAGAGGATTATAGCTAAGTAAAAAGGAGCCTGATACTGTATGGTGTATGTGTGTGTGTGTGTGTAATATGAGAGGGAAAGACATCAAAAGTCTGGATATGTAGATTATGGTACTTTTTCTTTATTTTATATATTTATGAAGAACATGTCTATTATAGTCAGAAATCCATAGAAAAGAAAGCAAAATTCTATTGTCTACTTTTTATTTCTAGGTTATTTTTAAGTTTATTATCATTTGCTGCAATACAGTCATGGAGTGGCATTGAGTGTTGGTGACTTTATTCCCACACAAAATAATTTGAGCTGTTGTTTTCTTTCTATCTCATGGACACGGTTCCTCTGCCATGTCCTGCTGCTGTCACCTGTTGTTTGCACGCCTTTTATGTATCCTGATGTTTGGCCTGCAAAGTAAACAGTCAAGGCTCTGGGGCACCCATAGCTCTCAGATACCTTTTATGGTGCTTGTCCGATCTTTGACTTTTCTTCAATATTTAGTTCTGCAAAAGTAGGTATTATTTTATTTATGGGACAATATTTATAGCACTGGCTGAGGACAAATGTAACAGCAAATAATCCATTTACACTGTTGCCAGGCATTTTATTATGTTCATGTTAATTAATTACATTCTCATAGGAACCACATGAGAAGGGAACGTTAATATCCTCATGTCAAAGATGAGTCTACTAGAGAAACTAGTTAACTTGGTTAAGGTCACACAACTACTAAGTGGATGAGGCTTGATTGAAGCCCAGCTGGTCTGGTCCAAAGGACCCCTGGTAGCACAATGATTAAAGTGCTCAGCTGCCAGCTGTTAAGGTTGACAATTAAAACTCACCAGATGCTCTGCAGGAGAAAGAAGAGGCAGCTTGCTTCTGCAGAGATTACAGCCTCAGAAGCCCTAGGAGTTAGTTCTACTGTGTCACATAGGGTTGCTATTTGAGTTGGAATTGATTGAAAGGCAATGGGCTGGGTTGGGTTTTATGAGTTAGAATCAACTCAAGGGCTGTGGCTTTTTTGCTTTTGGCTTTTGATCTGTCCCAAAGAGTGTCTCTGTTTTTTGTCAACATGCCATGTGCCTTTTAGAGAGACTGAACTGTGATTCCAGGCAAGCAGATGCTGTATCTGACTCAGATACAGTGAAATTCCATGGCAAGCCACGGTGATTGGCACAGAGTAGAGCTCCATAAATCTTATTTAAAGCAAGTCTGAATGACCAATCAATTGGTGAAGAAGACAGACATTAACCGTTCCAAAGTCAGTGGAATGCATCTTGCCTGTAATAGTCCTGTAGCTGTCTTTCAGGTTTCAGATTCTCAGGTGTCTACTGGTGAAGCTACTCCGTATACAGTCATTTCTTTCACTGGCTGTCATGTTAGAATATTTCCACTTGTGGTAGAAACATTACTTAGGTATCTATTTTGTCCCCTCTTTCACGTATCAAGGAAACAGTTCACATAAAACAATGAAATGACTTAGATATTATTTTTCTTATTTTAGATGCAGGAAACATACAGTATGTCCTCATTCCCGTAAATGTTTGCTAACAAAACGAATGTGTTGTTTTGTCCTGTGTTATTCTTGGAAGATTCACAGCTTTGTGGTAGCATGTGGCTGCAGATCTCAAAGCGGCGAGCGTGATTTGGGTTCTTGTTTTCTATCTGCTCGACTGAATAGTGTATTCTAACTATAATTTTAAAATTCCTGAGAAACACAAAGCAGTCCTTGCCAGGAGTACAACTGCTTTCCGTCAAAAATGCCTGCATTTCAGTGTGTCTTGCAACATTTTAATTAGTGTGCTTATGGAACCCAACACATTCATAAAACACGGAACGGAACGCCAGGGAGAGTCCCGCTAGCCGTAATTACTGTTTGCAAATGATTACTTGCATTATGATAATTACTCAAATGTTTTTGTGCAGGGAACTTTACATTTTAAATGGAAAATTACACCTCCGCAAAAGCCACCACAAGTGAGTGGCTTTAATACAGCATTTCGATTCTCAGTACTAAGTACACTGTTGATTCATGAGTTGTTTAGAAAGACCAATTTGCTACAACTGTTAAATTTGTTTCCCCCGATTGTTATCATTCTGTTTTTGAAGAGAGTCCAGCTGTATAATTATTGATAGTTGAAGTGACTCAGAATTCTGCTGGCTGGGTTAGCAATAGGTGTTTCAACTGCAAGTATTTCTCTGCAGAAGATGCAGAGAGAAGACACTGAACTCCATAAAAAGAAGGGAAGGAAACAGGCTCCACAAAATTTCTGTAACTACACTTTAGTATCTTGAAAATTTTATATATTATTTCTGCAGTCAGTCTTCCAGACAGATCTTTTGTCTTTAAAATACCAAAACCAAGCCTGTTGCCACTGAATTGATTCTGACTCATAGTGACTCTGTAGAACAGAGTGGAACTGCACCGCAGAGGTTTGAACGCACGAACTACTGACCTTTTGGTTAGCAGCTAAGCTTTTAAACACTGTGTCACCAGTGGTTAAAAGTCCTTTCTATATTTAGAGAGAAATATAGTACATACTATGTACATCATGTGGAAACCCTGGTGGCACAGCAGTTGAATGTTCCTCTGCTAACCATAAGGTGAGCAGTTCGCTTCTACCAGATGCTCCTTGGAAATTCTATGGAGCAGTTCTAGTCTGTCTTATAGGGTCAGTGTGAGTCAGGATCAACTCAATGATTGTATGTTGGTAAGTGAAATATGATTACTAATAATTGCATGTGGAGCAGAGTAGGATCAATATATAAACTGTTGAGATTGCTTTTTAAGGACTAGAAATAAGCAGAAATGATAGATCAATCCTAATCTCATCAGCCAGAGAATAGTGCATCTAACATCAAGGGCTCTTGCTAGGAAGGTAGCTAAACTTATGTCTTGGTAATACACAAGAATGGAGTAAGATTTCTGACTTTGAACTTGTAAAGAGCACCTTAGTGCTCCCGGTTGATTACTGGTGTTGACCTAGCCTTTCCCAGAAGCGGTCAGGGGAACTAAATACTATACTTGTTCCACTCTCAGTAAGCCTTTTAGGATGACAGAGTCATTGCATTAGCAAGTCAAGAATTCTAGCTTAGGTTTTCTTTTATCAAGGAAAATAAATACCTCTGTCCATTTTTCAGTTGTGATGTATCTGTGCAGACTCTTACTGGAAGGTAATTTGATGAAAATGTTGCAAAATTAGTGGCAAGATGTTACATTTGGGGTCAGGGTAAACTGTAGCCTTGATTGTTTTTATAACATCTCATTTAAAACTTGTCTTCTATGAAAGCTGAAAATGAACAAAAAGATAAATGAGAAATTATGATCTGGTGCTAGAGAAGTTATCTGTAAAGCTTTGTGTCAAAGCAAGTACACGTGAAAATTCCAGGGAGATTAGAGGCAGCAATGAACTCTCACTCAACAGCTGGACCTGTTCTACCACTAGCAATGCATATATGGCAAGGTTTCTGTCAAAAAAGAAAAAGTGACGAAGAGGCTAATTTTGTGATACCTGGGCTAGCTGAGAAACCCTGGTGGCTGCGTAGTGGTTTACAGCTACAGCTGCTAACCAAAAGGTCAGCAGTTCGAATCTACCAGGTGTTCCTTGGAAACTCTATGGGGCAGTTCTGCTCTGTCTTGCAGAGTTGCTATGAGTCAGAATTCTGAGTCAGAATTGACTCGATGGCAATGGGTTTGTTTTTGGTTTGGGACAGCTGAGGCGTCTCAGTGGGACTAAATGAGAAGGGAATTACAGGGGGTGGGTTTGCTTGTTCAACACAAAGAAAATATGATTTTTATTTATCTTGTTCTTAGAATCATAAGAAAATGTCTTTTCACACTGTGTTATAGAATGAAACAGTGCCCATTCTTGTAACTGTTTTTATGCTTAAGCCCATTGTTGCAGCCACTGTGTCAGTCCATCTCGTTGAGGGTCTTCCTCTTTTTCGGTGACCCTGCACTTTATCAAGCGTGATGTCCTTCTCCAGGGACTGATCCTTCCTGACAACATGTCCAAAGTATGTAATATGCAGTCTTGCCATCTTTGCTTACAAAGAGCACTCTGGTTGTACTTCTTCCAAAAGAGATCTGTTTGTTCTTTTGGTGGTCCATATGTATGTATTTCATTTTTTTTCTTTTTTGTCCGCGAAACTTTTTAACTTTTGCTTTGGTCCTGTTTTGCGGACTGCCCCTGTATTGTGTGTGCCCCTTCTCTCCACCTAAGATGATCCTTTGTTTACTATCTAGTGTTTTCCCTCCCTGTCCTCCTAACCAAAAACTGCTCTTTTTCTGTGTTTAAACCTTCTGTTGAGTTCTTGTAATAGTGGTCTCATACAATGTTTATTCCTTTGTGACTAACTTCACTCTGCAGAATACGCTCCAGATTCGTCCGTATTGTGAAGTGTTCCACAGTTTCATCATTGTTCTTTATAATTGCATAACATGTCATTGAGTATATGTTCCATAATTTGTCATCTGTTGATCAGCATTTAGATTGTTTCCATCTTTGTGCAACTTAAGAATAGTGCTGCAGTGAACATGAGTGTACCATATGTCTATTGGTGTGATGGCTTTTATTTCTCTTGAGCGTATTCCTGGGACTAGTGTCACTGGATTGTGTTTCAGGCTATTTAAGGAAGCGTTAAATCATTTTCCAAAGTTGTATGGTGTTACATTTCCACCAGCAGTGTATAGGAGTTCTAATCTCTCCACAGCCTGTCTAATATTATTACTTTGTTTTTGAGTTAGTGCTTACCCTGTTGGGGTGAGATGCCAAGCCAAGTGCCGTCAAGTCAGATCCAACTCATGGGGTGAGATGGCATGTTATTATAGTTTTGACTTGCATTTCTCTAATGGCTAGTGATGGTGAGCATTTTCTCAAGTGTCTGTTAGCTGCCTGAATCTCATCTTTTGTGAAATATCTATTCATATCTTTTGTTTATTTTTTAATTGTGTTGTCTTACTGTTGTTGAGGTCAGATCTGACTCGACGGCACTTGGCTTGGCAAATCCAAAACCCAGATAGCTTCTGAAAGAGAAAATGATGACAGTTTGCTAATATTTATCTCTTATATGTATGAAACAAAAGATAATCCATGAATATTTTCCCACTCTTGCATCACAACATTGTGCTGGAAGATCATGATGTATTGCTATGTGATTATAGTTTGGAAAAGAGTAAATATATTGAACAGAAGCATCCTGGGAGACCAAAATCCTGTCCAACTTAGGAATGAAACAAGTTGATGGATGACTGAATAGTTGGTTAACTCTAAGGAGTGGCTGATGCATAATCCATAAAAAACAAGAATTTCATATGGTCCATGTCAGTAGGAGTTGTGTGTTATAAGCACTGTGACAGTTCTGTTAGCTTCAACTATCGGTTGTGGTGCTGTTCATGATCTGTTGTGTAACAAACTACCAGACAATTCTGTAGCTTAAATCAGTTGACATGTATTATATCACAATGTCTATGAGTCAGCAGTTCAAAAGTGGCTTGAATGGTTAGTTCTATTGCATTGTTCTTGTTGTTCCTGGAGTCACTAATTTATGGTTTTAGATTAGATAATAATTATTTGAGTCCTTGGGTGAGAAATTTCGTGTCTCTGGAGGATAATATTCCTTGTCTCCAAAATGGAGTTACCTCTAAGGTTTTATTTAGTAGTAAATATGTTTATATTTATATATAAAAATACATATCATTATGAAAAGATTATGAATATGATTATGGAAGCAAAGATGGTGAGACTGCATCTTACATGCTTTGGATATGCTGTCAGGAGGGATCCGTTCCTGCAGAAGGACGTCATGCTAGGTCAAATAGAGGGTCAGGGAAAAAAAGAAAGACCCTCAAGGAGATGGATTGACCCAGTGGCTACAATAATAGACTTAAGCATAAAAAAGATGGCGGGCGTTGTACAGGACTGGGCAGTGTTTCCGTCTACTGTGTGTTGGGCCCCTGTGAGTCAGAACTGAGTAGGCAGCACCTAACAACAACAAAAACACACACATACACAATTAGGAGTAAGAGTGACAAGTGAAATTAAAAGTACAGAATTAAGAGAATTTATCTTTTCCTTATCTTTGGTTCAGTCCTCCAGGGCAGTGACAAAATATTTCATATCCTCCTGTCCCTGTTCCCTTTGTAAAGTTTTGAGTAAGCCCAGAAAACTCTCCAGGAAAACAAATCTACCACTTTGTATCATTTGGTTAATGTGACTGTGGAAGAAGAAAGTTGGCTTTTACTGAAGAGAGTCTCATGTATTTTTGTTGGTAACTGTCTAATCATATCCATGGGCAGGATATGAGGCTAGTTAACCTGGATTCTTGGAAGCTGTACCTAGAGCAAATACTCTTTCATACTAAAAGCTCCAATTTTAGGTATTAATATAAAGCAAATACTATGTTTTGTTTCTTCATAGATTTTGCACTTTTCTGGTATATATGTGTGAATAACTTTCTAGAACCGAGGTCAGTAGTACACGAAACATTTATAGTAATACTGGAAACCTTAAGACAGCACTCATTTGCCATTAAGCTCACTTCCCAGGAAGACTTTGTTGTTAATTTTCCAACTTGTGATTCTCTGGTTGCTTAAACTCACAGAGACCTATCTACAGATATAAATAATGGGAATTGCCTTGTATTCATAAAGAAGTAATTGGAGAAGAAGGTACATGAAACTTTTATTTTTACAAGTATACAGCATTGTCTGCAGACAGAAGCAAAGACTGATCATAAACATGTGTCAGATCACAGACGAAACCACTAACCTCAGGGGAAATTTAGCAAGAGCTTAAATCACACTAGAAGAGAGTCAGGTCTTAATCTCTGTCTGCCTATGATAGCTTAGTTCTTGGGTTATTTTCCTTTCTGCATCTAGGAAAAAAATAAATAAAACATAACAAAAATACGTGCCACATCGTATACTGTACTACTGGCCTCAACTCAAATCCTGGGTTTTGATAATGTTGGTGACAGATAACAAATATTTATTTACTACAAAGCCTGCTGTGGCAGTGGTTAAGTTAGTCCCAGGGCAGTTCGAATTCAACAGGCAGTCCTTGGAAACTCCTTGAGGGAGTTCTGCTGTGTCCTATAGGGTAGCAATGGGTCCGAATTGACTCGAGGGAAATGAGTGCTTATTTGTTTTTTTAACTCTTTGGGAGTTGTCTGGCTCGGAAATGAAGATACGCAGCTTTGAAACAGACACTGCAGTCAAGGAGCTCTGAATACGGGAGCCAAGAATTCCTAATCAAAAAAACAGTGAATACCCAAAGCAATCTACTTATATAATGCAATCCCAATACAAGTTACAGTGACATTTTTTAATGAAATGTAGAAACAAATTACCAACTTTGTCTGAAAAGAGAAGAAGCCCCGGATAATTAAAGCATTACTAAAGAAGAAGAACACACTGGGAGGTCTCTCATTACCTGACTTTAGAATGTATTACACTGCCACAGTAGTCAAAACAGCCTGGTATTGGTACAAAAAACAGACAGATCAATGGAACAGAACTGAGACCCCAGAGATGACACCATCTTTCTATGAACAGTTGAAATTCGACAAAGCCCCTAAGACATTAAACTGGGGCAAAAACAATCTCTTCAATAAATGATGCTGGCAACATTGGATATCCATCTGCCAAAAAGTGAAACAAGGCACATATCTTACACCTTATACAAAACCCAACTCTAACTGTATAAAAGACCTAAATATCAAATCTAAAACGATAAAGCTCATCCAAGAAAAAATCAGAACAACAATGAAAGTTTTAATACACAATGTAGACAGACTTTAAAATCTGTCAAACAAACCACAGTCATCACAAGACAAAATAGATAAATGGGAACTATTAAGAATCAAACACTATTGCTCATCCAAATGCTTTATTAATAGAATTAGAAGGCCACCTACAGAATGGGAAAAAGTATTTGGCAACAATGTATCAGACTGATGCCTGATCTCCATAATCTGTAAGGTACTACAAAATACCAATAAGAAAAAGATAAATCATCCCATTAAGTGATGGACAAAGGAGATGGACAGATTCTTCTCTAAAGAGGAGATCCAGGCAGCCAAAAAACACATGTGGACATACGATCTTTAGCTATTAAAGAAATTCAAATCAAAACTACAGTGAGATATCATCTTATCCCAACAGGGTTGCCCATGATCCCCAAAACATATAACAACAAATGCTGGAGATGCTGTGGAGAAATTGGAGCTCTCCTACACTGTTCATGGGATTGCAAAATGGTGCAACCTCTTTGGAAAGCAATCTGGCACTCCCTTAAAAAATTGGATATAGATATACCATTTGACCAAGTAATTCCACTGCTTGGAATATATCCTACAGATTCAAGGCCATTCACACCAACAGATACATGCACACACATGTTCGTCACAGCACAGTCCACAATAGCAAAAAGAGGGAATCAACCCAGATGCCCAACTACAGAGGAATGGATAGGTAAACTATGGTATATATACTCAATGGAACACTATGCAATGATAAAGAAAAATGATGATTGCAGGAAACATCTCCTAACCTGGTTTCAACTGGAGGACATTGTGTTGAGTGAAAGTAGTCAGTGACAAAAGGACAAATATTGTATGAGATCCCTACGATAAGAACTTAAAAACAGACTCATGCATAGAACAAAAGACTCTTTGACGGCTGCAAGGGAGGGGAGGGAGGGAGGAAGAGGGGGTAGGGTTTAGATTATATAGTTGGTAGAAATTTGGTTGGGTGAAAGCAGTGACAGCACACTTTTGAAAGAAGATCAATATTAACTAGATTTCAACACAACTTGGGAACTCCTCCCATCTTAACCCAATATTGCAAGGACAGAATAGCTTTGGGATGGGGGCAGGGACCATGCTCTCAGGGGAAATCGAGGCCAATTGGCACAACTAGAGTTTTGCTAATGAGGGCTCTCTGTGCCCCACATTGGTGAGTGGCATCTAGGGTCTTAAAAGCTGCCATCTGAGGGTGCAGCAAATGGTCCCAACTCAATAGGAACGGATGATTACCGAGGACCAAAACAATATGGGAGTAGGAGAACTCAGAAGACAGATAGACCCGCATGAATGGGTCTCTCCATCGACTTGTGACTGGAAGAACCAGATAGTGCCCGACCACCGCCAGTGATAGCCGCGATGGAGGTCGCAAAATTGAGTCTCACTGGCAACACAAGAATAAATAGGGGTGCACCCTGAGATCTTCACTAAAGGAGCGCTATTGATAATCCAGAAGCGTTGGCGTTCCCCTGGGAGCATAGCCCCTGGCCCTCATGCTGTCCCTGTCTGTATATCATAATGAAGGTCAGCTCTTCAGACAGCAGTGGATTGGACTTGGCGACGCAGGGTGACCATATCTTGTGGGCACATTATAGTTCTGTGCATCTATAGGATGTCATCCTGCTGACCTCTTACTGGAGGAAGGGGAGTGGGTGCAGAGAAGGGAGAGAAGTGAGAGGTTAGGGCATGTATGGAGCAGAGAGGAAGAGTGTGCTGTCACCAGGCAGGGAGAGGAGTGGAAGCTGCATATAGGTGAGCATAAAAATTTATACAAGAATGTACATTTTCATTCAATCATAATTTAAAAAAAAGGCAGTGAAAACAACAGCAAATGCAGTTCCAGATATCTTTGAGATACGCTACTACTGGAAATGGGAAGATAGCAAAGGAAAAAAAAAAAAGGTAGTTCAAGTCTTTCTCTATTGGGAAAAGATGATTTGAAGACATTTTACCTTGTTTTGTGTTTATAAATTCTGTAGCATTGCCATTATTAATACCTGACATGTCTGATTCTTGTACTTGGCTGGATCAGCTGTTTCTAGGTCTGCTGAGTGACTAGGTGGAGAGAGGACTGGAGGGACAGTTTACTCATCCTAAAGGAGCCTCTACTCTGCTCGTTTCTTTAAGGATGTGCAGAGCTGTTGGTTATCCCTAGAAAGCCTCCTATTAGCTTTGTTTTTTTAAATTTTATTTTCTCATTTTTTTACCTTGTATCTTCTAAAGAAGCATTTGCACTCCTAGCTAGAAAGTCAGAAGCAATCAGTGTGTGAAGGAAATTTATGATGGGGGGATGGAGAATGAAGGTGATTACATCTGTCTTCTTAAGTGCTACCACCACCATCTCTACACTTCAACTCTTTTAAAAAAATTTTTTTAAATTGAAGTAGAACATATGTGCACATAAGCACACAAATCATAATTCTATAGTTCAGTGGATTTACACAAACACGCTTGTGAAACCACTTTTGAATAAAGAAATAGAACATTCCCAGCATTATCCCCAACCCGCCCCCCACCCGCCCCAAGTGCTCAGGCCAGTTCTCACCCACGGCAATCTTAGGTTTGTCGGAGTAAAACTGTGCTCTTTGTAGTTTTCAATGGCTGATTTTTCTAGAAGCAGATCACCTGACCTTTCTTCTGAGGTACCTCTGGGTGGAACTGTGCCACCAACCTTTCAGTCAGCAACCAAACTTATTAACTAGTTGCACCACCTAGGGAACTCCTCTCCCATCTGCTGTTAATCTCTCCTAGTAATAATCATAGATTGACACAGTAGTTGTTATGTGGCCTCTAGTAGATTCTAACTCATGGATTGGCTCTAGCCATTTTTAAATTGTATGTAAATGCCATCATGTATTGTGTACTTTCATATTTGGCTACTTTTGTATAATTTTATGCTTGAGGGATTCACCAAAATTGTTGCCTGTATCAGTGTTTCATTCCGTGTCAGTGCTAAACAATGTTCTGTTACGTAAATGTACCAAGATGCAGTCATCTATTCCACTGCTGATGGCAAGTGTGGAGTTATAATAAATAACACATCAGTGAGCATTTAATATATATTTTTGGTGCTCCTGTTTTTTTTTAATTGGTTGCCGCTGTCATCGAGTTGTTTCTGACTTGTAGTGACCCTATAGAACAGAATGTAACTGCCCCTTAGAGTTTCCAAGGAGTGCCTGGTGGATTATCAAGTATAAATAAGCCTTTTGTGCTGATCTCTGTGCATTAAAGCAATTTTGTCCTCTGTACTACAGCCTAGACTTTGTTAATTGATGTTCTAGATCATTCATCCTGTCTTTGGCTGTGTCCCATCTATATTATGTTATTAATTTTAATTATTGTGTTTTTAAATTCAAAATTTCCTTTTGATCCTTTTCTTGTTTGCTGTTAACATTTTTCTTCTGGCTGTGTATTTGCTTAAAGATAACTAATCACAGTTATTTGAAAATTTCATCTATTAAATCCAGTATTTGCGACACCTGTAGTCTGTTTCTACTGTCATCTTTTTTTTTTTTTCCTTTTCCCGTTCATATTTTGTAATGTGACTAAGGATTTTTTCTTTCACAGGCAGCCTTGTGTCCAAAGCATTTTGGTGGTAATTATACTTCTCTCTTCAAGACTACAAATTGGTATATCAGCTGAATCCAGTCAATTCTTGAACAGACTAGAGAGCTTGCCATCTTGCAAGGTTCAGTCTACTTCTGGCTTCTCTACCCACCCAACCCAACCTCATTGTTTTGGCCTCTGGGCATCCCAATTGGAACCTACAATGTTCACAAGGGCCATTTCTCTGTTTTTCAAGTCAAAGGTAAAACATTTTGCAGGATGTGTTACATACATCTCTTTTTACAACCTATTGATCTTCATTTCCCATCCTGTAGAGATCTTTCATCTGTCCGTGTGTGTTCTTGTAGATTTATATTCATGTATCTACTGTGAGATATACACAAAGTCATATATTCATAGGCCTGCACACATACTTGAAAAATATCAGAAATGAGGACTGGAATAGGCCCCTCATGGGCTTGTTTGTGTGATTATTAGTTAGAATCAGTTGGGACTGAATACAATGAACAGTTCTGATGATAAACTTGTGGTACACGTTGTAGATATGAGCCAGTTCAAGAAATCTTGAGGATTTTAAACTGAAATCCACAAGTGCACGTTAACCAACCTAAAGCTCCTCATTTATACCAGCAGTTATGGGAAATGGACTTAGTGCCATTTCCTTAGCTATATAATGTCAGTGTGTTTTTATTGTATTTATTACACACAGAGTTTGCTTTTAAAATTAAGGGCAAGATTTAGGGTCTATGCTAGGTGTTTAGGTGTTCTTCAGCTCAATAAAGTCAGTTATAGAATTCTGCCTAAGGTCCCTAGTATATAAATTACTGATTTCGGCAAGTTCACTGAGGTAAGAACTGTACTATTCAATGTGGAGGACTTAGAAAGATATAAGACTCTGTGTCCTGCTGAAACTCTAAATACGTGTTGTGGAATATACTCTACAGAGCCTTGTTCCAAAGGACGCAGAAAAAGGAAGAAATATCTGTGGAAAATCTATCCCATTTCCCTCAATCAAAATGTTACCATTTTTATGTAATTTAAAGCTTACGGATAATGGACAAGAATGATACAAGGCGGTCTCACCTACTCTATGACCATGTCCATTAATTGTATTTGCTTTGTCACTGTCCGTTCTCGCTCCTTCCTATTTTTTAGCCATTTAAAAGACGTTGAAAATATTTTGCCCTTTATCCCTAAATATTTTGGTGTGCTAGTTCCTAAAAACAAGGACATTCTCTTACCACTGCCCAGTTATCAAAATCAGCACAGTTCCTATTCAAGTTTTGCCAGTTAATGAAATTACAAGTAACCCGTGACTTTCGGTGATTTGGAGTTACTACACACTGAACTTCTGACCGTCCAGCTTTGTGTGTGTTTTCACGAGTAATAGGTAATAGAAGCAATGTCGCAGCACATAATTTGCTGATGTTATCATTCATAAGCCAACTCTCAAAAAGAAATAAAAATTGAATTTGTAAAGATACTGATAATAAAAGACAATAATAATGAAAACTAAAAAAATAAATATTCAACTTATTTCGAATCAACTTACAATGGAGTTGTCAGTCAGAATAGAACTCTGTCGTCAATTGGAAACCGACCTCTATTCCAATTATTCCTTTTAGCTTTTCCCCAGTGCCGCCAATACAACCCAGAATCCTGCCTGGGATCATGCATTGCATTTAGTTGTGTTATTTCTTTAGTTTTTTTTTTTAATGTGAGACAGTTCTTCAGGCATTCTTTGCCTTTCTTAATGTTTTTGAAGTGTATAGACTGTTATTTAGGAGAATGTTCTCAAATTTGTATTGCTCATTTTAAATATATATTTTTCATTTATCTTTTCACTTGGTTACTTTCTGTGTGCCCAGCAAGATGATATCTAGGAAAGGTATCTGTCTTTTTCACTTTTTTTCCCATGATTAGGACAGTGCTTTGGTACATGGAACCAATAAGTGGAAGAGGGCTTTTGTGCAGCAGGCGCTCTATGAATTGTTTTTGTTAGTTGTCATCAGCCAAGCCAAGGCAAGTGTCTTCGAGTCCCACTTCCAGTTCGTAACAAACCCATGTGTACCTGGTAGAGCTGCCCCGCAGGCTTTTCAAGGCTGGGACCTTTCAGAAGCAGCTCACCATGGTGTCTTCCAAGGTGCCTCTGACTGGGGTCCAACCACCAACCTTTTAGCTAGCAGTTAAGCACTTAACATTTTGTGCTATCCAGAGTCTTCATACTTTATACATGTTATATAATTTTTGCATCCTTGCTACCATTTTGAAATCCAATTATTACTCAGCCCATTTTGCCGAGAAGGAAACTTAGGGATCAGCTTACAAATCACCAGGGTCACACGAGCTATTAAATTACAAAACAGAGTAGAAACCCTTTCTATGTCAAAAATCTCTTCTCTCTTCTTTGACACTATACTTGCTCTCTTTAAACATAGATGCTTTTATCTTCTGGGCGTAGTATGTACTCTGTTCTTGTGTCAGCTTTGGAATTCCTTATGCTGGCAGTCTGCAATGGGACAGTTGTAGCTGAATGTGATGAAAAAAAGACTAACACAGTAGTTTTGGAAACCCTGGAGGCATAATGATTAAGTGCTATGACTGCTAACCAAAAGGTTGGCAGTTATTTCACATCTGCCAGGAGCGGTTCCACTCTGTCCTATGGTGTCATTAGGAGTCAGAATCAGCTCGACAGAGGTGGGGTTGGGGTTTATATTAGTTTTACATGGTAAATACCTGTCTACAATGATTTTCCTAAATTCACGAGCATATAAAGATGTTTCACGGTCTTACATTGCTGATCACCAAACACAGCCTATGTTAAGAATAGAAATAATTTCTAAACATTAAACGAGGTATGTGTTGCTTTGAAATGAGAAATCATTCACGTTTCCTTTTTTGAAAGGACCAACTGTGGAGTAAGTACTTAAGAAGGAGTCTCTGAAGCTGAGAAGGAGCCCCAGGAATTTGTTTTTGCACCAGTGGAGAGATTTTGTTTTTTGTTGTACACACAGTGAAGCTCAAGCTTTTCAGGAATGGAAAGGAGATGCAGACATACAAAATTATATTTCATAATTGAAAGAATTTAAAATCACTAACCTTGACTCTTTTTTTTTTGTTTCTGGCTAATGGTATTTGGGTCATTCTCTGCTCAGGGGTGTATACTTGTTTGAGGACCAAGTAGACTATTGTATAAAATTAAATTAGAAGGTTAAATAGTGATGACAGTGATGGCCAACATTTATCCATCATTTGTTATATTCTGGACATTACATGGAACCCTCTGTATGTGTCTAATAGCGTGTGACTTATTTATTTAAAATATCTCAAATAGTATTTGTTCCCTTTTATATTAATGCCTTCATACTATTTTATACCCAGAATAATATGCACATAGTCGGATCCGACTCGACGGCACTTGGCTGGCTTGGCATAACAATATTAAAAAAACAAAAGTAAGCCCACTGCCAATGAGTAGATTTTGACTCATAGTCACCCTATGTATTAATATTAAAACCCACTGCCATCTAATATTAAAGCCATTCTATAATTGTTCTACACTGAGTGTGCCCTTTTATTTCAACATCACCATTGCCAGAACCATCATTTTATCTCATTGCTGTTTTTTAAAATTTGATTCATTTTGCTGTTTCTGTTGAGAATATACCTAGCAAAATATACACAAAAAGCCCCTTTCTACTTGTACAATTCAGTGATATTGGTTAATTCTGCGGGTTGTGAAAGTACTCTCACCCTGCTTTTCTAAGGTGCTGCTCCCCCATTTACAAAAACTCACAGCCCCCTAAGATTCCTGTCTCATTTTTCAAGTTGCTGATGATGTCAGTTTGATCCTATATAGATAGTTCCTAAAAGAGCAGAATGCTTAGGGCAGACAGCAGACATTGTTTATTAGCTACAGTAGCTGAACATTAGGTTTTAAGAAGATTTCAGGGATTATTTTTTTTTTTAAGTTTAAGGTGTAAAGATTATCTCAGGGCAATAGTTCTGGGTTTTGTCAAACCTCCATGTCTCCAGAAATGGAGTCTATGAGATTACAAAATTCTATTCTGCAAGTTCCCCCTTTTGATCAGTGTTCATCTCTAGAATCCTTGATAATCAAAATGTTCAGTAATGGTAGCCATGCATCCTCCAGTTTCACAGCAAAGTGGTAGTGCTTCTGTTTTGCCTCCTACCTAGTTCCTTGTATGATATCTAAGGGCTTAAAAGCCTGCAAGTGACCATGAAGACATGATCATTGATCTCTCTTTATCAGGAGCAACAGAGGAACAGAGACTGAAACATAAGAGGTAGATATGAAATATGTAACTAATTTAGTGGCTTTTAATGTGTGTCTGTGGAAACCTAGCACATACACATTTTTAATCACTGAAGAATCACATAAAGCTGTATAACGAAATCTTTTGCATTGCTCTCTTTTAGGACTTAAAGGCAGGAAGAGGCAAAATTGTTAGACCACAATGGGAAACATATTATACAACAAAATGTTTTGGGAAGTACAGGTCAGTTTTATGATTGGCATAGTTTTCAGAATATAGTTTCAGTCTCTAAAACTTTATGTGAATGGTAATTCTGTTCAGAATTAAGATATTCATTTGGATAAGGACAGGAATTATTGCATAGAGGAATAGATATTAACTCTTTTCCATCCTTCCTTATCCTTAACTACCTTTTCTAAACTTTAATGCTGAAAGTAGTTGATGATGATCTGAAATTCTGAATTAAGTGCCATTCCCACTCCTCCTCATCCCTGCTGCCACCCTACCTCCAGACATACCTTGGCACAGGACCAATGTCACCATAAAGATGAAAGATGATGGTGACCTTCGGTACATGAAAAACTACTTCTCCCCAATGAGCACTGTCGCATAGTTATAAATGAAACACCCAGCTTTAAGATCCAGAAAAGCAGCTGAACATTTTTCAGTCTTTCCAGACAAATCTTGTTGAACCTCTTGGGAAATTATCACTGTGGCCATTTTATTTTTTAAGATGAGACTATTTGAAAAAGATAACTGCTCGGAACAAGAAATTACTGCTTAACAGAGTTCACTAAAGAATATTTCATAAAAAATTAGTTGTAAGAAATGATCATGAGAAAGTATATGTATTCTGTGTTTGAATAATTAGGGAACAGTAGATCACTATGAGTCAGAATAAGCTTGACAGCACACAATATAACATTCTACTACAGTATCAACTAATACATTAGAATAATAGTGACTCTAAGATGCCTTGAAATCTCAAAATTAATTTAACTTTGTTTAATGCAGCACTTAGCCAGCACACACTAATATCTATTCATCAGCAAATGTAATTTTAAAACTACAGAAGCTACGAGAGTGTGTGGTAGGCAGAGAAGTTATAAAAACAGAAAAGGACAATGGTAGCCTGGTACAAAGAAATAAATTTTCGCAAATGGCTGGACCCCTCACCAGTTATCTTAGCTACAGAGAGCTGCTGTAACAAGAATGCAAGTGAGTGGCTTGAACAAACAAATCTATTCTCTTAGTTTAGAAAGAAGACAAGAAGTTCACATTAGGGGTGCTATCTCTAGGGGAAGGCTTTCTCTGTTGACTCTGAGGAATGGTCCTTGTCTTTTTTTCCACTTCTCTGGTTCTTTGGTGGTCTTCCTGTGGCATGTCATCTGTCTTCTCCTACCTGTGCTTGCTTCCCGGTGCTTGCCTGCTCATTGTATGTCTTCAAAGTGGTTGGCTTAAGACATGTGCTACACCAGTATGGCTTTATTGACATCATAAGGAAAGCCCTATCACACAGGTATAGGAGTTAGGATTTATAACACATATTTGGGGGGTGGGGGACAATTCAATCCGTAACACCAGGTAGCAATACTGGCCACCACTCAGCATAAATATGGTATTAAAATTCTCTTCTGCAACTTAAATTACTGTATTTCACCTGAAAGAAGTCAAGACTTCTAAGTTGTTCTTAAGAGGGCGATGAAGGATCCAGTTTCAAATCCAGGCTAAGCCTTTTTTGAACACCACTTTCCTATTTCTGACTTCCTGCTTGATAACTATACTGTAATGCTTTGTAGAGCTTTCATAAACCCTGGTTGTGTAATGGTTAAGTGCTATGGCTTCCAACCAGAAGGTCAGCAGTTTGAATCTGCCAGGTGCTACTTGGAAACTCTATGGAGCAGCTCTCCTGTGTCCTGTAGGGTTTCTATAAGTCAGAATCAAGTCAAAGGAGTGGATTGTTTGTTTATAGTCCTTTCAGAGCTCCAGTGATGCAGTGTTTAAGAGCTAAGCTACAAACCAAAAAGTGGGAAGTCCGTATCAACTAGCTGCTCCTTGGAAACTCTGTGGGGTGGTTCGGGTCAATACGTATCAGAACCTCCTCAAAGGCAACAGGGGTGTGTGGAGGGAGGTTTGTTTGTTTGTTTTTGATGGAAAAAATATGTGGCAGCTCTCTTCTGTAAAGATTATAGCCTTGGAAGCCATATGGGGCAGTTAGTTATACTTTGTCCTGTAAGGTCATTATGAGTTGGAATTGACTAGATAGTAATGGCTTTGGTTACAATTTTTGAAATAGTCCTTTCATCAAAGACTCCTAGGGGCACAGTAGTTCAGTGTTCAGTTGCTAACCAGCCAAGGAATTTGAATCCACCAGCTATTCTATAGGAGAAGGATGTGGCAAACAAGTGCCTTAAAGATTGCAGACCTGAATATCACGTGGGGAAGTTCTCCTCTGTTCTGTAGGGTCACTATGTGTTGGCCTGAATGGCCTGGACAGCAGTCAGTATAGTTGTTTAATCTCAGTGCTCTGCAAATGTTCCTTTTCTTTTGGGGCTTGCTCCACACCCAGCCTACTACCCTTTCTCCAACTGATTGGTTTGTATGCAAGGACTGATAATTAGCTCATGAATTCATCCTAGAAAAAGTGATACATACCTCACTGCTAAGTATCACTATGGTCACCTTTGAAGTACTTCCCTTGGGGAGCTGTGCACCGATGCCAGCACCTGCTTCATCCTTGAAAGCACTTTGGGAACTGTTTCTGAAATGGTCATCAGAGCTGTGGTCGTATTACCCTGGATGTCCTGAATGTCATAAAAATGTCTTCCTTTCAGTTTTTCCCCTTAACTTCAAGTAAAGGCAAAAGTCATTCAGGTGAGTAAGTAGGGTGTTCCAATACAGTTATTTGTTTACTGACTAAAAGCTTCCTCACAGACAACTAGACAATTAAGTTTGCAAACTTCCCACCTTGCCACTGTGTGCAATGACCATTCCAGAAAGAGTTCCAAAATTGCTCTGAAGCATGCATATCTTCTCAAGAGGAGTACTTCAAAGATAACTGTAGTGATATTCAGCAGCAAGGTATGTAGCACTTAGAACAAGTAAGTTCGTGGACTTGATTGTCAGAGCTCGTGCATTTTCAGAACTGCTGTCTCCAAAAAGCCTTCCCAGAGTGCTCAGACTCTCTTACAAGGAATTGTAAAACTTTTCATTTTTATATTGTAGTACTTAGCACAATTTTAATCTAATGCTTAATTGGTTAATTCATTATTGAATGTTTGTTGATCTCCCTAAAATTAAAGGACAGGAATAAACACTTTACTGTCATAAGAAAATAAGGGCTTATAGCATAATGCCTGATCTAGAGTTAGTAAATAAAGACTAGGCTGGATGGATAATTGGATATCTGGATGGACAAACAAATGGATGATGAATACATTAAAAAGTTACATGCATGTGTATCAGACCTCATTCCACAAAGATATGAATGTACTTGGACTCTAGAAGATTAAGTATTTGTTACTTTTATTAGTCAATAGTAATTTTAAAGATGAGCTCTTTTCGTTTTGCTTTACTGCAGAAATAGAGTCTTCCTAGACTTTGCAGCAGTAAGTTCAGACCTTCCATTCTGTCACTATTTTGAATTTCAGTTGGCTTGTATGCTGGTGTAGAAGTTAGCTTCTATTGTATTACACACTTTGACTTTTCATACTGCAGTGAATTGGGGATAGCATTTTTGTTTGTTGGTTTTTTTTCATAATTAATAATGGACTGGAAGGTGTAACCTGTTCACTTACAGATATTAGGGAGTGAGGTTTCCGTAAGCTTAAATACAGCAATGTAATAAAATTTGTTGTCCTACTTTAGTAATTTTAAATGTCTATACAAATGAAAAGCATTATAATTAAAATGTGAAATCCACTAATTTAATTTACCATTGTAGTTTGTTCTCAAATTATTATTTCCTATGTTGCCATAATTTGTTTCCTTGCAATTAAACCAATTCTGTAATTACTTGGTATTTATAATTAAACTGGCTTCTATTTTTGAAAAAATGGCTGTTGTAAACCAGAAAATCAGAGAGAGAGAGGAATTAAAATGCCGTGAAATCTAGTGTTTTTCAAATGCCATATGTAATTGGCCAAACTGAAGACAGGAAAAAAATTATCATGTAAGTAAGCTGTCTTAGTAATCTGGTACTGTTTTAGTCCAGATACCAAGAGTGGATGGCTTTAAAAAGAGAAACTTTATTCTGTCACAGTCTAGTATGCTGAAAGTCCAAATTCAGGGTGTCAAGTCCAGGGGAAGGCTTTCTCTGCTGGCTCTGGAGGAAGGTCACTATCATCTGTCTTCTCCTTGATGGGAAGCTTCAGAGGCGCACTAACCCCAGTTGTTTCCAAAGGACATACTCAACTCTCGTCACTGCTTTCTTTTTTAATGGCTTTAGGTCCCCCAATCTCTCTGCTAGCTTCTTTCCTTTATATCTCAAGAGACTGCCTCAAGGAACCAGGCAGTCCTACAGACTGAGTCCTACTCCACCAACTCAACTGCAGCCCATCCTCCCTCATTAACATCCCAGAGGCAGAGTTTACAGCATACAAGATAGTGAGAATCATAGACCAGCCAAATTTCTACATACATTTTTTGGGGAACACAATTCAATCCATAACATAGGCTCCTGTTCATTCATCCATCCATTCGTCCATTCATTCATCCTGCCACTCACTCTATATGCCAAGCTGTCTTCCAGAGACTGCCAAATGAGAACCAAGTAGGACAGACAATTCTTCTGCGCTATGGAACCCAGCCTATCCTGTGCAGATGGCTTCTTCTCTCTAGGTCAGCTTATCCATCTCACTCAGTAGAAAGAAAGCAGTTGGGTAAACTGCCTTCCAGAATTCCTCCTGTGCCAGCTGGCCCAGTTACCTCCTGCCGAGGTTCCTTTTCCCTGTAGGCAGGGTAGGGCTAGTCCCCATCCTCCACGACAAGGAGATGATTGTGGTGGCAGGACCCTAGAGTGGGCTTCTGAGTTCTCCAGCATCTGTGACTGGGGTACGGGCAAGAATCTCATTATAAATGGGAGATAGCTTCATTTCCAGCATTCTGAAAATATCATTTGGAAACTAATGGGATGGTTGCCTGTATTCTCAGCTGGAGGAGAAATAAAAGAAATGGAGAGATTAGATTGTTGCCTTTTTCATCAGAAACACTATGACTTTTTACAGCTTTATATGTTATTTTCTCATCTCTTTATTTTAATTGTACTATAGATAGTTTACAAAATGGGCTGGTTGCTCATTAAACAGTACACACCTTGTTTTATGATATTGCCTAGCAAACCTGAGACATGTCAGCGTTCGCCCTTCACAACGTTGGGTTCCCTATTACCAACTTTCCTGGCCCCTCCTGCATTCTACTACTTGCCCCGGCGTGGTGTGCCCCTTTAGTCTCATTGTATCTTCTGGGCCTCTGTGTTTAGATGGGGAGTGACTCTATCACTCCATTACTCAGCTAAAAGGGTGCCTCATGATGATAGTGTTGGGGTTTCCCCAGTCTCTGTCAGGTCAGTGAGTCTAGGCCTTTGTTGTTGTGAGTTAGAATTTTATTCTGCATTGTTCTTCAGCTCTGCCCAGGGAATCCCTGTGTAGCAGTCTGCGGTGGGAGCTGGGCACCGTCTAGTTGTATTAGACTCAGTCTAGTTCAGGTCATGGTAATTGCGATTCTTTGGATTAACGTTTCCTTTGTATCTTTAATTGTCTTCGTTCTCTGTTACTCATGAAGGAATGAGACCAGTGGAGTACGTCAGATGGCTGCTCATAGGCGTTTAAGACTCCAGATATTACTCACCAAAGCAGAATGTAGAATATTTTCTTTATAAACTGTGTTATGCCAAGTAAGCTAGGCAGTCCCCAGTACTGTGCTCCTCACAGGCTTCAATCCAGTAAGTTCTTCCCTCAGGAATGTTTATTGTGTTTGTAGAGCATCCTTGACCTTGCTTTGTGCAAGTTGCGCTGTATTGCTACTGCTTTACGCTTCACTGAAGTCAGCACTTACCTATTGTCTATTTAGTGTTCTCCCTTGTCCTTTCCCCTCTTCGCTCATAATCATGAAAGATTCTTTTTGCATGTAAACCCTTACATGAGTTTTTACAGTATGGTTTCACACAGTATTTGTGCTTTTCTGATTAACTTGATTTCTCTCACTGCAATGTCCTCCAGATTCATCTGTGTTGTGAGGCACTTCCCAGGTTTTCTTACTGTTCTTTATCCTTGCGTAGTATTCTGTTGTGTGTTTGTATCCTAATTTATCCATTTGTCTATTGATGGACATCCAGGTTGTTTCCATGTTGTTGCTACTGAGAACAGTGCTACAGTGAACACAGATGTTCCTGTGTCTGTTTGCTTAATGGCTCTTATTTCTCTAGGATGTTCTCCTAGAGGTGGGATTGCTGGATCATGTGGTATTTCCATGTCTAGCTAAGGAAGCACCGTGTCATCCTCCAAAATGTTTGCATCATTTCGCATTCCCACGAGTGATGTGTGAAGGTACCGATTTCCCTGGGGCATTTCCAAAATGTGTTGTTTTCTTTTCTTTCTTTCTCTCTTTCTTTTTTTTAATTCCTGCCAATAATGCTGAGGTGAGATGGTATCACAGTATGGTTTTGACTTGCACTTCCCTGATGGCTGGAGGACATCTACCTGGCCAACTGACTGGAAGAGATCCATATGTGTACCCATTCCAAAAAAAGGTGATCCAACCGAATGTGGAAATTACCAAACAATATCGTTGATATCACACATAAGTAAAATTCTGCTCAAGATCATTCAAAAGGGACTACAACAATATATTGACAAGGAACTTCAAGAAATTCAAGCTGCGTTCAGAATAGGATGTGGAACCAGGGATATCATTGCTGATGTCAGATGGATCTTGGCTGAAAGCGAACAATACCAGCAAGATGTTGACTTGTGTTTCGTTCACCATGCAAAAGCATTCGACTGTGTGGATCATACTAAACTATGGCTAATGTTGTGGAGATTGGGAATTCCAGAACACCTAATTGTGTTCTTAAGGAATCTGTATATGGATCAAAAGGCAGTTTTGTGAACAGAACAAGGGGACACTGCCAAGCCGAGTAAATTCAGGAAAGGCGTGCATCAGGGTTGTATCCTTTCACCATACCTTTTTAGTCTGTAATGCCGGGCAAATAATCCAAGAAGCTGGATTACATGAAGAAGAACGAGGCATCAGGATTGGAGGATGACTCATTAACAACCTACGTTATGCAGACGACACCACCTGACTTACTGGAAATGAAGAAGATTTTAGATACCTACTGATGAAGATCCAAGACCACAGCCTTCAGTATGGATTGCCCCTGAACATCAGGAAAACAACAAGCCTCACAACTGGACCAATAAGCAACATTGTCATAAATGGAGAAAGGATTGAGGTTGTCAAGAATTTCATCTTACTCAGGTCTGCAATCAATACCCTTGGAAGCAGCAGTCAAGACATCAAAAGACGAGTTGCATTGGGAAAATTTGCAAAGGACCTCTTCAAAGTATTCAGAAGTAAGGATGTCACCTTGAAGACTAAAATGTGCCTGATCCAAGCCATGGTATTTTTCAGTTGTATCATATGCATGTGAAAGCTAGACCACGAAAAAATGAAATAGAAGAATTGATGTTTGTGAATTGAGGTGTTGGAGAAAAATGTTGAGTGTACCCTGGACAGCCAAAAGGATAAATAGATGTGTTCTGTACGTAGTACAAGCAGAGTATTCCTTGGAAGGAAAGATCCAAGACTGCATCTTATATACTTTGGACATGTTTTCAGGAAAGATGAGTCCCTGGAGAAGGACACCATGCTGGGTAGAGTGGAGGGACAGCGAAAAAGAGGAAGACACTCGGCAAGATTGACTTAAGCATAAAAACAATTGTGGACAAGGCATAACACTGGGCAGTGTTTCATCCTGTTGTTCATAGGGTCGCTATGTGTCAGAACTGACTCGACGACATCTTACAACAACAACAACATCAACAACAGTTAGTGATTGAGACCATTTCCTCATGCGTCCCTTGTCCACCTGAATGTCTCCTTTGACGAAGTGCCTGTTCATTTCCTTTCCCCTTGTTTTGAATTAGATTATCTATCTTTTTGTTGTAGAGGTATTGGATTTTCACGTAGATTTTAGACATCAGAACTTTGTTGGATTTGTCATAGCCAAAAGTTTTTTTCCCAGCCTGTTGGTTCTCTTTTTTACTTTCTGGGTGAAGTCTTTTATTTGTTTGTTTGTTTTGAAGGCAGAAACATTTTAATCATGTATTAGAACACTTGTAGTACAGTTAAAGGATATTTCCATTGACATACAGTTTTGGAATACACTGTCAATTTTTTCTTTTTATTGTGCTTTCAGTGAAAATTTACAATTCTAGGTGGTTTCTCATTCAAAAACTGAGACACACGTTCTTACGTGACTCTGGTTGCTCTCCCTGCAATGTGACAACAGTCTTCTCCCCACTGTGTGTCCTGCGTTCATTAAGCTAGCTCCTGTCTCTTCCTATCTCTCTGTCATCCCGTCTTTCCTCTGGATGGCAGCTGACCAGTTAATCTCCTGTATCTACTTAAGCCAAGAAACACGCTCTTCACCAGTTTCATTTTAAGTTTTCTAGACCAGTTCAATCTTTGTCTAAAGAGTTGGCTGTGGGAATGATTTCAGTTCTAGGCTAACAGACAGTCCAGGGACTGTGTCTTCTGGGGACCCACCAATCTGTCAAACCATCAAGTCTATTTGCTAGAGCTCAGCTGCCGTGCCTTGCATTTCTACTGCTCCATCAGAGACTTTTTGTTGAGTTTCTTGTCAGGGCAGCCATTTGTGACAGCCAGGTACCATCTAGTATTCTAGTCTCCTTCTGATGCAATCTCTAGTTTGTGTGGCTCTTTCTGTCCCTTGGGCTCATATTTTCCTTGTATTTTGATGTTCTTCATTTTCCTTTGCCCGAAGGTTGGTTGTGAACAATAGATGCTTCTAGCTTTTAAGATCTTAGCTGCCACTGACCAAATCTGGATGCAGAACATTTTCTTTTTCTTTCTTTCTTTTTCAAAATATATTTTATTTTGCTTTAAGTGCAACTTTGCAATCCAAATCAATTAGCCATATGAAACCCCACCCACGTGCTACTACATAAATAACTTCCCTCCCCTTCAACCCCGTGGCAGTACACTCCTTCCTTCTTTCCACCTTATACTTCCCATATCCATTCAATCCCTGTCCCCTTCTACCCTCTCATCTCGCCTCTGGACAAGAGCTGCTCAAACAGCTTTGTATATGTATTTAAAACAAGAAGGACTTTTTTTTTGCCAGTATCACTCTATTTCTTATACAGTCTAGTCCAATCTCTTCTGAAGAGTTGAATTGGTATTGGTTTCAGGTCTGGGCTAACGGAAGGTCCAGGGACCATGTCCTCAGGGGACCCTTCCGTCTGACAAACTATCAGCTAGGTGGTACCTGGCAGAACATTTTCTTAATAACCTTTGTTATGCCAATTGATTCGTATGTCCTCTGTAATCATGGTCCCCAGAACCCTGCCCTTGCTACTATGACCCTCAATTTAGGATACTTACTTCCACTGTGCTAACTTCTCCTATATCACGTGCTTGTCTGCTATCTAGTTAGTGAATAACCCTCTTCATCCCTTTCCACCCTTATAGCCATCAAAGACTATTTTCTTCCATGTTTAAACCTTTTCTTAATTGCTTATAATAGTCTCTCAATTTTTTGTATTTTTCCAACGGACTTCACTCAGCATAATTTCTTCCAGATTCCTCCTTGTTGTGAGATGTTTCAGAAATTCATTGGTGTTCTTTATCCTTGGACATCACATGATATTTCATTGTGTAATATGCCATAATTTGGTTATCCATCCATTGATGGACTCAAAGTTTGCTTCCATCTTTTTCTGTTGTAGACAGTTCTACAATGAATGTTGGTGTACATATATCTATTTGTGTGACAGCTCTTCTTTCTCTAGAATGTATTCCAAGCAAGGGGATTGCTAGATTGTATGGCATTGCTAGATTGTATGGCATTGCTAGACTGTATGGCATTGCTAGATTGTATGGCATTGCTAGTTTGTATGGCATTACTATTTCTTGCTTTTTAAGGAAGCACCAAAGCAATTCTCAAAACAGTTGTACCATTTTACATTCCCATGAGCCATGTCCTAGTATTTCTGTCTCTCTACAGCCTCTCTGATGTGCATTATTTTGGGTTTTCTGGATTGATGACAGCGTTATTGGGGTGAAAGATCTTGAGAAAAATTTTACTTGTATGTGTCATTAATGATATTGTTTGATAATTTCCAAATTCTGTTGCATAGGCTTTCTTTGTAACGGCACAAACATGATCTCTTTCATTCAGTTGGCCAGGAAGCTGTCTTCCAAATTACTTGGCATGGACAAGTGAGCACCTCCAGTGCTGTGTGTGTTTGTTGAAACATCACTTGTGGTATTCCATCAATTTCTGGAGCTTTGTTTTTTACCGTTCGTTTTAATGTAGCTTGGACTTTGCCCTTCACTGCCAGTGATTCTTGATGATGTGCTAGCCCCAGAAGTGTCTGAACAATGACCAGTTCTTTTTTGTGCAGTGATTATATATGTTATTTTCATCTTTTTTTGATGCCTTCTTCATTGTTCCTTATTTTTTACTATGGCACCCTGAAGCTTGAATGTTTTTCTTCAGTTCTTTGAGCTTGAGAAGAGCTGAGCATGCTCTTTCCTTTTGGTTTTCTATCTCCAGGTCTTTCATGTTCCATTATAACACTTTGTCTTCCTGAACCATCCTTTTAAGTCTTCTGTTCAGCGATTTTACTTTGTCATTCTTCTGTTCAATTTGGACTACTCTGCATTCAATAGCAAGTTTCAGAGTCTCTCCTGATGTTCATTTTGGTCTTTTCTTTCTTTCCTGTCTCTTTTAATGACTCTTATCTTTCTTCATGTATGATTGCTGATATAGTCACATTTATTTAAAAAAGAAAAGGTACATCATGGGTAGCTAAGACACACACGAAAATATACGTGCATTTATCTCTTTCACACATTCCATTCAAGTGCATGAGTCAGCAGAGGGGAGGGGGTGGACACATTTTCTGGGCTTGCACATGCGTTAATCCAGCCTTGCTTTAACTTGAGCATGGGACATATTCGTTTGTTTTCATGTGACTGTTCATTTGGTCCTGTTATTTATAGTTTGTTTGTCTTCTGTTTGTTGGAGTCCTAAGCTTTATTCTAATTTACTAATTTACATGAGTTTCAGAAAGAGGGAAGCACAGGAATCTCAAATTGGTGTGGACTAGACCTCTGACCTGAAACCTGTTGCTTGTGACACTAGAAGAGCAAAGACACTTATGTCAATGAATAATTGGCTGCACAATCATTTTAAAAGTAATCTTATTAACTACATAGAACAAAAATGACAAAAACTAGATGTCTGTATTTTATGGTCCAATTTCAGTAGCTGTTATTTTGTTATGTTACATTACTAAATCGCTGAGTTTTAAAGCAGGGACATTAATGGTTTATACTTTTTCCCCTTGGGAAAAGGTAATACAGTGTTTCTTGTACCTTCAGTAGTTTCTATTTGTTAGTTGATTTGCAGTGAGAAAAGATTGATGCATTGTTTCTGCTATGAGACAAAACTGATATTCTGAATATCAGTGCTTGTATTTAGCATATTCTCTGATTGCTAGCCCCAAGCCATCCCTCTTGGGCTTAATATTTAATTAGATTTTTATTTCTCTTGGGAGTCTTCTGCAATATTTTGGAAAAATAGGAAATCCAGGTATTTCATAATATGGCAGCAGACTCTAGTTCTACCTTGGGGTTATATAGTAGGTGAATATATTCATTTTTGTTGACTGGGATTAACTGTTTTATTTTTTTATCCAGTATGCAGATTATTGTGAGTAACAAATAATGATGAAAACAGCAACAAATAAGAATTTCCTTTTATTAATCACACACTATATGCTCAGCAAGGTGACCCTGTATAAATAATGTCTGATTTAGTTCTTATAGCAATCCAGCGGGACATCATTGTTATTCCCATTTCAGATTGAAGATGCTGAATAGTTTGAGGTATGAAATTTATCCAAATTGCTACAGCAGGAAAGCAATGAACTTGAACCTCTGATCTATCTGATAGTCCATACTCCTGACTTCTGTTGCCACTATCCAGTGTCCACAACTTAAAAGCAAAAACAAACAGAAAAGTTCTTGTGATAGTTTTGCTATATATTTATGGAAACCTGTATTCTTCATTAGGGGATGTGCAATGTGATCTATAGACTTAGTTGTATAATTTTGACAATCACCGTAGAGACAGGCATTTTTAGGGAAGAGGAGATAAGCCTGCAGACACAGTCATTCCAATGAATAAGAGCACTTGTATAAGAATAAGACATCTCTCTGGCTGCCTTGTTCCCAGGAATCTCTGGCAGCAGGACGACTAAGTTTTCAGCTGCTAACCAAAAAGGTTGGCCATTCAAACATATCCAGCAACTCTGTAGGAGGAAGACTTGGTGATTTGCTTCTTTTGAGCTCATAGCGAGGGAAGCTCTATGGGACAGTTCTACTCTGTCATATGGAGTCACTATGAATTGAAAATAAACTCAGCCGTACTTAAGAAGAGCAAGACTTCATTTCACTGTCTCCTCTCTCTCTCTGTATGTATGTATGTGTGTTTGTGTGTATGTGTGTATGTGTCCTAGCCCTGGGGCATACTAGGGATGATTTAGAAATTTAGAGTGTTGATTTAGAGTAAACTGTTTCATTAAGTAATGTGTGCTAGCTGCGTCCCCAAATAGGTGGTAATACTGAGTGGAACGAATAGGTCTACTACTGGGACTTCTACCATTAGGGAGATGGGAAGAGTGGTACTAAGGGCTAGAGGATGGAGAATCGAAGGGGAAAAGCTGAAGGAAAACTTTGCAAGAGAACTAAATGCAGTATCAGCCAGAAGTGGCTGATCAGTGAGAGAAAATCCATGTCAGAGGAAATGGGGTCAAGTAAGGGATATTCCCCTGATAACGTTCAGAGGCAGAGGGCTGGAAACACAGCCCACGGTAATCCCTGCACTGAAGCAGCCCATCATTTCAGCAATGTCGTACATATGTCCTCTGAGGCCAGAGCCAGATTATGCCCTGTGAGGCTATGGAGGTTGATAAGAGCATAACTTCGTATTAAAGACTGATCAGTAGGATAGCAATGTAGTGGTGTTTTTTTGTTTGTTTGTTTGTTTTTTTCCTTATAGACTTGAATGGGAAATATTACAGCCTTCAAAGACTTCACTGTTCATCAAGCAGGAAAAGGGAAAATGTATACAGGTTAGCAGTGCAGTGTGACCTGGAGCATTGGAACAAGGAAGCAGTAAACTTGTCAGGAAGTCATTACTAAAACAAGGACCTGAAAACCCACTGCTGTTGAGTCAATGCCAACTCATAGCCACCTTATAGATACAGTAGAGCTAGCTGCCCCATAGGGTTTCCAAGGAGCACCTGGAGGACTTGAACTGCTGACCTTCTGGTTAGCAGCTATAGCATTTAGCTACTAAGCCACCAGGGTTTGCTGGAATCAGAAGTGGAAGTGAGATTTTAAAGGCAGATTATAGCCTGGAGCTACAGTTTCTGAATTAGGCCCCCTGTGGAGTAAGGCCAACCTTAATACAAGAAGCAATTAGAGCCCCACACTAAGGATACAAAATATCCAGAGATAATAAGCCTCAAGTCAAGGTTAAATTGAGTCCCCTGGTGGAGGAGAGACTAGGATCATAGGATAAAATCGTGGTAGAGATTGCTTTCTGCCTAGGGCATGGTTTCATTGACACTCTGGAATTGCCCTTGGAGGCATGCATTCCTCCTTCTGAAAACAGGCTCCTTTCAGAACACTTTTTAGCAAAAACCTTCCTCAAATTACCAGAATCATGAATCATTCTTTACCAGGGTACGTGTATACCCAAAAGTAGAAGATTCATCCATCACCGTGAAGGCTCCAGTGACATATCAATTACTTTAAATATGTCACCCTCTTGGCCAGGAACTCCCTCCCTGTTATTGAAAGGTAAGTATAATGGAAAGTGTTTAGTTTTTCCAGAGCTGCTTTTTCATAGTCTACCCTTTAAATATCTATTTTTATATCACTCTAGAGGGTCAGTATTTCCCACCCTAACTTTATCACTTCCAGACTAGCTTCTGTCTTCTTTTCAGGGCTATAATAAAATTAATCAGCAAGCAAGAATATCACAATTATAAAAACAAAACAAACAAAAAAGAACTGAAATGATTACACTGGAAAAAATATACAGTTTCTTAGGGGAAAAGGTAAAGCAACTTGATAGTAATACAGGAGTCATTGTTTATTTCCAAGTCAGTTAATTATTAGAAAATTAATCAATTTAACCCACTTTGACCTTGGTCAGTAGCTGTTTGCATTTATTCTAAAAGCAATGCTTTCATGAGATATAGTTGTGTGGAAATGTTTTATAATTTTAATGACTGTATAAAGACTGGATTTATATCAATATGAAGTTTCTTTCTAGATCAGAAAAGAATGATTGATGAGTTGTAGTTGATTTTCACAGTTTTATTGCAATATTTTAGTGGCTTTTTTTAATAGTATGCTGCCTTAGTTATGATTCTTAGTTATCATCCATGGATTAAAAGAAAATTGAAGAAAATCATGTAAATTGATGATAGAGAAACTGAACAGGTATGAAGATAGCATGTAGTTGGAAATATTAGAAAACAGCAGAAACACAAAATATTCCAAGAAGTACCCCACATGGCACCTGATTAATACTTACTATGTATACACGGCAACAACTTGAAGCGCACCTCAATTTGTCAGGGCCATTCATTGGTTAAAAGGGCCATAGAATTGTTTTCCTCAGCTGTAGCACTCTGCTAACTTTGTATCTATGACTATGAACTATTCGCAATGTTAATCTATAATAAACTAAAAAAAAAAAAATAGCATCATATTAATTCTGAGTCAGAGCATCCCTATAGGACAGAGTAGAACTGCCTGGAGGGTTCCCAAGGCAGTAATCTTTACAGAAACAGACTGTCAAGTTCTTCTCCTAAGAAATGGCTGGTGGGTATCAACCACTGACCTCTTGGGTTATCAGCTAAGTGCTTAATGACTGGGTCACTAGGACTCCTTTTATTGACAACAAACTAGTATTACTAATAAATTATATCATTGAAATAATTGGATTATTTCACCATTGTTTTTTAAAAAATTTCTGCTCACCCCCACCCTTGTTATCAGCACAGATAACCAGCAGCCAAATTAAGTGGGTTCAGTCTCATCCCTGCACACTATCTGGGAAGTAATCAAAGCCGTGATGTTTATATCTTTGTCTGTCTGTTACTTGCCGTTGATTTTAATAAACAGAGAAAATGAAGAAAAAATAAAAAGCTTATGTTGAGTGTCTAATAGCTTTCAGTATCATGACCATAAATGACTTTTTTTTTTTTTTTTTTCATTTAGCCAGCCCATTCAAATAATAGCTTCAAAGACTTGAGTTAGACTTTTTAGGTAATAACTATCCAATTTAAAAAACAGCACCACCATCCACAAAACTCATTGCCATGGAGTCGATTCCAGTTCATAGTGACCCTACAGAACAGAGTAGAACCACCCCATAGGGTTTCTGAAGAGTAGATAGTGGATTCCAATGGCTGAGCTTTTGGTTAAGACATTGTAATGTTGTCTGTTTAAACAACAATAAAATAATAAATAGATGGAAAGTTTTTGAAGAATGTCCAATGAAAACAACAAAGCTTTATTAATAAGCATTGTTTCCTAAAATATTACACGTATTTTGTATTTTATATAAAAGCATGCACATTAGTGAAAATTAACCTATTTTAGACACAGTCATGTTGGCAGGTAAGTTGTATGTTTATGTTTTAATAAATGAAAGAGAAGTATGAAATATATAAATACTAGTGTCACAGTTTTTAAATTGGCAATATTGTCATAAATTTTCAATAGTAGAATGCTGGAATGATTTCTCAAAAAACTAGAAATGGTCTAAATTTGCTTAACATCAATAATATCATTTAACATTATTCTGAAGTTTTTAGTCAATTCAATTAGACAAAAGATAAAATAAGTGTAAATACTAAAAAGAGGAAACACAAATTTGAAGATAGTAGTCCAAACACTTCTAATAATAGTACAAATTCAACAAAATGGTTGGTTATAATATAAATATTGAAAAATCTGTTATTTTCTTATACATCAGTTCCAAACAGATTTAGTTGTATTTCAGAAAAGTAAGGTACATGAACAAGTCTGTCTTGGAAGAAGTATACCCCAAGTGTTCCTTAGGAGCAAGGGTGGCAGCACTTTCCTTACATACTGTGTACATATCATCAAGGGGGACCAGAGAAGGAAATCATGTTTGGCCAAGCCAAGGGTGACCAGAAGACAGGAAGATCCTCAGCAAGATGGATTGCCAGGTGGCTTCAACAGTAGGCTCCGACACAGCAGTGGCTCTGAGGGTGGTGGAAGACCCGACAACGTCTTGTTCTGTTGTACACGGGGTCACTATGAATTGAAACCTACTCAACAGCACACCACAATGAACAACTAGGTAGACTTCCTGTTCCTGGGGAGGATTGTCCCTGGCATGACAACCAAATGCCACCAGGGTTTCTGAGTTCCTCTTTGGGCAGAAGTTTGAATTCCTCATCTTTGGTGCCATATTGGAGCTGTGGGTAATGACCTTGCGCATGGCTAGGACTCTAGGTCAATAAATTCAGGTTTTATGCTGCTTGTGAGAAAGATACTCTCTTCTCGGAAATAGGGATTATGTGTATCACTCATGCATTATTTAGCATGTGCTGGTAAGGCCTAGAGCCCTGGTGGTACAGTGGTTAATAGCTCAGCTGTTAACCAAAAGGTTAGCAGTAGAAATCCACCAGCTACTGCTTGAAGAATCTATGGGGCAGCTCTGTTTGGCTGTTTGGTCCTACAGGGTTGCTATGAGTTGGAATTGACTTGACAGAAATAGATGAGGTTTGTGTTTTCTTTTTTACTTAGTAACAGCCTGAAATATACAGATGACACAACCTTGCTTCCTGAAACTGAAAAGGATTTAAATCACTTACTGATGAAGATTAAAAACTACAGCTATCTTCAGTATGGGTTATACCTCAACATAAAGAAAACAAAAATCCTCATACTGACCAGTAAGGAACATTTGCTGTGATAAATGGAGAAAAGACTGACATTGTCAAGGATTTCATTTCACTTGAATCCACAGCCAGTGCCCAGGGCAGCACCACTTAAAAAATCAAATAATATATTGCATCAGGCAAATCTGCTGCAGATGACCTCTTTACAGTGGTGTAAAAACAGGAAGTCACTTTGATGACCAAGGTCACTCCTGATCAAAGCCTCACTATTTTCAGTTGCCTCATGTGTATGCAAAATTTGGGCAGTGAATAAGGAAGACCAAAGAAGAAGCAACCTTTGAATTGTGGTGTTGGCTAGAAATACTGAATATGTCATGAATTACAAGAAGAACAGACAGACCTGTGTTAGCAGAAGTACAGCCAGAATGCTTATCAGATGCAAGGATGGTGAGACTTAGTCACACATACTTTGGACATGTTTTCAGGAGGCACCCATTCCTAGAGAAGAACATCATTCTTGGTAACATGGAGAGTCAGCAAAAGAGAGAAAGATCCTCAAAGAGATAGATAGACACAGTGGCTGCAACAAATGCAATAACTGTTGTGGGGATGGTGCCCCCCAGGCAGTGTTTCCATGTTGTGCATACATTCACTGTGAGTTGGAACCAACTCTGTGACAATAACAACAACGTTACAAAGCTGACATGCCGTGGTTATTTGATAAATGCTTACATAACCATCTTACTGTAACTCAGCAAGGGAATCCCAAAGATTCAGTGCTGTACTGTGTGGGTTAATGTGATGACAGGTTCAGCTTAAGCATCTGGTTGGCTGAGCTTGTGGGAATACACTGCAAAATTTAGGGAAGTCTAAGTTGTCATTTGGTTTGGGGTACCCAGTGGTGTTTGCTTGCTCTGGCTTAAATATTGATAAAGGTGATTGTGGATTTAGAAGCTACTTAGGACTTCTCAGCAAGTATCCGAGGTCTCAGAAATCATCTGTTTCTGTGATACTGTCTAGCCAGATCTGTGGAGTTGGATATGGGACAGTACTGGGAATAACCAGACCAGACCCACTGCCATACAACTCATGGTAACTGCATAGGACAGAGTAGAACTGCCTCATTGAGTTTCTAAGGAGCGTCTGGTGGACTTGAACTGCTGACCTTTTGGTTAGCAGCCACAGCAGTTAACCACTAACAAGCACCCGGGTTTCCCATATGCACCCTGCCTATTTCTTGAAGTGGCTGGCCTGCAGTTTCTTTGCAACCTTGCTTTCTGTTTTCTGTCCTCTCCTGTATTCCAGGAGAAAAGAAGGACTTTAGCTGCCAAGACGTTCTTCTATAATCCCCTCGAAGCCATCCTGCGAGAAGGTGCCAGAATAAGATGACCGACACCAAGAGTGTCGCCTCAAATTTGTGTCATTGGACTTCATGCTATGCATTCTGTGCTACAGAAGGAGGGCTTTTGTCCAGTTATTTTCTTTTGCAAAGGGAAATAACTTGTAACTTTCCCTAATTGAACACCATTGGTAGCAGGGAACAAAAATCTTTTTTGTTGCCACTAAAGTACCATGACTTCCTTGATAAAAGACAATCAGATAAGATCATCATTCCCCAACCTTGCGCCAAGATGTTCCAGAGCTCTGCAGTTAATTCGCTGAGATGTCAGCAGAAATACTTTAAAAATTTCAAAGGCAACAAAGCAGCATGTCAATTTTTTTCAGACATTGTGGGAAGTGCTAGCTTGAGGCTGTTTACAGTTTCAAGACTGGATTGTGCTACATTTCTTTAGATGATGTCATGTTTTGGTAAAGCTCTCCTTTTGGCAGTTGCTGTGATAAAAAGTCAACCCACTGCCATCAAGCCAGTTTCGACTCATAGCAACAGTGCGGCAAAAAATCAGTGTGGAAGAATGGATTGGACTTGGCGATGCAGAGTGACCATAAATTGGATGCACTTTATGGTTCTATGCATCTATAGAATATCATCCTGCTGACCTCTGGCTGGAGGAAGGAGAGTGGGTGGAGATGGGGGGAAAGGACACTGTTGGGAGGATGAGACATGTATGGAGCAGAGAGGAATAGTGTGCTGTCACCGGGCAGGGAGAGCAGTGGAAGCTGCATATAGGTGGCCATGTATATTCACATGGGAATGTATATTTTTACTCAGTCATAATAAAAATCAGTGTGGAACAGGAGATGAGAGTAGAGGCATCTCATCATGTTGCAACATCTGAGAGCTTGAACACATATCCCATTAGTAAATAATTGTGGCTGTTTAAGAATAGCATACAGGTAATGCTTTTATTCTTTCAGTAGATACATATTATTTGATCATGTGGCTATGAAGTTTCTGAGACATCAATATTAAGTTATTTCTACCTACCTACTTAATTAAGGGAACTCATATATTTCTTTTAGTTTAGGAGTATTTTATAAAAATTACTGCCATATCAAAAGAGCCAAAGCTTGATAAGTTTAGTAGCTACTGGGTTGAAGAGAAATTCTAATTGTTTTTAAGTCTCCTAAGATGTCTGTGGTCTCTGAAATAAATGAAAAATATCTATCATAGAAATATATCAAAAACTGCGGTTGTGAGCAAATTGATCTTGACGTAGATACTTGAAACAAAATAAATAAATGCAATTGGAGAGGGTTACTTAGAGATCAATTCCAGTTTCTGAGCTCTGGGTCAGACTTCACCTAGTAACAGTTTCTAAAAATTGAATATTCAAACTTTGGAGTTATTATCTTTATAATGATCTGTAAATTTCAAAAAACTGAGGGACAGGGAAATTTATTTACATAGCAACCAAATGAGAGGATGGTGACTCAAAATTTTGGTTTGTGGTATTTCCTGTATCTTCTAAATTGAGGTAGAGTAGGAAGCTTTTATTCTTTAATTCATGAAGCAAAATTCCAGTCTGACTTTATAATTAGAAATAATTTAAGAGTATACTGTCCTTGTTCTGTTTTATGATCAGCTTAAATTTGTCCATGATACAGCCAGGCAGGTTGGAAAGAGTTTTGTCTTAAAATAATTTTCAGGTAGTGTGTTGCTGCAGCCTGCCTATGACTTCATTTCCTGTGTGTGGGCGTTTCTGCGTGTGTGTGCATGTGTGTATGCGTGTGATTTTTTTTACTTCTTTAATTAGAAGTTACCAATTCCAATTTCCAAATATCACAGTATTATCTTTTTCACAAATGCCAATAAATTACTCTCTGAGTCCCCGTATTTATTTTAGTTGCATGAATATTGCAGAAATCAATGGCTGAGTATGTTACTTTCTGAAGTTAAATGAACAATCAAAAAGTTCTCTGTATCCCTTGAAAGTTTAAAAAATCACAAGCTTTCCGTGAAGGCCAGAATCCAGGTTAATGTCGTTTTTCTGAAAGCCGTATTATTTAAAAATAGTCACTAATCACCAAAGAGGCTTTGCAGATCATGTTTCGTCATTTGGGGACACTTGAAAAAAAAAAAAAATTACATGGAGGTAACTATTTCATCTGACTGAAGTTAGATGTGTTCAGAAAGTTTCAAGTATATCCTACTGAATGCAGCCATAGAAGGGAAGTAAAAGGTAGTCAGGATGGAATGAAAGCTCAGACGAGAACTCGAGGAACCAGCCAATCTCACATTTTCTAGATGTTTTACTGCTAACCCAAAACTAAATAGTTACCCACTGAGCTTGATGTGACTTTGGAAAGGGAAAAAAAATAAGAGATATAATCGCTGCCTCTAGTTTTCAAGTTGTGTTACTTTGTATGTGTGCTTTTCCCACGACCTTTGCAAATGTGTTACTGTAGTTCATTAGACAGATGCAGAGAGGTAAGGAGGCACTTGAGGAAAATTTGGACAATAGGACAGACAATATTTTAGCATATTCAACTTTGATAATTGTAGTGATTTGTAACCCAAAAAAGAGCATGAATTTAGAAAATAAAGAAGTTAGCAACGTGTAATCTTCGTTTCGTATTTGGTGAATGTACTCACTAAAGGAAAAGAGAAAGTATTTAGGCATCAAGGGACACCACTCTGAAAAGTCTTACAAATGAGCTCATAGATCTTCAAACATTTTTCATGTAACTAATGACTCTGCTTTGTCTGTAGACATCTTTCCTTTGAGTTTATTTTAAGTCTTGCTTGTGTACTGAACCTTTCAGCAATAAATAGTATCCATCTTTGTCCATGATGGTGGATTTGACATTAAAATTGATTTTGTCTGAGATTAGAATTGCCACCCCTGTTCTTCTTTGTTCATTGTTAGCTTGATATATATTCTTCCATCCCTTAATTTTCAGTTTGTTTCCATCTTTAGGTCTCAAGTGAGTTTCTTGTAGACAACATATGGATGGGTCATGTCTTTGGATCCAAGATGACACTCGGTGTCTCTTTACTGGAACATTCAGTCCATTCACATTCAATTTAATTGTTGATAGGTATGTGTTCACTGCTGCCATTGTGATATGTTTATTTTTATGTTGATGTTTTCTCTGTTGTTCTTATTAGTCTGTTCTGGGACATTCTTTTTTGTGAGTTGATTTTTCACCTTTTTCAGAGCTGGTTTTGTAGTTATTGAGACTCGTGTGTTACATTTCTTGAAATGGTGTGATACATCTTTGTTGTGCTTTACAGCTGCCCCTATGATCCCCCTTAATAAACTATATATAAACCCAATTTTAATTACTACCAGTCTTGTCATCTTCCTCTCCATCTGGAAGGACTGTACCAACTGTAGTACATCCCTCTTTTTATTATGATGACACCATAGTTTTCATGATGATCACTGGATTGCTTCTTTCTGTATCAAAGCTGTGATTGACTTTGGAGCCTTCCCTAAAAGAGTAGAGTATTGAGTAATGTGTCGTTCTAAAATATAAAGTTAGTGGTTTTGTTCTTCTAAGCCAGAGCCAAGAACTTCTTACAGTATTTCTTGTAGTTTGGGTTTGGTTTTTATAAAGTCTCTGAGTTTCTGTTTATCTGGGAATGTCTTAATTTCATTTTTATATTTGAAAGATAGTTTTGCAGGACATATAATTCTTGGTTGGAAGTTCTTCTCCTTCAAGGCTTTGAATGTGTCATGCCACTGTCTCCATGCCAGCATGGTTTCTGCTGAGAAATCTGATGAGAGCCTACAGGGTTTCCCTCTGAATGTTAGCTTTGCTTTGAGTCTTGATGCCTTTAAGAGTTGCTGCTTATGTTTCATCTTGTTAAGTTTGATTATAGTATGTCTTGGAGTCTTTCTTTTGAGATTTATATTGGGTGGCGTACGATACGCATCTGAGATGTCTATATTCTCTTCATGATTTCTGGGAAGTTTTCTTTCAGCAGCTCAGCAACGATACTCTGTGTGTTCTCAGATGTCTCACCCAATTAATCGAAGGTTGTTCCTCTTAATAGAGTCCCACATGCTTGTTAATGCTTCTTCATTTTTCTTGTTTCTTTTTTCTGATTTCTGCTCATAGACGCTGGCATCAGTAGCTCTGTCTTCCAAGTCAGAAATCCTTTTTTCCATTTGTTCCATTCTGTTTTCTTGGCTTTGCATGGAAGTTTCTATGTCTTCAATTTTGTTCTTGATCTGTTGGATTTCAGAGTACTAGTGTTCCATCAGATCAAACAGCTTGCTTAATTTTTCATTTTGTTCTGCTGCATTTTGTATGAGATCTAGAAAGGCTCTGTATATAATCATTTTGTATTCACTTTCTGATGCTTTCATAAAAGTTTCTTCATCTGGAAAAGTCCTTGGTTGCTTTGTTTGGGAGCCTTCTGAAGCCATGGGTGATTTCTTGTATGCCACAATTGTCTGTTGCTTTTTGGGTCCCATGTGAGTATGTAGAGGCTGAAAGAGGTACAGTGAGGATGGATTGCAAATGTTTCTCTAGGCTGTCTTCAAATGTAAAGCAAAAGATATCTGACCACTTCACAAGTCAGTTAGGCTTTCAGGTGTAGAGGTCCCTCTTCTCAACTGACAAAGTAAGTGCCACTATATCCAACCCCAGATGATACAAACTAGTTCAGAATACAGCAATGCTACTGCCCTGTTGGCCTGTGCTGACAGGGCCTAGCCTTAGACGACCCTGCGTAGAGCACTGGTTTTGTGATAGAAAAGCGCTCTCCTGTGGGCAGGCTCTGGCTCTCAAGCTAAGAATTAGGTCCAGCTGTGGCCACTGTATCTGAGATGGCATCCTCCACACAGGCAGCAAACAGAGGGGCCAAAGGTGCTGAGAGGTAGTGATTCCTCTGCTTCTGTTGCAGGGCTTGCAACGTAGGTGGCACTGGGAAAATTACTGCTTTTCTGTTGGAGAAGCGCTGTCCGGTTTGCAGGCGCTGGCTCCCAGGCTAAGAACGAGGTCCCGCTAAAATCTCGGTACCAACATGGCGTCCTGCACCCTGACCGCAGAGCTCCGCACAAACTCCGCTGAGGCAGCTACAAAACGAAAGGCTCAAAGTGGCTAGATTAACAGAGTCCCGAGCCTGGCTCTCAGAATGTGGGAATTTCGCCTGCCTATCCCCCCAGCAGTGCGTCTGAGTCTAGTCGCCAGGCAAGGCCCAGCTCCGCCCGCCGGCCGAGACAGAGGAAAAAAAGTCGAACTGGTGCGTTTACCTTCCATCCGTTAGAGCCGGGGCTAGCCAGGAGCGGGAGTCAGCGAAAGAGAGGAGGTTTTTCGCTCAGTGGTATGAAGTCCCAATTAACAACCCTGTGCTGTGTCCTGGGGCTGATTAGGTGATCAGAAGGCTCAGTTTGATTATCAGTTCAGGTCTTGGTTTCCAGAGGGATATAAGGAGACGGGGGCTTAGTCCGCCAGCTTGAGTTCGCCCTCTCCTTTGAGTTTATTTTATGTGTGGAAATCCAGGGTAATGGATATGTCCAATTTTCAAACTTCTTTGAAAGTGTCATGAAAGATAGCAAGTATCAGTTGCTTTTTATTATGCCATCGCACAGAATAAAACTTCGGTACTAATCCCCAAGAATTAATTTATAACTGTATTAGGGAGCATTTACTAAATGACCATTTTATACCAAACTCTGAGTTAGGGGCTTCGTTAGAATGACTTTATTTAATTATACAAACTTGGGCTGAGTTAGCATCTATTACTATCTCCATTTTAAAGATTAGAATACTGAGATCCAAGGAGGTTCCAGAGCCAGCATCCAATTAATTATTTGGCCAATCCGGATTTAAACCCAGCCCACTTGACCTTAAAGTCAAAGTTCATTTTACCCCCATAGTTCGCCAATCACAGAGTCAGGTTATAGCTTTAAATTAATATAGACAATGTACATAGCTTTTCATTAACACCCTTAAAGCCAACCTTTTATGAAACTCCTAATGTGTCATAAAATTTATGGTGGCTTAGAATCAAAGAAGTGGAGTGTTAGAGAAAAAAGGGATGACCACCAGTTCTTGAGGTTAGGGGTGGAGAGCTGCTAGGCAAAAGAACACAGAAGGGTGGGGGAAAAAAATGAGTCTTTTGCGGGGGTGGAGGGGTCGGAGGAATAAACTTGTTACTTCCCAGAAGAAGAGAGAGCTTCATCATGGTTCCACTGTTTAAGAAATGCAAATTAGCTCTCTGAAGCTGAAGGAGGAGCCCACTGGTACATAGGTGGCTACACAGTTCTCTTTGCTCTTTGATCAGGAAAACCAGTCCAGTGAGGACCTGGCTTGGGTATATAAGTAAAGTAACCTACTGCTGACAAGTTGATTCCAACTCATAGCAGCCCTATAGTGCAGGGTAGAACTGCTCCATAGAGTTTCTAAAGATGCCTGGTGGATATGCACTGCTAATCTGTTGGTTAGCAGCTGTAGCACTTAACTACTCTGCCAGGGTTTCCAGAAAGTTCTTCGTGAACTATTGTTATTTTTCTTTTAATAATTTCATTGTAAATAAAAGATGGTTAACTAGAAAAAGAGAAGTTGGAAACCAAGGATCCCATGCTTCCAGGAAGAAAACATCCTAATTTTGTGGTTCACTGGTGTGAAACTTCTGGAAAATACATAAATACATTTGGGGAAGTGATCCGTGACCTGAGCAAGGGTCAGCTAAATGAGCTCATTTACCATGTGAATATACATACTGCATTAAGTAAAATTAAGAGATGATTATTGAGTCCATTTTAAATTCATATTACTGTGAACTGATTTCTTAATTTTTAGAGAGCTCTGAAATTGAACAGTATAATTCAAAATGTGAAGCTTACCCTTATTAATATGAATTCCTTAAACTGAAAATGAAGCATAGTTACTAACATTTCTGGAAAAAAACGTGGCAGTACTGAGTTGTCATCTCGATATTTCAGGGAATTTAGTTAAATGTCTTTTCCTCTAAAATGTTTTCACAGAGTTTAGCAAATTGACTATGTAGGTTAACATGAGAATCGTAGTTAAGAGCGTGATTAAAATGGTATATCAATTAGGTCTGGCATCATTGAACAAACACATAGTAGTACAGGATAGCTTTTTGAAGCTATTTTTTCAATCACATAAAATTCTGAGTCCAAGAAAAACCAACATTATTCCACCTGGTGCATTAGTTTTTGACTTGAACTACGTAATTCAATCTTCACTGCTCCCTCAGAAATAAAAAGACTACTGTTCAGTCAGTTCTAACTCACAGCAATCTCAAGTATTGTAGAAGGGAAACTATGTCCTCCAAGATTTTTCAAGGCAGATATTGTTGAGAAGCAGGTCACCAGGCATTTCTTCCAAGCTGCCTCTGGTTGAGTTTGAAGTACCAGTCTTTGGGTTAGAGTTATAGTGTTAAACTACCAAGCAGGGATTCCTATGGCCCTCGTAAGCCAAACCAAACCAAAATCACTGTCATCAAGTTGATTCTGACTCATAATGACCCTACAGGACAGAGTAAAACTATTCCATAAAGGTTCCAAGGAACACCACGCAGCTTCGAACTGCTAACCTTTTTGTTAGCAGACATAGCACTTAACTACTATGCCAAAAAAATTTCTAACTCCACTGACATCAAGTCAGTTCTGACTCATAGACACCCTGTAGGACCATTAAAACTGTTCCATAAGGTTTTCAGGGAGCACCTGGTAGATTCGAACTAACAGCCTTTTGGTTAGCAGCCATAGCTCTTAACCACCATGCCACCAAGGTTTTCTGGCTCCCCAGTTAGTTATTATTATTTATTCTTTATAGATGTTGATTTTGAGTCCAGTGACATGCTAGGTACATAAAACTAAGAAGTACAAGACCCAGGTGGCAAATTTCCATGCATGCAAGCCAACAACAAACAACAACAAACAGAGGTGAATTTTATCACAAATGTGCATTTTGCAGGAACATCCATCCACATGTGTTGAAATAATTTAGTGTTTTCAGAAGATATTTTTAAATAAATAATAAATAAATAAATAATAATCTAATTTTGACTTTTAAACAATATTCTATGCATGGCTTGGAGGAAGTCCCACCCACCTCATCCCATGAAACGTAAGGAGCATTTTCTTGTCTGTTGAGGATGAGAGTTGAGAAATTACACGTTTCTAAAAGATAAAGTAAAGCCAGTTGTTCTGCCACCTTGCAGCTGAACTGTGTTGAAAATACACCGTGCAAAGCTGCAGATTAACAATACTTAGATGCACGGGCTTGCTGTAATTTCAGGCTGCTTGAATTAACTCCCTCTGACAAGTCCTCCCTTGCAAACCACTAACAGCAAAGTGTCTCTTCCTCTGTTGCTATGAGCCAGGCTCCAGTCTCGGGGAGTTTTTACATTGTTTCTGATGTACTGGTGCTGGGAAGAAGTGGACTCCTAAGCTTTGAAAGCCTGACTACCCAAAGGGTAGAAACCCAATTGCCAGTGGTTTATTCAGATTTGACAGTTCTCAGTGTGATTCTGTCTTTAGTAAGACAAGAAGGCAAGAGAAAAGCTCCAGAGACTTCCTTCTCTTCATTTCTGTAATAGTTTTCTTGGCACAGGAGGCTTAAGAAGATTTGTACAGCCTGCTCTGTTTTCGTTAGTGGCCAGTGCAATGCTATTGGGTAAGTTAATGTGTGAGATTCTGGAAAAGCAGAGTGCAATCTGTGTGGATGTTTTAGTCCATTTTTTTTAGAAAAACCTGTCCTTTCTGTTAAGTACAAGACAGCTGAAAACAAAGAGTAAACATATTTTGTATTTTCTAAACTTAGACTAGGAACTCTAGTTTTGCTCTGTTTGTTGAATGCAATATCATGCCTCACTGGTTTTTTTTGGTATGAAGATGTTAAAATAACTTTTATGGAACTGACAAGGGAACCTGATTGAGTTTCAATATAGTCATTGTTCTTGTCATGGAATGGAACAATATTTAATGATTTCTTTGTATTTCCATATGCAACAAAATGCATCAGCATTTTCAGTCTTAGCTATGGCCACTCTGTTACAAAAACTGCCAGAGCTGAATTACCCTGTGGTTTGCTTTTCCCTTCTTTCCCAAGGAAAGTGTAGCTGGTTAGTTGAGAAAAAAAAATACACATTTGTGTTCAGTATGGTACTAAAGGCTTCCTTTAAAGCCCTTGTGGTTTAGTCAGTACCACGCAAGTGTTTCATGTAAGAGATGAATGAATGAATGTTACATTGAAATAATGTTCATGTGTATTTCTCTTACAAAGTGAATTTTAGTGCTATACCCTGTATCATTTATTAGTTACATGCTGTTCTTCATTTTTCTTTTAGAACTGATTAATTCCTGAATTAAAGGATTGGTGAATATACTTAATAGTCAATAAACAATAGTCAATAAAATAAATGCTGAATATACTTAATAGTAGCCAGCCAGCCAAGTGCCGTCGAGTCAGATCCGAGTTCGATAACTTAATAGCAGATACATCATTTATTCGACATGAATTGCTGTATATGTCATTAATGCTTTAAAGATAATATTTGGTAAATTGAATGACAGAGAAAGAGGCTACTAAAAAACAGAATGAATCATATTCAAAGCATTTGACTATTTATTGAAGATATTTTTTCCTCTCTGGGAAAGCAGGAAACCCTGGGAGCATAGTAGTTAAGTGCTACATCTGGTAACCAAAACGTCGGCGGCTTAAACCTGCCAGGCACTCCTTGGGAACTCAGTGGAGCAGTTCTCCTCTGTCCTATAGGGTCGCTATGAGTTGGAATGAACTTGATGGCAGTGGGTTTTACAGGAAACCCAAACCAAACTCAACCCACTGCCTGCAAGTCAATCCTGACTCATAGTGACCCTATAGCATACAGGAGAACTGCGCCACAGAGTTTCCAAGGAGTACCTGGTGGATTTGAACTGGCAACCTTTGGGTTAGCAGACATAGCGCTTAACCACTATAATGTCAGGGTTACCAAAATCTGGACTGAGTGAGGTGAATGAATATTCTCCTCAGGTATTCTTACTCTTCAGACATAGGTTGGCTAAATTCAGTGTGAACTTACATCTTTTTCAGGAACTTCTGATGCCAGATTTATGGAATTTAAGTTGGAATGTGTTTAGGTAAAATAAATGATGGACTTTAAAATAGGGCTCATGAACTTGGAATTAAGCTTTGGCATTCTTGGCATGAACTTGGCATTCTTTTAAAACGTAATAGAACTGCATGTATTATATGAGTATATAATGTATACTGCATATATTATGTGTTGTATACCTATGATTAGGTATACCTGTGATTAGGTATACAATACATAATGTATGTGACACCTTGTTGAAAGAACTGCAAAAGACAGTATTCTTCCTTCCCCCACATATTTTTCATTTTTTACTTTCTCCCCTGACAGTTCTGATGGCGTGTTGACATTTTAAAATATCAAAGCAGAGACTAACCATTGATACAGCTGTCTGACTTACCGCTGTTCCTTATTATAGCAGTCACGTTACCACAGGCCATACTTCTGTCAACAACACTTCATCACGAATGCCCCAATTGCCCATATATGCATGGAAGCTTGGAGCATCGCCTGCCAAAGATGTCATAAATCAAGGAGCAAATTGTGCGGTTGCTTCTGCAGTGCAGTGCTTGGGTTTCCTTGTGTCCTCAGCGGCCACAGGTTCACCCCAAACTTACTAAGTCTCTCAACAATCCATTAGCTGGAGAACAAGTGTCTGCATTCTTTTTGTATCATATTTTATAGGACAAAAGGGTGACCTGCTAGAAATCAGAATATGGATCGTAATCTTAAAGTGTCCCTTGCTAGTGATACAGCTTTGAGAGGGGGATGCAAAATAACTGTTTACTTATTTTCTAGGACGAATCACAAGTGGGGTAATTTGTATTTGAAATACAAGTCTTAAGTACTAAGTGGGTATGATTTCACAGAAAATTATGATTGCCATTTCAGAAATTTTCAATACCTATATGAGATAAAATTGATAAAATTGTTGGTAATTTGTCAGTTACTTAAGATAATACTAATAGGTCCAGTTAAAATGTTACTGTTTAGCAGCATCCTTAGCAATAGAATATGTGTGTATGTGTTTGTGTGTGTGTATTTGTAGGCGTTCACACACATGTGTTAACTGTTTACATTTTCCTTTCTAAAGAAAAAGTTGTATAATGCCCATAATCCCAAACCTGGTGGTGTAGTGGTTAAGACTTCAGCTGCTCAATGAAAGGTGCACAGTCTGAATTCATCAAGCTACCCTTGGAAACATCATGGGGCCATTGCACTCCATCCTGTGGGGTTGCTGTGAGTCAGAATCGACACAGTGGCAATGGACAATGTTACATAGCAGGAGAAGAGACCTGGCAATCTTCTTCTGTAAAGATCTTAGCAAGAAAACACTACTGGGCAGTTATACTATGTCACGTGGAGTTGCTGTGAGTCCAAAAAGACTTGATAACACCAAACTGTGATAATTACATATAATCCAGTGACATCTAGTCATGCTTCTTTATGAGAGCACCTAAATTTATGGAAAAGTAGGCATCGCAAAGATTTGTTAAATGATTTTCTTGTCAGTTATAGAGCTTAATGATTTAGTTGTCTCAAATTAATTATAGAATGAAGTAAGCTATAAATATATAAATGAAAGCAGTCATGGAATTGCAATAGGAAAGGCCATAGAAAGCATGCAGTCTGGTCACTGTCTTTGAGAAATCATTATTCTCTTCGTTCATTTTATCTCCGCAAGAAGTTTTCATTACATTTGATATTTGAGCCAGTTACAAATAGATAGATAGATGATAGATAGATAGACAGATAGACAGAGATATAGATACACACACATTTAAATAGTACCATTCTGTTTCCAAAGAGATCACATGTTTTTACAAAGGATATGCTATTCTAGTCATTACAGTGGAATTTTTTTTTTTTTTTTTAAATTGGCACCATCAACCAAGTAGCACACAGATTACATAAGCTAGGTCACACATCTAAGAAGAGCCAGAGTTTGGGAATCTAGATATTTTGTTGCGTAAGTCTTGTCCTTTAACCACTGTACCGAAGAGACAGCATTCTTTTTTTTTAGTAGGTTTTTTTTTTTTTTTTTCCTGAAAACAGAAACAAAACAAAACATAAAGTAGATGTTTAAAAGGCTTGTATCATATTTTTCCACTGGCTAGAACCACATTTTCAAAGGTAATTTGCTTTTGTTTCTCATTGATCTTTATTCTCCGTTGGCTTCAAACACTTTAGATTTAATATTCTGAGTTCTTCAGCCTTTGATAGAACAGTAATTATCTAAAGGAACTTGTATGAATCCTCTGTGATGTGTCTTTGTTTGAAGTAACTTTGTGTCAAGTTCATAATACTTTTGCAGTATTTGAAACTATTTGTGTGTTCATCTGTGGACAAATATTTTATAAAGTGTATTTTTATCCACTATCTTTCCTTTATTAAGAATAAATATTTGTTGTGCCTACCCTGACCACCCTTTTTTAAAGACCCACGCTCCTACCCTCATCCTGTCTACTCTGCCTGTTTTGGTTTTCTTCACAGCATTTAATTATAGCTGGCTACGAGGTCTGCAAACTTAATTGTTCTCAGTGCTACAGACCTCATTGCTAAATATCACTACGGTCGCCTTCAAAAGTATTGCCCTTGGGAAGGTATGCACTGATGCCGGCACCCAGTCCACCCTTCAGAGCAATTTTGGAACACTTTCTGGAATGGCCATGGCACACGGTGGCAAGGTGACAAGTTCACAAACTTAATTGTATAGTTGTCTGTGACGGACTTTTTAGTCAGTGTGCAAATAGCTATATTGGAACACCTTCCCTACTCACCTGATTGGGAAGAAGATCCTCGTCAGCTATAAAGTCAAAATCTACTTAGGTGTAAGACTGAGTTATCCAGAGTTAACTAGTCCATTGAATTAAAAGATCTTAGTGAGCAAATAAAATTACATACAAGTGAAACTCTTGATTGCTCAAGACACTGTAAGCATTGATTTTTTTTATATTATTACTAGTAGTCTCTGACTTATGGTATATTTGCGTTTTATTGAACGACACTTAGAACCATCCTTGTTTTTCCTTTATGATTTGTGTATTTTTATGTACACATTAAAATATATCTGAAAGTTAGTTTGTAATGTTTCTAGCCCCCAAAGATAAGTAAAGGTTGGATTTATAAAGATTCTGACAGTGATAAAAACTGGAAAAAAACAAGATACCTGTCTTACATTGGAATCAATTTCTGACAGAGTCCTCAGAACAGAATCCTGTCATAAGTCAGGGAGTACCTCTAATACTGAAAACAAAACACTTAGGCCTTGTTTGTTAAATATAGATTTGAAACTTTGTTAATACTTTGGAAATTATATGATTGGCGTGGAAAACTTTGAACCCTTGTTGCGGATAGGAGATATGCTCATCAAAGAAATTTTTCTTCTATGTTTTCCCCTTTTACCTGAAACTTTGATCTAGAAATCTTTATTTTATAGAGAATATTTCAAACTTAAACATATCCACTTCCATTGACTATATTTTAAGAAAATCCTAGAGTGACTGGACCTTTGAGGATGTATGTAATATGGCAGATAGCTTTTTGTTTACCATCAAAAGGAAGACACTCAAGTTTTTTTCTTGTTAATGTCAAGCTATAGAAAACCTTGCAGAGAGAGATTTTTTTCCCTCCAATTTTGTGACAAAGAAATCATAAAGGGTTAGTGTCATTTCTGATTTTTATTTCTAGGCCTAAGAGTACAGATAGATAAATATTTAAATTTCTAACAGTGGGAATTACAATGTAGTCAAGGATATGTCATCATCAGCACACAAAACATCTTTTAAGTTTCTTGATTAGATTTTACAAAGACTTATTAGTGTGGCTAAAGTACCCCTAGCACAAACAATTATTAATACAATGTCAAATGGGTCTGTAGGTGAACTCAATTACAGTGGCACAGTGGGGCAGGTAACTGTAAAAGTCATTGACATTATTGTTCTCTGAAGGTCAAAGGCACTGGAGTGGAGAATGGTGAAATTAGATGACAGAGCAGAATAAGAGCCTGTGATTGAAGATGTTCTGGATCATAGACCTTTATTGTACTTTGATTTTTTTTAAAGCTTACTTTATTTGGGTCTTTCATCTGTGAAAAAAATTAGTATATGCCGTACTATAGTTTGATTGAAGTATTTGAACTTTTATGAACATGCATTTTTTTCTTTTTTTCCATCTGAAGAAGTATTTTTTCTTTCTGGTAGCCCTCCAGCTGTGATGCTAACTTGCATTAGTTAGTAATCCACATCTCTCCAATCTGAAGTCCTGCTACTTTTTCTCTTTATTACAAGGTCACAGCCCTTTGTATTCATAATTATTTTTTACTGAAAAACATGAACGTACTTGAAAGCTTAGTAGACTTAAACTACTTGAAAGAGGACTCTTTAAATCGGGGACATCACTGGTAACGTAGTTGCAATTATCCCTAAACTTTCATTTCTAATAAAAGTGCAACAAGTTTATAGAATTTAGGCTTCATTTTTTCATACAGAAAAATTAGTCGCATTGCCCGGGTATTACCTTGGCTTTTGAGTAAGGTTTGGAACTGTAGGATCTGAACCTCTTAGCAGGGATTTAAACCTGGATCATTCATGCATTAAATTTGTGACATTAATTATGCTAAGTAAATGGGGACGTGGGGCTGTACAAAATGAGATAATGTTTGTGTTGTCATGAAGATTCAGTCTGTTGGGGGAAACAGACATTCAGAAAGTACACTTGAAAATGAATATGTAATTACAAATGGTGATGAATGGTATGAAGGAAAACATGGGCGCCAAGAGAAAACAGTAAGAGGTATTCATTTAGACTGATAACTTTGCAAAACTGAGACAGGAAATTATAGTATCGGTAATGAGTTTGTCTACTCTACACAGGCCAGTGTTGACACAGCTAAAACAAATTGTATATCTCATCCAAGTTTCATTTTTACAGAACATTTGTAGCCTCATTGATGCTGCAATGATTGAAATAAGATTTCATGTATGTTGTTCAAAGGTCACATTGATCTTGCGTCTGCCAGCTCTGCCATCTTCCTTTTTCCTCTCCTCCCACACAACACTTCCCTCTTCGGCAGTTCTCCTCTGCTTATAGGGTTGCTATGAGTTAGGATTGATTCCACGGCAGTGGGTTTGGTTGCAACTGATGTGAGTGAACCTCCTTTCTTCTAGTTACCAGGCTTAAAGCTCTCGAGTCACCTTGGGGCTGTCTCTGTCTTGTCTTCTCTCTTCTTTCTTCATCTACTTACATGTAAGAGCATTCTTTCTGGCTGTATTCTTGTCTTACTCCAATTTATTCTCCAAGTTTCAATGGACTAGTGGTCCTTAAACCTGACTTTTCTAAGTTGCTTCTTTCCTCAGAAGCCTCCAATGGCCCCCTTACTCTCTTGTACTTAGACTGGATACCTTGAATTCAGCTTTTAAGATCCTTTACAATCTGAGTCTATTCAAATAAGTTGAACTCTGTGTATACTATGTTATGTAAAATTCCAAAATCCCAGATGGTTTAGATTGCTGGGAAACTTACAAACCAAGAGCCAACAAGAAAGACATGAGGATGGGGGTGTATTCAAGGGAAAACAATGTGACAAAATAAAGCTTGGACTCATTTCAGTGGTCTTTTTTCAAGCCACTCTATCTTGGCTCATCAGACTGAACTTTTAGGGAGACTGAGTCTTCCTGTCTATTGTATATTTTATGTGCTAAGAAAAGGTGTCTTCCGAACAGGCAATTTTTCTTCTGTCTGAGAAGGCAGACTTGTAAGAAATTGCTTTTGGTTAACAAAACTTTCCAGTGCACAGTTCTGAAATGAATTCTAAGGTGACAGGGTTGATAACACCATCAGGCATAAAGGTGTGTCATGTGACCTAACTGCCAGGGTTATAATACACTTACTGGTTTTGTGATCTCAGTGAAGTTACCCCATCTCCATCAACCAGTTTCTTCATCATTAAAATGGCAATAATGCCAGTACCGACTTTATTTGGTGATTGTAAAGTATAAGTGAGTTAAAGCCCTTGTGGTTTAGTCAGTACCACGCAAGTGTTTCATGTAAGAGATGAATGAATGAATGAATGTTATATTGAAATAATGTTCATGTGAAGATTATTTTAAGTCATGCATAGGCTTAAAAATGGCTTGTTCATAACTGCTAACAACAGTGCATACTTTTCCTGTCCAGAGGACAAATACTCCTCCACATATGCTCGTTCTGTACAATTTATGACTAAATGATTACACACTTAACTAGATACATCACTTATAAATGAGACTTATTAGGCAAATCAGGTAATTGATTGTGGTGGTATTTTAGGGAGCATCCTTAATAATTCTTGCAACAAAGAGCTGAGATGTGCCAAGGGCCATAGGACAGTGAAATAAAACATTTTTTGCTTACCTTCTTGCTCACATGTTGTAAGAAGCATTTTTGCAATCCATGTTTAAGTGGCGATGTGAATTATTTGCTAAATAAAGAAGTGAAGGAACTATGTGTAAAAACCAAATTAATCCTATTTAACAGATTTGTTTACTAATATATATGCAAATTAAGTTCATGTGTAGTAGAATCCAGCTGCCAGGCAAACCAGCCTTCACTGGGGCTGAAATTGTTTAACTGTCTCAACTGGAACAAGTTGGCCCCCAAATCTAGACTTTCTGATTGTATCCCTAGGAATCTTCCATGCTGTGTTATCAATCTGTAACCTGTTCTTGGTCATAAATATCTTACTGGACAATGAGAAAGGAAGAAGAATTGATGCATTCAGATTGCAGAGTTGGTGAAAAAACATTGAATGTACTGTGAATTGCCTGAAGAACAGACAGATCTTTGACACACAAGACTTTGCTGTGCTTGCTCTAGAAGCTTCATCAGGAAAGACAAGTCTCTAGAAAAGGACATCAGGGTGGATAAATTAGAGTGTCAGTGAAAACGGGGAATGGATAACACAAGAGCGGTGACAGTGGACTCTAATGTAGCATTAGTCGTGAAGATGATACAGCATGAGAGGATGTTCTGTCAGACATAAGGTTGCCAAGAGTAGGAATCGACTCACTGGCAACTAACAACAACAACGTATTTCTAATGTCTATTATTATCTGTATGATGCCAAGCCCTCAGAAGCACAGTGTTTGAGAGCTGGGCTGATAGCCAAAACTTCATCAGTTCAAGCCTACCAGCTTCACTTTGGGGCACTTCTGTTCTGTCCTACAGGTTTGCCATGAGTCAGAATTGACTCACTGGGAATGGGTTTATATAATATAGTCAAAAAGTCATTTGAGCCTTAGAAGTTAAAACTGCAGGCATGCACACACACACACACACACACACACATACTTGCAGATGTGATTGCAAGAAAAAGTTACCTGGTAAAAAGTAAAGATCTTTATATGCTGGATAGTTACAAAAATGATCTATTATAAATCCTAATCGTAAGTAATTTTTGATGAACACTAGTCATTTAAAGAGTAGCAACATAGATTGTCTTCAAAATAAAGTAATGCATTCACAAGTCATTTGTATCAAACTCTTATTTGGAGATAACAGGCAAGAACATAGAGCATCTTTTAACCTTTGGTATGTCAGGTTTCATAAAACCTTCTTTCTAAGTATCTCTCCATCCCAAAAGATACACACAATCCAATACTGTTTTCACATGAATTCCAAAATAAGATTCAACAATATTAGTAATAACTTGCTTCTGAGACTAAGGGTATTACATGACATGATGAATATTAGTTTTCTTCCTTCGGTCTAAAAAACATGCTCAAGTCTCATTAGTATTGAAAGAAGACTTTCTCAATCAATACTTATTGGTACAATTTCTCTCAAAATTAGTTTTTATTATTACCATTGAATTACTATGCAAATAGTGAAAATAACCAATTAGTTGAGAGCTAATGATGTGCTTATGAACTGTGTTAAGTCCCTAACTGTACTTCTGAACTAAGAGTAAATCAAATTAGAATTCTTCAGTTGAGGAAACGGAGAGTCAGAGTTTCAATGCTGTATTTAAGAGGCAAGAAAGTATGAAACTTGTTCAGGTTTTGCTGTCTGTACTTCTTTACATTGACTTGGGAGCATTTTAACTTTTTAAAAATACTTGATTAACCTGAAGATTCCCTGACAGAATTGCATTTAGATAAAACTTGTTTGTTGGTATTTGTCAAGATGCACAAATTTTAAAGGTTCTCTCTCTCCCCTCAAATAAAAAAAAAAAGAGTATTAAATTTGTATTTTCTATGTCCATACCGGTAGGCTAGGTCAAGACAAATTGAAAGCATGTGGTCTGTAGATAATCCGGTAATTAGAATTGTAGAGCCTTGGTCTCTGTAGAGAAGAGTAAAAACTATAGTTTCATTGTCTTCTTTAATCAGTGTCACTCATTTTATTATGCAGTTTTATAAACCAATTCACTGTTACAGTACTTCATACCCAGAAAAAGACAGAGAAATTCAGTATAGGGCCAGAGAAACAGAGGAAACTGTGGAGAAACTTTTTAATGGTTTATGCCACAAATCTGGAGGAGTTTAGTGTAGACTTATCCCAGAAGAAAAGTAACCTAAAGTATACTTTAGAAGAAAATAATTTAATCAAACATAGTTCACCATTTTTAAACATGCAAGTTTCCAAATCAAGTCAGGTTTCAAGGCAGAGTCAATTGCAGATCGGAAAGTGGTAAACAGGAAGGAACCCACAGCTGCAAAATTCCAGATGTTTCCCTCTCCCTTTTAGGTTCAGACCTTTGATTCTCCTTTAGGGAAATCATCCTCAGTCTGGTTTGCAGAAAGCCCTGAATCTGCTCTGGCCCTATGCCCCTGTTCTCCAGGAAATACTTTGAGATAGGCCAAGGTAACAGTCCATAAACCAAAAAAAGCCAACCCTATTGCCGTTGAACCTATTCAGACTCAGCAAACCTTTAGGACAAAATTGAGGTGCCCCTTAGGATTTCCAAGGAGTGCTTGGTAGATGTGAAGTGCTGACCTTTTGGTTAGCAGCTATAGCAATTAACCACCACACCACCTCTTACTGAGTAGTCCACCAAACCAAGTGCACTGCTGTTGAGTTGATTCCAACTTATAGCAACCCTATAGGACAGAGTAGAACTGCCCCATAGAGTTTCCGAGGAGCACCTGGTAGATTTGAACTGCTGACTTTTGAGTTAGCAGTTGTAATTCTTAACCAGTACACCACCAGGATTTCCACCAGTCCATAGGTAATTATTATTGCTGTAATGAATGTAAAACAAAACAAAAGTCTAACAGTGGACAAAGGAACAATCCTGGTTCTAAAATAAATAAATAAATAAATGTCTACGCTGTTACTCTGTCGATGTTTTCTAAGGAAGATATGAGGAGGTTGTGGCAGGATTTTCAGACGCTGGTATCAGACTCACCTGTTCTGCTAGAGAAACCATAAAGTCAAGAAATAGGGTGGACGTGGCTTTCGATTCAGCGTATGTTGCTTCAGGCACCTTAACTTTCTCAAGAACATAGTAATCCTGACTCCCAGTCAACTGACTGTTGAAGTTTATGACTCCCTACTTCAGTGGCTGTAGAGACTAGCTGTACTCCAGGATGCTTGTCCAGGATTAAAACATCAAACTTACGTCTACTCAATATTTAATCAAGAGATGGTAAGACAGATCGAATACCAATGTTAAGTAGCCTGAGGGAGGTGTTGCTCACTGCTTGAATGTCAGAAATCTGTCCCTGGATTTAGCTGCACGCAAAATGCTGCTTCAAGTTCTAAAAACTTGCTTTTTCTAATTGCATTTTGAATTGTTTTTCCAGAGGCCTAAGTAGGGTAGGGAAAGCCTGCTGATGTGTTGGTTGAGTACTATATCTGCTAACCAAAAGGTCTGCAGTTCAAATCCAATGGGCACTCCTTGGAAAGTCTATGGGGGAGTTCTGCTCTGTCCTTAGGGTCACTATGAGTCAGAATCAACTAAACAGCAGTGGGTTTTAGCATGTAGTGTAGTGGCTGAGAGCTATAGCTGCTGACCCAAAGGCCCACAGTTGAAATCCACCAGGTACTCCTTGGAAACCCTCTGGGGAAGTTCTGCACATCCTGTAGTTTCAATGAGTCCTAGTTGACTCAATAGCAGTGAGTTTTGTTTTGGGGGGGTGTTTGGACTACTGGTGGGCCAGTGCTTAAGAGCTTGGCTGCTAACCAAAAAGGCCAGTCATTCAAATCTACCAGCTACTCCTTGAAAACCCTATGGGACAGTTCTCCCCTTTCCTGTAGGCTCACTGTAAATCAAAATCTATTCCCACCAAAAGATTTTGTCTTGTTTAGGTATAATTAGGAGCATTAACAAGAGCAACTAACTAGTTTACTATACCAGTCACCAGTTGCTGTCCAGTCTGTTCCACCCATGGGAACCCCTGTGTGTTAAGCAGAAGTGTGCTCTGTAGGGTACTGGATGGTAGATTTCATAGAAGTAGACCCACAGTGTCTCTGGGTGAACTTGAATTTGCAGCTTTGCAGTTCGAAGTCAAGTGTGTGAACCACTGGCCACATCCAGAGGCAAGGATGTCAGTTAGAACACTGTGTCTGATATCACAAAGGCCTTTTTTTTCCTGCTTTATCTGTCATGATTAACTCATATGCTCTTTTTCAGTAGCCTCATTGAGGTGTGATTACTCTCCATGTAATTCACTTGTAGAAGTGCACAATCCACTCACTTCTAGGACATTTGCAGAGTTGTGTAAACATTACCACAGTCAGATTTTTTCTTTTTTTTTTAATTATGACTGAGTGAAAATGTAGATTCACATATAAATTTACATGCCCACCTATATGCAGCTTCCACTGCTCTCCCTGTCCAGTGACAACACAGTATTCCTCTCTGCTCCATACATGTCTCATCTTCCCAACAGTCTCCTTTCCCCCCCTCTCCATCCACTCCCCTTCCTTCATCCAGAGGTCACTGATTTTTGAAAATTTCTGTCACCTCCCAAAATATCCTTTATTTCCATTAGCGCCAATCCCTATTCTTATCCCAAGCACAAGACTTCCACCAGCTTTTCTGTTTCTATATAAGGAAATTTTGCACAACTTTCTTTCATGGATATTTCAAGTAAATAAAGTTCAACAATGTGTAAGCATTTGCATCAGACATATTTTTCGTAGTATAATGTTTTGGGTGTTCACCCATGTTGAAGCATGTATTGATTAGGACCTTGTTTCTGTTTTTCTACTGAATCATTTTCATTTATATAGACATGCCATATTCACTCATGTATTCCCCATCGATGGAACTTTTCAATTGCTTCACCTTTGCATTATCATGAATAATACTGTAAAGCAACTTGCGTGCAAGTTTTTGTGTGGAAGTGTCTTTCATTTCTCTAAGCTAGATTCCTAGGGATGGAATTGCTGGGCTGTCTGATAAGTATATATTTAGCTTTTCAAGATGCTACTAAATTTTACAGAAAAGACTATACCATTTTGTGTTTTACTAACAGTGGATGCAGTTTCCAGTGTCCCTGTATCCTCACCAACACTTACTATTATCTGTAGCCATTCTGTAGCACTTACTATTATCTGTAGCCATATTACTGTAGCCATTCTGTTGTTGTTGTTGGTAGGTGCTGTCCAGTCAATTTCAACTGACAGTGACCCAAGTGACAGAGCAGGACTGTCCCATAGGATTTTTTAGGCTGTAATCTTTACAGAAGCAGCTCAATGGGTCTTTCTTGCAACAGAGCTGTTGGGTGAGTTCAAACCACCAACCTTTCTTATGCTTAGCAGCCAAGCACTTAACCTTTCCTCTACTACCGATGAAAAATCCTGTCTTGTTATGGTTTTAATATGCGTTTTTTTAATTCCTAATGATGCTGACATTTTTTCATGTGCTTATTAATTTGCCATTCGTTGCCTTTTGGATATTTGTATACTTTGCCCATTTTATAATTGGGTCACTTGTCTCCGTATTCAGTTGTAAAATAATAAAAAGAAGAAAAATATGCAAATCATATTTGATAAAGGACTTCTATACTCTGGATACTAGCCCTTTATCAAATGTGATTTGCATGTATTTCCTCCTAGTCTGTGTCATGACTTTTCACGGTTCTAATGGCGTCTTTTGAGGCAAAAATATTTTAAATTCTGATGAAGTCAAAATTATCATTTTTTCCAAATATATTGTGACTTTGGTATGATAGCTAAGAAATCTTTGCCTAGCCCAACATTTTGAAGATTTCCTTCCTATATTTTTTTCTGTTTTATAATTTACCGCTTAACTTTGTCTTTTCAAGTTTTTACTCTATGCCAGATTTTGTACTAATCCCTTATTATAACTATCGTTTAACCCTCTCAATAACTCTAGGAGTGATGTACAGTCATAATTTCCATGTTTAATAGTTGACCACTGACGGAGACAGTTCAGATTTTGCATTAAATGGCTAGTCAACAGAGGGGGAGCCATAAACTGATTTCCTGGATATCTAACTCCATCCCAAGGCTAACAGTGGTCGAAGTCCATTATAATTTCAGTTATTTGTGTCACCAGCTAGATGTCAACCTTCTCGATGCCAGGCCATATGTCTTCTACATTGTTAAAACTCCAAGCACCCTGCTTGGTTCCTGATACGTGGTTGGCCATACTATATGCTTAATGAGTAATGAATGAAGGAGTGAAGACTGAATGACATTGTTCTTCAACATCCCCTAAATCCCTCATAATATTTATTATGAAATTATCAAAGAAAAGATATGTGGGGCAACTGTTCAAATAAATGTTATTAGAAAAGATGATGTTCTTCGTACTGTTGAGCACATTGTGAAGTCATCTGATAGCAAAGGAGGAGATTTTAAGTGAAGGCTGTCTTTATTTGATAGGCATAAGAGGGATTTAAATATTTCCTCTTGGTTGATGGGATCTAGGGCAAGCAGCTGAAATAACCTTGGAGCTAATGAATAACAAAGACTGAGTATGAAGATAAAGACATTGATTAATATCACAAGATCATCCTGTCAAGAAGTCATTTCAAGCTGGTAATTTAATTGAAATGATTAAAAATAAAGAGAAAATGACACCCTGCACTTCAGCCAAAAAAGAGAGATAAATACAATATATTGTACAATTATAAAATGACACTGGAATAAAGAGGAAGATGATAAAAATGTAGAAAGGAAATTTTTGTAACTGAAAATCATATAATCCCCTATGTTATTACTTCACTTTTCATCTCAGATATGTTCATCGCTAAAACTGTTGATGCGAGTGTCAAAATGAAGCTAATGAACCTCTTACTTACATTCTATAATTTAAGGAATAAAAATGTTTTTCTTACACCATTCAGGCAAACCATCTATAATCTGTTAAAATGTCAAAAAAAGACAATTTCAGAGCTATAAACCCTTTACTGAACAAGTCACTATTTCCACTTACTGCACGCTTGAATCAAAAAACTCATTGTAATAACAACAGCAATAATACTGTCTTGCAAGTCCACTGTCCGCTAAACCAAACCCACTGCTGTCAAGTTGATTCTGACTCGTAGCAACCTTATAAGTCAGAGTAGAACTGTTTCACAGAGATTCTAAGGAGTGCCTGGTGGACTCAAACTGCCAGCCTTTTGATTAGCAGTTGTAGTACTTAACCGTTACGCCACTAGGGTCTCCTTAATTACTGCCAGATTGGCAAATTCTTCTGTTTCCTGTTGTGGGATTGGCCTCTCGTTTCTGTCTTTTCGCCCTTAATTTGGAAGCGTTTGACTTGGGGTTCACCCGCCATCTGTGGAGTGACCATATAGCATGCAAAACTTTTTAGTTTTCCTCTTTAATTGCACAGTCAGATTCCCATTGCTAAATCCTTCTCTATCTAAAACTTATTTAAATGCTGATTGAGCGCCTAGTGTATTTTCAACATACTATGAGCACTAAACAGCATACCAGAATATTCCACTTTGGGATGCTGCTCCTTGAGTAACTTGCAACTCCAAAAGTCTGTGTGCTATAGTTGAGTTAGCCTACCTGCAACTTGTAATATTCACAAATTTCACAGCAAATATTTTACATCTGCGGATCCTCCATAGTTATGAAATATTTTGTAAACTGCTAATTTATGTTCATTATGTAGTTGGCTTTATAAATGACAAGATTACCAGATTAAAAATTATCTTACAGAACAGTGTTATGGGAAAACAGTATATTGGGAAAATACAGGTCACCAGGATAGAATGATGGAGTCCTGGAGGTTTGCTGGTTCAACACTCAGTTGCTACAAGAAAGGTCAGTGGTTGAAACCCACCAGCCACTTCATGGCAGAAAGATGTGGCAATCTGTTCATGTAAAGATTAAAGCCTAGGAGACTCTGTAGAGCAGCATTATTCAGCCCTATAGAGTTGCTATAAGTTGCAGTCAGCTCAATGGAGTGGGTTTGGTTTTTAGGGTAGGATGTGATGAATAAAGCCGGGAGGTAAAAGTGGCACTGAGTCAAGAGACCCTGTTTCACCAGATATAAAACTCTAGTGAAGATCTTGGAGTAATGTTTTCTTGTTTGTGTATTCTTCAGCTATAAACTAAGAAAGAGTTCATGACAGAATTTCCCTAGTGGCCATTCCAGATGTACCACTCTGAAACTCTATGAAGTGAAGCAGAAAATTGAGTTTATAGTCAACCAAAGAAGAGGTAATTTATGTACATGACACTCTCAGAGAAGAGATTCCAAAATTTTTTTTGATGTATCATAGGAAATGAATCAAGGTGATCTCTGCTCCCATGCTCTCTGCTTGAAATAACTCTACATCTTAATTAGAAATACCACATTCCTCCTGAGAAATGCTGTCCTTTTGTTCTTTTTTAAAAGTTTATTTACTTATTTATTGTAAATTTTATTTTTATTAATTACATTAAAAGAATAAAATTTTTATAACATCTGTCAATTATCTCATCTCTGATAAACCCTCAGCTCCCCACCCAGTCATATAACCAACACAGTCATTTTCTTCTGTGGATAATCCTCTTAAGTCCTTGTAACAGGGGTCTCATACAAAATTTGTCCTTTTGACACTGATTGGTTTCACTCAGTGTGATCTCTTCCAAATGAGACCATGTTATGAGATGTTTTCTAAAATTGTCGTTGTTTTTTAACATAGCATAGTGTTCCATTGAGTATATGTACCATAGTTTGCTTATCCATTCATCTGTTGATGGACATCCATCCCAACACAAATTACAGTGACATTTTTTAATGAAATGGAGAAACAAATCATCAGCTTTGTTTGGAAATGGAAGAAACCTTGGATAAGTAAAGCACTACTGAAGAAGAAGAACCCACTGGAAGGCCTCTCACTACCTGGCTTTAGAACTTACTACACTGCCACAGTAGTCAGAACAGCCTAGTACTGGTACAAAAAGGGATACATAGACCAATGGAGTGGAGTTGAGACCCCAGAGAAGCCACCATCTTCCTATGAACAGCTGATATTTGATAAAGGCCCCAAGATTTTCAGCTGGGGTAAGAACAGTCTCTTTAACAAATGGTGCTGGAAAAACTGGATATCCATCTGCAAAAAACTGAAACAAGACCCGTATCTCACACCTTATACAAAAACCAACTCGAACTGGATAAAAGACCTAAATATAAAATCTAAAACAATAAAGGTCATCCTGGATAAATTAGGATCAACAATGGAAGTTTTAATACACAATGTAGACAGACTTCAACATCTGATAAACAAAGCATGATCGATAGAAGAGAAAATAGATAAATGGGAACTACTAAGAATCAAATACTTTGCTCATCCAAGGACTTCATCAAAAGAATGAAAAGACCACCTACAGAATGAGAAAAAATATTTGGCAACTATATATCAGACTGATTTCTGATTTCTATAATCTATAAGATATTACCAAATATCAATAAGAAAAGGGTAAATAATCCAATTAAGTGATGGACGAAGGAGGTAAACATTTCTCTAAAGACGATATCCAGGCAGTCAAAAGACACATGCAGAATTACAATCATTAGCTATTAAGGAAATTGAAATCAAATTTCTTTATTTCGTGATTACAGTGAGATACCATCTCACCCCAACAAGGTTGGCCATGGTCCAAAAAACACAAAATAACAAATGCTAAGTCCTTAAAGTTGCTTCTTGTTTCTCTAAATGATCTGTGCTTTCTTTTTACAAGGAGTAATGGTTCTAGTCTGACCCCTGGAGTCACTATGAGTCGCACCTGACTCTATGGCAGTGGGTAATGGTTCCTTAATATATTGTCTTCTCCTCTTTCAAACTCATTAGCAAACCAAAGCAAATTTTCAAATATGTAGATTTAATTTATTAAGTCAGCAAAGACTCAAAAAGAGAACATGGAAGTAACCACTGGCAATGAGAGTATGGGGAAACTGGTACAAATATGTACCCTTAGTGGAAGTATAAATTGGTATTATTTTTCCAGGGGGTAATTTGACAAAGCTTATGATGATAGCTGCCAAATAAGCATTTATGTTACAGTGTTTTTGTTTATTGTAATAAAGAGTTGAAGGTAACCGAAATATCGAGTAATAAGGGATTAGATAAATTGGTGTAGACCTGCAATGATTAGTTGATTATTATTGTTTTTAGTTGCTGCTGATTCCAACTAATATTGACTAGTATGCAATAATTGAAATTGATTTTTAGAGAATACATAACTTCTTGAATGTAAACTTGAAAATTAACAGTAGAATTTAAATTTAAGAGTGGAATATTAAAATTAAAAATACAAGTCACAAAGCAGTATACTTTGTATACTGCAAAACTTAGGAGAAGGGATATACAACTGAAAGTTTATTTGTGAATATTTTAACATTGGTTAAAATAGCTACCTTTGAGCATAGGGATATGTGTTGTTTTTGTTCTTTTTATGTACTTCGTTTTTTTAAAAGTCTGAAATATATTATTTCTGTGAAGATTTCATTTTAAATGTAAATGCACAATTGAAAATGTCCTTCAGAAGCAGCAAAAAAATGGAATCACCCCAACAGAAAGTGAAATTACTAATATGATGGATCAGCTTGAGGTCCTCCTGGTAATAGTGAAATAAGATAAAATTTAAGTGTTAGGGGGAAAAAGTGTACAAAATTTCCTTTATTCAACATCTATCTGGAAAACCTTTATTACTTTTCAGGTGTTCTAAGTTTTTGTTTATTCTTTGGTTATAAATTGTGATTTTTGCTGGCTTCTAGTAGCAGAACATGACCTATAGAGATATTATTTTCTGCTTTTAATGTGACCAAATATACCTTTTTTTGGTATACTTTCAATATTTAAAAACAAAAAGATTTTATACGGGAATGTACATTTTCACTCAGTCATATTAAATTTAAAAAAAATAAAATTACAAAAAAAAAAAAACCCATAAAGGTCATATGCATGTTCAGAAACAGGATAATTTGTGATTTTAGAGTAAAAAGCTTGATATCTATTTATGGAAAATGAAGTAGTGTTTACCCGTGTATTAGTCACCTTTTCTGAATTGAAGCTAGAACTTTATGGAGTCTGTTTAAATTCTAATCACCACTGGTCAAACCAATAAGAACCAGAGCTTTGGTAGTCTCAGTAGGAAACCTCATCTATGAATCATCTGTTGACGTATTTGATGAAGAGAAAAAATTTCTAACTAGTCCTTAATTTGCTGAGTCCCATGAAAAGTATGAGGTATGAATAATATCTTTTCTTTCTGCTTGCATTCTAAATAAGTCTCTGTTTCCAGCTTACTCTTGATAGTCTACTTTTGTAAAGCTCTATTCAACGGACTATTGTTTGGTATCTATGGGGACACGTATACTACTTTTGTTGTTATTTCTGTTTGTCTTAGTTATCTAGTGCTGCTGTAACAGAAATACCACAAGTGAATAGCTTTAACAAAAAGAAGTTTATTCTCTCATAGTCCTGTGGTCCTCTAGAAGTCCAACTTGAGGGTGCCAGCTACAAGGAAAGACTTTCTGGTGGTTCTGGAGGAAAAGAAAGTCCTTGTCATCCATCTTCCCTTGGTCTGGGAATGTCTCAGTGTAGTAGCCTCAGGTTCAGAACATGTGCTTGGCTCTTGGTGCTGCATTGTTGGTGATGTGAGGTCCTCGTGTCTGTCTGCTGGCTTGTCTCTCTTGTATTTCAAAGAGATCAGCTTGTGACACTGTCTAATGTTGTGTATCTCAGCAATATGACTGCCCCTAATCCATCTCACTTCCTCATGTTGTTGTTGTTGTTAGGTGCCAATGAGTTGGTTTTGACTCATAGCAACCCTATAGGTCAGAGTAGAACTGCGCCTTAGTTTCCAAGGATCACTTGGTAGGTTTGAACTGCTGACCTCTTGGTTAGCTGACATAGCACTTCACCACTATGCCACCAGGATTTCCTATTTCATCATAGTGATGGAGAAATTTTATAAAGTGGTGGACAATCAGACAACACTGGGACTCACAGCCCAGCCAAGGTGGCAAACATTTTGGGGAACACAGTTCAATCCATGACACTTATTTTAGTGTTTGGGGCAGGGGGAGTAGGAGAGGGTCATTTCAGGTCTCTTGAATGAACCAACTGCTTTATTGTAAACACTATATAAATCATTGGCACAGTCAGTATTTACAGAGAAACTCTCCTTTATTCATTGTGTCTGATAACAAAAAAAATTCCAGTTAATATAAAGATATCAAAAGAATGAAAATGAAACAGGTATGCCTGTGTTAAAAAGAAGCCCGGTAACATTTCTAAAGTTGCACAGTGCTGTTCTGTTTCATGCATAAAGTTGTATTTGCATTGTCTTAAACTAACAAATACTTCTAGTAATAATATACCAATCCTAAAAACAGAAAAACAACCTCAACACAAGGTGCCTTTTGGGAAACAAAAAGCAGAGTGTCAGCAGTTTTACAGTGTGTTGAATGTTAATGCTCTGTAAACTCTTTCTCTGAGATTCTGAAAGTATTTATCATATTCTCAGCTACCCTTAACACTGTCTTGGATGGCCACGTGGGGCCCCCAGGTAGTCAGAAAAATATACCTTTTCAATGAAATGTGCAGAGAAGTATGGAGGGCGTTGACAAACAGGCAGCTGTCTTGTGTTGTCTTTCCACACAATTCTCCAAGTTCTTTTCGCACTGTGGCTTTGTGTCGAGGACAGTTTTGATGATTCATGCTAACTGTGTCTGGAACTTCTCTTCATACCTGTGGTGTGTGAACATGTTTCAACCCATTAATTTTAGATACATTTTTACTGAACTCTCTGCCTTTTTTTTAATACCCAAAGGTACGTGTGCTGCAATTTAGGGTAATGTATTGCAGTATTGTTGCGTTTGATCTGAACACTTGGTAAAAGAAAGACTTTGTCTTTTAGGTAGTGCTGTAGCTTTTCAATGCAAATGAACCCAAGGACATTTAAGATAATGTGAAATAAAACTTTTATTTTTCTAAGGAGATTATATATCCATAATATTATATTTTGCTTCCAATTTGCAGCAGTGTGTTTTTTTTATTGTAACTTCCCACACAGTGGAATGATGCAATGCAAATAGATGTCTTTCATCATAACCTTCTGTTTCTCAAAATGTTCACAATTTAAATAATTATGTATCTTGACTTCATGCCAATTAAGTTTGCTCGTCTAGGGACTGAATTTTAATGAAGTGTTTGAATGAGTTTGCACTGATATGATCATTTGCCAGGGACACAGTCAAATAAGAAAAGGTTTAATCTCCTATTTTTTCATTTCTTCGCTATTTGAAAAAGAGAGATAAGAAACCAAAAAAAAGACAAAATAGAAGATGTGTTAGAGGCCAAGGGAAGAATAGTTTAAATGCAGCCAAAGATGATTTACTGACCAGCTCTTCCATTCAACAGAAGGTATCTCAAAAATATGTTACTCCTGACCTTCAGGAAAATTCAAATTAGAAACACAGTGGCCAGGTTCTGTCAGGCTTGAGTTAGTTAGCTAGATTTAGGGAACGTATCCACTAAAACTGTACAGCTGGCTTCATTTAAAAAAAAAAAAAAATGAAACGGTGATGTAAGGTGTTCCCGTGTTAAAAGAACAGGCTGGTGCGTCCCCCTTAGAATGGACAACGCGTAGTTCCCTGGAGGAAGAGGATTTTATTAACTGGATGCCTAACAGCTGCTTCGCAAGCATGAGACTAGATAAACCAAACAAGCTGCAAATCTGTGCACCCGGCATGAAAGGCCACATAATACAAACTGATTACTTTAGGGCCTGGGTTAATATGGCTGTGAATAAAAATAACCAAGCCCAGATCCTTGCCTAATTTTAACAACTCGTGATGAGGAAATCTAAGCAGATGGATTGTTAGGAGGTATGAGTCTGTGTTGAATTAGCATTGTGATCAAAGGAGGGCGCATGGCAGCCAAGCAGGGAAGGGATGTGCAATTACTAATTCTAACTAAGAGTTCTAATCTCCGCTTAGAAAGGCAAGCACTTGATGCTTTCATCCTGAATCTTTCAGAAACACAATCATCTTTGTATGAACAGGAGATACAGCAAATGACTTTTGATTTACATTTTAATAAAGACAAAGCCTGTGATGTAGAGGCTTTGAAAAGATAAACAAAATTATCTAGGTACCTGTTTGTAGACATTCACCTTTTATATTGGAGTATTAAATGTCACCACTCCTGGAATATAGTTGACATTCTGAGAGTGCTTCTGAAATGAATTAGCAAAACTCAGAGATGCATGTAAGTCTCCTTCTAACATTAGCTTTGAGAAATGGAATATACCTAACTTTTCTGTTAATGGTTTCTTTCCTATGCTGGGCAGATACTTAGATTGAGGAGTTAGTTTCATGTAAGTCACCATGAGCTGGAATTGACTCAGTGGCAGTAAGTTTGGTATTTTGGGGGGGGGATGGTTATTCTGTTAGTAGGTTGAAGTATAACAGTTATCACTGAGACAACTAAGACCCGTGGCAATACTGCATTGTCTCACTGTACACTTTTTTATCTTCTCTTCCTGGCTACACCCACACCCGGTGGTCACAAAAACTTCACCCTTCTGATGAGAAGCCAGCAAACGACTCTGATCTGAAGGAACTCGCTGCCTCTCTGGCCAGAAGGTTCCATTTGGTAAAGGACTCTTCCAGAGTACTTGTCTAGAACACTCACCCAGAGTGATTATCCCTTGATCTACAAAAATGAGAGCCCCGTCGAAGGGTGAACAATGTGCTCTTTTCTTATCATTATTGCAATTCTATTTCCAATCTTTTCAAGCCTGGCTAAGATGATCGGTACTATTTCAATTTCTTAGATGTGGGAGCCAAGACAGTTTAAGATCTTTCTGTGTATTTTTGGTAGGGAGCCAAAGGCTATTTCAGAGAAGAATCACTGAAGAGGAAACCAGCAAATCATAGAATAGGAATGCCTGTATATTTGGTCAAAAGCTCTTCTGCAGAGGCCCAAGTGTAGCCTATTTTATGGTCAGTATACTGTAGAATATAATATAATTAATTGAATTTTCTGCTTGTTTAAGTTCCAGAAAGGTGGGAGGATGTTCTAATGATTAGCATTGAGAATAGGTCATCTTCTAATGTAATGTGACAATGCTGAGTACTGCACAGTTAAATATCTGTCTTTTGGCTTGTGAGTGCTAGAAAAATAGTCTACTGGATTGCTCTGAATAGCCTACAGGCCCTAGATCAAAGCATGCCAGGTTGCATAGCCTCCTCTACATACTTGTGAATTTACCTACGTATCAATAAGGAGAAACAGTTACTTTTTTTTTTTACCATTAAGAAGGTGACCTACTTATCAGTAAGGAGAAACAGTTACCTTTTTACCATTCAGAAGGTAGTGATAGTCCTTCATACCTTGTCTGTTTTGATACCATGGATAGTTGCCTCCTTAAAACACTGATGTAATCTGTCAGCTCTCCCAGAGTCCACTAGAAAAATTTGTTGATGACACCAAGCTAAATTCAGTTAACCTACTGTGTACAAAAAGGGAGTACACCATTAGAGCTAGTAATGTCACAAAATGGGAAAATTAGGGTAGGGTAATAGTCAAGACTTTAAAGTGTTAAAAAGCAAAGATGTCACTTTGGGTATCAAGGTATACCTAACACAAGCAACGGTATTTCCAGTCACCTCATATGCATGTGAAAGCTAGAAAATGAAAATAAAGATCAAAGAAAAACTAATACATTTGAATCATGGTGTCAATACAGAATACTGAATATACCACAGAATGCCAGAAGAATGAAAAGTCAGCCACAGTGCTCCTCCAGAGTGAGGATGGTAAGACTTAATCTCCCTTACTTTGGACATGTTGCCAGAAAAGACCAGTCCCTGGAGAAGGACATCATGCTTGGTAAAAAAGAGGGACAGGAGAAGGTGGAAGGCCATCAGTGAGATGAGTCACCCAATAGCTGCAACAGTGGCTCAAACATAGCAACAATTGTGAGGATGATGTCACATCAGGCAACTTGTCATTGTATTGTATGAGGACTGCCAATTAAGTTCGTGAACTCGTCCTAGAAAAAGTGCTACATACCTCATTGCTGAATACCACCGTGATCACCTTCGTAGTACTGCCCTTGGGAAGCTGTGCACTGATACCAGTGCCTGGTGTACCCTTCAGAGAAATTTTGGAACTGTTTTTCTGGAATGACCATCAGAGCTGTCGTCATAGTACTCTTGATGTCCTGAAGATCATCAGAATGTCTTCTTTTCAATATTTCCTTTATCTTTGGATAAAGAAAAAGTCATTGGGGGCCAGATCAGGTGAGTAGGGAGGTGTTCCATTACATTTATTTGTTTGCTGGCTAAAAACTCCCTCACAGAGAGCTACGCAATTAAGATTGTGAACTTGCCATCGTGCACAACGGCCATTTCATAAAGAATACCAAAATTGCTTTGTAGGATAGACTAGGTGCTGATGTTGCTACATTGCTTCTCAAGAGCAGTACTTCAAAGGTGACCATGATGATATTCAGCAATGTAGTGCTTAGAACAGTTAAGTTTGCTGGCTTGATTGTCAGACCTCATACACAGAATCCTGGTAAGTTGGAGCATACTCAGTGGCACTTAACAACTGTTTACTCTTTGGGTCTGGGCTCGATACTTTAAGACAGATATTGAAAGGTACAGAAATAGCTGAAATTGGGCAGGATTCATAATATAATAGCTTTGGATTGGTGTGCACAGCAAGGTGAGGTCTTGAAATCTGTTATTCTTGCTAAGTAAGCTGGTAGGTTGGTTTACAGTGTTATATTCCAGAGGCAAGTGTATCTTGAAGCAAAGAACTAGATTACTTTTGCTTAGTTTGAACAGTGGTCAATAGAGGGATAATTATTTTGGCTTTAGTGCTTATAAATTTCATGATCAAAGTCCTTACTCACTGCCAAGTGTGTTTTTAGTTGATATATTAATAAATATCTGTATTATTGTCTATAACTTCTGTGACATTTAAAAAAAGTAATAGCTCTCTAATATATTTTTTAATTTTTATTTATTTTTTATTATGATTGAATGAAAATGTACATTCCTGTATAAATTTGCATGCTCACCTATATGCAGCTTCCACTGCTCTGCCTGCACGGTGACAGCACACCCCTTCTCTCTGCTCCATACATGTCCTATCCTCCCAACAGTCTGCTATCTCCTCCTCTCCACCCACTCCCCTTTCTCCAGTGTGAGATCAGCAGGACGATGCCCTATAGATGCCTAGAACCATAAAGTGCCCACAAAATATGATCACTCTGCGTCGCCAAGTCCAGCTCTCTGATATTTTAAAGGTGTTTCTAAACCACAACTTTTTTCTCTAAACTTTGTGATGGTTTCCAACTCTGATAAATTCCTGTGTATAGATGCGTGAGATGTCTCTCATATCTCCCCTATTTTACTAAAATAACTTGTTAGCAAGTAGTCTAAACAGACTTCTTTAATGCAGTCTGTATTTCTCAAGGAGAATGCGTATATTGAGTATTGCAGATTTGCATCACTTGTCCATCAGTTTGTCATACTGTGTTAGTCTAGGCATCTCTGGGATGCTTGAAGTTATGCCACCAGTATTTCCAGTCTCAGCAGGGTCACTGATGGGGCACAGGTTTAAACAGTTTCTAGACTAAGAGAAGCTGAAAAGGACCTGGTAATCTACTTCTGAAAAAACTAGCCTGTGAGAACCATATCAATGGTGGGGTAATGCTGACTGATACAGTGCCAGAGGATGAGCCCCTCTGGCTGGAGGGATGACTCCAGATGAGACAGCTTCAAGCAACCATAACAAATTAGAATATTGAATGTCTAAAATACAAATCAAGAAAAATTGCAAGTTGTCAGAAAGGAAATGGAATTCTTGGAGATCAAAATCCTAAGCAACAATGATCTGAAATGGACTGGTAATGGCCATTTTGATTTGGCCAACCCTATGAGTCTACCTGAGAATGACAAATTGAAGTGGAATGGCATAAATTTGTTATCAAAAAGGAAATTTCAAGATGTACCCTGAAATACAGTTCTGTCATTGATAGGATAATATACATAAGCCTACAAGGAAGACCAAAGCCCTGGTGGCTCAGTGGTTAAAAGCTTGCTTATGAACCCGAAGGTCAGCATTTCGAATCCCCCAACTACTGCCTGGAAACTCTATGAGGTAGTTGTAGGGTAGCTGTAGGTAGCATTGGGTTTAGTTTTTAAATATTGTTCTTTTTTTTTTTTTTTAAACAAAGAAGACCTGTTAATACCAGTTAAAACCAGTTTACTTACCAACTCTACTACTGCCAAAGATGAAGAAATTAAAGATTTTTTACCAGCTTCTGCAATCTGAAAGTGATTAGAAATGCAGTTAAGATGCACTGGTAATTACTGGTGATTGCAATGTGAAAATCAGAAACAAAGAGGGATGAGTAGCTAGAAAATATGGTCTTGGTGATAGAAGTGTTACTGGAGATCTGATGATACAATTTTGCAAGGCCAGTGACTTCTTCACTGGAAATACCTTTCTTGGCATCCTAAACAGTGACTGTGCGTGTGGATCTCAGCTGACACAGTGCACAGGAATCAAATCAAGTACATCTATGGAAAGAGATCGTTGAGAAGCCCAGTATTATCAGTCATAACAAAGACAGGGGCCAGTTGTGGGACAGACCATCTATTACTCCTGTGCAAGTTCATGCTGAAGCAGAGGAAAATTAAAGCAAGTCCGTGAGATCAATAGTGTAAACTTGAGTATATACCGCTTGCATTTAGAGTCTATCTTGAAAGTGGATTTGATGCAGTGAACAGTATTGACAGAAGGACAAATTGTGTGGTGACCTCAAGGACATCAGTAAAGAAAGCAAAAGGTCACTGAAAAAAAAAATGACTGTCATGCTCTTGAATGTAGAGTAAGCTACAGTCAGAAGCTGAGCATATAATGTCAAAGAGTGGCTCTAGAAGACAAAGTATTATAATGAAATATGATATATCTGAAGTTAGAAAACCAAACAGGGAGAACATTTCACAAGCTAAAAACTGAAGAAAAAGTCAAGCTTCAAGTTGCAATATTGAAGACTGTCAGCAAAAAATTGAACAATGCAGAAAGCATCAAGTGAAGATGGACAGAATACACAGAGTCACAGTACCAAAGGGAACTGGAGGACATTCGTCCCTTTCAGGAGGCAGCTGTATGATCAAGAACCCACAGTTGGGAAAAAGGAAGTCCAAGCTGCACTCCAGGTATTGGAGAAAAGCAGGGTGTTGATGGTGCATCCATTGAGGTGTTTCAACAAATGGGTGTGACACTGGACAGGCTCACTTGTCTGTACCGAGCTATTTGGAAGACAACTTCCTGACCCACTGATGGGAAGAGATCTGCATTTGTGCTCAGTCCAAAGAAAAGTGATCCAACACAATGCAGAAACTGCTGAGCAATATCATTAATATCATATGCAAGAAAAATTATGCTGAAGATAATTCAAAAATGATTGCAGCGGTACAGTGACCTGAAACTGCTGGAAATTCAAGCCAGATTCAGAAAAGGACATGAAATGAGGGATACTGTTGGTGATGCCAGACCTTGGCTAAAAGCAGAGAATAACAGAAATATTTTTTACCTGTGTTTTATTGGCTATGCAAAGGCATTTGATAGTATAGATCATAAGAAATGTTGGACACCATTGTGAAAAATGGGAATTCCGGAACATTTGACTGTGCTCATGCAGAACCTGTACTCTGACCAGGAGGGATAGTGGGTGGTTTAAAATTAGGAAAGGTATACATCATGATTGAATTCTTTCACATACTTATTCAGTCCGTATACTGACAAAATAATTGGAGAAGCTGGACTGTATGAAGAATGTGGTATCATGATTGAAGGCAGACTCATTACCAACCTGCATTATGCAGATGGCACAACTTTGCTTGCTGAAAAATGAAGAAAATTTGAAGCCTGTACTAATAAAGATCAAAGACTACAGCCTTCAGTATGAATTACACCTCAGCCAAGAGAAAACAAAAATCCTCGCCACTGGATCATAAGCAACATCGTGATAAATGGAGAAAATATTGAAGTTGTCAAAGATTTCATTTATCTTGAATGTACAGTCAATGCTTGTAGAAGCAGCAGTGAGGAAAAGCAAAGGGTGTATTGCATGGGGCAGATCTGCTATAAAAGACCTCTTTGAAGTACGAAAAGCAAAGCTGTCACCTTGAGGACTGAGGTGTACCCAACCTAAGCCATGGTCTTTTCAGTCCCTTTCTGTGCTTGCCCAAACTGTTCCGTGTATAAGGAAGGCCCCAGAACTGTGGATACATTTAAATGACGGTTTTAGCAAAGTGTACTGAATATACATACCGTGGTGTGCGAGAAGAACTAACCAGTCTGTCTTGGAAGAAATACAGCCAGAATGCTCCTTGGGAAGCAAGGATATTGAGGCTTCACGTCACATACTTTGGAGAAACCAGTCCCCAGAGAAGGACATCTTGCTCAGTAAAGTAGATGGTCAGCAGAAAAGGGAAAGATCCTCAGTGAGTTGGATTGGCAAAGTGGCTACAGCAGTATACTGAAGCAGAGCAATGACAGTGATGATGGCCCAGGGCTGGGCAATGTTTAGTTCTGTTGTACAGAGAATTGCTATGAGTCAGAATTGATTTGGCACCTTGGAAGCCGTAGTGGCACGGTGGTGAAGTGCTATAGCTGCAAACCAAAAGTCACCAGTTCAAATCCACCAGGCACTCCTTGAAAAGTCTATGGGGCCGTTCTGTTCTCTCCTATAGGGTCGCTGTGAGTCAGACTTGATTCAGCAGCCGTGGGTTGGTTTAAGAGCACAGCCTTTCCAATTAATGATGCCAAATGATTTACATGTAATCATGTCACGTCACTTAATTCTTGGAACAACTTTTTGAGGTACAGAGTAGGCGTATGACCAGATTTTAGATATGAAACTCTGAGAAATTATATAACTGGCTTGGAGTCACGTAACTAGTAGTGAGATGGTAGAACAAGAACATGAACTCAAGTCTCATTGGCTTGTCATGGGAATGGGACATTTTGTCACCAGAAAGCTAGTGATCTGCAAAACTTTATATGTGATTGACTTCACTCAGATTCATAAAAAATGTATTTTATATTTCTCATAGCCAAGCCAAGTGCCATCGAGTTGGATCCGACTCATGGCGACATGTATTAAATATAAAATGAGAGCTGATGAATTATATTCCTTTTTAAAAAGATTATTTGAAAATATTAATGACTTCTGGTTACATTTGGTAATATCCAAATATTTGCACTTGTGCAGGTCATTAATATTTATAAATTCCTTCTGGGTTTTAGAAGTTTCAATATTAATTATGAGGTTGTTAAACAATATAGTTTCAAAAGCAAAATGATACCCCATTTCCTTACAAATATCCCTCCACAACATGCTAGCACACATGTGAACACATTTATACTTCTCTTTTTAGGATTCCTAGGACGTACTATGTAGTTTTTCAAGTACTAATTAATGAATAATATAGATTTTTTTTGGTATCCTGTGCATGCAAAAGTTGGACCATGAATAGGGAAGACCTAAGAATTGACACCTTTCGATTGTGATGTGGAAGGAGAAGGTTGCCTGTACCCTGAACTGTCAAAACAGTGAACAAATCTGTCTTCAAAGAATGCAACCAGAACACTCCTTAGCAGCAAGGATGGTGAAACTAGGTCTCACGTACTTCGGACGTGTTGTCAGGAGGGACCAGTCCCTGAAGAAGGACATCATACTTGGTGATGTTCAGGGTCACTGGAAGAGAGACAGATCCTCACTGAGATGGACTGATGTGTTGGCTGTAACAGTGAACTCAAGTGTCGTAGTAATTGTCAAGATGGCACAGGACTGGACACTGTTTAATTTGGTGGCACGTACGGTCACTGTGAATCAGAGCAGACTGAATGGCACCTCACAGCAACTGTAACCTCTCTGTATTTTTACTTAAAAAAAACTGTAAAATACGTAATCATTGAGTGTGATGAAATTATATAACTGAAGTTAATATTAAAGCATATTCACCCTGTATTTTGAAATTATGAGCCACATTTCTTTTGTTCCACACATGCCATAGTTTTATTTCCAGGGAATTTACAGCAGTGTTCTTTGCCTTCTGTCTTGCCATTTCTGATAAAAGCCTCCTGCACTCCCCTAACTTGCCCCGTGTCACTCCCCCTATTTCCAAAACTGATCTTTTGGTCTGTGAATCATATCGGTGCATTTATATTGGACTGCTTCTGCATGTGAGACTCGTGGCTTGCTGGTCTCTGAGTGTGTTTCCTGTTCACTATCTAGTCTTTCTGAGACTGTTAGTTCATTACGCAGGAGTAGTTACATTAGTTCTTAAATGAAATTTTGAATAATTTTGCCAAAGTGGTGAATTTTGTTTTTAGTATTTCTCTTTCTGGCAGAAAGTAGGTGAGACAATATTTTAAAGTGTAGAGTCTCTCCTTATTTTGACATTTTAAATTGTTGCCTAAGATATTTCAGGACTATTATTGTTAGACCCCCTTTAATGAGCAACTGTCTCCTCCATTCCCCACCGTGTTTCAAAGAGCTGGAAACTGCTGGAAACATATGGAGTCTATATAATGAACACATGGTAGAGATAAAAAGCCTGGCAAATGTTATCATTTCTAAAACCAATGTGCTGAATGGTTGAATCAAGTCCTTGAGTCCCATAGCTCGTAGTTAGAAGAACAATCTTATCAGAGAAGTGAAGTAGGCCAGTGGTGGGTTTTGAAGAAGAAAGACAATTGGCAATTGCGTAGATGTGTGTTTTAAATGTATGCTTAATACATACCTAGTAGGGTTTACAATATACTTGCAAATATGACAGTTAGTGAAATAGTAGGACTGTCTCAAAAGCAGGTCATACTTCTTTATCAGCCACTTTTCATTACATGTTTTGAAGTTACAAAAGCAATTTTAATAAATAACAATGATGTGTTATTCATTAATAATTTAGAAAAGATTTGTCCAATGTGTATTCTCATTTTGTAAGCCTCGTCGATAGTCCTGTCATTCCTTCAAGAATACTAAAACCCATCTAATGGAAAGGACGTTCTGAAACATTCTCAGAATTCTGTGTCTGAAATTTGTCTTCTTATTCTACATATGGGTTCTTTCTCCTCTACAATAACTATCACACTGGTTTCTTCCTGCCGCATTATCTGTAGGAAATTAGAGAATGCCTTTGAAGCTTTTATTGAGAGCCTTGAACTGAAGAGTCCAGATATGAGTTGAGAATTTATATGCCCATATTAACGTATTTTCTAAATTTGTCCATAAGTTTCAATGTTATATTTAAAGATGCAGTGATTGTTACAAAGATTTTTGTTCCCTATAAAGATTCACACCTGCCTGTTAGCTACAGCACAAGCTCTTGTAATGTTGTTACTGGTAATATTTGATCCCTTTTCCTCCCCACACTGACCTACAGGAAAATGAAATGTAGCCAAAGCCTCACCCATCCAGATAATTTTGTGTTGTTAAATGTGAACTCTTGCTGCATGAATAAGAGTGTATGTGTCAGGGAAGAAGAGTTGATAATTTGTGCAGTGACAAAGTTTTGCCAAATGGTCCTAAAAGTGGAAAATGATGGCTTCCATATGTGATCTGTGTTCTGTTCCTATGAACTTATATTTCAAAGAACACAGCCATTAGGTAGGAAGAGAAGTTACTGAAAAAAGGGAACACCTCACCTGCGTTTTCTACACTAAGGCTATCCATAGGCAGGAAATTAAGCATTTCCTTAGATTTGAGACCTTTAAAGAAATAAGTAATTCAAAAAATGGGAAAGATGCAGTGATTGTTACAAAGATTTCTTCATTTTTACATTTCTTCATTGTTACAAAGTATTCTTCATTTTATAAAATTTCAGAACTACTAAATTTGAATTTTCTTTTAATTTTTAAATAGGTTCAACGAGTTCATGATTATTAGCTATATGAAGTAAAACTAGTTCATGGGGGAAATAATTGTCACATTCTATAATCATGTAGCATCTTTTAGCAGCTGAAATTGTCCTAACATTGGCATGTGTAGGTATGCTCATGACTCGCATGGTTCTCCCGCAGTTTGTTTTTTAATCAATTAAATTATCCATCTGAATGTTAAGAGTCAGTATTCTAAGGCTCTTGAAAATAGATGGAGTGAAAGACATTGGATTTGAGAAGTCGGCTGTGCTTTTTCCTTTCCCTGAAGTTTCTTCCTTCAAGTTGGACTACGTATGACTCATATGCTTTATTCTATAAGACTTGAGTTCTGCTTGTATCCGGTGTGAATTCCATCCTAACTCCCCAAGGTAGTCAGTTGTTCCTTGATTTGAGCTAGCGAGGCTTTCCTTTGAGGACTCAGCCTGTGATACTTCCGTCAGGCTTTCCCTCTGTCCATGAGCACCTGTTAACAACCTGAGATTTTTATTATTTGTCCTCTAAATAAGATCATTTGAGGAGCCCCAGTGGTACAGTAGTTAAGCTCTTGGCTGCCATTCGAAAGGTCTGCAGTTTGAACTCTACAGGGGATCCAAGGAAGAAAAGACCTGGTGATCCAATCTCATGAAGACGGGAGCCCTGGGAAACCCTAGGGGAAGTTTCTACTCTGTCTTACGGGACCCTGGTAGTCAAAATCAACTTGATGGCAATGGTTTTAATATAGTAAGTCCCCCAAATTGTTTGTTATAAATATAGATAATAGACAACATAATCCTCATCTCCATAGAAAAAAATAATTGTTTGTTCTAGTAACAGCGGTCAAGCTCTTTCCTACTTCCAATCTGGCTTTGCATTCTGCAGTTACATGTTTCTTTTCCTTACAGTTGTTCCAGCTAATTTTTAACTCATCTGCTTGCATCGTGGTCTAATCCTTCTTGTTTGCTGGAGTCCCTGTTTTCTTAAAATATATTGAGAAATTGAAAAAAAAACATTAGTAACTGTTTTCTCACAGTTCCTGTCAGTAATGTTTTAAACATGTTTTTTTTTTCTTCTTTATCTTGAGAATCATGTTTTCTGTTCTCTAAATCATTTATTCTTTTACAGGCCTCCTTTGGCTTTTCTTCCTCTGGTCCCATTATCCTCCTGTAAGCAAAGGGTATTCTGGGCTTGTTTTTCCAGCGGGCGAGTTCTTGGGGGCCCCTTGGCGTCAGTCATACTGTGCTGGGATCCTGTCAGCATCCTGATCTCAGAGTTGGTCTGGAAGATGCAATGGTCTGCACAGCCTGGGACAACATTATTACTAGTATTGATGGTCCTTTTTAGATATATCTTAGTGCTCAGCATTGTAAATGATCTATAATAGTGTTGAGAGTTTGAGGAAGTACTGGGGAAGAGTAAACACAAATACCTTACAATGTGTCTTCAAAGTTTACATTGTGTTCCGTTTGAGCTAATCGATGTGCAAAAATTTTTCCTAAGCTGTCCAGTACATTTCCAATAAAAAGTGTCCACTGCATGCTGTTTGTAATCATGACAGTTGGCAACTAGTTGAATTCCAACTGTTAGGAAACATTCCTACCAATATTTGGTCAGCTATACAATGTAATGAATTTTATCTATTTAAAAGAATGTGAGAAAAGTATACATATTAACATGGAAATGGATTTTTTACTTATGCAAAGTGAAAATATTATGAAGGGTCATAAAATGGAATTATTGTAAAAAAAAATGAGTGTTTCTATATTGTAGAGGTCAAAAGGTGATATACTATGTACCATGATGTTAGCAACATTTATCCCTTGATTGGGAAAGTTATTTTGTTTTCTAAGAGTAAATTTATACTTTCAAATTTCACTAATGGGAATTTGTATTACTTGCCTATTGAAAAGTAATACATGAAAACTAAGATTGAGAGACCATTGGTTTGCTTAGGGGGAGGTGTAAGTTCTAATAAACATTCTTGGTAAGTAAAACCAGACCAAATCCACAGCCGATGAGTTGATTCTGACTCATAGCATTCCAATGGAGATCTTTTGCTTAGCAACTGAGCCCTTTACTGCTGTTCTACCAGGGCTCAGTCTTTACAAGCGGAAAAAACAAAACGAAACAAAACAAAACAACCCAGTGCCCTCAAGTCGAATCCGACAAGCTAAGGGAGGTATATTTTCAAATGGTCCGGTACAGGGACCAAATTAGCAACAATCGGAATTGATAACAACATGCATCCTGGTGAGACACTGCAAGAATTTAACAGCACTCTGTTTTTCGGTTTCCTGAGGAGTCTGACCACACTGTTAGCTCTTGAGCAGCGTGAAACAGTGCAGGACAGAAATCCAGAATTAATAGGAAAGCTCACGTTCACCTGCCAGCAGACCCTGCAGGGTGCAAAGGCTGCAAATGGAAGACAATAAAGGTAGAAACCTGAGGTGTGTCGTCTTTGATGGAGCACCACGTTCTCTCAGCTGCTTATACCCCGGTACCTACGAGGTCTGACAATTAAGGCCACCAACTTAATTGTTCTGGGTGCTACATACCTCATTGCTGAATATAACTGCAGTCACCTTCGAAGTACTGCCCTTGGGGAGCTGTGCCCTGATGCCAGTGCCTAGTCCACCCTTCAAAGCAATTTGGGAATGGTTTCTGGAGTGGCCATTGTACACTGTGATGCAGTGGCAAGTTTGTGAACTTAATTGTTTAGTTGTCTGTGAGGAAGTTTTTAGACAGTAAACAAATAACTGTATTGGAACACCAACCCTACTCACCTGATCTGGCCCCCAATGACTTTTTTCTTTACCCTAAGACAAAGGAAATATTGAAAGGAAGGCATTTTGGTGACATTCAGGACATCAAGGGTAATCTGATGACAGCTCTCTGATGGCCGTTTCAGAAAAAGAGCTCCAAAATTGTTTTGAAGAGTGGACTAGGCACTGGTGTTTGTGCATAGCTTCTCAAGGGGGGTACCTGGAAGGTGACTGTAGTGATATTCGGCAGTGAGGTACATGGCACTTATTGTAGGATGAGTCTGCGAACTTAATTGGCAGTCCTTGTAGGAACAGGGCAGTATGGCAGACAGACAGTGGCCTAAACAGCGGACAACAGTAATGGCATCCAGAAGCCGAATGCCTGGAATAGCTGTTCAAATAGCTCAAGTCTCTGGCCAAATCTGTGGTTTTGAAACTAAGGCTGGACTTGAAATACAGTATCGCTGGTCCATGGCTGTGGAAACAGAGCCCAGAGAAACCAAAGACTGTATGTTGGGTGAAGACAAGGTCAGCTTTGACATGATTAGGTGAGGGCAGGAGACAGAGGCAAGAATTGGGTCCACTGTGAACATTCTACAGTTTATATTCATCAAGTCACGTGTGAATAGTGAAGCTCAGAGTAGTTCCCTGAAGCACTGGTTGAGCAGAGGCCTGGTGGTGCAGAGGTTAAGAGCTCAGCTGCTAACCAAGAGGCTTGCAGTTCAAATCCACCAACTGCACTTTGGAAACCCTATGAGGCAGTACCATTCTGTCCTATATAGGCTTGTTTCAACTCAGAGTCAACTCATTGGCAATGGGTTGGGTTTGGGTTTTGACCTCCCAAGACATCAGAGCTTAACTTATTCAAGATAAGGATAACTTGGATGTTCCTAGCTCAGAATCTCTAGGTTACAGAGCAAATATTGTGTAACTTTTCAGTGTATATCTTGTGTCAGTGCTGGGCCTGCTCTTAAAGGAACTTACAGTGGGAAAGAAGCTGGGGAGAAGGATTCAGTAATGGTATTTAGAGATATTAGTTATAATACAAAATAGTAAGTGCTTTAGAGTAGATAAACCAATTATTTTGAAGGGGAAAAATAAAATAAGTAAACACAGTTCTTAGGAAAGTACTAACAGCCTTTCAAAAGAAATGGGATGAGTAGGAGGAGGTGGGCAAGCAGCCCTGGAGGGGCAAACGATTAAGAGCTCTGCTGCTAACCTAAAGATTGGAAGTTCAAAGACACCCAGCCACACCAAAGGAGAAATATCTCCCAAGCTGCTTCTGAAAAGACATCTTGTTGTTAGATGCTCTTGAGTCTTTTGCAACTCGGAGTGACCACAACACAATGAAACATGGCCCAGTCTTGTACCGTTTTTGTGATTGTTGTGATTGAGCCCATTGTTGAGTCTACCTTGTTAGTTCATCTCCTTGAGGATATTCCTCTTTTCCCCTTACCTTCCGCATTACCAAACACGATGTCTTTCTCCAAGGACTGACGCTTCCAGATAAAATGTCCAAATTGTGTGAGATGAAGTCTCACCATCCTTGCTTCTAAGTATCATTCTGGCTGTACTTCTCAAGACAGATTTTTTTTTCTTCTTTTGGCAGTCCATACTTGATAACTTTTCACCAACATCATACCTCAAAGGTATTTCTCAGATTCTGGTCTGCCTTACTTCGTTGCCTGGTTTTTGCATGCATAATGAGCCCATTGAAAAGATCATGGCTTGAGTCAGGTACCCCTTAGTCTTAAAGGTGACATCTTTGCTTTTTAAGACTTTAAATGTGCCTTTTATGGCAGATTTGCCCAATGCAATGCCTCTTGATTTCTTGACTGCTGCTTCCATGGATGTTGATTGTCAATACAAGTAAAATGAAGTCTTTGATAACTTCAGTCTTTTCTCTGCTTATTATGAGGTAGCTTATTGGTCTAGTTTTGAGGATTTTTTTCTTTCATGTTGAGGTATAATCCATAATGAGGGCTATAGTACATCTTCATCAGTAGATACTTTAAGTCTTCTTCACTTTCAGTGAGCAGGGTTGTGTCATTTGCATATCTCAGGTTGCTAATAAGTCTTCCTCCAATCCTCATGCCGTAGTCATATAGTCTAGCTTCTTGGATTGTTTGTTCAGTGTAAAGATTAAATAACAGTGGTGAAAGCATACAACCCTGACACACTTTTTCTGAGTTTAAATCACACAGTGTTAGCTTATTTGGTTTGAAAGACTATCTCTTGATCTGTGTACCGATTCCTCATGAGCACAGTTAAGTTTTCTGGAATTCTCATTCTTCACAATGTTAGCCATAATGTGTTATGATCCACACAGTCAAGTGTGTCTGCATAGCCAATAAAACAAACATCTTTCTTGTATTGTCTGCTTTCAACCAGGATCCACATAACATTAGAAATGATATTCCTGTTCCAGGTCGTTTTCTGAATCTGGCTTGAATTTCTGGAACTGCTTTTGATTGATCTCCACCTAAATTTTAATTGTCAGTGGTATTAATGATAGTGTTCAGCAATTTCCTCACTTAGTTGGGTCATTTTTCTTTGGAAGAAGTGTAAATATGGATCTCTTCCAATTAAGGCCAGGTAGATGTCTTCCAAATTACTTAGAATAGACATGTGAGTTCTTCAAGCACTACATTTGTTTATTGAAATATCTCAATCAGTATTTTGTCAGTTTCTGGGGCCTTATTTTTCCGTCTTCAGTGCAGCTTGGTCCTCTTTTGATGCCACTGATTCTTCCCTGTATGCTACCTCCCCAAATGGGGGAAGGTCAATCAAATTATTCTCGATACAGTGACTGTGTACATTCTACTGCCTTTTGGTGCTTCCTGCATCATTCAGTATTTTATCCGTAGAATTCTTTACTATTGCAACTCAAGGCTTGAATTTTTGCTTCAGTTCTTTTAGCTTGAGAAATGCCACGCATGTGCTTCTCTTTTGATTTTCTAACTCCAGGTCTTTGCACATGTTGTTATCACATGTGCTTTACTTAGTCTTCTCAAGCTGCCTTTTGAAACATTCTGTTCAGCTCTTTTACTTCACCATGTCTTCTAGTCAGTGTTGCTACCCAGTGTTCAAGATCACCTTTCAGAGTCTCTTCTGGCATCCATTGCAGTCTTTTCTTTCTTTTCTATTTTTTTTTTAGTGACCTCTTTTGTTCTTCATATATGGTGTCCTTGATTTCATTCCACAACTTGTCTGGTCTTTAAACATTAGTGTTCAATGTGTCAAATCAATTCTTGCCATGTTTTCTAAATTCAGATGTGAAATACTCAAGGTTGTTATGATTTTCTTCAGCTTCAACTTGAACTTGCACATGAGCAGTTGATAGTCTGTTTCACATTTAGCCCCTAGCCTTGATCTGACTGATGATGTTGAGGTTTTCCATCATCTCTTCACAGATGTAGTTGATTGATCTGATTCCTGTGTATTCTGTCTGACGATATTCACATGCCTTGTTACTGTTTATGCTGTTGAGAAAGGGTATTAGCAAGGAAGAAGTTATTGATCTTATAGGATTCCTTTTTATCTCCAAGGCCATATTTTTCAACTTTCATTCTCGTTTTTCCAACTTTTGCATTCTAATGACTGGTAATTATGAGTGCATCCCAAATGCATGCTTGATCAATTTCAGATTGCACACAGTAGTAAAAGGCTTCAGTTTCTTCATCTTTAGTCTTAGTAATTGGTATGTAAATTTGAATAATAGTCTCATTAACTGTTCTTTGTTGTAGGTGTATGAATAATATCCGATCACTGACATCCCTGTAAATTACTTCAGGATAGATCTTGAAATGTTGTTTTGACAATAAATACAATGCTCTTCAACTTGTCATTCCTGGCATAGTAGACCATAAGATTGTACAATTCATAGTTGCCGATTCCAGTCCATTTCAGTTCACTAATGGGTAGGATACCAAAGTTTATGTGTTGCATTTCATTTTTGACAGTTCACACTTTTCCTAGATTCATACTTCATACATTTCATGTTCTGATTATTAATGGATGTTTGCAGCTGTTGCTTCTCATTTTGAGTCATGCCATATCAACAAAGTTTCTGAAAGCTTGACTCCATCCACCTCATTAAGGTCAACTCTGCTTTGAGGAGACAGCTCTTTCTCAGTCATGTTTTGAATGCCTTCCAACCTGAGGGGCTCATCTTCTGACACTGTATCTGACAGTGTTCCTATCAATAAGGTGTTTACTGGCCACCTTTTTTCAGTGGTAGACTGCCACGTCCTTCCTTGTCTATCTTAGTCTGTAAGCTCAACTGACATCTGTTCACCATTGGTGACCCTGCTGGTAGTTGAATACCAGTCACGTGGCTTCTAGCATCACAGCAACACACAGCCCCACATAGTATAACTAATTGACCAGTGTTTGTAGTCCACAAAGATTATGTAGAAAACCATGTGGAGCTGTTCTGCTCTGTCACATAGGGTCACCTTAAGTCAAAAAAACCACCATGGCACCCAACAACAGGATCTGAGCAGAAATTCTTTGTGGCAGAGGGAGCTGGACATTCTATTTACAGGGATGGAATCCACTCTTAAGGTATTTCTTTATGGATTTTTCTCTTGACCATCCATAGTTCATATAACGTCCAGATACATTCCTCAGCCTTTTTATTTTAACCTTCTCTTTTGAAAACAGCAGTTCACAGTGTTAATTTAGCCACTCAAGCCCCTTGTTAAAATGTAACTTTCAAAAGGAAAAATTGTGATTCTCAGGCAAATATAAAATGAACATGCAGGAACAATTTTATTGAACTCATTAGTTAATGAGGGGAAGAATCAAATGGTCTAATTAGTTCTGAGAGCATTGAAAATTTTATATAGAGAGAGAGAATTTACCAAGTAATACTAGGATAAAATGGATGAGTTAGTTTTAAAAAATTGGTTAATATCCATCTTAGTTTCTTAGTGGTGTTATAACAGAAATACCACAAATAAGTGGCCTTAATGACCGGAAATTTGTTTCCTCCCCATTTAGGTGGCTGGAAGTCCCAGTTCAGGGCACCGGCTCTGGAGAAAAGTCTGTCTCAGCTTCTCTGATAGTCTCTGGTGACCTTCATGTGACATGTCTCTTCTCTTCTATTTGGGCTTCTGTCTTCGAGCCCTGGTGGGTGCGGTGGTTAAATGCTCAGCTGATAACCAAAGATCAGCGAATTGAACCCACCAGCTGTCCCACAGGGGGAAGAAGGGGCAGTTTGCTGCTGGACAGATTACAACCTTGGAAACCCTGGGCAGCAGTTCTACTTTGTCCTACTGTAGGGTTAGGAGTTGGAATTGACTTGAAGGCAACCACTTTGTTTTTCTCTGTGCCTAATCTGGAAACCCTGGTAGCACAGTGATTAATATACTACACCTGGTAACCAAAAGGTCAGCAGTTCAAATGTTCCAGACACTCCTTGCAAACTCTATGGGGAAGTTCTGCTCTGTCTGTGGGCGCATGACGAGTCGACATTGACTTGGCAGGCAGTGGGTTTTTGGTGCCTAATCTATTCCTTTTCATATCTTGAAAGTGATTGGTTTAAAATGCACCCTACATTATCATTAACATAACTAAAAACCATATCCTGAGTGAGATTATATTCATAGGTACAAGGGCTAGAATTCCAACACCTGTTTAGGGGTGACATAATTCAATCTGTAACAGTGTCCAACAAGCCATATATTTTGGGGTTGTTGCTTCCACTTCATGGAAATTGTTTCTATCAGTTTTAGATGAAAATCAGCAAGTTAACAAATACCTTTACTAAGTCCGAGACCTTTAACCAGTAGTGAACAAGGAGACAAACTGAGTATATTTCCTAGACAAGCCTTGGGTAGTTTTTGCTCCTTTATGATTTTGAAATGATGTCTCATGTACTTTTGCATGTTATGTCCAAGTTTTAGATAATTTTTCTGATGTCCTGACTGCTGTCGTAAGTTTTTCTTGCTTTACTTATTTATTTTTTATTCCTGGGCAAGTCCACATTCTATCAGCCTTTCTTAGATCAAGTATGCCATGATTTCAAACTGAGAAACATTGCCTGGTGCTGTAAGTTAGATGAATAACTGTAACCTTGGGTAGAATCTAGCTTTCATGCAATAAGAGAAAGGCCTTGCTGTGACTTCTGAATACTTATCACTAAGATGTTAATCATGGCTTGGGTTGTAGATGCAAAGTGACACATGGTAAGTTGTTTGTTTAAGAGTGAAATAATTAAGACAGGTTTAGTTGTTTATGTATTTTACCTTAAAATGTACATTGGACCACTATCCTGAAGTCTCTAAGTGGGAAATTGGTAGACCATCTGTTGCTGTTGAGTCAATTCCAACACACAGTGACTCTCCAGGACAGTGTAGAAATGCCCCATAGGGATTCCAAGGAGTGGCTTGTAGATTTGAACTGCTCATCTGTTGGTTGGCAACCACGTGTTCAACTACTGCACCACCACAGCTCCAGGAAACTGCTGTTGACTACTAAAATCCCTCGTAAATCCAAGATCCTATGATGTTATGATTTCTGATAGATACTATTCTGCCCATAAAAGTCAAAGGTGTGTCCAGTTTGTTCTGGTGAAAAATACACTGATAGAGGCCGTTTGTTAAAACGTTAGTGAAATGAGTTGTAGCTGCCTTTCTTTTATTTCTCTTTCCCTCTTCTGTGACTATTTTTAATTCCTAATTTGTTTTCCTGACAACAACCAATCTAGAACATTTACACTTATTACTTCCAGTCTGCTGAGAAGAAATTAGTATTCGTTGTCTGCTGAGTGTTTCAGTGAGATAGCTACACGTTTTTTACCCCCTCATTCTTTGATCAGTTATTCTTTGATCTGTCATTCTTTCTGCTAATGTAGTACTACAAAGGAAAAGAAAGCATTAAGTATTAGCAAAAAGAGAGAATTGCCAGGTAATAAAAATAGAACTTCTAATCTGTGATTTAACTGAGATAAACATGATTTGTTCTATGTTAGGGCTGGAGATGTCATCAGGTTTTATCTTGTCTGACTCCTTCATTTTATAAAAATAAAAATAGAGATCCAGAGAGAAGTGTCACTTTGCTAAGGTCATGTAATCAAAGGTGATTTCTGTAACTCTGTGTTGGCTCTCAATGTTTGCTGCATGACATAGTTACAAATCTAGCCTTCATAATTATACCTTTTAGAAATATTTCCAATAATGCCATAGGACTGTGCCCTTGGAAACAGTTTCATTTTCATGAAACAAGAAGAGGAAGGAGGAAAAGAAAAACAGATTCTTCTTGTTTAATGTGCATATTGAGTTTTAGCTTCACTAGTTCTAATTATAAGATGTGGGCAAATATGAGACTGCAAACATTTGGAAAGCTGTTAAACATGCGGTTGGCATGCTCTATCACTGGTTTGAAAAAGGAAGAAAAAAATCCCAGAGTCTCCTGTTGAGTGACTGTTTTCGTTTGAGATAATGTTAGTTTCTGGTAGAGCTTTAATCATTGCCCTGATGTCCCACAGGGAGGCCCTCCTGCTCATGGCTGTGCAAAGTCTTAAATGCTATATTTAATCTTTATTAGAGTTCATCCAGAAGTAGCTGTGCTTCTGTTGCTTTTGCCAGAGGGGCATGTGTCGTGGTCGACATGGACAGCTGTTATTTTTTTTCAATCAACTTTATTGAGAGCTAACTTCCGTACAAGGAAATTCATCCGTTATAAATGTGGAGGTCATTGGATTTTTGAGAAATCTTTACACCAATATAACTACCACCACTTTTCAAATACAGAACTTTTTTACCAACCCATAAAGTTCTATGGCAGCCATCAGTTTTGACTGTCATATAATACTTGCGTAACTCCAGGCCTCTTGCCAGCCAAAGATGATGGTGTCTGGTAGGGCAGCCCGACAGACTCTTTATAATAGAACACAGGTGTGTATGTGAGACGATAAAGCCTGGGTCTCTATTTTAGTCCAGTCTTGTATTTTGCTCTTGGCAGTGGTTCCTGTTTGAAGTGAGCCTCTTCACAACACTCTAATTTGATGATACTGTCTTTGAAAGAGGAGGACGTGCTTTCCCCAATCCTTCTAATGATCAGTTTCTGCCCTAGGGCTGGATAGCTTGTGCATAGTAACAGTTATTAAAATGGACCATCCCTTTTTAGAAAGATGACTGTGTGGTTTGGTTTATTCCATGGCCTCAAGACTTTCTGTCAGGGTGTGACAGGTGCAATCATTTTATAGGTGTGGCTTTGCAAAACTACCATTACAGAGTTTGTTTGCTTACAAATCACCATGCCACAAAGGTAGTTATCCCTCCATAAAGATGATGACAAAACTAGAGTTATGGTCTCAAAGACTAACAAGACAAAACTTGAATTGATAAGGTTAATTAAAGAACAAAAACCATTGTAATTGTGTCAAAATAGAATTCTTCAGTAAAACAACTAGTTATTCCTATTACATGATTAATTACCCAATATAATACAGGGAAAATACTATCCTTATTGGCCTTGCTTCCTAGAAAGTAAAATCAAAATATTAAAAATAAGTAAGATCAATCATTCAAGGGGAGCTCTTTTTCCATGATGTAAACCTGTGGACTCTTATAAAAAAAGTTCCATAAATACTTCTGCTGAAGAGCAGCTTCTCTTCTTTTTATTTTATTTTTTTATTGAAGCTAACTTTATTCTGTAAAACTCATAAAGGAGAGAAGAAAAGTAGCTAACTCAATTTAAATTCATTAGATATTTAGGTATTTTTCATTGACTGATCAATGGTTTGAAGCTTCCATGAAACATGGAGATTTTTCAAAACACTGTGTATCCCTGAAGGTTTTTTACCATTGTCTCTGAGTTTGACTAATCTTTTTTTTTCCCCCACCAACTTATCTTTTAAAAACTAATTTAGAATTAATAGAATAAAATTTTTTTTCATGCAGATAGATAGGTCCTGTTAGGTCAACTCATGACCACCTTATGTGCAACTGAACAGAACATTGCGTATCGTGAGTCAGCCACACAGTGGTCACCTTGTTCAAGTCCATCACTATGGCCATCATGGCCACCCATCTTACTGACTATTAATATATTATTATCTAACGCATGTCCTGCTATTTATTTTATGTACTTTTTTGAGAGACACAGGAAGCTTCTAAGCTCATTTTAATTGTCACTTTCCAGTCTGTTCTGGTGTAAACACTGGTGGTATAGTGTTTAAGTGATATATCTGCTAACCGAAAGGTTGGCAATTCAGATTTGCCAGGCACTCCTTGGCAACTCTGTAGAGCAGGTCTACTCTGTCCTGCAGTGTCACTGTGAGACAGAATCAACTTGATGGCAGTGAGTTGGATTTTCTTTTTAGTCTGTTCCAGACTTAGAGATTACACGATGATGAAGACAGCATTTTAAACCAGTGGTTGGCTTTGGGACTTGAGAGCTACAACTAAGAGCCGAGTCAAGCCAAGTTGTGCAGTCCCTGACGAAGTACTGACTGTGTCTTCCATTTGTTCAGGAGACCACCAATTTGGCAAATCTGTGTCTGCCTCTGGATTTTTCCCTTTTCTTTCATCCTACTGAAAACATAAAGTTGCTGTAAAGAAGAAAATAGGAGAAACTACTTCATGTTTTGGTTTTGGAAGCAGCCAGACCTGGGTTTAACAGTTGTATGACCTTGAGTTTGTTTTCTTTATCATTACCAAATAGGAACCTATCATCTGCAAATAAATAATAAGAAGTTTTGAGAAATAGAGAATGTCAGAAATCAGCACAGCACGTGCTTCTCGTAGATATTAGTATATCAGCCCCCTCCATAGGCCACACCAAAAGTAGAGTAGATAGAGCACAGGCTTTCGTATCATCCTTCTGAGCCTCTGTTTCCTCATCTATAAAATGAAGGTAATAATGTTTCCCCGCCAGCATGGTAGTAAGGATTAAGTTAGATAATGCCCCTAAGAAGTATTAAACATGCAGACTTCAGCAATCGCAGCCTTTATTCCAGTCCCAAGCTGCTATTGCTGTCAGATGCCGTCGCGTTAGTTCTGATAGCAGCCCTACACACAACAGAATGAAACACTCCGTGGTCTTGTGCCGTGTTCATAATTGTTTTTATGCTTAAGCCCACTGTCGCGCCTGCTGTGTCAGTCCATCTCTTTGAAGGTCTTCCTCTTTTTCGTTGACCCTACACTCTACCAAGTGTGATGTCCTTCTCTGGTGACTGGTGCTTCTTGACAACCTGTCCGAAGTATGTTAAGTGGAGTTTTGCCATCTTTGCTTTCAAGGAGCAATCTGGTCATACTTCTTTTAGAACAGATCTGTTCGTTCTTTTGGCAGTCCATGGTACGTTCAACATTCTTCTCCAACACCACAATTCAAAAACACCAATTCTTCTTCTTTCTTTTTTTTTGTCCAACTTTCACATACATATGATGTGATTGAAAATAACATGGCTTGAGTTAGGCACAATTTAGTTTTCAAAGTGACATCTCTAATTTCAATACTTTAAAGAGATTCTCTGAAGCAGATTTTCGCAGTGCAATGTCTCTTTTGATTTCTTGATTGCTGCTTTCATGGTCATTGATTGTGAACCCAAATAAAATGAAATCCTTGACAACCTCACTCCTTTCTCTGTTTATCATGATGTTGCTTACTGGTCTAGTTGTGAGGCTTGTTGTTTTCCTGATGTTGAGGTGCAATCCATACTGAAGGCTGTGGTCCTTGATCTTCATCAGTTTCTCAAATCCTCTTCACTTCTAGCAAGTAATTTGGTGTCATGTGCAACACAGGTTGTTAATGAGTTGTCCTCCAGTCCTGATGTCGTGTTCTTCATATAACCCAGCTTCTCAGATTATTTGCTCAGGATAAAGATTGAAAAGGTATGGTGAAAGGATACAACCCTGGCACACAGCTTTCCTGACTAAACTGTGCAGTGTCCCCTTGTTCTGTTTGCACAATTACCTCTTGATCCATATACAGATTCCTTAAGAGCACAATTAGGTCATCTGGAATTCCCATTTTACACAAAGTTAGCCATAATTTATTAAAGATCCACACAGTCAAATGCCTTTGCATAGTCAATGAAACACAGGTAAACATCTTTCTGATATTCTCTGCTTTTAGCCAAGATCCATCTGACATCAGCAATCATATGAAATGTTTTACCAGACTATGTAAGACCACCCAGTGACCAAATCACAGTGAATCATTTTGCTTTTGACACGTTTGTCTTATGCAGCCCTGGTGACATAGTGGTTAAGTGTTATGGCTACTAACCAAAAGGTTGGCAGTTTGAATCTACCAAGTGTTCCTTAGAAGTTCTTTGTGACAGTTTATCCTTTGGATCACTGTGAGTTGCCATTGACTTGATGGATATAGTTGGTTTTTTTGTTGTTTATTGCGGAGGTCCGCCATCAGCCTTGTAGACAAAGTCACGAGCTCCTGCAAATGACAGGCTGAAGCATCTCACCTGTGACATGTTTTTTAGCCTACTGTCCTTGATATTATTTGGCTTCCTAATCAAATTTTCTTCAAAAAGATACCCCCTCCTCTCCTGGCACAAGGATCAGGGGAGATGTCTTCTGAGAGGGGCCCTTTTACTACCCCCTTGGTCTATGAAATAATATCGGGAAAACTGTACAGGAATTTTCTGAGGAAAAAGAGCTCAGAGGAATGATCTCTAACACAGCCAGCTTTGAGAGCAACGAGGCCGGCCCAACCCCTGCTGACTTCCCCCAACTGCACATCCCCACCCATGTGAAAGGAATTATCCTCTTTAGAACAGCTTGAGAAGAACATAGGGTGGGGGATGGTAGATGTTTACTATCCCTGCAGGAGGAGATAAAGAGCAAAGTAGGAACAAATAGAGATCATAAACTTTAGACCCTTCCTCGTGAACCTTTTAACCTTGAGGTATAAGTAGGGCTGATTGAGCTCGAGGCATCCATAGGCCATTATCTAAAAAGCTTTGACAGTTAAAAGGATCACCAGGTTTCAGTTAACTAATAGCTCATGTGGCAGGGTAAAAAATTACATCACCTCAAGACCACGAGGTTTTTGGTTTCAAATTTGCCAACCACGAGGTTTTGGTTTTAAACTAGCCAATAGATTGTGTGGTCAGTGGGCAGGGTAAAATTCACGTCACTCTTACTATAAAAACAATAAAGACAGACAGCCTTCTCTCTCTTGCTCTCTGGGTCGGGCTGCCTTAAACCAGAAAAGTCTTTCCTGTCTCCTTGATTCATTTCCCGCCGCGCCTCTCCCTCCCTCCGTGCGGGACCCTGTAAAGTGTTGGGGCTGGCCCCCGGCAGTTTATATTCAACATGAACTTATAGGTCAGTTATAATAATACCACCCTAATACCACACTTTTTATTTTTTCAATTTGCCTCCCAGATTTTGTGCCATTCTATAGTCAGTCTTATGTGAGTTTTCAGTTACTATTCATGTCCAATGTGTCTATGTTTTGTTATTATTCTTTTATACCTAAATGAGAACTTATAAAGTCTGCCTGATAACCTCTTTACTTATCTATTTAGAGAAATATCTTACGAGCCTCTTCTTTTCCTTTCAGTGTGTTAACAGGCAAAAGTTTGTTATCATAACCACTGTCATCAGCATCATCATTAGGAAACTTCATGGTGTTCTCTTGTTTTGAAGATGAGTAGGCTGTCATTCTTTCATAGATTTAGGAAATGTTCTGTTTCCTGATTGATTTTTTCCCACAGTATGGGTCTTTTGTGTTGTTTTTTTTATTTTTTGACTCTATGTTCTCTCCTTAAACTACCACCAAAGAATCAGGAAGCCCTTGCGTCTGCTGAGATGCTCTAATGGGACAGCACTTCTCAGAACTGAGCATGCTTGTGAATCTCCTGCGAATGCAGATTCTGATTCCCTGGAGCTGGGATGGAGACTAAGACCCTGTGTTTCTGACCATTTCTGAAGCTGTACCTTGCTGCTGGTCCAAGGGCTGCACTTTGAGCAGCAACGTGCCAGAACAAGTATCAGCTTAGTCTTTTTCTCTTGTTTCTAACAATCTGTGGTTCTATATATCAAACTCTTTTATTTTTTAGAAGACTGCAATTTGTACTATGTAAACCAAAATAAATAAATAAATAAAATAAAAACCCACCTCCATCAAGTCAGTTCTGACTCATAGCCACCCTATAGGATGCAGTAGAACTGTCCCATGGAGTTTCCAAGGAGCTCCTGGTGGATTTGAACTGCCAACCTTCCGTTTTAGCAGCTGTAGCACTTAACCACTTCGCCAGCAGGGTTTCTTTGTATAGTGTTGATTTTTCACAATAAGAAAATAATAATAATAACTTGCAGGCAAACCACAATGTTTATCATTCATTAGAAATTTTTTCTAGTTTCCATGTAGGTCTTTAGAAATGTTTTGTAAATTTTGAAGTTGAAACAAAAAATCAGATTTTGTTTCCTTTTGGTTTTAGTTACCTTGATGATGTAAGAGAAAAGGGGGGAAATGTCTATCATCTTACAAACCAGCAGTAACCGTTCTTATATATTCTTCCAAGAATATATGACTACATATTTGATCTCTCTTTGCCTTGTTTTCAGTAATTTGTAATACATTCTAAGATTTTTTCTATAAATAAATATGATTCTACCATATCTTGTTTTAATATGTAGTATTGGTTTTATTGTGAATATATTACAGTATGTTCTGTCCATTTCGTATTTTTAATTATTTGAGTTGTTTCAGTTTTTTTCTTTAAAAGTTCGTAAAACTTAGATTGAATTTACTTGTTCATGTGATTTATTATTAATAGTTAGAAGTATATACAGTATAACTATTAGGTGAAGGTAAAAAAAGCTTTAGGTATCTACTACCAAATTGCCCTTCAGCCTTCAGTTTATATTTTCACCATAAATGCACGAGAGTTCAAATTTATATACATCACTGCCAACCATAAGGGTTTTTTTTTTTTTTTATAGGGCTTCAAACTGAATTCAGATACACTAAGTCATAATCTAGATTTTAACAAGATTTCCCCAGGTGATTCTTAGGTATAATAAAATGAGAAACACTGTTCTACTAGTTGAAACCCCAGTGGTGTACTGTTTAAGTGCTATGGCCACTAACCAAAAGGTTGGCAGTTCAAATCCACCAGGCACTCCTTGGAAACTCTATGAGACAGTTCTACTCTGTCCTATAGAGTTGCTATGAGTCAGAATAGGCTGGGTGGCAGTGGTTATGGTTCTACGAGTGGAGCCCTGGGGAAAAGCAGTAAAGAGCTCAGCTACTAACCAAAAGGTCAGTAGTTTGAATCCGCCAGCCCCTCCTTGAAAACTCTACGGGGCAGCTCGACTCTGTCCTTTAGGGTTGCTATGAGTCAGAACTGACTGACACAACGACAATGGGTTTGGTTTCCTTTTGGGCTTTTGTAGTGGTTCTCAGAATTGATCCTTAACCAGCAGTATCAGTATAACCCGGGAGGTTGTTGAAAACTCCAGGGGTGCCATGTTTAAGGGCTGCACTGCTAACCAAAAGGTAAGCAATTCAAATGTGCCAAGGGCTGCTTGGAAACTCTGTGGGGCAGTTCTACTCTGTCCCATAGGGTCACTATGAGTCAGCATAGACTCAATGGCACTGTGTTTGAGTTTTCATTTGGGAGGGGTTAGAATTCTCAGCAGTGGTTCAAACAGGAAGGAACAGATTCAAAACCCAGGTTTTTCTTTCAGTGCTTTTATCTTTGCCAATCTAATCAATAAAATACAGATAGTATCTCATGGTTGTTTGAATTGGAATTTCTTGAATAATTAGCAGTTTGTATTTTTTGTTTTGTAAATGACCTGTTCAGGTCCTTGGGTGTAGCTTTTCAAATGCTGTTTCTTATCAAAGGGTTGAGATGCATGTCCCACCTTTGATTCAGATTGCATGACCTGATAATGAGGCTAGCGGCTTTGGTGTTGTACATACAAAGAATACAACGGGCCTGATTTTTCTTTAATATGACTCCATTTTTACTGTATCTTTAATGAACCTTCATCTTTTCTAATTTTTTGTTATGCAACACTCATACAGTGAGGGGGGAGTGGGAGGGTGGGGTGGAGAATTGTCATTACATTGGAAACTTTGGCTGTAAAAACCAAAAATGAAACCTACTGCCTCTGAGTCCGTGTTGACTCATAGTGACCCTAAAAGACAGGGTAGAATTGCTCCACAGAGTTTCCAAGGAGCACCTGGCACATTTGAACTGCCAACCTTTTGGGTAGCCCTTAACCATTACACCACCGAGGTTTCCAACTTTGATTCTAGAGGAATCAGTCTTCTGGTCCCCAAGTGCTAATTACATTGTGTGTTGTTCAGTTTACCAATCAGAAAACAGTATTGCATATCACAGTCTGATGAATGTTTGTTTGTGGTCTCCCGAGGCACAACCTAATACAGTGGTTCTCCATGTAACATGTCAGGAATAGCAAAAACATCACCTGTGAACTTGCTGAAACGCACATTTTAGAGCTGTACTCCAGAAATACTGAATCAGAAAGGCTGAGGACTGGGGTCAAACAGCCTGTGTTTAACAAGTCCTCTAGGTGACTCTGATCCTCTGAAGTATGAGAACCAGGGATTAATAGATCCTTTTCCCCATGGGAAGTGTTGTTGATTCATTACTAATAGAACCTTGATTTTTGTACTGTTATCAAAAGACAGCCTGGTCAGGAAAGGAAAGGTAAATCCCCAAGCAGGTTTTTCAACCTTAGCATTAATGACATTTTGGGCGAGATGTATGTTTGCTGTGAGGGTCTGTCCTGTGCTTTGTAGGGTATTTCACAGGATTCCTGGTCTCTACTTACTAGATGCTAGTGGGGAGCACTCCCTGCTCCAGGTAACAGCCAGAAATGCTTCCAGGCATTCCTAAAGATTTCCTCAAGGGGGAAAAATCTCCCATCTCCTAATGGGAAGTAAGGCCCTATGGGATGACTCCTTGTTCTCCTTGCAATAACAAAAGCTAATTCTTTTCTATCTTTATTTCTACCATTATATTTTTAATTCTATGTCATTCTTTTTACTAGATTTTTGCTATTATGATATTTGCTAGATGTTTGCTATTATTCTAAGTGCTGGTGGCATGCTGGTTAAGTGCTACAGCTGCTAATCAAAAGGCTGGCAGTTCAGCTCTATCAGGCACTCCTTAGAAACTCTATGGGGCTATTCTGCTCTGTCCTATATGGTTGCTGTGAGTCAGCATTGACTCAGTGGCAGTGGGCTTGCTTTTTTGTAGCTGTATTATAGGCTATAATCTGCAAAATGCATGTTTAAAATATGCTGGAATCATATTCCTTGATTTAAAATATATTAGCATTCACATATTATTCTGTTCTTGTACCTTATGTTAATGATAATTATATTTTATCTAGTATTTCTCTTACCAATCTATCTATTTCTATGTGTATATCTATGTATATATCTCTCTCTATTGCTGTCTCTGTCTATCCATCTGTCAATACGTCCGTCCGTCCATCCGTCCATCCGTCCTTCTGTCCATTGTTATTGAAATTGTAAGCTCAGATAATTGCCCAAATTAAAAATGACTCTTAAAATGAGGTTTTTTAGCATGAAATGATCAATACTTCTTCCTTCCATTGACTGACTTATCAGTAAGATTGGTTCTGTCAACAAAAACGTCACCTAACCTCTATGGGGCATAGCCCTTTTTCAGTCCACGGTGATTCATTTAATGACAAAGCTAGAGAGTAAATGGGATATCAAGAGACAAATTATATTGTGAATGTGAGTTTATAAAATGTCCTGCCTATAAAGAGGAAACAAACCCACTGCCGTAAAGTTGGATACGACTCATAGTGACCCTAGAGGTCATAGTAGAACTGCCCCCTATATAGGGTTTCCAAGGCTGGCCTGGCGGATTTGGACTGCTGACCTTTTGGTTAGCAGACATAGCCCTTAACCCACTGCACCACCAGGGTTTCTATCCTGCCTGCAGGAATTGTAAAATGTTGATATTTATAAAATATTACCAGTTTTCATAAGTGACTCAACCAAAGCTAATTCTTAATCATCTAATCACTATGATGGGTGAAAGTTTTAGGACCCAGCTCTGGCCAGTAGAACCTGACAGGGTCTTCTGGAAACTGCTCAGAGAGGATTGCCTGTCTGTGAAATAGAGCATGTATAGGAGAAAAAGTCTTTCTTCTTGCTTGTCTTTGGACATTATCTTTTGCATGACTTAGAGCTGTGGCATCTCTTACACTGTCGGTGGTAAGCCTTTAAGTACAAAAGATGGTCTAAATGCAGCTGGTTCATCGGTCAATCCAGAAAACATCCTTCATTAGGGCACTTCATGTTTGAGAATAATAACATTTTGTTTTTGAAATCTTTATTGCTTTGTGTTACTTGTAGCTGAACCTGATACCCGAAGTCCAGTTGGAGGTGTTGCATTTAGGTATTTATAAATTCTAGTAAATGGGAAATGATATGCATTTATCTTAATCTTTTTCAGGTAACTAAAATGAAGTGAACTACAAATATGTGTGAGATGAAGCCACACTAATCTCTGGAGAAAATTCTCCATAAGTAACTTTGCGTGAACGCTTTGTGTTTTTATGTGTGAGGTTTGTCTTCCAGTAGCAATGAAAATGAAACTCTCCAAAAATGCATTCTGGTATCTATATTAGGAAAATTTCATTACAATGAGCTGTTTAGTGTAGATTAGTGCCATTGTGCTAGATCTCTGGGGGAGTTTATTAGTGCCCAGGTATCTTTGCTGTTCAATAATATTGATTTTTTTGTAGTATTGGATATCACTGAAATGTGATGTCATCTCTTTATTGTGCGTTTTTCTTGTGTATTTATTTTAAAATAATTGGCTTCTGAAGTAATACTGATATGCTAGAGGAATAAAAAGCTGTCTAGTCTTGACTCCCATGCGTCATAGTCTAACATTTGAATGAACATAAATGCAATCCTGATACTCATGATTCAGTCATCTTTCTGTATTTATAAAAAGGAGCTATAGGTGGGTAAAAGTAAAGAGTAAGTCTCAGTTGATATAAACGCTAGATTGTACTACTCTTTTATCCACAGTGAAGCAGTCGACTCTCAGCTTTGCTTAAATTAACAAGGTGGTCACATTGACCACATGTGGATTTGGAATGTGTTATTCCAAATGAAGACAGCCTGGTTAATGCTCGTTTCTCCTCCTGCTCTGTCGCAATCTTGTTTTAATATTCTGAAATATGGGAATGAAATTACAAAATAGATCACCACTGGTATGTCCTCTAAAAAATCGAAAGAGAAAGAGAAGAGGAGAATTCACTAGCGTGCCTGAGTAAATATACATCCCAGCAAGGGGAGACGAAAACAAGGACAGTCGCCACAGACTTGATTTTTGCAACTAGTCAACAAGATCACAGTGGATCCTCTTTCCGAGAGTCATACGCTGTCTTTTATCCTGAATATTGCAAAGCGTTATGTTTTGACGTGATAATGAAAATCAACACCTGGGCCGTATATCAGCTTCCTTTTTGTCTGTTTTCAATAGTGTGAGAAGCATGAAATTGCCGTGTGCTCTCTCAAGGAAACCACTCTTGTGTTCTGTGGTCCACGCATTCTTATCTCACTCCTCAGATGGTAAAAACTAAACAGAAAACCTTCTAAATCAGCAGAGCCCAAAGTAGCAAGTCTATTGCTTCACTTACTTGATCAGCCAAAATCTTGCCTCCAATAGATCCTTCATGCCACATGACCTTGGGTGATGATTTTAGTACCCGTTTCATGATTGTTTTTCATAAACTCTGAGCATTCATCTACAAACTGGAACTGGTTCCTTACTGCCTACAAGTCCAGGCATCAAATTACCAATGCTAGATTCTTGTTTCCTTGAGATTCTGCTGCCTGTAATGACTTATCCTGCCATTTGGGGTATTGATCAAATTCTTCATTGCAGACAACTTGAAGCATAGAGGGATTTATTTCAAGTATGTTGGAGAGCTAAAGAAGCTCGTCCTGGTATGTGTGTCCAAGAACATTTTCTAATGCCTTTAGTTTCCACCCACCATCCCTACTCCAATAGAAAAACTGCCTCCTCTCTTACGATCAGACATCATTGCAACAGAAAACTATTGCTGACTTGAAACCATACAGCCTTTACCACCGTCGTGTAACTCCCAATCCGGGTGCCGTTTTCACCCTATTGGTTTTACGCCCCTGTCATCCTGTTCATAATCTATATCAAAAAAAGAAAACAAAAATATATCCTAGGCCCAGCCTCATGCTCCCACATAACTCAGTTAAAAGTCAAAGTCTCATGGATATATCTGATTTATAAAAACTAAATCAAATCACTTTTTTTTTAGTAATAGGGGAGACTTAGAATGATAGATTTGGTTTCATTTGACTTTGAGAAGGGGGTCTCTGCACTGTTGAGAACTGTCAAAATATGGGAATTTGAGGCCACCATAAATGATTCTTATCCAGTGGACCAGTACTTCCACAAGATCAGAAGTCCCCAGTTGATGACCCAATGGGAACAGGAAAAGACAGTTTCACCTGACGTGAGGTGATTAGGGTGATCCGGGGAAAGCAGCACTAGACTGCATTATCCCCAAGCGATAACTCTTAATTGTTTTCTATTTCATCCAGAAAATCATGGTTTTTCTATAGATGTTAATACCAACAGCTGTGGGTCTGGGATCGATTTAGAATTTTTCAGCTCCATAAGACAAAGACCTGGCGATCGGGTCCCGTAACAGTGGCCTAGAAAACCCCATAAAGCAGTTCCACTCTGTTCCATGGGGTCACTATGAGTCGAAATTGGCAGCACACAGCAACTGCGACCATGTGTGCATGTGTTTGTGAATTTCCATTTACTATTTCTTTCAATGAAATGCCACAGTGAACTGTCACAAGAGTCAGGAATACAGGCGCAGTGAGTAAGCAGATACTCGTAAAACTAAAAAGAGCACCGATGTAAGTAGAGAGATTTTTCTCTAATATGTCAAGTAAATTCACAGGTAATTGTAGATTACGAGCATTCTTTTTGGAGAATTACAAACTGACGTCTAAATCCAGTAAATACTTAGAAGTAGACAAATGATACCACGCACGCACCGCCATCAAGTTGGGTCTGACTCACAGTGACCCTAGACGTCAGAGTAGAGCTGCCCCATAGAGTTTCCAAGGAGTGCTGGGCGGATGTGAACAATGATACTACGGTGACATAAATTTTGATATAAGCCGAATCCCAGAGCACAAGGGACCACTTTGCATCTGTGCATGTCCCTTCCCGACAAAGTTGTCGTCTTTCTCTGTGTTCCCCATAAGCCAGTTTCTCTAACCCCGTGGCACATACCATGGCCAGTCACGTGCACCATGTTTCCAATAGCAGAGAGCCAAGAAGGAGCTTGGGAATTCTGAGTAGCTTTGCTGATAAGTCCAGAGTTAGGCTTTTGAAAAGGGTAGGATTTGCATGGGGTTTCACATCAGAATCTATTATTTAAACGTGTATTGAAATATGTACTGTTCTGTTGCTTCTGGAAATGTAAATGATTGAGAGACTATGTTAGAGTGTTTAAAATTCTCTGGTGGCAACTGAAGATGTTCTAAGAAGAATGATTCATACTTTTCTTATTTAAGAAATCTCTTTAGTGGACCCTGGTGGCATAATGCTACAGTTGCTGACCAAGAGGTCAGCAGTTCGACTCTGCCAGGTGCTCCTGGGAAACTCTATGGAGCAGTTCTAGTCTGTCTGGTAGGGTTGCTATGAGTCAGAATTGACTCGATGGCAGTAGGTTGGGTTTGGTTTTTCCTTAGGGAATAATTCGAATAATTTTAAAATAGCTAAGTAAAAATCAATAAAAATGAAGTTTGAAATTTCTTCTGTATAAATTTAAGCTTAGGGCATCTTTGGCTTTATTTTTATAAAATATCAGAACTTAGTCATCTTCAGCTGTGAACAGGTGCTGCATGGATTCCATGCTGCTTTTGTTCTATTTCTGAACAAATGTTTTAATAGAAAATTTATATTTTATATATTACTTACAACATATTTACATATACAGTTTTCTTTTATCGTATGTGTCTTCAGGAAACCACTAAGAGAATCTGATGGCATTTTAGGAGGGAAAAGCCTACTTTTGTTTAAAAGATAGTAAATTTTACCTTTTTCTAGGTTTTCACTTGGAAAGCTGTCTCCCAAACTTCTGGCTGTTTAAGATCGGTCTATTCTTCCCAGATATTGCCCCCTAATTTAATGTGTGCAGTGTCAACTATTCAGGTGCTGGAACTGCAGGCTTCCCAAGCTTCTCTTGTGCTGATTTCCATTAACAATATTTTGCCAAGATCCATCCAAACCAAATCCATGGCCATTAAGTCAGCGCCAACTCATAGCAACCTGGTAGGACAGAGCAGAGCTGCCCACTAGAGTTTCCAAGGACCACCTGGTGGATTCCAGCTGCCAGCGTTTTGGTAAGCAGCCATTGCTTTCAACCACCTGGCCACCAGGGTTTCCAGCAAATGCACTGCACCACCCAATTTTTTTTTTTTTTATCAACGTGAGAAAGAAGATACTTCATAACCGACCATCACTGATTGGAAATGTTAGAGAGAGATGGCTGCCTTACTCAGGACCAAATTTCAGTTTCCATATGGTCCAAATTAATTGTTCCCTTAATTAAATATAACTGTCATTGATTAAATCACTAGAAATGAGAAGTCATTGTAGACTTCTTGGCCTGCTGTGTGGTACACCCAGTGCTCACTGTCCTTTGATTCTGCTCATTTCTCTCCTGCATTTGCTGTTATTCACTGATTTTGTGCCATGTAGTTCTTTTATTTCACTTCATCTTATTATTTAGTACTAAAACTTGCATGGTTGAGTCCTACGAGTATGTTCTCACTTCCTGATCCAATCTGTCCGACACACCACCACACACTTCCCTTTTCTCTCGTGTAAATCACTCTCTGTCCCTCTTGTTTAAAACACCTCTGTGGTTCATTCATGCTAAGAGAGCTTCGAGGGTCCTGGGAGGCATGTTGTGCCCTCTGCAGTTTGATTCCTATCTTCTTAAAGATCTTTAGCTCTTACCATTTATCTAAGTGGTTGTTCATCTTGCAAACAGAAATCCTTAATTTTCCACATATAAATAAATAGATAGTTGCCAGAAAGTAGACTGTAACTCAAACTGATCCTCTGTGGAATTGATCAAATATTACCAAAATTGATCAAAATTGATCAAAAATTACCAAGTCATAAATCGCCCTCATGGTTCCCAGCGTGCTCGAGTTCTGATTGCAGCTGTTGTGCCCATCCACCTTTCTAAGGGGGTCTTCTTTGCAGTTGCTGGTCCTCTGCTTCACCAAGCATGATGTCTTCCTCTAGGGATTCCTCTTAATGATGTGACCAAGACAAGCGAGTTGGACGATACTCTGTTGTGGTCTGTAAGGTTTTCATTGACTAAATTTTGATGTAGATTGCCAGACTTCTCTTCCTCATCTGTCTTAGCCTGAGAGTTCCCCTGAAATCTGCCCACCATGGCTGATCCTCCTAGCATTTGTGATACCAGTGACATAGCCTCCAGCATCACAGCAGTGTACCAGCCACCACAGTCTAACAAACTGTTAGCTGGTTGGAGAGGTTTTTCATGTATGCTAATTATTTTACAAATCCAGGCTTTTGAAGGTACATCTTTTCCTAGCTTAGACTGATCCTTCTTTTCAGCCACATATTCTTATTTTATAACTGAATACTGCGGGACTCTCATTTCAGAAGCCTTCTGTGGCCTAGCTGACTTTAATTGTTTCCTCTGCGATACCTGGTCTCTGTGTTGTGCTTATCCCCCTTAATGTGTTTGTCTTGCACTCTTTCGGTGAATGGTACTTATTAATGAACACGCGCGTCCCCTTTGCAACGTGGGCATCTTTAGAAAGATTGCCCTGTCTTGAATCTCCACAGGTTGGTGTGATGTCTGGTACATGTTTGAATCTCTCTACTTTCTTACTAAATGAATTCACAACTGAATGACTGATGGTTACATGCTCACCTAACACCTATTTGAAAAGTCACTCTGCTGCTTGTAAGGCTTAGGCTTAAAGAATCCGAAACATTGACTAGTGCTTGCTTAAATAAGCTGGTAGTAGTCAATGACCGTTTCAAAGAGATTTGTAGATGCTAACTCAGCCACTAGAGGGAGCCTGTATACCATGAATTTAGCATCCTTTCCAATCAGCGTTCCTTAATTAAAAATAATTGTGAAGAAGATCTTCAGATTTAAAATAAAGTTTTACAATTGTAAAGAGATAACTATCCTCTAAGCTGAAAGGAAATCACATAAAAATCTGAGTGTTGTTTTAAGTTACAGCTTAAAGGAAGGAGCAACTGGGAAAGAAGCAAAGTACAGACATCAGGAGTGTTTTGGGCTTCAGATGTTGGTTTGAGAGTTTTTGTGTTCATTTATGACAAAATCGTCATTTTGAGTTTTTTAAATCTTATTTTCCATATGGTGATATTAGATGATTAAACCAATTATGAGACAGACCCTCATTCTTGAGATCATATTAGTTACAGTTGGGAATGGTCAGTGAATTATGGGTTTGATTTTTTTTTAATTAATAGTTTTATAAACAATGCTGTGTCTTTCTTTTTGTGTTCTTCAAAGCTAAGGGCATCATTAATTACCCTTAATTTACCCACTAACCCACTGTCATTGAGCCAATTCCAACTCATAGGGACTTAAGGCAGTTTTAAAATGACAATGTAGATGTGATTACACAAGCTCAGGAATATGAGAAGTTCTAGGGAATGTGAAATATGTACTATCAACTTCCTGGAAATGCACAGACAAATATTTTTGTTAACACTTTCATAATTTGCTAAGTTAGGTGAAAGTTGTGACTGTATTAAAACTTCTGCATGTTATCTGAGGCGGTGATTATCTTGTACAGCCTGTACAATACAAGTAATCTTCCTTTCAGCTGATAAAATTAAAAAAGGAAAAAACTAAATTCAATCTCAAGTTATGTTGCTATTGAAAATCTGCACAGAATAGGCACTGGATGCTGGCCAAATTAAAGTACTAGAATTTATAGCAGCGCTTCTATGTAGTGTGAAATGACTATATATTCTACATTCTAATGTCAGAAACACTGTCGGCACCCTGGGTACCACCTTGGTCCTTCTTGGCAACTGACAGGCTGGTATCAATGCCCGGCTCAGAGCCTCCCTCGATGATGGAGGCAGGCCGCCTTATTTCTTATGAGGCCACCGATAGGTAGTTACCAGAGTCTTTTTCTGACGAACGCTCTCGAAGTCCAATTCAGATTCAGTTAGTGAGAGTGAGGTTGTACTGGACGATTTTGCAGCATCGGGTGCCTGAGCCGACAAAGGAGGCTAGACAGAGGGGGTGCTACCGTTCCTTACAAGCCATTCTTACACCCTAGCTCATGAGTCCCTGCTTCGGTTCCTCATTGGCTGAGTACTGAGATGAACACTCTCTCCTGGATGTTGTGAAGTCTTAACATTCCATTCCCTTCTGAGGTTGTATCTCCTGCTTCCGGAACAGGTCCCCCCCACTCCCCGTCCCCACCCCCTTTACTCCCCCTTTCTCTTTAGGTTAGCTGGTAACTTTGTATCTCAGCCTTTATTGTGAAGATGGACCATTTTGAAATTTATTGCTCACACTAAGACAGCTAGACTTGACCAGAGAGGAATTTATGCTGTTGCCTACTCTCAATTTCAAACTTCTATATGAAGCAAAATCCAGCCTTGGGGATATTTTTAATACTCTGTCCCTTGTGATGGCTGAAGTTTGAGATGAACTTCTAAAGATAAATTATTTGAATAAGTTCAGTGGAAAAACATTTGATGCACTGACTCATTTGAGAACATCTAAAAACATTTGGAAGAGTTTTAGATTTCACATATATGCTGAGATATTTATTGTTAACATCTACAGATATGATCCAGGGAGATCATTTTTGCACATCTTATGTGGTAGCCGCCAGCACTGTAGAACCAGTTGATGACTGCTAAGAGTCAGCTGGCTCGCTGCAATATGGAAAACAGTTTTGTTGTCATTTTTGCTGGTGTTTTAAATTGTGTGCCAGATGGTATATCTATGATACAAGTAGAGTCCTGCTAGTATCGGGGGCTGAGTGCTCAGCTGCTAACTGAAGGGTCAGCAGTTGGAACCCATAGCCACTTCCCAGGAAACGATATTGCAGTCTGCTTCCTTAAAGTTTACAGTCTTGCAAGTCCTATGAGGTTGTTCTCTTCTGTCCTTTAGGGCTGCTGGGAGTCAGACGTAATTTGGCGGCAGCAGGTTTGGTGGGAAAGGGTTATGATAAAAGCAGATATGGACAAGATAGAAATCAATGCAGTCTGTTCTGTTCTGTGTTCAGGTTGGTTCCAAATGATCGGTAATCTTACACTTCATTACCTAGAATTATCACCAGCGTTTCATACGTGAAATCCAAGACTCAAGAAGGTTAAGTAATTCACTTAGTGTTGCATAGTTAAACAGTGTTAAGGAGTCAGCATTCAAGCTAGTCCTGGTAGCTTTAAATTATGTTCCCTTCTGTGCTCTAGTGTTTTTACAAGTTATTCTGACCGGAATCCATTCTAATATATGCATATTATGTGGAACCAAATGCAGATACATCTCATTGCTGTCAAGTAGATTCTGACTCATAGCAACCTTATAAAACCAAACCAAACCAAACCCACTGCTGTCAATTCTGACTCATAGCAGCCCTATAGGACTGAACAGAACTGGCCAATAGAATTTCCAAAGAGCACCTGATGGATTCAAACTCTTGACCTTTTGGTTAGCAGCCATAGCATGTAACCACTGCTCCACCAGTTTTCTCAGGAGAGAGTAAAATTACCCTGTATGGTGTCCAAGGAGTGGCTGGTAGATTCGAACTGCCAACCTTTTGGTCAGCAGCCACGCTTTTAACCACTATGCCATCGAGGCTCTGTGTTTGTTTTTATAACTTGTGACTTACCCTGACATTTTCCAGTTTATTCTATTTCATTTTTTAAGATATAAAACAGTAAGTTGATTTCCTCATCTGCTAACTGGTCACAATCCACAGTTAGAGAAACACAAATCTTCACTTTAGTTCCGGGCTTTACCTCGCTGTGAAAATAAGTGGTTTTTGGAAATTACCTTCTGAGGGTCATGAACCAGTTGAGCTAAAAGGAGCAGGAAAGTTGATGGAGAGAGTCAGTCGCTTTTAAATGTAATTTAATTAAGCTAAATGAAATTAAATTTAAATTTGAAATCCATTAAATACCTATGTTTAGCTCCTCTGAATATAAATAGAACTTGCTGTTGTAGGAAACCATTAAATCTTCATCTTTTATTTCTCCAAGTGAGTTTGGAAAGAACTCATGCTAACATTTACAAGAGTTTTTCCAAATCAAATTAGGAAGGACAGTAATAGTTTTACATCTAATGAGAGGAAAGCCCATACAAGTCTATTTGGGACAAGGAATATTGAGTTAAGGGAAAGAGGGCATTTTGAAAATGACTTTTCTGGATTGTTACATCCTCCGAGATTTCTTGAGGAATTTCCTTGAGCAAACCCAAGGTTGTCATTTACTGTTGCTGTTTGCTCAGGGATTTCTGTGCTAATTCAGCATATCTCTGACCGTGGAGCATTTTCAAGACTGTAAACTACCCAAACAAACCAAAACTGTTGCTGTGGAGTTGATTCCAACTCATAATGACCCCTCTAGGACAGAGTAGAACTGCCCAATAAGATTTCCAAGGAGCAGCTGGTAGATGTGAATTGGGAGCTCTTTGGTTAACAGCCAGGCTCTTAACTACTATGCCACCAGGGCTCCAGTGTAAACAAAATCAATCTACTGATATGGAATCATTTCTGACTCATAGCAACCCTACAACCAACCAACCAACCAACCCACCCACTGGCATTGAGTCAGGTCTGACTCATAGCGACATTATAGGTCAGAGCAGAACTGCCCCACAGAGTTTCCATGAAGCACCTTTTGGATTTGAACTGCTGGCCTCTTGATTAGCAAACATAGGATTTAACCCACTATGTCTCCAGGGTTTCTTAGCCAATCTATAGACAGTGTTAAAACTGCCCCATAGGGTTTCTGAGGAGCACCTGGAAGATTTGAACTGCCACCCTTCTGGTTAGCAGCTGTAGCACTTAAAACTAAAGAACTAAAAAGTCTGATAAATTCAGAAAAGCATCTCTCTTGTTCTATAAAAATTTGATAGCTCCCATCTCAATTCTTAAAATAAAGTTGTGTATGAGATGTTTTTGTTTTCTGTTGTTTTTAGTGATATTTTCTTTCAGAGTCTTGTGGTTTTTAGAGTAAACATTGCCTTCTAGTCCACAAAGCAAATACTTGGACTCTAATTGTTAAAGTAAATTTCAGCTTGACCTTGAAATGAGTAAGTATCATGGAAACTAAAATGCCACTTAAATGGATATTGTGTATGCAGATATGGTTGTTGATAATATTCTCTGTGCTTGTGGCTAGCTTAGATCTATAGTTCCAAAGGCTATTAAATGCACAGAGGGGGACTTTTCTAAGTTACGTCAATGACAGATAATCCTTTTGTGGATTACTGAACTCGGAAATTAGTAAAGAATTTCAGGTAATGGAAACTTACTGTGTCTTCAGAATTCGAGGAGTATGCCATTTAGTAATAATGATAATAATTCATATTGCATATAATTCAGAAATTTCAGGGCTTCTCAGCCTGATTTCAGATTGATTCAGCCACTATGGGTAAAACGTTGGCTGGATGGATTTGATGGCTAAAAAGATCACAGCCTCCACTTGCTTTGGGAATGTTTATAGAGAGTTTCATGTGTGCTAGACTCTGTTCTAAGCACTGGATATGCAGAAGTGAGAAAAACAAAACCCATAGCTGGTGTAGTTTGCCTTGTCTTTAAGGTGAAAGATAATCAAACAGAGAACCTCATAATGTAGTGTCTTGTAGTGTTCAGGTCTTAGAGGGCAGAAGGAGGGAGCAGGATGAGGAGTTACAAAGTGAAAGGCGTTTGAGTATATTAAATAGAAGGGTTGAGAAGGTTCCTTTGAGGGAGTGTTTGAACGAATCCTGCAGCTTTATTAGAACTCTGCTTCTTTGTCTTTTCCTACCTTCCTTCTCACATTCCCTGTCTTGGGTATCCTACCCAAGCAGCGTTAGAAGACCGTGTCCTTAAAAGTTGATTACCAGCTTTTTGCTTTCTTAACTTTCTTTCCTTTAATGTTTTTTGGGGTCTGTGAACAATTCAAAGAACTTTCTCTAGAAAATACCTAGAATGGTAGCATCATACCAGAGCACCTGTGCTTGCTGGACTTTGTATTTCACCTACATGTTGGCCATGTTCATGCCAAATGGTGATTCTTTCCAGATAATTAATTTTTGGTTTTGGAGAGGATTTTGTTATTTGGTTTACAAGCATACTTTGATGAACTCTGTTTTGTCTTTTTTTTTTAAAACAGAAAGTTCCAAATAGTACTACCATTTAAATCACAAGCTTTTTCTACCAGCTTTGAAAAGATGAGCCAGCATGATTGATGGTCCAAAGGAAGGGAAGACATGCTTCAATTTATTAATAAACCCAAACCAAAAGCAGACCCAGTGCTGTTGAGTCCATTCCAACTCATAGCAACCCTGTAGGACAGAGTAGAATGTCCCCATAGAATTTCAAGGAGCACCTGGTGGATTCGAACTGCCGACCTTTTGGTTAGCAGCCATGACACCACTATGCCACTATGGTTTCCCAATTTTGTAATTAACACAGGAAAATAATAAAGGGACCTGGAAAATCAATGTATGGCTTTTTTGTGTGAACGGGTTACTCAGTGAGGACTTCTGACCCAGCTGTGGCAGGCAAACTCTAAGACAGCCCCAGCGATTCCTACCTCTTAGTATCCTTGCATCTCTGTAAGCCCTTTGCCTGGATCATGAGCAGGACCTCTGATGTTTGTGTAACCAATTGATGATGGCTAAGATGATATGACAACACTCCTGTGATTATGTTACTGTTTATAAGATTCTTTCTTAGCCGACTCAAGCAGGGGATGCTCCTTGTAAGGCTGACGAGGTAAGTAATCATGTTGGGAAAGCCAGTGGGGCAAGGAGCCATAGGAGGGTAGCCTCTAGGAATTGTTGGAGGTCAACAGGCCCTGAGACTAGCCTCCAGCTTATAGCCAGCAATAAACTGGGCCCTAGATCGTACTGCTGCAAGGAAATTAGTTGTGCCAGCACTTATGGAGTGGATTCTTCCCCATTTGAGCCTCCAGATGAGAACACGGGCCAACGAACTTCCTGACTGCAGTCCTGTGAGATCCTAAGCAGAGCACCCAGCTAACTGTACTTGGACTCTTGACAGACAAAAGCAGATAATAAACACACCCCCAATTAGATGGATTGACACAGTAGCCGCAAAAATAGGCATAAGCATAGCAACAATTGTAAGGATGGCACAGGAGTGGGCAGTGTTTTGTTGTTGTACACAGGGTTGCTGTCAGTTGAAGCTGACTCAGTGGCACCTAAAAACAACAACAAATTTGCAGGAATTAGTTGCACAGCAATACAAACAAATATAAACACACTGAGTCCCTCCATATTGCTTTACCACATACATCCACCAAATTGTCAAGCCAGAAATGATGATAATGGAGAAAATTGCAACAAGGAAAATACAGTAACAATGACAACCATGGTAAAAACCTACTGTTGATCCACAATACACAGATGATATGAACTTGCTTCCTGAAAGTTAAGAGAATTTGAAGTACTTACAGATGAAGTTAAAAGCTGATAACCTACAGTATAGATTACAATTCAACATAAAGAAAACAGCAATCCTCACAACTGGACCGATAAACAACATCAAGGTAAATGGAGAAAAGACTGAGGTTGTCAACACCAATGGAAGCAGCAGTCAAAAAAAACCAAACAATGCATTGGATTGGGCAAAGTCTGATGCAAAAGACCTCTTTAAAATGTTTAAAATGCAATGATGTCACTTTGAGGACTAAGATGGACCTGACCCAACCCATGAGATTTCCAGTTGCTTCATATGCATGCAAGACCTGGACAACAAATAAGGGAGACCGAAGAAGAACTGATGCTTTTGAATTATGGTGATAGTGAAGAATATTTTATGTGCATAGACTTCCTGGAGAATAAACAAGTCTGTCTTGGAAGAAATATGACTAGAGTACTCCTTGAAAGTCAAGATGACAAGATATCATTTCACATACTTTAGACATGTTATCAAGAGGAAGCCCACCCTGGAGAAGGACATCATGTTTGGTAAAGTATAGGGCCAGTGAAAAAGAGGATTTTTAATGAGATGGATTGGCACTGTGTCTGTAAGAATGAGCTCAAATATAGCATGATTGTGAAGATGACATAGAACTGGGCAGTGTTTCGTTCTGTTGTACATATAAAATCAAAACCAAACCCACTGCCACTGAGTCAGTTCAGATTCACAGAGACCACATGGAACAGAGTAGAACCACCCCATAGAGTTTCCAAGGAGCACCTGTTGGATTTGAACTGCCAGCCTTTTGGTTAGCAGCTATAGGACTCAACCACTATGCCACCAGGGTTTCCATTGTATGTGTAGTTGCTTTAAATCAGAACCAGCTCAAAAATACCTCATAGCAACTATTTACTAAGCACCTACTGTGTGCCTAGCAGCGTGCTAGATAAACACCTTCATGCTGCCATTTGGGTTAATTTTCATTTAAAAAAGTATTATTTTAAAAATAACAAAATCATGTCATTCTTGATGGTCCCTAACTTGCTGCACAATTAGGGTCAGAGACAGAATCAAAACCTAAATCTGACTCCAAACTGGGTTTTTGCTACAACAATTCACTTTCTCTTTCTTTACCTTCAAAAACCAGTTAAGTGCTACTAAAGACCAAATATATGTATCTATATAATTGGTGTGTTGTGGTAACTGCGGATTCATGGTTTCTGTTCTCTTTTGGCCTCTCCGTCCGTGTCACCCTTTGCTTCCCTTTGGCCCTCTGCCTTTCCTCTCCTTTCAGCTCCTCTTATGCTTTTCTTGAAAACGTGCACCAATTCCTATCCCTTAGTCTCTAAGACCATGTCTGCTGGCCATCTGTGTCCACTACAACTTTCTGACACCTACCTGACCCTAGCACCATCCCTTCCTCGTTTCTCTCAGTCTTAAAAGTATGTTTTTCTTGATTTGAGGCTAATCTAGTAACTTTAAAAATCTTCTTCCTTTCCTCTATACATCAGTTATCCCACCCAGTTAAGGTGACCTTCATGTTAAAAGTGCAGGACTTACATGACGCTAACAGAAAAACTCCCTTTTGTCTCCCACATCCATTTCCAATTATATATATATTTTTCCTCCTGTCTGGAGCCTCTTCTTTTCTGCCCTAGAGAGCTCTCCCCAGTCATTTGGGGGGGGGGGAGTTAGGGGATAATAAAGTATTTTTGAACTGGCACTAATATAATAGGACAGTTTCTGAGGACATGGCAGATATTAAAAGCTACACTTCACTTTTACGAGAAGCATCATAGATTCTTCTAATCCCTCTTCTCTGATTACCATCACTAGGGCCCACTGCCACATGCCCCTTCCACATAGGCCACAGAGCTTCCACACTATGTTTAATTATGGTTCTGACTCTGGCAGGCTTTCTGATGACTCACCTCCATCATCTTGCCGCTGAGTTCATCTCATCCTTCCATATGAGCCCCCTGGGTGGGATCTACAGCAATAACGAGCCTGCTGTCTTTCTGATGTGTATCACACATCGTCTGTAGGAAACATATCTGATATCACAGGAAGTGCAGTTCTTCTTCCTGTAGCAAGCAACTTCAGCTAGTCACTTCACAGTTGGCAGTTTTTGGTGTGAGCTGCTCATCTATGGTGTCCTGCAGGCTGCTCTCCTTAAGCTCTCTAAGTGGTTTCCCTACTGTCCCACTCTGTGGATGACAATGGGACTCACAGCCCGCAGTACACTTCCTCCTATAGAATCATCTCTAAGTTACCAAAGGACTCTAGGTCTCCACGGTCTCATTTATATTTATTTATTACAGTAAATGAAAAAATTTCTAACGTCTTATCAACTATCTCATCAGTGATAAAACCTCACCCCCCAACCCTTATAGCCAACAAAGTCATTTTCTTCTGTAGATAATTCTGGTTTTAAGTCCTTACAAAAGGGGTCTGATATACTTTTTGTCCTTTTGATACTGACTGATTTCACTCAGCATAGCATCTTCCAATTGAAATCATGCTATGAGATGTATTCTAAAATCTACATTTTTTTTTTTTTTTAATCATAGCATAAGTGTTCCACTGAGTGTATGTACCCTAGTTTGTTTATCTGTTCATCTGTTGATGGGCATCTGGGTGGATTCCAGCTTTTAGCTGTTGTGGACTGCGCTGCAATAAACATTCGTGTACATGCGTCTGTTCGTGTGGCAGCTTTTGTTTCTGAAGGATAAATTCCAAGCAGTGGAATGACTGGATCAAATGCTGTAACTATTTCTGTTTTTTTTTTTTTTAATGAAGCACCAGACTGCTTTCCAAAGAGGGGGAAAAAAAAGTGATGGTCAAAGGAGATGGGCAGACACTTCACTAGAGTGGACATCCAGGCAGCCAAAAGACATATGAGAACGTGCACACAATCATTAACTATCAGAGAAATCCAAATCAAAACTACAATGAGATATCATCTCACCCCAACAAGGTTGGCTATGATCCAAAAAACACAGAACAACAAATGCTGGAGAGGCTGTGGAGAGACTGGAACTTTCCTACACTGCTGGTGGGATTGCAAGTTGGTAGAACCTCTTTGGAAAGCGATCTGATGCTTCCCCTGTCTTTTATGGGTAGGAGGTAGGTGGTCATACAGGAGTTACAGACCTGGCCCTCTGCTACTTCCCTGGGATCCCCAGTTAAGAAAAACTGACCCCACAGTTTGATAGGCCTTTCATCTGTTATTTGGCTATCGTTGTGAGGTCTTAGATGGGAAGAGAAAAGCAGGTCCTACTCTAATATCCTGTTACTCTTTGGGAAACCCGTGGCATAGTGGTTAAATGCTATGGCTGCTAACCAAAAAGTCAGCAGTTCAAATCCACCAGGTGCTCCTTGGAAACCCAATAGAGCAGTTCCACGCTGCCTTGTAGGGTCGCTGTGAGTTGGACTCAACTTGACGGCAGTGGGTTGTTTCAGGGTTGCTCACCTTCTCCCTCATGGTTGATGCTTCCCCACTTTTATCCATTTTGATTAAGCTTATTGAAAATGTAGTTAGACTTGGTCTTACATTTTTTTTTCCCCTCATTTACTTCTCAGTTCACAGCTCCGTCATTTGCTTCCACAGCTGTATTGAAAACGATCTTGGAATAAGTTACTAAGTTCTTGATTGTCCCATCCACTGGCCACTTCTTAGTTCTGACCACCCTGGCCTCTGACACCACAAACCTCTCATTTTAAAGCTCTGCTCCTGAATCCTCTGATGTTATTCTCTCTCAATTTACTGTATCTTCTCCTGAGAGGTACGTTTTCCCCTAACTTTTAGTAAATGGCAGTGATCTCCACATTTCTTTCCTTGGCCCTTTTTTATTTCTCTTTCTGCAGTTTAACACATATTTTTCTCTAATGATTTCCATATCTAAAGGTCCACATCAGTCCTCTTCTCTAAACTCCAGATAGTTATTTAACTACCTAATGAGTATTTCTGAAGCTATACAATTTGAACTATTATGCTTTTTATTAAGAAAACATCTGCAACCCAGACAATTGAGGAAGAATTATCTGGAATTGAAAACATTTAGATTACCTTTTAAAAGAGACGGGGAGCAATTGTTGAGTTTGAATAAGAGGGAAAAATAAATGGAAATAGATTCTTAATGATTTTAATCACCTTGTTTTAGAAGTAATTGTGTTCACTGTGATACGATTTTTTTCTGTAAATACTTGAGTTATTCCATAATACATTAATATACTTTCGGTTGAAATATGTCATCCATTTGAAAACCCTGTGTTTGAACAAAAAAGCAATATCTAAAAGCGTTTTTATCAATTTATTAATTCATTCTTTATTCTCTATTCAGCTTTTAGTAATATAAGAAAAAGTGGTGGAGTCTTAAAAGTGTGTTTTGTATGTATACAAAGTATGTATACATTCTTATTTAGGAATTATTAGAGCCTAGACCAAGTCTTAACTACTTTATTAGCTGATTTTAAATGTTTAACTTTCCTGTCCCCAATACAAAAGCATTGTTACTCATATGATCTACTTTATTTATATTGTCAATTGTTTTTCCCCTTATCAACTCCCAGAAGAGTGAATGCCATCTGTATTACTAAGTTTTGCTTCCCAATATCCAGCGACTGATAGAATTATTGTAAAACATTTCTCATAAAAATTTTTACTTGTTTTTTCATTTCTTTAGTATTCATTAGTCTGTTTTTCTTATAGAACTTATGAATTTCAGCTGAGTTCATTGTTTCTTGCTTAGCAAATTCTCCCTCCAAAAAGATTCCCTTTTCACGTCATAAATTCATTTTTATGAAATATACCATTTTATGAAGTCACATAGTTTTGTTTTTCTACAGTAATTTCCAGAATGCTAGAACCAATTATTAGTATTCAAAAACTGAGACACTGAGAACAAAACTGTAATAGTTAAGACTAAATCCATAAAAATCATACATTTCTTGTAACAATTCAATACATAAAATAGATTTCCACTCCACAAACTACCAATGCTCAAGTTAAAGTTCTATCTGTGTAAAACCTTCTTGAAGGTAAAATTTTAGAGCAGTCCGTATACAGCAGGAGCTATTTCTTTTCCCCAGGGCCTGGAATAATGGGGCAAGTTGAAACATCTGTAGGAAAAAATGAGTAAATGCTCCTTCCAGTGGGACATCCATGGAGAGGCGAGGAAGGAAAAGGACACTTGGCAAGTATTCTGAGAAATGCTGGCATTAAATGAGTGACAGATGGTCTAGCCGGGTGGCCTATACATATGACTAAAAGAATGTGATAGAAGAGGACCCACAGGGACACTCTGGATTCAGTTGTCACCACAGATAAAGACTAAGTTAATACCACTAGGTAGGAACAGCAATTAAAAAAACAAACAATTCACTGTTATATTTGTTCATGCAGGGCCAATACTAATAATGCCCTTGAACTCATCTCATCAGTTTATTATAGTCTTTGTCAAATGTCAACCAGAGGGAAGTCCAAACACATATGTCAGCTGTCCCTGCCTCCGTTTCTTTGGATGGATTTTCTTTTCTTCAGTTCAGTACAGACAAGGAAGCATTCCTTTGACAAGACTAGAACTCTGCAGGAATCGTAGTCAAAAAACTTAAGGGTGCTTCCTTGGCCTGAGCTGCCCATTCTGTATCCATTCGAGACTCTATTCCTTTGGAAAGAACTCAAGGGTAGAGCCAGTGACAAACACATACCTAAAGTAAGGGTGATATTCAGAGCCAGGTTGAGAGGACAGCAAATAAAAACAAAGCTTAAATCAACAAGTTTCAGAGTCCTGAACCAAGAAAGGAGAAGGGAACGTATTCATCCTCCTACCTACTCCACTCTTCAATCGCATCCAGATCTAACTATAAAATCTACCATCACTGTGTGATAAATTGAGCTTTCAGCCCTAACTTTGCAGCAGAAAGCTGAACAGCAGAGATGAAATAGGTGGAGGAGTATAAGAGAGGCAGAGTCGGAGGTGAGCCAGGGTCAGTGTATGCTGGTAAATGGTAGGGAAGGAAATGTAGATAAATAAGTTTGTTATAGATTTTACTGATATAGATTATGTAGCAACTAATTTTAAACAAATAAAATAAAAAATACTTTTTCTTTTAGCCAGTTGATTCTTACATAATGTTTCCCTTTTATTTTTTTAAACAAATCCTTGTATTACTAGCTAACTTATGATTATACTTAACAATATTTGACAAATATACTATATCCCAACATTCTGATTCTTTTCCCGATAAATATATTGCCATAATATCCAGTATGTGATCTTGTGAAATCCACTGTCCATTTTGTAAAAGTTGATTGACAACAGTAGTGTCAGAACAGTAGCCTACAAATGAATGCTTGATTACTATTTGATTCAGTGAAGAAGTCCCTCATATCACCATGAAAAAGTATAGTTGGACACGAATGTTAGTTGGTATTTCAGTTTGTTCACAAGATACAGCAAAAATATGTTTTGAAATTTCATTTGACTTCTTTAGAGAATTGGATGAGAAATTTAAAATACTAGGTGGGAAGTTCCTTAATTTCTGTGCTGTTTTCAGTATCATAGTTAGAGATGTGATGCTCTTGTAAGATTGGTTTAGATTGCATTAATTTTCCCATCACATTCTTAAATGTGGAACAGGAGTTGGTAAGCTTATTGTTTAAGTGGCTAGACAGCGTCAGCTTTATGAGCCATTCAGTCTCTGTCACAACTACTCAATCCAGCCATTGTAGACTAAACTCTATCATAGACCATGTATAAATGAACGAACACAGTTCTATTTCACTAAAATCTTATTTAGTAAAAGAGGTAGTGGACCAGATTGGCTCAGGAACTGTGGTTTGTGATATGTTAAATGAAGACCTAATTTTAGTGTGTGCATATATGTATCATTATTATTACTTCTATGGTAATGCAGTGTTTAAGCCGTGTTCTGTTAACCAAGACATTGGTGGTTCAAAGCCACACAGCACCTCCATGGAAAAGAAAAAAGACTGGATCATCTACTTCCATACAGATTATAGTCAAGAAAACCCTGTAGACCAGTTCTACTCTGTCACATAGGATTACTGTGAGTTGAAATCAGCTTGAAGGCACCCAACAACGAAGACCCTCACCATGGTCAGTTTTAATTTACCAAGAAGATGTCGTTGATCCTGGGCTTAGGAAGAGATGTGCAATAGAATACCGTTACACAATTGCACTCTGTAGATGCAGTACATGTGAATAACCTCAAGAGAATAGTAAAGTGTAGAAAAATCAGAACTGATGAGTTCTGACCATTTATCATCTTTGTTTTTAACATAATTGTAAGTATACATATAATTTAATTTTAATAATGGCTGTGTTGAACAACAGACATGTGAGATTCCTGAAAATTAAAAAATAAAAATAAAAATGACTCTTGTCAACTAGTACAAGGGAGATCCAACAGAACATTGGCCAAGGTCAAGACTTATTTAATAGCTGGCCAAGGTGAAATAGTAAGGAAGAGAAAACTAGAAGTCCAGGGAACTACTAAAACCAAAAGACTGAATTCATCCCTGTTGAGTGATTCGGACTCATTGTGACTCTAGAGGATAGAGTGTAGCTGACCCCTAGGGTTTCCAGGGAGCAGCTGGAGGATTTGAACTGCTAGCCTTTTGGTTGGTAGCCACACTCTTAATCACTATGGCATGAGGCCTCCTCTGGGGAGTGAAAAAATGATGCAAAATACAGTGCACTGGGAATGACATTCAGATTGTACCAACCAAGAGGGAGTATTGACTTAACTTGGCAAAACAACTTTTAGAGTTTTTGACTGATTTCTAAGACACACATAGTTCCAAATTCATGATAACTTCAGTTTTGTCAGCTTTCTGGGTTAAAAAGGATTTTCTGAGTTGACCAGGAAAAGTCATTTATTGTTTATAAAAGCGTTTATAGGGGAATAGAAATCTTAAAATCCAAACAACCGACTTAAAAAGGTCCTTTTAAGAAAGCTGTGTGCATAGTTTGGAGACTACCTGTATTTATATATAAAAATGACACAGTTGTTTTTTTATATGAATGTTATATTTGGACAAAATAATATTAGACAGAACTCATATTAATCATGTTACCAAATATCAGTTAGTGATCCTGATTTGTTCCTGCAAAATCGTAACAACCAATCAGCTCTGCCTCACTGTCTGTCTTCACCACCTCGCTGCAGACCACCTTCATTAAGAACTGCGTGTCTTGTCTTTTGTACCAACACTAAAATTTTAGCATCCCTCCATTACAATTCACTGAGGGTCCTATAATTTGTTGCACAAATTGATTACCTTTGATAGACTAGGAGTTAGACCTAGTAGCTGTGATTTGCTGCTGCTGCTGCTGCTATTAGGTGCCGTCAAATTGGTTCTGACTCAATAGCAATCCTACCCACAACAGAACAGAACACTGCCCAGTCTTACACCATGCCCCGCAGTAGTTTTTATGCGTAAGTCTATTGTTGCAGTTGCTGTGTCAATCTGTCTCCTTGAGGGTCTTCCTCTTTTACACTGACCCTCCACTCTACCAAGCACTATCTTTCTGCTGATAGTGAATGGACAAGATGGTTTAGCATATCTCAGTATGAGACCAATTGATCTTAGCTGTGGCTCAGTCGACGTTGGCTACTTGGAGAACCTCAAATACAAGGACAGAAATGCATTACTTTAGTAAGCAATCACACTTCCCACCTACCTAAGTTCTACTCTTGTGAATCTAACAATTTCATGAAACGTAATAAAAATGAAGTGACTTTCATTTTTGTAGTCAATGTGCTTTGTTTTACTCTGCAGAAAACATTGTACATCACCAAAACTTATTTCTAGCCAATTTATTTAAACCTGAGCCATTCCAAGCTTCAGGAATCTTGGAAAAGACTGCCAACTTGCATGTGTTTATTCATATCATGAAATTGCATGACAGAGAATGGAGGGTCGGTAAATATAGTCATAAAATTTTATGTCTGAGCTTATATCATAAAACTGTGATCAGGTGAAACTTCATTTTACATATGCAGAAAATAAAGGCAAAGGACATGTACATGACACAGTGAATTTCACAAGGTACCCTTTTGGTTAGAAAAGAGATTTTTTATTTCTTTTAAAGTGGGAGGTAAGAAGTTTGTTGATTTATTTTTTAAGGAAGAAGAATTTATTTTAAAAAGTAGTAAACCACGTTTATAAATTTGATATGATCTTGAATTCTCACTATGAACTAATTCTTGTAGATCAAATGATTTATTAATAAAAAATAGTTCCTGATAAGAAGACAAGGTAATAAGACATTGTCATAAATCTAAATGAAACACTGAAATAATAATTTTGTCTGCTTACAAACTAACCTGTAGATGATGATTGTTTTTTTTCTTGTGTCACATCTTTAATATGGTGGGAAAGAAAACATAAATCTGTCACCTCCAAATAACCATCAATAATGTTCTCTTCAAGGATCATCTTTAATAAGGGTTTTGCTAAATAGTGAAAAGTGTTAAATCAAACACCTTTCTATGGATGGAATGTCTTAAATGTAATCACTAGTAGGATGATCTTCCTCATCATATTTCACCTTCATCTACAGAGATACTTTTCAAAAAGTATTTTATTGTGCTTTAAGTGAAAGTTTACACACCAAGTCAATATGCCATAGAGAACCTTGCGCACACACTGCTGTGTAGCTCTGACTACTCCCCCCACCCTGTGACAGCACACCGCACGTTACCGCCGTGTAGTTCCCGTGTTCATTCAACCAATTTCTGCTCTCTTCCACCCTCTCATCTCACTTGTGGACAGGAAGTAGCCATTTAAAAGCCTCATGTATATACTTAAACCAAGAGACACACTTTTTTGCCAGTATCATTTCATGTAAAGATGTTCTTTTTTTTCTTATTTATTTATTTTTTTATTGTGACTGAATGAAAGTATGCATTCCCATATAAATTTGCATTCCCACCTATATGCAGCTCCCTCTGCTCTCCCTGCCTGGTGACAGCACACTCTTCCTCTCCACTCCACATGTGTCTTATCCTCCCAACAATCTCCTGTCCCTTCCTCTCTACCCACTCCCCTGCCTCCAGTAACAGGACAGTGGGACGACATCCTCTAGATGCATAGAACCATGAAGTGCACACATGATATGGTCACTCTGTGTCACCAAGTCCAGTGCGTTGTGTTCCTGTCCGAAGAGTTGGCCTCCACAAAGTAGAGAAACTGGAAGTTTCCAATTAGTGGTGCTCTCTGTATATGAAGGTTGACAGAACTGGCTAAGCAAAATCCAGTGATGAAACTGCTCATGTGCTAGGTGTAGAGAAAACTGAAAACAGGATTTTAACTGGGTTGTGGGATGTGGCTGCCATCCATCATTGCTTTGTATTGTGTGGTGGCTTGCATGGTGCTCTGATGCTGGAAGCTATGCCACAGGTATTTCAAATACTAGCAGATTTCGTCCATGGTGGACATGTTTTAGCAGAGCTTCCAGACTAAAACAGAGATTAAGAAGAAAGCCTGGCAATCTACTGCTGAAAATTAGTCAGTGAAAACCCCATGAACCACAAGACAAATGTAGTGCTGGAAGATGAGTCACTGAAGTTGGCAGACACTTAGAACACACAATGGCTGAAACAGTGAACTTGTGCGTGCCAATGACCATGAACTTGGTACAAGACTGGACAGTGTCTTGTTCTGTCATGCGTGGGGTCACCATGAGTTGACAACGTGATGGTAACTAACAGAATGATAATAATAATAATAACATGGTATAGATCAGTGCTTCTCCAGGTTTAATATTTGAGAATCAGGATATCTTCTTGTCATGGATTGAACTGTGTCTGCAAAAACCGTCTGTCACTTTGGTAGGCTGTGATTCCCAGTATTGTGTGATTGTCTACCATCTTGCCATCTGATGGGATTTCAGCTCATTCTAGCTCTTTAGTGTTACTAAGATGAAATTACTGGCAGTTAGGATAACGAAGCAACACTCAATCTGCAAAATTAGGCTGTGTCTAAAGCATTCCTTTTAGAGATAAAAAAGTGAGAAGTAAACAGAGAGACATGGGCACCTCATACCACCAAGAAACAACAGCCAGGACAATAGCACCCTTAGACTCAGGGGCTTTATGCTGAGAAGTTTCTAGACCAGGAAAGATTGATGACAAGGACCTTCTCCAAGAGCCAACACGGACAGACACACACCGTCCCCTGGAGGTGACAGCCTAACGTTGGACTTCCAGCATACTAGACTGTGAGAGAATAAACTGGTTGGTCAGGCCATCTACTTATGATATTTCTGTTATAGCAGGACTGGGTAACTAAGACACTTGTTAAAATGCAACTCAAATTTAGAGGTTCTGGGATGGGTCTGTGGCTTCTGTAATTTTAGTAACCTGACATGTGACACTGATGCTGTTTATCCACAGACCACATTTTGACTCATTTTTATGCGCCTAGAATGTCTAGAGACTGGAGTGGGAGCCTTCGTGTCCCCTGAAGCACTTTGAAGGGCTTCCCTTGCCTGCTAGTTTGTATACCTTGTGTATTTTTGCGTTTTCAAAACTGCTTTAATCTGTTTACTTTATTGCTGCCATGCAGAGCCAAACTACGGCCAAGAGCTAATTTGATGAACTGACTTAAAAGTTCAAGGGTATGTGGGAGAAAGTTTCACTCCTCTGCTGGCATATTCTCTTCTTAGGAAGGTGAAAACATTTTAGATGGAAGAAAAAAAATGACAATTCACTTCCCTTTTCTCACTGTATGATTAAAGGAATAATATTGTGAAGCCAGCTGAAGTCTGCTGCTAAAAACGAACCCGGGTGGTGCAGTGGTTAAAGCACTTGGCTGCTGACCAAAAGGTCAGCAGTTCAAACCCACCAGCCCCTGTACAGGACAAAGATGTAGCTGTCTTCTTCTGTAAAGATTTGTAGCCTTGGAAACCCTATGGGGGCTGATCTCTGTCCTGTAGGGCCACCATGAGTCAGAACTGACTGGGTGGCAGCAGTGAGTACTAGCTACTGATGCTGAAGCCTATAAGTAACTCTGCAAATGAGGACCGTCTGGTGGCCTTTTAAATGCAACACCCGGTGGTTCTGCGACAGCAAGTTCACTATGTTTAGCTATTCCCAAGCCGTGTGACTATTTTTTTAATTGAAGTGCGGCTGTGTGTTCCGGCAGCTGAGAGAGAAGTGTTGTATTTAGAGACGATGGGAAGGACTTGATGCTGGAGGTAATAACTTCTTCTTAATAGCTTCCTGCCTTTGAAGAAGGGTCCATTTATAGCCATTAAACTAATACATAGAAGCCTAGACCATTTCAGGATTACATTTCTGCTCTTCGTGTTGACTTTTTTTCAGTGAACATCTCTGTTTTTAACACTGAAAAACTATATTAGGAATAAAGACGAGGAGCATCCGTAAAGGTAGCTCAGAGCCAGCATTCTCATTCGAGAGATGACAGTAAACAAATCCCGCGTGTCCTCTCTTCAGCAGTCATTCCGTCACTTAGGCAGCCACACTGAGTTCAGCAGAGGTAATTTATGAAAGCAAACACTTGGGAGTCAAGAGGACTTAACTCATTCTGCTGAAGGAGCATGACAAATATTATTGAAATTTTTCCCATACATGATTTTTTTAATCCATTAAGAAGTAAATTACCGTATCTTTTGATTCCTTGTTGATGTCATTCATAACAAGCAAAACGTCACTATCTGAACATATCTTACAAATTTGAAAGGCATTTGAATGATGAAGTAATGAGGACATCTCTGTTTTACCAGTGGCATGTCACAGGAGAACTACTTTTGGCAGCAAGTTCTGGACCATCCCCCTTCTCTCCATGTTTCCAGGTTCTTTAGTGGTTAAGTGCTATGGCTGCTAACCAGAAGGTCAACAGTTCAAATCCACCAGGTGCTCCTTGGAAGCTCTGTGGAGAGAAGTTTGACTCTGTTATAGGGTTGTTATGAGTCAGAATCAACTTGACAGCAGTGAGTTTGTTTTGTTTTTGTTACAGAAAATGAAGCCAAAGTGTTACAGTGGTTATGCAGTCAGCTTCTGACCAACAGGTCAGCAGGTTGACTCCACTGGCCACTCCTTGGAAACAGGACAGGGAGGTTCTTCTCAGCCCTGTAGAGTTTCTATGACTTGGAATTGACGTGATAGCTGTGCATTTTTGTTTGTTTGCTTATGCAAAGTATCTTTAGGGTGTGTATGAGCCTACTTAACATCTAGTACTATAAAAACTTCCCCAGAAAAATGCAGAAAAGTACTTCAAATGAGTTTGTAACATAGCTACTCTGTCATATACTTGTGATTAAACCTGCTCATCTTGAGAATAAAGTGCTGTATAACAGACTTGGTGTGTTATGGCTAAATGTTTAAATCTAAACAGATAACAGAAACATACCCATGACCCAGAAATTCTTCTTGGTGTCTACCAAAAGAATCACATGTTTCAAATGAAGGCACTTAAACATATTTCCTTACTGTGCCGTTTCAAATAATATAAATGTGAAAATCAGTTACGTGCCTATCCATGCAATGGAATATTATGCAGCCCCACAAAGGATGTTAAAAAGTGAAGATAACTTTCGGTGATAAAAGAGACTGAGCTCTAAAAATTGTGGTAGAGCAATAAAAGAAAAGTATAAAGATTTGTACAGTATGATACACTTTTATGTAAACATATACAAAGCAATACCATAGGCATCGTATTTTATACTTGCTAAAACTTTTTCATACTGAAGGGATGTACATGAAACTGTGATGGCAGGTTCCATGAGAAGGACATGTTCTTGACCTTGATTCGTATCTAAATGGATCAGTGTGGCTACATCTCTATGTAGTCACTATGGATTTGGAGTATGGAACCAGTCTGCTTGCTGTAGAATCCCAGCTCTACTGTTTACTAGACGTGACTCATTGGACAGCTTAAATAAGACTTTTCTGTGCCTTCTATTCATCATCTGTAAAATGGTATCATAAGAGGTACCTTCTTTAGAAAATTGCTTAGGTGACAGCGTCAGTTACTGCATGTCCCATGATGACATGCCATCAGTTTGAGAGATGTCAAAATGGGAAAAGGTGTACATGCTAAAATGGAAGAATACATGAAAAGCCCTTAGAACATGTAATGTATGTCATTTATTGTATTCTGAAATCTTCATCATATTGCTGTTATAACTAGGAGCAGTAGAATAGCAATGCATAAAAATAAAGGGAGAGAACGGACTTTCTGGCATCTCTCTGTTACTCAGTATAATGCTTTAAGGAAATCATGAAATAGACTCTGACTGCCCCCATTATGCCTCTCCACAATCAGGTGCACTGGTTTCTCAATTCCCAAAAATCAGCCAGTGCAGATAGGGTTAACTTCCTGAGGTTCATCCATTGCAAATCCCAATTTCAACGGCAGCTCTTGTGTTCCACTCATGGCCCCTTAAGAAAACGAGCTTCATTAACTAAGTACTAAGAATAGTTTATAATCCAAGCAAACAAGAACCGTTACACGGCACAGCAGTGTTTTCCTTGAACCATTCCAAAGGCTCTCCGGAATCAATTATCACTAGTCATCTATTGTGCCTTATATTTATAGGGAGAGGTCGGCTTAAATTAATTAACTTTAAATCGCCACCAAAGCTGGTGTGACATCGCTGCCATCCTTCTAATCTAACACGTTTCAGAGAATGTCTGTGTCTTCTAGAGTCACAGTCCTGGTGAAGGACCGTATATTGAGGGCATCTGCTCTTGCGTTGATTTCCTTAGTGGATCAAAATTCCAGGCCACTATGTTTTTGAGAATCCTCTTCCATCATCTGCTGTAGATATTTGGGTAAGGTGTTTGCTGGATTAATTCTCAGTGAAAGCAGGGTAGTTACTTATGCCTATTCCTATTCCATGCCTATTCCTCTGCAAACAGAAATCACATCTAGAATGACTTTGCTTACCGAATCTGAGTATTTTGTTATTTCACATGATAAGACTTGCCTTCTTACTTTCCAAGTCACTTAGCGCAGGAGAGTCAACCTGATCCCATGGTACGTAACACCCTCCAGGAGTCCACAGTCATGGTGTTTTACTGCAAATTCAAATTGATCATAGAAATTAAATTCAGCTTTAATTGTGTTAACAGTTGCTCTTAATCCTTCCTTGGAGTGTAGAGAGGGGGCAAAAAATGCTTCTCTGGTTAATAGGCAAAGGCATAATGTAAACAATGATTCTTTGGAAGATTAGTGATCCTAGAGAAAGCAATTAGAGAAAGAAAGAACATTTAGACACAAGCTAATGCTTAGTTGCTTACAGCAGGGTGAAGTTCTGCAAAATTTTGTTGCCATGTTAAATAGAATCCTTTCAAAGCTTTTGTACTGCAAAACAGGAAAACTGAGTTTCCATTGATTCCAAATGTTGCCAAAAAAAAAAAAAAAAGACATGCAGTATGAGAAAACTTACCTAAGCCCCAGTGTTATTTTCTACTTATGAATTCAGTGTAGGAAAACTGTTTCATACTTCACATGTACCCAGCACTGAGCACAAAATACCTGGGCTGTAGCAGGCTCTCAATGAACACTGAATGAATGGCCAAGTGAGGGAATGAGAAAGGAATCCGGCCTTTAGAGTAATTCCTAGCAGAATAAATCTATTTTACTCTTCCATTTTCTTGAAGATAGCTGATTAGTATCAACAGGAAAAAACTGCTTAGGAAGCCAGTTCATCTTTAGTGATTAAAAAACCCACTGCTCTCGAGTCAGGTCCAACTCATGGCGACCCTATAGGTCAGGGTAGAACTGCCTCTTAAAGTTTCCAAGGAACACAATAGAAGGTAAATCATTTTGTCACTCCTGTTTTGGCAGGCAGACTGGGAGCAATCCCTTCGAGGTTCCTGTATTATGTAAGAATATAACTCAAAACATAACCCCCAAAACTAGGGAAAGGGTGAAACAATTTGGAATATATTTCAAGTCATGTGTTTTGGAAAATCACGTACGTCTTATATCCTGCAGTGTTTTCTTTGCTTGTTTTTTATATTTATAAAACAGTATCTCTTATTGATATGTCGGCATAATCAAATGTTATATTGCTTGTGAATTATGCTTTGAAGGACTGGGACACAATGCTTCTCTAACTCTCTGTGACGAAGGGTCAGATTTTCTTTCCTTGTTTTTCATTTCTAAATCATCAAGGACTGATATCTTTGAATTTCCACATGTGAATGGAACAGCAATGCTAAACTGATACAAAACCAAACTCACTACCATCATGTCAATTCTGACTCATAAGAGATCCTATAAGACAGAGAAGAATTGCCCAAAGGGGCACTTGGTGGACTCAAACTGCCAACCTTTTGGTTAGCAGTCATAGTACTTAACCACTATGCAGCCAGAGTTTCCTAGATTGATAGAAGAGATATTTCATGTTGACTCTCAATTTCAGTTCTCAACTTCTTATGGAACAGCAGTAGGAAATGGATTTCTTACCGACCTGGGTCTGCCAGAGTCTTCCTCTTGAGTAGGGCTGCTATAAAGAGTGGTACAAATAGATCTGGGAGAGTGATGATGATGATGATGACAAAAATGACAGTGTGACACTGACACTGCTGCAGGGAGTGGGGTCCAGAGTTGACTATCAAAGTTGACACTAGATTTGAACTGTTTAAGAGGGCAACAGAAGTACATTGCACTCATGGAACAAAGGATGGAAAAAGGGGAGATGAAAATCTCACAGTAGTATCAAATCATTCCAAAATGGAGCAGACAGGATATGTTCAGAAAATAAGGTTAGAGAGTGAGATTTTGAATGACCTTGATTCCAAATGATGCCAAAAAAAAAAAAAAAAAAAGACATGCAGTATGAGAAAACTTACTTAAGCCCAATGTTATTTTCTACTTAAAAAGTCAATGTAGGAAAGCTGTTTCATGCTTCTAGTGAGGGACAGGATTAAAATGGTATTTAAGCACATTCACAGGCAATTTCAAGAGGGATATATTGAAGCAGGAATAAAAACTCACTGTCGTCGAGTCAATTCCAACTCATAGCAACCCTGTAGGTCAGAGCAGAACTGCCTTACAGAGTTTCCAAGGAGTACCTGGTGGATTAGAACTGCCAGCCTGTTGGTCCACAGATGCAGCACTTAACCACTATGTCACCAGGGTTTCCAAAGCAGGAATATAGAGTTTAATATTGAAGATGTAAGACGATGAGAGCCTAGACTCCAGTGATTGAATTGGCAATTGAAAGGAGGGAACATGAGAAACATAATGAAGAAGAAATGGTAGAAACCAGGGTCTAATTCATTGCCACGGGGATAAAGAAGAGAGTGGGTGGAATGTGGTGCAACCATGAAAATGTAGGAACAAGTACAAATATAGAGGACAGTATTCAGATCTTACTCGATGGCATTTGGCTTGGCTGGCTTATAGTGTATTATATCTGAGGACAGTCAAAAACTTGAGACTATATTGTGGCTCTGCCACTTGCTAGCTGGTTACCACTGGACAGATAATTTGTTCCAGCTTTCTGAGCCTTAGTTTCCTTATCTCTAAGGGAACTTTAAAAACATAAACAATTCATAGTACATACACACAATAAATACTATACAACAATACAGAACCATGATGAATCTGTGAAATATCTCACAACACGGATGAATCTGAGAGATATCGTAACAAGTAAGTCAGTCACAAAAAAAGAAATATGGCATTGAGTCTACTGTTATAAGAATTCAAGAAAAGGTTTACACACAGAAAAAAGATCTTTGATGGTTACAAGGATGGGGAGGGAGATGAAATGGAAATCATTAACTAGATAGTAGACAAGTGTCAACTTTGGTGGAGGGACGGGCAACATACAGTGTGGAGGAATTCAGCACAACTAGACCAAAGCAAAAGTGTGGAAGTTTCCTAGATGCAACCAAAGACTTCGAGGCACTAAATTCTGGGGCTGTGGACTGGGGTCCATGGTCTCAGGGAACATCTAAGTCAATTGGCAAAATGTAGTTCATAAAGAAAAATGTACATGCCAGGTTGGGGAGTATCACGTGGGGTCTTGAAAGCTTGCAAGCTGTCATCTAAGATACAGCTATCAGTCACGTCCTGTCCAGAGTGAAGGACAATAAAGAAAACCAAAGACACAAGGAAAATATTGGCCCAAAGGACTTAGAGGACCACATGAGCCAGAGAACCCATCAGCTTGACACTAGAAGAACTGGATGGTGCCCGGCTACCACCAGTGACCACACTGCCAGGGATCCCAACAGAGAAATTCCATTGAGAGAAAAATGTAGAACAGAATTCAAATTGAAAAAAGACTAGACTTTCTCCTCTGGTAGAAATTGGAGGAACCACAGAGACTGTGGCCCCTTGATACTCTACTAACTCAGAACTGAAACCATTCCTGAAGCCCATATTTAAGACAAAGATTAGAAAGGCCTAAAAAAACAAAACAGTAATACATAGGGGAATGTGCATCGTTGTTCAATCAGATATATGAGACCGAATGGGCAGCGTCTGTCCAATAGCAAGATGAGAATGCACAAAGAGACCAGAACTGCAAGATTGCACATAGAAAAATCAGGGTGGAAAGAGAAAGCTTGCTGTCACATTGTGGGGGCAGCAATTAATGTCACAAAACAATATGTGTATAAATTTTTAATAAGAAATTAACTTGAGCTATAAATACGTAAAGTGCAGTAAAATTTTTAGAAATGAATAAAATCTTTGAGACAGATGTGTTTTAGAAATTAGTATTTTCACTTTTGGAAAGACAGTCTATATATATGTGTGTGTATACACACACACACACACACACTATTGAGTATATAGTACTTCTAGAGAAGGCTGGGGACAGCATCCTGCCGCAAAACCTTATTCATATTGGTGCAACAAAACATGTATGAAATAAAGGAGCACTATAAATAGTTCCATGTCAGGTCAAACTTTAGGATTTGGATTTCAGAATTGCAGTTAAGGATCATGGGCATCTACCCGCACCTGTGTAGGAAACTTCTAGAGGCGTCCTGAGTGATTGTGAACAATGGCTGAATGAGTGAGATTGGGGGTTGGTGGTAAAAGTGTCTTTGATTCTACTGTGTGCTGTTCTGAGAGCCTGAACTTTTGTTTCTTTTCACTGTGTATTTCATATGTCATTGAAAGCATATGTCACTGAAATAGAACTAACTTATCTATTTACTTTATTGTATTTTAGATGAAAGTTTGTCAAACTAACTAGCTTCTCATTTAAACATTTGGCATATATATTCTTTTATGACAGTGGTTAACAGCCCCACAACATGTCAACACTTCCCCTTTGCAACTGTGGGTTCCCTGTCACCAGATTTCCTGTCCCCTCCTGATTTCTTGTCCTTGCCTCTGGATTGGCTTGCCCTTTTCATCTCATTTTGTTTTATATGCTTGTCTGATCTTTGACTAGAGGGTGAGCCTCAGAAGTAACTTCATTACTGAGCTAAAAACGTGTTTGGGGGAACATACTCTTGGGCTTTCTCAAGTCTCTGTCAGGCCAGTAAGTCTGGTATTTTTTATAGCTAGAATTTTGTTGTACTTTTTTTTTTTTTCTTCTTCTTCCAGTTCTGGGGACAGCATCCTGCCACAAACTGGCTAGGACTGTTTATTGTGATCCCTGTCAGAGCGCCGCCTAGTGGTGGCCAGGCACCGTCTAGTTCTGCTGGACTCCGTGGGGTACAGGCTGCAGTGGTTGTGGTCCATTAGTCCTTTGGACTCATTTTCTCCTTGTGCCTTTAGTTTTCCTCATCAGCTCTTGCTCCGGAAGGAGTGAGACTAACGAGGTTTCTTAAATTGGTGTGGAATAGCACTGATGAAAATGAAATGAAATGAAATGTGGATTCTAAATTATATTACTTATACACACACACACACATCCCTTGTGGAATCATGGTGATATTGGGTGCTATAATGTATGTAAGGTATGTAATTTGTCAAGCGTGTAATAGCACAGTATATGTTGCGGGACATAATGGTATAAAATTAAACCAAACCAGTTGCCATTAAGTTGATCCAACTCTGTGACTCCGTGAGTGCAGAGTACAATTGCTCTCCATAGAGTTTGCAAGGCCGTATCCTTGAGGAAGGAGATTAGCAGGTATTTCTCCTAAGGTATCTCTATATCGGTCAAAACTACCAAGTCTTCAGGTAGTGGCCAAGTCCATGATACATGAGGTCTGACAGTTAAGACCATGAACTTAATTGTTCTTAGTGCTGCATACCTCACTGGTGAATATCACTACGGTCACCTTTGAAGTCCTCCCCTTGGGAAGCTATGCACTGACACCAGTGCCTAGTCCACCCTTCAGAGCAGTTTTGGAACTCTTTCTGGAATGGCCATTGCACATGGTGGCATGGTGGCAAGTTTGCAAACTTAATTGAATAGTCTCTGAGGGAGTTTTTAGCCAGACAATAAATAACTGTATTGGGATATCTTCTCTATACTCACCTGATCTGACCCCCAGTGACTTTTTTCTTTATCCAAAGATGAAGGAAATATCAAAAGGAAGACAGTTGGATGACATTCAGGGCATCAAGGGTAATACAGTGACAGCTCTGGTGGCCATGCCAGAGAAAGAGTTCCAAAATTGCTTTGAAGGGTGGACTAGGCTCTGGCGTCAGTGCACGGCTTCTCAAGGGGAATACTTTGAGGGTGACCATAGTGATATTCAGAAATGAGGCTTCTAGAATGAGCTCATGGACTTAATTTGTCAGACCTTGTGTGCCCTGCCTACTTGTGTAGACACCTATGTATCTGCGTGTCTGGGTGTTTAGCCGTAGCTTCTCCTTTCTTTCATCCAGCTGTCTGTCTATCATACGCATCTTGTCTCATTTCAAGAGAGAGTACTGAAAGCGGTTTACAAAATACATTTTGGTAGAAGTCTAGATCACTCCTGAAAGAGACACTTAACTGGACCCAACTATGTGATGTGGTCACCTTCATTTGATGTGGATATGTACCTTCCTTTTTATACAAATTGGAAACCCTGGGGGTGTAGCGGTTAAAGTGTTGTGGCTGCCAGTCAAAAGCTTGGCAATTTGAACCCAGTGGGCCCTCCTTGGAAAACTCTATGGGGCACATCTACTCTTTGGAAAGTCAACGGGGCTGTTCTGCTCTGTTCTATAAGGTCGCTGTGAGTCAGAAGTGACCACACGGCAGTGGGTTTTTCGATAAATTGGCTGGCATGGATATAGTGGTAACAATCTTGTCATCTTGCCTTGGATTCAAATGATGCTATTCAACTGTAAATAGACATTAAAAGTGTTTTGTGGGCAAGACAACAATGAGATACCATCTCACCCCAACAAGATTGGCCATGATCCAGAAAACACAAAACAACAAATGCTGGAGAGGCTGTGGAGAAAGTGGAACCCTCCTACACAGTTGGTGGGGTTGCAAAATGGTCCAGCCTCTTTGGAAGGCAATCTGGCGCTTCCTTAAAGAAATGGATATTGATATACCATTTGACCCAGTAATTCCACTACTTGGAATATATCCTACAGATTCAAGGCCTTTCACACCAACGGACACATGCACCAGAATGTTTATCGCAGCACAGTCCACAATAGCAAAAAGATTGAATCAACCCAGATGCCCAACAATAGAAGAATGGATAGGTAAACTGTGGTACATATACTCAATGGAGCACTACGCAATGATAAAGAATAAAAATGATTCCAGGAAACATCTCCTAACCTGGTTTCAACTGGAAGACATTATGTTGAGTGAACGTAGTCAGTGACAAAAGGACAAATACTGTATGAGACCTCTACGATAAGACCTCAAAAACAGACTTGTGTATAGAAGAAAAGTCTCTTTGACAGCTGCAGGGGAGGGGAGGGAAGGAGGGCGAGGGGGGAGGGTTTAGTTTAGATAGTTACTAGCAATCTAGTTGGGAGAAAGCGGTGACAGCACACATTAGGAACAAGAACAACAGTAAGTGGACTTCAGCATAACTTGAGTACTCCTTCCATCTTAACTCAATATTGCAAGGATAGAGTAGCTGGGGCGGGGGGCGGGGGACCATGCTCTTGGGCGAATTCCAGGCCAATTGGCACAACTAGCATTTTGCTAAGACAGCTCTCTGCACCCCACATTGGTGAGTGGCGTCTGGGGTCTTAAAAGCTGCCAAGCTGCCATCCGAGGACACAGCAAATGGTCCCAACTCAGCAGGAACGAATGCTCACCGAGGGCCAAAACAGCATTGCGGTAAAGACAACCGAGAAGACAGAGAGACCCAGAAGAGTGGGTGCCTACATCGACCTGGGACCGGAAGAACTGGATGGTGCCCGGCCACCACCAGTAATAGCCACGATGGAGCTCACAGAGAGGAGTCTCACTGGCAACACAAGAATAAAAAGAGGTGCATCATGAGATCTCCACTAAAAGACCTCAATTGATGGTCCAGCGGTTTTGGGGTTCCTCTGAGAGCATGGCCCCCGGCCCTGATGCTGCCCTCTCCCATAAATTATAACAAAGGTCCACTCTTTGGACAGGAATGGAATGGACTTGGCAATGCAGAGTAACCATATGTTGGAAGCACTTTATGGTTCTATACATCTATAGGATATCATCTTGCTGACCTCTGGCTGGAGGAAGGGGAGTGGACGGAGAGGAGGGGAAAGGAGACTGTTGGGAGGATGAGACATGTATGGAGCAGAGAGGAATAGTGTGCTGTCACCAGACAGGGAGAGCAGTGGAAGCTGCATATAGGGGGGCATGTAAATTTACATGTGAATGTACATTTTCACTCAGTTATGTTAAATAAAAATAAAAATTAAAAAAAAAATACTGTTTTGTGGGCTCCCTGTGTTATTATGACTGACATTATCATTTGCATATCCTTGAAACTCCAGCTTCTATGGACCCAGTAACACCTTCAGTGAAAGTGCATTATAAAGGCGGATGAGAGTACTGCAAAATTTGCTGAAGAGTGACTATTACATTCTGTGATGTTCCTGTGGCTGTATCAGTTTAGACATGCAAGCTCAGTGAATAGAGATCTCATTTTCTCTTAGGCCGCTTTGCTACATGGAGAATAGCATCCACTTCTTCCTGGTCTTTTAATTTGAATTATTAAAGTTTCACTGAGGTATCCATTCAAGTGTACGAGGAAGGTATGTAAACCCTCTCATTTGAAAACTTCTAGATTACTGTAATTTTAAAATTCTTTTCACCATGAATGTGTTGTGACTCCTATGATCAATGTGTTTTTATTTATCTAGAATACTTTGAAGGTCTTCAATTTGGTTGACTTTCATTCTATGTTCATGTAATCCTTTATTCTGAATTCTAGTTGTGCTTCATGCTGAGACTATTTAAATAATGAGAAATGGTCTTAATTCTCTGCAAGTTTCAAAGCTAATATGGCACGCAGTATGGGCCAGTGCAACCTCAAACATGCTAAGATAGACGTAAACCTCAGTAGAACTGACTAGCTGAAAGCAGTTGTCTCTAAATATATTTATCATGTTCTTGGTGTTGGTATTTGCCATCAAGTCAAATCAAACTCACGGCAGCTCTGTGTATACAGAGTAGGACTGCTTCATGGGATTTTCAAGGCTGCGACCTTTCAGAAGCTGATCACCAGGCCATTCTTCCAGGGTGTCTCTGGCTATGTTTGAACAGCCATCTTTTTAGCTAGTAGTCCAGACCTCAACCATTTGCATCACCCAGGAACTCTTAACGTTGCACTGAACCCCCAAAACCAAACCCATTGCTGCTGAGTCGATTCCAACTCATAGTGACCCCATAGGACAGAGTAGAACTGCTCCTCACAGTTTCCAAGAAATGCCTGGCAGATTCAAACTGCTGACCTTTTGGTTACCAGACAGAGCACTTCCTCGCTATGCCACCAGAGTTTCTAACCATGCACTAGTATTGGTAAATTTATTCTGTTTGTATTAATATATAGGGTTGCCATGAGTTGGATCCGACTTGACGGCACTTGGCTTTGGCAATTTTATGTAACTGTTACTTATAAGTAATATCCTGACCTGATAGTAATGTACATAAACATGTATAAATGTGGACATGGAATAGAACAATATAAAAATAAAATAAGCTATATTTTAGAATGTCGTATCAGGAAATGTTTTAATCAAAAATTATTATTAATCAAAAGTATTACTTAAAAGTCTGTCTCTATGTTTAGTTTAAAAAAATACTTGGTTCAAATTAGTATATAATCAAATTGTAGATCTCGTAGAAAACTATACAGTTTTATTAGAAGATGCAACTGTTTTACCCGATTGCTAAATCCTGATAACACTTCTTTCTTTTATTCATTGATTTGTTCAACAAAAAGGAACTTAATGAGTACCTAATAAATTCTAGGCACCATTTCAAAACTGAGGTTAAAGAATGAATACAACAGACAGTTGCTGCCCTCAAGGAGCTTACATTTTAGTGACCCAAAATACTGAATAAACATGTTAGAAACATTTCAGTAATAGTTCAGGTTGTGGGGAGTGCTGTTCCAAAAAGTTCAGCAAGGCCTGAAAGACGGAGTTCCAGGACAGGATGATGTGTGGTGAGTACCTGGTGAGCCAAGATTTTGGACACGGCGATATTTGAACAGATCTCCAAAGAAAGAGTTTGAGCCAAGATGAGGCAGGGCCCAGCATGGCTGGAACAGGACAAGGCAAGGGGGTGGAGGGTTGGGTGGATCACAGGATTGAGAAAGGACAGCAAGCAGCTAACACGAAACCTGGAAAGCAGCTGTTACTGTGGCTGGGAGAACAAGCTCTTAGGTTAGAGCAGAGGAGTGACGCAATCCATTTTTCACTTTTTTTTAAAACATCCTTCTGGCTACATAATGGCAAATACACAAGGAGATTAGGGCCAAATTGGGGAGATCTGATAAGAGAGAGATGTGGCCTAAGACAAGAGTGGTAATGATGGACAAAGTTAGATCTGGTCACATTGTGAATGTAAGATGTGAAAGAAAGTGGACATAAGACTGTGAGAAGCAGCATTCTGGCAAATACTAGCAGCCAGCTCGCAGGTGGAAAATGGTGCGTATACATGTTTATGAGCTTACCGTAAATTTTACTAACATGATGGGTACTGATGATGTAGTGGTTAAGTGCTGTGGCTGCTAAGGCTACTGGCAAAAAGGCCAGCAGTTTGAATCCACTAGGACCTTCTTGGAAACTCTATCAGTCAGTTCTACTCTGTTCTTATAGGGTCACTATGAGTCAAAATGGACTTGACAGTGGTGGGCTTGGTTTTTTGGTGTAGTACCTGGTTTATAAGTAATAATAAAATACTCAACATTCTTAATGTAAATTTTGAAGAACCCGCTGATTGTTACAGAAAGCTTTTGATTTTTGTCTAACTCTTGTATCTATAGCCAACATGTGATTGCAAATGCCAAACGGGTATAGCTCCAACGTACACAATTGTTAGTGGATGTTTTTGTGTCCATAATAGTAAGATTACAGTGAGTTAATAAAGACTTACATTGAAAGCACTCATTTACTGGTGATTGAAGTGACTTACTTGATGCCTGGAATAATAGTTTTCAAATGTTAAGAATATTTCATCAGTTTTTTGTACCATTCACAGTGTGACGGCTACCAGTATAGCACACCTTTATCCTTAATATTCACTATTAACATTTTTTCCATCAGTTCCTGAAAGTCCAGATAATCAACAAAGCAATAAGGCCTGATTTGTAATCTTTGCCTATTTCCACAGCAAAAGGTAGGAAGTTCAAAATCACCTTGCTGCTGCTTAGAAACCCCACAGGCCATTCTACTGTGTCCCAGTTTGTCACTGTGAGTCAGAACTGACTCAACCACGTCTAACAACAAACAACAACAGTGGTATAAATATGCCCACCATGGCCTATGTCAAGTTACCAGCGTGATGTTACTGAACATAGAGTTAAAAAGAGATCATTGTATGCCATTATGTAATATTTCTGCAACAGATTCAGTAGCTGTAAATAACTTTTAGGACATAAAAATAAACTAGTAACAAAGTATAGTAAAAATAAAAAAATAGAGTGATTTTCCTAGTATTTTTACCTTTATTTTTAATAGGGGCTCCATAAGTCAGATCCCAACTCGATGGCACTTAGCTGGCTTTGGCTTTAATAAGTCCATATCATTTATGTTGTATAAATGGTTTTATTGAACTAGTTTACCAAATTGCTGAAAATTTAACAGTTAGCTCTTGGGAGCCAGCACAAGCGGCCTCCAGCACATTACAGACTGATGGTTTTTGGTCTGAAAACTAGAAGGATTGGATTTCATTTGAATGAGAAAATGCAAGAAGAGAGGAGCTGTTATGGGGAATGAAGAGTTGGCTTTTGATCTTGTCAGGTCTGTCGTGACTATTAGGCAGCCACATGGAGATGATGAGCAGTTAGTTGGATATTCAAGTCTGGCATTGACAGCAACGGTCCAAACTGGAGACCTTGAAACGAAGTAAAATTGCCTATGACTTGAGTGTCATTAACAGAAAGAACAGAATCTGAAGATACATTCCACACACAAAGACAGATCAAGAGAAACTAGCAAAGGAGAGCAAGAAAGAGCAGGCCCTGAAGGAGACAACCAGCAGAGCAAAGTCTATAAAGGCAGTGAAGAAAGTAATCAACAAAGGAAGTAATCAATAAACATCTGTTTCAGATGTTTCTGCTTGATCAGTATGCTAAGGATCTAGAGTAGACATTTCCATTTAGCTATATGGAAATATTTTACAGTTTTGACCGGAGTTGTTTCAGTGCTGTGGTGAGGAGAAATTCTGTCATAATCATCTAGTGCTGCTTTAACAGAAATACCAGAAAGTCGATGGTTTTAGCAAAGAAAAGTTTATTTTTACATAGTCTAGTATGCTAAAAGTCCAAATTCAGGATGTCAGTCCCAGGGAACATACTGGCTCTGGAGGAAGGTCTTTGTTGTTCACCTTCCCCTGCACCAGAAGCTTCTGAGGCTCAGGGACCCTCAAGTCCTTTCCAATGGACGAGCTCAGCTCCTGGCAGTTCTTCTAGGTGACATGTTAGCTTCCTTCCTTTGTATCCCAAGAGACTGCTGCAAGGCAAAAAACAACCTTAAAAGTTGAGTCCCACCCCACCAACACAACTGCCACCCATCCACCCTCATCAATAACATAGAGGCAGGATCCAGACAACGTGGAGGAATATCACACAATACCAGGAATCCTGGCCCAGGCAAATTTCTACACATTTTTTTTTTGGTAAACACAAATAAACCCATGAAAGGAAGGGTCAACTATTTCAGGTGTTTTTGCATGATCAAATATGCTAAGGACAAGAGTGAACATTTCCAATTGGCTATATGGAGGTATTTTATAAGTTCGACAAGAATTGATTCATTGCAGTGGTGAGAGGGAAATCCTGGCTAGAATCTGCTCAAGAGAAAATGAGACAAAATGGAGAGAGCAAACACAAGCATTTTGTTTTTTGAAAAGTCCAGTTCACTGAATTATGGAAAAGATTTTGTTGAAACATGGCTAGTTACTTTCTGTCTAACCCCGAATCAGTTAATCTTCCAAGCTAAACAGAAGTTGGTGCATTTCTGCATGCTTAATAATAGTGCAAAATACTTCAAAAATACTTCAGTTGGGGAGTTTTAAAACAGGTTATAAAAGTCTAACTTTATTTTTCCAAATGGAAAGTGGCTGAACATGTCCTCATATGTGGGACACAGAATGTGAGGCGTAAATAACATCACAACACAAGACAATATTTTCAAACAACTCCTTTGAGAATGCCGCAGTCATGCTACAAATTTATTTTGAAAGGCAGAAGTAACACTGATTCACTGTGAAAAAGCCATCTTTATTTTGATAGAAAAGATTGTTTGTTTTTCCTCCAGGTATTTGCTGTGTAGCGTAACGCTGACATCTACTTGTCACCACAGAAAATTTGGTAGGCAACTTTTTTTTATTGGTCAAAGAAAATTCATAATCTGTGCCTAAGTCTGACAATTTGTATTATCCGTTTTCTCATAAGATAGACATCAAACTTCATGGTATGACGATTTTAAAAGTAAATCCCTAACATAAGAGGATTCAAAGAGGCTAAGACAATTGCATGATAAGTATTCTTAGCCGTGTATATGTTTCAGTGTACATACTAGTGTTTATGCTAGTATTATGTTCAGACACTTTGCCACATTTCAGGCATTTCTCTTTTCAACATATGTTTCTTAAAATACTGGAAATACTGTAAGAAACTAAAATACATGTCCACTGTTTGCTATTATTTCAGCATTTTTAATGTCAACAAAAGGGGGCCCTAGTGGTGCCATGGTTAAAGCACTCAGCTGCTAGCCAAAAGATTGGCAGTTTGTGAAAGAAAGATGTGGCTGTTAGCTTCTGTATCGATTTACAGCCTTGGAAGCCTGAGGAGGTACTTCTACTCTGTCTATTGGTTCACCACTGTGAGCTTGAATTGACTGGAGAGCAACTGGTTTGGTGTTTGTTGGTTTGTTTGCTTGCTTTCTTATTTATTTATTGTTGTTGTTTGTTTTTGGTTCGTTGGTTTAATGAATTGTGTCGCTTCACAGTGTTCCATAAACTTGGCTAAATCACAATTCCCATGATTCTGATGTGATTTCCCTAATGAGTTGTAAATCCTATCACTATGATGTAGTAAGATAGATCACCAGGAATTATGTTGATGATACCTAAAAGCTTATATAGTGTCTGAAGCCTATCTCTTTTGAGTTGTTTAAGAGAAGCAAGCAGAGAGATGGGGGAACCTCATACCACCTTGAAAGCAGTGCCAGGAGCCAACTATGTCTTTGGAGCTGAGGTTCCTGCACTGAGATGCTTCCAGACCAAGGAAAGATTGAAGGTGAGGACCATCCTCCACAGCTGATAGGGAGATAAAGCCTTCCTTGGAGCTTGTGCCCTGAATATGGACTTGCAGCCTAGTGGACTGTGAGAAAACAAACTTCTATTTGTTAAAGCCATCTACTTGTGGCATTTCCGTTCTAGCAGCAGTAGATGACAAAGACAGTCATGAAATATCCATGAATATAATTTTCGATAGTTTCATATTGTGCCAACATCTGAAGTTTTGATCGTTTAAGATGGAATTTATGTTAATATTTTCAACATTGTAAACAATGTTATAGTGAACATTTTTGCACATGAATCTGTGCAGGTGTGTCTCGTAAATTAACTTAGTGATGTAGTGAACATTCATTTACACATACTGATTTGTGTTCCTGCTTCCAATTTGGGGGGACCATATTCCTAGAAGTGAAATTATTGGATCATATGGTAATTCTGTGTTTAACTCTTAAAGGAACCACCACCAGAACCTTTTCCACAGCAGCTGTACCATTTTACTATCCTACCAGCAATCGATGAGAGTTCCTAAATCTTCACTTCCTTGTCAACTGTTGTTTCCTATTTTTAAACCATAGCCACCCTAGTGGGTGTGAAGTGAAATCTGTTTGTGGTTTTAATTTATTTTTCGCTAATGGCAAATGATATTGAGTATCTTTTCATGTGCCTTGGCCGTTAGTTTCTTCTTTGGTGAATGAATATCTATTCATGTCCTTTGCTCATCTTCTAACTGAGTTGTTTGTCTTTTTGTTGTTAAGCTGTAGGAGTTCTTTTTATATTCTGGTCTTCAAACCTAAGTCATATATATGGTTCCATTAGAGAAATGAGGTACTGATGTATGCTACAATGTGGATGAACACTGGTGGACTGATGATGAGTGGGATAATTCAGCCACAGATGAACAAATATTGTATAAGACCACTTATGTGAAATATCCAGAATAACCAAATGTGTACAGATTTAACTTTTTGATTGGTAACTAGGGACAGAAGGAAAAGGCCAAAATGAATGTCAGAAGGAACTCTGAACGTTGCCCTTGAAGGGCAAGTTGTTAAAGCAAACAGAAGAAATGACCATGTAGAAGAGCTGAGCAGAAGATCTCCAAGGATGGCTCTAGAAGACACAGTAAAGAATTATAATCACATGTACAAAGGTCTGGGGTTAGAAAAGCAAAAGGGAAGAACATGCCCTGCATTTCTCAAGCTGAAAGAACTGAAGAAGAAATTCAAGCCTTGAGTTGCAGTAGTGAAGGATTCTATGGGCAAAATGCTGAACAACACAGGAAGCATCAAATGAAAATGGAAAGATCCAAAGTCACTGTACCAAAATGAATTGATCTTCACCTGAGTCATTTCAGGATGTAGCATTCACTAAAGGCACTGGCAAAAACCAAGGCTCCAGGAATTGGTGGGATACCTGTTGAGATGTTTTAACAAACATATGTTGCGATGTAAGCACTCATTCTGCTTGATAAACTCTCAGGGGGTCAGTGAAGAAGAGGAAGATCCTCAACAAGATGGATTGACACAGAGGCTACAGCAGTGGGCTTAAGCTCAAAAATGATTCCCAGCATGGTGCAGGATGGGGCAGTGTTTTGTTCTGTTGTACACAGGGTCGCTGAGTCAGAATTAACTCATGTGCTCACTTGTCTGTGCCAGCCTAACAATATGTGCTCACTTGTCCATGCCAAGAAACTTGGAAGACAGCCAACTCCAAGAGATCTGCATTTATATTTACCGCAGAGAAAGATGATCTAACAAATGCAGAAATTTTTGAAAAACACCATTTATATCACACACAAATAAAATTTTGCTGAAGATCATGCAAAAGTGGCTATAGCTATACATCAATAGGGAACTATCAGAGATTCAAGCCAGAAGAGGATGTGGAACCAGGAATATTGTTAATGATGTCACCTGGATCCTGGATAGCATCCAAGAATGCTAGAAAAATGTTTAGCTGTGTTTTAATTGACTAAGCTAAGGCCAATGACTGTGTGGATCATAACAAATTATGCATAACATTGCAAAGAATGGGAATACTGGTGCACTTAATTGTGCTCATGAGGAATCTGTACATAGATCAAGAGACAGTCATTCTAACCAAAGGAGATACTGTGTGGTTTAAAGTCAGGAAAGGTGTGCATCAGGGTTGGGCCCTTTCACCATTCCTGTTCGGTCTGTGAGCAAATAATCCAAGAAGCTGAAAAATATGTAGACGAATAGGGTATCAGGATTGGAGGAAAACTCATTAACAACCTTCAATATTCAGATGACACAATCTTGGTTACTGAAAGTGGAGAGGACTTGAAACACTTACTGATGAAGATCAAAGACCACAGCCTTCAGTATAGATTATACCTCAGGAGAAAGAAAAATCCTCTCTTCTGGACTGATAAGCAATATCATGATAAATAACATCTGAATTTCTCAAAGTTTTTATTTTAATGGGGTCTGCAGTCAACACTCATGGAAGCAGCAGTCAAGAAACCAAAGGATGTATTTCGTTGTGCAAATCTGCTGCTAAAGACCTCTTTAAACTGGTGAAAAGCAACTTACCTTGAAGAATATGTTCGACCTGACCTAAGGGATGGTGTTTTCAGTTGCCACATGTACATGTGAAAGCTGGACAATGAATAGGGCAGAGTACATAAGAACTGACAGCTTTGAATTATGGTGTTGCTGGATGAATATTGAATATACCATGGGCTGCCAAAAGAATGAACAAATCTGTCCTGGAAGAAGTACAGCCAGAATGCTCTGTAGAAGCAAGGATGACGAGACTTCGTCTCACATACTTTGGACATGCTAACAGGAAGGGTTAGTCCTTGGAGAAGAGTGTCAGTTGCAAAAGAGGAACACCATCATTGAGATGGATTGACGCAGTGGGTACAATGGGTACAACAATGGGGTCAAGCATAGCAACAATTTTGGGGATGATGCAGGATGGGACAGTGTTTTATTTTGTTATACATATGGCCGCTATGATTCAGAATCAACTTGCTGGCACGTAACAAGACCAATAGGGTCAGGTAGGAGGGAGGAACACTAGGGACTGATTGCTTAGGAGACACTGAGCTTCTGTTGGGGGGTGGGGAAACCTGTTGTCGTTTTCTACTCATAGTGACTTTTTAGGACAGAGTGGAACTGCCCTATTTGGTTTCCAAGGAGAGCCTGGTTGATCAAACTGTCACACTTTTGGTTAGCAGTCATAGGTCTTAACCACTCTACCACCATAGTTTCTAACTTTCTGTTAAAGCTGATGGAAAATTTTGAAAACAGATAATGGTGATGGGTACATAATATGATGAATACAGTTAATGTCTCTGAATTGTACATATGAATAATAAAACAGCAGATATTTTGTTTACATATGTTTACCTCAAAAATTGGTTAAAAGTGTTAAATTTATAGAAATGACTTACATAGATGAATGAATATATCTTCTTTATGACAAGGGACTACATACACAAGATCGGAGAAGTCCACGAACTTAATTGTTCAAAGTGATACTTATCTCATTGCTGAGTATCACTACGGTCACCCTCCAAGTACTCCCCCTGAGAAACTATGTACCAGTGCCAGCACCTAGTCCACCCTTCAAAGCAATTTTGAAACTCTTGCTGGAATGGCCATTGTGCACAGTGACAAGGTGGCAAAGTTCACAAACTTGATTGTAGAGTTGTCTGAGGGAGTTTTTAGCCAGTAAACAGATAACTGTATTGGAACACCTTCCCTAGGCAACTGATCTGGCCCCCAGTGACTTTCTTCTTTACCTGAAGATAAAGGAAATATTGAAAGGCAGACGTTCTGATGACATTCAGGACATCAAGGGTAATATGACGATTTTTCTGATAGCCATTCCAGAAGAAGAGTTCCAAAATTGATTTTAAGGGGTCCTAGGCACTGACATTGTGCATAACTTCCCAAAGGGAGTACTTTAAATGTGATATTCAGCAATGAGATATGTAGCACTTTTTCTAGGATGAGTTTGCCAACTTAATTGGCCGTCCTTGTATGTTTCGGTATCATATATATCTAATTATTCTATTGAGCTGTTTTCTCTCATAGATCTATCTGAATGTACACATATATGTATACATGGTTTTTTTTTCTTAGTGCTATAATTTCAGTTGTAGACACATAATGCTGATAAATGATATGGCTTTTGTGTTCTAAGTTAACTAGAAATAAATTTCCTTTTTTCAGATATGAAATAGCAAGTTGGAACATTTGCTATACATGAATTAAAGTTATAAATTTATCAAAGAATAAATATATATAATATGTAATTTCTAGAATCTAGTTTCTCTGTTTTTCTGAGTCATTTTTATAGTTTTTCTCTACAGAGATTAAAGGTATTTTTCATTAGGATTATTGTCATTTTAAATTTTGTATTGGTATAGTTAATGATTTTTTTTCATTAATAGACGTTTTTCTAACTGTAGTTGTAGTTACAGGAATATCAGTCAGCACAGAGGGTGCATTTATGCCTCCACCCCATACAGTTTTCCCTATTATTAACATCTTGCCTTAGTATAGCACATTTGTTGTAATTATATTAACAATATATAAATATTTATATGTAACTATTATTTGAAGCCCATATGAAAACCAAAAAATCAAACCATTGCTATCAAAATCAATTCCAACTCATAACAACCCTACAGGATAGAGTAGGACTACCTTATAGAGTTTCTAAGGAGCACTTTGTGACTTTGAACTCCTGACCATTTGGTTAGTAGCCATAGCTCTTAAACCACTACACCACTGGGGTTTTCACTTTAAAAAAAAAAGAAAAACTAGTTGTTGTGCTCCATAATTCTACAGGTTTTGAACATTTTGTGGTATCATGTATCCCACAGTATAGCAGTCATACGGAATAAGCTTAGCATCATAAAAATCCCCTGTGTGTCACCTCACCTATTTTTCTATTCCTCTCTTTCCATGAATCCCTGGTAGCCATTCATCTTCTCACTACAATTTGCTTTTTTTTGTTATGTCATGTAATTGAAAATTAAAAGATAATGAGGGGATTTTATGAATAACCCTATGTCAATAATTTGACAATTTAAATAAATTGACATTTTTTTTTGAACAATATAAGCTACCCAAACCAACCTAAGCAAAAACAGATAAAATGAATAGGCTTATATTAGTTGAAGACATTAAATCAATAACTAACAATGTTTCACAAAAGAAAGCACTGGGACAAATGGTTTTACTGGTGAATTCTACCAACATTTAAGGAATATATTAGACCAATTTTTTTATAATTTCTTCAAAAAAAAAGAGAGAGAGAAAAGAAACACAGGAAAATCCTAACCCAGTCTGTGACAGCACCATTACCCTAAAAGTAAGTCCACACAAAAGTATTACAGGGAAAGAGAATTACAAATCAATATTTCATGATTTTTTTTTCCCTCTTGAGATAGGTCTACTTGCAAAAAATTCCTTCAATTTTAGTTTATCTGCATGCGTCTTAATTCTCATTTAGTTCTGAAGGATAATTCAAAAGGATAATGGATATAGAATTATATGATTGCAGTTTTTATTGTCCAAGATGTTAAATATCTTATACCACTCTCTTCTTATTTGTTTAGCTTATTATTAAGAAGTGTGATGTAATTCTGATCCATGTTCTTCTATATGTAAAATATTTTTCCTCCTCTAGATTCTTTAAATATTTTCTCTTTGTCTTTGGCTCTCTGCAGTTTATAGATGATACTTTAGGCATATGTATGTATCTCTCTCTCTATTGCTCTTTATCCTGTTTAATGCCTTCTGAGCTCCTGAATCTGTATTTTGATGTTTGTCATTAAATTTTGTAAATTCTCTGTCCTTATTATTTCAGATATTGATACTGCTCCTCTATTTTCTCACCTTCTCATTTTCTCATTACATGTGTATTGCACTGCCTTTAAAATATTCTTTTCTTTCTTTTATTGTAATTTTATTTTATTTTTTATTTAACATGACTGAGTGAAAATGTACATTCCCATATAAATTTACATGCCCACCTATATGCAGCTTCCACTGCTCTCCCTGCCCGGTGACAGCACTCTATTCCTCTCTGCCCCATACATGTCTCATCCTCCCAGCAATCTCCTTTCCAATCTTCTCCACTCACTCTCCTTCCTCCAGCCAGAGGTCAGCAAGATGATATCCTATAGATGCATAGAACCATAAAGTGCATCCAATATATGGTCACTCTGCATCACCAAGTCCAATCCATTCTTCTTTCTTATGTCTTTGTGTTCCATTTTAGGAACGTTCTTATGACATACCTTCAAGCTTGACTCCAGTAGCCTTCAATCTGCTGATGAGCCCATCAAAAACAGCCTTCGTTTCTGTAAAGCTTTTCTATTTCTATCATTTCTTTTTTATTCTTTCTTTGAGTTTTATCTCTCTGCTTATAGTACACATCTGTTTGTGCATACAGTCCACAGTCTAACATTGCTATCAGTGTCATTAACTTGTTAATCATAATTGTTTTAAACTTCCCATCAGATAATTCCAAAATCTGTGTAATATTTCAGTTTGGTACTGATCATTGCATTGTCTCTTTGGGCTATTTATTCTGTTACTTTTCAGAATTCCTTGTAATTTTTTTTATTAAAAGCAAAACATACTGTATGTGGTTACAGGAATTTCAGTTGGAGAAATTATGTTAATTTGCTAAAAGGTAGATTTTGTTGCTGTAGCAACTGATGCCAGAGTCTGATACTGTATTACAGGTCTATTGATATGGTGGCTAGATATGAGGAAGGGACACATTCTACATTGATATGATTAAATAAAAAATATATATATATATGTTTATTTTTCCTTAGGAAGACAGGGGAAAGATAAAGGGGGCTGGAGTTGTCATATTGCCCTTCGCCGGCAGTCCTGATGGCTCAGTTATTAAGAGTTATATCCGCTAACCAAAAGTTTGGCGGTTCAAATCCATCAGCCTCTTCTTGGAAATCCTATGGGGCAGCTTCTCTCTGTCCTATAAGGGTCACTATGAGCCAGAATCAACTCAACAACAATGGGTTTTGGGGTTAGGTCAGATAAAACTCTGCTGTAATAATTTCCTTGAAGGGCAAACCTTTTTTATGGAGAATAATGAAGGCATCTTTCAAAATGTTTCTTTTTCTCCTGAGTGTATTTACTTCACAATGGCTGATGCTTCCTTCTACCCACTGAATTGAGGAGAAGATTCTTTTCTATGCTTCTTTTGTGAGAGCCTATTGGTGTCCTTGGTGGTAAAACCTAGGAAAGTATGTGAGCCCTCCTTCGAGGAGACTCATAAGAATTTTTAAATATTAAACTGATTCACACTCAGCCTCCAACAATTCAGCAAATTATCATTTAAGTGTTCCAACAAATTAATGGCTTTAGGGGCATCTTCTTTAGCTGATCTCAGCTGTGATTCTCTGTATTTCCCAGTCTCTTCAGATTTCAGTGTGACGGTCTGTCCTGTGACCTTGATTCTTTGGTGTATCTAAGAAAACTCATTGATTTCTAGCTCAGATTTTCTTGTTTTCAAAACGATAATGGCGACTTTCAAGGTCTTTACATGTCAGAGCTGAAACTAGAAGTCAATCATTTTAATTATGTCATTTTCTGTGTAGCTGAATCACAATTAGTATGAAGATTTTGAGTGTAATTAACCATTGCTTACTTATGGTTAGGAGCGCTGTGGTGCAGTGGTTAAGAGTTCAGCCGTTAACCAAAAGCTTGACAGAATTAACCAGCCACTCTTTGGAAGCCCTATGGGGCTGTTGTCTTGTGTCTTATATAGTCACTCTGAGTCAAAATCAGCATCAATTTTGTTTTTATAATAAATAATTAAACATTTGTCATTCATTTAGAATTTACTCCGTATTATATACTGGCCAGGTCATTTATATACATTATGGAAAGGGGCTTTTAGTTCATTAATGTTGTCATTAATTGTTAGCATACCCTAAGTAAATGACGAGACTTTCACCAAATTTGAGATTAAATACAGGTTCCACCGTGTGAATGGAATTCATTTGGGAAAACCTTAGAGGGGACTTCAAGGAGACTCTGGTGGCATAGTGGTTACGAGCAACAGCTGCTAACCAAAAGGTCAGCAGTTCAAATCTACCAGGCATTCTTTGGAAGCCCTATAAGGCAGTTCTGCTCTGTCCTATCGGACTGCTATGAGGTGGAATAAATTAGATGGCAATGGGTTAGAGGGCTTTTAAAATATAAATGCTGTCAGTCTACAGATCATTTTCTAATTCTATTATTCAGAGTGTTTTCCATGAATCAAAAGGAACAACATCACTTGGGAACTCATTAGAAATGCTTACTAACAGGCTCTACATCCAATATATTGAATCAGAATCTCTAAGGGTTTGGTCTAAGAATCTGTGTTTTTTGGAAGTGTTCTAAACACTCAAATTTGAGGAAAATGACATAATTTTGAACAAGAGGTTTCAGTGGCTGATACCAAAAACAGAACAAAACAAAACAACACTGCTGTCAGGTTGACTCTGACTCATATAAACCCTATGGATGGAGTGGAACTGCTCCCATAGAGTTTTCAAGGAGCACCTGATGGATTTGAACAAGCTTTTGGTTAGCAGCTATAGCACTTAACCACTACACCACCAGGGTTTCCAAGTGGCTGATACTACCCACCCAAATTAGGACCCACCAGAAAGACCCTGATGATTGTAATAAAACTTCAAATTGCAAGTAGAGATATCAGATTATATTTATCATAGTGCTACTTCTTACATGAATAGGACTTGTGCACATACTGTAAAAGTAGCTAGCAACAAGGACTTATTTAATGAAAATTCAAATAAGTGAAGCTGGTTAGAAAGACATCTGTATCAGGTGAATGGATAAATCAACTATGGTATATCTACTCAGTGGAACACTATGCAATAAAAAAGAACAGAGATGATTTTAAGAAGCATCTCATAACCTGGTTTCAATTGGAAGACATTATGTTGAATGCAATTGGTCAGCAGCACAAGGACAAATATTGTATGAGACCTCTACTATAAGGACTTAAAAACAGACTCGTGTACAGAAGAAAAGACTCTTTGACAGCTGCAAGGGAGGGGAGGGAAAGAGGGAAAGGGCTAGTTATAGATTAAATAGTTGATAGAAAACTGGTTATGTGAAATCAGTGACAGCACACACTAGAAAGAAGATCAGTTTAACTGGACTTCAACATAACCTGAATACTCTTCCAATCTTAACCCAATATTGCAAGGAAAAGCAGCAGGGGTGGGGGTCTGGATACTGTGTCCTCAGGGGACATCAAGGCCAATTGGCATAACTAGCCTATTGCTAAGAGAGTCTTCTCCACCCCATATTGGTGAGTGGCGCCTGGTGTCTTAAAAGCTAGCAAGCTGCCTTCTGAGGTACACTAAGTGGTTCCAACTCATCGAGAACAGATAATCACCAAGCACCAAAATGACATGGGGAAAAGAGATTCCAGAAATTAGAAAGACCCCTGTGAATGGGTGACTACATCAACATGTGACCAGAAGAACCAGATGGTGCCTGGCCACCACCACTGACAGCCGTGATGGGGCTCATAAAGTTGAGTCTCAGTGGCAACACAAAAATCAAAAGGAGTACACCTTGAGAACGCCAGTAAAAGACCACACTGGATGATGTGAAGGCTTCAGGATTCATGGTCCCTAGACCTGATGCTGCCTCTGTCCATAAATCATTACTAAGGTCAACTCCTTGGACAAGAATAGATTGGACTCGGTGACACAGAATGACCATATTGTGTGTACACTTTATGGTTCTGTGCATCTATAGAATGTCATCCTACTGGCCTCTTACTAGAAGGGAGTGGAGAGGGTAGAGAAGAGGTGACAGGAGATCGTTCAGAGGATATGACATGTATAGAACAGAAAGGAGCTGTGCGCTATCACTGGGCAAGGAGACCAGTAGGAGTTGCACATAGGCAGGCAGGCAGATTTGAACTAGATTGTACACTTTCACTCCGTCATAATAAATGAAATATGTGTAAAAAAAAAAAAAAGAAAGATATCTGTATCTGGAATCAAGTCTTACTGTTAGTGTAATGAAATCAGTGCTTCAGTTTACCCTTTATCTCAGATCAACCATCTGAAATGAAGACCTGCAACTAGAAGGAATTGTTTTGTCTGTGTGCATCCTGCCTTACAGTCCTGTAGTTCACTGAAAGGCAATTAAAGTATCTAGCTGTGCCTGTGGAAAACTGTGATTTGGTCACAGAAAGTATAAACTTTCAGAGGGGAAAAATAATTACTGAAGCACTGAACTACTTATCACTGATATGTTCTTTAAATCTGCAGCTATAATTTATTTGAGTTTTAGCATTTTTACTTACAAAACTTATCAGTTTTGCATTTATGAGTTTTCACCTAAGAAAAATTTACTGTAAATTGCTAAACTGTGATTTTGATTTTTAGTGTCTACACCTACTTTGTTGAACTACTTTTTATACTGTTTTGGCAGGAACTTTACTTCAAATACTGTCTGAGATTGGTTCCAGGCATAATTTTCTGTCTTATGATACAAGAAAGGTGCCCTGGTGGGGCAGTAGGTAAGTACTTGGCTACTAACCAGAAGATCAGTAGTTTGAATCCATGAGGCACTCCATGGGAGAAAGATGTGGAAGTCAGCTTCCATAAAGATTTACAGCCTTACATAAGCAGAATACAAAATGCCTTAACAAGATACAAACACCAGAAGATAAAATAGATAACTGGGAACTACTAAAAGTTGAACAGTTATGCTTATCCAAAGATATCACTGAAAGTATAAAAAGACAACCTACAGACTGGGGGGAAAAAAAATTGTGTACAGCAAATCTGATCAGTACCTAATCTGAAAAATCTATAAGACACTGCAAAACCTCAACAACAAAAAGACAACTCAATTAAAAAATGGGCAAAGGATATGAACAGCCACTTCCCCAGCGCAGACATTCAGGTGGCCGGCATATACATCAGGAAGTGCTCGTGAGCTTCAGCCATAAGAGAAATACAAAGCAAAACTACAGTGAGATGCCATCTCACCACAACATGCCTGGCATTAATCCAGAAAACACAAAATAATAGATGTTGGAGAGGGTGTAGAGAGACTGGAACACTTACATGCTGCTGGTGGGAATGTAAACTGGTGCAAACACTTTCGAGATCAATTTGGCACTTTCTTAAAAAACTAGAAATTAGAATACCTTATGACCCAACAATCCCACTTCTTAGAACATACCCTAGAGAAATAAGGACAGTCACATGAATAGATATGTGAACACCAATGTTTATTGCATCACAATCCACAATAAAAAAAGATGGAATCCACCTAGGTGTCCATCAGTGAATGAATGAAAAAGCAAACTATGATACATTCACACAATGGAATACTATGCAATGATTAAGAATAGCAGTGAATTTGGGAAACGTAACATGAAGAAATCTAGAAGGCATTGTGTTGAGTGAAATTAGGCAGTTGGAAAATGAGAAATATTGTATGAGACCATTGTTAGTAAGGACTCAAGGTTTAGACACAGAAGAAAACAGTCTTTGATGGTTACAAGAGTGAGGAGGCAAAGAGAGGACATTCGTTAATTAGATAGTAGAAAAGAATTAAGTTAGGTGAAGGAAAGGACAACATGCTGTAGTTGAAAACTCAGTACAGCTGAGCTAAACCAAAAGCTAAGAAGGTTCTGAAATATAACTCAACATTTCATAGGACAGAGTAGCAGGGCAAGAGTGTGGGAACCATGGTTTCAGGGGTTGTCTAGGTCAATTGGCATAGCAAAATTTTTTAAGAAAATGTTCTACATCCTTTTTTTGGTGAGTGGCATTTGGGAAGTTAAAAGCTGGCAAGCGTCCATTTAAATAGCATCAATTGGTCCAAACCCATCTGGAGCAGAGGGGAATAAAGGACATCAAAGACTTACAGAAATAAATGGGCCCAAGAGACAGAAAGGACCACATTATCCAGAGACTGCGTCCGCATGAGACCAGAAGAAGTAGATGGTGCCTGGGCACCCCCAGTGATTGTCCAGACGGGGAATGCAGAAAAGAGTCCCTAATGTAGCAAGAGAAAAATAGAAGTGAAGAACTTAAGCTCTATTAAAAAGACCAGACTTGATGGTCCATCAAATAATCCATGGAGAATCCCTGGAAGACATGGTCCCAAGGCTCTGTCAGCACAGAACTGAGGCCATTCCCAAAGCCAACTTTTCAGACAAAGATTGGACTAGATTAGAGACATAATATACTGGTGACAAATATGTTCCTTGGTTTAGGTAGATATATAGACTAACTGGACAGCTCCTGTCCGAAGACCAAGATGAGAAGGCAGAGGGGGACAGGAGCTTCTTGAATGGACATGGAAAACGCAGGGCAGAAAAAAGGAATGTGCTATCACAGGGTAGAGAGAGCAGCTAGAGTTACATAGTAATGTGTATGTACACTTTTGTATGACAAGTTGACTTGGATTGTAAGCTTTCCCTTAAAGTACAATAGAATATTAAACAGAAAATAAAAATATTTACCATCTTGGAAGCCCTATGAGGTAGTTCCACTTATTCAGTCCTGTAGGTTTGCTCTGAGTCAGAATCAACTTGACAACAACAGGTTTGCTTTTCAGGATGAGGCAAGACCTTAACTATACTCAAAATAAGTAGTTTTAAAAATTAAGGGTTAAGTGCTGTGTCTGTTAATCAAAAGGTCAGCAGTTCAAGTCTTCCAGGCAGTCTGTGGAAACTCGACGGGGCAGTTCTACCCTGACCTATAGAGTCATTATGAGTTGGAATCAACTCAGTGGTAGTGGGTTTGTTTGTTGTAGGTAGTACATTAAGAATTTCATTTTTTCCCATCTGATAATAAAAGCACTCATATTATGGTTTTTGTTTTGTTTTGTTTACTCAGACTATAAGCCTGTGCTTGGCTTGTCCATTACTCGTTAGGGATCCTTCAAAATGTAATTTCACAGTGCTTATTCAACTTAGTGAATTTTGCTGGCCTCCTGTTCTGAACAATATTTATTCAAGTTTGAGAGTGTCAGCATTGTTCTCTGAATGCAGTATATATCCCCCCTTTTAGAAAACTCCTTTGTGGGGATCACACGTTGAAAACAGATTTAAAGGGATTTGGAGATACATGTGGATTATTGTCACAAACCGAAAAACCAAACCCAGTGCCGTCAAGTCAATTCCAACTCATAGTGACCCTATAGGGCAGGGTAGAACTGTCCCATAGACTTTCCAAGGAGCACCTGACAGATTTGAACTGCTGACATTTTGATTAGCAGCCATAGCACTTAACCAGTACACCACCGGGGTTTTCCAACATTGTCATGAATACCCGTAAGATTTAAATTAAATGTTGGTGATTATGTGTTTATAATGGGTAGGTTAGAAATAGAATGCCCATATCCCCTTTCTGAATAGAGTTTCAAGCCCCAGTTCAGTGCTGTACCACTTGATATGCAATTCCTCACTGTCAAAGTATACCGATGCATTAGTCGTGTAAAGGTAGTCTTTAAATGAAACAATGATCTCTTCCTGCTGGCCTAATCTGTGTGCTAATGAGTTTGTATAATGTTATTTCAGGTCCCTCAAAGCATTGTTATGCATCATATAACTTTTATAGGAGAGAAAACTGGAACTTCAGTATAAAGCAAAGAATAATGAACTTGAATGGCAGCCTGTTTTTTCCATAATTTCTGCCAGCTGATGTTGTGGTATTTTAATATGCTGCCTTTTAGGCAATCTAAAATATGAAAGAGTTTAAAATTTCACCTCTGAAAATAGAATCTGATTCAGAAAGGCACAGTTTGCCTGGAGTGCCCATGTAACAGATGGATAATATGTCCACACAGTTAAGAATGTAGCCATGAAAAGTTTTACTGCAATTGTGAATTCTGTGCTGTATTCAGGTGAAAACATACTTCCTTATGCTAATCTCTTTAGATGAATAGAAAAGAGCTTTTCCTTTCTCTTTAATTTACATGTATGAAATAATATGCTTTAGATCCGACTCAACGGCACTTGGCCACCTCACCATGAGATTTTGAAAGAATACCTTTTGGATTAATGACAGTAGTAAAGATTGTCTAGGAGAGTTGACAGGCAGTTTATGAAAATGCATACAGGGTGTGTTTCCAAGGCTGTGTAAGAAGAAAGAGGAGGAGAGAAACGGAGGTGAGAGAAGAAAGGGAGGAAGAGGCAGAGGAAAAGAAAGAGAAAGAAATATATTGTTGATCTAGTGAAATGCCAAAAGTGCCCTGAAGACATTTTTTTTAATTAAAGATGAAAAACTAATGTCTGTCATGAGGGATTCTAATGCCCAGTAAAAGTATTGCTGTTAGTGTTTCACTTTTGTTAATATTTTGGTTCTTCTGCACTGAATCCTACTTGCTTTAAAATAGATGCTTACCAAAGTGGCTTGTCCTAATAGCAATTATTTACTGAACACTGAACTATCCCTTATCTGTTCACAGCTGGTGGCATAGTAGTTAAGAGCTTTGGCTGCTAATCAAAAGGTTGGCAGTTCAAATCCACCAGGCCCTTCTTGGAACTTGCTGGAGCAGTTCTACTCTGTCTATAGGATCGCTGTGAGTCGCAGTCACTCAGTGGCAGTGTATTTGATTTGTTTTATTCAGTCAAATCAGTTATCACAAAAGCCTTCAACCCATGTGTCACCCAGTTCTGTCATAAGAGTTCTTAGATGTCTGTGTTAACTGTACACCCGTTGACAGAGTCTGTGTGGGATAATAGACTTGGAAGACTTGAATGCAAAAACCCCACCAATTGTTAGCATGGGACAGTTATCATTGACTTATTTCTTCCTGATTGTAAACCAAGGTCGCCATGCGTTAATAACTGTGACATGGTTTCTTGAATGAACATACGTGTTTTAGTGTGTTAACACACACTTCTGTAAGATGTGAGTGCTCACAAGCTAGCTGCTTTTTATACTGCTCTTCCTTATTTCTGCAGCCCTGGTGATGCCATAGTTAATTGCTCAGCCACTAACCACGGGTCAGCAGTTTCAGCCCACCAGCCACTCTTTGGAAGCCCTGTGGGGCAGTTCTTTTCTGTCCTGTATGTCACTAGGAGCTGGAATTGACTCGATGGCAACAGATGTTTGCTTTGTTTTCTTTTAATTTCCTTGACTGATGGCAGTTCAAATCCACCGGGTGCTCCTTGGAAACTCTGTGGGGCACTTCTGCTCTGACCTATAGGGTCACTATGAGTTGGAATTAGCTCAATGGTAGCGGGTTGGGTTTCATGTCAAATATTTTAAAGAATATTTTGAAACTCAAACCAAACCAAACCTGTTGCCATCAAGTCAATTCTGAATCATAGCAACCCCATAGGACAGAATAGAACTGCCCTGTAGAGTTTCCAAGGAACACCAGGTGGAGTCAAACTGCTGACCTTTGGATTAGCAGCTGTAGCACTTTACCACTGGACCACCAGGGTTTCTGCTGTTGAAACTAGCCATTTGGAATTCTGTTCAGCTGTTTGAAAAGTATTTTCCTGCTCTACTTACCTGATAATATCTTTAAAGGAACAGGAAATCTAATCTTTTTCTTCTTTTGTATTCTGCTAATAATCTAACAAAATTCTAGACAAGTTGTAGACATCCAGTGGATGGTCATTAATTTAACTGAACCGAATTGCAGTGAAGAGAGAACTCTAGCTCCTCTTGACTCTTAAATACTTAGCCTCTACCTCCATTAGGAGAACTAGTATTACTGTGATTTATGTATGTGACATCTCCCCAACTAGACTCTAAGTTCCCTGGAAAGAACCATGTTGTATTTCTTTCTCCTGAGTTTCGCAATTCTACCTAGCATTGTGCCTCGACCACAATAGGGGTTTAACTGCTGTTAAACTGATAAACAGATGGAGGAGGTCAGCATCTTGCAACTATATTTAACAATGATACACCCATACACATGTTTTACTGCTATATAACAACTCTCTGCTCTGTCTGGTAGTTGAAACCAAGAATTACACAGCAAGTCCCAGCTTGTGGGGACGTTGTAACAGTAGAGTCAGTAGTAATACAAGGGAACTTGTCTCTGAACAGATGACCAGGAAGAAAGTTGGAGGGAGGAGTTGCTTATTAAGGTAAGTCATGTTAGGATGTTACCTGTTTGGGTCCCAACTAAATGGTAATTGGAGTTGGGGAGGTTAATGCTGAACTAAGTGTTCGTGTTAGAAATGAGATTCTTGCTTTGAGTACCCATATAGTCACTTCTTAGTATTATTTAGCTATACTGTACAATTATAGGCTCATGATGAGTAGTTATCTACAGAATATGACTGACTGGCCAAATCCAGATCATTGTGCTGTGGAGCACTAACGGTACAGAGGTTAGATGTTCACTGCCTACCCTAAAGTGGAGAGTTCGAACCCACGAACCACTCCTTGGAAACCCTACAGGGAAATTCTATTCTGTCCTATAGGGCCTTTATGAATCAGAATCTACTAGATGGCAATGAGTTGGCAGTGGATGGGTACTGGATATTGATCATACTACATAGAACCACATGTCTGTCAGTTTGTCATACAGTGATGGCTTGTGTGTTGCTGTGTTACTGAAAAGGTTGCTGCCAGTATTTCAAATACTAGCAGGGTCACCACTGGTAGACAGGTTTCAGCTGAGCTTCCAAACTAAGATGGACTAGGAAGGAGGACCCAGAGGTCAACTCTGGAAAAAATTGGCCAGTAAAAACCTTGTGAACAGCAGCTGAACAGAGTCTGCTGCAGTGCCAGAAGATGAGCCCCTCAGGGTGGAAGGCATTCAAAACATGGCATGAGAAGAGTTGCCTCTCAAAGTCTACTTGACTTAAAGGATAGTGGAGTCAGTCTTTCGGGACCTTAATTTGTCCATGTGGCAGGACTCAAACTGGGAAGAAACAGCTCTAAACATCCATTAATATTTGGAATATGGAATGTATGAAGTATGAATCTAGGAAAATTGGATGTCATCAAAAATAAAATGGAATATATAATGATCAATGTCCTGGACACTAGTGAGCTGAAATGGATGGTATTGATCATTCTGAATCAGACAATCATGCATATCATCTCTTATGCAGGGAATGACAAGTTGAAGAGGAGTGGTGACATATTAATTATTAAAAAGAACATTTCTAAAGCACAACACTGTCAGTGGTAGGAGAATATTCACAAGCCTACAAGAAAGGCCCACTAATATGTATAGTATTCAAATTTATGGACCAACCACTAAGGCCAAAGAGGAAAAACCTGAATATTTTTATCAACTTTTTGTAGTCTGCAACTGATAGAACATGCAGTCAAGTTGCACTGATACTTACTGGCAAATGAAACACAGAATTGGAAATAAAGAATTGGTAGTTGGAAAATATGGGCTGGGTCATAGAAACGATGCTGAAAATCCCATGATAGAAGTTTGCAAGACCAATGACTTATTCATGGTGAAGGCAGACTGCTACATCTTTCTGCTGCAGAGTAGCTGGCTAGTTTGAACGACTGACCTTCAGGTTAAAAGTTGAATGGTTAACCACAGTCTTACTGGCAATCCTCTCATTGTGCTATAGGACTTTTATCTGAGCAATTCACCCCACAGTGTTCAGCTCTCTTGCCTACCATACATAGCAAGTCCTTAGTAAATACATGCTGAATGATATCTGAAAACATATTTTGTAATATTCTGGACTGTACGCTAACAGTCATGTCAAAGGTGGTCTTCATCTGCTTTCATTCACTGACAGTAATGCTGCTGATCAACAGATTCACACACTGTATCTCTCTGAAGCTATTTTATAGGCTTAAATGATAGTTTATTCTTGTAGGAAAGGTAAATGACTTTGTTAAAATGCCTCGCAAGGATTTGTTTTGTTTTGTTTTTCTCTCCCAGACGATATAAAAGCTAACTTCACTCAGACTTAATGTCTGGGAAATCATAGACTCTAAACTAGTATGGAATGGGGTTTGAGGTTTCAGTGTGTATTGATTCCATCTATTTATAAGTTTCTATGACAGATTCATGATATTTCTTAAGGGCTCAGGAAGCCCGGAGCATGTAGCAAATGCTCTAGTTACTTCAAGTTTTATTGTAGTCTCATCTTGCAATTAATGATTAGACGAAAAGCAGCTGTGTTATACCAAACAAAAGTTGGTAAGGCAAATAGTAGATTCCTCTTGGAAATAAAATAAATCCTACCAGCGTCTTCCATAGGATCGGCTACAAAGGACAAAAACAAGGAGGATAATGCCTTCAGACCACGACAATTACATTAATGATGTTTGACTGTTTGGTCAGCAGCACTCTTAACTCTGAAGACTTCATTTCACACACCACTTGTATTTCTTTGGCCTATGTTTCTGAGTTCCTGGCGTAATAAAGAATGGTATTTTATAAGAAAATTTTTGCACTCAGAATACTAAGCTTTTTAGTAAGAAGATACAGTGAAGAGAAATAAACATGTGACAGAGAGGAGTCAATAATGGACTGCAAAGCATTGTAGTTATCTTCAAGCACACCTGCAGCCAAAAAACTAATTTTAGAGTCATAAAACAGAACAAATCTGTATAGCGCTTTATCAAATGTATTTTTTAAAATTAACTTAGTAGTATTTATATCACTGTCCTGTATTGATAACAGCTGTGCCGGACCCAAGATTCGGCTAGCATTTTACGTGTATTAACTTGTTTAGTCCTATGAAGTTTGTATTTTATCCATAATTAAAAATAGAGAAACTGAGGCTCATAAGGATTAAGCAGTTTTTCCAATCACACAACTAGAATCAGAGGATCAAGAACTCCAGAGTGCAAGCTAAACAGCCCCAACTCACATACGATGTAACTTGTTTTTCACAAGATTAAAAGGATCAGCCAGGTTACCAAACCAAACACCAGACCCACTGCCTTCTAGTTGATTCTGACTCCTCACAACCCTGTAGACAGAACACAACTGCCGCACGGAGCACTAGATAGTTTTGAACTGCCGACCTTCTAGTTAGCAGCCAGAGAACTTAACCACGATGCTACCGCAGTTTAAGAGCCGTGGTATTCTGTCCATCTAGTGCATTTCCTTTTTTCTTTCTTTATTTTTTTGGTTGCATAGATGGGATCGATAAGAAAACAATGTTTACCCAGTCAATCAATCAAGCTCATGAGAAGCATCAAATACCAGATGAATACTCCTAGTTCAGGTATCTCTCCTGTGAAAGATCTGAGTTGTTGAACTCAGGTTTTCAAAATGGCAACAAAGCATTGGTTGAGAACTAAACTGTAAAGTGAATTTTATGTGTATATTTGTGTGTGTGTGTGTGCATGTAAAATCTTAGTAAGGCATTGGTAGTCTCCCTGTCCCAGTCCTTACTTTAAAAAAAAATGCCATTGCATCAATTCCAACTCATAGCAGCCCTACGTGACAAAGTAGAACTGTCCCGTAGTTTCCAGGGTGCACAGGTAGATTTGAACTGCTTATGTTCTGGCTGGCAGCCACAGCTTTTCTCCAGTCCTTATTTGGATATCTCTTTTATTTATTGTGAGAAAGTGGCTATTCACTTTCCAGCATATGGTCCATAGACCAGAGGCATGGGTATCACCTGGAAGCATGATGGAAATGTAGTATCTCCATCCAGATCCTAAGTGTAGTGAATCAGATTTTCCCAAGTTTGTCAGTCGATTCACGTGCACATTAATCTTTGAGAAACATCGTTTTCTCAATATGTTCATGCGATAAAGAGGTTTGGGTCACAATGTCCACTTACATGCATCTTAGTAGATATGCTGTTGGCTCTCTGCTGGCATCTTGAGCCTAGTCTTCAAAATGCCATCCATCTCCCACCAATCATAATGACATACGATGTCTGACAGTTACATCCGCAAACCAACTTGTTCTAGGCACTACATACCTTATTGCTGAATACTACTATGGTCACCTTTGAAATACCCTGCTTTGAAAGCTATACACCAGTGCCAGCGCCTAGTCCACCCTTCAGAGCAATTTTGGAACTCTTTTCCTGGAATCACCATTGAGCACTGTGGCAAGTTCATGAACTTAATTATTTAGTTGTCTGTGAGGGAGTTTTTAGCTAGTATTGGAACACCCTCCCTACTAACCTGATCTGGCCCCTGATGACTTTTGCTTTACTCAGAGATAAAGGGAATGTGGAAAGAAGACATTTTGATGACACTGAGGACATCAAGGGCAGTACAGTGACAGCTCTGATAGCCATTCCAGAAAAAGTGTCGGTGCATACCTTCCCAAGGAGAACAATTCAAAGGTGACTGTAGTGATATTCAGCAAGGAGGTATGTAGCACTTCTCCTAGGATAAGTTTGTGAACTTAACTGGCAGTCCTCATATATCAATTATCTTTTCTTTGAAAGTTTTTGTTATTTTCTAGCTAAATTCTTTATGAACAACTCTTTTTCAGTACTGAGCAGATCCTTCACAGCTTCTTATCTTATATCACAGAATTCAGTTCTTTCAACTCCTGAGTTAAATGCTTTTGGTCAAACACTAGCTTACCCTGGGGGATGTAGGTTTAAAGTCTATGGCTAGATAACCCTCCTGTGTGTTTTAGATGTGCGTAGTATCTTTATTTCCCAGAGCCAAGAAGATTGCTCAGAGAGTAAGGACAGTGTTTAATATGAGCATTTTGACATTTATTAATTTATCTGTTCATCCACGTAGTCAACAAATAAGAATTGCCTACAGTGACCTCAAAAAGAGAAAGTACATGACAAAAAACTCAAATGCTGACATTTATTTTGAAAAGGAGTTTCAGAGTTTTAAATATCTAGTTGTTAAAACTTAAACGAAGTGAATGGTGAAATTCGGAGACAAAATAAAACCATTAGTATGTAGTTTTATTTATTTTTTAATGTCATTTCTAATCCAATATCTCGTAAGCTATTGTGCTTAGTTAGATATAAATTCTTGCATGTTGTCCTAGTATGATTTTATGCTGCTGGCCTCTACGATTTTTCAGGACAGTGGACTTTGTAAATATTTATCTGTACTTCAAATCTGTGTATTCCCTTACGAATAGATTATTAGCATGTATTTTCACAAAGCTGTGCATGAGGTAAAAAGTCAGAAAAAAGGAAAGGGAAAGTGGGTTTTTCAGACTACCTGAAGTGGAGTAGGAAGGTACTAGTCTACCTTCATTAGAGCCCAGGAACCTTGGCAGCAGTTGAAACCACTGGTAATTGAGCTAATAGTTCAGTTTGAACCAGAAATTAGGTGTGTCTTAGGTCGTTAGAGTTTTGGCACAGCCACCTGGTATCTGTAGTGACAGATGTAACAGGCCCAGTGCAAACAGGAAAAGGCCTCTATAAAGAGTCTTGGGGGAAGCTTGCCCTGAAGCCTTCATCTGGGCTACAGGCCACTGGCCTTCTCAGTCTGGTGGTTTCTTCTGAGTTAATTCTCTGTCTTTAGCATAACTTCTTATGCGTGCAGAAAACATAACTGATATGAAGAACAGAGAACACCAGTCATGGAACAAACATGTCACATGACGTAGTTGTCAGGGGAGTTATGTGTAGCCTTCTCACGCGAAAAATCTGTGATTAGAGTTGATAGGAAGAAATCATTTATTCTGTGCTTCATGCTCCATTCTTAGAATCCTAGTGTGATAGAAGACTCTCAAATTCCTCCACATACTATAGATTCATATTACTCTGCTGGTATTATTGATAGCAAATCTGTGTAATAACTGTGTATTACTTAGGCTTTTACCCTGTACTTGCTAGGAAAAAAATATGTTGATGGACAGACTGAAAGACAGACAGATACATAGATACCCCACTTCTAGTACTCTTAATTTGTCGATCATGAGACAGATTTAGAGCTATTTATAGTCATAATTATTGGCACATGACCATAACCGTTTGTTTCTATGGGGCTGTTTTGCATTAAGACAGTGTGATAATTATGTCAGAGACCATGTGACTTACAAAGCCAAAAGTATTTAGTATCTTTCTGAATCGTTACAGAAAAACTCGGCTAAGCCTTGATTAGTAACCACTTCTTTCAGAATCATTTTTACATGAAAGAACAGATGTCTGTAGCTGTTCATATACTATTTCAACATTCTTTTTAATGTCCTATTTGTTAATCTGAGGGCCTCTATATTGGTGAAAGTTCCTGAGTCCCAAAAAGTATGTGCTAAGTTTTTTCCTTTTTTTAAGTTTTTTGTCAAGTCAAACTCTGTCTGAAATTATTTCCCCATTTCAGCAGGATGCAGAGCGTGACATCCTCCGTGTCCCAGCGAAGTAGGGTATACATAATGCATGAATCTTTGGGAAGATCTGAGCCTTTGAATACACAATTACACATCAGGCTTAAAATGGCAAGTGCCACGTTTGGAAGCAACTCGAAGTTTCCCAAAATATTTGTTTGCAGTTCTCATTTCAATAATTAACATACGGATTAAAACATTTTTCTTATCTTCTGGTTCCAGCAGGGAGGTCAGCACCTCCCAGCACAGGATAAAAAATGCCCTTAGAGCCTCCGTAGTCAAAGCCAGCAATAACGGTATTTCAGCAGCAGGTCCTTTGGCAGAGAAGAGCTCTACAGGCCACAGAATAGATGTGCCTGAACTTTGACCTGGCATGAGACATGCTGTTTTGCTATCTTTTCCCTGAATGCCCTATTCTGTGAGCCATTGAGGAGAGCAAAGGAGGGATCAGCCGAATGTTCTTTCTTCTCATCTCTATGACTATAAAAGCAAAGCAAGTACCTTTCTCCCTTTCTAGTTTTTTTGTCTCTTTCTATTTCATTCTTTCAAAACTCAACTAGTTAAGAGGAAAGATAAAATCCACAGGTACCATAACCCCAGACTCTCCAACTCCTGGTCTCTCCACAGGCTGCCCTTGGACCAAGCTTGCTTCCCTCAGCCGGAGTGATCTGCAAAGTGTCAAGTCTGCATTTGCTGAGGGAAGTTCTTTGAACTTCTGGAATCCCTTGAGACAGAAAGGCCCAGGGGCTGCTTTTCACTTTGTTTCATGCCTGTGTTTCTTTGCTATTTACAGAAATGAAAAATTCTAATTCCAGGTGGCATTGCTACTTAAATATATATATATCCCTGTTTTAGTCAGCTAGGGCTGCTCTAACTCAAATAGTACACAGTGGATGACTTTAACAAAGGAAGGTTTATTCTTACACAGTCCAGTAGGCTACAAGTCGAAATTCAGGATGTCCACTCCAGAAGAAGGTTTTCCCCCTTGTCGGCTCTGGAGGAAAGTCTGGTATTGCATCAGTCTTTGTCCAGGGAGCATCTTAGCGCAGGAACCTCAGGTCTGAAGGATGCGCTCTTCTCCTGATGCTGCTTTCTTGATGGTGTGAGGTTTCCAATTGTCTGCCTGCTTCCTTCTCCTTTTATCTCTTCTAGGTTGAGAGGATTAAGGGTGGGACAAGCCACACTCCAGGGAAACTCCCTTTACAATGGAGCAGGGAGGTGATCTTCTGAAGGGACATAGAATACAGGGAATCATGGTCACATGGCTACACCTATTTTGGGGGGGACACAATTCGATCTATGACAATCCCTTTTCAAATCTCAGATATGACAGTTGTATTTTGCTTTCTCTCCTCCCATTATGTATACGAGGATGCCTGCTCTAATATCTGCTGTTCCGCCTCAGTGATATCCAGTCAGCTTCGAGATGTCTTGGTGTGAAGCTGAGCTCATCAAAAGTGGGTGTGCAGTTCAGGAAAACAGAAACCACATGCCATTTATGGATGGGACGTCTTTTTTGACTGTTTGTCATTCCCTCCCTTGTGGGGTCCTTGTGCCATGCCTCCCTGATAGCTACACAACTTGGGACTGTACCTTGGTAGGAAATTGAACTAGTTAATGGCAGCCACAAATTCCCCGTGGCTAAGTAGAAAAATTACAGGTACAACATATGAAAAGTTGTGAAATATTTGGCCATGTGTATCTATCCGTGTAAGCATCTTCATTTGACCAAAGGGTCAACTGTGCATAGAACTCTTCCTTGAAGGCTACCTCCTTACCCCACCTCCTTTTAGAATTGCCTCTTCGGAGTTCTGCTTTCACATTATGACTGTGTCTTTTGTGGTTGTTTTAGGGCGTCTGAGATAAAGAGGCACTTGCGTTCTATTTCTAGGTATTCTTGATTTCTAAGGACATCATCCTGCCTTTGTTTCATGAGTATTAATTCATATGGACCAGTTGTTCACTGATTGTCTCTGAAATCCGTTCCCTGCCCTCTCTGCCTGACTTTGTATCCTAAGTGGCTGACTCCTTGGTATTAGTGAATTTGGGAGCAGGAGACAGTGAGGTCAGAGAATAAGTGCCCCCTTGCCTCGCTGCTTTCAATTGTGTCATTGGGGTCAGCCCCCTCTCTTCTAGAACCACGACATCTCCCAGGCAAACCCTCCTCCATGCTTCGACCCTTACTGAGCTCCACTCCTGCTTTACACCCCCTTTCCTCTCGTTGCCTCTGAGTTATAAAGATTATGCTGTTGCTGGTTGCTGGGTACCTCAAAAGCCTCGCAGGGATTTCCTTAATCCTACCTAATTGCCTAAGTACTCCCTACATGCAAATCTCTTACTGTTTGTATAGCATCTCTTGGGACCCAAACAATACAACTTACGTGTGTTAGGCATTGTTCTAGGCCTGCCTCATGCCATGGCACTCTACTAGAGGAAATACTAAAAGGAAAAAAAAAATACTAGAGGAAATATATAGTGAAAAGACAGGTAACTAAATATGTAATCCACCTGATGATGCTAGAAAAGGCATAACAGAGAAGAGGCACAGGGATCGATGGAAAGAGTTATTATTGTTTTAAATATAGTAATGAGGAAAAGACTCAGTGAGACAGTGACATGTAAGCCAACTAAAGCACCCTGCCATCAAGTCGATTCTGACTCATAGCAATCCTATAGAAAGAGGAGAAGTGCCCCCATGGAGTTTGAAAGGAGTGCCTGGTGGGTTTGAACTGCTGCCCTTCTGGTTAGCAGCTGTAGCACTTAACCACTCTGCCACCAGAGTTCCAACATGTCAGCAAGGACATGGAAATTTTATTTTGACCTAAGAGGTCTACCCTGAAAAGAAACTTTTCTAGGGAATGTCTTATTGGAGCATGTTAAGTCTACCTGCATACCTTACCTCTCCTCAGAATTAACCTCCTCTGAGTTTTGTTTTAACTTTATGCCCTTCTTTTTCCCTAAGATTTCTAAGATAATTCTGTAGACTTGACTTCTAAGCTTCCTTTGGAACCATATTTTAAGAAAATTGTCTCATATGTGTTTAATAGATATTTATTGAGCACATTCAGGTTGATTCTTCTTCATCTGTCTTCTCAGGGGGTATTGAGGAAAGGGCAGGAATAGGTCCACTAAGTAGAATATATTGAGAAACTCCAGGCAAAAGATGATAGTGGCTTGGAGATGGCAGCAGCAGAAAAGATGAAAAGTAGATCCTGAAATGAAATTTATTCCCAATGTGGAGCCAGTATACTTTCTGATGGATTATATGTGAAGTGTAAATCAGTGAGAGAGATTAGTAAAACTACTCCCATATTTTAAACCAGAACAGCTAGAAGGATGGAAACGTCTTGAGTAAGGACAAGTTTCAAAGGGAGATCAGGAGTATACATGTCTACTCTGAAATGGGTGTGGATCCATAAACAGAGGTATTACACAGGCAACTGAGTTTGAAGTTCAAGGAAGGGGATCAGAAAGAAACGAGAAGCAGAGAGGGCCATGAATGTAATTCTGGATTCTCCAGTATTTGAGCTTCAGTTGTTAAAGAACACCTAGAAAAAGGGGGCTGTGAAGCAATGGCCGGCAAGTTATGGAGGAATACTAGGACATTTGGTGTCACTTACTGCTATAAGATACCTCCTGTGGGTAATTTTCTCAGAGATCATAACCAAAAGAAAGTTTCTCTTTTCAAACAATAAAGATTAAGTGTATTCATCCATCTTATGCTTCAATTGGCTGAAATCTTTCAGCCAGATACTTTCCACACACATATGTACGCACACTGCACACTTGTGAGGCAATGCCATGTAAGCCAACCAAAACGTGCTTGGTAAAGTGGACAGTCACTGAAAAAGATGAAGACCTTCAATGAGATGATTCACACAGTGGGTGCAATGGGCTGAAGTGTCACAATTGTAAGGAAGATGCTGGACCAGGCAGTGTCTCATTCTGCTGTTCAGAGGGTTAGTATGAGTCAGAGTCAGCCTGATAGCACCTAACAATAACAACAATGCGTATACATGCACTATACTATACACACACCCACTGTATACTATGCATATATGTGTGATGATAGATTTCATTCATTACGTGTTTGGTGGCATTATAAATTATTAACAACCTCATCTCAAAACTTGCAGGAAGATGTGAACAAGCTGAATTAGATCATCATAGTTATTAGAGTTATTGCCACAACTCATTTTTATAAAGATTCAAACATGATATAGTTCAGCTCAGAGCCTTTCAAGCGTAACTGTTCAGTAGAAGTTTACATAAGCCACTTTAATAAAGATCAAGCTCTCATTCTGTGTCTCTAGGCACAAATGGATAAGAAAAAATCGTCAGTGAGTCTGCAAGTGGGGAAACTCCAGCTCCGTAGCTCATTTAGATGACCTTTGCTGATAAGTATGGAAAGGAAGAAAACTTGAAATTGGACTTTGAATGGGTTATATTATAAGCTAATAGTACTTTTCTATGAACATAGAAAAAAGAAAAGAATTTCCAACTCACAGGATTAAAGCACCAGGAAGGTTTTGATTCCACAGAGGAGGGCAATGATACATAGCCTGTAGGACCTTATCTCCATGAAAAGAAGAAGGTTCTGAGTAGTGTCTGCAGAGTCCTATCTTGTCACACCACACTATGATTAAGTCCCTGGGCAGTCCATGTGCAGTTATGGGGCAGTTGAGGATGCCAAAGAGTGCAAGGTTTTCAGCAACTAGAAAATTCTCAAGAGTAGGGAAAGAAATTATTTTGAGACAGTACATAAGGGCCAGATTGGAAGCAACATCCTAGAGAGAATAACAGTATACTAAGTTATCACTGAGGATGCACAGGGGAATTAATTGGTTTGGGGCATGAAAGCATAGCCATTGATAACAGCATTGCCTGTTTATTAAAATACCTAGTCACTGAGAAAGGCTCAGTGCAAACTGTGGTGGAGTTGGGAACAGTAAAAAGGATGGCTTCTCCAACAGCTGTCTTTCAGGGAATTTGCTAGCTGAAACGCAATGGAAATCATGTATATCTAAATATTCTCTCTCTCTCGTTCCCCTGTCTTCTGTGTCTGACTTCCACTGACAACGAATGAGTTGGAAGGAAGAATGCTATGAAAATATAAGATGAATGTTGCTGTTAGATGCTGTTGAGTTGGTTCCAACTCATAGCAACCATATAGGTCAGAATAGAACTGCCCCACTGTGCCCCACTTCACCATTAGGCCACCAGGGTTTCCACAGGATGGATAGAATTAACAAGTATTGCAAAGTGACCTTAAAAAACAAGAACAGAACAAAAAAGCCCATAGACTCATGCCTTAGATTCTCTAGATAGGTTTGTTCAACTTTACCCTTGGCTTCCGCCATTATCTGCGGGAACAGATAGGCAACTGTTGGGTTGTCTTGCTGTAGGCCTTTGTAAAGGGCAGTCAGGTATGGCTGGCAAAGAAGGAAAAAAATAGATGTGAATGTTAGTCACATCTTTCTGGCACTTCATAGGCATTTAGTGTTTATCGAATGATTAATGAACCAGTTGCAGCTATTAACAGCTTCCTTTGCAAATGTTATCCTTTCTTAGATTGTCAGGTCTCTCTCATACCTAATCATGTGAATGCATTCACTCAGCTGTTCATTAAGTTACTCAATTAGTAGGTCAGTCCCTCTGTCAGTCAACAGGTGTTTATGCACTGCCTTTTGCGTGCTAGAAATCGTGCTAGAAATCGTGCTAGGTTGAGAATATAAATGGAGAAGACATAGTCATGAGTAATGGATTCTTGGTCAGTCAAGGAGACTGACAAGTAGAGAATAAATCTCAACATCAAAAACATGACAGAATAGGTACACCAAAAAATCAAAGGAGTAGGACTGAGTATGTAATTTCCGAGCCCAGGGCAAAGTAAGAATGGAGTATCACTTGTTCAAAAATTGTGAAGAATTTTAAGGTGGCCGCAGCAGAGCGTTAGATCAAGCATAGCACCCTCTTCAGCACAGTCCCTGTGTGACTGCCAAGGTCACACGCCTGTGAAGTTAGTCTTGTCAAAGAAGGTGGGTTCTGTGGTTATCTTTAACTGTACAGAGTATTTTTGGAAAGGGTTGTAGAGTTGACATATGTGTTCCATTTTGAGAGAGGACTTGGAGTGCGCTTCATCCGGTTGAGACAGAATGTAAATAAAGCTGGACCTGTTAACAGTTTTCTTGAAATTGTAAAAAGGAAGGTATTGTGGCCAGAAAATGATGGTTGACTTCCAAGCTGATTAAAGGAGGAGTCTGCAGTGGCCTGAGTTGAGAGCAGAAAAGTAAATAAGCAGCAGTTCACAACTGGGCTTGCTGCAGTGCTAAGCAGCTTAGATGACTATCACAGTAATAATATATTCTATGGTTCCTGGGTGGCATGTGCTATTAATCTAAATGTTAGAGACTGAAACCCACCTAGCAGTGCCGCAGTAGAAAGACCTGATGATCTGTTTTTACAGATTATAGGCATGAAAATCCTGTGGGACGGTTTTACTCTGGGTCACCATGAGTAGAAACAACTTGATGGCAACAAGTTTGATTTCTTTTTTTAATTGCTATTTATGTTATTGAGGTTAATTTACAACAGAGTATGTGCATTGTTTAATATATAGTTTAATGGATTTTTTTTATATGTAAACTGAAGGGGACTTAAAGTGCTTACTGATGAAAATTAAAGTACAGCCTTCAATATGGATTGCATCTCAACATAAAGCAAACAAAACTCCTCACAGTTGGACCAAGAAGCAACACCATGATAAATGGAGAAAAGTTTACAGTGGTCAAGGGTTTCATTTTACTTGGACCTACAAGCAGCACTCAGGGAATCAGCGGTCAAGAAATCAGAGAACGTAGTCAAATGTGCTGCAAAAGTGTGGTTTAAAGTATTAAAAACAAAGATGTCACCTTAGATACTAAGATACACCTGACCCAACCCATGCTGTTTTTAATTACCTCATATGCGTGGAAAAACTGGACAATGAGTAAAGAAGCACAAAGAATTGACACCTTTGAGTTTTGGTGTTGTTGAAGACTATCGCATATGCCATGAACTGCCGAAAGAATGAACAAATCTGTCTTGGAAGACATACAACCGGAAGACTTGTTAGAAGCAAGATGACGAAACTTGGTCTCATATACTTTGGACATGTTATAAGTATGATAAATCCATGGAGACAGACATTATACTTGGTAACATAGAGGATCAGCAAAAAAGAGGCACACCCTCAACAGGATAAATTGACACAGTGACTGCAACATTGAGCTGAAGCGTAACAGTTATGAGTATGGCGCAGGACCGGATAACGTTTCGTCCTGTTGTGCATATGGTTGTTATGAGTCCAGACTGACTCGACAATGCCTAACAACAATAACCCTCATACCTACCATCTAGATAAAAATACACAATTTTTTATCACCTAGAACTTGTGCACCTTTCTGATCAGGAGCTCAAGCACTCATAATTGCTGTTGTCATTTCTATTGCCAAGATTAGTTTTGCCTTTCATGAAGCTTATGTAAGTAGAATCATACAGTATATACTCTCTTTTTTTTTTGAAGCTTATCACTTTATGAAAGACTTCATATTTCCATATTACAGCAATAGTATGGTGAAATCATCATTGGTCCTGTTTTATACAGATGGGACACTAAAACTCACAGATATGGAATGATGTGCCAAGAGCTGCATGGTTAACAGATAATAAAATTGAGACTAAAATTCACTCTTTCAACTTTATGTTAAGTTTTACCTCTCTCTCTCTCTCTTTTTTTTTTTTTTTCCCATAACTGTCTACTTGGGCATTTATCATCTGTTAAACAGACTTTTCACAACCCGAAATGAATATGACTGCTAGAAGTATAAAAAAGATAAACTTTAAAACACTTGAAAATTTTAACTAGCATTATCAGTACTAATTAAAAAGATTATTATCTTCATGCTGTAAATATGAAAAGAGAATGACTTACTGAAGATATCATTTCTGAGACAATAGAGGTTGTCACCTTTTTTTTTCCAACTCCAAAAGTTAAACCACCGAACAAGAAAGCTAAACATTTTTTCCCACAAACCTTTAACTGTCCTTTCATTGAAAAGAGCTCTGAGAATTCACCAACAATAAGACAAGTATTTATCCCTGTAAGAAGCTAAGTGTATAACTTTGATCACACTTGATTTTAACACTGCTTTTTTAAAAAACAGTACTCTGAAGGAAACTTTTTGTTGTTTGTTAAGTGGTATCCCAAACCACTTTAAATTTCTCTACAAGTCTGTTTTTTGAGATAGATGGAAGATTTTAGATAGCTTTGACCAGTCAGTGGGAAAGAAGGTCTTTGAACTTGGTGTGACAGATTTTTTTTTTTTGTTAGTACTCGCAGAGAAAAAGTAAAAGAAATTAAAATGAAATTCATATGTCCCACAGTATTTCTGTGCTTGGATGTGGAACCTATTTATTCATGATATGATCCCAGTGCATTTTCTGCTGACATTCTCAGGGGCTTCGTGGGAAACTTTTTGATATAGGATCACTGAAAAAGAGGGAAGCCTTCAATGAGATGACAGGGCACAGTGGCTGTAACAATAGACTGCAATGACATCGATTGTAAGGGTGATGCAGGACCACCCAGTGTTTCGTTCCCTTGTACATGGGGTCACTGTGAGGCAGGACTGACTCGATACCTAACAACAACATATGGGAGACATTCCTCCTTGGATACGATTTTCATCAGGCCCCATTTTCTTTTAATATTCTGACCTCTGCTCTACTGTCCCTTGCATAAAGTTTCAAATACTGATCTTTGTCCCTTGAAATAGTCTACTCAAAACTTCGTACCCTCCCCCACTTTGTTACTAAGTTGATTCTCAGTAATTACAGCATCATCTTGTCCTAAGTCGTGCTGTAGAAATAATAAAACCTGGTGTTCAGCTCAGGGTAGTAATTACTGCATAATCTTATCCTATTCAGAATAGCAAGACTTCTTCAGAAATTCTTCTGAGAAAATAATCTCTTACCAGTCAACCATTTAGCAAGATACTCATTTTGTTTCTGACTGTGATGCCTCAAAATTAAGGCAGTGTAGAAGTCAATAAAGCCGCAGGTCCACAGGTGATGATTTTCAAATGAATGCTGGCTCTAACAGTCACTCAGAGAAGTTCTTTTATGAATAAGACCTAAGAACATTGTTGAAAACTTCCTGAGGTAAAGTACTAGGCAATTAATTGAACTGGCTGGCATTTCTACCTTCTTTGAATTGTCTTGCACACAAAGATTCCTTGCAGATATACAGCCCAATGAGAGACATGCCACGTGCTGCCATAGCATTAGGAAGCCATAAGCTGGCATTGGAAAACAGAGCCATGTCAACTAGTTCAATAAACAAAATGACTTTTGAAAACTACTGCTTTCAGAAATAATTTGCTATTCACCAATCTATCCATTCAACAAATGTGTTTTTAGAACCTGCCAGGCACAATTCTGAGCATTAGAGGGAGGGAAACAGAGAGAAAAATACAAGAATGCTTTTGCTCTCCTGAAGCATTTACAATAGAAGAGGGAAATGGGCAACAATACTGAATAGTAATAAACAGTCATAAACAATGGCGAGATGTCACAGGCCAATGTTAGAAAACAGGAGTGTCTATAGGGCTGCTTTAACTTTGGTAATCAGAGGATGAAGACCTAATGTAGGTGAGAAAAAAGTCAAGTATGTGGGATCCAGAAGGAGAGAAGTACAAGGTGGGAGGATAAAAGAGGATTGGTCTCAGAATTGAGGAATTTGACTTTCACTCTAACTAATGTGAAGACGTGCTGGGGAGTTTTAATAGACTAGTGATATAGGAGAATAATATGATCAATGATCACTCCTTCATTACCAGAAGTATTATTTGTAAAGGATTGGTGCTGTCAAGGGAATGGGTTATGAGAGTCAGAACTAATAGAATAGTGGTCTTCAGGGTAGAGATACCACCCCAAGGAATAGCCAGGGAATGTAAAGGATAATATGTGGTCAGAGATTGTTGTAAGAGAGCCAATTTACACCTTCTTAACTTCCATGGGTACTTTTTTTAAATTGATCTTCCTAAAAATATAACCTCCCCTTTCAGAATTTACAAAAGAAAGCTTTACCACCCACCCATTGAGAATCTGCTACTGTGCATTGCCGTCATGTGAAACCCTCTGGGGGACTCAAACAAAGAGATCATTTGAATTACTAGTGTTGGGATTTGCAATTCCATGTAAATTTTATAACTAGTTTTTCCATTCCTCGGAAAAAGATGACTGCCAGAATTTTGATCAGGGTTGTGTTAATTCTGTAGCTTGCTTTAAATGGTGTTGCCATCTCAGCAATGCTAAATCATCCAATCCATGAACATAGAATGTCTTTCCGTTTATTTAGGTCTTGTTTAATTCCTGTTTTATAAAATTCATTGAATGCATCTTTGCACCTCCCTTGTCAAATTTTTTTCCAATTATTTTCTTACTTGCAATGCTATCATATAGAGAGTTATTTTTTTTTATTTCCTTTTCAGAGTGCTCATTGGTGATACAATAAAAACCAGCCTTATTTTTGTGTTGACCTTAGACTCTGCAACTTTGCTGAAGTCCTCTATTAACTCGAGAACTTTTCTTATTTTCCTCAAAGTTTTTTATATGTAAAGGATCATGTCACCTGTGAAGAGTCGTATGGTTTTACTTCCAATTTGAGTACTTTTATTTCTTTATCTTGCCTTATTGCTCTGGCTAGGATTTCCAGTATAGTATTGATGATAGCAGGCATCCTTGTCTTGTTCCAGATTTTAATGGAAAAGCTGTCAGTCTTTCTCCCTTGACTATAAAGTTGGCTGTTGTTTTCTCATAAATACCCTTAATTGTATTGTGGAACGTCCCTTTCATCTCTACCTCATGAGGTGTTTTTATCAAGATACAATGTTGGATTTTATCACGTACCTGTTCTGCATGAATTGAAATAATCGTGTGTTTTTCTCCCTTTTGTTCAAATGTAACCTGTTGCCACCAACCTGTTCCACCTCATAGTGACACTGTAGGATGGTGGAAAACTGCCCTGTGGATTCACAACCAAAAGGTTGGGAGCTAAGATCTTAACCACTGCATCACTAGAGCTCTGTTTTTGTCTACTAAGGTCATATATTGGTTTCCTAATGTTGAACTCTCTTTTGTATTCCTGAAATAAATTCACTTGTTCATGGTGTATAGTTCTTTTACTGTACTTTGGGATTTGATCTACTTATATTTTGTTGAGGACCTTAGCATCTATGTGCTTGTGGAATATTGAAAGCAGTTGCACAAGATTGGTGTCAATTCTTTAAATTCTTTAAAAAAAAAAAGAATCCCCCAGTGAAGCAATGCAGTCCAGGACTTTTTTTTGTCAATGTTGTTGTTTTTGAAAGGCTTTTGTTTACTGATTCCATTTCTTCATTTGTAATGAGTCTATTGAAATTTTCTATTGCTTCTCGAGTCAGTTTATGTAGGTTATGTCTTTCTAGGAATTTGTCTATTTCATATAAGCTATCAAGTTTGTTGGCATACAACTGTTCATAATAGTCTGTTATGATCCTTTTTTATTTATGTCAGTTGTAATGTTCTCACCTTCATTTCTTATTTTAGTTATTTGCATGTTCCCCATTTTATTCTTTGTCAGTCTAGTTAAAGGTTTGTCTACTTTATTGATCTTTTCAAAGATTGAACTTCTGGTTTTATTGATTTTTCTGTTGTTTTACTAGTCTGTTGTCTATTCCTGGTCTGATCTTTATCATGTACATTTACAGTAATTGCTGATAAGAAGAATTCTCTTCTATCATTTTGCTGACTGTTTTTTATGTCCCTTTTTGTTCTCTTTTGTTCCTCATTTCCTGTACTTTTGTCATTGTGCTTAGTTAATTTTTTGAATTGAGCCCTTTTGATTTCCTGCTTTCACCTGCTGCATGTATGTGTATGTTTGATAGAGTGTACGTGTATGCATGTATTTTTTTAATATATTTTCTTTGTAGTTACCGTGAAGATTACATTTAACCCTTACATCAACCATTGGACATTTGAAGAACTAAAACAACTTATTGTTAAGGGTCAGTATCTATAAAAAGTCACAAGTGAGCATGCTTTGCAACTGTTTAAACTCACAATGAAAATGTTCAATTTCCACTTAATAATACATAAGGCAGACTGTATATTTCTCAATTATTTTAGGAAGTACAGAAATAAGAAATTTAGAAGCATGCTGTAATGGAGAATATTAGGGTAGCTCAGACAAGAAATAAGGGTGCCTAGAGTTATGGCACTGATGAAAATATAGAAAGGAATGGGTTTGATGTATTATTTGTATACAGAGCTGCATTCTATGTGATGTATAAAAGAAGAAATTAGGAAAACAATTTCTTAATCATTTTAATATCCCCTTTAGGATACTGCTGCGTATATTATCCTTTCAGTAAAAAAAATTTTTAAAAATGTTTGGTGAGTTGTGGAAAGGGTATGTTAAGTGTTCAGATTTTGTGTCTCTTGTATTAAAAAATAGAAAAGTATGTCACATGATAATTCGTGGACATATTCTAAATGCATTATTCATAGGAAATTGAAATAGTGTCTAAGTATTTTTCACTATTTAACATCAATTTAAACATCTATTTCTGAACATCTAACATCTAAGAAGTAATACTGTCATAACCGAATATTAAAATACATGAGGTAAGAGCTTCATTTCATTAAAAGAGATTGCTGTTTTCAGTTTTTACAATGTGTAAAAATAGTAAAACACCTTGAATAAAAGATACAGATGTAAAAGTTGTATTCATATGTGTAATTTTTAAAATAAAATACTGCTAATAAGGGTGCAAGATCCAGCAGTTGAGTCCATGAACTTGATAGTTCTGAGTGCTGTGCTTCATGCGTCATTCCTGAATATCACTACTGAGAACTCCCCTTGGGAAGCTACACAGTGACACCAGCCCCTAGTCCACTCTTCAAAACAATTCTGGAACTCTTTCTGGAATGGCCACATCACACAGTGGCAAGGTGACCAGTTTGTGAACTAACTGTATAGTTGTCTAGAAGGGAGTTTCTAGCCATAAACAAATAGCTGTATTACAGGAGCATCCTTCCTTCTCGCCTGATCTGGCTCACAGTGACTGCTCTCTTTGCCCAAAGATAAAGGAAAAATTGAAAGGAAGATGTTTTGATGATGTTCAGGACATCAAGGGTAATACGATGACAGCATTGATGGCCATTCCAGGAAAAGAGTTCCCAGATTTCTTTGAAGGATGGACCAGGAGCTGATGTTGGTGCATAACTTCCCAAAGGGAGGACTTCAAAGGTGACCATAGTGATATTCAGCGGCGAGGTATGTAGCACTTTTTCTAGGATGAGTTCGTGAACTTAATTCTCAACCTCATGATTACTACAGTGATAGCCTATAGAATTTGAGTGTATTATAAAGGGCAAACATTATGTGAGTGATTATGTGTGTTTTTATACTGTTAATAAAGCTTTAAGATAGGAATCTTCAATGAGTTTAAATAACAGAAAGTTTTCATAGGAGACTTTATGTCTCTAGAATGATAGCTAGATTTTAAAATAAAAGAATATGATTTTTCATAATCTGTTCACCATAGGCATGTGATGCATGTTGGTATTTTAGAGAAAATTGTCAGAAGTATAAAAAATACAATATTATTACCTGTATAGTGCTTCTTGGTGGATAGAGAAAAGCTAGGTAACAACATGTACTTCTAGCTTCTAAACTAGCCAAGTTGTCAGTTTTCTGAATTTCTGTGTTCTATGACTTCATGGAGAAGACACAATGTAAATCCAGTACCCAAAATGTGAAGGCTAGTCACATCTTCTCTTTCCCACTTCTCAGTCATCTCTGATACCAGATGCCCATACTGTACAATCTCTCTCTTCTCTTTCTCTCTTTCTGCCCCTAGTCACCTATAGCTAGATTGGGGGTTATATGTTAAAAGGATACTGTCCTTCAATCTGATAAATAGGTGGGATCAGCTACAAACTCAAGTCCTCATGACACTCTTATCTCTGTCCTGCTAGCCACAAATTTGGGTTTACCTAGTATGCCTTCCAGATGACAGGCACAAGCTCAGGGGACTCCCTGCACTGCCACAAGGTTTTTTGTTTTTGTTTTTTTCTTTTAGTATTTCATTGTGCTTTAAGTGGAAGTCTAAAGTCCAGCTCAATTTATCATACAAAAACCTGCGCACACACTGCTATGTAATTATATACCTCTAGCTGTTCTCCCTATACTCCTCCTTTGCACCCTGTGTCCATTCAACTAGCTCCTGTCCAGCTCCACCCTCTCATCTCATCTCTGGACAGGATGAGCTGCATCACCATTGTCTATAGGTTCCAGTTACACTTTGGGGTTTGATAATTCACTGGAATGACTCGCAGGATTCATAGAATGTGCCATACTTATGATTAAATATTTATTATAGCAAAAATATAGAAATCAGAATCATTATAAAGAAGAGATGCATGAATGAGATCTGGCAGTGCTCCCAACATGAAGATTCCAACTCCCAAAGAGGGAGTATCACCTTCCCTTTGCCAGTCAGGAAGCTTGTCTGTGTTCAGAGGCTTCACTGGCTTCACTGGCTTCATTACATAGTCAGGACTGAGGGGTCGTTATGTATGATAGGTTAATTAATGCCTCCTGATGTTAGCTGATATTGAGCAACCAGGTGGTCTTTCCTGTCTGGCTAATACCCTCTCATTACAACAAATCCTCAAGTGTGGTTATAACCGAAGACCAGACCTACTGCTGTTGAGTCAATTCTGACTCTAGTGACACCGTAGACAGAGTAGAACCACCCCATGGAGTTTCCAAGGAGCACCTGGTGGACTTGAACTGCCGATCTTCTGATTAGCAGCCATAATATTTAACCACTACACTACCAGGGTTTCTGTAGTAATAAAAGCACTTCAATTACGGAGGAAATTCCAAAGTTTATATTTCCAGAATCAAGGATAAAGACCAAATTGTTTTACTCATTACATACAACGAGTCATTTAATTTTTGAGTATGTATGAGTGTTGAATGTTTTTATTCTAGCTTCTCTATAACATGTAATGACAGCAACTCTATAATGTGTTTACAATACAGTGCTATAGGTATTCAGTATAGAAACGTATCTACAAGGAAGATAACAAAATACTATTAGTACTTTTGAAACCCTGGTGGTGTAGTGGTTAAGTGCTATGGCTGCTAACCAAAAGGTCAGCAGTTTGAATCCACCAGTCAGTTCTTGGCCACATTGTGGAGCAATTCTACTCTATAGGGTTGCTGTCAGACGGAATCAACTCAATGGCAGTGAGTTTCGTTTGGTTTGGTTTGTTAGTACTTTAAACAAGAGAAAGATTAGTGACCTGCCTCTGTCAAGATTACTGCCTGGGACAGCCAATGGGACAGCTGCACGGGGTTGCTATGAGCTGAACGTTGACTCGATGATGCCTAATAACAACAGTTGATGGATCTAAATTAATGCTAGTTTATACTGACTTGACACTGTAAAAAATATTTTCTACTGAAATTATAGGGAAAAACTATAGAATACAGTAAAAAATGTTCTAAGGGATATTTTTAAAAAAGCATTTTGAAAAATGTTCCTACCTTTTAAGTGTGCAATGATTATTTTCAGATTTATTTTCTGTAAGATCAGATTACAGATAAATGTAGGTAAAAAGAAAAAAACATTGTGAATTTTTTTTTTTTTTTTTTTGGCTGGGGTCCCTTGTTTGACAGTATCTCTCTGGATCAGAACTATACATGATTGTAATATTCTGTCCAAATCTCTGATATTTCCTCTGGTAACTGGGTCTATAGAAGCCTGAGATGTAAGAAGCTCTTGGAAGGTTTGATCAGAAGAACTTCTAGGCCAGGACCTCTTGGTCACATGTGGCAGAGCTCTTTCCCCTAAAATCCAAATGGAATGTCTCGATTCCTTTTAGAGTTCAATATTACGGGATTCCATAATGCCAAAAAGCCAAGCACCGTCGAGTCGGATCCGACTCATGATTCCATAATAGGTGCGCATAAATGTCTGGAAGAAAGAAATCAGATGAAGACTGTGCGTTATATAGAACCAAAAGGTGAATAAAACTGTCTAGCCGCTCCAAGAAATGTAGCCTGAAGTTGGGGTTTTACAGATTTTACTATCCAGAGCCTCTTCATCTTCTCCTCTATTTGTATGGGCTAATGTCTCCAGAAAATTCTTCTTTGTCTTTTCCCCTTTTTAACAATCCCTTTTGAAAACACAAATTTTTAACTTTGACAAAGTATGATTTATAAAATAGTATTACTGTAGTTTTACTGTCTCTATTCCATTTTAAAAGTCTTTGCCTAAAATAATGTCACCAAGATTTTCTCTTTAGTTTTCTAGAATTTTTATAGTTTTATCTCTTGCATTTAAGTGTATAATTCATTGTGAGTTAATGTTTGTATATGGTGTGAGGTGGGGGTCAAGTTTCATTTTCATTTTTATTTTTGAGTGTTGGTATCCAATTATTCCAGCAGCACTAGTTGACAAGAGTATCCTTTCCTTCATTAAACAGCCTTGGCACTTTTGATAAAAAGCCAGTTGGCCATTTACATATGGTTATATTTATGGCCTCTAATACTTTGTCGATCTTTGTTTTTGTTCCTTCCTGGTACCATAGGGCTTTATTGTTAAGACTTGCACTGTGAGTTTTCCAACGTTGTTCTTCTTTTTCCAAGTTGTATTTAGTATTCCAGGTCCTTTGCATTTCCATAAATTTTAGAATCAGCTTGTCAATATCTAAAAAACAGCCTACCAAGATACCATTTGGGATTGCTTTGGTCTCCTCCAGATCAATTTGAAGAGAACTGATATGTTAACAATTTTAAGTCTTACATCTATGAACAAACTGTATCAATTTGTGTTTGTATGTACCTCAGCAAATTTTCACAGATTTAAGTGTGTAGGTCCTGTGTATCTTTTACTATATTTGCACCTAAGTGGTTTCTATGTCTTAGTAAATTATATTTTACATGTTATTTATCAATTTTTGTTGTTCACGTATCAAAATATAATTAGTTTTTGTATATTGATAAAACTCTTCATGTTAATTCATTTACTATTCCTAGTAGCTTATTTGAGGATCCTTTAGTATTTTCTATGTAGGGATCAAGTTATGTGAAAGTTAAAAACACTTTTACTTGTTTCCTTCCAATCTATATGCCACAGAAGATGCCTTTTACAACTCAGTAATAAGAAACAAAAACTACGATTAATAAATGAGCAATCTGTTTGGGCAGAGATGTACCAAAGGTATGATGATATACATGCAGAATGTTTAAACATCATTAGTTACAAACACACACACACACAAACCCATAGCTGCTGAGTGGATGCCAGCTCATAGTGACCCTATAAGACAGTAGAACTGTCCCATAGAGTTTATACGGAGCACCTGGTGGATTTGAACTGCAGACCTCTAGGATAGCAGCTGTAGCGCTTAACCACAATGCCACCAAGTAGATACAAATTAACACTACAATCAGGTACCACCCTCAGATTACCCTCTAACATAGCTAAAATGAAAAAACAAAATTGATAATTCAAAATATTGACAAGAATATGAAGCCACCAGAACTCTCATAAATTGTGTTTGGGAGTATAAAATGGTACTTTCACTTCATCTACCAGTTTCTTTTAAAAATAAAACCTTTATTTACCATATAACAGTGATTTCCTTTCTGGCCATTTACCCAAGAGAAATGAAAACATGTCCATTTAAAGACTTGGGTGTGAATGTTCACAGAAGCTTTATTTACAACAGCCTCAAATTAGAAACAAACCAAACATATATCAACAGACTACCAGATAAGCAATTGTGATATATCTTTACAATGGAATACCACTTAGCAATAAAAAGATACAAATAATGGTTACCTCTCATGAGTAAATCTCACACGCATTATGCTAAGTGAAAAAAGTCAGACACACAAAAATGACATCCTGTATGTTGTTTATCTGAAATTCTAGAATGAGAAGAACAGCAAAGTAAGTGTGATGGAAATCAAACCAGTGCTTCCAACAGTCAGATGTACTCAAGGAAGACAGGGGGGCTTTCTAGAGTAACAGAGATGTTCTGTCTTGACTGTCGTGTTGTTTACACAACTGCACACATTTGTCAGGAGCCCTGGTACCACATTGGTTAAAGGGCTCTGCTGCTGAGTGACAGCTCAGCAGTTCAGACACACCAGCTGTTCCTGGAAACCCTTTGGGGGTGTTCTACTCTGTCCTGTATGGTTTCTATGGGTCCGAATTGGCTCAGTGGCAACATGCTTATCCATTTATTGAAACTCAGAATTTCAGTTCTAAGTAGTGAATTTGATTGTATGTAAATTGCATCTGAATAAAATTGACACCTCCCAAATAAGGGGTGGATTGCAAAAATGTTATTATATTCCAGAAACTATACTCATTATAATTTTTGCAATCCATCCCTTATTTGGAAGTGAGTGTCAATTTTATTAAGATATAATTTACAGACAATGACATTCACTTATTATAACTGTAATGCTGGTAAATGTTTTAATGTGCTTTTTCTCTAATAATCTAAAATATACTCAGAACTTAAGAAAGCTCATGATCAGTATGAGAGAATTACATTATTAAAACGAGTTACTATTTATTCATGTGAAAAGCATGGACACTCACTATTTCACTGAATAGTATAGCCTTATGAATGGATTTTTTTTTTATTTTTCATTTAGGCTTTCTGAAATTGTGTTATTAGATCATAGACTCTCGCAATCTTTTCAAACTCTCTAAGCACAGAAACCCCAGAAGCAGCTGTGTGGATATGAATATAACACCATTTTTTATTATCATTTCAAGGCCCCTGGAAAACTAGCCTGAAAAGTACAAATTCTTCCGTGTTTCTTCTGGTAAAAAAGAACTTTGCCAGCTGGATTTCCAGAGGTGAGATCATTGGCATCTAATGTAGTGTTATAATTTAGAATTAACTTCAACTAAAGAATCTAGTTTGAAACCATATAACAGAAAGAAATCTGGCTGGAGTTTGGGAAGATCTGCGTTCTTGCTTTTGCTTTGTGTCTGATGTGTCCTACGGTCTTTGTTAAACCCAGTTATAAGTCATCAGTTCTCAGTGGCTTTCTCCATGACAGCCACCGTCTTGGTCTGCAAGTTCCCTTCAGGTACCAAGAGTCTGTGGCTTTGGGCTAGGACTTTGGCAGGTTCTAGGTTCTTTAGATGTGCCATTGAGTCATTCTTTGGAGACTTTTCCCTTTCTTAGTCTTCAAACCAATAGTAGGTATGTTGGGGGCAGGGTAATGCCTCGCAGCCAGACCTAGGGACCCCAGGAGCTCCCAGGCCCTTGCCCTGCCTTACGTGTACCCTCACTTGCAGTGGTACTCACCTGCTCCCTGCCCTTCCAGAAACTGACTGTAGTCTTCTCAGTACTTTTCTAATTTTTTTTTTTCAAGTCTGGAAGAAAAGGATTCTTCACCTCTCAGCCAAGGCAAACCCCTAAAGCAATATACTACAGACTCTGGCTACCTGCCTGAGCTCAAAGGCAAGTGAGATGGTCAGGAGGTCATAGAGTTTAATAATTTAGTCATTTCCCCACTACTCAAGTTTATGAGAAGGTGCTTTTTAAGAACTCTCCGACTCCAAAGGTAAAATGAGTTTTGGATAACTGAGGGATTGCCTGTGCCGCATGAGGGCTGGGCAGATATAACGGTAAAAATGTGAAAGGATATGGGCTATGCTTACTAGAATTGAGCTTCTAGAAACAATTTAGAAGTAGGAATCCCTTTTGAGTAATTTTTCTAATTACTCTACCATCCTGGGCCTCAGTTTCCCCAGGCGTACCTTTGTAACTATTTTTTTATGTTACTATTTCAGAAATACATTTACAACATCAACTCATTTGCAATCTGTTGTCTCACTCCCCCGGCCCGGTGATGGGACCTTTGCGTTCATTCTGATTGAAGAAACCCAGGTGGTGCAGTGTACGGCTGCAAACCAAATGGTCAGCAGTTCAAATCTACCAGCTGCTCCGTGGAAACTCAGTGGGGCAGTTCTGCCCTGTCTGTAAGGTCACTATGAGTTGTCATTGACTGCATGGCAGTGGGTTTGGTTTTTCAGTTTGGTCATTCGAACTTTGGAGCAGGAATGTGTGCTGTCTGGTCCTCGCAGGCTCCCTGGTGATTTAGAACTGCAGAGTAAGTCTTAGCTCTCGCATGCTGTAAGAACTTTAAGTGCAGTGTTTACCCTACTGTTTATTATTATCAACCAGATGAATTTCTTTCTCTTTAGTAAACTCCTTGAATATTTTCCTGTCTTCACATGTGTTTTCCTAACCTGTCATTGATACAGACTTCACAAGCCAACTCTCACCTTGAGAAGTCAGAGATGTTAATTCTCAGAAGCTCTGTTAACCACGAACATCTCATCTCTGAAATCAAGTCGTTGAAGCCTTCTCACTGAACGTTCTGGTGATATAACATGGCAGTTGTGGCTGATGTTACTGAAATGTCTTTTCAGGGGCTTTGTTTATGCATAGAAGAAGACAGCAGTGTAAAAAATCCTTTGGTGGTGTTGGAGGTTGTAATGTTTAAAGGTTTTCTGGATTACATGAAAACTGATATGCTTTGTTAGTTCATCTCTCTCAAATTTAACCCTAAAATTTATTTTTGCTGAGGAGGATCTCTGTATTAGTTTGGAGAATAGATTTCCTAGCTGAAAATGGATTTAAAAAAGAAAGCAAGGAACAAAGCTAGATAGAATAACACTGTTTATAGGAGCTACTGTATACTTCTTGTACTTTTAAGCTTCATTCAAAATTATCATGCCTATTATATTGCATGACCCCAGAAGTCACATTTGTGCCCCAGATACCACCACCAGGTAAATTTAAGTCTTTACACTTTTTCCATTTATTTTTCATCTCCATTCTATTACATACAGCAATCTTGCAGCGTAACAATGCAATGTATGAGCCACTATTCTTAGAACTGGGCTGAAGAGTAAATGACTAACAACAGTTCCAGCCATTTCAACTCTCAGTGATTGTTCCAGAAGAAACCGTTTACGACGTAACATTAAGATCAGGTTGGGTGATGGATAAGTTCTCTCTCTGTTCTTTGGCATCTGTTCTTGGTTTAGCAGTGCATCTTAGTGTGTTTTAAAGGGCTAGAAGCATGAGAGTACTGAAGGTGAAGTCAACATCTGAAAAACAAGTTCTAAGTCCTTCGGGATCTCTGATATTATCTCACCATGATCACAGCTGTGCAAAACACTGACTTCTTTTTAGTTTGTGAAGTTGAACAAGGCCACTCTGAAAAATTAAAGGAAAATGGATCTCTTTTGCCTTTCAAAGCTGAGTGAAAAATACCAGCTCCAAGTAGATGGTGAGCAGCTTAGCAATCGTGCCATTTTGCTGATTGTGACAAATTCCTTGCCAGCTCAATATTTTCAGCTGTAAGCATCATGCACCTGGACCAGTTTTAAAAATGAGTCCATGGCAGTGCATTTGAACTTGGTGTTTGCCAGGCAAATTTCCTACCTTCGTGTGGTGATTTATTGTTTTTCAGTGGCTTTCCCATTTGGTTTTTATAAGCAGGGTAGGTAGCATTATCCACCCCTTGACGCATGGAAAAATTGAGCTTCAAACAAGTTTAGCATCCAGGTTGCCCGTCCAAAATACCAAGAAAAGCATCGTTTGTAACTTCTCACCAGCTGGTGGTCTAGAATAAAGGCAATGATTTCCTGGTCCCATCTTGAGCTGAATTCCTCTTACGGTCAACACTTCAATGACATGGCATGTTGAAGAGTAAAACATACTACAAGAAAAAATAATAATGCAGTGCTTCCTGTTTTGACCAGAGTCTCCTCATTTATAAAATCTAGAATCAGAGATAATAAATCTTAAATACCTTATACCTCTCAGAATCCCTGGTGGTGCAGTGGGTAAGCACTGGGCCGCTAACCAAAATTTCAGTAGTTTGAATCCACCTGATGCTTCTTGGAAAACCTATGGGCAGTTCGACTCTATCCTAAGGATCATTGTGATTCGGAATTGACCCAGTGGCAATGGGCCTTTTGGTCTCCCTCTCCAGCATCTTTGGAAGACTGATGGCGTAGTGGCTGCTAACCAAAAGATCGGCGGTTCAAACCCATCCTCCCTGGAAACTCTGTGGGGCAGAGTTCTCCTCTGTCTAACTCATTGGGTTGTTGTGAGTCAAAACAGACTTGACAGCAGGTTTGTTTTTCAACAGTCTTTTAAAATTAAAATTAGATAACACAGTGGAAATGCTTTAAGATGGCCTGTAAGTATCTCCAAATCCTCCATCTCTGGCATTCTTTCACACTGTGTATCATCTAAATTCCAGCACCATTTTCAGAACAAGGGGTCTAGACTTCCTTTGCATCATGTTTATTTATGAACATGTCTTATCTCCCTGTTTGAATTTCTTCAGTACAGAATCCACGTCTATTTCAACTTTGTTCTCTTGGCCGGGAATCACAATGATTTGAAGCAAGGAGATGTCCCCTAGGAGTTTGATGAGTGAGTGAATATTAAAAAGGAGGCCCTCCCCTCTCCTGGGACACACTCATCCTCTTACTCTCACCAGGGATCCTGGGAATTTTCTGCCTGTCGAAGTTTATAGAGAATGACTCATCTTTTAAAAATTCAACATCTTCTGGGATTCCTCCCTTTCAAAAAATTGCTAATACCTTGACTATTTCTCTTCAGCATATTCTAACTTTAGTATGTATTCAGTATTCGATCTCTCTCGGTTGTATTCCTCTTTACCTTTCCTGCAGTATCTATGTATTTAGAAAACCTCCCCCTTCCTGCCTCTGGAGGAAGGTCCTTGTAATGCATCAACCTTCTCTTGGTTTGGGAGTATCTCAGCACAGGAACCTCAAGTCCAAAAGATGCAGCCTGTTCTCCTCACTGCTTTCTTGATGGTATGAGGTCCCCATGTGTTTCTGGTCACCTCTCTCTTTTGTATCTCAGAAGATACTGGCTTGAAACACAATATGACTGCTACTAATCCATCCCATTATATTATAGTGACAGGATTTACAGCACATAGGACAATCACATCAGGTGACAAGATAGTCATACATACCACATTGGCAATCATGGTCTAGCCAAGCTGACAGATATTTTGGAGGGACACATCTCAGTCTATGACAGGGCTCAATACAACTTTAGTTTAAATAACAGAGAAATAGATGTTGCCGATTTTTGTTACCTTTGAATATAGGTCTGTGTTTAATTTGCATGGGCTACAAAGCATGAGAATTATAAATGGCTTTATATCTTCAGAGTCCACTTTTCTGAAATGGACAGCAGGCTGACACCTCTCCCAGGCTGAAACACAGCATCTGGTGTGTTTGTCAAACCCAAGTCCTGGGTCCCTTATGTTGCCTTGGGAAGCTTTTTGACAAGACCCATCTTAAGTCTCCTACAAGGAGCAAAGTGACAAAGGTGCTGAGGTTGATCTCCTCAGTGCTTCCACCTTCCAGCTCTGAAAGCCTCTTTCTGCAGCACAAATCTCGGTGTCTGCCAGACAGTGTGTCTCATCTCCCTCCTGAAATTTCTCTAGTGCAGAACCTAACTGCTTGGGGGTGCCCACACAATGGTGGTCCCACCCAGGCTGTTTGGCAATACAGCTATGATTATTCTCCAGCAATTATCCAGTAACTACTGTCCAGGGAAACCATAGTTTCTAGTAGAAACCACCCCCAGCCTCTAAAGATTCTTTTCGTGAAAGATTTCACTCTAAACTATTTCAAATAAGGACCAAAGATTCTGTAGAGAATAGAAGGCAAGGCAGTCTGAAAGACAGCAGTTTTCAGACGTATACCAGCCATGTATGGCAGGTTCCCATTTAAATGACACCAACAGAGGAGACCATAATATTCTTGCTTTGAATTCTGTCTTTAGAAATGGTTTTATCAATACAATCCTCCTGCATCAGCCTAACTGCAGTTTGATAGCAGATCAAATACAGAGGCAACCAAAGCTGAAGATACTGTATTTCTGTACCATTGGCATTTGAAGGTGATGGATTGACTGTGGAACTCAGTTAGACAAGAAGGACTTTTATTCCACTTACATGATTTTACAACTCTAAAACAATTCTTTGGATATGTTTACCTCGTAACCTTAGACTAGTATAGAGGCAACCATTCCAAAGATCTAATTACAAGATCAATATTTTTAAAAAAAACCTCTCCCTGATTCCCCCCACCATGGTTGCCCAAAGACCTTATGGTGACCCATGTTGAGTTTGAAGTCATCTACCACGCCTGTCAAGCACAGCTTGGCTTTCACAAATATGTCCAAGTTAGTTCATAACTCAGGAATCAGATCTTGGGCCAGAATTTTTTCTCTCACATCTACTTTGAACCTATCTATCTGAATTCCCAAATAACACATACTTCTGAGATGAGAACCCCCCGAGAAAAACCCAGTGCCATCAAGTCAATTCTGACTCACCGTGACCCCATAGGAGAGAGAAGAACTGTTCCATAGAGTTTCCAAGGAGTACCTGTCAGATTTGAACTGCTTGCCTTTTGGTTAGCAGACATAACACTGAGCCACTACACCACCAGAGTTTCCTCCAAGATGAGACATATTCCAGATCAACTTTCCACATCTTCCAGGAAGTGACTCTGCTCAGCCTAGGTTGCAGAGCAGAGTCCTAGCTAACTCATGTTGTTGAAAAAGAGATTATGAAATTATTGTTGTTACTATAACTAGTTGCACATCTGAAAAAGAAAGCAACCCCCAAAGATACATACTTTTCAGATAGATTAAAGAAATTTTAAAAGATTAAAAAAATGACAAGAACACATTTTAAATTTCTGTTTGCAGAACTTCAAAGTGTAGAGGCTCTCCAGAGGAAGAGCAGAAACTGAAAACCTGTCAATTCCTGAAAGAGGTGTATGAATTTATAAAAATTAACATCGTAACAAAATACCTCATAAAGGAAGTCAACAAAGTCAGAGTCATCATAAACGAAGTTAACAGACAAAAATCTGAAACAAATATAATAGTCAAATATTCAAAATAATCTCTAAAAATGACAAGACAAAGATAACGGAAATAGCCAAGGAAGAGAAATGGGCTAATCACAGAAAGGGAAATCATTTCAGCTTCCTTAGTGGCCAAGATAATACAAATTATGATTAATGTTATTATTATCCCCATGGGATCAGCAAAATTTAATATGATTCCTAACCTACCCTGTTAGGTTGACAGATATGTTGATAAAGCTACTTGGCAATATATTTTGATGAAATACTCATCGCCTCAACAGAACCAATATTGGCAGTTGATCTTAAATGAAATCCAAGCAAGAAGCATAAAATTATGCATAAATTGATGTTGATGGTAGCAAAACGCTAGAAATAATCTTTCAACAGAAGAGTTGAATAAATGTGTTGCATCCGTTACTAGGGATAAGATTGAGCTATGGAAAAGATTGAGTTGGGTCTGTTATTGCTGATCCGTAAGGATTCCTGTGCCATGCAGGTTAGTCGGTGGCGGGAAAACACTGTGTGATGTGAACATTTTGTGCCATCCTTATGTTTGAATGTACTGACTTCCTTACTTTTGACCAGGTCTTTTCCCTCTTCTTTACAAGGCACTTCTCACTATCTTACCTAATTTCAACATGTCCTTAAGTACAAGGACTGCCAATTAAGTTCCCAAACTCATCCTAGAAGAAGTGCTAGCTACCTCATTGCTGAATGTCACTGTGGTCACCTTCAAAGTACTCACCTTGGGAAGCTATGCACCAACGCCAGCACCTAGCCCACCCGTCAAAGCAGTTTTGGAGCTCTTTCTGACATGGCCATCAGAGCTGTCGTCATATTACCCTTGATGTCCTGCATGTCACCAGAATGTCTTCCTTTCAATATTTCTTTTACCCTTGAATGAAGAAAAAAGTTATTGTGGGCCAGATCAAGTGAGGAGGAGGGAGGGTGTTCCAATACAGTTTACTGACTAAAACCTCCCTTAAAGACAACTATACGGTTAAGTTTGTGAACTTCCACTGTGCGCAATGGCCACTCCAGAAAGAGTTCCAAAATTGCTTTGAAGGGTGTACTAGGCACTGGTCTCAGTGTGTAGCTTCCCAAGGGGAGGACTTGGAAGGTGACCGTAGAAATATTCAGCAGTGAGGTATGTAGCACTTAGAACTATTGAGTTCACAGACTTAATTGTCAGACTGCGTATGTAGCAGGAGCCTTAGTTCATCAGGGAAACCAAATTGATCAGCCCACGTGGCATACGTGTCCCTTACTTCTGCTGCCAGGTTATTCAACTCTTGATTTCATCTTTCAAATAGCAAACTCTTTGAAGACAGATGCAGAATCATTTATCTCAGCATTCTTGGCTTTGGGCTGATAATGTGGCATTTGATGTAAGAAGGTGATTTCTAAATTTCCTTTTGAATGGCTGAAAAGTAGTGAGCCATCCACATTACAAAAGTCCATGATGGTAGAATGTAAAATTAGGTGGAAAATCACCAAATCCTCAAGAGTATCATCTTCTGGGTACTTTCATGCTGAAAACAGGGGGATCCAGCTTTAGGTCCCAATGCCTGAAATACATTTTGTACACCAAATCTGGCTTAAGGTATAACTTTTCTTGAAAGTTCCCCACATTGCCCACAGAATACAGAAATTTTAGAATTATATAATGCAGCGATTCATAGGTTTGCTAAAATTTGAATGCTGCTATTTAGATGGAATGAACAGTAAAATGTCTTCATGAAGATGTCTGGGAAGACTTCTACTGATAATTCCTTGAGTCAGATCTGACTCGACAACACTTGGCTTGGCTCCCATGATGGGTAGAAAAGCAGGTGTGGTCCTGCATACCTAGAGCTCTCTCCCTATTCTGTGTTTTAAAGTCTTAAATAGAGCAGTTAGGTTGTGGTTGTTGTTGTTGTTGTTACTGTTGCTGTTGCTGTGTGTATGTGTGTGTGTGTGTGTTTGTGTTTTGTGTGTGCTTTAAAGGAGCCACATCTTACTCCGTAATCATCTTGCTGATAACATACCTGTGTAGGACCACTCTTATTTATAGAGTTTGTTTCATGTCAATGCATTTTCAAATCTATGTATTCATGAAGTCACTGAAATACAAATTCATTGAAAAGTGTCATTGAATTCATTCAAGTTTCTTGTCATGTATTTTCTTAAGCAATGGATGCAAAATGTACAGTTACTATCAAAAGAGATGGTCCTACTCTTTTTTTGCACTTCCTCTCATAGAGGGGTTTCTCATACAAAAAAAAATGTTGAAAATAGTTATTCAAAGATAAAGTCACATAGACAGCGACATCAAAGACATGTTTATCTGAAGATAACTGAGAAAGTTGTGCTGTCGTTATTAATACTGCCCCAGTCTGCCTTCAGATTCGCGTTAGGAGGCAGTTCTTAGCCACTATGGCAGAGGACCACCACCTGTTTGTCTGCTGTAATGTGACAGCTTGCATGATGCCATGATGCTGGAAGCTGTGCCACTGGTATCTCACATACCAGCAAGGTCACTCACAGTAGACAGATTTCGGCAGAACTTCCAGACCAAAGCAGACTCGCACCAAAAACCTGGTAGTCTACCAGGAAGAAATACTTTGGAAATCTGAAAAACAACCAGTGGAAACTATGGATCACAGGAGAGTATTGTCCAATACCGTGCTAGAAGATAACCCTGTAAGTTGGAAGGCACTGATACAGCACTGACAACAATGGATTCAAGTAGAGCAATGATCGTGAACATCGTACAAGACCAGGCACTGTTTCACTGGTTACAGCCAAGGTCACCATGAGTTGTGTCAAACTGACAGCAATCAACAATGAGAACCTGGTACAGGGAGGTCTAGAAACTGACCGTGGACAATTTTACAAGTGGGTATGTCGATATTCATGTCATGGCAAATGTTCATGTTCGGGTATTGATTCTTCATTTCTCCTTTCTAAGTGTTGAGGCATCAGAGAAATGTTGTCAGCTGAATGTTGAAGTGAAGGTCAAGTGATGTGGAGCAGCATCCTGACTGACCCTCAGTGGGCATGAAGTGGAATACTGTAACTCCTTCTTGTTAGCTACTGAGATTCATCTAGCTTATCATGACTAATAGAGATTCTTCTATTTGAGTTTTTCTTGGGTGATGTTTAATGATACGTATTAATCCACTTATAATTACACTTCGACTTAGACATAAGTTTTGGTAAGTGAGGGGTTTTAGAGAACAGGAAATAGGAATCATCTAGCTTATCTTGACTAATAGAGATTCTTCTGAGTTTTTCTTAGATGATGTTTAATGATACGTATTAATCCACTTATAATTACACTTTGACTTAGACATAAATTTTGGTAAGTGAGGGATTTTAGAGAACAGAAACTAGGAACCAAGAAATTGCTACATTGGTTTAGTCATGTTTTATAATACTTCTAGTAAGTGTGAGCATTTGGGCTGTGACATCAAAACCATTTTGATTGCTGATGTTTAACGTCTTGAATGCTCCAGTACCTTAAAATGAGATTATAAAATTTGATGGGTTGATTAATTGGCTTTATAAAAGTATTTATATGTTCTCTAATGCTAAAAAAAAAAAAAAAACAGTGTAAAAATGACCAATTTTTAAGAAAAACCATAGGATTAGTGATTAAGAACTCACAGTTTAGAGTTACAAACCAAGGATAACTTCCTGACTGTGATGGTGAAGGTCTTGTGTCACCTTGGATAGCCCTTGATTCTCAGTGGTACCACAGGTATGATATAATCATCCTCCATTTTGTGACCGAATATAGCAGCCAGTCAGTCGGAAGCAGAGTTCTCTTGGGTGTTTGGCTTGCATGCAATACATGTGGATATTCTGGCAAACCTCACTCTCTCTCAGTCCTACATTTGATCCTGTATTGACTAGCCTTGTTCTTCTCTGACCTCTGGTTCCAGGGCTACAAGCCAGCAGCCTCCCACCTAATCTGTAAACTTTGAGTTCATCAGCCCTGGCTACTTACTGAGTCAGAAGAAGCCTCTAGTCTGCCGCAGACCTGCAGATGTAGAACTTGCTAGCCTCCCCAATTGTGTGTGCTATTTCCTTGAAATAAATCTCACTCTCTATATTTACACATGAGGTTGGACAATTAAGTTTATGAACTCATCCTAGAAAAAGTGTACACACCTCACTGTTGAATATCACTGTGGTCACCTTCAAAATGCTCCTCTTAGGAAGCTGTACACCAACACCCTTCAAATAAATTTTGGAACTCTTTTTTCCAGATTGTGCATCAGAGCTGTTATCAGATGAGGTCTGGCAATTGAATTTGTCAACTTATCCTAGAAAAATCGCTTTGAAGGGTGGATTAGGCACTGGCATTGGTGCATAGCTTCCCAAGGTGAGTACTTCAGTGGTGACCGTAGTGATATTTAGCAATGAGGTATGTAGCACTTTTTCTTAAGGTCAGAAAACTAGCAAGTGGCAAAGCTGATGTCTTAGGCTTGATTTTCTAGATGAACAAAACCAGTGAAGCATATATGAAGTTGGAAATATATGAGGTGACTTAGTCTGTTTAGCTTCAGTTACCATATTCTTAAAATAGGAATTATAATAGACACTACATCATAGGCTATTATGAGCACTGATACAAAAAATAAGAAAAATACTCAGCATGTTTTTATGAATATTGCTTAGCTGAAGTTGTTACTAAGGAATCGTGTCACCTATGAAGTATGTTTTGTCTCAGATTAATGTTGCTGAAATCAGGCTAGATTTTACAATTGGCAGTGCTTTATAATTATTGAAGGGTACATAAATCAAGATGCAAGTTATAACACATAGCATCTTAGATTTGAAAGAAACAGCTATTGGTAACACCACTAACGGGGTTCCTGAGAGGGGCTGAAGTGCACCTTATGGATGGATGAGTCACTGTTGTCTGCCAGTGACACCCATGACCCTATAGAACCTCTCTTCCCTTTACTCCGGTAACTCAGACTCAGAGCCCTCATTGTTTCCTAGTGACCTTTGATCGTGTTCTTTCCAGTATTTTAGAGAATTAATGGGACCTGCTGCAGAGAAAGGCCTTGTATAGGAACTAAAAACACCTATCAAAGAAGGCTGGCCTCTTCCTGGCTGACTCATGCTAAGTACACTATGACAAGGTCAGGGAGCTGTTGCTGCCCACAGTTCTGACTGTGACCATGACTAAACCTTTGTCTCTGCGATTTATACCCCACTTGGCTTTTCTCCTGAGTCCTCCAAGTACTTGTCCTGAAACCTTGCTCTGCCGTATTTGAGGTTCTTTGTAGCATTTTACCAGTGATCATTCTCTGCATTGTCTCCATAGACAATTATTATGGATTTTTGACATTACCAAAATGAAAGGAGTAAATACAAGCCAAGTTTACGATAACACTTATTCTAATAAGTGATATTCATCTGTGTTTTTCTAAAAGTTTATTGTTCAAGCTTTCTAGTCATATCATTAAGGCTGTTTCCTTTTGGCTACATTGGTTAAAATCTAAACGTTTCAGAATATAGAAGTCCTGATATGACTGTGCAGTGGTGGGTAGTTAGGTGGCCACAGCTTTCTATTTTCCCTTATACCCACTCCCCTTGGCAATGACATTGTTCCAGTGGTGACATCTATTCCTCCATCCCATTAAATGCTGGCTGGCATTCTGTCTTGCACTGAAGTGTACACTGGGGAGGATGTGAGTACATGCAAATGCTAGAGCCAAGGCTTTGACACCAGCACCCGTCTGTCAGTGTGCTCTTCTGTGGTGGCTCGTGTGTTACGGTGATGCTAGAAGCTATGGCACCCGCATATCAAATACCAACAGGATCACTCATGGTGGACAGGTCTCACTGGAGCTTCTAGACAGAGACAGACTAGGCCTGCTGACCTGCTTCCCCAAATTCCCCATTGCCATTGAGTCGATCCCGACCTAGAGTCACCTTATAAAAGTGAACCAAACCCACTGCCATCAATTCATGCTTACTTGTAGCCATCCTGTAGGAAAAAGTAGAACTGTGCTATAGAAATTCCAAGGAGCACCTGATGGTCTTGAACTGCTGACCACTTCATTAGCAGCTATAACACTTGAGCACCGTACAGCCAGAGTTTCCATAGTCACCTTATATGACAAAGTAAAACTGTTCCAAAGTGTCTCCAAGGGGCAGCTGTTGGATTTGAACTGCTGATCTTCTGGTTTGCAGCCAAGCTAGAACAAGTCAAGGAAAACCTTATGGTCACAACAGGATGTGATCCAATTAATGCTGGCGGGTAAGCCCTTGATTGTAAAACATTCAGGATATGCAATGACTACAGCACTGGGTCCAAGCAGACCAACAATTTTGAAGATACTGTAGAACAGTGTTCGATTCTGTTGTCCGTGACATCATCGTGAGTTGGAGCAGACTTGATGGCAGTTAATGGTAACAACGGCATTAATGAGGTCTTTCCGCTTACACCTGCACTCACCTGAAATACATCTCAGAGCCTATTGTATCTAGAAGCTTAAAATGTAGAGAGAGGCCAATCCATCGCAACTGTCCCAGCTCATCCCAGACCCCTGTCTACTCACCACCTGAACAAACCTCTATGAGTGAGCCCTCAACGAAGCCACCATGTGGTTAGACAGAATAAATTGCTGTTGTTCTAAGACATTGCATTTGGGGTCATTTTTACACAGTGATATTTGGTTGAACGAAACCAAAGACTTTTAGTAGCTAGAAGGCATTTTTCTGACTTGGACAGTAAAAGAAGGAGGCCTGTGAGAAGAAATCTGACAATGATGAAACATGGGTAGAAGAAAAGCTTCACTTTCACTTCTGTTTCTGTCACTCCAGTGCTTTTGATATGTGAAAGACTACAGAAATGGAAAGAGAAATATTTTACATTTTTTTACAACCCTTTCGTATAGCGTGGAATATTTTTTCTTTTCTAATCATTTATCTTAAAAAAGGGATGGTTATCTTTGCATCATTAAAAAAAAAAGAAAAAGAACTTAAAAACATTCTTAGTTTGTAGCTGTTGTTAGCTGCCATTGAGTTGATTCTGACTCATAAAGACCCTGTGTGACAGAGCAGAATTACTCCATTGGGTCTTCTAGGCCATGGTTGTTGAGCGGTTAAACCACTTGTCTGCTAACTGAAGGGTCAGTGGTTCAACCCCACCAGACACCATGAGGGAAAAAGACGTAGCGGTCTGTGTCCATAAAAATCATTACCTTAGAAACCTTATGGACCAGTTCTACTCTGTTCTGTAGGGTTGCTGTGAGTTGGAACCAATTGGATGGCAATGGGTTTTGGTTTGTAAAAATCTCTGTGGGTGCAGATTGCCCTGTCTTAGGTTACAGATGTACAAAACAGGCAGTAAGTTGGATTTGGCCTGCGCTAGTTCACTGACCTCTTCTAGATCCACCTCATCCTACGTCTTACAGTGGTTAAAACCAGGAAGTTTCAATTAGCATATTTTCAGCAGCATCCCTCTCTCACTCATTGAGCTGATTATGTCGTGTCTTCCCTGCATCCCAGGAGGAAAAGTTGTTAAGCAGGGACATAAAACTAGTTTGAAAAGGAAAGAAAAAATATTCCATGATATATGAAAATTATGTGAAATTCACATTACAATGTCCCTAAGTAAAATTTGACTGGGACACAATCATGCTTATTCATGTGCACTGTTTGTGACTACTTCTTCAGCACAAAAGCAGAGTTGTAGTTACTACTGAGACCACAGGCAAAGCTTAAAATGTTTGCTATCTATCTCTTTGCAGAAGTTTGCTAACTCTCAGTCTAGAATGCAGATTTAAGAATTTTCTTTTTAGGTCACTGTAATGTGTTATGGCCTGTGGCAGTATTCATACATCCGTAAATAAACACACCCAGCTGACTCTCTCCATCTCACCCTCTGTCTTCACATCTTGTTGGTCTAATGTACAGACACATAAAAATGTCTAAGTCGTGTGTTTGGGGAAAAAGATGAGGGGAGCAGGGAACAAGAGAGCTCTGGATCTCAGATTAAGTGTTGGTTGATAATTTAAAAATGTGACTCTAAATTGATTTAATACCATTCAATGTTTATGTTTCTCTCTGGATACCACTTCTAAATAATGTTTTTATTTATAGGTAAAAGAAGTTTTCTAAAAGCTAGAATAGCAAACACCTCATACAGTGTTAGCCCTAGAAATAACTTCTTTTTTCTGTCTCATTTGCTTCAACTACCTGCGGTGAGAAAATGTCCTCTAATAGATCTTAATGGATTGTCAGTGACAATAGATAAGTATATATGTAAAAAGTGTTGACACATAACTGTCTTTCCTTCCTGACCTTCACAGACTCTTGAACATCTGTAGACTTTGCTCTTCCCACCACTGCTCAAAAACATAGATTCCAAAGCACCTTGTGATTTTTAAGAAATCCTATACAGGATCTGTTGATATGCTTTGCTTTTATGACAGTTGGGGAATTACAAAATGTAAAATCTGGATATATTTTGTCCAAGGCACAATTATGATTAGGCTGAGAAGAGCATTTTTTTGTTTTGCTGTAAAAGACACTCCATTAGTTCTGAATGGAAGAAGTAAAAACAAGTTCCCTTTCCTTGTAATAATAGAATTTTAAGTATAATTTCTGGTTTCCCAAGAACTTTTCCAAATAATGTATAAAAGCTTTCCCATTTTAGACTCCATGCCTCTTTGCTCATGTTTCTTAACTTTTGTTATTGGAACATACATTCATACTTACTACTTAAGTCTCTTGCCTTCATGAATGTGTATGTATGGGCATTCTTTTTCAAGTCGGCTCACTTTGAAGCCATCACACTAGATCACATTTGTTTACTGCATTCCTAAGAGGACTAAGAGTATTTCAGTTGGGAGCACTACACAATCGAGGAATGAAGGGAGACAGAATGTGCTGTCATAACAACTTTCCAGAGAGCAAATTGTTCTAAGCAAATCTTTACCATGCCATTTACTATATAGCCACTCAGTATTTCATGCTTAAGAAATGTTGTTTTGTTTCTGTCACCCAAACCTAAAAAAAAAAATTAAGGCAACTGTAAATACCTTCATATACATGCAAAAACTGGACAACAAACAAAGAAGACAGAAGAAGAATTGATGCCTTTGAATTGTGGTGATAGAGAAGAATGTTAAGTATACCACGGACCACCAAAGGAACGAACAGCTCTGTTCTGGAAGAAGTACAACCAGTGAAAGTCAAGATGGCAAGACTACATCTTCATACTTTGGACAGGTTATCAAGAAGGATCAGTCTCTGAAGAAGGACATCATACGCAATAGAGTGGAGGGTCAACAAAAAAGAGGAGAACTCTCTATGAGATGGACTGACATGGTGGCCGTGACAATTGACTTAAGCATAAAAACAGTTGTGAACATGGTGAAAGACTGGGCAGTGTTTTGTTCTGTTGTGCATAGAATCACTATGAGTCAGAATCAATCTGATGGCACCTAACAACAACAACACAAATACTTTCACGAGTTTTCATCTTTCTTAACTATTGAACATTCATTGCTTTCTATTGAACATTCATTGATTGGGTCCCCACATCAGGCACCACCTTCATTTGATCTGACTTGGAATAATACCTAGAGTCGAATGAAGAAGTATTTACTTGAGGCCATGGTTATCTGCTGGTGAGTGAGTAGATTTATTTAGGGCAAGACATTGGCGAGCATTTTCTAGACCAGTCTATCACTTGGGATATGGGCAAGTAACAGGAAATACTAACCAGATTTTTTTTTTCAGTGGGCCTTTTTATTGGCCTGCTTAACTGGATATGCAAATGGAGAGTGAATCTCAGTGCTGATTGACTGGACAGATCAATGATAAAATCAACAACCGTTTCTCCCATTCTACAGTCCAGACTGTCACCTTTGTCCAATAATGTCCAAGGATAGTAGCCAGCACCCAATAGCCTTCTTCCTCTTTCACATGGAGGAAAGAGATTACTCCGACAGTATTCTCAAAATAATAAGCAAATACTGCTAGAGTATTTCTCAAAATAATAAGCAAAAAGAATATTCTAAGAGGACCTTGGCAAATGGATTCTTTGTGTCTCTTTGGTCAAATTAGGACACAAGTCCATTCCTGAGCCAATTCCCTGTAAAGAGAATGTCATTTTGCTGCTTAACTTAGATTTGGAACTGAGGATGAGGGACTGAGGGCAGCTTTGAGTCACATGGACTGTGTAGCTATTTGAGTATAAAAGTAGGGTTCCTTAAGAAAAACGAGAATAGGTGTCAGATGAGCAAATATCAGTGTCTGCCTCAGCTAGCTATGGGTGTGTAAAATGGAATGGCATTGCAGTGTTACAAAACCACCTACCCCCTTTCCTTTATTGTCTTCTTGATCCCTTTTGAAAATAACTAACAAAGATTGTAAGTAGATAAAAAATTTGGAGTGTATCAGTTTCATATTCACCACAAAAGAAATTCTAAAATGACTTTATATTTCTAACTTAATGACTCCCCAAAATGACTTTGTTTTTTACATACCTTTTAAAAATGCCTACTGACCAAAAACCAAAAACAAACCCGTTGTGGCTGAGTCAAAGCTAAATCACAGAGACCCTATAGAACTGAGTAGAACTGCCTTATAGAGTTTCTAAGGAGGAGCTGATAGATTTGAACTGCCAACCTTTGTGGTTAACAGACATAGCACTTAACCATTATGCTACCAGGGTCTCCACCTACTGGCTAGCATATTCAAATACATGCCAACTCAGTCTGCTTTTGATGGTCAGGAATAGTCACTCTTCATACTATATTTTAAGCCAGTGATTATATGGGAGGTAGATAGCTTTTTTTCCATTTTACAGATAAGTCAGCTAGAGACTAAGAAGAAAAAGTGATTCACCCAAAGTCACTCATTTATTAAGTTACAGAGCTCTGAGTTGGATCCCAAATACTTAGACTCTACATCCTGATTTTTTCATACTATATTTGCCTTTGTGTCCTGGAAGTGTTGTAGCAAATCCCCATGAACTAGGTTGCTGAAGACAAGATAAATGTATTTTCTTCCAGTTCTGGAGGACAGAAGTTCAAAATCAAGGAGTCAGGAGGGCCACACTACATCCAGAGACTCCAGGGAAGAATCAGTTCTTTCTAGATTCTGAAGGCAGTTAATGCTCCTTACTTTATGGCCACCCCTCTCTCTGTTCCATCTTTACATCATCTTTTTCCCTGTATATATAGTGTTGAATCTCCTTCTACCTGTCAGTGATCATAATAAATGTACTTGAATTAAGGGCCTACCTGGATAATCCAGGGAAACCCTGGTGGAGGAGTAGTTACAAGCTATGTCTGCTACCAAGAGATCAGCAGTTCGAATCCACCAGGTTCTCCTTGGAAACTATGGGCCAGTTGTACTCTGATGTATAGAATTGCTATGAGTCGACATTGACTTGATGGCAGTGGGTTTGGTTTGGATAATCCAGGATAAGCCCCCCTGGCAAGATGCTTTTTTTTTTTTTTTTTTTTTGCCCTGGTGATGCATGTATTTTAAACTATTAGACAAATAACAGGGTGTAATGTCATGGAGTTCTCTACCTTTCATTCTACTCGTCCAACTCATATGTTCTTTCTTTTTTTTTTATTATGACTGAGTGAAAATGTATGTTCGCATATAAATTTTGCATGTAAACCTGTATGTAGCTTCTACTGCTCTCCCTGCCTGGTGACAGCACACTCTTCCTCTCTGCTCCATGCATGTCTTATCTTCCCAACAAAATCCTATCCTCTCCTCTCTACCCACTCTTCTTCCTCCAGTAAGAGGTCAGCAGGACGACATCCTAGAGGTGCATAGAACCATAAAGTGCACACATGATATAGTCACTCTGTGTCACCAAGTCCAATTGATTCCTGTACAAAGAGTTGACCTCCATTATAATTTATGGACAGGGACAGCATCAGGGCTGTAGGCCATGCTCCCAGGGGAACTCCAAGGCCCCTGGACCATCAATTGTAGCCTTCTAATGGAGATCTCAGTGTGCATCCCTTTTTATTCTTGTGTTGCCAGTGAGACTCAACTTTGTGAGCTCCATCACGGCTATCCCTGGTGGTGGCCGAGCACCGTCCGATTCTTCCAGTCACAAGTCAATGTAGTCACCCACTCACATGGGTCTCTCTGTCTTGTGGGTTCTCTTTCCCTCATGTCGTTTTGGTCCTTGGTGATCATCTGTTCCTGTTGAGTTGGGACCATTTGCTGTCCCCTCAGATGACAGCTTGGCAGCTTTTAAGACCCCAGATGCTACTCACCAATGTGGGGTGCAGAAGGCTCTCTTAGCAAAATGCTAGTTGTGCCAGTTGGCCTTGAATTCCCCTGAGAGCATGGTCTGTGGCCCCCTGCCCCAGCTATTCTGTCCTTGTAATATTGAATTGAGGTAGGAGAAGTAATCATGTTATTTTGAAGTCCAGTTAGTATTGATTTTCTTTCTAACGTGTGCTGTCACTGATTTCACCCAACCAAATTTCTATCAACTATCTAACTTTCAGGATTCCTAATCCTATCTTTTGCCATAGAAGGTAATGATCACAGGTTCTAGAAGTAAAATATGGATAGGTCTTTGAGTCCGCTATTCAGCTAAGAACTTGACTGACAGAAAATGCAATAAAGCAGGATTCCTACCTATCTTGATCTTTGCTGTGTTTCTAAGTATACAACACTATGTTTTGTGTAGTGGTTGTCCAATACTCAAATGTCGAATGGATGAATAAATAAATTCACTGGAATAAATGTGACGGAAAAGTGTCAGGATACCGGTAGGATGGGCCCTACCTCTGACAAGAAGCTGTGAATAAGAAACACACCTGGGGCAGTAAGACTGATTTTATATTTGAATATTCTCATTAGAAAGGTTTTTTGAAGACAAGATTGTCCTTAAATGAGGCATAACCAGTAGCAAAATATCTGGTGTAGTGTTCTTTGACTTTTTCTGAGTGAGGACCAAAAGATGAAAAACTGAGCAATGTAACTTATGGAATCGGATCATCTTCAAATTTGGAACCTAGGTTGTCTTTTAGTCCAGCTTCACATCCAGTGACTAGTGATCACACCTGTGAAAGAATGACAGATTCCATTTAAATGTCCCCAGCATCTTACCACTTTACATCTCAGGCTGTTTTATCTCTAGCCTCTTCCAGGAAAAGTGACGTTGACTAACATAAACCTCAGATGTGTGTGGCTAATCACGTTGGGCTTTGTCTGGGGCAGCTATGATTTTTATTTTTTGAGAGAGGCTCTATGTTATTTTCCTAAGACTGGCGTAACAAATTACCACAAACTTGGGAGCTTAAAATAACAGAAATTTATTTTTGCACAATTTTGAGGACAGAAGTCTGAAACCAAGGTGTCACCAGGGCTGCATTCTGTCTGAAGGATCTAGGGGCAGCATCTTGCCTTGCCTTTTCCAGTTTTCAGTGTCCCCAGGTATTGTTTAACTTGCAGCGCCATGTACCTTCAGTCTCTGCTTCCTTCATCACATGGCCGTCTCCTTTACATGCCTGTACTTTCTCCCTTTCTGTTTCTTATAAGGACACCTGTCGTTGGACTTACATGTCACCACAGTTAAGTGCTCTGCTGGTAACTGAAAGGTTGACAGTTTAAATCCATCCTGAGGCTCCATAAGAAAAAGACCTGGCAACAAGATCCCATGAAGACTGCAGCCCATAAAACCCTTTGGGGAATTTCTCCTCTGTCACTCATAGGGATTCATGTCCCTGTGAGTCCCAAATCGACTTAGTACCCAACCTAAATCTAGGATGCTATCTCAAGATTTGTAACTTAATTATATCTGCAGAGATCTATTTCCGAGTAAGTTCAGTTTCACAGAGACCAGAATTTAGGACATGAACTTAGCTTGTGGGGGACGTAAGTCAACCCACTACAGATAGTAAAGGAATCTGCTTCTCTGATTAGGGCGAAAGGAAGTACTTTGTTCTTGGAAGTAACCACCAAGCACCTGTGTTTTTCAAAGTATTTGTTTAAAGCAATGTTTGTATGTTTTCTACTCATCATGAAACCTTAAAAGACTGTGAATCAGTCTAATACATAAAATGCTGAAAGACAGACACAATTACAGAGATGTGTTGATTTCCTCTATGACTTGTATTAATGAACAAATGGTGCAAATTATTTTTCACATTTTATTGACTCTTTTGAAGATTAAAGTAAATATAGAGAAACCAAACCCACTGTGATTGCTTCAATTCTGACTCATAGCAACTCTGCAAGACGGAGTAGAACTGCTCCACAGAGTTTCCAGATTGCACCTGGCAGATTCAAACTCTGACCTTTGGGTTAGCAGCTGTAGCACTGACGTACTATACTGCCAAGATTTAGGGAAAATAAGGTGGGGGTTTATTAAATGTATTCAGTGCTGTAAAATTTATTAAAGAGACGCAATTTGTAAGATGAGTTTGGGGAAGAGGAGGAAGATGGAAACAAATGATAAATAATTTTAGCAACACTGCTGAGAAAGTCCATTGGCTTGATTTTTACATATAAATGTGGATCAGTGACTTCTTTGTTTGTATTTTAAAAGTATTTTTTTACCCCACTTCTCCTAAAATATAAGAATAACTTAACCATAACTTCTCATAGCCATATACATGTAAGCTTCTTTTAGTATTTTCCAACTGGAAGTTATTGTGTTATAAGCACAAACTCTTGTCATTTCAGATATATTATGCAGATTAAGATAACTGAAATTTCATGTGTTGAAACTCACTGTGAAAATCCAGAGTTCATCAGGCTCAGTTGTCTGACTGTACTGTTGGGATTGCAACCTGGAAAGAGTTACCTGCACATTTATGTCAAGGGAAAGTAAAGGAAGTTCCTACTGCCTTATGCTCAGACGAGCATGGTATGTTCCGGTTGTCTTAAGTTCCCAAAGGTTGTGTTCTGGGATAAGATCAGGGCTAACTGAACTGGACTGACACTCAGCAAATATTTTGAAATAATTAAACTGTGAAATGAAACACAAAACCCATTGCCCTCAAGTTTACTTTAACTTGTAGTGACTCTGTAGGACTGAGTCGAACTGCCCCATAGAGTTTCCAGGGAGCACCTGGTGAATCAAACTGCCACTCTTTTGGTTAGCAGCCATCACACCTAACCACTATGCCACCGGGATTTCCATGGAATGGGTGATCTCCGAACTAAGCATAGAAAGAGCACTACCACTAGCTTGGAACAAGCCTGACGTTTTCTTATGCCCAGTTCAGGGCTCATTCATCAAGATCAAATTGTCACTAAATCAATTAACTGCAAAAGAGTTTCAGGAACGTGAGAAAAATGACACTTTTAGCTATTTATTATGTCCTAGCCATAGTACTTTGTATGGATTTATTTGCTTCTTTTTTTGACACACCAGTCCTGTACGGGAAACCCTGATGGCATAGTGGCCAAGTGCCATGTCAGCTAACACAAAGCTTGGCAGTTCAGATCTACCAGGCACTCCTTGGAAACTCTGTGGGGCAGCTCTGCTCTTCCCCATAGGGTCTCTATGAGTCAGAATTGACTCGACAGCCCTGGGTTTAATCCTGTGTGCACAGGTTTGATTTAATACCACTCCTGGAAGTGGGGAGAACCAAGAAGGTACCTGGAACAGTGGAATTTGTAGGGAAATGGGAGAATGTAAGAGAAAGGGCATCTCAGGTAGCACAGCAAAGGAGAGGAAATTTTTAAGTAAAATGTTTTCAAAGTCATTGAACTGTGCTTCTAAAAACAGCCTCCCAGTATTTATTTGTTTTCAGAAGAAAAGTCAAGAAAACATTTCCTTTCATGCTTTGATTCAGTCTTTGGTCTCACTATGTACATAAATTCTGAAGTCTCAGTGTCTGATTTGTTTAGTTTTGTAAAACTTTGCTCTTGAAACCCAAAGACAGGTTTTTTAACAGAGTATTTTATTCATCAGCTTTTACAGCCAATTTGTGGTATGGCATCTTCCCCCATGAACTTGGGTGAATAAATTGGATCAGTGACATGAATGTTTCCCTCTGGATGCATTCCAGGGTTTCTGTCTGTCCCAAGGCAAAGACAAACATAGGGCATGCTTATTTTTTCATCTTCCCCGGGAGTACAGGGTTTCTTTGTAGACTGCAGGCAAAATTTCCAGACACAGACATTTGCTGAGGAAAAGAAATCATAAACATGAAACACCTACTTAAGACTTGACAGGCACATTCCACAATTCTGCTAATAAAGAGACTAGGAGCAAGATGCTGGCCAAGTTCGGCAGCACTGTGACTTGGTAGTAGCAGGGAAGTAAGCAAGGAAAACAAACACTGGCTTAAGAATGGACAAGGAAATACAGTTTGGGATGCAAAGTCAACTCACCTTCAAATGATTGTCTGTTATGCATTGAATCATCCCTTCAAAACACGTTTTGTCTGAGGCTGTACTCTCACTTGGGAAGGAGTTGTCTTTTCTATGTTGATAAGGCAGTATTAGTGTAGGATGTATCTCAAGACCCAAGGAGTGGCTGGTGGATTTCAGCTCCCAACCCTTTTGGGTTAAAGCATAACTCTTAACCACTGAGACACGAGAGCTCCCATTTGAGATATAAAAGATATGAAGCAATTGCAGAGCAGAAATGAGGGAAAGAGAGATGCCAGGTTGCACAAAGACTGCCCAGAAGGAGCTCAGAAGAGACAAGGAACCTCCCCCAGAGCCAAGAGAAAGGTCCCCTAGGGTTGATGGTTTAGTCATCTAGTGCCACTGTAACAGAAATACCACAGGTGGATGGCTTTAACAAAGAGAAATTTATTTCTGTGCAGTAGAGTAACGTAAAAGTTCCAATTCAGGGCATTAGTTCCAGGGAAAGCTTTCTCTTTAGGCTCTAGAAGAAGGTACTTGTCTTCTTGTCATCAAAGTGTTCATGGACTGGCAACTTCTGAGGCACAGGGATACTGGGTCCTTTGGAAAGGTCACAGTCTGCACCCAGCACAGCTTCTTGGTGGTAAGAGGTCACCAACTCTCTGGTTGCTTCTGGGTTCCTTTATATTCCAAGAGGTTGCCCCCCAAGGCACAATACACTCTTACGTATTGGATCTGGCCTCACCAACACGGTAACGGTCTATCCTCCCTCATTACCATCATAGTAGTAGGGTCCATAGTATATGGGAACATAACACAATACTGGAATCATGGCCTAGCCAAATGGCTCCACACATTTCTGTGGGGGACACAATTCAATCCATGAGCGTTATTGCTGTTAATTGGGACTTCTTCTAAACCATGAGAAAATAAACTTGTGGTAATTAAAGCCACCAATTTGTGGTATTTCTGTTATCGCAGCACTGAATAACTGTCATGGATTGAACTGTGTACCCCCTAAAATGTGTGTAGCCATGTGGCTGGGCCATGATTCTCAGTATTTTATGATTGTCTTCCATTTTGTGATTTTCCTATGCTGTATGTTAGAAGATTAGGGTGGGACTGTAAATCCCTTCCAAAGATCACCTCCCTGCTCCTCTGTAAAGGGACTTTCCCTGAAGTATGGTTTGAAACACCCTTTATCCTTTCATCCTACAAGAGATAAAAGGAAAGTAAGTGGAGAGTTGGGAACCTCATACCATCAAGAAAGCAGCACCAGGAGAAGAGGGCATCCTTCAGCCCTGAGGTTCCTGCGCCAAGATGCTCCCTGGACAAAAAGACTGATACAACGTGAGGACTTTCCTCCTGAACTGACAAAGGAAAGCCTTCCCCTGGAGCGGACATCCTGAATGTGAACATGTAGCCTACTGGACTGTGTAAGAATAAACTTTCCCTTGTTAAAGCCATCCACTTGTGACATTTCTGTTAGAGCAGCACTAGCTGACTAGAACAGTGGCTAAGACGCCATCTCTACAAATTATCCATGGAGGCTTTTCCCAGTTTAGGGAAGAGGATATCAACTAAGACAGTGCTAAGTAGCTTTAAATCAGAAGAATGTAAGATTACAAACAACACAAGATACCCTAGAGATAGTGACAGGTAAGTCAATACTCTGTCAACACTGCTAAAACAACTAATCAATCCAATCAATTCAGACAAACAGCTGGTCACTCAGTTAAATAAATATCAGTCAAACAAAGTTCTTCACCAAATTAACTCCAAAATAATTCTAAAATACTCATGCTTGTATGTCTGTGTATAGTAGACACAGAATCAGTCTGGTGATTATAGAGATTGCATTTTGACTAGCGAGAGGAAATCCTGGTGGTGTAGTAGTTAAGTGCTATGTCTGCTTACCAAAAGGTCGGCAGTTCAAATCAGCCAGCTACTTCTTGGAAACTCTCTGGGGTGGTTCTACTCTTGGCCTATAGAGTCGCTAATCCGCTAATCGACTTCACAGCAGTGGGTTTGGTTTTGGTTTACAGATGTCCTAGTCACCGGGTACTGCTCTAACGGAAAATACCACGAGTGGAAGGTTTCATGTAGAGAAGCTTTATTGAGACAGTCCAGTACGCTGCAAATCCATTTACAAATTGTAAGCCCATTCAGTAAGAGAATTTATCACAGTCTGGTAGGCTAAGTCCACATCCAGTGAGAGCATCTCGGCACAGGAACCTCGGGTCCAAAGGACGTGCTCTGCTCTCGGTGCTTCTCTCTTGGTGGTGTGAGATTCCCAACTTCCTCAGCTCACTTCTCTCCCTGATATTCCACAAGCTTGAGTCCTGCCTCACTAATACAGCTGCAAACCACTCTCCATCATCAATATCACAGAGGCAGGATTCACAACACATGGGAGGAAGGGTACCATATTAGAACTCCTAACCAAGTCAGATGAACACATACATTTTTGCGGGGATACAGTTCAATCCATGACAACAGGTAAGTCTTTTGTGGGAGCTATCTCTAAAATATGTAAGGCAGCTAGGTGTGCAGGCTAGTCTCAGTCAGCTACCAACCTAAATGCTGCAGCTTGAAACCACTTGGAGGCATCATAGAAGAAAAGGCCTAGAGAACCTGTTTTATAAAGATTACAGCCAAGAAAACTCTCTGGAGCAGTTCTGCTCTGTAACACGTGGAGCTACCCATGAGTTGGGGCCTGATTTTACAGCAGCAGCAACAAGTAAAATACACGCCATTCACTTCTCACCATTTGCCTCCTGAAGACCTTAGTTCAAGACACAGTCACCTTCTACCTTCCTCTACTAATGCAACCACGCCTTCCACAGCCTCCCTGCCATCCACCTGACCCTTCTTTAAAGAAACAGCAAAATAATCTTTTCAAAGAATGAGCCTTGCCATGTCTTTCCTTTGCTTAAAATTCTCCGTTACTTTCTCTACTCATTAGGATATAATTGAAGCTTTTCCTCCTGACCTACACAGATCTCCCTGACCAGGGCACAGCCTTCCTCCTGGCTGTCTCCTACCACTCTTTGCTGTAAGCCACAGTAATGGCCTTTTCCTGCCCTAAAACACATCAAGCTTGTTACAGGGACCTTTATACTTGCTGATTCTTCTCTCTGGAAAGTTTGTTTGCTCCTTCTCATCTTTTAGATCTCAAATCTCCTGTCTCAGACCTGTCTCTGATTGCCTCAGATAAAATAGTCTCTCCCTCCAAGCCAAAGTATTCACACTCCTGGTTCCCTTGTGGAAACCTCGGTGGGGTAGTGGTTAAATGCTGTGTCTGCTGACTATGAGGTTGGCAGTTGAAATTCCCCAGGTGCTCCTTGGAAACTCTATAGGGCAATTCTACTCTGCCCCATAGAGTCGCTATGAGTCAGAATCAACTCAGCAGCCCCTAGTTTGGTTTCATTTGGTTCCCTTTTACATTTTTGCATAGTACACATTACATCCCCAAAGTGTGCTGTTGATTGATATGCTTATGTATTTGTTGTCTTCTTCTTAGAAGGTAAATTTCATGAGATCAGATACCTAGTATAAGAGATAGAATAATCTCCTTCCTCTCAAGGATGTCCAAATCCTAATCCTGAGTCTTGAGTACCCATGAATATGTTAATTTCCATTTAAAAAGGACTTTGAAGCTGTGATTAAAATAAAGACTTGGAGATGGACAGATTAGTTTGGATTATCCCTTCAGGCTCATTGTAATCCAAGGATCCTTATAACAGGGAAGCAAGTGGATCAAAGTCAGAAGATGAAGAGGCAAGGCAGAGCCAGAGGTTGAAGTGATGCACTTTAAAGATAAAGGAAGTGGCCACAAACTAAGCCATGCAGATGGCCTCTGGAAGCCAGAGAAACAAGGTGACAGAGTCTCCCCTCAAGCTGTCAGAAAGAACCAGCCCCGCCATCCCCCTGATACTAGGCCAGTGAAATTGATTCCAGACCTCTGACCTCTGACCTCTGACCTCTGACCTCTGACCTCCGGACTGTAGAGAATAAAATGATGTTTGACGACAGTGAATTGGGGGCAGCAGGGAAGTAATGCACCTGGCACAACTTGTTCTCTGCCTGGTGTTCCATGTCCGTACCTAGCTGGCACATGCTCGACAGTCAGTAGACGTTAGTTGAATGCACAAATGATAAACCATATGCCAACATTTTCCTGTGGGAGTCATGAATGCTCAAGTGATTTAGGCTGCTTCTAGGCAAGGCCACTGTTAAACACCTCATGTAATAGTTTGGAAAGTCACAAAATTTCCCCCTCTTCTGTTTTTCTTATTTCTCTAATGTGCAACAAAATCAAGTAAACTGTCTTTTTGATCATGTCTTTCTGAAGATGTTTAGAACATGAGGCATAGCAAGTTTGGGGCCTGCACAAAGCTGCCTGTGTTAATCTATCTCTGGGAACTGAGCTTTAGTGATATCATGTTCGGGATGAATATTAGTGATTCTGTGGTCATACCCTTTTCCTATTTAAAGACCAACAACTGATATGAAGGAGTATTTTGTCTGGGAAATATGGTGCTGGTATTTAGAAACTATAGGCAATCCCAGTATGTATGAATTCACAATTTTGTAAAATACATAGTATTGATTTTGAGTGTCTGTTTCTGATGGATTTATTGATATGATATTCTTACAGTTTGGGCTGTAAGTATATGTTCATTATTATTGTTGGTTACCATCTAGTTGATTCTGACTCATGGCAAAATCATGTGATCAGGTTAGAGATGTTTGTGTGGGTTCAAATTGCCAACCTGTTAGTACTTGAATGCATAACCACCTGTGTCATCCAAGGACCCTAAATCAAAAAAAACAAAAGTCAAAATCACCACTGTTGCATAGATTCTGACTCACAGCGACCCTATAGGTCAGAGTAGAACTGCCATAGTTTCCAAAAGGAGCGCCTAGCAGATCTGAACTGCTGACGTTTTGGTTATCAGATGAAACATGTAACCACTACACCACTGTGGATTCCACTGGGACCCTAAGTGTAGGGTAAGAAATGTTGGGGGAGGGGAGCAATCTGAAGAGAATACACATACTATAAGTCATGTTCCTTCATATCCAACACTTCTGGACTCCTATGGAGCTTATCCAGGTAAATGAGTTGAAGACGAATGGCTCTCCGTGTGTTGAGCCCTACCCCAGTACTCTGCACATGAAATCGTATGCTACGATTCAGCGCTTTCTTCCTATGCTATATATCTAACTAGTAAAAAGCAAACTTCAAAAGGATCAGAAATTGCATTTGAATGAAGAGCCAGATGTCATGCGCATTTCACGAACCTCTTTCCTAGAGTTGTAACGCCTGGAAGAGCGACTTTTTCTAGTTTGTCGTTCTTCTGCATTCCAGGAGTCTGTGATTCCAAGTTAATGTGATTACTGATCTTCTTCCTACGTGAAATTTGGTGACATATTAACTACTTGATATGCAAAGCAAATTCAGTTCAACAAATGATATTACTGACCTAGTAGGGGCTTAGGGCATCTTGAAACATAAGTGACCTCAAATTGGGCCCATTTTACAAAGGCATACAACGTGTCCACAGGTGTCTGTGGATCTTCTAAAACATACTGAAAGGAGACCTTTTAAGGTGAGGACATTCTGAAGTCTGTAGACAGGTTTAAAATGATCCAATTAACCACATGTATGTGAGCATGTGCAAAGTTTGCCAAACATCTGATTTAAATATGTGTTCACGTAAAATAAATATGGTGATACTGTAGTATTGATTTTAAGTCTCTGATTTTAAGGATTCCCAATATTGATTTTAAAGACCTCCAATCCTGATATGGAAACCTAGTGGCACAGTGGTTCAGTGCTATAGCTGCTAACCAAAAGGTTGGCAGTTCACATCCACCAGGAGCTTCTTTTTTTTATTATGATTGAGTGAAAATGTACAGTCCCGTATAAATTTACATGCCCCTCTATGTGCAGCTCCCTGTGCTCTCCCTGCCTGGTGACAGCACACTCCTCCTCTCTGTTCTATACATGTCCCGTCCTCCTAATAACCTCGTATCCCCTCCTCTCCACCCTCTCCCCAGCCTCTAGTAAGAAGTCAGCAGGATGACATCCTATAGAGGCATGAAACCATGAAGTGCACACATGATATGTTCATTCTGTGTCACCAAGTCCAATCCATTCCTGTCCAAAGAGTTGACCTCAATTATGATTTATGGACAGGGCAGCATCAGGGCCAGGGGCCATGCTCCCAGGGGAACACCGAGGCCCCTGGACCATCAAGTGCGGTCTTTTAGTGGAGATCTCAGGGTGTACCCCTTTTTATTCTCATGTTGCCAGTGAGACTCAACTTTGTGAGCCCCATCACGGCTATCGCTGGTGGTGGCCGGGCACCATCTGGTTCCTCTGGTCACATGTCGATGTAGTCACCCACTCACATGGGTCTCTCTGTCTTCCGGGTTCTCTTTCCCCCCATGTCGTTTTGGTCCTTGATGATCATCTGTTTCCACAGGGAGCTTCTTGGAAACCCTTTGGGATAGTTCTACTCTCTTCTACAGGGTTGCTATAAGGCAGAATTGACCTGATGGTAGCAGGTTTTAATCTCTGATGTATTTGTTGCCTCAAAGTATAAGTGGTGAGGATAGAGGCTTACAGGATTTAAATATTTAGTATATCAACAGTGTAAGCCTTCAGTGTATCCTGCATGTGGTACCCTAATTTCATCCTCACCACGGCTATATGAGATAGATGTTATTACAACCCCCACTTTATAGATATGGAAAGGGAAGCATAGACAGGTTAAATGGGCGAAGGAAAACACAGCTCTTCCCTTGCTCTTCAGTTCATACTCGTCACTGTTTCAATTCAGTCGTCTCCAAAAGAGGGCCCTGACCACTTCGCCCTAATCCTGTGGGCAAGTTTTCTCCCACTTGTGTCTGTTGATACTGATTTCAGAGGATTCTCTAGTTTTGTTTTGCAGTGCTTTAGGGATCAGCAGTCTTCAGAACTAAATGAGATCCTCAGTATTGTAGTTTTTCCTGAAATGGTGGAACTTAAGGAGTCCGCCCTCTTCCTCCTTGCGGTGTGTATCCTATAAATAGCTACCATAGGGCACCAACAATGATTATTTTTCTATTTCAACAATAGTAGAAGTTACCTAAATCATCCATGCTTTTTGCAGGAAGGGAATAACTTCCAGGGGATGCGCTACCTGAAAAAATCAAATACCCTCTGTTGAGAACCAGTCATCAAGTATCATCCTCTATTTCTCTTATTAAATTATTTCTTCTGAATATTGTCACCTGTGGTAAATATGCCAGTGGCATATAGGCTGTTAAGCTGCCACCACGTTACGGGCTATTGTACTGGAAAGCAGGAGCCTGAGTGGCACACTGGTTAGGTGCTCAGTTGCTAACTGAAAGGTCAGTGGTTGGAACCTGCCGGCTTGCTCTGCAGGAGAAAGACGTGGCAGTCCATAAAGATTTATGGCCTTGGAAACTCTATGGGGTGGTTCTCCTCTTTCTGTACTATAGGGTCTCTATGAGTTAGAATCGACTCCGTGGCAGTGGTTTTGGCTTTGGTGTTGGTGTTAAGTATTACATGACCTAGCCTAAGCCCTCAGGTAGCTCAAAACCTTGTCCAGGATTGCAGTAGACATGGTTGGTCTCCTACCCTCCAGCAATTCCCTACCTGTATCTTAATGGTAGAATCTGTTTCCTGATATAAAAAAAAACCAAACTTAACTGCTGTCAAGTCAGTTCCAACTCATAGCGGCACTATAGGACACAGTAGAACAGCCACATAGAGTTTCCAAGGAGCTTCTGCCAGGCTGAAACTGCCAACATTTTGGTTAGCAGTCATAGCTCTTAACCACTACACCACCAGGGTTTCCTGCTTCCTTGGTAGAAACTAAAAAAGCCAGCTATTTGCTTTCAGAACTCCGTTTGCCCCTGGGAGTGAGTGTGTGCCCTGTTTCTAGCTAAAGAAATATAAAGAGCAGTTAGCTGGCGAGTTCCTGGAAAAAAAAAATTAACCTGCTGATTAATGGGACAGAAATGGCCACCATGTATTTCTTCTTTTTCCCACTCTCTCTCTCTTCTACTCTACTCTTAAGTGTCACACTGTGAGGACTCAGTGTTAGAATCCCTGCTGTACTTTTGTAACTGTGAGTAAAGCCAGTGCTGATAAGCTGAGAGATACAAAGAGACTGGGCCTTCCATGAGGTTTTCAGGCTGCTGAAACATCTCTTGGACCATGTACACTCTTTGTTATTTGCAAACAGCATAAAATGTTTAAGGCAATCTCGGCTGAGTCTTCTCTGTTTTGAAGCCTTCTATTTCCTGGGTACTGTGAAGTAGAAAAGCAAAGCACAAACAGGAGAAGACATCTGAGAGTGTGAGTGAGTGTGTACCCGTGTGACAGAGTGGTTCTGGCAGTAACTGCCATAGGGAAGGAGTGACGTGATGATACAGGAATTCAGTGCCAGCTTTCTAGGGCACATGGAACTGTCACTCAGTCAAGTTCCTTTTGATGGTTCAGTTGGGAGAGTTTATCATGTTAAAACCCTCTTTGGGGGAAAATAACCATATTCTTTTCCTGGTTCGCACTGTTGTGTGTATCTTCTAAATGCTGGCTGAAGACAGAAGTCATAAACATTAGAGAAGAATTAGAAAAATTACAGCTTTCTTTATAAATGACCCCTGTGGTCCTAACATAGATAAACTTCAGAAAATTTCAAATATACAATTAGATCAATATTTCAGCAATATGATAGTCTCTGTTGCTGTCTTCAAACATGAATGTATTCAATTCCTAAAAAGCATTTATATGTAACATTTTTAACTGAAGTGATTCTGTGTGAAATGCCACATTATCATATTATAGTTACAATCAGCCTTATGAGGCAGAAGGAGCAATTCAGCATTTCCCCACTCTTTCCTTACGGTGCAAAAACAGTCGTCAAGTCCTCTCAGCTGGGAAGTTTAGGACACTTTTTGGTTTTTCCTTCAACTGTCTGACCCGACTCGACGGCACTTGGCTTGGCTCAACTGTCTGAATTATTTATTGAAATGGCAAACTGTCCTGTTCCATTTACATATGCAGGTAGGGTTTTCCACATGCTGAAAATCCCACACTGACTGTATCACCAGGTGGAATAATTTCAGCTTCATTTCAGTTGTATTCCACTTCACCACCATTCTGTATCAAGCCCTTAAAAGAAAATCTAGCCTGTAGTTACGGTTAAAACCTATGTAAATCATTCATAATCAAAATCAGTGCATGCAAAATTATCTTCTTTATACCAGTAGATTTTATACACACACACAGTTTTATATGTATATATATAAAACTGTAAATAAGTATAGCATATACATATATGCACATAAAGCTATGCATGTAGTTATACATATATGATCAGAACATATAAGATATAGAAAATGAGATGAAATGTAAGTATATGTATAGGTGAATCATATATATGTGAAGTCTGACAACTAAGTTCACGAACTCATCCTAGAAAAAGTGCTACATACCTTGTTACTGAATAGCACTACAGTCACCTTGAAAGTACCCCCTCTTGAGAAGCTATGCAGTGACACCAGCACCTAGTCCCCCCTTCAAAGTAATTTGGGAACTCTTTTTCCGGAATGGCCATCTATTACCCTTGATGTCCTAAACGTCGTTAAGATAGCTCCCTTTCAATCATTCGTTTGTCTTCAGGTAAAGAAAAAAGTCACGGGTGGCCAGATCAGGTGAGTAGGGAGGGTGTTCCAATACAGTTATTTGTTTACTGGCTAAAAACTCTCTCACAGACAACTATGCCATTAAATTTGTGACCTTGCCACCTTGCATGCAATGGTCATTGCAGAAAGAGTTCCGAAACTGCATTGAAGGATGGGCTGGGCGTTGGCATCACTGCGTAGCTTCCCGAGGGGAATATTTCAGGATCACCGTGGTGATATTCAGCAATGAGGTATGTAGCACTTAGAACAGTCAGGTCTGCAGACTTCATTGCCAAACTGCTTATGCATGTGTATGTATTACTATAAATAAATACAACATATCTATATGCATATAAAGCTATGCACATGGTTGTATATGTATGATTAAAATATATAAACTATAAAAACAGGTGAGATACACATATGCCTATGTGAATTATATCTCTTTGTAAACACACACACACATACACATTCAAGTACAAAAAAAGCAAACTCACTGCCATCAGGTGGATGCTAATTCATAAGGACCCTGTAGAATTTTCAAGGCTGTGAGTGTTTATGGACTCAAACTGCCCATCTTTCTCCCTTGGGGTGGCTGATAGGTTCAAACTACCAACCTTTTGGATAGCTGTGCCACCAGGGTTCCTGTATCTATATATATATCTCTCTATATATATAGATATAATTCACATGTGCATATGCATATAGTCGCCTGAGTTTTTATATGTATACATATGTGTATATACATACACACACATATGTATATATGTTTTATACATATACACATATGTATATATGTTATATATATATACACACACACATATATGTGTATCTAAAACCTGTTGGCCTAAAGAAGATAATTTTGTTTTCATTGACTTTGTACATTGACCATTTCTGTAGATCAGCATGTCCTTATGTTGCTGTGCTTAGTATGTGGAGATACATGTGCCCCAACTGTTGTTTTCACAAAAACACCATTACTATGTTATCTTTTTAATAAATTTTGAAGAGGCATAGATAGGTTGTTTGGAATATGAAGTCAGCTTGACTGAGTTGAGGGGTGAGGCTTCACTCGGCTGCTCAGAAGTCTCCAGGCTTCAAGTGCTGTGCCATGATATAATGAAATTTGAAGGAAGCCGTGCTTTAATTAGTCACCTTTTGTCATTTCCTTTCAGTCTGAGGCTCACACAGATGGCCATGCTGTGTTCGAGAAACTAGCAGTAACGCACCATTTTGCATTAATAAAACATGTAGTCTACACCCCAAAATGCTCCTGTTCACAACTGCCTTTTGCTTTCATGCATCGTTAAATAGTGTAATAATTTAATGATTTCTCAATGAAGTGGCAGCTTCCCCTCAGGTTTAATGTACAGCTCTGTGCAGCCTTTAACATAAATTGACTTTCAGCAAACCTAAGTGACAGAGACCCCTTGGGAGTCAGTGTGACAGGATTATTGTCCCTGTCACAACCTTATCTGACAATGCAGTGCAATCTGCTTTGATCACATGTAGCTATTACGTGTTCCATTAGCATTTACTGGTGAGTTCTTTAGAAAAACATACCCTCTGTGGTTAAGGAGTTTGCTTCTCTGATATTGCTGTTGAATTTTGTTTCACTGGTTGAGTTTTCTGGTTCACTTCTGGGATATTGCTATTGACTGTGTGCAAAATTATCTCCTTGGGCCAGAAAATTCATCTGAACATAGCAACGCTTGACTTCATTCCCAGGGAGAGCCTGTAATATCTGATGAAAAGAGAAGTGAATTAAAACAAAATGTGTTTATATACTGTACACGTAGAGTGTGTGTGTGTTTGGGGTGCTAAGATAAGAACATGCTGCACTGGCCATGTAATGAATGCATAAAATGCAGTGAGTCAACTTGGAGGCTTCAAGTAGGAATTTACAACACACACAGGAATTGAGAACACCCAGAAACTTACAGTAGGGAATATTCGGCTGCAGTGATTTAAGCCTTTAGTGGTCCAAAAGGATACGCTCCACTTTGTCTAAGTTATCAAATCTGGTATGAATACACAGCTACATAAAGTATGATGTTGGAATTGCTACCTATTCATTACAGTCTCTGCAAGTTTCTGTGTAGCATATCATTAATATCAATTATATATAATATGTACATTATAAAAGATGACAATGAAAAGAACACCTGTATCTCTGCTCTGCAGCTTAAAAAACAGAAAATTACAATCTTTATGAAGTCTCTTGTGTTACCCTTTTGATTGCCAGCCCCTTCCTTTACTCCCCGTGTAACTACCATAGTGAATTTTGAGTAAGCCGTTTCTGATCTTTTGTTTAGTCCCTTATAATGTATGCACATATCTCTGAACATTATCACAAGCTTTTGCTCTTTCTGTAAATGTAAGACTCCATATTTAATCTTGTCATTTTCTTTCTCATTCAATATTATGTTTTTGAGATCCACCCAGGTTGATGCGCATTGCTGCAGTTCATGCCTTTCTTGCTGATTCCCACCCTGCTTATACCACAGTTCACTGAGCTGTTTGAATGCAGCTGTAAGTTTGGTTTGTGTCAAGGATTCACTGTGCTAATAAGCCTGCCATGAACTCTCCTTTGTGTGCTGCCCTTTGCACTTTTGCCTAAGCTCTGATAGAGTACAGAGCTAAGGACTGAGTCTCTGCGTTGTAGGATATGCTCATCTATAACAAGTTGAGGGCACCTGTCCACTTTTAGATTTAGCCAACTTTTAATTTTTAACAATCTTGTGAATGAGTGATGGAATATCCTGGCCATTTTAATTTCCATTATTCTGATTACCAAGTACAATGACAATTTATGATTTTTCCTCTGTGATATATACACAAATCCAGTGATGTATAAAAATATAGTTTGTCACAATCAAGTAGACTGTAGGAATTCAAGGCTAAGTCAATATTTGAAAGTCAACCAACCTGAAGAGTCTGTAATCTAAGGAAGAAAATGACATGATTACATCAGTTGATTTTAGGAAAAAGAATTTGACAAAATTCAAGACTCATTCATGATGTAAAGCAAGATACAGTTCAATGTGTATTGAATGTTAAATCTCTTGCCATTGTGGTTTATTTTATCTTGATGATATATCCACCAGGAATGTATCTTTGCTTAAATTCACTCAAAATATTTCTTACCTGTGTAGTTAAGTCTGTAACTTGATATACAACCAGTGTCCTTTGCTTCGTTTTGTTAAAATTTTGACTGTAAGTTTTACTAATTTTGCTGAATAATTATATAACACTTACATAGATACTAAGTCAATTTTCTTTTTGAATTGCACCCAAAGAATTTAACTTCAATCACTCTTCTCTCTGGGTTTTTCCTTCGCATCTCCATAGGTAACCACTTTTATTGGTTTTAGGTTTACATTTTTATTTTTCAAATATAAGTATACATGTATCTCTATGTGTGCTTTTGTGTGTCTATGTACTTATATACAAATATCTTTTTTAAATAAAAAGCAGCATAGGTAGTACAAAGATTTAACATGCTTTGCTACTAACTGAAAGGTAGCTGTTGTAAGTCCACCCAGAGTCAGCTCGGAAGAAAGGCCTGGCTGTCCACCTCCATCAAGCCAATGCTTGAAAACCCTGCAGGAAAAAGTCCTACTCTGACCCACATGCAGTCACCATGAGACAGGATCAACTCAACAGCAACAGATTTAACATTCAGTGCACAGTGCACTGTGTCTTGCTTTACACCATGAATGACTCTTGAATTTTGTCGAATGTTTTTCCCTAGAATCAGTTGATGTGATCATGTCATTTTCTTCTTTAGACTGTGGAATCTGTAGGTTGGCTGATTTTCAAATATTGAATCAGCCTTGAATTCCTAAAGTCTACTTGATCATGACATACTATGTTTTTGTACATTGCTGGATTTGATTTGCCAACATTTTACTGAGAATTTTTGTCAGTATTTATGAGGAACGTTGGTCTGTATTATTTCATTTCTGTATGGTCTTTCTGTAGGTTTGGTATCAGATTAATGTTGACCTTGCAAATGGAATTGGAAAATATTCCCTTCTCTTGTTTTCTTCTAGAAAAGATTGTGTAGAATTGCTTTTATTTACAGTATTTGGGAGAATTTGCCAGTGGAAAAAATCTGCATAGTGATTTTGATTTCAGAAAGCATTTTTTATGTAAAACATCATTTTATTGTTATAGATGTCTACTTGTTTTCTGGGTTTTGCTTCTACTTTCATTCATCTCTTTTTCCTTTCCCTTCTTCAGTATTGATTTTTTATTTATTTGTAATAAGTTTGAATGTGTCTCTGCATATAGTTTTTAGTGCCTGTTATTAGGAGTTGGAAACCCTGTTGGCATAGTAGTTAAGAGCTGCAGCTGCTTTCCAAAAGGTCATCAATTCAAATCTACCAGGCGTTCCTTAGAAACTCTCTGGGGTGGTTCTACTCTGTAAGATTGCTATGAGTCAGAACTGACTTGATTGTACTGGCTTTGGTTTGGTTTTTTTATAAGAGTTATAATACACATTCTTCTGTTATCACAGTCTCCTTGTTTCACTATTTGATGACTTCAAATAGAATGTGAAAACCTTACCACCCTTTTCCACCCCTTTGTCCTACACTGGAAATCCTAGTGGTGTAGTAGTTGAAGAGCTATGGCTGGTGTCCAAAAGTTTGGCAGTTTTAGTCCACCAGGTGCTCCTTGGAAACCCTCTGGGGCAGTTCTACTCTGTCCTATAGGGCTGCTATGATTCAGAACTGACTCAGCAGCAAAGGGTTTGGTTTGAATTTAGTTTATCTTACTCTTAGTTTTCTAGAGGAGCAAAGCCAGTGTGTTCTACATATATAAATAGATTTACTTCAAGGAAATGGCTTACGTAAGTGTAGGGGCTAGCAGTCCACAAATGCATAGGTCAGGTGGCAGAGTGGAGACCTCTGCTGACTCATAGAATTGCAAAGGGTTAAGAATCAAAGCTCTTCTGGCAACAGAAAGGGTGCAGGGTCAAGAGAGAACACTGGCAGAACATCCGTTTATATTGTAGGCAGGCCATATTCCCCAGAAAACTCTTCTTTTGCTTGACTGACTGATCACATCAGATCACATCATGAAAAGTGATTACATTATAGTGCAGCATGGACAAGCAACGAGTCCAGTGTTTGATAAACCAATGAGAATCATAGCCTGGCCAAGAGGATATGTAACATTAACCATCATACCTCTTTTATAATATAAAGATAAGAAACCACAGCCGTCAGCATGGGTTATACCTCAACATCGAGAAAACAAATAACTTCACAACTGAGCTAACAAGCAACATCATAAGCACTGAGATTGTCAAAGATTTCATTTTACTTTGATCCACAACCAACACCCATGGAGGCAGCAGTCAAGAAATCAAAAGATGTGTTGCATTGGGAAAATCTGATGCAAAAGACTACTTTAAAGTGTTGAGAGGCAAAGACATCACCTTGAAGACTAAGGTGTGCCCAACCGAGGCCATGGTACTTTCAGTGATGTCATTTGTGTATGAAAGCTGGACAATGAATAAGGAAAACCAAAGAAATATTGATGACTTTCAGCCATAATGTTGGAGAAGAATATTGACTATATCATTGACTGCCAAAACAACAAACAAATCTGTCTTGGAAGAAGTACAAGACTGCTCCTTAGACCAAGGATGGCGAGACTGTGACTTACATGTTGTGGACATGCTGTCATGAGAGTTCAATCCCTGGAGAAGCATATTGTGCTTGTCCAAGTAGAGAGTCAGTGAGAAAGAAGACAACCCTCATGGAGATGGATTGACACAGTGGCTATAACAGTGAACTTGAACATAACGATTGTGGGCATGGCACAAGACCAGGCAATGTTTTGTTCTATTATACACAGGATTGCTAGGGGTCAGCACCAACTTGATGGTACCTAACAACAACAAAAGGTTATCTTCACGTTCTTTGAAAACTGTTATCAGTCGATTTTTGCTTTTAGTTGTCAAGCATAATTTTTAAAATGAAAGAGGAGAATAGTCTGTTATGTTTACCCAGGTATTTGTCATTTCTGTTCTTTAGGCATTTCTTAAAACTTCTTTCTGTATTTCTTTTTCTTTGATGAATCCATCACTTTTCCTTTTTATTTTTTTTCAAGGTATTTGTAACAGCTCTCTGGAGCATTTTTATAGCAGCGACTTTTAACTCCTTGTCAGATAATTCTGACATCTGGGTCATCTTGGCACTGGCATCTTTTGATTATCTCTTCTCTAGTTCTCCCAGCTGTCACTATGATGAATAATTTTGCATTGTATCCTGAATAGTTTGATTATTCTGTTGTGAGACTCTGGCTCCCAGTTAGATTTTTGTTTTAGAATGCACACAACTCATTGAGGTTCAGAATGGCCCTTTTTTGTGAACTTGGGTTTAAATATCAATTTAAGTCTCAAACCTTTGTAGTACTATTCTAGGCTGTCCCACTGTGTGCTGTAAGAGGCCAGATGAAACTAGGGCATTATTTAACACCACTGTTCAGTTCTCTAAGATGTTATTATGTTGATTCTGATTGGTTTCACTTATGAGTTGGTGCAGGGTGTGCCCAGGACTTCATACACCGACTTAAAACTAAATCCAGTGCCATCGAGTCAATTCCAACTCATAGTAAGCCTATAGGACAGAGCAGAACTGCCCCGTAGAGTTTCTAAGGCATGCCTGGTGGATTTGAACTGCCTACCTTTTGATTAGCAGCTGTAGCCCTTAAACCCTGCACTGACTGAAAGTATTATTAACTTATAGCTTTCCTTTATTCAGCTCGCTCCTTCCCATGATCCTTCCTCTGCCATCTGGTTGGGAAAGTGAGGAGAATTGTCCCTTTGTTGTCATTACCTTAGAGCAGGAGAGGATTAGTTAACAATGCCTCACACCACAGTCTTTGTGTCCAAAGCTCTGGAACAAGGAAGTAGAAGCATGAACACTTCCGCTAGTGCAGTACAGAGGTCAGCGAAGCTTTCCCCACCAGTCTCTGCAATTGCAGCCCCACAGGTAGTAGGGAGAGGTGCTGGCTCTGCTTGTATTCGCTTACTGCAGAGCCCAGATGATCAGTGAGGCTCCTCCCCAGTCTTGCAAGCCACAACACCCCATGAGACAAAGGAGGCTTACCACTTCTGTTTGTGCCGTTATAGAAGGTTAGTGTGGGAACAGTCTTGAAGGCTTCACCCCAGCATTTAGAATAGCGAAGAAAAAGGAAGGGGAATTCACCTGTCTTTCAAGGTGATTACCTACAGTAAGTGAAACAAAAAAACAAGCCATTTCCCTTGAGTCAATTCCAACACATAGTGACCCTATAGAACAGAGTAGAACTGCCTCATAGAGTTTCCCAGGGAGTGTCTGGATTTGAACTGTGGACCTTTTGGTTAGCAACCAGAGCATTTAACTGCTATGTAGTATGTCAGCTGTGTTCAAGAAAGTTTCGTCCTGCAGAGCGGCCGTCTTCCTCGGCCTTTAGTAAATTGTGCTTTGTGGCAGTGGGAGGACTTTTTTTCTTTCTTTTAGGTTTGCATGTATTACTTTTTCAGTTCTAGCCTTCAAACATTTTCCAGTTCATTTCTTCCACTTATTTGAAAGATTTCTGAGACTCAGTGTTTTAGTCAGCTGGAGCTGCTCTAACAGAAATACCACAGAGTGGATGGCTTTAACAAAGAAAGATTTATTCTTACAGTCTGGTAGGTTGCAAGTCCATATTCAGGGTGTCCGCTCCAGGGAAAGACTTTCCCCTTGTCGGCTCTGGAGGAAAGTCCGGTATTGCATCAGTCTTTGTTCAGGGAGGGTCCTGACGCAAGAACCTCTGGTCTGAAGGACGCGCTCTGCTCCTGGTGCTGCTTGCTTGATGGTAGCAAGGTTCTCAAATTGTCCTTTGTTTCTTTTTCCTTTTATTCCTTGCAAGCTAAAAGCATTAAGGGTGGGGCAAGCCGTACTCCAGGGAAACTTCCCCCACAGCAGGAATTCACAGCCCCACCCTAATCCTTTAACATACAGGTTAGCAAAACCACACAATGGAGGACAGTCCCAAGATACTGGGAACCATATCCCAGCCACGTGGCTGCACACATTTTTGGGGGTACACAATTCCAACCATGACACTCAGTTATGTATATTACGTCACCTTTTTACATAGAAGCACTTTGTCTTTTTAAGTCACAGAAAAGAGCTGTGCTCTGTCAACACCGCTTTACTTTGAGGTCTTGCCTTTATCCTTATCCTTTAAATGAAATGAGAAGCGATTGCCCTCATGGTTTTCTGCACATGTGGCATTTTGTTCTACTGGGACTGATAGTTGACACCCATGGACACAACAGTCACGAAATCAAATGACTATTGCGCTGGGAAAATGTGCTGCAGAATACCTCTTTAAAATCTTAAAAAGCAATGATGTCACTTGGATAACTAAGGTGTATGTCATGGATTGAATTGTGTCCCCCCAAAAATGTATTTAGCTGCTTGGCTGGACTATGATTCCCTGTATTGTATGATTGTCCTGCATTCTGTGATTTTCCTATGCTGTGAATCCTTATCTCTGCTTGTGGGTAGTAGACAAGATTATGCTAAAAGAGGATTAGGGTGGGACTGCAACACCCTTACTAAAGGTGTTTCCTGGAACTGTGACTTGCATCATCTTTTATTCTATAAAACGTAAAAGGAAAGAGAAGCAAGTGGTGATTTGGGGACCTCACACCGTCATGAACGCAGTGCCAAGAGAAGAGCATGTCTTTCAGACTTGGGGTTCCTGCCTCAAGATGCTCTCACAGCAAAGAAAGACCGATGCAACACAAGGACCTTCCTCCAGTGCCAACAGAGAGAAAGTGTGTTTGCCTAGAGTAGGCACCCTGAATTTGGACTTCTAGCCCACTGGACTATGTGAGAATATCCTTTGCTTTGTTAAAGCCATCCACTCATGGTATTTGTGTTAGAGCAGTGCCAGATGACTAAAACATACATCTGAGGCAAGATGTGGTCTTCAGTTACCTTCTGGGCGTGTGAAAACAAGGCAATGAAAAAGAAACACCAAGGAAGAATCCAAACTTGCACACCCTGGTACTGGCAAAGAATAGTAACCCCAGACAGTCTCTGACTTATGATGTATTTCAGTTACAAAGAAGCACACCCATAACTTTTGTTGTTGTTGTTTGGTGTGTCTTATCACTTACTACATACAACATACAGTGCTATGGTGCATAATTTGCTGGTGTTCTCATTCTCATTCCCATCCTCAAAGACACATAAAGAACAGATTTATAAAAACACTGAAAGTAAAAGGCAAGAATGAAAACTAAAAAAAAAAAAGGTTTCTACTGAGATCAGAACTCACTTTTAACAGTCATCTGAATGGAACCCCAGGCCATAGCTAGCTAGCGGGATGAACAGAGAGTCAATTTTGGAGAAGCTCTAGCCAGAATTGTCTTTATAAGTGAGCTTGGCAAGACTTTCCATGTCACTATGAGGGAATAAGTGCTGAAGTGTGTCATGTCAGGTAAAGTAGAAGGTCATGTCACACAACAAATGAGATAGCTTGGTACTATGGCTACAACAGAGGACTCAAATTCAGCAACGGTTACGAGGACAGTGAAGCAGGGGACAGTGTCTCATTCTGTTCTACAGAAGATCACTGCTGAGTTGGAGCCAATGTAATGGCAACTAATGACAACAGCATTTTGTTATGCTATCTGTATTTTGAAAACGCTGGTGGCATAGTGGTTAAAACATATGTCTGCTATCCAAAAGGTCAGCAGTTCAAATCCACCAGGCTCTCCTTGGAAGCTCTGTGGAACAGTTCTCCTCTTTCCTATAGGATCGCTATGAGTCAGCATCAACTCAGTGGTAATTGATCTGTGTTTTAAAAAATACATATTTTGAAAAAGTTGAATGCCCGTGGTAATAGTCCTTAAATACTACTTTGGGCACATTAAAATAAATACATTAAATGTATGTATTTAGGACTTCATTTTTGCCATGGACATATTCAACTTTTCATAAATTATATGCCAGCCAAGCCTATACATACTGTATATATTATATATAACATCTAATAATAGCTTGATATGTTTTTATAATTACGTAATTTTTCTTTTTCATACTGTATTAACTTTATTGACTTCAGTTACCTGCCTGTGTCCTGCAACTCTTAGTTTTTAGCACATATGTTACCCTACCCACAAAAATCATTCTTAGCATGCATTGTTTATTTCAGAAAGGAATCTAATAGATGTAGCAAAGCCCAGGAAATACATTTTAAAATTGAGGACAGACAACATCTCTCAGCTTCCTTGTAGAATCCAACATCTGATAAAGCATTTGCATCTGAGGCCGATGGATAATCTTATGATTTCATCTAAGTCACAGAAATACAGACCTGTGTGCCTAGCATGTACTAGCAATCACAATTGACTTTGCAGGCAATGAGAATATCAGGAGGAGCTCTGAAATAGACAATTTGGAAAGAGCAGATTTAAAAATCAATTTAAAGAGTTCATATATTATATGTAAGAAATGACTATTTCTTATCAGCACAATGCAGCTTCTGTTTGTGAACACTGTGGGAGGTTTCTGACAGTATGGGGAGACATTTTGAGTCCAAATGAACTGCTTTCTGGTTTTCTCAACTCAATACTTTAGCAAAGTCAAGATGACCCTATTAATATCTTCAGTCCCATGGGCAAACCTTTCAAAACTTTCTTCCTAATCATTGAGTTCTGCCTATCATTTCATCATGGCGTGCGCTAAGAAGATTCTAGCCAGTGTCCAGAAGTGAAATTATACCAGTGCCGGGAGATTTTTCTAACACAAGTGAGAAACCAGCAGACGTTTTTTGTTTTTATTATTTGAGGCAGCTGCCCTGAAGAAGGAGAGAGTACCATCATTGGGCTTCTTCTTCCTTCTGAAAATGATGACATTGCAAATATATTCAGAAGAATTCTTCTAGGTTTTCAAAGACTTTTCACATTTTCAGGAAATGTTACTAAGTGGGCTAATCTCAGCTTTACCCACTGCCATAAAGTCAACTCTGACTCACAGGGACCCAGTAAGACAGTGAAACTACCCCATAGGATCTCCAAGGAGCAGCTGGTGGATTTGAACTGCCGACCTTTGGAAAAGCGGCTGAGCTCTTATCCACTACACCACTATACCTCCAGTCTCAGCTTTAGAAGAATATTATCCTAATCTACAGCTGTACACACAAAACTCTATTAAATTATCTTTATTGTATCTTTCTTTTGACTAAGTCTGTCATTTCTACCTGTGGTTATCAGACAGAAAATTGCAGAGCTGATTGTGAGCTTTGTTTACTTCCTGAATACAAAATCTGAGCATGGGTTGTTCTAGAATGGTGCAGGAGCAGCAATACCAAGATGTCATTAGGCATTCAAGATTTTTAGAGTTATTGACTACGACATCCAGAGGAAGAGACACCATCCTCATGCTCATTGTTTGGGTGATCCAGTGGCTGATGGATCCCCAGACATCAAATCTATGTCATCATTTAGAAGAGGAACTGTGTCAAGTTGTAAAAGAAAGATCAACTAAAAGGTCTCTTCTATTGTAAAGGACGTAACTAAATGCTCCCATCAGAAACATCTGCTGACAGTTAACTGGTCCTCACTATGCAACAGGAGCAGCTCCAGTTGCAAGGATGGTTGGGAGATATTGACACCCCAAATAAATTGGAGTTCTATTTATAAAAGCAAATGGTAGACTCAAAGTGGAAACTTAGCAAAGAATGTCTGCCACTGTGTTCAATATGATATATTTAAATTTCTTTTTATCAGGGCCTGAATACTATGTTAGATTTATAACTGTTTTTTCCTTATTACAGAAAGTGTGTGTGTGTGTACATATGGAAAAACAGACAAAATCTATGTGTGAAAATTAAATTGTCACCATTATTCATTATGCGTTGTAACTTTTGTTTAGCAAATCATGTTTGTTCTTATTGCCTCTAATATTCTTTTTTACCTTCCTATCACACCCAGTGGCTGTGACTGCCATGCACAATGTAGGCAGTTCAAATCCACCAGATGCTCCTTTGGAAATCAGTGGGGTAGTTCTACTCTGTCCTATAGGGTCGCTATGAGTTGGAATCAACTCCATAGCAATGGTTTTGTCTGTTTGTTTGTTTTTTCCCCTGGTTTAACGATGATCTGAATTGTCAAGGTTAAAAGCAGTACCCCTGGGAATGTGGCTGCTAGACCTGATACTGCTCCCGGTCATAAATCATTATTGAGGTCAACTCTTTGGACAGAAATGGATTAGACTTGGGGACAGAGAGTGACCATATCATGTGTGCACTTTATGGTTCTATGCACGTATAGGGCATCGTCCTACTGGACTCTTACTAGATGGGAGTAGAGAGGGTGGAGAGGAAGGGACCGGAGATTGTTTAGAGGATATGTAAAACGGAAAGGAGGACTGTGCTGTCACTAGGCAAGGAGAGCAGAAGGAGCTGCAGATTGGCAGGCATGCAAATTTAAATTGGATTGTACACTTTCACTCAATCACAATTAAAAAAGAAAAAAAGAAAAGAAGGTTAAAAGAGAAAACCAGGAACAGAAATTTCAAAAATTATAAGGCAGACTTTGGAGTTTTTTGCACCTATTTTTCTTTTCATCCTACAGAGGAAAAATGATACTAAGAAACATAATAGAGAATACATTCTACTTCTTTTAGTGAATATTAACCTGTTTCCATAGAGTCAATTCTGACTCATAATGACCCTATAGGACAGAGTAGAACTTTCCCGTAGAGTTTCAAGGGACATCTGGTGGATTCGAACATGCTGCTCTTTTGGTTAATAGTCATAGGTCTTAACCACTACACCATCAGGATTTCCAAATCATTGTTAGGATGCCGCAGATTGGTGCAATTTTGTACAATATAAATGAATGAGGCAAGTTAGAGTTACTGTATACCTTTATAGTATCTTAAACTGGTACATTCTAATTATGCACCAAATATGGTCATGAAACACTTCAAAAAATGACAAGCCAAAACAAGATGTGCTGTAAGGTTTCCAAAACTTTGACTGTAGGAAGGAATGCAGGCTATCTCAATAATTTTTACATTGTTTATTGAAATTGTAATGTTTTGGATATATTCAATTTAATAAAGTATACTACTAAATTCACTTTTAATAGTGTATTGAAAGTGACACTTGATTGTCATTACATTTCTATTGGACAATGCTGTTCTAAATCTTTTAGCTCCTTTTGGTCTCCTCTATTACTGTGGATTATGGAATGGGATAGATTCACATTAGAAGAATAAGAAGGAGGCTTGCACTGACTTCAGAGAAAGCACCAATGGACAATGAACTTTTTTTTTGGTTTCTAAGGCAAAATTTTCCAAAGTTGAGTCTGATTGTAAGATTTACTGCTGATGATTTTTAATAACACAGAAGCTGCTCTTGAGATCCTTTTTCCAGGTCAAGGGGAGGTATCAAGATTTATGTTTTTAGTAAGAGACCAGCTGAATTTTCTGTCTGGTAAGCTTTGGGAACCACTAACATGGTAAGAAATAAATGCAAACTTCTATGAGTTGATTTGAAAGTTAATTTTTATTTACAACATGTGTTTTATTATACTGGTGACCAAGCCAAGCCAAGTGCCGTCGAGTCGGATCTGACTCACGGCAACCCTGGTGACAAGTCTGCAAAAAAATCTAGTGTGTAAAATTCTGAGGAAGAAGCACTAGGATAACATTCTTTTCTATTTCCATATAAAAATAGCACTGATTTCATGTATACTTTAATTGTGACCTCATTTAACCCTAAAACAAGCTCTACTTGTAGTAGTCACATACACTGAATCATTTCTGACTCATAGTGACCCTATGTATAATAGGACAAAACACTGCCTGATTATGGGCATTCCTCAAAATCAAGTTTATACTTGAGCCCGTTGTTGCAGCCACTGGGTCAGTCCGTCTTTGTAAAGGTCTTCCCCTTTTTCTGACTCACTGCTTTACCAAACACGGTGTACTTCTCCTGGGACTGATCCCTCCTAATAGCCTGTCCGAAGTACACACAGTGAAGTCTGCCATCCTCACTTCTTCCAAGACAGGCCAATTTGTTTGTCTGGCAGTCCATGGTGTATTGAATATTCTTCACCAACACCCTGATTCAGGGGTATTAATTCTTTTGAGTCTTCCTTATTCGTTATCTAGCTTTCTCCTGCATATGAGGCAATTGAAAATACCATGTTTGGGTCAGGAACACTGTGGTCCAGAAAGGGATATCTTTTTTTTTTACACTTTAAAGATATCTTTTGCAGCAGATTTGTCCAGTACAGCACATCGTTTGATTTCTTGACTACTGCTTCCACGGGTGTTAACTTTGGACTTGAGTAGAATGAAATCCTTGACAGTTTAATGCCATCTCCATTTATTATGATGTTGCTTATTAGCCCAGTTGTGTGAGGATTTTTGTTTTCTTGACGCTGAGATGTAATCCATACTGAAGACTGTGTGGTCTTTGATCTTCATCAGTAACTGCTTCAGGTCCTGTTTCAGCAAGCAAGGTTGTATCATCTGTGTAATGTAGGTTTTTAATGACTCTTCATGAAATCCTGATCCAGGCTCTTCTGCATATAGTCCAGGTTCTTGGATTCTTTGCTTCTCATACAGTTTGAATAAGTATGGTAAAATGATACAGCCCTGACAACACGTATTTCCTTCTTTTAAACCACGTAGCATCCTCTCATTCTCTACTGCCTCTTAGTTTATGTACAGATTCCTTGTAAGTAGAATTAAATGTTCTGAAATTCCCATTTTTTGCAATATCATCCATAATTTGTTATGATCTACACAGTCAAATGCCTTTGTCTAGTCAATGATAACACAGGTAAGCCTCTTTCTGGTATGCTGTTCTTTCAGCCAACATCCATCTGACGATAATGGGATTATCTGTGGTTCTATGTCCTCTTCTGAATCTATCTGGAATTTTTAAAAGTTTCCTGTTGTAACTATTTCTTAAACTATCTTCAGCAGAATTTTACTTGTGTGTCACACTAGTGATACTGTTCAACAATTTTCACATTCAGTTGGATCACATTTCTTTGAAATGGGCACGGTATGGATGTTTTCCAGTCAGTAAAAACCCTGGTGGCATCATGGTTAAGATCTATGACTGCTAACCAAAAGAGCAGCTGTTCAATTCTATAGGCCACTCACTGGAAACCATTTAGGTTAGTTCTGCTCTGCCTGGTAAGGTCACTCTAAGTTGAAATCAGCTCAACATCAATGGATTTGACTTTTGTGTGGGTTCTTCTGATCAGTTGCCAGGTAGCGTCTTCCAAATTTCTTGACATAGATGAGTAAGCACTTCAGTATTTCATCCATTTGTGAAACATCTCGGTTGTTATTCTGTCATTGCCCTTGTTTTTCATGAATGCCTTCCGTGCAGCTTGGACTTCTTCCTTCACTACAGTCAGTTCTTGATCATATATTACCTCTTGAAATAATTAAATGGTGACTGATTCTTTTTGGTACAGTGACTCTGTGCTCCTTGCATTTTGTTTGATGCTTCCTGTGTCCTTCAGTATTTTGCCCATAGAATCCTTCAGTAATGCAACTCAAGGCTTGAATGTTTTCTTCATTTCTTTCAGCTTCAGAATTGATTGGGTTCTTCCCTTCTAGTTTTCTTACACAGGTCTTGACTCATTTCATTGTAATACTTTTTCTTCTTGAGCCACTTTTTAAAATCTTGGGTTCACCTTCTTTATCATTTCTTCTATTCATTTTACCCGTTCTACATTCAAGAGCAAGTTTCAGAGTCTCTTCTGACATCAATTTTGGTCTTTACTTTCTTTCCTGCCTTTTTTAATTACCTTATTTACGCTTTTTTCAACTATGATGTTCTCAGTGTCATCTTACAACTCGCCTGATTTTTGGTCATTGGTGTTCAATACATCTAATCTATTCTTGAGTTATCTCTAAATTCAGATGGAGTATACTCAAGTCCTACTTTAACTTTCATGGATTTGGTTTGATTTTCTTCAGCTTCAACTTAAACTTGCGTATGATCATTTTGTAGCCTGTTCCTCAGTCAGCCCCTGGCTTTGTTGTTAGTAATGATTTGGCATTTCTCCATTGACTGTTTCCACACATGTAGCATATTTGATTTCTGTGTACTCCATCCAGTGAGGTTTATGTGCATAGTGGCTGTTTATGTTGCTGAAAACTTGTATTTGCATTGAAGAAGTTGTTGGTCTTGCAAAATTCTATTATTCAATCTCTGATGTCATCTCTCTCATCAAGGCCATGTTTTCCAATGATGAATCCTTCTTCTTTGTTTCTAGCTTTCACATGTACAATAACCAGTAATTACCAGTAAATGTTTAATTGATTCCAGATTGTGGAAGATAGTAAAAATCTTCAATTTCTTTATCTCTGGCATTGGTGGTTTATGTGTAAATTTAAATAATACATTACCTGGTCTTCATTTTAGGCCTATGGATATTACCTTATCATTGACAGTGTTGTACTTCAGAATAGATCTTAAAATGTTCTCTTTGATGATGAATGTGAAGCCGTTCTGCTTCAATTTGCCATTCCAGCCATGGTAGACCATATGATGGTACCAATTCAAGATGACCAGTTGCGGTCCCTCATAGCTCATTCATGCCTAGGATATTGATCTTTATGTGTTCCATTTCATTTTTTATTATTTCTCATTTCCTTGAGTTTGTACTTTGTACATTTTGTGTTCTGATTACTAATGGATGTTTGCAGCTGTTTTTGCTCATTTTGAGTTGTGCTACATCCGCAGATGAAGGCCCCAAAAGCTTTATTCTCTCGATGTCATTAAAGTCTACTCTATTTTGAAAAGGCAGCTCTTGCACAGTAGTATTTTGAGTGCCTTCCAACCTAAAGCGCTCAAGTTCCTGCACTGTATCAAACAATATTCTGCTGCTATTCATAAAGTTTTTCACTGGCCAATCACCTTTTAGAAGTAGATCGCCAGGTTCTTCTACCTAGTCTGCCTTAATCTAGAAGGTCCGTGGAAATCTGTCCACCAAGGGTAACTGGTATTTAAAATACTGGTGATGTAGGTTCCAGTACCACAGCAATATGCCAGCTACTATGGTATGACAGACCAATAGATGAGTCAAAGAAGCTCTTTCTAATTCACATAAACATCTTCTGGTCCTAATTAACTGTTATAAGATGATACTGTATTTAATAGAAGGAATGCATTTTAATAGTAAAATTAGTGTTCATTGTACATTAAAAAAAAAGTGCCATCTAGTAAATTTCAACTCAAAGTAAACTTACAGGGTGGATGAAAAGTGCCTCATAGAGTTTCCAGGACTGTAAATCTGCTTGGGAATAGGCTAGCACATCTCCTTTGGAACAGCTGATGGGTTCAAATGTCTGATCTTTCTGTTAGCAGTTGAAAACTTAACCCCTGTGCCACCAAGGCTCTGTTTTTTATAGAGCTCTTGTGAAATAGCAATTCTTGCAGGGGATGGCACTAGTGCTGGTGATACTTATGGGATTCTCAAAACAGAGTGAGCAAAAGTGTTGATAAAGTAATGTTGGGCTACATATTAACACTGGTATTAGTTTGCAAATGAGAACAAGTCTATCTGCAAGATTTTTTATTTAAATACTGTCTGTTACAGACATGATATTTTTCTGGTGTCTAAAGCACTCTTAAAGTGATCTCTTCTATATTCCCATCTTGCAGATCATGGGCAGTAAGTAGAAAAGACATGCCACAGGTGCTTTGGCCAAAAGCTGATTTACCTGGAATGAATGGCTCGTTTTGTATGACATCCTACACTCTTGAGTGGCTGCCCATTTTTTCTCTGGGTGTCTGTCATGGCCATCTCACTTCTCATTAACATCTCCACTTGATAGGCAAGAGAGGAAAGTTTAAATGTGGTCTCGTCAGTGTTAGTACACTCCCGGCAGCTCTGGGGAAAAATGGTAATAGGGTGGGGGAAGCTTATGTCAGTGGTGAGATAGTCAAGGAGATCCCATTGTTCTTCTGCTTGTTCAGTTTATAAATGAAAAACTGAGGCATAAGGGAACAAGAGGTCAAGGTCATTTGGTCAGAGCCAAGTCTCTGAATCAGAAATAGGTGGCCTTTTTTAAAATTTATTTATCAGTATTATAAGGAGGCAGTTTGGACTGAATTGGATTGAATGGATACTTACTGATTTATACATTTAATATCTATGACCATGAATCTTTGAGAGTAAGCAGTATTCATCTTCACAGACTAATGTATATTTGAGTCCACCCAGTAAAAATTGGCAGTAACCTGTTACCATATGCAAACACTTATATTTACAATATATTTACATTCATCCTTTGGAATGGTGCCCTGGTGTCACAGTGGTTAAATGATGGGTGATATGGCTGCTAACCAAAAATTGGTAATTCAAATTAATCAGCCACTCCTTGGAAACCACTCTGTCCTCCAGGGTTGGTGTGGGTTGTAATCAACTGCAGTGGGTCTGCTTTGGGTTTTGCTATCCCTTGTACTATACACAGAAAAAGCCTACTGGTGCAGTGATTAAGTACTGTCATTGCTACCCAAAAGGTTAGCAGTTCAAATCCACCAGGCACTCCTTGGAAACCCTACAGGACACTTCTACTCTGGCCTGAGTAGTTACTATGTGTCAGAATTGACTTTACAGCAGTGGGTTTAGTTTGGTTTATACTATACATATACAATCTCCCTCCTCTATTTTTCTCTCTCTGTCTGGTTCTCTGTCTCTAACGTACCCTACACAGCATACATCCTGATTGATTTAGTTTTGAAAAATCTCCCAGCTTTTCACTGCCACTCAACCAGAGATTCCATAAAGTTCATTCTGATTGGAAATCCTTATGAGAATTTGTATTTATAAGATGTTTTCAGGAAGTTATACATAAGAATCACCCAGGGATCTTGCTAAAATGTAAATTTTGATTCAGTATATCTTGTTGAAATGTCAATTTTGATTCAGTATATATATACATATATATGTATGTATATACACCTATATATTCATAATGTGTATATATATGTAAGTGTATATATATATAATGTATATAATATATAATGTGTATATATATATATACACTTACATATATATATACATATACATATGTCCAAATTCTCAGCAGAGAACTTTTTGAGCAATGCAAGTTCTTAGCAGGGGCTCAAAGTCCTAAACCTAACACACAACTTCCTCTTAAATGAGCTGCGTATGACGTTGCTCTCTTACGTCGTTCATACACATTAAGGGGATGGCTCGGGGAATAAAGGCTGGGTAGAAACAGCTTGAAAATAGAAACCCACTCAGGAATTTGAACACTTTAACCATTATCAGATTGGTCTTTTTCCACTCGACCTTCAGAGTCAGTAGGAATCCAACAGTTACTTCTGTTGCGCGCAAGGATATTTGGTTGCCTGGGAGTTCTGGTACCACATTGGCTAAGCATCTGCTAAACAAAAAGTAAACTATGAGGCGGTTCTGCTCTGCCCTATAGGGTCACTGTGAGTAGAATCAACTGGAAAGTGAGCTTTTTAATGGTGGTGCTAGAGCCTGAGCGGCACAATGGTTAAAGTGCTCGTCCACCGACTGAAAGGTCAGCGATTCAACTCAGTGGCTAGCTGCTCTGCGGGAGGAAGATGTGGCAGGCAGTTTACAGCCTTGGAGACGCTGTGGAGCAGCTCTGCTCTGTCCTGTAGGGTCGTTATAGGTCAGAGTCATCTTCCAGCAGTGAGTTTGGTTAGACGGTGGCACTTGCTTTGACGACATTGTTTGCTCCTTATAAAATAAATACATAAGTAAATAATAATAAAAAGAAAGGAAATACCCACTAACTGTGATGCAAGTGGAAGCCCTGGTGGTATAGTGGTTAAGTACTACATCTATCAGACATGAGGTCGGCAGTTCGAATCCACCAGATGCTCGTTGGAAACTCTATGGGGCAGTTCTAGTCTGTCCTATGGGGTTGGTTTATGAGTCTCAGTTTTCTCGATGGCAGTGTTTCTCTGTTTGGTTTTGGTTTTTTGGCGATCTTAATGTCTGCTGCATTATTTGTTTGCCTTCTCCTATGCAGAAGGCCCTGAGCAGCATTCTGCCTGGAGGTTGAATATTAGCACTGTTTGCAGGCTTTTCAAATAATGAGAGAAAATGTCTGTTTTCAAAATTCATGGCTTATTTGTTAATTTGCAGTGTGATTTCTGTGTTAGTATATACTTGGCAAAACTCTTATTGATGAACATTTCCATTAATGTTTATTAAAGCAAATAAACTAAAATGTCATGTCTAAAAGTGAGACAGTGAACCAAAAATCAAACTTTAATGACTAAAATCCGGTATTGGAACTCCTGGGTCTAGGCTCTACCCAGCAATAGTCAACAGAACTTTCTTTTTTTTTTTTTTTTTAATTTGATATGACTGAGTGAAAATGTACATTCCCATGTAAATTTACATGCCCACCTATATGCAGCTTCCACTGCTCTCCCTGTCCGGCGACAGCACACTATTCCTCTCTGCTCCGTACATGTCTCATCCTCCCAACAGTCTCCTTTCTGCTCCTCTCCACCCACTCTCCTTCCTCCAGCCAGAGGTCAGCAGGCTGATACCCTATAGATGCATAGAACCATAAAGTACATACAATATATGGTCACCCTGCATTGCGAAGTCCAATCCATTCAAGATGATGAAACTGGTACCCACTAGCCATATGTTCCTATGGAACATTTGAAATATGCCTAGTGCAACTGGGGAATTTACAACTTTTTAATTTTAATTTTAATAGCTCAGTGTGACAACTGGCTACCATACTGAATGGTGAATGTTTAGTCTAGACACTTCTCAAGATTTTGTTCAAAATTTAATTTCTAAAATAATAATGATTGTTTAATTTTCATCCTGATTTCTACTATTACTTCGAGTAATAAAGTAACAGAAGTAACTAGTATGAGACAATGAAAATGATACAGATGGAATCACCTTGAACTTGGAACATTTGTAACCTTGGGCAAATTAGTTAACCTCTTCAAAGGTTAGCTTCCAAGATATTTTAGATTTGTAGAATGAAGTTAATAGTGTAGATGAGAATTTAAAATTGTTTAAATTAAGTACACAATGAATAACATGAAGAGGAGGTCTAAGATGAGTTGCCCAGAGGGGCACAGCCACGGCTCTTAAATGAAAGGTAGGGATTTGAACTCTTGTCTTTGGAAGGTATATAGGTACTTTTAATGCTTTGAGAGCCTTTTGGGCAGGGTTTTGGAGATGGAAAATCTCATCACTTCCTCTACTTTTCCATCATCTCTGTCTTGTGCTGATTTGGCGTTCCCTGTAGAAGTTGAAACACTTTCTAGTCGATTTAATTTCTCATCACCATTGGTAACTACCATCACCATGTGTGTTCCTTTTAACACACCATGTGTTTTCCAAACAGGAACACACCAACTTCACAGAGGATAATAGGTATGAACAAAAGGCATGAGGTTTATTTTTAAAAAACTGTTCTATTTACTGAAATAACCACATCAAACACATTTTAATGTTTTTTTAATGTTGTTTGTCATTGAGTCAAAAGCAACTTATGGCAACCCTATAGAACACAGTAGAACTTTCTCACTGAGTTTCCTAACCTGTAGTCTTTATGGGAACAGATCGCCAGGTCTTTTATCCTATGAAGCTGCTGGTAGATTTGAACCACCAACTTTTTGGTTAGCAACTGGGTGCTTAAACTCTGTGCCAGCAGGGCTGTTATAATTTAATCATAATTATATTCAAATAGTTTTGTTGTAGGTAGAAATATACCCTAGTTTTATAGTACCTTGTGATGGTGGTAACTTATCACTACCTAGTTTACAAGTTGATGAAGTCCTTTCATTTGGGATTTGGATGAGTTCCGATGAGATTTCTAGCAAAGATTCCTTCATTGTCTAAGCATGAAATGAAACTCTTATGTTACTTGACAGCATTCCAGTTGATGTTGAAGAATACTGCCTTTCTCCGTCGAAAATGACAGCACCACAATGAGTATGGTCCCAAATGAACAATGATTAATTATCCCTTGGGGACCTGTTAAACAATTTTCGCCATCTACCAGTTTGTTTTCGAAGACTCTTAGGATAAATGGTTCCCAGCAAACCATCTCTCATATGGAGATAGTCAGAAACCACTTGAATTTATCCATTTCCAGGAAGCCTGAAAAATGGTGAAGCCTGAGGGGATTTTAAAAAATGCTTTGTTTCTTGATGTGCTGTCTGGGGAAGTTAGGTTTCATTCAAATTATGACGGAGATGGTATACATTTCTTTTCTGTCCTGGATCAAGCATGGACTTCTCCTTGGATTGTTTTTGACTCTGTTCTATATCGTTTTAAAGAAAAACAATCTTTCTCACTGAAAAACTCAGCTGAAAATTGAAACTTTTCAAAAGGGTCCTTTAGTATGGACTGTTTAAGCTTTCTGCTAAGGTGTAGAATGATCACTGATTTCCAATGCTTAAAGCATCTTAATTTTAAATAGCAATATCTGTGTCTACTCTTACATAGAAATAAAAGTCTAGACGATGTTTTTCGATAACTGCTTAAAAAATCTAAATTTGAGAATAAAATTAATTTTAAAGACTGTGGTTAAAGCTGGAAACCCTGGTGGCTTACTGGTAGAGTGCTGTGTCTGCTAACCAAAAGGTCAACAGTTCAAATCCCCCAGGTGCTCCTTGGAAACTCCATGGAGCAGCTTTACTCTGTCCTATAGGGTTGCTATGAGTTAGAATCAACTCAGCGGTACTAGGTTTTGGTGTGGTTATAGTAGGAACCCTTGTTCTCCTCTCAGAGCCTGTCAGATTAATTTTACCATTTTGGTGTATCCATCCTCCCTCCTTATTTTGTTCTTTGCTTCTAGCTCCCATCTCTGCTTGTGACTTGGGAGGACTCCTCCTGGCCTCCTGGAACTACTTAGCCTACAGCTACAGAGGGCTGGAAGTATGTATCTGTCCTTTTTGCTCCCTAATGAATTCTCTAAGAATGAGCATCAATTCTTTGTCTCTGTGTATTTGGAAATAGCAGTGCTCAGTATGTATTTGGTGCCCAAGTATGTCCAATGAATTAATGTAATCTCCTAGAATTTACTAGTACAAAGTAGTGAATTCTGAAGACTAAAATATATTTAAAATCATAATTACCTGGTCTTATGGATTAAATAGTGTCCCCCCAAATATGTGTCAACTTAGCTAGACCATGATTCCTTTTACAGTGTGGTTGTCCAACAGTTTGTGATCTGATGTGACCGTCCTATGTGTTGTAAATTGTAACCTCTAGGATGTTAATGAGGTCAATGGACAGGATTAGGTTGCATGGAGAGTCAATTGCTTTTGAGACGTAAGAGAAATCCAGCAGAGAGGAAAGGGATCTCATTACTACCGCACAAGAAGAGCTAGGGGCAGAATGTTTCCTTATTACCCAGAGTCCCTGTGCTAAGAAGCTCCTGGACCAGGGGAGGATTGATGACAAGGACCTTCCTCCAGAACTAACAGAGATAAAAAGCCTTCCTCTGGCGCTGTTATCCTGAATTCAGACTTCTAGCCTCATATGCTGTGAGAAAATAAATTTCTGCTTGTTCAAAGCCATCCATTTGTGATATTGCTATTATAGCAGCCTTACATAGCTAAGACACCCAGTAGCAGTATATATTTACTACATAGGAGACTTTGATGTAGCAAAATGACTCTTACAAACTATAACGTTAGATTTCTATCAAGAAAGCATGGAAGCATAATGGAAACTAACTCTTAGTGTCTCTTTCTTACAATAAAAACTTGCCTTTATTTAGGCCTGATGGTTTTTTAAGCATTTGACAAACATAATGCTATTTACCTCCCCAGTAGGTCTTTGAGCTGAACAGTTTTTATCCATATATTAGAGATGAGGAAATGAGTGCTTAGAGATGCAGTGGCTTGCCCAAGTTCACAGACACTGAGGTGGAGTTTGACTCTACCATGACAGTATCCTATAGTGTGTGTTCCTGTGGTCTCCACTGTAGGAAGACCACATTTTAATGCAGTTGTCCTTTGTGAAGTTCTCTGCCTGTCATCCATTTAGCATGGGCAACATAAACTGTATCAGCATATAGTTTATGTCATTTCTGCTATATTTAGAAGCAGACTAGTTTTTCAGCAAGATAAACTGCTGGTTGAAGCACTTTGTATTGTTTACTCAAAGATGCCTGTTGCCTAAGTGTTGCTTTGATTCTGTGCTTCTGAAGGGACTTAGAACCTTCTGCTCCTGGCATATTATGCAAATAAACAAGTTATTTTGAAAACAAGCATGGAAAATCATCTCAGAAGGAGTAATTGTGAACCAGTTTCCCTCTTAAGCAATAATTGGAATAAATTATTAAGAGATAATGTTTATATCAATGAATGAAGCTTGAAGGCTTTCTTATTTTCTAGTTTTGTTGAAGGCAGTGTTTAAATATATGCTAAATAGCTCAAAAGTGTAAACTCTTAAGTTGTAATCTGCTTCAGCTTAATGGAAGTAATTTTCCTGAGCCATAGATTGGATTTTTATACAAAATTTTCTATAGCCTGTTTGAGGAATCTATTGCAGTCTGTTTATACTCTTACAAAAGTAGAACAATGTATTATTTCTCCTTTGTGGAAAGCTACCATTTCTTTATTTTTTGATGTTTAGGAGACATAAAGTCCTTATGGATTATTTGTCTTTTAAATCATCCAGCTTCAACACTTTTAAAGAGAACAATAAAAACAATTTTCTGTAGTTCCCAATTTCAAAATGGCAAATAATGATTTTTCTCCCTCAGGGTGAGGTAATAGGTATAAAAAAATATGAGGAGAAAAAAAAAAAATCAATGGTCCTATCAGAAGCTGAGAAGCTACTGATGATCTAGAAATTTCCAGTTATTTCAGGAAGCTACAAAGCTAATGCTATCACACTGATAGAGAGTAATATTTGCTGAATGACCTGAAACCCAAACTGGCCAGTACTGAGTATTATTAATGAGCAGGTTGTCCTGAGACAGTCACAGAAAAGCACTCAGAGTAGAATTGACTTGCAGACTGAAGGGGGATGGTCTGTAGATACCCAGATATCTTTAGTTGTCTAGAGCTGCTATAAATATCATACCCCAAATGAATAGCTTCAACAAACAGAAACTTGTTCTCTCACGGTTTAGGAGGCTTAAAATACACATTCAGAGTGCTAGCTTCAGGGGAAGACTTTCTCTCTCTGTCACCTCTGGGGGAAAGTCCTGGTCTTCATCTTCCCCAGTCTTGCAGCTTCTTGATGTGGGGTTGCTGGATGCAAAGGACGTACACCATTCCTGGCCTTTGTTGCTTGATGGCAATGAGGTTCCTCTCTTCTCTGCTTTGTTGTCTCTCTTATATCTCAAATTGACATATAACCTGGTCCACTAGATTGCAACTTGCCTCGTTAATATATCTATATCTAACACTGCCTCATTGACATCATAGGGATTAGGATTTACAACACATAGGATATTCACATCGGATCAAAAGTTGTAGACAACCTCCCAGTGTTGGAAATTATGGCCTACCCAAATTGACACACACCTGGGGTGGGGGATGTAATTTAACCCATAGCACTAGAACTGTACCAGTCTGTCAAGCCCCAGGCACTGTATGAGCCGCTTGTATAGCTCCCAGTTCACTCCAATATGGTCCTTCTATCAAATGAAATGATGGCTTCTCCACAGTAGCTTCATCATGTGAGTGCTTTGGCCGGGTAAAAAAGAAAGTAGTTCCTTAGCTAAGTTCCAGCGACATGAATTAGAAGTTTATACTTAAAAACAGATAAATGAAAAGATTGGATGAGTAGTCAAAAACTTCTCAAAAAAAAAAAAAAAAAAAAAACAAAACTCAGAACCAGGTGATTTTATTGGAGCATTCTTAACATTTAAATAAGAATGAACTTATGGAAGTGGAGGTAACACTTCCAGACTGAGGCCAGTCTTGTACTGAAACCAGAGCTGGATAAAAACATCAAACAAAACTATACACCAGGGGCCAAGATGGTGGAGTAGGCAGACACTTCCTATAGTCCCTATAGACACTTCTTACAGTTCCTATCGATGATACCACCTTATTTGCTGGAAATGAAGAAGATTTAAGACACTTACTCTGAAGATCAAGGACCACAGCCTTCAGTATAGATTGCCCCTCAACATCAGGAAAACAAAAATCCTCACAACTGAACCAGTAAGCAACATTGTCATAATGGATAAAGGATTGATGTTGTCATGGAATTCATTTTACTTGGGTCCACAATCAACATCCTTGGAAGCAACAGTCAAAAAATCAAAAGACTCATTGCATTGGGAAAATCTGCTGCAAAGGACCTCTTCAAAGTAGTGCCTGACCCAAGCCATGGTGTTTTCAATCACATCATATGTATGTGAAAGCTGAACCATGAACAAAGAAGACAGAAGAATTGGTGCCTTTGAATTGTGGTGTTGGAGAAGAATGTTGAATGTACCACAGACTGCCAAAAGAACCACCAGATCTGTTCTGGAAGAAGTACAACCAGAGTGCTTCTTGGAAGCAAAGATCGCAAGACTCTGTCTTACTTCCTTTGGATATGTTGTCAGGAAAGATGAGTCCCTGGAGAAGAACATCATGCTTGGTTGAGTGGAGGGTCAGCGAAAAAGGAAAACTCTCAATGAGATAGATTGACACACTGGCCACAACAATGGGTTTAAGCATAAAAACAATTGTGGACATGGCACAAGCCTGGGGCAGTGTTTTGTTCTTTTGTTCACAGGGTTGCTATGAGCCAGAACTGACTTGACGGCACCTGACAACAACAACAACATCCTGAGCATCAAAGGGAAGGTTGAGAAATGAGACTGAGTGACATGAAAGGGAGAATAGGTCCAGCACTACCCCCCAGGACTGGCCAGACCTGACCCACTGGGGTTGGCTGCGCACAGTGTGGTGAATGGGACAGTGGCATTGAGAGTGTGTCCTCCTCAGTGGGAGACACAGAGTCATGGAGAGTACCTTCACACCTCCAGGACAAGTGACAGATGGCACTCCATCATCAAAAGCTAGGTGGCTTGTAGCTAACCTACCAGGCTGGGATGTAAAACTTTCCTTGGGGATAAGCCTTTGTGCCTTCTCCCAGGGCTTACTCTTCCTTTCTTTGCACTGCTACAAGCTTTGGAGTCTGACACCATTACCTGAGCAAGCCCCAAGCCATACTCCTAGACTCAGAGAGGGAACAGTTTAACAAAAAGGGAAAAGGGAGGGGGGAAAAAAAGATCTACTAACTCTCCTGAGCCAGAAACTCATAGCAGAAATAGTTCCTTCAGCTGGGATCATATATAAGGGGACACGATTTCCTCACAGACACTCCAGACAGCTGTCAGCCTCCTACCTTTCTCAACAGCTGCGGCCAGGTACCAATGCCAACAGCAGTCAGCCCTGCCCATCTAGAACAGTAGGGGAGGACCTGTACCACACACTTGGTAACTGACTGGACACCTGAGCTGAATCCATAGAAGAAAAGTAAGCAGACTCACAAGCACACATGTCTGCTAATACCTCTAACCACCTGGTGACAGGGCATTAGAGCTTCACAGGGAGCAATAACCAAACTATCACGCATGACCAACCTATTGGACATTTCAAAACAAAATAAATCAAGAAGCAACATCTCACCCCAACAAGGTTGGCCATGATCCAAAAAATGCAAAACAACAAATGCTGGAGAAGCTGTGGAGAAATTGAAACTCTCCTACACTCTTGGTGGGATTGCAAAATGGTGCAACCTCTTTGGAAAGCAATCTGGCGCTACCTTAAAAAGCTGGATATAGATATACCATTTGACTGAGTAATTCCACTGCTCAGAATATATCTTACAGGATCAAGGCCATTCACACCAACTGATACATGCACACGGATATTCCACGTAGCAAAAACATGGAATCAACCCAGATGCCCAACAACTGAGGAGTAGATAGGTAAACTATGGTATATATACTCAGTGGAGCACTATACAATGATAAAGAACAATGATGATTTTAGGAAACATAACCTGGTTTCAATTGGAGGACATTATGCTGAGTAAAAGTGTCAGTGACAACAGGACCAATACTATGTGAGACCCCTGTTATAAGAACTTGAAAACAGACTCATGCATAGAAGAAAAAAGTCTTTGACAGCTGCAAGGGTGGGGAGGGAGAGAGGGCGAGGTGGGAGGGTTTAGATTAGATAGTTGATAGAAATTTGGTTGGGTGAAATCTGTGACAGCACACATTAGAAAGAAGATCAATATTAACTGGACTTCAACATAACATGGTTACTCCTCCCATCTCAATTCAATATTACCAGGACAGAGTAGCTGGGACAGGGGACCACAGACCGTGTTCTCAGTGGAATTCGAGGGCAACTGGCACAACTAGCATTTTGCTAAGAGAGCCTTCTGCATCCCACTTTGGTGAGTGGCATCCGGGGTCTCAACAGCTGCCAAGCTGCCATCTGAGGGTACAGCAAATGGTCCCAACTCAGCAGGAATGGATGCCCACCAAGGACCAAAATGACATGGGGGAAAGAGAACCCGGAAGACAGACAGACTTGCATGAGGGGGTGACCACATCGACTTCTGACTGGAAGAACCGGATGTTGCCCGGCCACCACCCATGATAGCCGTGATTCAGCTCACTGCTCACTGGCAACACAAGAATAAAAAGGGATGCACCCTGAGATCTCCACAAAAAAAATGCAACTGATGGTCCAGGGGCCTCAGAGTTCCTCCAGGAGCATGGCCACTGGCCCTGATGCTGCCCCTGTCCATAAATCATAATGGAGGTCAACTCTTTGGACACAAATGCTTGCACTTGACGATACAGAGTGACCATATCGTGAGTTCGTTTTATGGTTCTCTGCATCTATAGGATGTCATCCTGCTGACCTCTAACTGGAGGTGGGGGAGTGGGTGGAGAGGAGGGGATACAAGGATTGTTGGGAGGGTGAGACATGTATGGAGCGTAGAGGAAGAGTGTGCTGTCACTGGGCAGGGCGAGCAGTGGGAGCCACATATAGGTGGGCATGCAAATTTAAATGGGAATGTACATTTTCATTCAATCATAATAAATAAATAAAATAAAAAACAAGAAGCTAGAGCACAGTAGGCAAACATAAAATAAAAAATACAGCTTACTGATGACTTGGAGAAAACAGTCAATATCAAATCACTTAAAGAGGGAGAGCATGATGGCTTCAGAAATCTCCCAAAACAAACAAGGAAGAAATTTTTCAGGCGAAGACAACGTCCTGTAATTATTAGAGGTCAAATACAAAAGATTAATATTTAGAATTCTTCAAGAGATCAGGAAGGAGATGATATAAAATGCAGCAGAGTATGATGAGAAATTGAGCACGCTGCAAGAAAGCATATAGAGATGAAGTAGAAATTCAGGAAATTCAAAATAAAGTTATGGAATTAGACAACTCAATAGAAAGTGAAGGGAGCAGAACTGAAAAAGCCCACAGCTAATACTGTACTGTGTGGTGTCCCCTCATGAAAAAGATTTTTTTTCAGTGAGCAAATGCTTGAATAGACATTTTTCCAAATAATATATACAGATGGCCAATAAGTATATGTAAAGACAGTCATTGTCGTTAGTTACTAGGGAAATACAACTCAAAACCACAAGGTAGTTCCACTTCTCATCACTAGGATATCTAAAATCACAAAGTCTAATAATAATGAGTGTTGACAATGAAAAAAAGAATTGGAACACTTGTACCTTGTTGGTGAGAATGTAAGATGATACAGCCACTGTGAAAAAGACTGTTGTGAATCCTCAAAAAGTTATGCATAGCATTTCTACATGATATAGCAATTCCTCTAATAGGTATATATCCATGTATACGAACAAAAACTTATATTGGACTGTTCATAATAGCACTATTTACAACCACCAAAAGCTGGAAACTGTACATGTATTCATCAACCAATGAGCAGATAAAAGGTGGTACATACATTTGGTGAAATATTAGTCATGAAAAAGAATGAAATACTAATACATGCAATGACATTAATAAACCTCAAAAACCTTCTACTGAGTGAAAGAAGCTGGTCTCAAGTGTTCACATATTTTATAATTCCATTCAAATGAAATATCTAGATTAGGTTAATCAATAGAAACAGAAAATAGATTGGTGGTTCCTAGGAGCTAAAAGGAGGGTCTAATTGAAATGACAGCTGAATGAATAGTAGGTTTCTCTTTCCAACAATAACAATGTCTGGTAACTAGAGAGAGGTGTTGATTGTACAGCTTGTGAATATACTAAATCCCACTGAACTGTACACTTACAGATATTAATTTTATGTTGTTATGACTTTTACCTGAATAAAGGCGCAGTGTGGGATGCAGAATTCTAAGATGCCTCCCAAGATTTCCACTCCCTGTGCACACACCGTTTATAATCCCTTCTCCTTGAATGGTGGCAGAAGCCGTGAACATGATGAAATATCACAGTCATGATTGTGATGAAATATCACATTGTGGTGACAAAGGGAAAAGAATCTGATGAAGTTTTCAGGTTCCTAAGTTTGCCCTGGACAGCAAATTTAACGGTTGGTGGTTGAAACCAACCCAGTTTTATTGTGAATGAAAAGCCCTGCAGCTATTCTACTTCCATTAGAATGAGAGCCAAGAAGACCCCATGGGGCAATTGTACTCTGGAGCACATGAGGTTCCTATGAGCAGGAATTGACTGGACAGCAACTCATGGCAGCAGCAACAATTGAGGTACCTAAATAGTTGCCATCTCTCAAAAGAGAGATTATCCCGGATGGGGCTGACTTAATTAGGTGAGCCATTCAAAAGATGGGAGGCCATAGCAGATGGTGTGATAAACAGAGGAAAGTTTAAAGTTGCTAAGGGTTTCATTTTGCTTGGATCCATAATCAATGCCTGTCGAAGCATCAGTCAAGAAATCAAAAGATGTATTGCCTTGGGCAAATCTTCTGCAAAAGATCTCTTTAAAGTGTTGAAAAGCCAAGATGTCACCCTAAAGACTAAGGTACCCAGACCCAAGTCATGGGTTTCAATTGCCTTAAGTGTGTTCCAGAGCTGGACGATGAATAAGGACTAAAAAATTCCTTCCTTGGAATGATAGGGTTGCCCCCAAAATATTGTATATACGTACCATGGAGTGCCAGAAGAATGAACAAACCTATCTTGAAAGAAGTACAGCCTAGATGGTCCTTAGAAGCAAGGATAATGGGACTTCATCTCATGTTCTTTAAACATATTATCAGAAGGGACCAGTCCCTGGAGAGGGTACAGCACACTTGGTAAAGTGGGGGGTCAGCAAAAAAAGAAGAGGACCATCAGTGGGGTGGATTGACACAGACACTGCAACAGTGGGCTCAAGCATAACAACGGTTGGTGGGATGGTATGGGAACAGGCAGTGTTTTGTTGAGTCAGAACCAACTATACACTGCCTAATGACAACAGTAACAACCACTCATCCATTCATAGTTCTCTATGTGCTAATTTCAATAACAGCAGTGACATATTTCACAGTGTGTCGCTGTTCTCACTGTCTCTACTCACCCTGTAGTTTAGATGATCTGTTGTCAGTTGGAAGCCATATAGATAATTTTTTATAAAAACTCGGTGCTGAAGGCAGCCATTGTTAGTCGAGCTAAACTTGTTTCATTTAATAATGTTTTGGTTCAAGGTTTAAACATTATTGTTGAGCGATAGGTCAAGTTCACCCTCACCTCAATCTCAGTGGATCCAGTCTCCATGTGAATGGTGGATTTCTCAGAAGTGGATCATCAGGCCTGGCTTGTGAGGCACCTCTAGGTAGATGCACCTCCAATCTTTGGGTTAGCAACAGAAATTTGTATGACCCAGTGCCCGGCCACCACCAGTGATAGCCACGATGGAGCTCACAGAGAGGAGTCTCACTGGCAACACAAGAATAAAAAGGGGTGCATCCTGAGATCTCCACTAAAAGATCTCAATTGATGGTCCAGCGGTTTTGGGGTTCCTCTGAGAGCATGGCCCCCAGCCCTGATGCTGCCCTTTCCCATAAATTATAACAAAAGTCCACTCTTTGGACAGGAATGGATTGGACTTGGCAATGCAGAGTGACCATATATTGGATGCACTTTATGGTTCTATACATCTATAGGATATCATGCTGCTGACCTCTGGCTGGAGGAAGGAGAGTGGGTGGAGAGGAGCGAAGGAGGCTGTTGGGAGGATGGGACATGTATGGAGCAGAGAGGAATAGTGTGCAGTCACCGGACAGGGAGAGCAGTGGAAGCTGCATATAGGTGGGCATGTAAATTTATACAGGAATGTACATTTTCACTCAGTCATATTAAATTAAAAAAAAAGAATTCTGCATTAAATGTATGTCTTAGCTACTTCTTGTTGTCTTTGTGGCTACCTACCATCCTTTGCCTTCAATGTCTTAAATATTAATGCTTATTTTTCCAAAGAATATTTTCTGTCTGCCATTCAGGATGCAATGTGTTTCTTCTCTTACCATGCTGTGTGGTCCTCACCCCTTACACCATGCTGGCTTGCCTGTAATTTGACGGAGGGGTCATGAGAGAAGTCTTTTTTTGTTGCTGTTTCTGTTTTTAATTGTCAAGTAACCAGAGTCAGGATTTCTTGCCTCAAATCTACTGAGTGTTCGGTACCTGTAGACATCTTGTTCCCTGTTTTATTTTTCGTATCATCTTACCACCTTCCTCTCCCATAGAAAGAACACAGTCATTTGGGATTATCTTTCCTGTTTCAGCAGCCAAGGGAAAGGATTTTTTTTTAGCTTGTTTTCTCCGTGGGTGGTATCAAAGGTACATTGTCTCCCTCCGTGTCAATTATTTTCAGACCCAGCTTTCCTGGTTCACACTGCTACCACTCTACCAAAGTGGAGCAGACGTTAGCGGCCATGTATTCTGTCCTCAGCCAAGTGTCTGGCAGTGGCCACTAATAAAACCATCTGTTACTAGGGTGACTCCATAGCCTGTCACTGCTAGAATTTGGAGAGGTACAGACTTTCCAAGCTCTCCTGTTACTAGAGGGCCAATGGGGCCCCTGAGGCCTACAGCAACTGTGTACATTATTACATGAAAAAACTGTGATGGCTTTTCCATTCACACTGGGTGATGTTAGATCAGGCTAATACTTTTGCATGAAAACTATACCTGAAGGGTGAGCTGAGGACAAGAACTGGAACGCTCAAACTCAAGCACTTAATTCTTTGCCTTGCTTTTTAATATTTTAATTTTGTGTTCTTGAAGCAGCTTATAGTGACAATCTGATGCCGTACTCAGTACATGGTAGATATGGAATATGCAAGTGTGAACTAGCAAAACAAGTCTTAGGGAAAAGGATGGAAGAGGAATGAGTATGTCATGAGCATGTTCAATTTATCAATATTTTGTAATTACTATTTAACTTGATTTTCATAATAACATTATGTGATGTGTGACATACTCCCATTCTTCAGATGATGCCCAGTGAGGCTGACTAGAATGAGTGGGATCGTACTGTAGTAGCAAGTGGCAGAATTGGGCTAGAAGTCTAGGACTCTTGTGTTTCAGCTGTTCTCGTTTCTATTTACATTCCCAGAATGCATCATTATTACAGCAGCAGCTGCTGCAAAGATGATCATTTCATTTTTTTAGATTTTTTTTTAATCATACTTCAGATGAATGCTTACAGAACAAACTAGCTTCTCATTAAAGCAGTTAGTGCACATTTTGTTTTTATGGCATTAGTTGACAACCCCATGACACATCAACACTCCCCCTCCGTGACCCTGAGTTCCTATTACCAGCTTTCCTGTCCTCTCCTGCCTTCTTGTCCTTGCCCCTGAGCTGGTGTGTCCCTTTCACCTCATTTTGTTTTATGGACCTGGCTAATCTTTGGATGAACGGTGGCCCTCGGCAGTGACATCATTACTGAGGTAATAGGGTACCGTGGGGCCATATTCTCTGGATTTCTCTAATCTCTGTCAGGCCCATTAGTCTGGTCTTTTTTTGTGAGTTAGAATTTTGTTCTGCATCTTTCTCCAGCTCAGTTTGTAATGTCATTGTTTTGATATCATCTGTTGAGTCCCTTGGAAACCCTCCTGGTGTAGTAGGTAAGTGCTATGTCTGCTACTCAAAAGGTCAGCAGTTCGAATCCACCAGGTGCTCCTTGGAAACTTCATGGAGCAGTTCTACACTGTCCTATAGGATCACTGTGAGTCTGAACCGACTCAGCGGCAGTGGGTTTGGTTTGTTTTTTTGGATGAGTTCCTCACCTCTGTGTCTCTATGTACCATGGCCAATATTCTGAGAGTATGAGGAAAATGCCTTATTCTCGTTTGTAAGGTACACACAAGGGTTTACATTCTGTCCATTTTCCTGCTTGGGTCAAGCGCTCTTCAGTTCAGAATTTCTCATTTCTCTCCCTTCTCATCCCCACACTCTGCTCCCTCAACTTGACAAATTGTGTCAATGGCAGAGAAGGACAAGGGTTGGCAGGATGCCTTCCTCTGTCATTCAAATAGACTCATCTACTCCCTTATTTGTTATTTCTGTTATACTGCCAGTACCAGTTTTTTTATGTACCTGGTCACTCTTTGTGCCTCTCCTGGCATCTTCTTCCATGTCATGTTCTTGATCTTAACAATTTTATAGGACTTCTTTGTTTAGTGGAATAAGTGATGAAGTATAGGAAGAATAGCCAATAAAGCCTTTCTACTTTTCATAACTGATTTGACTCCATTCCAATGAGATATTATAGGGAAGGAAATAGGTAATCTTTTTTTTTTTTTTTTGACAGTTTTGCAGATGAAAACGTCTCAGTATCTGTGACTTACCCTGATGGTGGATCCATGACCTCATGCTAATATAACCTTTATCTATTTTAGTGACCTTGTCAAGCTCTTCTCAAGATTCCTTATACCATGTCATACCTATTTATTGGATGTGCCCATCTCTCCTAAGGAGCCCTGATGGTACAAGAGTTAAGCTCTTGGATGCTAATCAAAAGGTCAGTGGTTCTAACCTAGTTGCTCCATGGGAGAAAGATGTGGTAATCTGCTTCTATAGGTTAGGGTATTGGAAACTCCATGGAGCAGCTCTTTCCCATCCTATGAGTCAGTACAAGCTGGAATTGACTCAACAGCAATGGGTATTTTGGATTTTTTAATTTGTTTGTTTTATCTTTCTCTAGATACTGGTGGCATTGCCTTTTAAATACCATGTCTGCTGATCTTTTGGTCAAATCCACCAGGCACTCCTTGAGAACTCTATGGGGCAGTTCTACTTTGACCGATAGGGTCACTATGAGTCAAACCTGACTCAATGGCAGTGGGTTTTGTTTTAGATAGTAAACATACTTTGCACAAACCATTTCCAAAGCATTCCTAAAACCTGATATCTACTGTGCTCCCATCTCTTTGCCACTCAATTCATATATTACATAACATGTCTTATAATCTCTGTGGATCTTGGATTCTTCATCTAAAGGAGCTTGGCCTTATATAGCAGTTTGAACTGCGCTCTGGAGAACTTTATAGGGCAGTTCTACTCCAACTTGAACATGCACTTGAATCACCTACAGTTCTTGCTAAATTGGAGCCTTGATTCACTAGGTAGGGATACGTCCCGGTAATCTGAATTTCTAACACGTTTCCAGGTGATGCAATACTGCTGGTCTGAGGACCATATTTTGAATACAAAGAATCTGTGGTTTTTTGTTCCCTCCATCTATGAAATGGATTGTGGATATCATTCACTACAAAGATGGGCATGGGGCTCTTTAGTTTTTGTTTTAATCACTACCTCATCTGATTCTTACTAAACTCTATAGAGTAGATAGATAGTCAAAAGTTTTTGCCTGTTTAACAAAGGAAGAATCTAAGGCTTGAGTGCTTCAGTGGCTTACCAAGTCTAGTTAATGTTACAGAACATGCATAAACTTGACGAGCTGAACTTCTGATTTTCTTTCTGCTATGTCACACCAGCATTTAATCTAAATAATAACATTGACCTTTAAGGTGAGAATATTGTACAAATCATCTCACTTAGAAATGATGGTGGTTATGTGTTTGAAGGCTTAACCTAATGTCCTAAAACCACCCTTCCCACCCCGGAAATTGGGTATAAATTATTGTTTGAATTACGCAAGTTTATTTTTCTCGATACAGCTCATAGAATTAGTCAGATTCTTAGTGAGGTTCTTGCCAATCAAAAAGTTTATGTACTTGTCAAGGATCAGCTGAAAAGTAAATAGTATGGAAAATTGAGGGTATAATTTTTAAGAGGAAGAAAGGAGTTCATCTGGCATCTACTACCTTGATTTTCCAGATGGAACAGTTCTTCTGATCTCAAGATTCCAGATACACGGCTTTGCTGGGAGAAGAGAGACATCTCTGAAGAGTTAAAAGGACAGGAACTTATTGACAAGGCCTCTCTTTGACTGTGAATGCATATCTGTATCCCAGAACTGGACACCTAGTTCAGGATCCTACCAGTATCAGGTGCCAAGACGGTCCTTAGCAGTTCAAAGATGCCATAGACCAGAGATCAACAAACTCTACAAAGGACCAGACAGCTAACCGTATAGTGACTAAGAGTTCAACTGCTACAGTTTGGCCACACAAATCCAGCAGGTGCTCCTTGGAAACCCTGGTAGCATAGTGGGTTAAGTGCGACGGCTGCTAGCCAGAAAGGTGGCCAGTTCAAATCCACCAGGTGCTCCTTGGAAACTCTATGGTGTAGTTCTACTCTGGCCTCTAGGGTCCCTATGAGTTAGACCTGATTTGATGGCAGTGGGTTTGGATTTTTTTGTTTTGTTTTTTATAGGGTTGTTGCAACCCCTTGTGGCATAGTGGTTTAAGTGCTATGGCTGCTAACCAAAAGGTTAGCAGTTGGAATCCACCAGGCCGACACTCCTTGGAAACTCTGTGAAGTTCTACTCAGTTGTATAGCATCACTATGAGTTGGAGTCATCTCCATGGCTGTGGGCTTATAGGGTTACTATGAGTTGCAATTAACACAACAGCAATCAGTTTGATTAGTAAATATTTTAGGCTTTTCAGCCCAAATGATCTCTGTTGCAACTATTCCACCAGGACCCTGGAGCCTGAAAGCACCCATAGACAACACGCAAACAAGTGAGTGTGGGTGTATTCCAATGAAGAAATAATTATAAAACAGGAGGCTGCTCCAGTTTAGCCCCAGGGCTGTAGTCTGAGAACCCCTTCAAAAGACAAATGTTAACTTTCCTAGAGGAGAGAGTGGTTTCCCTGAACCCCTCTGTAAAAATGCCGCAGTTCTTAAAAAATCAAAAAAACAGCCCCAATGCCGTCGAGTCAATTCGGACTCTTAGCGACTCTACTGGACCAAGCCAGAACAACCCCACGGAGTTTCCAAGGAGTGCCTGGTGGATTTGAATGGCTGACTTTCCGGTTAACAGCCATAGCACTTAATAACTGCCCCCTTCCAGGTCTTTCAAAGAGAAAATGAGAAATGATTCAACTCAAGCCCAATATGTAGCCTGCAGGTTGTTAATACCTAAACTTTCTAAACATTGCTTTAGTTTTCAATTCTAATGCATTATGTTAGAAACCATTAAGTAATGAAAACCATCAGAGTAGCTAAATGTTTTGTAAAATATCCCCCAGGGACTTGAGTTTAACCCTGGCAGAGTTTCAGAATTTTGTCCCCAAAGCAGAGGGAAAGTTGAAGAAGCTCAATTTCTTGTCTGGGGATGGGAGTGCCTCTTAAAAACTTTCCACTGAAAACCCTGGACTTAAGTGGCCAATTATCTGCACAGATGACATTTCAGTCGAATCTCCCTGTTCAGTCACTGTGGCCTCAAAGGCAAATGCTTTTCATTCCCTCTCGTCTGTCCCTGTGCCGCTGTACACCTTATGACTGTATGTCTCAAACGCTTAAGGAATATTTGTTTTTCATTAAAAATGGACCCTCATGAGATTAAAATAATTTATGGCTGGAAACAAGGCAATTACTCTATTTGATCATGTCTTGGAAAAGACTTAAAAAGAACCTCTACTGTGCTCTTTATACATACTTAGAAAAAGAACAGAAGACATACACTAATGCTTATACAGTCCACGTTGACCTTTATAAAGGCATCCACTTCCTGTGAAAAGTGAGTCTTAGAACTGGAACCTCTGGTCGATTGGGAATGAAGTTGTTTGTTATTCTGAAATACTGGAGTGGCTGCACCGTGCACATGCCACTGCTGCTATGAATATCTTCGTATTGGCTTACTCTCTGCGTGTGTGTGTGTGTTGTTATTTTCTGGGTCCTTGTTTTAACATATCTGGCAATTTGGGAAGCATAAAGAAAAAATTAAATAGGCTCAATGGACATACTAAAAAAATCCTTCACACCTATCCAAGCTATCAAGATTTCACATTTTAGAATTCACGGTTTTTACAAAGATCTTTCTTTCAGAACTTGGATAAATGGGGAACTCCTTAAGAAAGTCTGAGCAGATGCCTAACTCACATAGTGGAAGGAGAAAAGTCAAGCATAAAAAAGTCGTCGTCTGCCAAGGTTTAAATAGCAAGTTGTGCATCTACGGCAACAATTTTCCTTGAGAAAATCTACCATATGCTTGGTATGAAGTCCATCTGCAAATGTTATACCCAGATGCTCACACACCCTCTCCTAGAAAAGCCCTATTCTGGCTGCACATCTTCTGTGCCCCGGAGAACTGATAAGTGATCAGCATTTTTCCCCCTCCATTTCTTCTTTTTAATAATATTTTTCATTTTCAGGGTTATACAAACATCACTGTAGAAAATGTGTAAACTTATAAAAACAAAGCTATCAGGAAGAAATAGTAATCATGCCAAATCTTATCTGCATTCATTTTGCATAAATAAGATTATACTATGTGGACATTTTTCTAATTCCTTCCCCTGTTGAATATACATTGATGGACCTATTGTTTCTTTTCCAAGACTGTCTGTTTTAATGGCAGCATGATAAGGATTGACATTTTATTTATCTTTATGAACTACTTTTTATTGGGGAAAAAAGAGCCATGTGTTCCTGACCTTAAAAATTAAAAATAAAAATAAATCAGCATATTAAACAGTTTTGAATTAAATGTGAATCTTCCCCCCTGAGGCTTTAAGTCACTTCGTCACAAGTCAACACTATTGGTTGCTGAATAAGGTGTCCTCCCAAAATTTCTCTGTGCATCCACAAGCATAAGTATGTTCAAGTGTATGTGTGTAATTATGTTGACAAGCTTCCAGCTCCTTCATCCTAGTACCTCCCTTCCTTCTCATACTTCTTCTATACTTTACCAGCACTGACAAGTTAGAAGAAATCCAGAGTTCATGTACATGAAGATCAGAAAATATTCATCAGTTGCATCCAAAAATCGATTACAGTATTTGCAGTAATGCAATAAAAATGCAACAACCCTACTAAATAAACATTTTGGATTTTTTGGTTAGCATTCAAATTTAATTTCCTTCTTTTTTAAGATTTTATTTTAAGCATAAACATGAAAATCAAGAGTATTCAAAAGACAAGCAAGCAAGGTTCTTTTCTGACCTTGTAAATCAATGATGTTGACTTTTATTGTTTGGAAAATGAGAGCTTTATTTGCAATAATGCCATTAAAACTCATCTATTAAGGTTTTCATATTTTTCTTAATTTATCTGTTTAACAAATGAACACATGCCCACAGTTTGAAAGTCAAATAATGTGTTAAGATTTAGATCTGCAACAAAACCCAGAATTGTGCTCTAACTCTCCTCACTCCCACGTCCTGCTCGCCACAACTTACCCATTTTAAGTCTTCAGCTGTTTCTCCTGGGTTTTAGCTTTTTATGACTGATAATAAAAGTGTACTGTTCTTGAGCAATCTATTTCCTTTCAGACAGTATGTATTGAATTCCTAAACTGGAATGCCGCACTTATACCCTCTCCATCCTCCAAAGATAATTAGAGCCTGAATTCAACTGAGTCAGTATTTTCTGCTTTCTTTATTATGCTTTTGAACATACTGTTCATGATGGCTTCCAAGTCATGGATCGCAATTACGTTGATTTTATTTGTCTTTTTCCTAAGAGTTGAACATTGCCTAGGGTTTTAGGAATCCTTTTTTCCATATCCTCCATTGGCACATGGTCTAGTGTGTTAGAGATGCTAGTTGATCCCTTCCCTTCTTTTTTTATTCCTCCTTCCCAGTACTGTCTGACCTACTGCCTTAATCTAGACTGGCTGCCTTCTAGGCTCTTGGGTAATTATTTTATCACAGCCCCCCATTGACCATTACCCTAGAAGACTCTGACCTTCTAGAGGGTGATAGATTTCTCTGTTTCTCAAATTCCAAGTTTCTTCCAGCATAATTATTCCCTTCTTTTGTGGTTAAAAGCTCAGGCAGCTAACCAACACAACAGCAGTTCGAATCTATCATCAGCTGCTTGGGAATCCTATGGGGTAAATTCTATTCTGTTCTATAGGATCTCTGTGAGTCAGAATTGACTCAGTGGCGATGGATTTGGTTTTTGATGAAGTACCTCATGCAGTAAAGAGAAAGAGTACACAAGCTAAGTGCCAAGTGCCGTCGAGTCGGATCCAACTCATGGCGACCCCACAGGAGGTCCTTTTTGGAGGAGCATTTAGTATCTGAAAGTGTTTTTACTCTAACTTCATACTTACACAATATATTTAATGTGGACTCTGTTTCTCCTCTTTTCAGTTATTTGGTTATTGGTGGGCCCTATCTGGATGTGTGTACTTCTACTTGAGTAATTTCTTTCTTTTTTTTTTGTGGATAACTTGCTTCCTTTTTGTGTGTGCATGATCTCCTTGAGCGGATGACAGATTGTGTAAATCAATGGCCTAATTTTATTATCATTTCTCTCCGCTTTTCTGTCTAATTATCTTTTTTATTTCTACTTGGTATCCTTGTCGTTCTCATTTTTATTTCTACACTTTGGCAAATTTTCTTAATTTTATCTGCTAATACTTCCATTGAGTATAAGATTATCCCATCATAATTTTGGTAAGAACTAGGACTGCTAACCAAAAGTCAGCAGTACAAATCCACCAGCTGCTGCTGGGAAATTCTATAGGGCAATTCTGCTCTATCCTCTAGGGTCACTATGAGTCAGAGGCGACTAGACAGCAACTGGTTTTCACTTTATCATAATTTTGGACTCCCTGGGTGGTACAAATGTTTAATCACTAATCTGCTAACCTAAAGATTGGCTGTTCCAGCTCAGTCAGAGGTAATTTGGAAGACAGGCCTGGTGCTTCGCTTCTCAAAGGTCACAGCCTTAAAACTCCTATAAAGTTTGGCTTTGCAACACGTAAGATCGACTCAATGACAGCTGAGTTTTTTTGGTTTATCATAATTTTAATTGTCTAGATTTCTCCTCTGATTACTCTTTCTAGTGAAATCCTCCTGTTCTTTTTAATGGGTACAGTAGTGACTCCTTGTTCTGTGAGGTTATTAATTATTGCTTAAAAAAAAAGTCTTCACTGTCAGCTTTGTATTTATTTCCTTTGATTTTTGGCTTTAATTTGTCCTGATAGGTGCCTTTTGTGATGAAAGCTGTCTGCAAATAAGGAGTGATCTTTCTGTCCATCCTTATTTAAGAATGAGATCTTAAAAAGTCCATGGCAGAGCTAATGGGGTAGAGACTTACACTGTAACAGGATGGGTGGAAAGCTGGCTTTTATCTTTATGGTTCCCCACATTCAGAGTCTGAAGGGCAATGTTCTTGGATCTTTCTGCTTCTTCTGGGAAAGAGCTTCTAGTCTCCTGCAGGAGAGAGCACATGTGTGTGACTGGCAGTGTGCTGGATGCTGGTGTTTGGGTGATGGGTAGGAGGAGAGGGCTTGGGGGTTGGGATCCCATTTAGTTTCAGACTTTCACTAAATTCTTCCATTTTTATTTCATTTCAGGCTCTTATAGCCCCCGTAGTCTTTGACTCGTGTTCCCCCTTACAGGGGTTTCAGGTTCGTTTTCTCCAAGTTGGATCTCCTTTCTTCAGCAAAAAGTAATGGAGCAAAGTTACGTGGTTGCACCATGTGGAGAGGCTTTCACTCCCCTCTTCCCACACACACCTTCTGAGACAGACTCAAAGTCTAGTCTCTCAGCCTGTAGATGACCTTGAGAGGCTAATAGCCTAAGCATTTAGACTTTCCCCCACCCCCTAGATACTAGTTCAGCATACACTACTTTCCTTGGCAAGGTCTTTTTGCTCCATTTCCTTGCCATCTTTCCAAAATGAGATGACATCACATATTTATGTTGTTGTTGCCTCTCTTGTTTCATTTGTCTTCCTGGACTAATACATTTTGGATTCCTTGCTGTCATGTAAAGTGTGGCTTCAGGGAAGAATGAAGATAAGCATGTGTGCTCAATGTACTTGTTTTCTTACTAGGTTTAAATAAGCGTAATAGATTATTTCTTTGTTGTGTGTGTGTGTGTGTATGTGTGTGTGCTCACACACACACGCAGCGTGCATGCTTTAAGCACAATTCCTAAAATAACATAAAACACTGCTCCAGATGAGCTTAGGAAAATCTATTCAGATTTAGCTTGGGAATTTGTTTCTGGTTTAAAAGATAAGGTTCATTTATAATAATAATAATAAAAAATATCTGTTTGGTTCATTCATTAGCATATGTCCACAGACATGGTAAAGCTTAATGCTGAAAAAATTACTTAGACACAACTTGGTTTTATGAATTACCAAATAGGGAATTATAAATGGTCTTATTATTGTGTCGCTGCTGATGCTATGCTGTTCTGGAACATAGTGTGTGCCCAATGGGAGGTATTCAAAAATTGTCTTTTTTTTTTTTTTTTTTTTAACCAATAGCCCAGCAGAGATTGATTCTGAAATAACGTAGTGACTAAGAAAGGAGGTGTGGTTTCAGGGTACTGGGAATGAGAGCAAGGTTTCTGATGAAAGCTTTTTGAATAAAAAAGTGCCTCTTGCTGGAGGCACTCTATCCCATTTGCTGTGAATTGTGTATGTTTAAAATCTGAAATATGCCAAAGTAAACAATAACGATAAAAAAAAAAAAAAGAAAGAAAGCTGGCTTCCTGAAGAACTTCTGCACTCTGAAGCCTATTTTGCTTGGCTGTCTGGGAGTAAGAATGTCACAGCATTCCTGGTCAGGCCATTAGATGTGCTGAGGACACAGTGCCCTGTCCTTTCCCAGCTCAGTTAGCGGAGCCATATTTACCTTCACCAGGCAGGTAGTAAGGTTCTCTGCAACAAATCCTTGAAAACTAGTCAGAAAGAGCTGAATTTGAGTCTCATATTTGTGACGGAGAGGTTGAGTACTATAGCTGCTAGCCAAAAGGTTAGCCTTTTGAATCCACCAGGCGCCTCAGGGAAACTCTATGGGGCAGTTCTGCTCTGTCTTATAGGGTCGCTGTGAGTCGGAATCAACTAGAAGGCAAAAGGGCTTTTTTGTTTGTTTGTTTGTTTGTTTGTTTGTTTCTTAATCTGGCACTGAATTTCGGGCAGCTAAGCAGATTACAAACCTCTGAGGATCTCTTCATTGGTATAATAACAATGTCAATATTCCACAGGGATGTTATAAAGGTGAAATGAAGACAAGCGTGAAAAAGTCCCCAAGTCACAGCACTTGGGATAGACTGTATGCTCAATGCTATGAAGCACTTCTACTTTGTCACATGTGGTCGCTGTGAGTCAAAAACCCTCTCAGCGGCACCCAGCAACAATGTAGGCTCAGCAGTTCCGTCTTTTCTTCCTCTCTTTGTCACATCAAGGTCAAGGTTGATTTCTGCCCTGCAGCCCAGTACAGCCTCTATGGAAAATTATCACCCAGCTTCCATTTATATGCGTAGAGGCTCAGTAGGGAAAAACAGACAACTGTCACATGTAGTATAGTTCTCAGGTAGGATTATGTATATACTTCAATAGGTTCTGAGTATCCCAAAACGAAGAAGTGTCTTACTTATCTTCAAATTTTCTAGCAGAGTGCTATTTAGAGGACATATTAAAAAGAAACAAAAGAACAAAACCATTGCTGTCAAGTCAATTCTGATTCTTAGAGACCCTATAATACAGAGTAGAACCTTCCCAATAGGGTTTTTAAGGAGCGGCTGGTGAATTTGAACTGCCGACCTTTTAGTCGGTAGCCAGGCTCTTAACCACTCTGCCACCTAGTCTCCATTAAAAACAAAACAGGACAAACAAAAAACTTGTTGCCATCAAGTGGATTTCCAATTTATAGTGACCCTGTAAGAAAGAACAGAACTGCCCCATAGAGTTTCCATGAAGCCTCTGGTAGATTCAAACTGCTGATCTTTTGGTTAGCAGCTGTAGCTCTTAACCCTTACACCACCAAGGTTTCCATAAAGTATATACAACCCAACAACAAGGCACTGCTGCCAGGTCAATTACAGCTCACAGTGACCCTAGAGGACAGAACAGAACTGCTCTGTGGAGTTTCCAAGGAGCACCTGGTGAATTTGAACTGCCAGCCTTTGGGTTAGCAGACTCAGCATTTAACCACTACTCCGCCAGCATTTCCATAAAGTATACAGTAGGCCCTTAACAGGCATCTGTTGAGTTTCGTATTATGTTGTAATAATCCTCAATAGGAAAGGAAAAATAGCATGACACAGGGTGAAAATTCAGTATTCAGGTATAGCACAGACCAGGACACATATTCTACCTGACCTCTTAATAAGTTATGTGATTTAGGGTAAGTTAGCGAAGCTCTTTACCTCTCAGTTCCCACAACTCTGACCTCTTTGGCTTGTAGGGTAGACTAGACATGATGCCAAGGGCAGGGAGCCCATGAGTACATTTCTCTCAGGGTCTTTCTCGGGTGAGGTGGGTGAGGCAGTTGTCCCGGGCACAAAATTTACAGAGGTGCCCAAAACTCAGTAATCAAGATACATAATACTTTAATGCATTATCTTTATAAAAGCAAAATGCAAAAAAAGTCTAGGATGGATGATCTATCAAAGTTTTAAATGAAAATCCTGCCCAGTAGTAGTATGCCCGGTGATGCCATATTGCAGCCAGAGGCCAGAGGAAAAATGGGTAACACCGATCCTATATTTATTTTAAAATGTTTATATTTTTTTATTATTGATGTTTACATTACTATTTATTTTTTAAAATGTCCTGAAAGTACTATTTATCTTCATTATTGAGATATTGGACACCTCCTTCAATTTTTTGCTTCAGATGAGTGTCTCACTCTTCTCACCCAGGTTCTCACTTGATCCTATTTATGTATGTTTGTGCGTGTATACAGTGCTTAGTAGTAGACAGTTTGAATCAACTGTGCAGTTCCTATTTATCTGAAATCGATACACTAAATATTCATATTTATACCATGCAGAATAGAGGTGCCATCACCTCAGAAACTCCAAGGGCCAACAAAATGGTTAATGTGATTGGATTCTGCTGGCATTTTCTAAATGTAACACTGAAAGGGAGGCCTTTTGAGATGAATAAGAAATGAACACTGAGAATTAACTAGGAAGAGACTTCCCATTTTTTTAGAAGACTCACCCGATGGCCAATTCTAATTTCTTTTTAAGCAGGTGGATTTTTGAAGCTGTAAGAACATTTTCCTTCTTTATAGGCTGATTTTTAAACTTTTATTCTTGGCAGAATTTTCTTCCAGCAACTCAGTCCTAATACCCATAGTGCACTAAATGACAAACTTCCTGGAGACTGATAAGCACGTGTGTGAGAACCTGACGGCCGCTGAATTAGTCTGGCAGCACTGATAAGGCCACGCTGCAGTCTGAGTTCTGATAGAGCAAGAGGAACGGAAAAAAAAGGGGAAGAGGAAAAAAAAAAGCATTGCCACAAGATTTTTCCTCTGGAAGACTTGCTTACAAGCTGTATTTTTAGTCTTTTCATAGGAAGTGGTTGTTGATCAAGATATTTTAGGAAAGGTTTAACTTCCCCCAGCTATATTGTAAGCTTCTAAATAGTTCCTTATTCACATAAATATCCCCACATTCATAAGGGAAAAAAAATAAGCCGGCTTTGCTCAGGGCTGCCATTTTATTGTGTTATCACTATTTATTTACTTATTTGTTCTTTAAAGAGCCCATTGTAGCACACAGGTTTGGGCTTCTGGGGTGGTGCTCTTCTTGCATCCAAAAGACAGGTGAGGGACTCTGTGCTGTGGGAACAAGAACAGAGAAATTGCTGGTTTGGAATGCAGTGTGACGGAATTTCCAAGGGCTCGGTACTTGTAGATTAAACTGTGCTGTCAAGGTGTCTGAGGTGTTTGCAGGCAATTTTCTTGATTCATGCTCCAGATGGACAGACTACTCTGCAGATGTTTCTGCCATACGGTTGTGTGTGGTAACATCTAGCGTCCTCCTAGAAGACAGAGGGGGCTAGTTCCTGCCTATCTTGGAAGATTTGCATGGGAGATCTCTTCTTTCTCTCTTTGTTTCCCACTCTTCCAACAAAACTGCTCACGGCTCTCTGGGAGAGCTGAAACTTGAATATAAATCGATGGCATCCCTGGTCAGACTAGACCCTTTGCCCACAAAAACCTTGCTGTGTTTATGGTTTGTTCGCTGCCTACCTGGGGTCCTCATTTTTTTAGGTTTCTTCAGACATCTGTCTTTACAGTCAGAAAGTCACAGTATAGGAGGGTTCCTGGATGAAATTTATTAGAAGGATATGTGATTGTCTTCTCCTGATGATCCTGAAATATTAAGCTAAATATCACGTAGAATGGTGGTCAGTTGCCAATCATGAAGATCGAACAAGAACAGCAGGGCTATGAGCAGGAAACACAGTTGAGGCAGAAGAATTTTAGTTAAGCCATCCTATTATTACAAGTCTGAATGCAATTATTACTGCTTAGCAAATTTCCAGGTAAGAATAATTGTCTAAGATGTGATGTGAGCAGGTTAAATTAAGTTCCTACTCTACCTTCCTCCCTTTGCCTCATGAAACATGTCATGACCTGTATTTCTTTAATTCAGTGTATTTTATCATCTTCACCAAAGAGAAAGCAGGAAGCTTAACAGTTATCAAATACTTACAGAATAGGTAATAAACCACGTTTCTAAATGTGTTGTCTAATTTGATTTTCCAAAGAAAAATAAAATTACATTAGTTATGTATTTTATTGTGCATATTCATAAGAATATCCTCTCAGAGAGGTTAAATAGCCTGCTTGGCATCACATGGACACCAAATCTGGAGCAACTCAAAGGGAAACTGAGATTGGAAAAGACGGCACCAAATTGATTGAAGTGCAAAAATGAAAATAACCACAGTCTAGATAAAAAGCCTTGTATTAAAGGCTCCTTTGTCTTGAGGTAAGCAGTGGCCTTGACCTCTTAGTTTCTCAGGGTCTCAGTTTCCCCATTTGTAAAAGGAAGTCTTTCAATTCTTTGAAGATTGGATTGCCCCCAGGTGACAGACTCCCACTCTGGGTTCCACGCTTGGAGGTTTCATGTTGGTATCTCTTGAAGGCAAAGATTCCCATTTTGCCCTCCACTTGGCAACCCCAGACCAAAGCCATTGCCATCGGATCGATTCCAACTCAGAGTGACCCTATAGGAAAGTGTAGAACTGCTCTTTAGAGTTTCCAAGGAGTGCCTTTTCAATCCGAACTGCCAATCTTTTGGTTAGCAGCCATAGCACTTAACCACTACATCAGCCAAGTTTCCTCCGCTTGATAATGACAGTAACTATTTCCCTCTTCTTATTTACTGGCAGACTCTTGCAGAAACAGTTATCAATCTCCCCTGAAAAGCAGGGAAGTGCCTTCTCTGGGTACGTTATGCTAATGGTGCATTAGGTGATGAGAGACCTTCAATCTTTCTTCCCAGTCGTGAGCTGATTCCCTTATCATCACAGAGAAGCAGAGGATGTTGGGTAAATGGTACAGATGAGTCTCAGCCCTGGCAGAGGGACAGAGAAAGCTGAGAGAGTGAAGTGTCTTTTATTTTGATAGAGCCCATTATCGTTTTGTGGAGTCAAGATTAGAATATAATTGCTAGTTATTCCATTCCCATTTAGCCCTTGTAGTTTTCATTTTTATTGCGAAAGCTCCTTTCTGGGTCAAACGCCACTTCTGTCATTTGATTTCATCTTGACCTAGGGGCCAAAGGTCTACTTATAAGAACTTGTAATTCCAGTGAAGGAATGAGCCTCTAAACCCAAGCTGCTTAGATATTTATAACCTTACATATGATGAGAGTGCGAAGCCAAGTACCGTCAAGTCGGATGAGAGTGGGACTCATAATATTAACAAGACTTAAGTGTTTGTTCAATGGGTCTGGCTTATGTCATCAAGAACAGCAAGGGATCCTTAGTCACTGTCTGGCCTGAATTTATATGAGGTATTATTAGAGCTGGGACTCATGAAACACTTGTCCCAAAAGACTTGTAAAGAAGCCGTCATTCAACAAGGCTTTCTGTAAAGAATTATTTGTTTTCTCAGAATATTACATATCATATGAAAACTGAAGACTTTGAAACTCCCTGACATAGCTTTTGATACATTAAATATTTGTTGTACCCAGTTTGCTTCCAGGTGAAGCCTGAGAGCTTAAAATCATTTAGGATTTTGGGAGCATATTTTACACACTGTCTCCAATGTTAGATATCAAGGGGCTGGCCACCCATCCTACATAAATGAGAGAGTTTGGGATTTCTACCTGTTGTCCTCTTGACAATGTTTTCTATGGAAATGTTGAATTATTTTCTCTCATTTTGAAGTCTGTTCTTTCTCTTTTCTCTGCTTTTCAAAGAAATAGCTATCTAATCTCAAGCCTTTTCCTTTCTTTCTTACTCATTTTTGTTTCATTTTCATTAAGAAGAGTATAGTCAAATTTATCTCTTTCTTCTGGTTAGTACTCTTTGTTATAATCTCCACATTTCTTCTTTATAACCGAGGGTAAACCATGAAAATCATGGCCTCAGAATTTCTCACATGTGGTGCGTCTAAAATGCAGTTACTTCAAATGTTCACATCATATGGATGTCTTGGTATGATGGAGTTGGAAATAAACAACCAACAATCATACTACATGGGATCTCACAGGAAGGCTTTGATCTTTTCGTTACTCTTAGTATCTGAATAGTCTTACTGGTCACCTAGTTGAGAAGATTCCAAGAATTGTTTCCTCAGGTAATGGAGAACAAGGACTTACTTGAAGTCAATGCAATAGTATCTCCTTGAGGGTCCTGTGAGTTACCCTATTAGACTGACATAGAGAGTACTAATGGCTGCTAACAGAAAGGTCTGAACTGGTGGACATTTGAGTCCACCAAGAGATACCTCACAAAAAAGGCTGATGGTCTCCCTTCGAAAGATCAGCCATTGAAAACCGTATGGAGCATAGTTCTTCTCTGACACATGTGAGGTGGCCCCGAGTCAGAACTGACTCCATGCAACTGTTTTCCATTTTTTAGGGCTGCAACGGTAGACTCGGTACATTTGAAAGATACTGTGTGTCTTAATGGAAAACTTGGTGGTGTAGCAGTTGAGAGTTATAGCTGTTAGCCAAAAGGTCAGCAGTTCACATCCATCAGGTGCCCCTTGAAAACTCTATGGGACAGTTCTACTGGGTCCTATGTGGTCACTATGAGTCAGAAATGACTTGACAGCGATTGGTTGTTTTTTTTTTAGTTTTAGTTTTTGAGTGTGTCTTAATAGCATTTGTAAATGTGAACCTATCAGACCCTAAACAATCATAGACATCCTAAGAGAAGAAAAAGAAAATACTGAACAAATCCACTCTTAAAATTAAGAAAGGGAACATACTCATGTTTTTCAGTAAATGATACCAGCAAATAGTATGAATGTACATTACATCCATTTAGGGGAGGCATTGAGAGAGAAGGATACAGAGACGGAGCCAGTAGGGAAAAAGGTGAAGAAGAAGGGAGATTTCTGAGAACAACCAAGCTGTCACACAGGAGCCAGCTTTAGAAGTTGTGATGTTAATGTGCCCCATACCAAGTGTTCACTTTGGCTCTGAATACTTGGACAAGCTATTATTTTCTTGTGAAATACATGAACCCTTTCTCATAGAATTGTTAGAAAGATTAAAATACAGTAAACCTGCAGAAATTGTAGTATCTGTAAGGCAGAAAGAAACCTGTCAGAGAAGGAAAACTTCAGTGATTTCCCTAAATAGACAGCGATAGAGAATTGGCAAGATAACACCCTGTCAAAGGTGGAAAACTTGTGAGACCTGGATCAACAAGGCATTCTCGTCAAGTTCCAATTCTCACAAGTTTTACTACGTCCAAGCCAAGCCCAGTGCTATTGAGTCAATGCCGACTCATAGTGACCCTATAGCACAGAGTAGAACTGCCCCATAGAATTTCCAAGGAGTGCCTGGTGGATCTGAACTGCCAACCATTTGGTTAGCAGTCGTAGCACTTAACCACTATGCCACCAGGGTCTCCACTCAGACCACTGCTTAAAACAAACAAACAAACAATAAAAAAAAAAAATTGCCCTCTACTCGATGCTAACTCATAGGGATTCCATAGCACAGTGTAGAACTTCTCTGTAGAGTTTCCAAGGAGCAACCGGTGGATTTGAACTGCCAGCCTTTTGGTTAGCAGCCGTGGCATTTAACCATTACACCACCAGAGTAGGATCCACTAAATCAGAGATCATACTCAGAAACTAATATAAACATGTCTGAGATCTCACACTTCTAACTGGATACGTTCTTCACATCCAGTCCTGCCTATCGTTTTTTTATAGATTTTTACAGCCTCATATTCAGTGAACTTAAATTTAAAAGTGAGTGACTCTCAGAAGGTGCTCAGTAAATGTTAATTCCCCACTCCCTTCTTTCTCCAAAGTAGAAATCAAAGTCAGAATAATGAATTTTATTCAATATTCCAAAATAGCTGTTGTATAAAATCAGTGTGCTAAACTCATTATTTATGATAGATAATTTGAATGCCCTTTTAATTATATTCACAATTACGATAAAGCAAACATTATATTTTAGACCCTACAATTTAAAATAGCAATCAACCTTTAGTATTTTTATCTCATTTTTTTTTTTTAAAGCAGTAAAAAAGTAAATATATTACTCCACAGGTCCAAGTACATGTGTTGTAGGATATAAACCTTTGAATCATTTGGGGTTTGTGGTCTTTGAGACAGAAAGCAATTCGACTTGAATAATCTGCTTGGATTTTGTTTCATAGAGTATGTAGAACATCTGGAATGATTCTATCCTGAAATGCCCAATAGTGCTTAATGACACTGATTGCTTATGGCTTTGTCACTGGAGTCTAGATGGTAATGTTTGCAGCTGATTAATTGCCAGGCAGCTGTCTATGCCCCTGCCAGAACTGTGGCTGATTTTTTTCCTGTACCAGGCTCAGTGGTATGCCTCTGTTCATAGAGGCCACCAGAATGCCACATTCTGAGAGGAGCTGAAGATCATCTTCTTTTCCAACCTGGTTCCCTGTGGGGCAGATTTAAGTCTGCCTGCTGAAACAGGCTAAGTTTGTTGTCTTTAGAAAACCTGGGATATTAATAGGACCTAGTCCACATATAGTACTGTTCCAGACTATGTGCCAGACGGTGATTTTGTTTTATTAAAAGAGTCTTTTCATTGCAATTATTTTCCTTGAGTTTGCTAAGTGTTCATAAAAGAGTCGGCCACAAATGACTTAATTGATTTTGGTAAAACTGAGTCACAACAGGACAGTTGGCAGACAGTTTAGATTTTGAAAATTTTTCTTAATTACATTATAAAGTAAACAGGATCCTCTTCTTCTGCTGTAAGAAAGCAGAAATGATATAAATTATATGCTGTGCTTTTTCTGCCTCATCTGAGACAGGTGTACGTATAATTTTTTCTTTGATTGTCGATTTTGTTTTTCACGGAGCCATGCCCTGAATCAGAATTGTTTCCCTGCATCTTTCAAGAGCTGGTGGTGAGAGCTTCTCTGATTCACTGCAGAGTGCCTGGATGCTTAAATTACCCCAGCGAGATGAATAGGGAAGGGAAAGGCTTACTTTATTTCTTGACTCAAGCATCGCCACCTTTCTCCCAGTTTCTTTACATCCCTGTGGGTAGGGAAAAAGTGGAGGAGTTGGGAGGAGTTTTGAAGAGAAATGGCTAAGTGTGTTAAAGGGGAAAAAGGTGTCTTTGTGAGGAGAAATGTTTCTTTAAATGCTGGTAAACAGAGATGCTTCCAGTAGGAGGCACGACTTAAGAGCTGGTAAACAAGAACCTGAGAAGAATGAAATCACCTTTCCTCAATGAGGCACACTGGCTGGTTTCCTGCCTAACTGAGAAATACTTTAATTTTTGCACTGTGTAGGGTGTCGTCAGTAGAGGCTTGCATGTTGCTGTGATGTGGAAAGCTATGGCACTGCTCTTTAGGCACCAGCAGGGTCAACTGTGGTAGACAAGTTTCAACTGAGCTTCCACACTCAGACAGACTAGGAAGAAGGACCCGATAGTTTACTTCTGAAAGGAATTAGCCATGGACAACCTTGTCAATAGCAGCCAAACATTGTCAGATATGGTGCCAAAAAGTGAACCCTCCAGGTTGGAAGGCACTCGGAAGACAACTGGGGAAGAGTTGCTTCCTCAAAGTAGAGTCAAGCTTAACAACATGGATGGAGTGTGGCCTCTGGAATCTTCATTCGCTGATGTGGCACGACTCAAAATGAGAGCAAACAGCTGCAGACATGGAATGTATGGATTGACACGCAGGCCACAACAATGGATTTAAGCATGAAAATGATTGTGGACATGGTACAAGACCAGGCAGTGTTTCTCTCTGTTGTTCATAGGATCACTGTGAGTCGGAACTCACGTGGTGGCACAGAACAACAACAACAATGTAGGTTGTAAGCTGCTGTTTCTAAATCTACTAGATTAGAAAACCCTGGTTGCTTAGTGGTTGGGTGTTACATCTGCTAACCAAAAGACTGGCAGTTTGAATCCACCAGGCACTGTTGAGAAACTCTGTGGAGCAGTTCTGCTGTTGTCCTGTAGGGTCGCTATGAGTCAGAATCGACTTGACGGCCCTAGGTTTGCTCTTTTGGTTTTCGTATTAGTTTTCTGTTGCTCTTTATCAAACCATTCCATAGTTCATTGACTTAAAATATCAGTTATTTATTATCTTTATCATTATATGTAATTGGCTGGGTTCTAGGCTTGGCTCTGCTGAAAGGTTTTGCTCTAGCCACAGTTCTTGGGCATCTTGGCTTCTCACTGCAGGGCTTAAGGGAGCAGGACAACACTGTCGCACATGCATCAGGCTCACCGGGGCAGGGTCTTCTTCCAGTAAAACCAGAAGCATGATAGAGCTAGGCTGAAATATGACACAGCTCATTTTGTTAGCCCAATCCGCTAGCCATGCCCAAAATAAAGAGTTGACTTGCATTATGACCCTGGAGGGAACAAACTACAAAGTTATATAAAAATGGATATAGATGTGACCAAACCCCACTGCTGTCAAGTTGGCTGTGACTCATAGCAACCCTACAGACAAAGTAGAACTGCCCCATGGAGTTTCCAAGGAGCACCTGGTGGATTTGAACTGCCAGCCTTTTGGGTAGCAGCCATAGCACTTAACCACTAAGTCACCAGGGTTTCCATATAAATATGGGGAGGGATGAAAAAATAGGAGCATTGGCAATGAAAATGTGGGTCTGGAAGAGAAACTTCACAAATACTATCATAAACCTGTATGTGGAGTCCACATAGTGTTTTAAAAAAATTATTTCTCTCCTGTATCGTCATTTTGAAAGCCGTTCTTACACATGCACTGCCTAAGAATACTCTTGACTCAGAACTTGATTATTGTCAACTTTTAAGGTCCTAGGATTACCATGCAAATGACATTTTTGTCTACCTGGTTTTGCCATCCCGCCCCAACCAGAGTCAAGGGAAAGATTGTAGAAGGTATATGCAAACTAGAAGAAAAAAATCACATGCAAATTTTTTTGCAAATATTTATTCAAAAAAATAATTTCAGGCCAATGTGATGACAATAGGTTCCTGACAAAGATCAAAAACAGGTTTAGAGTCAGAGTGGATTTATCAAAATGCAAATATTTTAAACAAAACAGAACTCTGCAATTGCTTACAGAAGCTATCCCCTCAAAGCCTACTGGGGACATTTTCTAGTTTACATAATATAATTAAATTCAAGCCTGATGAATTCAAATTTATCCCAAAGACATTATTGGCAACATGATCCCATGTGGTGAAAAGACTGAGGAAGTAGCGTGTTTGGGGGCCAAGGGATAATTAGAAAATCGTATCTAAAGCTCCCAGCAACTGTTTGCAAGGATCCTTCTACAGCATGGCTCAAAGTGACAGTAAGGGACCTAAAACCCATTCTGAAATGAATCTTCACTCTAGAAACTAACTGTGTCCGTGGACAGAAGGAAGAACCTTCAGTCTTTGCTCAAAGGGGTAACAATATGCCTTCCTTATGAGGCCCTAATAGCTATAAGTCTAATGTTTCTTTCGCTTTATGTAATTATGATTTGTAAACATCAATTTTATGTATTCATCATTTAGTTTTATTTTCCTTTTTATGGTAATTGCTAAGGCTCTGTTTAGAAATTATATTTCCGGGAGCTCAAATAAAGTTTATTATTTGTTACGTCTAGATCATGTCAAATGCTTAGGTAACGTAAAACACTAAAGAAGAAAAATAGGCAAGAAATATGAAGAGAAATTTACACACACACACACACAGAGTTTCTTCTCTGAGAACATTAGCCTAGCTTCATACAAGAAAGTAAATTGCTTATCAAATGGGACACACAAACATGCATGCACGTATACAAACATACACAAACACACCTGCAAGTAGGCACATACACATGTGTGCACATGTTGCTTTTTTAAAGACAGTGCTCCATGCTGGCAATGGTTCAGTAAAAATAGGCACTCACACGTAGTGTGGATGTAACTGTAAGTGGTACAGTCCTTTGGGAGAGCCATTCGACAGTATTCACCAAAATTCTTTGCAGGAATTTTACTCTTTAACCCTGTAATTACATTTCTAGGAAATTATCCAAGGAATCAAAGAGTAATGAGTACAAGAACTAATGGAAGAGGATGTCCATTGCAATTCCATTTGCAATAATGAAAACTTGGAAGCTATCTAACTGCCCCAGAGGAGGAGAATGTTTAAATAAACATAGTACACTCATAACAGAAGATATTGCACAATGATTAAAATCATATTTTTTAGAATTTTACTGACTTGGGGGTAGATGTTGACAGTATAATATCATACAAAATTTCAGAACACAAAGAACTGTTTAAAATATTTAATACATAACTACTGTATACCATACCAAAAGCACCAAAACCGACTGCCGTCGAGTCGATTCTGACTTGTGACCTGGTAGGACAGAGTAGAACTGCCCCATACTGTTTCCAAGGAGCACCTGGCAGATTTGAACTGCCAAACTTTTGGTTAGCAGATGTAGCACTTAACTACTCTGCCACCAGGGTTTGCAGTATATGCCATAGTGTATATAAAGTTGGTGTGTGTGTGTGTGTGTGTATGTATATACACACTTTTGTGTATATATATGTATGTGTGTATATATGTAGACAAAAAATAAAAATCTCTTGCTGTCAAGTCAGTTTCAAGTCACAGTGACCCTGTATAGTGTATATAAAATTGAATATGTCATCAGTTTGGACCAGTCCTTAGAGAAGGACATCATTCTTAATAAGGTAGAAGGACAGCAAAAAACAGGAAGACACTCAATGAGATCGAATGACACAGTGGCTGCAAACAGGGCTCATATATAGCAGTGATTGCGAGGAGGGGGCAGGACTGGGCAGGGTTTCATTCTGTTTTACATAGAGAGGCTATGAGTCAAAAGCAACTCTAGGGCAGCTAACACACACACACACACACACAAACGAATAGACTATCTGTGAGGAAACATTATTAATAGTATTTGCATATGGAATTTGCCCCTTGGGTCAGTGGTTAAGAGCTTGGCTGTTAGACAAAATGTCAGCAGTGTGAATCCACCAGCCTCTCCTTGGAAATCCTATGGAATTGTTTTGCTCACTAGGATCACTGTGAGTTGGACCTGACTCAATAGCAGTGGGTTTTTTATAGTGTGGAAATCACTGTGGCATAGTTGTTAAGTGGTATGTCTGCTAACCAAAAAAGTCAGCAGTTCAAATCTACCTGATGCTTCCTCGAAACTCTATGGGGCAGTTCTACTCTGTTCTGTGGGATCTCTATGAGTCATAATCAACTCAATGGCAGTGCTATAGTGTCACTATGGGTCAGAATGGACTCAATGGCAATGAGTATTTTCTTCTTTACATTTTTTTTTTGTTTTCCAAAGTTTTAAACAAGAGACTACGTTAATTTTATAGTTTATTAAGAAAAGCTGTACACTGAATGCATACCATTTTTATCTTCAAAAATCCAGATGTGGGCCCTAGAATCACCATCCCATCAGTTGTTTTTCTTAGTCGCTGTCAAGTCGATTCTGACTCAAATCAATCGCTTGTATAAGAAAATGATATACTTTTTTCCTTCATTGAAACACTCAGGTATTTCCATACAAAAATTAACTCCCAGGGATAAAACAAAAAACAAACAACTAACATCAGTGAGGGAGGAGGAAAAGATGTACAAATAACCAAAATAGTTATGACAAAGTATAGAAGAGGTAAGTTTACAAATTGATAATACAGAATCTCATTTGCATAGACCTGTTACCGTCAAGTCATTCCAACTCATAGTGACCCTGTTTAAGACAGAGTAGAACTGCCCCGTAGGACTTCCAAGGAGTGGCTGGTAGATTCAAACTGCCAACCTTTTTGTTAACAGCCAAACACTTAATTGCTGTGCTACCAGGGTCCCTTATTAACTTTCCCCACCCACTGCTATCAAATCACCTTTGACTCATAATGACGCAACAGAGTAGAACTGCCCCATAGAGTTTCCAAGGAGCACCTGGTGGATTTGAACTGCTGACCTTTCAAGTAGCAAATGAATACTTGTGTTTACTCATTGCAATTCTATCATGCCACTGCACAGTAAGGTTTTCTACTGCCATTGAGTCAGTTCCAGCTCATAGCTATCCTAGATGACAGAACAGAGCTGCCCCATAGAGTTTTCAAAGAGGATTTGAACTGCTGACCTTCTGGTTAGCAGCCATAACACTTAGCCATTGCACCACCAGGATTTCCATTATGCTGCCAGGGCTCCTTAATTACATTATTAACTTCCTTTGCCATCGATCATTCCCACCTCATAGCCACCTTACAAGACAGAGTGGACCAGCCCCATAAGATTTCCAAGGTACAAGAGGCAGATTTGAACTGAAAGCATTTTGATTAGCAGCCTTGTGGTAATAATAATAATAGCCAAGCCAAGCCAATAATAGTAGCCACTTATTAAGTGCCTGTGAAGTCCCTGGGTGGTACAAATGGTTAAGCACTTGGCTGCTAACCAGGAGGTTGTGGATTTGAGTTTACCCAGAGATGCCTTAGAAGAAAGACCTGGTGATGCACTGAAAGGCAGCCACTGAAAACCACATGGAGCACAGTTCTACTCAGGCACACATGGGGTCACCGTGAGTCACTGTCAACTCAAGGGAAACCAACTCTATGACCCAACTGTTTAAAAACCACAAAGTAAAGTAGAAATTATCATCTCTATTTTATAGATGAGGAAGTAGTCTCAAAACGGTTAAATAACTTTCTTGGGGTCATGTGGTTGCTGAGTGGCAATGCTTGGATTCAATCCTAGCTCAGTATTACTCCAAACTCAATGCTCTTTCAGCTATAAATTCTGTCTTGTCACCAACTCCAAGGGCTCACATTGTTCTTGGTGTTGTAACAATCTTGGTTCAAGCCTGCTAGACTTGTAGACTCCAATTGATTCTTTGTTCTCTGACCCTCATGGCTGACGTCAAAATTGAAACTTGTGTTTACTCATTCTAATTCTATCATGCCACTGAACATTATAAAACTAGGTTTGGGAATACAATAGCTTCTTGGGACTTTCCTGGTTAAATAATAATAAATAAATGCCTCCCTACTTGCTGTATCTTTCTGGAACTATCTATATAAGCAGGAATTTAAATCTGAATGGCATAAACACTGAGAATTATAAAACAGGGATTTCTGCTGAAGATGTGTCTATGACCTGAATAAACTGTAAGTCTCACCCTTCCCCTTTGCTCTGATGTTATGGTCTCCAAAACAATCAACCATCTGATTAAGATTTATAGACTTCAGATTAAAAGATGCTGGATAAAGAAGAATCTTATATATGGAAGTGTGGCATACCACTCACTGGGAGGAAAAACCAACAGCTTTCCTATCTTAAGCCGATAGATAATTAATTTTGATATATAAAGGTCTGACAATTAAGTTTGCAAACTTGCTACCGTGTGCTTACACTGGCAGCACTGTGCAAGCAACTCAGAAAGGTTTTGTAACCTCGGTATATCAGTGTCTCACAGCTGCGATTGTGTCAATGTGTGGCAGTGTCTTACTGAGTGGCATTCATTATTGTTGCTGCATGATTTTGTGTGCCATCATGAGAATGTCAGAGCTTGAATTAGAGTAAAGAACCAACATTAAATTTCTTATTAAACTTGACAAGAGTGGGAGTGAAATCAGGGACATGTTAGTCCAAGCTTATGGAGATAATGCCATGAAATAAATGGCAGTATACAAACGGATTAAATGTTTTTCTGAGGGGAAAGAAACATCACGATGAAGAGAGGTCAGGACAGCCAGTAATGAGCTGAACTGACAAAAATACTGCAAAAATTTGTCGAATTGTGTGTCAAAATTATTGGCTGGCTATGAGAAGCATAGCATACCAAGTAAACGTAGATAGAAAAACAGGAAAATCCTAACTGAAAATCTTGGCATGAGGAAGATGTGTGTAAAAATGTTTCTGAAGCTCACCAATGAACAAAAGCAAGGGTGAGTTGAAGTGTGCCAAGACCTTTTGGAGAGACAAGATGATGTTTTGGGCCATGTTATCACTGGTGATGAAACATGGGTGTACCAATACAACCCTGAAACAAAGTGTCAAAGTGCACAATGGAAGTCAGGCAATTCTCCATGACCCCAAATTTTCCATCAGTCCAAACTGAGAGTCAAAATGATGTTTCAAACATTTTTTGATATCAGAGGGATTGTTCACTATGAATTTGTACCAACTTCACAAGCAGTGAACCAAGTTTACTATTTGAATGTGCTGAAAAGGCTACATGAAAAAGTTCAATGAAAATGATCTGAACTTTTTGCCAACAATTCATGGCTCTTGCATGATCACAATGCACCAGCTCACACACCACTGTCTGTGAGGGAGTTTTCAGCCAGTAAACAAATAACTGTATTGGAACAGCCTCCCTGCTCACCTAGTCTGGCCCCCAGTGAATTTTTTCTTTACCTGATATAAAGGAAATATTGAAAACAAGACATTTTGATGACGTTCAGGACATTAAGGGTAATACGACAACAGTACTAATGGCCATTCCAGAAAAACAGTTCCAGAATTGCTTCAAAGGGTGGAATAGGCACTGGCATTGGTACATAGCTTCTCAAAGGTGATCACAGTGATAGTCAGCAATGAGGTATGTAGCACTTTTTCTAGGATGAGTTCTCGAACGTAATTGTCCAATTTTATAGACAAAGAAGAAAACAACAAAACACAAAACATTCTCAGGGCAAAATTCCATGCTAAGATACTTATCTGCTAATTTTTCAAAGAACTCATCATCAAAAATATACAAATGTCTACAATCAGATTGTCAATAATGACTCTTTCTTCTCTTGCATTTTTTCATTCATTTATGTGTACGTGTATACATTCATTCATCTAACATGTATTGAGAGCTCACTATGTACTAGGCACTACTGCAGGTGCCAGCAGCCCAGATAAGATTAAGAGAAATGTTGAGATAAAAATCTGTGCCTTTGAAAAAGGCACAGTCCAGTGAACAAAGAGGACACATAAAGGTATGCCACACACTGCTGTCAGAGAGCTTCAAGAGAATTGTATTTAGGTTGAAACTGATGGAGAAAGAATTAAGTCCCTATCCTTCCATTAGAGAAAAAAATAGTCAAGAAAATGCCATTTTTTAGAACTTTATTGCTTAAGGAAAACTTGGCTGTCATGGGAGAACCTGTTAATTGCGCTGTTATTCTGATTCTTGAAATAGAGAAAAAGAGAAAATAGAAGCTAGTGAGAAAAAAAAAGTAGTATTTCAGTTTAAGAATAAATTATTTTTAATTGTCAACCTCCTTTTTGTGTATTTTGTGCATCACTCTTTCTCTTTTAATGTCCTCTTCTGGTGATAAAATGCAACAGTGACTATCTTCAATAAGTTGCTTCATTTTTGCCCATAACCAGCATCCAGGCAAAGGACTTAGGGCTGAATTACCTGGAGGGTACCTTCATTCACCACACCCTTCTGTCTTCACAGCTCACTAATATGTCACCCTCAATCACTCATATTACTTACAACATAGCCATAAATAAGGACTTTTTTTTTTTTTTTTTACAATTATCTCATGCTTGTTGTTGTTCTTGTTAGGTGCTGTTGAGTTGGTTCCAACTCACAGTGATCCTCTGCACAACCAGAGAAAACATTTCGCAGTTCTGCACCATCATCATAATTGTTGCTATGATTGGCATACCATTGTTATGATTGAGCCCATTGTTGCAGCCACTGAGTCATTCCGTCTCATCAAGGCTGTTCTTCTTTTTCTCTGATCCTCTGCTGTATGAAGTATGATGTCCTTCTTTAGGACTGGTCCTTCCTGCTAACATGCCCAAAGTAGGTGAGATGAAGTCTTGCTATCTTTGCTTCTAAGGAGCATTCTGGCTCTGCTTCTTCCAAGACAGATCTGTTCCTTTTTCCAGTAGTCCGTGGTGTATTTAATATTCTTCACCGACACAATAATTCACAGTCATCAGTTTTTCTTATGTCTTCTTTATTCATTGTCTAGCTTTTGCATGCACATGAGGCAATTGAAAATACTATAACTTGGGTCAGGGGCATCAGAGTCCTTAAAGTGACTGCTTTTTAATGGTTTAAAGAGGTCTTCTGCAGCATATTGGCTAAATGCCTTGCATTGTGTGATTCCTTGACTGCTGCTTGCATGGGTGTTGATTGTGGCATGGATTGTGCTTATGGTGTACTGATAGGGATCATTATAATAGATTTTAACACTGTTACAATAAAGTATTCTTTTTAACTTCTGGCTAGAGTTTATGACAAGGGGATATGTCATTTAGATATGCTATGGATATTCATGGAAACCCTCTTGGTGTCGTGGGTAAATGCTACGTCTACCAACCAAAAGGTCAGCAGTTCACATCTGCCAGGCACTCTTTGGAAATTCTACAGGGCAGTTCTACTCTGTCCTATAGGGTCACAATGAGTCAGAATCAGCTTGACAGCAGTGAGTTTAGTTTTGGTTTATGGGTATTCATTCATAGGAAACTGTGGTGGTGTAGTGGTTAAGTGCTATGTCTGCTAACCATAAGGTTGGCAGTTCAAATCCAACAGGCACTCCTTGGAAACTCTGGGCAATGATACTGTGACCTGTAGGGTTGTTATGAGTTGGAATCATCTCGAGGGCAGTGGGTTTGGGGTCTTTTGGTGACGGATATTTGTAGTAGGACAAAAATTTTACATTCACTTTTGTGCTTTAAACTAATATTATAAAGACTTCATTTCTTTAATTACTAAAGAGTCCCAAAGAAAAGCCATAGTTATATTACCCAATATATCTTTAGCTATCACTTCATAGACTCACACCATAGTACAAGCTCCTTTCTCTTCCTTCTCTTCTCTTTCACCCTCTCTTCTCCTGCTGCCACATCAACTTTCTATTCTCCTTCCTTCCATCTATCATCCATCCATCCAGCATATATTATGTACCTACAGTGAATTACACACACTAGACTCTAGAGACATAGTAGTGAATTATCCCTGGCATCTGCTGTCAAAGATCTTATAATCCAGTGAAAGAACAGGCACATACAGAGGCAATTATAACAAACTGTCTTATAGCTAAGAAGAGTTGACTGATGAAACACATCAGACAGTTACCAGCAGAGTCATGAAGTGCACTGGAAGAAATGGTGTCTAAGCTGGGAGCTGAATAATAAGCTAGCTGAAAAGAGAAAGAAAGTATGTAGAATAACTGTACAAACCTAAGAAACATGTGTATTCAGTTTAGTTTAAACAAAACTATCTCCCACTGTCCTAGTATTCCTCTAAGCATTGTGGTTTCTAGAAGGCTCTCAACTGATGTTTGCTGCCAGATTCTCTTTCAGTGTAGATTTAGAAGGATTGGGGTATTTCTGTGTGTGTAGGAAGTGTCTGGCACACATATTCCTTAGCTACCTTCCAGGAACAAGAACAGATTCCATTTGAAAAGATCTTGTAGTTGATAGCTTCATTAACAGTGACCATTGAGCCCACAACTTGAATCAAGTATTGGATTAGATAAGATTTATATTAATAGAACCTCATCTGGCTGCCCACTCTACCTAGTGCTGCAAATCCTTTCAAGTACTTTGGTTCAGCTATAAGCAGTTTTTCAACTAAATACAATTTTAACTAAGTGTTCTTGACTTCAAGGATCTTCACTACTTTACACATCTTTTCAACTCATTACATCCTTTCAATTTACCTTTATTTCACTTATTAATATCTTTTTGAAAGTTTTTTATTCTATCTTACTCTTATTCTGTTATCCTCTTGTGCCATAAGCAACTTTCCATAGGGGTTTAATAAAATCATCTTTATTTTTCTGTAAGATTTCCCTTGAGATTTGTGTCTTACCACAGGTTCATAGTGAGCTACTAGACACTGAGATGAATGACAGAATCAATAAATCCATATTTAAAATGCCAATAATGTGCCACAATCTTACTCTTCCTTAAAACACAAACTGATTTCTGTGCAGACCATCCATCAATCCATGGGTCCGTGTCATTATTTTGGAGTCTAACACTTCAGTAAGCAGGTTCCTCTCCCGTAATAGACAGGAGATCATTGGATATCTCATAAAGTCAATGTCCTTCATCATACTTAAAATAAAAGATGTTTGACTGACAGCAAATAATACGTAAAAACATAAGGTGCACAGATTACTTATCGACATGGAAAATCAAAACCCACTACTCTTATCATCTGTATGTGAATGTTCACAAAATACAGTCGAGGATGTATGTTACAAGAAAATAGTTTTTGGATCTGTCAAGCTGAAAGCTGTTATTTGTTCCTTAAAGAAATCATCATTGCTAATTGTGAAACTAACTCTCAGTTTACTTCTTGAACGCCTTGGATTCCCCAAGCACGACTGGGTCTCCTTTTTATCTCTAGACTGCCGTCTGTCCCTTCTTCACAATGCCACTGTCATGTATTATTTCATTTCAGGCACCTAATCAGGAACCCAAGAATAAAAAGCGAAACAAACAAACCTGTTGCCGTTAAATCCGTTGTGACTCACAGTGACCATATAGGACAGAGAAGAACTGCCTCATATGGTTTCCAAGGAGTAAGTGTTACATTCAAATTGCTGACCTTTCAGTTAGCAGCCAAGCTCTTAACCACTGCACCACCAGGGGTCCCAAGTAGTCAGAAGGCTGGCTTAAAAACTACTCCTCTTACTGTAATTCAACTGAATCCCTTCCAATCAGCTAACCCCCAGAACTCACTAATGTCAAGTTGATTGTGATTCATTGACCCTGTAGGCCAGAGTAGAACTCCCCCATAGGGTTCTCAAGACTGGGAATCCTTACCCAAGCAGATTACTGCATCTTTCTCTTGTGGAGTTACTGGTGGGTTTGAACTACTGACTTTTTAGTTAGCAGCCTATGTTTAAACACTGCATCGTCAGCCAGCCAGCCAAGTGCTGATCCTCTAATTAACTAGGGGTGCAATAAAAGACACTACTGTTTAAGGAACAGACACTGATTTTAAGTTGCCTTAGGGGAAGACATGGTATTTTTGATAAGGTGATTGTGAAAAGAAACCACTGAACAACTGAAGTGTACCTGTAAGAATGTGCCTTTTTCTAGTGCTCTTGATCTCTCTGTTTCTTTCTCTCTGTGTTTTCCTTGTCAATCTTCTTGTATTTACCCATCTTGCATATGAATCTGTATGATCTATGTCTGTGCAGCTCTCTAGCTCCATAACCCATCACCCATTGACACCTTCCTTCTTCATCATTTAGTTTATGTTTTAGGGAGCAAATATGATAGTCAGAGTTTGTCTTTTCATACTAGACCACACACATCATAGGTCTCAGCAGTCTGTTCATAAGCCTTTCTGATCAAATCAGTCATGTCCAGGAGTGAGTACACCTTCTTTTTGCCTATATATTTCATACAAAAGAAAGGAGCATGATTTGGTGGCCACACTTAAATGTGTCAAAGTTCTCTGCATGATACGTCAATATTGACACTCTAGGAAAGTAAGACAGTGTGATCTATAGTACATGCACACACATATTCACTTACACACTCTCTCTCCCTCTCTTACACACACACACCAACACACAGATACACAGACACACCAAAATCCAAACCCACTGCCATAGAGTCAATTCTAACTCATAGTGACCCTGTAGACAGAGTAGAACTGCCCCGTAGAGCTTCCAGGGATCACCTATGTATTTGAACTTCTGACCTTCTGATTAGCAGCTATAGCACTTAATCACCATACCACCAGGGTTTCTATATACATATATATATATATACATATATATATATAAAACATATAGGTACATACATGTATATTTATATGTAGCCTTTTAGAAAATGCTGCTTTTATTTTATCAGAAGTGAGAATGAAAGCAGCATGTTTTGTGAAAATATCACTGTGCTTAGGAAAACTTATTTTTGGAAACTTCAGAGAAGAGCAAGACATTGATATCTAAGACTTTATTTCTTTGAAGCAATTATAGGTGATGACGGTCTAAGAAAACTTGTAAGTGCTTGAGGATCTTCAAAAGCAGGGCAATACATAGTATGACAGAAGTCATTTAGGAATGCTGTAGGCAGCAGGGAAGGGACAATTGCAAAAATCAGACTTAAAAAAACAAAGGAACCCCAACCTTGTTCCTGTCAATCATTTCCGACTCATGGCAACCCTTTTGGACACAGTACAACTGCTCCATAGGGCTTTCAAGGAGCAACTGGTAGATTCAAGCTGCTGATGTTTCGATTAGCAGCTAAGCTCTTAACCACTGTGTCCAAGGCCCCCAAATTGGGCTTAGGAGCCAGAAATGTAAACTTATATCACAATTTTCATATAAGCATAAAAATAAATGGTGTTTTCCTCACGATGTTATTTCTCCTATTTTCTTGCACAAATCTTGTATGTATGTTCTAGTATTTTAGTGCCAATATGTGTGTGGGCATGGACTCTAGTCTACACAGCACGCTGATTATGATTTTCAGGGAAACCTGAGTCGATTCTCAATCCACTGTTCAGTTTTCATTCTTATATTCAATGCTCAATTACCATGAAAGCTAGAATAGCTAATTTACCCTAGAACTGGTTGAACTGGTGATTCCCTGCTAGACAAACTCATCCTGCAAGGTGTATTTTTTTTGCCCTCCTCTTCCCCCCCCCCCGTCTGTCTTTCTATCCCTTCCTTCCTTTCTTCTTTGCTGTGTTTCATTGGATGATGTTTCGTTGTATGATGTGTTGACAGCAAACCCTGAGCAAAGAAAACTATGGCTTATACCTGAGCTTTACAGCATTAGTGGATATGCTTATGGTCTCATGGTTGTCTATGAATTCCATTTGCTGCAGAATATTCAGTACGTAACTATTTTTGTACCTTGTGTATATATACAACCATGATACTCAACATTTACCTAATTTAACTCTTAGTGGCTTTCTAAATCCTTGTTACAGGTTCATAATTGTCTCCAAGACATCAAGCTTCCTTCATTTGTACCACTCACCCCAACTCTCCTTTTGGAATGCCATTCAGTCCTGGTCTCCATATTCTTCATGCATCTTGGCCTCTGCTGATGCTGTTTACTATACCTGCAATACAAAGATGTCTGGCTAATTCCAAACTATCTTCACTCATAAACTCAGGTGCTACATTGCAAAGTCGTTTTCCTAACTTCCTGATTGCTACCTTTCCCATCCTCTTCTGTCCATTGCAAAAGACTATTATAGCCACTGGTCCATCTTTCAGGACACTAGTCTGTTTTCTAGGAAACGGTAAAAGTGTAAGCTCCTTGTGGTCCAGAACACTGTCCATCTCCAACACTCTTATGTCCTTGACCTCTAGCACAGTCTGACCAAGGTTACTTGATGATTATTTTTTAAATTGGTAAATGAGTGAAAGATGAATTCAGATTGTGTATTAGATTTTAAAACTCAGCAGAAAACCACTTGTTCTCGTAAATGCTCTGTTGTGAGTAACATACAGAAAATTATGTGAAAATTGTGGTAGAAGTTTACATTTCTGTCTCCTAAGCCCAATTTGGGGGCCTTGGAAGCACAGTGGTTAAGAGCTTAGCTGCTAATCAAAAGATCAGCAGCTTGAATCTTCCAGTTGCTTCTTGAAATCCTATAGAACAGTTCTACTGTGTCCAAAAGTGTTGCCATGAGTTGGAAATGATTGACAGGAACAAGGTTGGGTTTTCTTTGTTAGTAAAAGAGTCTAAGAGGGACTAGATGACCAGAACTGATCATTTATTCGGGGTGGGCTGTCTATACCATGGAAACCCCGGTGGCATATTTGCTAAGAGCTATGGCTGCTAACCAAAAGGCTGGCAGTTGGAATCCACCAGGTACTCCTTGGAAACTGTAGAAGGCAGTTCCACTCTGTCTTATAGGGTCTCTATGAGTTGGCGTCAACTCAATGGCAGTAGGTTTGTGGGTTTTTTGGCTTCTTTTTAATCACAGATTTATCCAAGGGAAAATTTATTTATTTGTTCAAAAAAGAGTGCTCTATTTGACATTTATAATATTATAATGCTGTTGAGTCCACCTCATAGGGTTCCCAAAGCTGTCAATCTCTACAGAAACAAACTTCCATGAGTTCCTCCTTTAGAGCTACTCTTCATTTTAAATCGTGGACCTTTTGGTTAGCAGTCAGTTGCTGTAACCACTGTGCCACCAGAGTTCCTTAGGAACACAATGAATAACTCAGTTTGAAGGGATTTCTCAATAAATTTTCTATTTCACAGCTGGAATTTCTCAAAGCTAATGTACTTTATTGTGATCAAATTAATTACGGTGTTTCACTCCTTTAATTTTTATTTTGAAAGTGAAGAAAAGCTGTCTGCTATATAGAAACCTTTGTGAGACTTTTATTGTCCCTTCAAAGTAATGACACTTTCAAGAAAAGATAAAATGCTGAGTGATTACCTTTGTTGAAGAGACGGAGAACAGCGTGATGATTGAGTATCTCTGGCAGACTTGACAGCTCCCAGCCATCACTGTTACTCAGACAGAGTACACAGACCAGGGAGTCCATTTAAATTCCATGCTTTTCTCTCCTCACTTTAATTCCAAAATCAACAAGTATCTGAAGAAAAAGTTGTCTGTCTTCTAAAACTATCAAGTAAGTTTAAGGTTTTTAGGGGGAGTAACCATTTTCTTGTCTTTGTGAAGAGTCTTGTTGGTCTGAAGCACTTCAGTTTACACCACCAACATTCATTTAATACCTACTCAGTAATGTTAACACAGGTCATATTCCCCGTGAAGCAGACCAAAATACAGGTTAACATAAAAAAAACAAAACAAAACAAAACAAAAAAAAACCCACTGCCTGCAAGTCAAGTCTGACTTATAGTGACCCTAGAGGTCAGAGTAGAACTGCGCTACTGAGCTTCCAAGGAGCACTTAGTGGATTTGAACTGCCGACCTTTAGGTTAGCAGATGTAGCACTTAACCCACCATGATAGCAGGGTTTCCTGCGGGTTAGCATGAAGGATGGTTATTAGGGAGTGGTCTAAAGGCAGCACTGTGAAAGGGAGAAGAGGAAAGGACTGGGGAGTGGAAGACGTTGAGTGGTAATTCAGCCCAAAGAAAGCCTTGGATGACCTTCCAGAAAGCCCTGGATGACCTCATGTTGAGTTTTTGAGCTAGACTGGCCGAGTTTTTGAGCCACTTGCCCCAAGGTGGTCCAAGATAATGAGACCTGTTTATTTCTGCGTTGATCAGTCATTGGATAAATTTCCAGAAGAAGGGGAAAAACACTGAGCAAGGCAGTTCCCTGTAGCTGAGACAATGCCTAAAAAGGCAGCCAGCTGAAGGCACCTGATAAATCAACTGTCTGTAGGCTCTCTGAGTTAGAATTGACTCAGCGGTAGCAGGTTTGAATGTCTTTGTAGGACTCTAGGAGCCCTGCTGGTGTTCTCTTAAGAGCTCAACTGCTAACCAAAAGGTCAGCAGTTTGAAGCCACCAGCTGCTTGCTGGAAACCCTATGGAGCAGGTCTACTCTGTCTACAGGGTCACCATAAGTCAATTTAACTTGACAGCAATGAATTTGGTTTGTTTTTTCTAGGAATTTTGGCAGAAAGTCTGCCAGTGTAGAGAGTTCTGGATAACTCATCATAGGTAGGCATTGAAAATAAATGAGACATACTAACTTTACTGATATTTCATATTATAAACAGGCAGGTAGACCTAGTATGACTCAAGGGATAAAGACATATACTCTTGACAGTAAGACAGCCTTGGAAGAAGGACCTGATGGTCTACTTGTGAAAATAAGTAGCCAGTGAAAACATGAATAGCAGCAGGACACTATGATACAGAGCTAAAATATGAGACCCTCAGTTAGGAAGGCACTCAAAAGATGCCTGGGGAGGAGCTACTCTTCAAAGTAGAGTCATCCTTAATACTGTGGATGCAGTCAAGCTTTCAGAACCTTCATTTATTAATATAGCATGACTCAAAAATGAGGAGAAATTGTTGCAAACATTAATAAACAGAATGTATAATGCTTAAGAAGAAGGAATCTAGGAAAACTGGAAATCATCAAGAAGGAAATGGAATGCCTAAACATGGATATCCCAGGCACAGTGAGTTAACATGGACTGATATTGGACATTTTGAATCAGAAAATCACATTGTTTACTATGCTGGGCATGAAAGCTTGAAGAGAAATAGCACTGGATTCATCCTTAAAAGGAACATTTCAAGATCTGGCCTGATGTACAGTGCTGTCAGTGGTAGGATAATATCTATATATCTACAAGGAAGACCAGTCAGTATGACTATTATTCAAATTTACACACCAACAACTAAGTCTAAAGACGAAGAATTAGAGATTTTTTTTACCAATTTCTGCAGTCTGAAAATTGATTTAACATGCAGTCATGATGCCCTGATAATTACTGGTGATTGGAATGTAGAAGTTGGAAGCAAAGAAGGCTCACTAGTTGAAAAATATGGCCTCGGTGATAAAAAAAAAAAAAAAAGTTGGAGATCACATCATGGAATTTTAGAAGACTAGTGACTTCTTCATTGCAAATACCTTCTTTCGACAACATAAATGGCAAGTATACATGCGAACCTCACCAGATGGAATACACAAGAATCAGATCAGCTATACCTGTGGAAAGAGATGATTAGTCTGAGCAAGGCTAAGGGATAACTGCAGACCAGATCATTAATTGCTCATATGCAAGTTCAAGCTGAAGTTGAAAAAAAACTAGAACAAGTCCAGCAGAACCAAAGTATGGTCTTCAGCACACCCCACCTGAATTTAGAGACCATCTCAAGAATAGATTTGACGCATTGAGATGAATGGTCAAAGACCAGACACGTTGTTGGGTGATATTAAGGACGTCACACGTGAAGAAAGCAAGAGGCCATTAAAAAGACAAGCAAGAAAGGTGAAACTTGGTCTTGAAAATCAAGTAACTAAAGCAGACTGAAGAAATGAAGTGAAGGAACTAAATGTAAGCTATCCAAGGGCAGCTTGAGAAGACCAAGTATTATAATGGGATGTGCAAAGACTTGGAGTTAAAAATCCAAAAGGGAAAACCATCCTTGCCATATCTCAAGCTGAAAGAACTAAAGAAATAATTCAGACCTTGAGTTGCAATATTGAAGAATTCTACAGGGAAAATATTAAACAACACAGGAAGCATCAAAAGAAAATGGAAGCACTATGCAGTCACTATACCAAAGATAATTAGATGATAATGAGCCATTTCAAAAGGTAGCATATGATCATGAACTAACAGTATTGATGTAAGAAGTCCAAGCTTCACTGAAGGCCCTGGTGAATAACAAGGCTCCAGGAATTGAGAGAATACCAATTGAAACAAACAGACACAGTACTGGAAGTATTCAGTCATCTCTGCCAAGAAATTTGGAAGACAGCTACCTGGCCAACCAACAAAAATCCTCACAATTGGACCATTAAGTGACATCATGACAAATGGAGAAAATATTGACGTTGTCAAGGATTTCATTTTACTTGGGTCCACAATCAACATTTTGGAAGCAGCCATCAAAAGATCAAAGGATGCACGCATTGGGTAAACCTCCTGCAAAAGATCTCTTGAAAGTGTTGAAAAGCCAAGATGTGACCTCATTGAAGACAAAGATGCACCTGATCCAAGCTATGGCATTTTCATTCACCTCGTATAGATGTGAAAATGGGACAATGAACAAGAAAAACCAAAGAAGAATTAATGCTTTTGAATTATGTTGTTGGCAAAGAATGTTAAGCATACCATGGACTGTCAAAAGAATGAACAAGTCTAAGAATGCTTCTTAGAAGTGCGAATGACAAGACTATACATCACTTTCTTTAGACGTATTATTAGGGGGCATCAGTCCTGGGAAAGAAAACATCATGTTTGCTCAAGTATAGGGACAGTGAAAAAAAAGGAAGACCCTCAGTGAGATGGATTGACATAGTGGCTGCAACAATAGGTTCAAACATAGCAACTATTGTGAGGCTAGTGCAGGAGCTGGAATCCCTTTGTTCTGTTGCATATAGGGTCTCTGTGAGTCGGAACCAAATCGACAGCACCTAACAACAACAACACGGCTTCCAATTGAATTTAAGTGATGGTTTAGATCACGTGGATAATATTTTAGTCGTAGAACCTAACAGCTTGAAAGAAAGAATCAGGCAACATTGGATCCACTTACCCTCATGCCTTACTATCTGCTGAAGTTAACTAACACTCTCTTTTGACATATTCTTCAATCCTGCAAAGTCTCTAACAGTCTCTATAAACATATTATCTAGCCCAACTTAAGCAACCGTGTTGCTTCCCACACCCCTCCCTATATATAGGCTCTTACATTGGTGGATCCTCGTTCTTTCTTGCATTCTTTTATGACTTAAGAAGCCAAGACCCAATAGGGCTATATGACCTCCTCAGGGCCCTACAGTTTGTGTCTGTCTCAGATGATCTCCAGGCCACATTATCATAATTTTAATTAATATTTTACAGGAACCTTATTATTACAACTAGACTATTAGGTTTCTTGCTGTTACCTATCAATGAATATAAAAAATTATCCTAAAACTTACATACTTAAAACAATAAATGCGTATTATCTCCAATAGCTACTCTGGGTTAGGAATTTGGGAGTGGCTTAGTGGGGTAGCTCTGATTTGAGGTCTCTGATGAAGTTGCGTTTAACATTTTGGTCATGAGAAGGCTTGGCAGAGATGAGAGAAGGTGAGAGAAGCTGTTTTCAAAGTGGCTTGCTCGCATGCCTGACAAGTAGATACTGGCTATTGGCTTAAAGTCACAGTTTCCAATCGTGTATACATCCTCACAGGTCTTCCTGAGTGTCTTCACACCGTGGCCGCTGGCTTTCTCCAGAGTGTGTGACCCAAGACAGAAGAGCGGAAGCCACTTTGTGTTTATGACCTAACCTTCCACGTCACACTCAGTCATTTCCACACTATCCTGTTGGTTACCCAGATCAGGCCTATTCACTGTGGGACGTATATCCACGAGGGGAATAAACCTCCCTGGAGGCTGGCCACCACACAGTAAGATGGGGCAGAATTGCTTTCTTGTATTTTTTCATCAGAGAGTACGATAGATGTTGAGTTTTTCCAATTCTCCACACCTGTGCCATAGGTTTTAGTTTATTTTCATATTGTCCAAACATGATCACATTATATACAATGATTCCAAATCTTTTAATTTTAGCAAATTAATCTAACATTAAAAATGCAAAAACTGCATATAAATATAAATATATTTATTAAATATATAAATACTGGACATGATTTTCTAAAATAAAACCCTCAGAGGGCTGATACTGCCATTGAATTGTCACTTGCTCGTTTCTATCAGTCAAATCCAACTGTCAGCCAATCTGCTCCTAAGTGGCCAGTGAACAAATCCAAGTTTCTTATGAATTATATTCCCTATTTAATCAGCATTGTTCCTAACACTGCAATAAGCATCAGCATTTATGAGAAGAGAATTTTTAAAAACATGACCTTTGATTGCAAATACAGAATCTGTGCGTAGATTTCAAAGCAGTTTCCCGTTAGCAGACTAGTTATTTGTTTGCTGTGATTTTATCACCTGAAATATGAATTGTGAGGGCTACCGCTGTGTCAGACAAGCAGTAATAATGTCCATCTGCATAAAAGCTCCCTGCCACAAAGGTGAATCTTGGTTTACCTTTTGAAAATGCTTTTACAAGAAGCTGTGGGCAACCATTTGCAATAGGAAGGCCAGTTGATCAGATAGCAGCAAAACTAATGAAAAGCATCATGGAAGTGACAGCAAGATTAATTAAGTTCCTCGAGCCATATTCACGTGTGGCTGTGCAGAGTTCCTTTGGGTACTGCTACAGTTAAACGGTACTCACAGTGACAAATATCATAGGTTTCCAGAAGTGACACTTTTGAGTCAAGGATAAAATTCATAGTCGGTCATTTTCTTCACCAAAAGCATCACTGAGGAAACTTTAGAATTATGAGTATTATTAATATTAGGTGAAACTGAGACATAATGAAAAGAATATGGGAACTGTACTGTTTTGTTTCCTGTTTACACATTTCCTTTTTGGATTTTAGATGTTTTGACAGAGGAAGCCAAATGAATTTCCATCTACTGTATTTGACTGGAGGCATAGAATTATACACACTTGAAAACATTTTCAATTATTTTGTGAATTCTTGCAACATTGGGGCAGATTCTCACTGCCTCTCTGCTCAGTCTCTATAGCTCTTGTTACAGTGTGCGTAAGAATGGTATATCCATGACCTAAAGCTTCCAAATTTACTAGTGCTGTAGTCAATTTATCTTGAAGGATCTTTTTTTAAAGCAAGAGAAGAAATTCAATATAAGGCTGTTTTCTTCTTCCATTTTGTTCACAAGCACATTTGCTGTGGGGCTGGAGTGAGGGGGAGCTTATTCTCAAATAGCTGCCTAGGAACCATAAATGAATTTTATTTTAAGAAAAATTGGAAACCTCTGGAGTGTAGAAGATCTTTCCACCCATTACACAAGATGTATTAACTCATGTTATTGTGTCACCAAGCGTCTTCAGAAATATATTAGTACATTTCTGTCCTTGGAGACACCGGGAAATTCATTCACGTATCCCTTCAGCAAACATGTACTGTGTTATTTGACAAAGTACAAATCCTTTCACCTGGAATAGGAGACCACCTCTGTTTGGCCTCTGTGTCTTCCTCTTCCACTTGACTTTGTGTGAAGATCTTCTAGGAGTCTTGCTTTTGAAAAATTCTGATTTGTTCTTGATCTCCCAGATGCACATTTGTAATTGTTTTATGTCATCTACCCATTTCTCTGAATTACATCACCCTGGGCCAGTATCAACAATCAGTCTTAGATTCCATCTCTTCCCTGAAGCTTTCCAGAATTTCCTGAAGCCTATTATAATTTCATCTATAACCCTTACATACATGTTATAGAGAATTCATTTGTATTCCTTTTGTTTTTGTCTATCTTTTTGGTTGTATGCTTCAACTCTTCAACTAAAATACTAAACCCTTGCAAAGGCAGGTCAGTAGTTCACGCATTACAGTTCAGTACCTTGCTATCTAACAGGATTCCCACATTTCTTTTGCCAGAGATGATGGGTGTAGCACCCATGAATTTTATAAGTGAGGCACTGACCTAGGTGTTCTGGGGGCTACCAAGCTTATGACGTGGTGTTCATCTATTTTAGAAAATAACATCTAGGTAAGTAAAAGTCAAGAGACCAGAATTAAACTAATAAATATCTAGACAAAATTATACATAACTTTCCTCAAGGGAGGGAGTTATACATAACTTTCTTGAAGGGAGGGAGGGAGGAAAGGAAAGGGGAGGGAAGGTAGAGGTGGGAGGGAAGGGAAGAAGGGAGGTGGGGAAAAGGGAGGGAAGCAAGGCAGGAGGAGGGAGGGAGAAAGGAGGAAGTGTCTGGTACTTCCTGTTGGAAGGGGATCAAGACTATTAAGCAATCAGGGCAACTGAACTTATAAAAGTCTCATAGATGAGTCACTAATCATTTGATTAGCTTCCACTGAACCATGTTCCACCTGAAGTCTGTGTCCTTGACTCTGATACTCAAGGTTCACCTTGGCCTCTTGATCCCTTTCTACCCATATAATTTCTGATCTGTGTCCTGCCTGATGGCTGACTGCCTCTCTGATTCCTGGCTGGTCTTTCCTCAGAGATACGGAGTCTGTCTCTACCGTAAGATTGTTTTCGGTTTCCCGTCATTCCCCATGTAATTCTGATCCTTGTCTCTTGCCTGACTTCCTCAGTCACTTACAATGTCTGATTATTAATGGCATCCTCCAGTTGCTGACCCAATGCCCCATATTTCCGGGTGTGTTTCTGCTACATTTTGGAGTATATTAAAATGAGAATTAATATTCCTCTAAAATTTTCTGTGATTTCAAAGAGCCTCCACTGTGTTTGAAGGATATCAACAAATGAACAGATCATTGAAATGCAATCCAATCAACAGGCTAACGTTGTCAGTCGGCACTAATTCATGGCAACCACTTATGTAACAGAACAAATTATGGCCCATCCATCTTCACAATTATTGGTGTGTTTGAGTTCACCATTCAGCTATTAGGTGAATCCATGTTATTGAGAGTTTTTCTCATTTTTACTGACCTTCTCCTTTATCAAACAGAATACTGTACAAGAGTTATATAAGAGTGTCAGCAACTCATTACAGGAACACATGGGCCGAATAGTCCAGAGAATCTTTCCTAGAAAACCAATTGAGAAGTGTTATATGGTGAATGAAATAGCTAGACAAATACATGGAACTGAAAAATGGTATTCCTGGTAGAATATTATTTCAGATGTTCCGTACGGTCAGGGCTGAACATCTAGAGGTAGATGATTTATGTGAAATGTATTGCCTTAGTAAGTGTTTACTGCGTGCCTGCTACGTGTTAGCCACTGTTTGAGACACTGAATATAGCGTGAACATGGTACATGCCCTCATGACCGTTCTATGGTGATAAGACAAGCAATACATGTAACCCATGAATGAATGAAATTAAGGATGTTTAGTCTCTTTCCTCTGCATGAGAGAAGGAACAAAGAAGTTCCAGATGCTTCCGGATATGACGAAACATGGAAAATGTTACACTATAAGCTCCACGCAAATGGAAGTTTCTGTAATTTCATCAGTAACCTTCAGTATTTGGAACATGAGTACTTAATCACTATTTTTTCAATGAATAAGCCACAAGCATCTCTATGATAAGGCTTTATAGAGGGCTGTCAATGCCAGTTACTAAATATTATAAGGCATCCCCTACTAACAGGCTACCAGAATAGACAGAGGTCAGATGTATAAGGGTTTGTTGGCTGTCTTTAAAGTCAAGGAAATCCAGATAGATAGAATTTCAGATTCTGGTATTTTGTAGAGTTTTAATTACTATCATAATATTACCACTTTTTTATAGGTAATCAAATTTTCCATACAAGATGATATGGCCCCCCCTTGTATTTAATTTTCATGGAAACATCAAGTGAGGGTATGAAAATAAAAATGGTTTATAAGTTCATAGCAGTTTAAATAATTCTGGTCAAAACACAGGTAAATTGAACTAGGGATTTGTTTTCATATCAACAAATTACTTATTGATTGATAGAATTTGTCCACTTCTGAAATGATTTGACCCTGGGTGATGGTATCTTACGGAATAATCTAGTATGTATGGTGGAATATTTGATAGAGGCAATGCTTAAAATTTACAGCCTTCACTCAAATTTCTTTCACATCTCAACAAACTATTATGTCTTCAACAAATACTCAATCACTAAACACCTACATACTTGGCCTCCTGCCCTTTATAATGTCCCAGGCCTCAGTGTTGCCTCGTTTATCTTTTTGCCCCCTAGTTTCCAAGGAATGCTTGGCGGATTTGAACTGCAGACCTTTTGGTTAGCAGCTGTAGCCCTTAGCCACTGTACCAACAGGGTTTCCTTTTTCCGTTTGTAGTCCACTGATCCTTTCATTCTGTCTCATGGCTTTGTCAGCTATAAAATTATGACTTCCAAGTTTAAACAGTTAAAGTCCAAACTTCCCCCGGGGAATCCACACTGATACAAACAAACTGCTTTGGGAACATTTCCACTTAGATTCCTAACAGGAATCTCAAACTAAATACACCTTGCTGACAGTCCCTTATTCCTACCCCAAAATGTTGCCCCAGACTTTTCTCGGTCAGCTAGCAGTAACATTACCCTTGCAGTTGTTCAGCTGCTAAATCTTGACCAACCTATCATTCCTTTATTTTCTTTCAGTACTATCTTAGTATGTATACAGAATATGACTCTTTTTTAAAATAATATGTCACTTCTACCCTGACCCAAGCACCACTTCATTTCTAGATTATTACAAAGGCTTCCTAAGTGTTCACATTGTATCTGTCCTGGCTTCCTTCTGTTTATTCTGCAGACATCAGCCATAGTGAACCTGTTAAGATATGTCAGATTGTGGCAAGATTTGCCTTACAAGTCAGAGTCAAAGTCAAAGTCTTTGTAATGGCTTACAGAGTATATTGGATTTGGCTTCATGTACCTATTTGAATTCAACTCCTTTTTCACACTGGGGTACTTACTCTGCTCTGATGTCTTGGTCTTATTGTTAGTTGTTAAGCCCATCAGGCATGCCCCACCTTAGGATTATGTATGTCCTTCTGTATTCTTTAGCCAGCACCTAGGACTTTGCCTGCCATACAGTAAAAAACAAAAACCAAGCCCACTACTGTCAAGTTAATTCCAACACATAGCAACCCTATCAAACAGGATAGAATTGCCTCATAGAGTTTCCAAGGAATACGTAGTGGTCTCAAGCTGCTGACCTTTTGGTTAGCAGCCATAGCACTTAACCACTACGCCGCCAGGTTTAAGCACTCAAAGAATATTCAGTTATTCAATAAATAGTGAAAAGAATGAATATAAATAAATGAATTCATTTGTTAAATGACTGATTTGTATGAGGTGATGGAGATAAATCATTTTCGTTATGTGTTCATTCTTTATTTGGGAGATAGCATCTTAAAGGACACTCCCACATTATGCTTAAGTGGTGTACCAGGAATTAGTAGTATGTTGTTGTTGTTGTTAGATGCTGTTGAGTCAGTTACAACTCATAGCGACACTGTGCACAACAGAATGAAACACTGCCCAGTCTTGTGCCATGTCCACAACCATTTTTATGTTTAAGCCTATTGTTGCGGCCACTGTGTCAATCCATCTCATTGGGGGTCTTCCTCTTTTTCCTGACCCTATACTTTATCTGCCACAATAGCTTCTCCCAGAACTGGTGCCTCCTGATAACATGTCCAAAGTATCTGCGATGAAGTCTCATGGTCTTCATTTCTAACAAGCATTCTTTTATTTAAAAGACAAGTTTATTCATTCTTCTGGAAGTCTCTGGGTTATTCAATATTCTTTGCCAAAACCATAATAGAAATTCATCAATTCTCCTTTGATGTACCTTTTTCATTGTTTAGCTTTTGCATGCGTATGAGGAAGTTGAAAATACCGTGCCTTAGGTTAGGTACACTTTAGTCATCAAAGTGACATTTTTGCTTTTTAATCTTAAAGAAGACTTTTGCAGCAGATTTTCCTGGTGCAATGTGTCTGTTTTGGTCATCTAGTGCTGCTATAACAGACATACCACACAAGTAGATGGCTTCAACAAAGAGAAGTTCACAGTCTAGTAGGATAACCAAAAGAAACCAAACCCAGTGTCGCTGAGTTGATTCCGGCTCACAGTGACCCTATAGGTCGGAGTTCAACTGCTCCATAGATTTTCCAAGGAGCGCCTGGTGAATTGAAACTGCCAAGCTTTTAGTTAGTAGATGTAGCATTTAACAACTACACCACCAGGGTTTCTAAATTCAGAGTGTCAGCCCCTGGGGAAGGTTTTCTGTCTGTGTCGGCTCTGGAGGAAGATCTTTGTCATCAGTCTTTCCCTTGTTGAGGAGAGTCTCTTCACAGGGACCCCAGGGTCAAAGGACATTCTCTGCTCCCAGTGTCTGCTTTCTTGGCGATAACAATCTCTGCTCAGTTCCCTTTCCTTGTATCTCTTGTAAGATAACAGGTAGTGCAAACCATACCCCTGTACATTGGATCAAGAATATGACTTCAGTAAGGGTGTTACATTGTACCCTAATGCCCTTTAAAACTAACTCAGTCTTGCCTCATTAACCACAGGCAGGGATAGGGTTTACATCACATAGCAAAACTGAATCAGTCGCAAAATGGAGAATAACCACCCACCACTGGGAATCACGGCTTAACCAAGTTCACACATATTTGGGGAGGACCCAATCTAATCCATACCAGTACTTTTTTGGTGTCTTGACTGCTACTTCCACGGGCACTGATTGTTGAAGCAAGGAAAATAAAATCCTTGACAACTCCATTTATCATGGTTAAGTTGTGAGAATGTTTGTCTTGATTCTGAGATGTAATTCATACTGAAAACTGTAGCCCCTGATCTTCGTTGGTAAGGGCTTCAAGAATTCTTCACTTTCGGCTAGCGAGGTTGTGTCATCTGCACATTGCAGGTTGTTAATGTGTCTTCCTCCAAACTTGATGCTGCTTTCCCTTCACAAAATCCAGCTTTTATTTAATCAGCATACACATTAAATAAATATTTTGAAAGGACACAACCTTGACAACACCCTTCCTAACTTTCTACCGTACTAAAAAGAAAAACAAAACTGTTGTTGAGTCAATTCCAACCCATAGCAACCCTACAGAATAGAGTAGAACTGCCCCGTAGAGTTCCCAAGGAACGTGTGGCGTACTTGAACTACCTACCTTGTGGTTAGCAGCCCCAGCACTTAACCACTACACCATCAGGATTTTCTTCAGCTATACAATATTCTTTTATTCTGCTGGAATGACTGCCTGTTGGTCTAAGCACAGTTTACTCATGAGCACAATTAAATGTTCTGGAATTCCCATTCTTTACAATGTTATGTGTAATTTTTTATGATCCATACAGTTAAGTGTTTTTACACAGTAAATAAAACACAGGGACATGCCTTTCTGGTGTTCTCTCTTTTCAGTAGTGATCCATCTGCTGTCAGAAATGATATCCCTCATTTCATGTCCTCTTTTGAATCCAGCTTAAATTTCTGGTAGTTATTTGTCAGTGTACTGCTGCAACAATTTTTAGTGACCTCCAGTAAAATTTTGTGTGTGATGTTGGTGATATTGTTCAATCATTTCCTTGTTCTCTAGGATCCCCTTTCTTTGGAATGAGAACAAATATGGATCTGAACTGTCTTCCAAATTTCTTAGCGTAAATGGCTGGGTACTTCCAGCATTGCATCAATTTGTTGAAACATCTCAATTGCTATTTTGTCAGTTCCAGAAGCCTTGTTTTAACCAATTCCTTCAATGCATCCTGCAGTTCTTTCTATAGTATCGTCAGTTCCTGATCACATGCTGCTTGTTACAATGATCGAATGTCCACCAGTTCTTCTTGGTACAGTGACTCTGTATTCCTTCCATCTTCTTGTGATGCTTCCTGCATTGTTCAGTATTTTCCTTGAAGACTCTGTCAGTATTGCGATTCAGGGATAGAATTTTTTGTTCAGTTCTTTCCGCTTGAAAACTTTGGTTTTATAACTCCCGGTCTTTGCACATTTCATTTTAATAATTTTCTTTGTCTTCTTGGGCTGACCTTTGAAATCTGTTCAGCTCTTTTATTTCGCCATTTCTTCCCTTTGTTTTTAGCTGTTTGACATTTAAGAGCAACCTTCAGAGTGTCTTCTGACATCCATTTTTGTCGGGTTTTTTCCCCATCTTTTCAATGACCTTTTCCATTCTTCATGTGTGTCCTCCTTATTCTCATTCCACACTTCATCTGGTCTTCAGTTCTTAAGCGTTCAGTGTGTCAGATCTATTCTTGAGATAGTCTCTAAATTCAAGTGGGATGTACTCAAAGTCATATTTTCCCTCTTGTGAACTTGTTCTAATTTTCTTCAGCTTTAACTTGAACTTGCAAATGAGCAATTGATGGTTTCTTCTGCAGTTGGCCCCTGGCCTTGTTCTAACTGTTGACATTGAACTTTTCCATCATCTCTCTCCACAGAGGTAGCTGATTTGATTCCGGTACTTTCATCCAATGGGGTCCATGTCTGTAGTTTTTGTTTATGTTGTTGAGTAAAAGTATTTGCAATAAAGAAGTCACTGGTCTTGCAGACTTCTACCAGGTGGTCTCTGGATTTGTTTCTGTCACCAAGGCCATGTTTTCCAACTACCAGTCCTTCTTCTTTGTTTCCAGCTTCAGCATTCTAATCACCAGGAATCATCAGCCCATTTTGATTGTGTGCTTGAACGACTCACAATGCAGAAGTTGATAAAAGTCTTCAGTTTCTTTGTCTTTGGCCTTAGTGGTTGGTGTGTAAATTAGAATAACACTTGTATTAACTGGTGTTCCTTGTAGGCATATGGGTATTATTCTAGCACAGACACGACTGCACTTCAGTAGAGATCTTGAAATGTTATTTTTAGCAATGAATGTGATGCCGTTTCTCCTCAGTTTGTTATTCCTGGCATAGCAGATCACGTGACTAGCCAATTCATAACAGCCAATACCAATCACTTTCAGCTCTCCGTTGTCAAGGATATCTGTCTGTCTGTGTTCCATTCAGTTTTGATGACTTTTCTTGTTTTCCTAGCTTCACACTTCATACATTCTGTGTTCAGATTATTAATGGATATTTGCAGCTGCTTTTTTCTCATTTTGATTCATGCCGCCTTAGCAAGTGAAGGTCCTGAAAGCTTGACTCTCTCCATATCATTAAGGTTAATTCTACTTAGAGAAAAAACCTCTTTCCCCATTGTATTCTGAATGCCTTCAGCCCTGTGGGGCTCTTCTTTTGGTACTTTCCCAAATAATGTTCTTCTGCTATTCAGAAGATTTTCACTGGCCAATTTTTCAGGAGTAGACTGTCAGGTCCTTCCTTGGCTGTCTTAGCCTGGAAGCTGCACTGTAATCTGTCCACCATGGATGACCCTGCTGGTGTTTAAAATACTAGTGGCTTCATTTCTAGCATCACAGCAACACCCAAGCCATCACCGTACACCAAACTGACAGGGGCGAACCTGAAGTCGTGAGCACTGGATAAAGCTGCATAGCTCCAACCTAGATAAGAAGTGAAGGTTGTAAGAATCAAGGCTCAGGGTAGGCAAAGGATGACCAAACTAGGCTAAGGTAACCCCATGCTAACTTACTGCTGCAAACAGCTTTAAGAACTTGAAAGGATAAACAAGCTCCAACAGTCTGGCCTGCAGTACCACCTGGCATCTGTACTGCACGGGACTTAAGAACAGCTGCTGCTGAGCATGGACAAATTCAATTTGTGTAAACACTTTACCCCAAACATCATCAACCTCAAAGAACCGACTGCAAGCAAGTAGAAAGGCCTGCTGTTTTACATGCCACACAGTTGTGCTCAGTATGTTCATTCATTCATTGCTTCACCGAGTATTTGTTGAGTAGCAACAAGTGTCAGGTGCCATTTTAAAGACTGAGGCTACAGCGATGAACCACAGATGAAAACACTTGCCCTCACAGAAATTGCATTCTAGTGAGAAGAGATAGAAAATGAGGCAATCTAGCCAAAATAGTACACCAGATGGTGATAATGACTGTGGAGAGAAGGGTGGGGAGGGATTTGAAAATGTCAGGCGAGGGGAGAAAGCAGTAGGAAACTGTGTGACAGAGGGTGGGGAAGAGCACAGTGATGAGCTCTGAGCAAGGTCTGGGGAGGAGAGACCAAGAACAGCTATCTGGATACTAGAGCAGAGGGCCAATTCTCACCCTGTCCTGAGGTTTTATCCTCGAATCTGTAACGGCCGTCTCTTATATTAATGAAGAGTAAGTTTCTATGTGGCAAGCAAGTTGAGGCCATGATTGGACCCAGGTGAAGTGACTTGATTCCTTTCTAGAAGCCCCACCTGTGCCCAGCTCCCTTGAACCAGCTGAAGGTCAAGGGTGTGACCTTCCAAAGGTCCTTCCCAAGAAGCTGCTGAGTCGTCCCCTTCTGGTGTATATGGGGGCATCATCTCTCAGGTCTAGTTGTTCACAACCCACATCTAGTTAACATCCTGACTTGACTTTGTGGTTTTTCTCTTTGAAGAATAATAGTTGCGGTTTTTCTTTATAAAAATAATGTATTCAAATAAAATAAATTTGAGTGGAACAGAAAAAAGAAAACAACATTAAACTAAAATAAAGATCACTATTTCCCATCTAGAGCTATGCAGCATTGGTCTTTGAGATCTTGCCATTCCAGACACCACTTAATTAGTGGGAGGGGAAATGTTGTCACACACCTTTAAATAAAGAGGACATGATTCTTTTTCACTTAACTGACTCTGAAATACCATACTCTGTTGTAGACTATGCAGTGTTCTTTTGGATTTAAGCCTTGTTGAATAGATCAGGTAAAAGTTGGCATGTTCTGTTACCAAACTGTCTGCGCTTGTGCATTTCTCTCTCTCACACTCACACACAGTTTATTTTTTCTGGAACACGTAGTAATATAATTTTGTTTGGAAAGACTTTTACTCAGATCATTATAAATGGCAAACTTATTTGAGTAAAGAAATCTGTTGGAGAAATCACACATACACACAAACACTAAGACAACTGTTCCTCATCCTATTTTGGAGAAGGTTGCTTAACATCTCGAGGCTCACACCCGTCGTTTGTGACCTTCAGATCACCACCTTTGCCTCTCAATTTGTTAGAAAGATGGCTGGGTGAAAGTACCTTGTAACTGTAAAATGACATACAAATGCAAGGGGGCTATTAATGGACAAGGACAGTCCTTTTGCATCTCAGTTCTCTTTATAACTCAACGCTCAATGCTCCCATCTTCCTACTACAGGACCAAAAACTCTAACCTTAAACTCCAGCGCCCCCTAGTCCATATAGGCAGTCAAGGCAACCGATTGAGTTCCCAAGCGAGCTCCACCGCAAATGTTTTCTCCTGGTTCCTTCCTTGAAGACCATTAACTTTACTTTTGGATTATTTCCATCAGCCCAAAAGGGGATTAAAAAAAAAAAGTAAGTACCATTGTTTTTATTCTTAATAAGAGAGTAAACAAATAAGCATTCCTTACGACTTAAATTTTCCTCCTACATTCTGCATTAAATGAGTTATTTCTAGACGAAACATCACTAGATTTATCCTAAAACCTACTGTAACACTTCTGATTTATATTTAATTGTCTGTCTGCATTTGCCAAATTTTTTATAATCCGGATTGAGAGGATTTTGGTAACAGCTGTCTTGTGACAGAAGGGGGAAATACAGGGTTAAGCTTTTTTGCAGGATTGCACAGCAAGCTGTTATTAAGAGCTCCAGCCTCCCTAGTTCCAGTATGCCTTAAACCCTCCAACAGGTACAGGACTGTGAAGGATGGGGAGCCACTGGGTATTTGCTTATCAAAATGTAGAAATATTTGCTTACATGGCTTATGAAAGCTGAGATTAAAAATACATCAACTGCTCCCTTCTAGAAGCTATAGCTCTTTGTTTAGTTCTGATTCTTAATTTCCTTGATTTCAACAGACATTTTAAAAAAGTTCAAAGGGTCCTGTAGGTAAGTTGGGTACCAAAGGGATGAGCCCTTAGGAAACCACTTGTTCAGTGGGTTTCTTTTTCATTCTAAGTGCTTTAAGTAACTAATCAGTACAGCTTTCAGGGATTTGTTTCTAACATACTTTTTAAATGGAAGATGAGACTGAAATTCACTACACCGATGGGGGGTCCAAAGGCTTTGGTGAGTTTTGCCACTTTGTTCACTGGTTGTCTCAAATTTAATGGGAGGGGGTATGACCAGACATGAAATAATGACACAATCTCTGCTCCCTTTCAGGCTAAACATCTCTCCTCTTTAGAGGTCAAAGATCATTTCAGCTTCAGTGTCATTTCCATTATCTACTAAGGGAGACAACATGTGTGACAACATGAAATTAGGAGACTGCCATTATCCTTCCCCTGTCCGCTTTACATTTCTTTATCAACTTAACCCAGAAAATACACAAGAAATAAAAGAGAATTCATCACCTATTGGCTTTTTATGAAAAAAGCCTGTGTATTACCCTAGAAAGGGCTCCTTGAGTTTTTTTTTGTTTTTTTTTCTTTTTTGGCATTCTTCTTTTATTTTTCTTAGGTAAAAATAACACGAACAAGAACCACAATCCACAAGGCAACAGCAGAGAGAAAATGCAGGCACACGGCAGCATACCTCTTCCCACTGCCTTTTAAACTTGGGTAGGATGAAGGCATTCACGAGTGGAGAGGGATAAACGTTGTGTCTAACGACACGCTGATGGCAGAAGTCGCCTCACCGGAGTCCCCTCCCTCACACTGGGGAATTTCCCCTGTGTGCTCCCAGTGTGGGTCCAGAGACCCTTCTCTCTTTAAGAGAGCCTCTGGCGCCCCTCACTCCGCCCCTTCCCAAGTCTCTGGGCTCGTCAAAGCTTCCCGAGAGCCATGGTTGGTCCAGGCAGGCAATCGGAGCACCTCGTGGAGCGGCTGCTAACCGGGGGTGGGGTAGGGTGGGGCGGGGGGTGTCTGTTTGTAGTACTCTCCGTCCTGATGTCACAGGCACGGCAAGGACATCGCAAGGAGGAGTCGGATTACAGTAAGGATGGGCAGTGCAGCAGGCAGCCCGAGCGCACGCTCCAGCCGCCGGGGCTCGTAGCCGCCGAGAGGCAGCCTGCGGGGCGCTCAGCCCGCCGAGGAGGCACGCTCGTCGCTTTCCAGCCGGGGACGGTGCCCCCGAAGGGAGCATGAACCGGCTCTGCTCGGCGGCGTGCTAGCCCTGGGTGCCAGCTGATGCTGAAGACGCCGCGGTGGGGTTCCGGCTGTATGATTAATGAGAACCATAATGTATTTTGGTGAGTGTCAACTCTGATGATGTCATTCTGGGGGTGCCCAGGTCTTATCGGTGCAAACAAGCTTTAAAAAAAAAAAAAAAAAATTTAAGCTGCAAGCATATATTAAGCGTACCTCCAGTTGGAGGACGCAGCTTCCTTTGTACAACGTTTGGGGCTGGATGAGTTGAAGTTGCAAAAGAAAAGAGGCAGGGGACCGGGTTGGTGGCCGATAAACTTTGCCTTGATTTGTCCGCATGAAGTTGGCTTTTAGCTGGGTAGAGAAGGGGAGATGGTGCGGCGTGGGAGTCAGGAACTAACTTAACGGCACGCAAAACAAAGTTCCCGTGGTATCAACGCCGTAAAAGCTTAGCTAGTATCAGTGTTTCATTAAGCGTTTGGTTTTTCCCTAATTCTGAGGCAGAAAAGGAGAGCGGTCTAGCGTGCTGAGTGGGCTGAGCAGCAGAGAACACAGCTCCATAGCGTCCCGGTTCCCGGTTAAGCTTGGAGCAGCCTAGTACAAAATGCATATTATTTTAAGCCTTTAGCGGTCTCGGTGCTGCTGAATATTTGCGCAGTTTAGGTTTGAGCCACTGTGGAAAGCTCCCTTAGCTTTGCAGCTGAGCTGCCTGCATTTCCAGAAAAACATGTTGAAGCTTAGAGCTGGGCTGTCAGTGGGCAGGGTAAGCAGGCTCGGAGCTGTACAATTGCGTTGTAATGCTGCAACTTACTGCTAGGAGAGAAAGCAGAACCCCTTCACCAACAGAGAAGAAGCCAAGGATTAGGACTGGAGATACTTTCCTCTTCCCTGAAGTTATGCTTTCCTTCTGTAAGTGCCATCTGACATCATCATTTAAAGGCATCTATCTAATATTAAAAGGTTTGTGAGAACAACCGGAGAACGGCTGGAGAATGACTCCCCAAATGCAAACACTCTGGGTAATTTCTTGGTTTGCTTTATGTACTGAATGGAGAATCGGCTTTCAGATTTCAGAGGGATTCAGTCGCCCCGCAGATAAACTTGGAATGGGGCATTATTAGTTCTCCTGGGGCATTTCTTCCCATGTCAACTGTTTGCTTTGTTTTGTTTTCCTGAGCCTTTGAAATTATTTGAGAAAGTATGAAAGGAAACCAAGTGGCAAAAGCTGCACACCTTTAATCGTCTTGACAGCACTTTTGATTTCTCTGTAATTTGTGTTTTATTAGAAATGAGGTCTTAAAATAACCGGCATTGATGTGAAAGAAACCACCTCATTTCGTAGGCAAATTTCAGCAGTATCCAGAGTTAAATGCCACCTCTTTCTAGGGCTGGTGATGATAAGGCTGATAAGCATGTTTACTGGCAATTACTGACATAGCACGTATTTATCATGAATATCTTTTTTTGGTAAATGGAAAAGCTAGCAAAGATAATATGTCTTTTAGAAATAAAAGACAGGCGTGTGTAATGATATTGAGTGATGGTGAAGTAGATTGTAATTGTAAGTTTTCAGCCTGTTGTAGAAATGACTTATGTGATTCTGGTGACGAAGTTGACGAAGGGTTGACCGAGTAGCGGTGTAGTTTAAAAGTAACTGGTCAGAGACCATCCATGCTGTACTGGATTATCATGTGGCTTACTGGAGAAAGGCTTGCTGGGCTAGCTCATGCTATTTACTGTAGGCTACTTCCAGCTGCCTTGTAAAGCAGGGTGATTCACAAGGTAATTAGTTTCATTGTGTAATGCAAGTTTTTAATAGTACAGATGGAAATCTGATGTCCTACTTCAGATGAAACTGTGCTCTTTTAAGGACGAGGCTAAAGTTGCCTTCTGTGTCATGAGCATGGTTCAGTCTTCCCATAACTCGGCCATGAGATATGCTTTGCTATTCCTGGAGGAAATACTGTGCATTTAAAATGCCATTTTTTTTTTCGGGATATGCTATGCAGCCCCTTACTTAAGCAGTCGGACTTCCAGAACTCTGGGCGCCCACTTGTCTCTAATAAAATGCCTGGGATAAGCACTAGGGCGAGAGAAATTGAGCAATCTCAACCAGGTTGAGATTCAATAGCATTTTAATGCTGACAAATCCCTAAGGCTGTATATTGTACAGAAAAGAATAGACGTGTGTCTGTATCTGTGTGTATATGTATGCCTCACGTATGTAATGCCCAAACATGTGGCTACTTCAGGTGATTTTTCAAGGCAGTCTTTTCACTTTGTGATTTGCTTGGCCATTACTTCTTCATTTTGGAACTGCAAATGGACTTAATCATGTCAGGGAAAAGGGGGACAAAGGACAGAGGTGCCGCATTCTTGGGCTTTTCTGGTGATTTATGAGAATGGAGAGGGTGTCAGAAGTCTTTTATTTGCTTCTATAGAGTGGAGTGGTGAAGAGCATGGGGACAGTATAACACCATGCATTGATAGCAAGCAGGATACTCACTCCCCTATAAATAATCTAAATGGCCCCTGCTTGTCCCTCTTCGTATATAGCTAAAAACCGTTGCCAGAATAGGCTGGCACTGCCTATCCGCTTCTCTTTAAGCCCCTTCCTCTTAGGCACTGGACAAAAGGACCCTGTCGTAGCTCTGCTGGAGTCAGTTACATGTGTATGAGTTGGTGGACTATGTAATATTTCCAGTTCGGAGTAACAGCCCATGTTTGGGGTTTGCCGTCTCAGACTTACAAGACTAATGGACCTTTTTAATGACTTAAACCTCACTCTTATCTCCTATTGAAGTGGTAGCGCAGCATTTTCAATAATTGTTCATTGCACTTACTGCACAGTGATTTAAGAGTTTGCTCTCAGTCACCGTGGATACTTTTGTTACTTACTCCATCGATCCTGCATTCATTACTGGGAGTTAAATAGAAGGTTCACGTGGGAGAAAGAAGCAAGGAAAATCACAGTCAGCAACCTAATAGGGATTTACAGTAGAAGAAAAACAACCAATACTTGCAAAGTTACCATTCCCACCCCCATCAATATTTTACATAGCTAAAAATTACATTTGCCAAGGCTGAATAGGCATTAATAATTTACTGGGAAATAAAAGCAAGGCAGCTGGGAGCCTTCTCCTCAGATTAGGAAGAGAGGCTGTGGGAGGTTGTCAGTACAATGCACCTGAGCCGGCGGGGTTACAGTTTGGTTAAGATGAGTGCGCAGAAACGAAGTGCAGCTTCTTTGCTTGGATGCTTCTGGGAGTCCGCAGAGTGCCCAGCAGAAGGTTGTAACTGTGCGCTGTCTCCAGCTCTGAGCGCTGTAAGCCTGAACCGTCTTGCACTTCCCATCTGGCCCAGTGCTTTGCTCTACTGCTTGAGTGGTGAATTCCTGCCAGTGGTCATGCCAACCACACACAGAATCGGTGGTTGGCCAGAGAGGTGCCATGGCACGACCCTTGGCGGTCGGAAGTAAAATGGGAGGCTGGCTCCATCAGGCAGATTCTCTGTGACTGAAACTCAGTACATGATCTGGCCAGAGTCAAAAAGATAGAGACTATGGTGAGCGTAAAGCAAAGAAGAGGTTGGGGCTTTCTCCTTGGGAAAAAAAAAAAATGATATACCCCTTAGACAAACCAGCACAACTGAGAGACAAATATTAGAGCTCACTGTAAATGTTGCTATTCATGGCATATTAATTAAACCTGGAGAAAAGGGTGAGCGAGATGTGGAATGTGCGAATGAGCTCTTCAGATTCAGCTTGGTGTTAATTGGGGGTCATCTGTCTAGCTTAAAATGCCTAAAAAAAAAAAAATAGGAAAAATACTCAATATTGTGCCTACTAGAATGAGAAATCCATTACTGAGCAAGCTCTTAATGCAGCAGCTGAGGGTGCAGCAGGGGGATGGCCTAGTAAGAAAATTCTAGACCGAAACCTCATTCCCCTGCCTATAATAGACATGTGTGGACTTTGTCCCGGGAGAGACTTTGTGTTTCCCCTGGGGGACTTCAAACATGTTCAAGTCAGCGTTTCCACTTTGGCGGTGGCTGGACCATCATGTTTGACCTCCAAAGCAGTGTGTTAGTCCAACAGGTAAGCGACAAGGTTTTGAGGGAGGAAACAATGGGAAAACAGCCAGCAGCTGAGACACGCATTCCTCTTTTTTGGTGTTTTTGGTGGAACCATTTAACTCGTCCTAATTAGTTTGTACTGGGTGATCTGTTCTGGGCTATTAGGGCCACTCGAGTCTTACGAACCATTTAGGAGGGGTTTCTGTCTTCCTGATGCCATCAAGGGGAGAAATAATTTGGGAAGCAACTTGTTTAAGTCCAGCTTCCACCTTTTAAAATTTGAAGACATGGCCTTTGTGCTTTATTACAAATGGATATAAATAACATGAAAGAAATGACTACCTAAGAGGGCCGGGGAAACCCTGGTGGTGTAGTGGTTAAGTCTTCAGCTGCTAACCAAGAGGTTGGTAGTTTGGATGTACTAGGTGCTCTTTGGAAGCTCTGTGGGGCAGTTCTGCTCTTTTTTTTTTTTGGTTCTGCTCTTTTCTACAGGGTTTTTATGGGTCAGAATTGACTTGACAGTAGTGGGGTTTGAGAGGGTTGGGGAATGTGACAGGTGAATACTGGTAGAATCATACTCTGACTTGATATCTACTAGAACTTCAGAAGCCATGAAGATTTCTCTTCTAAGACCATTTATTCTCATTCGGATTCATATGAAGATCTTATTTCCAAATTTCCAAATTTGATCAGTAGGCTGATAACACAGATTTCTATTAAGTCTCTGAAATATTGAGCTAAAAACATAATTTTTTTAAAGGACCTCTACTTTTGCTGTAATTATATGGAAGTGAGATGGGTTTATTTAAAGGATAAGTTCCAAAATGCATGAGATAGTGACGACTTGCAAAGTTGCCCTTTTGTGGGTGGTATAATTGTTCTAGAAAACAAATGAAAAATTTAAATTAGTGGTTTCTGACTTCATTCCAGAAGATTCGGTCACAGCTGCTTTGGACTGAAACCTCCCTCTGTAAGAGAAGATATTTTGGGGTGTGTGTGTGTGTGTAAAACACTGGAATATCAAATAGCACTTTGTTGTATAAATACCCAAATACTGTGTCTCATCCACATCTTTTCTGCATTCTTCAATCTTTCCACATCATTTGAAAATGCAAAATATTAAGTATTGATTGAATAAGATGAACATTAAAACTATTTTCTGAGCATACCTGGCTTTTGTGTTTAACAGATGCTATATACATTGCAGGTTTTAAAAAATCAAGTCATGTGGATAATTTTCAAGCCATGCTACTTAAGAAAGAGTAATGCTTGTATAAGCAGAAGTCTATTTCGACTTTGACCTTGAGAAAGGGATGTTTCCATTTGTGTTACTGTATGAAAAACAGTTCAAAATACAACAAAGGCCGTGTTCTCTGCCCTCACCCTCTCTCAGTCTCCCTTTAAAGAGGCCATTACATATCATTTCCCACAAAGATTAGTTTCTCAACAGAATTTCACACATGATTGGTGGCATTAGGAGAAAATACAGCATAAGGGGTGGCTGGAAATATCAAAGCTTAAAGCAGTTGAGCTTCTTCCTGCTTGAACCAAATTGCTAAGGTTGAAAATAGGAAGACACTTTGCTCTCTCGCAGCTTGAGGGTCTTTCTAGAGCAGCTGGAAGTTGACCCCCTCATGGAAGGTGAACTCCAGGTTTACACAGCTCTCAAAATTGAAGGTATTTCCATGAAACTATCTCAACTCCGAAATCTGAAATTCATATGAAATTCCACTGGAGCAAGGGATGGGAGACAATGAACCCCTTCTTCTGTTTATCAGTTTTGCATTTCTCTCTCTCTCTTTTTTTTTTTTTTTTTTTTGATTAGCAGAACCTATAAGTAGAGAGAAGAAGAAAAGTTAACCTTGGCCAAGCTTGACCAAAGGTCTGAAAGGAAATTAGCAGCAATGGCAGGTCTAATGTTCAGAACAAATGCTGTCTGCCCCCAAGTATAGGGTAGCTGGTGGGAATGGCGTGGAGGAAGGACTTTGTTTAGCTGAGAGTCATGTTAAGTTATGAAAGCTGTTTAATCTATATCTGCAGCACTGACTCAGTGCCAGCCGTATAAACCCCAAACGGCAAACCCACTGCTGTCAAGTAGATTCTGACTCATGGTAACTGTACAGAACAGAGTAGAACTGCCCCATAAAATTTCCAAGGAGCAACTGGAAGATTTTGGTGAGCAGCCATAGACTTAAGCACTACAGTACCAGGGTTTCCTCTAGGCATATACCCACCAAACCAAACGCAGTGCTTTTAGTCGATGCTGACTCATAGCGACCCTATGGGACAGAAAAAAAACTGCCCTATAGAGTTTCCAAGAGTGTCTGGTGGATTTGAACTGCTGCCCTTTGGGTTAAGCAGCCTTAATAACACTTAAGCACTATGCCACAGTGATTCACTAATGTGTGTGGACTGTAGCATTGACTGGGCAGTGGAGGTTAGAGTGGAAGGGAATCTACTTCCTCGACAGATCTCTTAAGGCTCGTGATCCCTTTGAGAGCTGGTTCCTCCAGTTTGACAAGAGATACAGGGTCCTCTTTGTTCCTAAAACATTAGCTGCTATTTTTTAATCCCTACAAGTAAAGGCCGATCCTTAGAAGTGAAAAGTAAAAGAACGGAAAACAAGCTTGCTGCCGTGTAGGATACACCAACTCATAGTGACCCTATAGGACAGAGTGGAACTACCCCATAGGGTTTCCAGGGAGCAGCTGGTGGATTCAAACTGTCCACCTTTGGGTTGGCAGCCTGAGCTTCAGAAGTTACATCTTAAAGTACGTGTAAGGAATTCAGCAATCTTTTTCTGTTTCCATTTACTTTTTTTTTATTATTGGACTTTGTAATGTGGTGAAATGTGGGAGAATTGCATAGGCTATTAAGACCAGAATACCAAATGTCTGAAGGACACTTCAAATCACCGTGTCGGAGAGTAGAGGCATAGTAGTCGGCTTCCTTATCACGGCTTCAGTTCTCACCTCCACCTGGCTTCCCTGAGTTTGTCGCCAGTGCTGGCATTCTCTTGCAGGTGGCTGGGATACCCAGGAAAAAGGAATTTGCCCTCATGGATAGGTAGTCTTGGGAGGGATACCAGTTTTAAAGCTTTGTGGTGGGGAAGCCTGAAGAAAGTGCAGTTCATTTTGACTACTATTTGCAAAGCTTTCACAAAATTGTTTTGCGGACTTAACCTTGTTCCTCTTCATGGATTTGGCTGATAAGGAAAAGTGCTTGTGACAGATTGGTGTGAGAGTAAAACACAATAACATATACAAATGTGCTTTAATAAGCCTAACCCCTTACACTTGCCTAATGATTTTTAGTTTTCGAAAGGCATCGGCATTATCCCCCCTTTTATCCTCAAAATGACCCATTGTAGGCAGTAGACAAAAGGTGATTATTTCTAATTATAGATGAGGAATTTTAGCCTCAGATGACTTAAGTGACATTTTCAAAGTCACACAGCTAGTCAAGGTGGCAACGGAGTCAATGGAGTCTGGAAATGGCCAAGACTCGAATGCCTTGCTTGTGAGACATACATCAGTGCTCTGGGAACCTAGCATGGGCGGTGGTGGCATATTTTTATGAACAGATAGTTAGAGATCACAGTGATGTTGGGAAAAATACTCCACCCAATAATCTGTGTGCAAATGGTCAGAATCTAAGATATGCTTGTGTTCTGAATTCGTGGGATCACAATTAGTAATACAGTTCTGAATGTACTCCTAATTTGTGATTTTTCTTCTGCCTTATCTTTATACCATACGTGATTAATAGTCAGAAAAAAACACACTGGTCATAAAGTATAGCTCTGCCTCAGTTTCTCTAAGGCAGCATTAGATATTAAGACTTACGTCAATAACATGTTATGTCATTCTCTATTTAACTTAATGCTTGTTTAAAAAAAAAAAATCCAAGTCATTTGTGGTAGGAATTCTTGATATTTATAGTGGTCTCATCTCCACTACTCACCCAGTCTGGTCTTTATTGTCTGACTAATAAAAACGAAGGATGGCTTGTGGTAGAATCTTAGCTATTCCACTTACAGGTGCTGTGCCCTAGGACAGGTTGTCTCATATTAAGGAGGCCCAGTTTTCTTGTAAAAGAAGAAGAAGAAAGTTTCTCCAACTTCTATTTTCAGAACTAAAGTATACAATGCGCCTGAAAGTGCCTAGGTAATAATACATGGTGGGAAGTCAGTTAAATTTGATTCTTTCTGCCTTTCTCCCTCTATATCCAACCCAGTACACAAATGTCTGACATTTGAGAAAAGTGATTATATCAGTTGGCGTTGAACTAGGAGACAAGAACCCTGCCAAGTGATTCATACAGAAGGATGTTAGGCAGATATAATTGATCACATAGGTGACCAAACAGGAGGTAAGTGGGGGCTGGGGAGGCAATCCGAGATTGGGAATATAGGTAGTGGTGAGATGGACAGACACAAGGAGGAGGAAGTCCTGGAAGCCGGGGCCCACGGCCGCTGGTGGGGCCCACAACTATTGCCGATCCAAGACACAGGCTTGGAGAAATTCCACCGTAAGTGGAGACTGAAATGCCCCGCCTTCTCCCTTCTGCTGCTTCTGCCTTCCGTTGAGGGGAACCCAGTGGGAGGTCAACTCAGAAGGCAGCTTGGGAAATGCATCTTGCGAGGGTCAGCACTCAACAGGACAGAGGAAAGACAAGGACCCATTGCAGGCAACTGGCCACCAAGAGCCTTTAGGGTGACCTGCCTGAGGCAAGTGGCACTTAAAGTGATGAGGTGTTCTGCAAAGGTGTCTCAAGCATCACTGAGAGGTTTGATGAGGGGAGGCTTAGGTACAAGGGAAGGGCCACGGTTAAAGGACCTTGAGCAGCTCCTCACCAGTCTGCCTCGTATTGGAACTGACTGTTACTTTCTGGCAGTGTCACACTGGACAAATTAAGGAAAGTATCTCTGCGTCAATTCTTTTTCTTTACAAAATGAGTTCAATAATCTGTCTCCCACCAAGGTTTTAAATGTGAGCTTCATAATCTGCAGAACACCCTGTTACTTGGGTTTTACAGGAGCTTGTTATATGACTGTGAATAACGAAATGAATAATAAAATGGGTGAAGTTAAAAAGCAAACCAGGACATGCAACGTGAAAAGACATATTAACTCTTCTCGTGCCGTGCAGGCACACACAGTGACTAGGAACTGTTTTTGACCTCTGGAGTTTATTGGGACTCTACGGTGCCACTGCCCTCTGACTGTTTGAAACAAATTAGGCATGTGCCACAAATTAGTGTTTTTACTGTGTATTGTATGAGGTGTTTGAATTTTTAGGGGAGCAGTAGAAATTTTGAAAATCTTTGTTACATACATGTACCAGAAGATTCTGGTGGGGACTCAGAGATAGCATGAGTAGTACTATGTCTGTACCACCAAACACTTAGGGTGGGCTTGTTGGAGAGGGCAAGAGAAAAAGGTATATGTTACTTAGCAAAAATTCAGACACCCTCAATGACTTTGCATGCTTCCATTACTGAAAAGGCAGGACATCAACCAAAAACTCAAAGCAGAAAGTAATTGGGTCACCCAAGGGTTAAGCTGTGAAGCTTAGCATTCTAGCAGAGATTTCTGAGTGGAGGGATGAAGGGAGCATTTGGTTACTTCCTCAGATCACCCCATGTGTTGTGGCGTTAGATGTACCTCTGAGGCCACATGTAATCTGTCTTTTGTTGCTATCCTATAACAAAGGGAAATTTCAGAAGCCAAAGCCGGGGCGAGAAAATGAGCAGGCAGGAAGCCCTGTCTGAAGAGTCTGGGCCCCATAATCCATTCTCTCCAAGACTGTAATGGGGAGAGACACATGGAACGTTGAGGGAGTTTATTAATAGTTGCTTGGGAAGAGAAAATGGATTTGATATTGATTTTTATCTATCTCTCCATGTGTTGCGGGACCTTTAAAGACTGATTTCTTTGGCTGACTGGCCCTGCTATTAAAAGAAAAAAATTAAGGCCAAGCATGCTGCCCTCCCTGTATGGAATTATTAGCATCCCTCTTGAAGCTTGCTTGGAAAGCCCTGTGACAGTATGTAACTTATGGTGGCCTCGTTTTGAAGCAATGCTGGTGACTACTGAGAAGCGATTCCCTTACAGGGTGCAATGTGGAACGCGCGTGATTACCACTGGGTGTTTTAACCACCTGTCCTAAGGAATGGCGAGCTCTAACACAGAGGTCAGTGGAGGCTCTTAGGGTTCAGATCCTTAAGAAAGCTTTGTCTGTTAAAGTATATTAGAAGGCAGCTTGTCTTAGAAACACACGCACGTGCACACGCACACACGCGAGGTCTGACAAGTTTGCGAACTCACCCTAGAGAAAGTGCTACAGACTCATTGCTGAGTATCACTGTGGTCACCTTTGAAGTACTCCCCTTGGGAAGTTATGCCCCGATGCCAACCCCCAGTCCCACCTTCAAAGCAATTTTGGAACTCTTCTTCTGGAATGGCCATCGGAGCTGCTACTACCCTTGATGTCCTGAATGTCATCAAAATGTCTTTTCAATATTTTCATTATCTTTGGATGAAGAAAAAAATCACTGGTAGACAGGTCAAGTGAGTAGGGAGGGTATTCCAATAGTTTTTCATTTACTGGCTAAGAATTCCCTCACATACAACTGCACGATTAAGTTTGTGAACTGGCCACCATGTCACCGTGTGCAATGGACATTCCAGAAAGAGTTCCAAAATTGCTTTGAAGGGTGGACTAGGTGCTGGCATCGGTGCATAGCATCCCAAGGGGAGTACTTCGAAGGTGACTAGTGATACCCATCAGTGAGGTATGTAGCACTTACAACAATTAAGTTCACAGGCTTAATTGTCATGCCTCGTGTAGGGTGGGAGGGGGTATGTGTGTATTTGCTTCCTTTTAAAAACTATAGAGTCTAAACGCTACCTACTGGTAAATTATCCTCCTGCCCCTTTTTTTAGGCTATGTTTTTTTCAGGCTACATTGCCTGATGTTTCCTAATTTTTTAATCACTTTGTCAGTAAAAGTATTGTTGTGAGAAGGTCAGGTTACTGACTTGACAGACATCTTGGTTTCTTAGCGCATTCCTCCACTTCCGTTTACGGAGAGCATTTCAGGGGCTAACAGGTGATGGTCCCCGCTCATGAATAAAGGAGTTTACCATCTGCTGAAGGCCTGTTTTATGCTGGGTGCTGGTGTGACTTACTCACTAGCACCTCACCACCATCATTAAAAGGAAGGTCAGTGGTTCCAAATCTTGGCTGCACAAAAGAATCACCTGAGAACCTTTAAAGATACTGAAGCCAAGGCCCCACTGGGGTTGGATTAAGTCAGGTCTCTGGGGATGGAGACAGGCATTGGCTTTGCAAGGTGACCATCCTCAGTTGATGCTGTGGGACAACCAGGATTGAGAGCCACTGAGGTGGGTCATCTGAGTCGTGTTCAGGTGAGCATGCTGAGGACCTAGGCATCCACAGCTGCCTCAGGTCACCCTGGTGGCAGTTGGCAGAGTTAAGATTCAAACACAGGGCAGTCAGTGTCCAAAGTCTTCGTTATTCCTGCTACAAAATGCTACCTTCTCTTAGGGAACTCGTTCCACAGTGTGAAGTTTGGGCTTGAGTGCAGACACTCTTTTGCCGGTTTCCAGAGTAGAGATTCTTCAAGGTTATGACTCTCCCATCTTCTTGGCTCTTTGTAGAGTGGGTATCCATGTAAAAGTTCATGCTGTCCCAGAATCAGCATGAGAATGGTTCTGGAAAGGCCTTCTAGGGCCATGTTTCTCAAAGTGGACTCTTCGTTCGAATCACCTGGAGATCATATTAAAATACAGCTTCTGATTCCATAGGTGTGGGCAGTGCCCAATATTGTTGTTTCGAACAAGCACCCAGGTGATGCTGATGTGCTGTTATACCAACTAGACTGAGTCGAGCTTTAAAAGCTTAGAGGTCATGTAGCAGAACCACTACTCTCTGCAGATCTGAAAACTCAAGTTCAAGTCTTCAGCCTAAGGCTCCATATCTTTCTTCTACACAATCCATGTTTTAGATTCCAGTCAGGGTGACCACCCATCTCAGTTTGCCCAAGACTAAGAAGGTTCCCAGCATATGGGGCTGCCAGTCATGAACCTGAGAATGTTTTGGGTAGTCTGGGGTGAGTTTGTCACCTTACTTCCAATACAGCAAGTTTTAATACCAGTTTCAACAGTCACGAGCAGGCAGACATTGAGCATGTAACTTGATGTGTTTTTCTTTCCTCTATCATCTGATCCTCGTAGGAAAAGCAATCCATGACACGACATCTGGGCATGACTAAAACACGTCTCATGCCTCAGTTTCCTTACCTGTGAAAAAGGAATACTAAAATACCAATACTGTCTGTGGGGATGGAGGAAAGCCTGGTGGCATACCAGTTAAGTGCTACGTCTGCTAACCAAAAGGTTGGCAGTTCAAATGTGCCAGGTGCTCATTGGAAACTCTATAGAGTAGCTCTGCTCTGTCCTATAGGGTCGCTATGGGTCAGAATCGAATCGATCGCAGTGTGGTTTGGTTTTGTGATGATTGAAAGGATCAAGTTAGATGGCATGTGTAAAGCAGTCTGCACAGTTACAATGCTTGTTCTCAATAGATGTTGGCCACTGCTGTTGCCACTTATTCATAGACCTGACTTAGCATTCCCCTCCTTTGCTGAGAAGAAGAAATACTCAAAGATCAAGGGCAAGTAGCCATGGATCATCTTTATTGAATCATCTCTGAACAGGGTGGCAGCCTGTAAATCACCTCCTCCTTGGTGATACAGTGTGGAAGCTGAGATGCAGTCATTTCTAGGTCAGTGTGTAGTTTGCATCCCTTGAGCCTCGAGCATCATTACCCATATTTTTTGTTTGTTGTTTAGGAAAAAGAAGGCCTGGGTAAGGCTTTGCTGCCTTGATATCTTCCAGTCTGACCTCTAGTGGTCCCGTGGACCTTTGTTATCCGTGAGTGTTTGCCCCAGCTGTGTAACTACTTACGAGGGTGGTTGCAGCTAACTGGTGTGCCTTCCGTCTTCTGTCCCATTGCTGGGTTAACAACCAATATTCCTAAAAGAAAAAAAAGCACAAGAGGCAAGGTAGCATGTACACCAGAACCCTCACTCTAGAACTCCATGGAAAGAAGAGAGACTTCCAGCTCATGCATTTGTTAGCATGGGACCTGGCACAAGGATGCTAAGTTAGTAACTGTTTATAGAGAGCAATGCCAAGCCTTGAGCATTTCTCTCTGATGAAAATAAGTTTTCACTGGAGATGAGAGCTCTGCTTTCTCCTGCTAAATTGGCTGATGTTGAGTGAATGAGGATGGCTTTGCGAGTCCTAACCTAGGAAAGCCTGTTCCTTCACTTCCTGTCAGATGCCATCTGCTTTATCAGAAGCATGTAGTCAGCCAGGTATGTGACTGTCATATGGAAAGCAAAGTACACTATCGTTTTTCTATCATGACTAGTAAGTAGGGCTGTTACAGGGAGCCGATTTATTCGACAGTAGGGGTTACATGGGCTCAATGGCTGCCATATAGCATTTTAGACAAGAAAACGAATGAAAAAGCAGAAGCCAGTCTTGCTTTCCTCGGGCATAAAATGTGATTGCAAAAAGAGGCCAAGATAACCACGTGCTTCATGTAGAGGCAAAATTGGGAGATTTTGTCTCTGATCCCGTCTCAGCCTACTGGGGTCATAGCCAGCCAAGCCAAATGCCGTCGAGTCGGAAGCTGGTACCATTCCCAAAGAGCATTAAACTCATGGGGCCAGAGTCATCATTTCACGGGAAACTAGATGCTCAGGGACTGGTGACAGAGCCTGTTTGGCTAGTGCCAGTACTTAAACTAAAAATTAAAACCCAGGTCTTAGTTGTAAGATTTTGTTGGGCTCTGCTGTCCAGTTGGTTCCAACTCATAGTGACCCAATAGAGCAGTGTAGACCTGACCCCTAGGGTTTCCAAGGAGTGGCTGGTAAATTCCAACTAGTGACCTTTTGGTTAGCAGCTGTGACTCTTGACCACTGGGCTGCCATTCAGCAGTAGGAATTGAGACACATTGCTCTGAGGAAGCCTGTTTTCCAACCGTTGACTTGAGCTAATAATGGCGACTCTACCTACCTTGCACGGTAGAGCGGTGATCATTAATAACTTTTGTCGTCAAGTTCGCCCCATTTCATGGTGGCCCCCCAAACAGTGAAATGCCCAGTCCTGTGCCATCCTCATTATCCTTAGTATGCTCTAGTCCCATCATTGTGGTCAGTGTATGGCCCGAGTGCCTCTCAACCTAGAAGATTTATCTTCCAGTTCTCTGTTTACCATTATTCTCTTGGGAACCACAGGGTTTTCACTGGTTGATTTTTGGAAGTAGACCACCAGATCTTTTTTTTTTTTCTTAGATCATCTTATTCTGAAAGCTCCTCTGAAGCCTCTGCCATGAGTGACCCTCCTAGTATTGGAAATACCGGTGGCTTAGCATTCAGCGTTAGAACAGCATACAAACTGCCACAGTGCAGGACACTGACAAGTGGTGGGACTACTAAGAATAGCTGAGATTTATTAGGTGCTTAGGCCATGCCAGCCACTGTTCTGACAGTGTCAACTCAACCAGTCCTCTCAGCATTCCTGAGAATGAAGAATTATCAATATACCTATTTTACAGATGAGAAAACCAAGGTGCAGAGGGATTTAATAGTGAGGCTAAAGTGGCCAAGCTGGGCCATACCTGCAGAGTCTGGCTCCATATCACAGGCTTCCTCACCACACTGTTTTGTGTCACATTACATAATCCCCAGCATCCAAAAACCAAAGCCAAGGAGCATCATCTCCCTATTCAGATGTAACAGCAGGTTTTTGAATTGGGCCCAAGCTAAGAAGGAGGTGAACACACAAACTCCCTGCATTTTGAAGGCTAAGCAGCTACCTGGTAGTGAGTAGGGCCAAAGGCTAAGATCAGAGCAAGATTCTGGTCCTTCCAAGAAGTATATACCAAAGGGCTGGAAATAGAAAATCTCACTTAATGAAACATACAGCACAGACTCCAGTAATTCTCCCAAACTGTGGCCTACAAGTAATGCTAGTCACAATAACAGCTGGCTGCTTTGAAGTGCATACTTTAAGAGTTGTCCTATTGCCTTGACCTGTATGAGTCTGCATGTGAAATGAGAACTACAGAACGAGACTTTCTTCGCCACGGACTTCTTCCTGGGTATGTCATATAGTGCCCACTTGTGAGGTGATCTCACTGGGTGATGATTTGACCTTCTTTTAGACCCATAGGGCACCAGCAAGTGCAAAAAACCAAGAGCTCTTTTTGTACCCCCAACAGAACTTTGTAAGCGTTTTCTGGTGCGATGACCATCTATAATAATTTTGGGTGGATGTTGTTGTTAGCAGTAGTTGAGTGGACCCCTGATCTATGGTGGCCCCATGTACAGTAGAAGGAGGTGCTGCCTGACCATGTACCGTCCTCATGATCAGTAGTGGATCGAATCTTTGTGATCCGTAATGTTTTCAGCGGCTGATTTTCAGAAGTAGATGACCAGGTCCTCCTTTTTGTTGAACATTGTTGCTACTACGTGCCACTGAGTTGCTTTTGACTTAGAGCAATGCAGTGTGACAGTGGGGCTGCCCTCAAGGGAATTCTAATCTGTAATCTTGATGGGAACAGATCATCAGATCTTTCTCTCATGGAGCCTCTGGGTGGGTTCAAGCCCTCAACATTTCGATTAGCAACTGAATCTTGAATCTTTGCATCGCCAGACTTCAACTGAACTTTATAAAAGGGTAAATAATGAAAATTAAATTTACCTTCCACTGCTTCCCATTTTTTTGTTGTTGACTTGGAGAGTAAATGCTAAGCAAGGCTATCTGTAGACATCTCCCTTTTCTATTTCCATAAAATAGAGTCATAGTACATACCTTGTTTTACATCTTATTTGGCTTAGCCTGACTTGATGTTTCTCATTCTTGTTTTTATGACTGTATAATATTCCAGTGCAGGAAGATATCATGATTTGTTTTTACTAGCTTTCTTTTCAAAAAAGTATGTGTTCTTTTCATTCATTTACTAATAAAAAAATAATATCTTTTTTTTTTGTAGTGGTGGTAGTGTTTCAGTGGCAGAATTCTCACCTTCTAGGAGGCAGACTAGGTTCAATTTCTGGCCAGTGGACCTCATCACAGCCGTCACCCATCTGTCAATGGTGGTTTGCAGGTTGTTGTGATGCTCAGCAGGTATCCTTGGAGCTTACAGGGTAAGACAGACTAGTAAGAAAGGCCTGCCAAGCCAAGTGCCATCAAGTTGGCTCCTACTCATGGCAACCCTCTATTTATGAACATCAGCCAGTGAAAACCCTGTGAAGCATGATGGCCCTATCCCATTGTGCATGCATTCCCACGTGTCAGGGGCCAACTCCGTGGCAGCTAACAGTAGCATCTTTGTGGACACATACTTCATTGTGCACATGGACCCACTTATCTGTAGGAGAAATTCTTGGTAATGAAATTGCTGAAGCAAAGCATGATTAATTCTCATGGAATTCTTTAAAATTCCTGTGAAAATATTTTCATTGATTTCTGCCTATATTTCTGTTATTCAAGAATAGACTAAATGTTTTGAAACTGTGAAACTATTTATTTGAAAACTGCCTCACCAGCTTCTCAGTGGGTAAACACTCAGGGTGGAACTATGTGTAGTGGCCCCCAGCTTTCTTGTCCTTGCTGTCCTTTGCCCTTTTTCTCCATCTTCAGTCTGCCAATTCCAGGTGGTGATGAGATTTGACATTTGAAAAATCAGTGGTGGAGGAATTGTTGCTTCGGGCTCACTGAGTGTCTTTTATGGTGGTGGAGTAATTTGAAATTAGTAATGTTGATGGTTACACAACGTGATGAACACAATCGGTATCACTGAGTTGCAAATGTGAAACTTATTGAGTTGGTGAAAATTGCATATCTCTATTTTCACCACAATAAAATTTTTTAAAAAAATAATGGTGCCCTAAAGCCAAAAGATTGAGAATGGGAATTAATGCATTAAGCCAAGTGCCACGGATCCGACTCATGCATTAAGAATAGAAATAAATGCAACAGGAAGCACATAATTGTAAGTGAAATTTCACCCTACAGCTTCAAAATTAGAAGGTTGATCCTTAAAAGAGCTCTTACATCAGATCTAAAGCCAAGTTTATTTACAAATATGATAGAAAGTTTCATTTTCTTTGGAACCAGTGGGCATTAAAAGGTAGAAGTACATTTGAATAATTCTGTCCGTATTTAAGTGGTTGTTTCTGATGTTCTCCCCTCCACATTATTCTTTCACTTTTTGATCATCTCTCCTAGGCTCAGAGGTAATCAAGAGTGTTTATAGCATGTGACTATGTTCAAGAGGAAAATGCCACACTTACACTTACAAAAACTATGTATAATATCAGCTCAATGACTCCTTAATGTGATGCTGTTGCTTTATGAGTTAAATGTTATGATTTCTACTTTATGATGGATGAAAAGACACTCTTAGAAGGGTTAAGATTCTTGCCTAAGATCAAGTCAATCGAAAGCATTGGGCACACGATCATCCCAGGACTGTCCCACTGGACGTCTTGCATACCAGTCTTAACTTGGTTCTTTGGTATTCTCTGCCCCGCTCACTACTGTGAGACTGTATTTCTGGACTCATGGAAGTATAGAACTCATACGGAAAACAAAGGTTCTTGCTTTTGGCAGATTCTTAAGAACGTTCACATCAGTTCCTATTAAAGCATGTTGCTGTTAGCTGTCGTGGAGTCCCCGACTCATGGTGCCCCGCTTATGACAAAATGAAACTCTACCCAGCCCATCACCATCTCTTTGGTTGGTTGCTGATCAGAACATTCTAATCTTGAGAGTTTTCATTGGTTGATTTTCAGAAGTACATCTCCAGGCCTTTTTCCTAGTTCATCTTAGTCTGGAGGCTATGCTGAAACCTGTTCACCTCATAGTGAGACACAAGCCTCTGATAAATAGTACCAAGGCATAAATAGTACTCAGGTATCACCAAATCAAACCAAGCTCATTGCCATTCAGTTAATTCCAACTCATAGCAACCCTGTAGGACAGAGTAGAACTGCTCCATAGAATTTGCAAAGAGTGCCTGGTGGATTCCAATTGGCTGCCTTTTAATTAGCAGACATAGCACTTAACCACTGTGCTGCCAGGGTTTCCATACTAAGGTACAGACAGTACTAAATGCTCACCCTATAATAGGATGGCCCTTGGCTTGGCTATAATAAGGACTATGAATTGGAGAGGGCAGCTAGTCAGCTTTTCACTCATCTGATTTCCTGATAGGGTCTATCGAGACTTGTCCAGTGCTGTTAAAGCCAAGAAAATTAAGTCAAGGACATCAGTCAGTCACTGTACTTTATGATATGTTACCTAGGAATACTGGGTAGAAATCACTGTCTAGAGCCCTAATTTGTAGCCCTTCTGTTCACTAACTCCTAACTGTGAGTCAGAAACGGCTCAACAGCAGCAGTTTTGATTTGGGGGTGTGTATTGAGTCACTGAAGGTTTTCTTCATCTTGGTAACATTCTGTGTAATACGCTGTCTAGATGGCAGCTTGGGATCTGTCCTGACCCTGACACCCTCACAGTTACCAGTGAAACAAAGGAGATCAATGGATTTAATGACCTAACCCAAGAAAACAGGCAGTAAATGGGTGGTGGAACTGAGGAGGCCTCAAATTCACATCTGTGGACTTATGCCGTGTGTCATTCGGTGTCGTAGAGATGTGACAGAGGTTTGTTGTTATCATGTTCCCTCTTCCCAAGAAATCTGGGAGATAAGTATTGTTCTTCCATTACAGAGCAAGAAACTGACATGAAGTCATTTGCTTGTGTTATGCAGAAAGGTGGGAGCCAGGAGTTCTGTCCAAGGCTGACATGCTTTGGGGTCCATCTCTCTGCTTTCAGGGTTCAAGGCACCAGTTTCCCATTGTTGGCATTCGGTTTGAGGTTTGAACGTGGGTAGAACCTCCTACTCCTCAAGATCTAAATAAAAACAAAAGATCCCAGTGCTGCAATTCCCTCAGCCTACAATAACAGTGGGGAAAAAAGGGTAGAACTTGTTAGAGCCATAAATCACTGCATCCCACACTAGTCCCCAAGGCACCGTTAAGTCTCCTCCTTTCATTCCTCACTGTCAGCTGTGTGCTTCGTTTATCTCTTGCATGAACTGTTATTATCGCCCCTAATGAGTTTCCTGACTTGATTCTCTGTTGCTCGCAGCGCATCCAACACTTTGCTGTCTCAAGGCCTAACTACAGACGTGGTACCCCTCGCCTACACACGCGTACACTCGTGCACATACACTCCAGTGCCTTCGGTGGTTCTTCTTCCTAATACGTAAGGTCTAAATTTTTATCCAGGTGAAAAACACAGTCCAAGTGCTGGCCCCAGTTTAGCTTGCAGTCTACTCAATTTTATGTACAAAATTCCCCTGATGTCATACAAAGGCCAGGTTCTGCAGGGCCTATCCCTGTTGCTTAACTTTCTTGGGTCTGACTCACGCTCCCCTTTTAAATCGCAATTTAGCTGTTTTTCCCTCCAAGACTCCTCTGAGTGTTACTGGTAATCTTTTCTGTTCTTTAAACATTTTATGTGAAAACCTAGTCTTACAAATTCTTTAAGAATGCCCTTTGCAAACGCCTTTCTTTAATGAAGACTGTCAAATTATTTATAAAACTAGAAAATACTGTTTTCTCTGAATTTCCATGTATTTGATTTCCTGAACTTTCTGAACACAAACCTGCAGCTGCTTTAAAAGTTCTAGGTTTTGTGTTCCTGGCTCTAGAGCCATTGAACGAGAACTGCCCCGAGTACAGCCTCGGAATTGGGATTTTAAAAAACTCCTCCCAAATTTAGTGTCACGAGATTGTACGTTCACTGCGAATTAACTTGTAAACGTAATACAATTACACTTAAACTCCTAATTACATTATATTTTGTATTGGACAAAATAGTAGTGATACTACAGTGTATCTAAAAGATATAGCATTAGAGAATACTCCAGGAAATTATGAAAAAGAGGATTTTCGTGGGGGAAACTTATCCTGAGGTATATCATAAAGCCATGTTAACTAAAATAGTTTGCTTCTGAATAATAGGTATATTCCGGAAATAAACCTGAATACTTATGTACATGGGGATGTAGGCTGTGAGAAAAATATTTCATTCATTGGCGAAAAATGACACTATTCATTAAGTGGTTTAGGGACAACAGAATAAACTTTTAGACAAATAAAGTAGATTTCTCTATCACTCCTCATACCAAAATAATTAAAGATTGAACAAAGATACAAATGTAAAAATTGAAGCAGTAAATTTATAGAAGAAAGCCTGGGTGAATAAATTTATGTTCTTGCAGTGAATAAGGCCTTTTTAATCAGGATGTAGAGTCAGAGCAGTAAATGGGAAAGGTTATCCTTTAACTACATAAAAGTACTCACTGATGTTTGGGAGAAAGTAATCCAGTAACTGAGGGGGGGCAAAAACAAAAGAAAAAAACAAACCAGAAAAACGAGTTACAACACCAAGGTCAGATAAATGACATGTAACTGACAAAGAACTTACATGAATCAATAAGACAAACCAAAAAATGAGTAACAAATACAAAATCATTTGCCATAAAGACATGCACATTTTCAGTGAGTATATAGAACTGAAATCAATTTCACCCAATAGTTAATAACATATAAATAAAAATAATGGGATACAGTGCTTTAATTAGCAGGTTGGTAAATTTTTAAGAGTTGTATGTAAGAAGAGGCAGTTACACACAGTTGTCTAAGGGTATAACATCTTTTGCCAACACTACTCACAGTGATTTGATGAAAATTAAGTAATATATTTTTCTAGCAAGTGACCTTTGTGTTAGAAAGTCTGTTAGAAGGAATATACTATATATTCATGAAAGGTGACTCAGATATATAAAGATATTAATTACAATATTGGTTTTGTAAAACACAAACTGGAAACAACATCAATGAACACTAGTTGGGGTAGTTTGGGGTTAAGTAAAAGTATGGTGTATCTAAAGCACTAAAATAGTGTGGAGCCATGAAAAATAAGTGTATTTTTTTTTGTTGTTCTATAGGAAAAATTCTAGAATGAAACAACATATAGTAAAGAAAGCGAAGTTCAGAAATCCCTTTAGGAGTAAATGATTAAGAACAAGCTTTGATTTCAGTGGAGTCCCTGAAATGGTGCAAATGGTAATCAAAAGGTTGGCTTTTCTACTCCATTCAGAAGCACCTGGGATGAAAGGTCTGATGATCTACTTTAAAAGACCAGCCATTGAAAATTCTATGGAGCACAGTTTTACTCTGATACACGTTGGTTTTCCCTGATTTAGCAGAAACTCACAGCCCTTGTAGCACAGCCCTTGAGAGTTTGCAGATTTGAACCCAGCAGCTGCTCTGAAGGAGAAAGATGTTGGCTGGCCCCTCTGTCAAGACTGCTCTGTTTTATAGGGTTGCCATGAATCAGGATGGATTCGACGGCACTATGCTTATCCTGATAAAAGCTGGTGATTTTTCCAAAAAGGAACATTAAGGAACCATTAGCAGTTGTTAGATTTGGAAATGAGACTGACTTTGTTGCTATTTTGTGCATATAGAATGCTGCAGCAGATCAGAGGCATATGTCTATTTTGTTCACTGCTGAATCCCTGGAATTAGAACAGAGCCTGACACACAGTTGTTGCCAAGTTGTGACATGTAGAATGATAGATGTTACAGTTGAATTGTGTCCCCCCAAAATGTGTGTCAATGGGGAAGTGCCATGATTCTTAATGTTGTGTGATAGTCTACCATTTGGTTATTCTGTGATCTTCAGATCCATGATGGTAAAATGGTGAGATTAGAGGCAGATATGTTAATGAGGCATGACTCAGTCTACAAGAGTAGATTGTACCACAAGTTAATTTCTTTCGAGATATAAAAGAGTGAAGCAAACAGAGAAGCCAGCCAGAAAAAGTCAAAGCCACTGTCTTCGAGTTGATTTCAACTCATAGCAACCCTAGAAGTGCAGAGTGGAACTGCCCCATAGAGTATCCAAGGAGCACTTGGTGGATTTGAACAGCTAACCTCTTGGTTAGCAGACATAGCACTTAACCACTATGCACAGAGAGACAAGGGCGTGTTATTCGACCAAGAAAGAAGAACAAGGAGAAGAGTATGTCCTTGGGACCCAGGGTCCCTGCTCTGAGAAGTTCCTAGATCCAGGAGATAATTAATAACCTTGACCTTCTTCCTGTACTGCCAGAGAAAGAAAGGCTTCTTCAGGAATTGGCACCCTTGCTTTAGACTTCCAGCCTACTGAACTGGGAGAGAATGAGCTCCTCTTTGTTAAAGCCATGCACTTGTGGTATTTCTGTTATAGCCACACTAAATGACTAAGATAATAGGTTTATCTGTTCTTTCCTCATCAGGGTTACCTAGCATTGGATTATGAGCCGCTGTTTTGTTCTCTTGTTTATGTTATTTGAATTTAACAAACTGCTTAAATATATCAGTTTAAAATGATTATGAAAAATATGTAAAGGCTTCCCAGATGATTCTTAATGCTTAGACAGAGTTGGAGACCACTCATGCTACTCTGTGGCTCCCCTTTTGGGAAGCCAGATTGCAGGACAGATGTTGGTGGGAAGGAGACATCTCCTGTAAGATCACAACCCTTTACACATGGAGTCATGTCTTGAGAAATGTTTTAGGTCTTATGTTCTGTTGTCAGGTTGCCTGGGTGTCAGTCCCTTGTGTCCATTAGCTGCTGGGCCTTGGCCAAGTCACCTGATCTCTCTGTCTCAGTTTCTTCATGGGGTGATTGTGAAATGTAGTAACACATAGTGTATGTCATACAGGATGCGCTAAGTGTTAGATGACAGCAGCCCTTTATCTAGCATGGAGTGATACCTGAATGGATACTGAATCAATGAGCAGTAAATGAATGAAGGAAGCTCATGCCTCATGTTGGGCGCCTGGGCTGGGAGAGTTCTCCAAAGATCTGGAAGGATTTTAGTGAAAACCCTTCTGGGGATTTACTCCAAACTGGATATACAATTAGTCTCCTACCAAACCACAAAGAGATCTGAATCTGTCTGTCTTGTTCCTTAGCTGAGTCACTTAGTACACAGTGTCTGGTCCCACATCAGAAAACCAGGTGGCATAGTGGTTAAGAGCTACAGCTGCTCATCAAAAGGTTGGCAGTTTGAATCCGCCAGGCACTCCTTGGAAACTATGGGGCAGTTCTTCTCTGTTCTGTAGGGTCACTATGCGCTGGAATCAAGTAGATGGCGGTAGGGTTTTTTGTTTGTTTGTTTTTGGCTTGGTTACCTGGTTTTGTGACTTCCAATCTACTGGTTTTGTGAGTGATACTCACCGCCTCTTGGGGTTACTAAGGCAATTTTTCCTAACTGCCCTGTCCTTCTGAGATGTTAGCATCCTTCCAGACTTTCCTGATTTTCACTTTACTCCAGATATCCCACTCAGTCAATTGACAATACAGTCAAGGGCTGGAGTTTGAGAGTTTACAAAAACACAGCTTGATGAGGCCTGGGAAGATCTCAGACCTTATCTTTAAAATGCCTTGTGGGAAGAGAGCAGCTTCAATCCACCTGACTTCCTCAGAGTTGACAAGATTGTCAAAGCCCTTGAGTCAGCCTGCCATCTACCTCTTAGAGGTAGAATCTGGTGGAAATGACAGTTTTATCTTCTTCAAAGACAGTGGAGTGGGAAGATAATCCATTTTCACTGTGGATTATGAAATGTTGCCTCTTCCTCTTCTTGATCTTAAAATAGCTTGAACAGGGGCCTTTCAGCCAGTAACCAGGAACGTGATATTTAAATAAATACACTCTAGTAACAGTTTTAAGGGTTTTATTACCTTTAAATGATCATGGCTTATAAATTCTTAGACTTGAAGGTGACAGATATTCTTGAGTTTGTAATTCCAAGGATTACTGTCAGTGAGACAAGCATGGCCGGAGGAGACTGCCTGCTCGCCCTTCCTTATTCTTTACCTGAGAGAGTGACTCAGCATGAAATGAAATAGAATTTCCCGTTCTGTGCTCTGAACAATCGCACTACAGAGCAGGCGTTAAGCAGATAGGTGGTGAAGGTATTCAGATACTGTTAACAGGCTAGTCACAGATTTGCTGAGTGCTGCCGTGTGACAGGCACGGTTCTAGACACTTGAGGTGAATTAGTCTGCAAAGCAAAGATCTCAATTCTCAAAGAGTTAACATGCTGTCGAGGAGAGACAGACATTAAATAACAAATACAATTTATAAATAAACTATGTATGTGTTAGAATGCAGTGGGACTAGAGGTGGTAATTTCAGTTTGACAGAGGTCTGGTAAGGTGACGGAAGAGTGTGGATGCCCTGCTGGAGTAAGCCTTACTGGGAAAGTGGTACTGAACCAAGATTTGAATAGTTTGAATCCCACCTCTGCCACCGAATCCCACCTCTGCCACCAACTGAGTGAGGCTGGCCAGGTACCTGATTGTTGATGCCAAGCTCCACCACCTGTTATTGTAACGTGATGTCAAGTTGACTCGACTGCTAATGTCATGGAGTAGAACTGCTCTGTAGGCTCCTCCCAGCTCTGATCTTTGGAGAAACAGATTGCTGAGTCTTCTATCCGTGGAGGTGCTGGGTGGAGTTGAACTCCCAAACCGTTTGCTTAGCTGGTGAGTGCTAGATTGTTTGTGCTGCTGGAGTTCCTTTCCCCACCAGTAAAGTGACGGTAATATGTAGCCTGTTGTACAGTGATGAGAATTAATGGGAGCCCTGGTGGCACAGTGACTGAGTATTCCTTTGCGAACCAAAAGGTCAGTGGTTCCATCCAGAGCCTTGAAAACTCTACGATAGGGCAGTTCTGCTCTGTACCTGTATGGTTGTTATGGGTTGGAATCCACCAGACAGGAATGGTGAGTGTCTTAGCCGTCTAGTGCTGCTGTAGCAAATACTGCAAGAGGATGGCTTTAACAAAGAGATTTATTCTCTCACAGTGTAATAGGCTAGAAGTCCAAATTCAGGGCATCAGCTCCAGAGGAAGCCTTTCTGTCTCCATCAGCTCTGGAGGAAGGTGCTTCTCATCAGTCTTCCCTTGGTCTAGGAGCTTCTCCACCCAGGGACTCTGGGTTCTAAGGACATGGTCTGCTTGCAATAATGCTGTTGTAGTGGTATGAGAACTGCCCCCCCCCACACCACCACTCTGGCTGTGCTTCCTTCCCTTTCCTTCTATCTTTTGTAAGATAACAGATGGCACAGGCCACACTCTAAGGAAACTCCCTTTACACTGGATGAAGGACGTGACCTTAGTAAAAAAAAATCCAAATCAAACCCACTGCCGTCGAGTCAATTCCAACACATAGCGACCCTACAGGACAGAGTAGAACTGCCCCAAAGAGTTTCCAAGGAGCGTCTGGCAGATTTGAACTGGCACCTTTTCATTAGTAGCCATGGCACTTAACCACTACACCACAAGGGTGTTACATTTCCATCATAATCCTCTTTAACATAAAATTAGGATCACAAAATAGAAGACAACTACACAATACTTGGAATCATGACCTACCCAAGTTGACACACATTTTGGGGTGGCACAATTGAATTTCATGACATTCAACCCTTTGGTGCCCCCAAATTCATGTCTTTGCTACGTGTAAGACACATGCACCCCATTATGTCATAGGAGATGTGTTAACTCCAAGTTCAAAATCTAAAAAGTTCCTCTCCATCTGTGAAATTTAGAATACAAGTTATCTACTTCCAAAGTACGGTGACTGAACAGGCAGAAGCCAAACATTTCCATTACAAATAGGACACATAGCAGGGAAAGAAGGCGTAACAGGTGCTGAGTAAGTCAGCAGAACACGTTGTTAGTCCTCACAGCTTTGAAAATGATCCTGTATTCTCTGAGATCATTGACACAATAGCCCTGCCCTCTAGAACTCTAGGTATTGGCCATACCTTCCGGATTCTAAGTGGAGGCCCTCTGCCCTGGCTTAGCTCCACCCTCCAGGCCCACTGGGGCGGTAACTCGGCTCCCTTGGTTTTAGGCACACCATTCTTGTAGTCGATCTGAGTGGCAGCTCTACTCTTAAAAAGCACCAGAGGCTGTAACTTCACCCTGTGGAACTCCAAGGGTTGTCAACATACCTTTTGACACTGAGGCAGCTCAGCTTCCTGTGTTTAATGGCCTCTCAACCCTCAGGCCTCACACCTACCTCTGGCCTGCTGGGGCATGTGTTCAAAGCTCAGCTGCTTCACCAGTAAATGCCTGGAAGAACCTCACTCTACCAAGAAGCCTCTTGGGCACAGTCACGCAGCTCTGTTGCTCCATTGGTTGGCTCTAGCACATATGTTTGAGGGACACAGTTCAATCCGTGATAGTGAGTAACCTTGGGAAACAAGTGACAGACAGTGGATCTTTAGAAAATTGAAGATTTTTATTACTTGTTTTGTTACTATGTTTGGCAAGTAAAACTCCTCCCCCATCTTTTTAAATGTATTTACATTTCAGAGTGTCCTGTGACAGTGGTTTCATAATCCTTGAGATTCTGTCATCTGATAAAACCTCGGCTTTATTTCTTTCCCTTAGACTGAGTCTGGGAGAGAGAATGCAGCCATACCGGTTGGGTGACCGTTGGGTCTCATCTTCTTTTACCTTGTATAGTGTTAGGGAACCACGTGGATTCTAATCAGTTCCAGTTCACTGTGAGGCAGCAAAACAAGAGAACATCACCCACCTAGCTAAGCAGAAGGGTGAGCTGGGGCCAAGCCTGGAGAATCAACCAAGGACAACCTGGTTGGAAACCCAACATCTAACAGGTGTGGCAAGCTCATGTAGGTATGTGGATTGGCCATGTGGGGAGACAGGAAAGCCTGGGGAATGAGGCCACAGATACTGTAGATTTAGAGTTAGTTAGGGTGGTTTTCCTGGTGCTGTAGTCAGCAGTTCAAGTCTACCAGGCGCTCCTTGGAAATTCTAAGGGGCAGTTCTACTCTGTTCTATTGGGTCACTGTGAGTCAGAATTGGCTCAACAGCAGCTTTTTTGTTGTTGCTGTTTTAAAAATATATATTTCCAGGTTTGGGGAATGTACTTCAGTGCCAGCAGGCTCAAAATTGGTTTTCCACATGTAGAAAACCATCTGTGTTCCTTGGTATATAAAAGCTGACAAAACCTAGGTTACCTCCAGGGGATGGAAGACACAAGGCATATAAAGTGTGAGGTAGAAGATAATGGGCTTTGGGAGGGGGTGGGATGAGAAAAATCAGTGCTCTATCTCAGAGTCCAGACTGACACGTAGCCCTCATCCCTGGCTTGGCTTCAAGCAAGATGTAATTCTAAATTCCCCCAATGTGCAAAAAAAAAAACAATTGCCAGAGAGTCATCCCCAACCCATGGTGGCCTGCGTCTGTCAGGGTAGAACTGTACTCTATACCGGTTTCGTGACTGATTTTGGAGTAGCGGGTTGCCAGGACTTTCTTCCAAGCTGCCTGCAAGTAGACTTGAACCTCCAGCTGTCATTCGCAGTAGAGTGCTGAACTGCTGTGTCACCCAGTTACTCCCTTCCAGCTTTAACTAGTTGCTGTTACATTGGAACTCATGGTGTGCTCATCATGTGTCAGAGTAGAACTCTGTTGCATAAGCTTCCAGAATCAGGATCTCTATAACTCAAGCCTTTTTCTATTGGGAATGCCTGCATCTGCCTTTGGGGCCAGTCACATTTTCTGCTGCAATGAACAGGAAAGAAAAGGAAAGGAAAGGCAAATATGTAGGACACAAGCACCAGACAGTCAAAAGCATTGTTTTCCAAGGGTAAAGGAGAAAGGAAGGGAGAGCAGAACAGCTCATACTCCTATATACATCCTACAGAATATCTATTGTTCGTACCTGATGGTGTCTAAGGAAAAGTTTTGTTTTTGCTTTTTTAAATTTTTTTCCAGAGCTGCTTGCTGGTTTCTACCACCACCACACCAAAAGAAGCCATTGTGTAGGGTGTCTGTTCAACACAGCCAGGGGCGGCCAGGGTCTTACATCATTTGTCCCTTTAGGGAAATGAGTACCACCCCTGCTGCTCTGCCATTTGTTCGCAAATATCTTTGGAAGACAGGACAGTGTTACAGTTCCAACACAGAAAATACCAGGTTTGGCTCTAGATTTCCCACTGATCTGTAAAAAAAAAAGAAACCTAGTGGAGAGGCTTTGTGGATTTATAGACTGATGTCTTCCGTGAAGTGTAACTTTGCACCAGCATAACAGAAAATAGTATGAGTGAACATTACTCACGGGGCGAAGGGAACCTTGGTGGCACAGTGGTGAAGTGCTAGGACTGCTAACTAGAAGGTCAGCAGTTCAAATCCACGGAGTGCTCCTTGGAAACTATGGAGTGGTTCTTCTCTGTCCTCTAGGATCACTACGAGTTGGGATCAACTCGACGGCAATAGGTTTGGATTTTGGTTTGGATCGTGGTTAAGGGATTTAAGGACCCAAAAACATTACAAAATAAGTCCCCTACTAAATAGGATTTTATTTTCTTCATTTTAATTACAGAGCCTCAAAAACAAAGAAATAATAATTTTAAAAAATCTCAAGTCATAAGAAAATTATTTCTTTGTATTTAAAGACAGAGTTTTTTTTCCTTTGTGGAGTCTTTTTTAGGACTGGCTGGACAATTTCTTTTTATAACCATGAAAAAACCACTGCCCCTGGCCCTGATGCTGCCCCTGTCCATAAATCATAATGGAGGTCAATGCTTTGGACAGGAATGGATTGGACCATATTATGTATGAACTTTATGATTTCATGTGTTTATAGAATGTCATCCTGCTGACCTCTTACTGGAGCCGGGGAGAGGGTGGAGAGGAGGGGATAGGAAGTTATTAGGAGGATATGACATGGATAGAATGGAGAGGAGGACTGTGCTGTCACCGGGCAGGGGGAGCAGAGGAAGCTGCACGTAGGTGGGCGTGCAAATTTATACGGGATTGTGCATTTTCACTCAATCATAATAAACATTAAAAAGAAATTAAGACTGTCATTGAGTCCATGCCGACTCATAGGGACCCTAGAGGTCAGAGTACAACTGCCCCATAGAGTTGCCAAGGAGCATCTGGTGGATTTCAACTGACAGCCTTATATAGGGTTAGTAGATATAGCACTGAACCACTGTTCCATGAGGGTATCCAGGGACTGTTCAAAGAATTCCAGTTGCTCTTTCTCCCCTATCAAGTAAAATAGACAGTAATATTCAGATATTACCCACCCTGCTTCAACTGTCTATCTGACAGTGGGGGATATTCAGGTTTATGGCTGCTCTGGGATCCTCAGACTGGCAGAATAAGTGCCAACACCAGCTGAGGCCTTGTAGGGGACATCTGAGCAAGTATTTCTAGCGATGGAGAAGGGAAGGTAGTTACATAGGCCACTGAGTTAAATTTACATAACAGAGCTACCCATTTAAAAAAATACTCTGTTATAATTTTCTCTTGATAATGAGAATTATGAAAAAAAAGGAATTCTAAACATAGAATCACTTTGACAATAGTCATATATTACTCATTCCACATTAATAGTAAATTTCATTTTATTTTATAGGAAAAAGGCACAAAGAATTGCATAGTTGCTATGAGGGGTATTTTGTCCTCATTCTGGAATTCTTCAGAATTTCCTCTTTCTTTCCAACCTCACCAGTTCCCCCAGACAGGAGGTCTTCAAATCATATGTCATGGAACTTCATGGGATTGGCACACATAGTCAAAAATATGTGCTGAAATCTCAGCTATGCAGCATGAGGGTGAATAAAGCTCTCTGCAGGTGATTTCTTCAGGCCACGATTCTCAAGCCAGGACTTTGAATGTTTTCAGTCAGGTTCAAATGCCTGTAGAAAATTTGCATTTCTAACAAGTTCCCTGATGAGAAATTGTGTTTCTAGCAAGTTCCCAGGAAATTATACATAAGAGTCACCTGAGGATCTTGTTAAACTGTAGATTCGATTCAGTATCTCTAAGGTGAAAGTGCAGACTCTCAGCAGAGAACTTGTTAGAAATGCAGATGCTCAGCAGGGGTTCAAACTGAAATGAACCCGTTGGAATCTCTGTCTGAAATTTGAGTATCCCTTCCCTTGAGGGCTTTGTTCAACACAGATTGCTGGGCCGATGCTGGTGCTGCTGATTTGAAGACCACATTTTGAGAACCAAAAGCCAGTGGTTCTCACCTTGCCTGCACATTTAAATCATCTGAGATCATACACCAGAACACTTGGAGAACTAGGTATTAGTATTTTTGTCCAACAAGATTCCCAGGTGATTCCAGTGGGTGGCAAGTTTGAAGACCATTCTTCTAGGTTCAGAACCCTGTGGTACAGTGGTTAAAGCTCTTGACTGCTGATTAAAAGGTTGGAAGTTCAAATCCAACAGCTGCTCCATGGAAACCCCACAGGGCAGTCCTATTCTGTGCTGTAGGGCCACTATGTGTCAGAATGGACTGGATGACAATGGATAGTCTAAGTCCACCTGTGTTTCCTGTTTTTCAAATAAAACTAACAGCTGTAACAGGTTTCTAACATGTTTCCAGGAAGTTACACATAAGAATCACTAAGGAATCTAGTATAGGCTCTGATTCAGTACATCTGGAGTTGAAATGCAAATTGCAAATAGGGAACCAGTTTGAAGCCCAGAGGAAAACTAAGACCTTTGGTGGCGTAGTGGCTATAGAGCTATTGCTATTAACCAAGAGGTCAGAAGTTCAAATCCACCAGCTGCTCCTTGAAAACCTTGGTGAGCAGTCCTGCTCTCTGTCTATAGGATCTCGATGAGTTGAAATCAACTTGACCACAATGAGTTTAGTTGTTGTTGCTGTTTTAAGAAAGTGAAGTCATCCAAGGTTTAACAGCTTATTATGACAGTTTGCCTCGTGGCTCGGCTGGGACATTTTGGCTGTTAAACACTTTTTACCAATATGCCTGGATCTAAACCTTAGCAATAAATGTGTAATGCCTAGCCTGCAAAGTTCAGTCACAGGATTTTGTTAGGATGCAGATTCTGTTTCAGGAGATCCGGAGTAGGGCCTGGGATTCAGACCACGCTGTGAGTCGTAAGAGTGAGATATGCCTTTGCCTGGACTGTATAGTATTTTCAAACCAAATGCAGTAGAAACTGCAGACTCAAATGCCAGATAAATAACTACTACATGAAAATTTACATATCTTAGTCAAATATAATAGGTCAAGTTACATTCATGTAAGTCTCATAGGCTTTTGAATAATCAGCCTTTCTCTTTTTGGTGGTTAAAAACCTTCCCAGTTTTTAAATTTTATTTTTGAAACTGCCTACTGGGAGTATAGTTTCAAATGAAGAGAAAGTAAAGATTGAGTGATCTGGAGAAAATGAAACCCTACAATGCTAATTGTTTTAACCATCGATTCAATTGTTTGTTTTCTGCCTGAATACTGCCAAGGCATGCCGGGAGGCAAGCACTGGAATTATTTTAGTTTTTCCTGACTTAATGTTGAGGAGCAGGCAGTGCATTAGAGTGGTTATGATTTTGACTTCTGGAATTAGAATGTCTGTCCTCTGCTGCTAACAAGCTACGTGATTCTGAGCGTAGTGTTTTGTCTTAACAGGCTTCAGTTTTTCCATTTATACAAGGGAGGTACAGAGTGTACCTGCTCTGTGGGGGTTTTGAGAGTGTTAAATGAGGTTACAAATGTAGAATTCTTAGCAAACATCCTGATATGTAGTTAGCTCTTAAATAAACGTTGACAGTCACTTTTATCGTACCTTGTTGGCTGGTGGCTCCCGCTGGCTGTCTGGGACAGGACAGCCGTGGTTCCCAGGACACAATCTCTGATGTGGCTTTCAGGAATGTGCCTGGAAGCCTTCCTCAGGACACCAACGCAGAACTGTTCTTCCTATGGACCCCAGGAGTTTTGACGCCCATGTGGAGTTGTGTATGTAAGAAGTCTGAAAGGATCTGGTTGAAAGCTAACTTGTAATAACATTCCAGGAACACTCTCAGTGGGTTTGTCTAGAGGGCACTGACTCCCTGTTTGTGAAATAAGTAGTGCTGATTAATCTACGAAGGACCTCCAGCTCCAAGCAGACATGGCCATGTTTTAGCCCAATTGTCTCCAAAGTGTAGTTTGAACAGCAACAGCAGCAGTGTCACCTGGGTGCTGAGGCACAAGAGAGGGGAAAAAGGTAAGCAATCTCCTCATGAGAAGATTTCAGAAGTAGCATCCTCATTAGCAAGAAGTGAAAGGTAGCACCTCAGAAGAGATTTGCAGGAGAACAGAGTTTGAGGGGTGCCGCTGGATTCTGACTGTGAATGAGTGCAAGCCTGTGAAAACCAAACCCAACCCGTTGCCACTGAGAAGATTCCAACTCACAGTGACCCTGGACTACGGAGTAGAACCACTCCCATAGAATTTCCAAGGAGCTCCTGGTGGATTTGAACTGCCAGCATTTTGGTTAACAGACATATAACCACTATGCCACCAGGGTTTCTAGCTTTCCTTGTATTCTGCTGGAAGTGAGTTTCAGTCCTGTGGGAAGGAATTCTCAGACTAGAGAAGTGGGTTTTCATTTGGACAGTGGAAACAGAGTAGACATCTTTAACAGCAGCAGACAGGTTCTCTCTTGACCTGTTTCAATGGGAGCCCTGAGACTGACCAAGTTGAGATGAAAGGAAATAAATTTATTTTTATATTGAAAAGTGATGGTTACATTCAGAAGAGCCAACACCACTGGGAAGTTTGTAGGAGAGAGAGAGAGAGTGTGTGTGTTTAAGTTAAATTCATCAAAGCCTGTTAGAAGTCCTTTGCAGTGCTTTAGGAGGTAAATAAAGAATGAATTAATTCACTGCCAGTGGAGGCTGAAAGGTGTGATGAATTCAAGAAACAAATTACTGTTGATTGAGTGGAGAAAACTATTTGCTCAGAGTAGAGGAAGGTGACCAATAGGTTGTATGTAATCAGAAAACAGTAAAATCCATGTTTTCAAGAGCTCGTGTATCTGCAAACTAAAAGCATCCCCTTGTGAACTATTCTCACTTCTCTCTACAGGAAATTCTCACGCCAGACAGCATCAGAAGTGGGTACACAGTGAAATTTCTCACATTAAAGTTTTTATCTAATAAATTTCTTAGGTACATACAAGCTACTGAGAAAACTTTTTCTTAAAATTATACCTCTCTGTGATTTAAAATAACATCAACTTATAAATTCCTTAAGCCAGGAAAACATGACTATGTTATAGCTCATAGAAGCATTACAGGTTGAAATATGAGCATAAGTGTTAGGGGAATTCCACATAAGGAAATAAGAAAAGAAGGCACCATAAATTCAAGTGGCCAGTGGACTGTGTCAAGCAGGGTAATCAGGTGTTTCCTAAATAATAGGAGATGAAGGCGTCTGGCCAGGCCGAGAACCTTCTCCTTGACATGCAAGAATTGCTTGAAAGTAGACACGCCCACTGGGGAGGGGGCAGAATTGTGAAGATCCTTAGAGGCCTACCAGGAAGAAGGGTATTTTAGGGCAGAGTGACCACTATGAATAGTGATGGAAGCATAGGAATTTTCAGGGTCATTACCAGTCTGTTACTATGGAGAGTTAGGGGAGTCAAAGGCAGGAGAGTTAGGGGAATAAAAGGCAGGACAGTTAGGGGAGTGAAAGACAGGAGAGTTAGGGGAGTGAAAGGCAGGAGAGTTAGGGGAGTGAAAGGCAGGCACATGCACACACACACGCACACACACGCGAAATGTTAGAAGGGGGCATCTTTATAAAGGGCCTCACATGCCCTACTGAGGAGAACTTAGGTTGTATTGGTATAATAAGTTCTAGAGAACCACAGTGGGGCTATAATTTAAAAAAAAATGACACATCATTACGTCGGTGTATGTTTTTAAGAACTTAGCTTTTTAACATCGTGTGTTGTTCCATAATTCTGTATTTAGGATTGCCATGTACACCAATAGTGAAAAGGTAGAAACGTGGATGTTCCAGGTGCAGTGGGCATTTCAGTCCCCCAGGATTGTCAGCTGTCCCCTGTAGTCATAGCATCCTCTCTCATGACTCTTGGATGACATAAGACTTGTCCTTGACATGAGTCTTTCTGTTCCTGATAATATTCTTGGAAGTGGGTATGCTAGTAAAACTAAATATAAACACCAAATTACTTGGATGTGTTTTAAAATGTAAAAAGGCAGAATGATGAGGTTTTGTTTGAGTTCCTTGTGGAGAATATATGGCCATCTTCTCCAGAAGATAGCAACAGACCGCCTGTCAGTAATGTCTAGTTGTATTGGTGGCTGTCGGAATGGGATGACTTATACTCGAATTGACTATAATTACTGTTGTTAAAAAAACAAACTTGCTGTGAGTTAGAGGTGTAATTGTTCCAAGTGCCCTAACCATTTCTCATCTTGATAATATTTTTCCTAGAATATAAGACATTCTGAAATCATCCTAGGGGAAAACGAAAAAGCCCATTGCCATTGAGTTGATTCTGACTCATAGAGTCCCTATGAAGAGGAATATATATATTTCATTTATAGAAAACCTTGGGGGAATGAGGGTTAAAAAGTTGTCCAAGTATGAGAGAGGATTTTGCAATTATTTACTGTGAGCAAAACCAAAAATGCAAGTCGGCTTTAGGTTAGTAAAAAGGATTTGATTACTTTGGTTCATAAGGAATGAGTAAATTTTAGGAAGAACTTCTTATCCTCAGGGCTCTGGAAGATTTAAGCAACCTAGCTCAGGAAGTGATGAGTTGTCTGACCCTAGAGGTGTTCACAGAGATGCTGGATAGCTCACTGGAGGTATTGTAGAAGAGGTATTCAGCATCCTCTCCCGGAGTTCAGAGAACTCAAATGTTGCTTCCAGCACTGAGAGTCAGTGGGATTAGGAAATATGTTTTCTTTGCTATAGCTGCAATTTAACGGACCCTAGGATACAACAGGGATGTAGTGGTGAAGTGCCATGGCTGCTCATCAAGAGGTGGACAGTTCAAATCTTCCAGGTGCTCCTTGGAAACTCTATGGGACAGTTCTGCTCTTTCTGTAGGATTGCTATGAGTCACAAGTGACTCGACAGCCATGGGTTTTTTGGTTTTGGTATCCCCAAATGTGCATAAGTATAGATAAAAACAACTGAAGATCAAAACTAGCCCAGATCTGGTAATCATTACTTTAAAGATACAGTCTCTGTTGACGACACACCACCAGTATGCATTGTGGAGCTGAATAACCCAAACTCATGACTCAGGTCCTTGGGTTGTGTTTGCTGCAGACCTAGAACTGTCTCTTAATGATCAAGTAGGTAAATGCTGTTGGAGGTTTCGGTGATCATGCGTGTGGAGACAGGATCAGGAGCACACACCACTCTTGCAGGAGTTGCAAAACAGGGAAAGAGTGGAGTGAAATGTTAGCTGAGGCTATGACTGACGGTCTTCCTGGAAGGCTGCTCACATATCTCAAGTCATGAAAGCTGGTCTGGGTTGGATAGTGCCCCCACTGCGCCCCCTCAGAAAGAATTCTTGTCTAACTGAAACTGTGCAGTGTGGGCCTTAGTTAGAAATAGGGTCAGTACGGGTGTAATAGAGGTAAGACAAGGTTAACACTGGATTAGGGAAAAAAAAAACAGACCAAACCCACTGCTATTGAGTAAATTCCAGTTCATAGCAACCCTATAGGATAATAGGATAGAATAGAACTGCTTCTTAATCCAGTGAGTGGTTTTTTTTAAGTAGAGAAAAATTTGGACACCGAAGTACAGACACACACAGGGAGACTGCCAAAAGAAGAAAACAGAGGCGGAGATGGTGAGCGGTTCACCTACAAGCCAAGGAACACCAAGGATTGCTGGAACTCAGTGGAAGTGAGGAGAGAGTCATGGACAGAGTGTCCCTTGGAGCTCTCAGGAGGACCCCACTTGGATTAAAATTTAATTTTTGGACGTCTGACATCCACACTTGTGAGACAACACATTTCGGTTGTTTGAAGCCATCCAGTTTGTAAAGATTGGTGACACCACTTTTAGGAAACAACTATAGGGACTTATGATAAAGATTCATGTGGCAGCAAGGGGTCAAAGCATGTCATAACCCAGCCATTGCCATCAAGCCAGTTCTGACTCACAGCGACCCTGTAGGACAGAGAAAAACTGCTCCATAGAGTTGCGAAGGAGCGCCGGGTAGATTTCAACTGCCAACCTTTTGGTTAGCCACCAGTGTTTCATAGGAACCCAGAACAATTTATGCAGCTGGACCTTATGGAGAACAAACTGGATTTCAGGAGTTAGCTGATCTGGATGTCTCCTAGTTAGCAGTTCCTGTGCCCTCGTTCTAATACTTCCCTAATACTGTGACTCAGCTGTTCCTTCCCTCTGAGTGTGTCTTCACATTCCACTGCCTCATCTTCTTTTTCCAGTTCAGATTCTCACAAAGATGTTCTAAGAGCCTGGACTGAAACCCAGAGTAGATTATTTTTCATAAAGTCACACCTCAAAAGAAACTATGAATTGGTGTCCTGAAGTTGACTCTGAGTCTGGGTCCAGTCAGCTATCACCACAAGACACAAAGCCTCATCGTGAGCTACACCCCTGTCACTCCCTCCTTGACCTTTCCCTTGAAAGACTGTCATTAGTACAAAGCTAGAACCTTTCCTTTGCAGGCTTAAACCTCGTACTACCCCATCCCTCCACTTAATCAAATCATTGGTTTTAGTAGATATGATTTAGTGCTTATTTATCCATTTATTTGTATTATTCTTAATTCACCCTTTTTGTTCTGTAATTCTGTAAATTTTGAGAAAGGCTTACGTTCGTGTAGCAGTTGCCACAATCAAGATAATCGAACTATTCTGTTATCCTCCAAAATAACTCCGGTTTCATCTTCCATCCCAAGCTCTTGGAAGCATTCATCTGTTTTCTACCCATTTGGTTTTGCCTTTTCCAGACTAGCATATAAATGAAATCAAGCAGTTGTTTTTTGAGATTACCCTCTTTCATTTGAGATTCATCCCTGACGTTTTGTGTATCAGTTGTTTGTTGCTCTCTTTTGCTGAGTAGTATTCTAGTACATATATGTTTCGGATTGTCATCATTGAAGGACATTTTTATTGTTTCCGGTTTGGGGTGATTACAAGTAAAGCCATTATATGCACTTACAAATAGGTGTTATTTTTATTTTTATGTTTTTGGTACCACGTTTCCTTTCTCTTGCCAAAATACCTAGGAGTGAGAGAACAGGGTCATATGATAAGGTTGAAACGTCATAAAATACTGGAAAATAAGTTTAGTTTATAAAGTAAGTAGAAGAAAAGGAAATGTACAGTTGTTCTTCCGCATCCATGAGTTTTCTTTAAGTCTAGCTTAGAAGCTGTTTTCTTATACATGTTACCTGAAGCATGTATATGGAGCATTCTGGAGTCCCGTCTGAGAATAATTAGGAAATGAATTACCTGATGGCTTAGGGAGAGGAGGAGAGATTAAAGAGAAAGGTCAGGATTTTGTGAAGATGCCTAGGGAGTGACAAAAGTCCTTTGAAAGAGATCCATTAAGAGAGAAGGAAGTAGGTGAGCTTATGGGTTAGAGCAATTTTCTGGGAAATCATGGTGGCCACTTGATTAGTGAGAAGCAGATGCAGACAACTCTGGTTCATAAAATCCAAAAGGGGCCAAACACTGGAGAAGTAGAAGCTGACAAAGAAAACAAACACTATACCTGCCTTCCTGTGTATTTATTTACCTCATGAAAGCAAAATGAAATTGTAAGCGTTTTATTGTTACTAAAGGTGCATGAAAACCTGAAGAACGTGGGAAATGGGTATAATAAATAGCTTGGTGTCTGTTGCCAGCAATGTATGATGTATGAGTGTCACTGACACTCATTATCTTTTTAGTCATCTGTTTTACGGTCTGTGAAAGGGAATATTGGGACCTAGGAGAATTTTAGTCACGCTCTTAGTTCTGGTCTTCTTCTATGGTCCTAAGTTTCTCACTGTCGATTCTCCTGTCATGGAAAGATTGGACACTGACCTTCGTCTTTGAGGAGAAACTGCTTTGTGGTATTTAATCACAGGAACAACATTAAGATAAAGGTAATAGTTTTTGAAATTTGATGATGAACTATAAATATTAGAGTTGTGTGGACCCAAGCAGTAACCCAATAAAAGGTTTCTAACACTGAATACAAGAGAATCAGTGAAAACACATAAGCAATGGAATAAGTAATGTAACTATTGAAATTGACTCAATTGTAAATAATGTAATAGAGTAATGTCAAACTTATTCTCACATTCTTAAACTTGAAATAGTATCTTAACAACAATTGGGAAAATACGACGACAGCTCGAATGTCCGTGGGTGGCGAATATGAAACTGGCGAGAACATTCAGGAATCACGAGTCACAAAAAAAGATGGTAGTGGATGACAACAATCTGAGTTTAATGCTTTTTTCTGTCATTCTTTTTTTAGCTGTGTCTTCTTGGACAAGTTATTTTACCCAAGCCAGGAGGAAATAACAGTGAACGTTTCCTGAGATACTGCTTGCAGAGTTCTAAGCTCGCTGCCTAAATAGGTCCTGCACTTGTTCTTGTTAGTAAGCATAGCCAAAATGAACACAAAGAGATTTTTTTTTTTTACTCAACCATCAAAAATGTCAAGTGACACTCGGGGTGGTAGTGGAGAGGGAGGACACATTGGCCTAATATTAAGTAATTATACTGTCACAGAGTTTGGGAGCTAAAAGCAACAACAGACAATTTTCTCCTGCTCTTTCAACAGGTAGGCCTGTTGTGGTGGCCTAGTGGGTGAAGTGCCACCTCTGCTAACCAAAAGGTCAGCAGTTCAAATCCACCAGGCGCTCCTTGGAAAACTCTATGGGGCTGTTCTGCTCTGACCTCTAGGGTCACTATGAGTCGGACCTGACTTGACAGCAGTGCATTTTTCCACAGATGAGGAAAATGAGACACACAGAGATTGTTGCATACTAAGGGCCTATATTCATTTAATACGACAAGCAGTATTAAAACACAGCTGTTTCCAGCCCAGAGCTCCTTCCGTGCCACCACTAAATGATTTGGGGTCACTAACTACTGACACACATGTGTAATTTAGCTCAGTCCTCATCTTTTAATATTTTAATAAAGTGGACCTGTCATCTTCTCCAGAGCTGATGAGAAGACTGGCTATTACTAACTGGAAACATTATCTGAGACACAGTTAAAGAGACCAGTTCTTTCTCAGATGATCTCACCTTCAGAGGAAATTTATAGCTGTACTCAAGTGGGCCATGTGCTTTCCAAATGCTACCATCCCAGGGGAACCCATGTCAGGTTTTGCCCATATTAGCACACACTTCTCTAATCGGAATTGTTTTTCCTCCCTAAAACATTTGGGGGGTTTAAACCAGGGCTTCAAACTGTGTCTTCCAACCCCTGCTGGGACTAGAAGGTTCTATTCAGTTCCCTGCTGAGAATTTGCACTTCCACTGCAGATAGACTGAATCAAAGTCTCTATTTGAACAAGATCCCCAGGTGATTCTTAGGTACAACTCCCTGGGAATTTGGTAGAAATGCAGATTCTCAGCAGTGCTTTGAAACTGAACTAACCACTTGGAAGCTCTGGTTTAAACCTTTTCAATATGTAGAGAGGGAGGCCCAGTGGTGCAGTGGTTAAGAGCTTTGCTGCTAACTAGTACGTTGGTGGTTCGAATCTACCAGCTGCTTCTTGGGAACTCCATGGGGCAGCTCTGCTATGTCCTATAAGGTCACTGTAAGTCAGAATCAACAGGATGGCCATTGTTTTTTTTTTTTTTTGCTTTGTTTGAGATGTAGAGACCTCTCTTGGTCTGTGTAACAGTGAAGCACTTGGAGCATCATTTAAGAAGATGTCTTAATGGTGGTTGAGTCTAAAATCTGATCTGCACTGATAATTTCTTCCTATGTTGCGCTTCCTTGAAATGATCCTAACATTTTTAAAGTTAAACAGTACTTACCGCACCACAGAATATAAATGAAAACATGACTTCTACTGCACCACAGGACTGGAAACAATTGCACACCTGTGCACGATTTATAGTAAATCAAGCACTTGTAATTTCATCTCATGTTGACTATTTTAAGTGCCTTTTAATAAAGATGATGTGATTTGTAAGTCACAGAATGAAGCCTCTGGAAGCAGGCGCTAACAAAGAATAATAACTTCTGACACTGTGCATCTCTCTCTCCCCCAGAAGCATAATTCAGATCATAAGTTCACCCTGTTTTTCTTTAAATGATAACAAATAATCCTGGCAAATAAGGCCATTTGAGTTTGAATTGCATCTGGGTTTTATTAAAGGCAAGCCTTTGAGCTTAAACTTCATCAAGCTTTTCAAATTGTCACTGTGAACAATCTTCCTCCCTCATCCCTCTATCCATCCATACATTTAAATGTCCCTCAAAAGTGAGTATTGGAGGATGTGACATTCTGTTAGTTGTACAGCTATAGGTTACTGGGTATTGGTCTTACTTAAAAAGGACTCAGTAGCACCTAAAAGATTTGAAACTAGAACAAACCTTCCTGCCTCATGACTACCACCTCATGATAGGATTAGAACACTAATATGGACATAAACTTGAGTATGTGTCCCTGGGGCCACACCTTCTGCCTCTAGTCAAGGGGGCAGCTATAGCTTGGGTAAACATAAAATCTTGCCTTTTTTTTAAATCTCCAAGTCATAAACATTATGTGACTCATGCAAAATGAATACCTAGCCTCACACTAGTTTCTACAAAAAAGGTGTGGCTGTTTATTGACCAGAGTGTAAGAGGTCCTAGGTGAGCTGTCAGAACTGATTGCAGGACAAGGACAAATTTCCCAGTGGCACTTCTGTGGTGTGCCAAGGTAGGATCATGTACAGTTGTGTGCCTTTATGGAAGTCTGTTCCATTTCAGTCCTGTTGGGAACGTAGGGTGGTGTTTTAGTTGCTGTTAGTCCTGTGACCCATGAGTAACTATTCTAAGGTCAAGTCATCATGTGGGAATGAGTGAGACCCTTGCAGGAGGCAAAGCAGCACATCAGATGTTCCGTGGTGTCCAGGGAGACTGTTTCCACTTCAGATCTCCACCTCCGCCATGACTGTCCAGTTCATGCCTTCTCCCTGGTGACTGAGCTCATCCGGGCATGTGTCCCAGGCTGAGGCTCTGGCAACCAGGGCATAGTGTGGGAGTGGAATGAAATCACTGAGCACTACGGGTCAGGAGAGGAGAGGCAATTTGGAAAAATCAAATGTAAACCTTTGAGCGAATTAGCAAGAACCACACCTAATGCAACAGGTTGGGACCAAAGGAAAGGCATTCTGGGACAAGTGGATTTTTGAGGTGGTGAAAAGAGGCAGTGGGACACTTAGGGAGTTAGGTTTCTACTTTTGCCATTACATGACCTTGTGTGACAAAATGACTCTGGAGGCATTCTTCTCATGGCTACCTTCTGTGCCTTCCCTTATCCACCCACGAAGAAGAGACCATGTTATAAATGACTTGAAGGTCATGATGTCATTGAGGTCATTGAGTTTTCAGTGTACAACAATTCTCTTTTGATCAAGTTCAGACCAAGTTCTAATTAGTGGGTTTGTCTGATATCTTTGTGACGTCTACAAGTGATACTTTTAAAAATATATAACACAAGAACACTTGTTGTTCCTCTGTAATTTATGTCAAGAAATGACTTTTGATGTTTTGAAAGGAGCTCCTTCATCCATGATGCTGATATTGAACACACTTGTTTGCTTTTGCAGATGCTGTATTTTAGGGTAGAGACCCTGGTAGCATAGTGATTAAGTGTCATGTCTGCTAACCATGTGTTCAGCAGTTTGAATCCACCAGGAGCTCCTTGGAAACTTTATGGGGTGGTTCTACTCTGACCTGTAGGGTCTCTATGAGTCAGACTTGACTTAGCAACAGTGGGTTTGATTTGGTTATATTTTAGGGCAGGGAGGTGGTATATGGTTCTCAAACTGATAGCCCATCGGCTGTGTTGCACTTCAAGACTTTTCATGTGAGTTACAACACATAGTATTGATTTTAATTCATTACCAACTTTTAAAAAATGGAGGAATTTGAACTTATAAAATTAAGACTTTTTCCTGAAGTGTGGAAAGATCGGACAGCAACAAGCGTACATTCTCAACTGGCAATAAGTGTCTAGAGTTGAGTCCCAGCTGTGCCTTAGGATGGCCCAGGCTCTTTGTAGTTGACCATGGTTAGCCCTGTACTGTAGGAGACCACCTCTTGAAAATCTAGTTAGCTGTATGTATGGCAAGGTCGGCCGTTTGCATCTACCAGGCCCCTCTTGGAAACCCTATCAGGCAGTTCTACTCTGTCCTACAAGGTCTCTATGAGTTGGAATCAACTCAGTGACAGTGGACTTGGTTTGGTTTTGTATGTATGTACAATGGCAGTGGCCTTGGTTTGGTTTTGTGTGTATTTTTTAACCTGAAGGAAAATTCTTTTCAATATGAACCATTATAGGCAGTTGAAAGCGATGAACTAGAATTATTTTGAACATCTTGTCTGTGTTTTCTCTGATGACATTTACATTTACATATCACATGAGTATTCTAAAGTGCATTTTCTAATATCATTTAAATGAGTTTTCAAAGCCTCCACAGCAGTCCTCTACAGAAGACAAATTATATCTTATTTATCTTTCTCTTCATTTTCTATATGAGTAGATATGCTCAGAAAAGTCACATGCATTACCAGTCACAAGGTCATAATATTTCAGAGTCATCAGGAATGAGCTCAGCCCTTCTGTTCTATCCAAATGCTTTTCCATAATCCCTAGTAGAAGTTTATCCTGGCTGTACTGAGTTCATGCTGAGAAACAGAAAAAAAACAACTACTTTTTAAAATCAGTTGTGTTGTCTAAATGGCAGATCTATAAATATCAATCCATTCTTTGGGGGCTTGATAATCACTGGAGATGAAGTTTGTCCTCTTACTAAATATACCAGGTACGTTTTTAGCTGTGCAAGATAAATTATTTCATGTGTTCCTGACTGGTTCCTCTGCTTGAAATTCTTTTTTCCCCCCATAAACCCACGTGGCTCACCCTGTCACTTCCTTTGGGTCCCTGTGTCAGTGTTGCCTTAGTAGAGAGGACTTCCCTAACCACTCTGTGCATCCGCTGAAGTCCCACGTTGTCCCATCACTCTCTAGCCCAGTGTTACACCTGACAGAAACAGAACACAAGCCACACATGCAAACTGCTTAGGTAATTTTAGATTTTCTTGCAGTCGTATCTTAAAATAAGCAAAGTGAAACCAGTGAAATTAATTTTAATAACATATTTAACTGACTATATCCAAAATATTGCCATTTCCACATGTGATCAATATAGAACATTGATGAAATGTATTCTCCCTTCCATCCTGAGCCTTCAATGCCAGAATGTATTATATCCTCAGAACACATCTCCATTTGAACTTGTCACATGAAGCTGCCATATCAGACACTGGGACTCCATTCATTTCTTTGCTTTTAGTGTAAGGCTTAATAAGCTAGATGGGTAACTCAGCACATAACACCTGAAAACCTTTTATTGTCAGTTAAAGAGACTGCTCAACTTACCACTTTTAATAATCTGTGTTTTGACTTTCTCCTTCCCTCCTGTGAATATAAGTGTTTCAAGGGCAGTAGAATTAGTTTATTTTGTTTAGTGTTACATCTAGATTACCTGGAATAGCATTTGGCCCAGAGTAAGTTCTTGGATCTTGGTTGGCTACAGTAGCTGTCGTATGAAGTAGGTTCAGTTTTCAGCAACCCTGTCTCCAAGATGAGGAACTAGAAGCACGATGTTAATGCTTATCTCAAGGTACACAACTGGTTAATGCCCGAGGCTGGATTTCTACGCAGACAGTTGCCCTTAGAGAAAGTACATTAAACCCACACTGTTCAGCTGAGCTTAAAACCACACACAGACACTGATGACAGTGACAAACTGTCAATTCATAACGTTTTCTCATAATTTTCCTTTAAAACAAAGGAATATTAACAAGGCACAAACTGACCAGTAAAAGAATAACTTGAAGTCCCTTATAAATTGTCTGTGAGGACTGGTTTAGTGGTAGGGACCTCCTCAGTAGTTGCATGATCTAGTGATTTATGAGAAAGTTAACTCAGGAGTAGATTTTTCCCCACAATAAAATACTGTTTTATGGAACTTAGGTTCTCATTTTAAATTTTTTATGATTCACTATAAATCCATTGTCTGGGCTTGATGTGCAGTTATCTGTTGCTTAAATAGCTACAGTTTGATGGGAATGAGAATGTTATGTGGATACACAATCATGCTGATTAGATCAGCAAGCCTATTAAGTAGTTTAAGAGAGAGATGTTGAAAGGCCCAGAATGATGACTGAATTTATTGTCTTGGTTTCACTCACATGGACCAGCTTCAACATGACTTCAATAATTATGTCCATGGACTCTATATGTGTATACTATACAGTTAAAAGCATCTGCAATTTGACTAGCAAGGGTAACCCAATGAATATCATAGTAACAATTATGTGTTTTCTTTGTATATAAGGCGTCAAGGATGATCTCAAGCATGTTTAGATCCCATTACCGTGAAGTCAATTACAATTCATAGCTACCCTAATAAACCAGAGTAGAATTGCCCTATAGGTTTCCAAGGAGCAGCTGGTGGATTCAAGCTCTTGCCTCCATTTCACAGATAAAGTAACTGAGGCAGGGAGTGATGCTTGCCCGAGGTCACACAGCCTCTAAGTGTCAGTGTTCTGAGTTGAATGATTAGATTCCATAGTTAATGTCAACTTCTTCACCCCATCCCTTCAATGTAAAGCACTATAACTCACCTGGCTGCCCTCTGATTACCTTGTGAAGCTATTTCAGAGGAAGTACATTCTACGAGACTTGTTGGGGCCACACAGAACTGGGACCAAATCCAACTCTGAAACTTACTAGTTGCAAGAAGTCGGATGAAATAATTTACTTGGCCTGGGCCTCCTCTCCCTTAATTGTCAAGTGGGGCTAAAGTAGCACTAATAGCAATGTAAGTTGCCTAGCAGCACAGGGCCTGGCTTTGAGAAGACACCTTCCATAGTGACAATTAGCTCATATTCACAGCATACTACTGGAGAATAAAATATTGATCTTAATTACACTACGTCTTTTCACTGTAACAAGAAGGAAGAACAATTAGATCTCAAAAGGAATTTTAAAGGCATACACTGAAATATGTCCTTGGATTCTCACAGATTCTATGTATGTACAATATGTATTTAATAGCATCTGCACTTTGACTAGTAAGGATAAAATTATTATGAAGGCTTGTAAGATCTCATGCTCCTGGGCATAGCTTGATGACTAGCTAAGGTCAAGAATAAGGTCTCTCTGTGGCACTGCAGAGCAGAGTGAAGACTATTTGAGGCGTTTTATGCTTTCCTCTGAAGCACCTTGCATTGTTTGAAGAGGGCTGGCATTAGCTGGATGGGCTATTGGTCATTTCCACTTAGGCTTCTATAATGTACGCTGCACCCTGCAGTGATGCTTGCTTGGAACCACATGTGTGCAACCTTTGAACTAGAAAGTGCTGCACTGGGTGGTATCTTGCTGATGACACACATTTTGTAAACCAGGCTCTGTCCCTTGAGTCTTACCATCCACTCTGAATCGGCCTGACACTTCTGCTGAGCTACTGAAAATCATTTGTCTCCAGAGACATTCACAGATTAGTCTAAAAGGGGAAAGTAATTTCCAAAACCTACCTTAGGCGAGAAAAAACAGCTCCCTTCCACTGTCTTCTTTTGAGGTCCTTTTTGATACCTTTCTCCTTTGCACACTGCACTTTGTGTTCTGAGAGCTGCTCTGACGCCAGGGCTTGGGCTGGTGTTGATGTTGATGGTTACAAGACTGCCAGGTCCAGTTACCAGCTACACCCATGTTTCAAGTGCTTTATGTATGGTGTTGCCAATCATGAAGACATTCCCCCATTTAACAGAGAATTTAAATGACATACTAGACCTCGAAAGCAATTTGGTGGTTGAACTAGAATTCAAACCCGAGCACAAACTTTCGAAGCCAAGCCCACTTGCTCACCCATATTCCTCCCCTTCTCTGCCCTCCTGTCACCTTCTGTCCTCCCCTCCCCTCCCCTCCCCTGCCCTGCTTTCCCCTCCCCTTTCCTTCCCTCACCTCCCCTCTCCTTCCTGTTTGGTTATTAAACTGGTTATATTTTAGGGTTGAACAGAATTGAATGGTTTAAGAAAGAAGCTTTACTGAGGGCTGAAGTCAACTCAACTGAGGATGGAAATCTTATGTATTACAGTCTCCTGAGAAGTGGACATGTGTGAGATCGAGTCCATGGGACACAGTGGGAGCGATGTCAAGTAACAAGTTCTATGACCTGGTTACTCTACCTGCGTAATAGCTGCATATTAAGTTACTTCACCACTCTGAACCGTAGGATCTCTGTCTGCATGTGGTTAAAAATAGGCACAGCACAAAAGTGTTGTGAGAATTAAGGCAAGCAGTACATACAAATCACACAGTGCCGTGATGATGCATATCAGAATAATCACCAGATAGACATCCAGATCTTGGTGGATGTGGAGTGAGAGAGATGAGAGATGAGTGGAATCATGTAGGAAGGGAATTCACAACATGCCTTCTTGTAGTTGCTTTTGTTAGGTGCCCTGGAGTCCGTCCCAGGTCCTAGAGACCCTGTGGACAACCAAGAGAAGCAGTGCCTCATCCCGCACCCTTCTACGATCATTGCTGTGTTTGAGTGTGTTGTTGATGCCACTGTGTCACTGCATGTTGGTGAAGGTGTTCTTCTTTGTCTCAGACTCTATCGAGCATGATGTCCTTTTCTAGGGACTGGTCCCTCCTGATACCTTGTCCAAAGTCATGGAGGCAGAGTCTGTCACCGTCCTTGCTCTAAGAAGCGTTCTAGCTGTACTACTTCCAAGACAAGCTCATTTGTTCTTCTGGTGGCCCGCGGTGTATTCACTGTTCACTGCCAGCACTATAGTTCAAAGACACTGAATCTTCATTCTTCCTTATTCATTGTCTAGCTTCCGCATGCATATAAGACAATTGAAAATATCCTGGCTTGGTTCAGGGGCACATTAGTCTTGAAGGTGACGTGTTTACTTTTCAACACTTTGAATGGGTCTTTTGCAGCAGATTTGCCCAAAGCAATATGGGCTTTGATTTTTTTTTTTTAACTCCTTCTTCTATGGGCAGTGAATGCAGAACAAAGTAAAATGAAGGCCTTGAAAAACACCGCTGTTTTTGTGCTTTCATCATGATGATGCTTATTGGTCCAGATGTGGGAATTTTTGTTTTCTTTACATTGAGGTATAATCGATACTAAAGGCTGCAAGTTTTGATCATTATCAGTGTTTCAAGTTCCATTCACTTTCAGCAAGCAGGGTTGTCATCTGCTAATCATGGCTTGTTCATAGGTCTTCTTCCGTTCCTGATATTCCGTTGTTTATATCGTCCAACAGCTTGGATTATTTGGTCGGCACACAGATTTAATAAATATTAAAAAGATACAACCCTGGCATGCACCTTTCCTGATTTTAAGCCGTGCTGTATTTCCCTGTTCTGTTTGAATGACTACCTCTTTCTCTATGTATGGGTTCCACATAAGCACAAGTAAGTGTTCTAGAATCCCCGTTTTTTGCAATGTTATCCGTAACATTTTGCAGTCTTATCCACACAGTCAGATACTTTTGCATGGTCAGTAAAACACAGATATACATCTTTCTGGTATTCTGTTTTCAGCCAAGACCCATCTGACATTAGCACATCGTCTTCTGTGTCAAACTTGAATTTCTGATGTATACCGTTGCTACCATTTTTTAAAATTATCTGCAGCAAAACTTTACTTGCATGATATTAATGATATTATTTGATGATTTCTGCATTTGGTTGAGTCGCCTGTCTTTGGAATGGACACAGCTCAGCTATGGATCTCTTTCAGTGAGCTGGCTGGGTAGCTGTCTTCCAAGTTTCTTGACATAGACAAGTAAGCATCTCCAGTGCTGCATATATTTGTTGAGACATCGCAGTTGGTATTCTGTCGATTCCTCGAGCCCTGTTTTTAGCCACTGCCTTCAGTGCAACTTGTACTTCTTAGAGGGGAAGAAAGGAAGAATGGGTAGTAACAAATATGTGAGTACCTTTAGAGGTGGAGAAGAAAGAGGGTTGATGGCTATTTTGTGGTGAAGGCCTGTGAAGGCTGAAGGGGAGATTAGGGGCATGAGGAAAGGAACAAAGCTTGGAACAGCTGCTGGTGGGAAAGGAAATGGACTAGTGGAGAGGAAAATGTTTGCCAAGTAGTGGAGAGAACCCAACTGAAGTTGGATTTCATAAATTGGTAATGAAGCCAGTGAGCATGGCTTTGTCATTTTTTTTTGTAATAGTACTTGGCAACCCAGAAACAACTGGGAAAAAAAGGCTGTTGGATTGATTTAGGGTTTGGCACAGACAAGATAGTTGCAGTCAAACGCTAAAGAGTTGAAAGAATTGGGGGGAATCATGAGAACACAGCTTAATTGGTTAACTGTGTGGCCAGGCTGGAAAGGAAAGGAAAAAAAGGAAGGGTTGAGAGACTGAGAGAAGACAGAGACTTGGGGTTTTAATGAAGGAAAAAGGGAGTAAACATGGATTGTGACTAGAGGTCAAAGTGCAGGGTTCAGAATTTCAGAGGAGGACAGGTTTCAGATATTGATCAGATGCATGGGAAGGCTGAAGACCGAAAAACAACATTGGGAGTACAGAGTCAAGTCTATGGATACGGGCAGAGTGGATCTGCAATGTGAGTGTTACACAGGACAGATGATGAAGAAGAGCTGTGTCAGGTGCCAGTGTATGAGTCAGTGACTCGAGAGGTCTTAAGATAATGACCAAGAGAATACAAAATTAAGGAGTTTCTGAGTGAGCATGAGATGTTTACTGAATTGGTCAACTGGCCGTCCAACCGGGGCTTTTCACAGTACTCAGACCCTCCAGTAGAAATTGGTCTGCAGACTCAGATCCTGCAAGACCCCTAGAAAAGGCTGTGTTGAGTTGTATATGCACTCCAGTTGACTGAAGGATGCAATGCCCCTTCAAACCAATAGCCTTCAAATTTTTGTTACATGGATGTGTATGTGTGTGTGTGTACACACATTTATTTTTTAAATTAAAATTAATAGATGAATATAGTCGGGGAAATATAAATGATTTTTTCTTAAAATAAAAATTACTCCCATATATATATACTTTTTGCATGCACTATGTTTAATATATTATCTTTCATTTTACAATCTTTCCATATTTAAAAGAAAGTTCAGTGTGTCACACTCATTAAACCCATTGCCGTCTTGTGGATTCTGACACATAGCACCCCTATAGGGCAGAGTAGAACTGCCCCATAGAGTATCTGAGGAGCCCCTGCTGGGTTTAAATTGCCAACCTTTTGGTTAACAGCCACAGCACTTAACCACTGTATAACCAGGGATTCTACACACATGCCAGCATTGCTAAAAATCTCATTCAAAGTATGTTCCCAAGTTCTCATTTCTGTCTTATTGACTAATGTCTTTCATTTGTTTTTTTATTCTTTCCTTGTTTCTTTTTGCATTTTGTTTTACCCAGCCACGTTCTTGGAAGGCATATCATTAAGGAGGCTTACATTTACACTCTTTAAAATAATGAAAATAATTCTCTTGTTCCTGTAAGCAGTCCATTGACAGACGTCATTCAGCCTTAGAATTTTAGTGTACAGCATCTAGCATTTTCAGGCAACCATGAGCTGGACTGTCTCAGGTTTGACAGGAAGGTCTATCTTTTGAGAACTGAAGGAGGCTTATGCTGCTCCCATTCATTGGAGGTCAGTTGGTGAAAGTAATGTAGTATTTTCAGTTTCTACTTGTATCAGATTTTATAGACTTCCTTGGAAATTCACAGTACTTCTATCTTCCATACCTACAAATTCCTGTCCTGCCTAGCTTGCCATCAAATCAAGGAAGTAGTTCTGTCTGGGCTTTTGTAGTTCTGCATGCAGGTAAAGGCTGGTGGTTAGTTTGGAAGGGTGAAGTCTTCTTTCTAGGCCACTGCTGCATGGCCAGTTCGGTCAGCACCAAGCCTGGAGTCTTTGGCTCCTTCTGAGATTTCCAGACTTGAACAAAATACTAAACCTCTTGAAAACTGGAATTTGGGTCGCTGCAAATGTGAAAGATGCAGCCTTGAAGAGAAGAGGCATCAGCTTTCTGTGGGCTGCACTTAGAACAAGGGGGATGGAGGTGGAAGACAGCTCAATTCTCTCTCCTTCCTCTCTCATAGACTTCTGCAGGTGGAGTTCCTCTGAATAACCTATCTGGAGATGCCATATATGGCACAGCAGAGTTGGCTGTGTCTCTTCATAGCTGTGGTAAAGCAGTGGCCAGTGTGTTGGTGTACTGCTTGTGTTGTTTCCCATTCTTGTCTCTCTCTTGTCCCATTCTCTCTCCCTCACTGTCCACCCATTGCTCTTAAGTCTTGCCTCAGGCCATGTTTCCTAGGGAACTAGGTCTGAGACACCATTCCAACATTTCGGTCTACTTTGGCAGGAGAGAAATCACCTATATTTCACTGATTTTATAAAGAAATGTGTTTAGAAATATGCATAAACTGTCATCACCTTTCCACTTTAATCCAAGTGTATTTTAGTGCAGTGATTTTCAAAAGATAATTCCCCCCAATCGGTAGCAGCAGCAGCACTTGGAAAGTTCTTAGAATACAGATTGTCAGGCATTTGGGCCCAGAAATTTGTGTTTTAAAAAGTCCTCCAGGGTCCCAACTCAGCAGGAATGGATGCTCACCAAGGACCAAAATGACATGCGGTAAAGACAACCGAGAAGACAGAGAAACCCACAAGAGTGGGTGCCTACATTGAATTGGGACTGGAAGAACCAGATGGTGCCTGGCCACCACCAGTGATAGCCACGATGGAGCTCACAGAGAGGAGTTTCACTGGCAACACAAGAATAAAAAGGGGTGCATCATGAGATCTCCACTAAAAGACCTCAATTGATGGTCCAGTGGTTTTGGGGTTCCTCTGAGAGCATGGCCCCTGGCCCTGATGCTGCCCTCTCCCATAAATTATAACAAAGGTCCACTCTTTGGACAGGAATGGATTGGACTTGGCAATGCAGAGTGACCATATATTGGAAGCACTTTATGGTTCTATACATCTATAGGATATCATCTTGCTGACCTCTGGCTGGAGGAAGGGGAGTGGATGGAGAGGAGGGGAAAGGAGGCTGTTGGGAGGATGAGACATGTATGGAGCAGAGAGGAATAGTGTGCAGTCACCGGACAGGGAGAGCAGTGGAAGCTGCATATAGGGGGGCATGTAAATTTATATGTGAATGTACATTTTCACTCAGGTATGTTAAAAAAAAAAAAGTCCTCCAGGAAATTCTCGTAAAGTTTGAGAATCAGAGCTTTAGAGTTGCTCATAGATTGAAGCCCTAGGCAATTATCTGACTAGCCTCCCCACAATCTGATTCTGCTATCAGAAAAAGCAAGCAGGTACTCAATGACTAACATCTATGAACTAAAGGTACATGAAATCCAAACCCAAATGTAGAAATCTTAAATGTATAGTTGAGTCTACAAGATATTTACCTTTTACTGATTATCCAAAGATATTTGACTGGGGATCATAACAAATTATGGATAATGTTACCGAAAATGGAGATTCCAAAACAATTGTGCTCATGTGGAACATATACACAGAACATAGGGATATTGTGTGCTTCAAAGTCAGTAAATATGTGTGTCAGGGTTGCATCCTTTCACCATACTTAAGCCAAGCCAAGTGCTGTCGAGTCGAATCCGACTCATGGTGAACTCCATATTCAGTCTTTTATGCTGAGCAAATAATCTGAGAAGCTGGACTGTGTGGAGAATAGGGGATCAGGATTGGAGGAAGATTCGTTTACAGGGTGCATTATTCAGATGATACGACCTTGCTTGCCAGAAGTGAAGAGGACCTGGAACAGCTACGCATGAAGACTGAAGACCACAGTCTGCAGTATGAGCTACATGTCAACCAAAGGAAAACAAAATCCTCACAAATGAACCAAATAAGCAGTAGCGTGATTAATGAAGAAAAGATCGAACTCCTCAAGGATTTCATTGTATTTGGATCCGTAACAACACCTGTGGAAGCAGCAGTCAGGAAATCAAAAGATGTGTTACATTGGGTAAATCTGCTGTAAAAGGCATCCTTAAAGTGTTAGAAAGCAAAGATCTCATCTTGAAGAGCAACGTGTGCCTGGCTCAACCCATGGTGTTTTCACTGGCCTTTCATGCATGTGGAAGCTGCACAATGGTTGAGAAAAATAGAAGAAAAGTTGATGCCATTGAACTGTAGTGTTGGTAAAGAATATTGAATACAACACGGACTGCCGGAGGAATGGACAATTTTATCTTGGAAGAAGTACTACCCAGAATGTTTCTGGGAAAAAATAATGACAAGGCTTTGACTCACCTACTTTGGACGTGTTATCAGAAGGGACCCGTCCCTACAGGAGGACATCATGCTTGGTAAAGAGGAGGGTCACTGAGTAAGAGGAAGACCCCCAGGGAGGTGGACAGAGACAGTGTCTGCAGCAGCAGTGGGCTCAAGTATACCAGTGATTGCAGCGATAGCGCAGGACTGGGCAGTGTTTTGTTTTGTTGGATGTAGCACTGCTATGAGTCAGAGTGTCTTGGATGGCACCTGATGACAACCAAAGAATTGTATTTATAGCAGGTCTTGGAGTCTCCCCTTTCCAAGGACCAGTCAGTTTGCAAGTTGCTTGTTGAGTATGGGTGAAAAGAGAAGTAGATAGCAGCTAGATGTTACCATTTTGAGCGGGGCTTATGGAGTCCCACGGTGTGACTCACCTGTCTAGCTACTGAATATTGGTGATTCATTAAATAATGCTGTTTTCTGGATAGCATTACATAAGCACAGCAAAATTATCTTTCAAAGAAAAAAATAAGACCAGTTGGCATCGAGTCGATTCCAACTCATCGCGACCCTGTAGGACAAAGCAGGGTTTCCAAGGAGCAACTGGTGGATTCGAACTGCCCACCTTTTGGTTAGCAGCCATAACTCTATAACCACTATGTCTCCAGGGCTTCCAAGTGTCTTTCAGCACTCTACATTTATAATATTTTATTAGAAGACCATCAGCATGGTATAACTGCTCTGAGATTCAGTTGTTCAATTTCTAAATTGGCCTGTATCTTTTTTCCTTTGAGGGAGTAGGGCAGAGCAGGTTCTAAGTATTTGGATATTGAAATAGTCTTGGGATGTTGGAACTGCACTGTCTCAGACGTGGGAATATGTAACATTTCTGTGTCCAGGTCCCTTTCTTTGTCACTGAAGCTATTTCTTCTCAGCTCATTAGTTTAAATAGACAACAGTCTTCTTGGCCAAGGGCTTTGTCTGTGTACTGAACTGTGTGTTGGGAGCACAAAAACGTTATAATAATTTCACAGTACACTCATACTGTTTGCAGATACCCTGGTGTGTTCTTAATTGATTTCCTAAACATATGGTATCACAACAAGCTGTTGAGTGGGAACTGAGAAATTCCTTTGTGTAGTTTTTTTTAAATTACCATGGCTTCATATTTAGTTTTCTTGTTGCATTTCTAGGATTTTTAATTAAATATATATTATATTTTCATCAGTTGACAATTGCTATGGAAGAATGAATGAATTTAAAAAGAATTTATAGGCTATTCTTGCACAGTGGGACTAGACACATTGATGAAAACACTTAATGAAGTTGAAAGTTGGAAAGAATGCAGCTAATGTCTAGTTGTGATAAACACTAAGTTCCCTATATAATTAGTGAACATATTTCTTCACCTGTATTATCTTCCTCCTGACTTACTGCCTTTTAATTTTGTTTTTATTTTTAATAACCTATGATTATAAAATTATGATATGTCAGCTTTACTTTAAAGGCAAAAATTGGGATACTATAAGGCATTGATTATATCTGTTATGATATAGCCCTGGAATAAGCTATTTTTCAGATTTCAAAATTTTATTTTAGAAGGTTTTATTATAATATGCAACTATTTACAACACAGAATTTCAAATGATTTTGTTTCTATGAACTGATGTTTGTGCTGCCATCAAATACATAGTAAGAGAAAAACAAAGCAGTGGAGGTCCCCAAAACAACAGAAGTGATTTCTGATAGAGTACAGTGATTTTTTTTTTCAATTTTCTATTTTGCTTATTTGTGTTTTCTAACTTTCCTACAATGAGCACATAGTTTCATTAGGCCATTTAGCTATTTTTCAAATTAAACAGACTAAAATTGTACATGACCACAACTCGTGTGCTCTGGTACCTCCTTTTTTGGTATTTATTCCTTACAAATTGAAAAGCACCTTTTGCTTTACTCCCCCCAAACATATTATGGGTTATGGGTGATAGCTGCATTATGTATTGCTGTATAACAGACCAACCCCAAAGTTACTGGTGTATTACAGCAAGATACTATTTCTTCTGATAGGTTGGGTTTGGACACTTGTTTTTCTTGGTTCATTCATACTAGCGGCATTTGTCTAGACTGTTACTGGGCTATAAGGCACAGGATGGCCTCCCTCACTTGTCTGTTGGCTGTGGACCTTGATTCTCCTCTTTCTGGCCTCTCTTCTTCCCATAGGCTCCCCCAGCTTCCACCTGGTGATCTCCAGGTAGCATTACTGGACAGCATGGGCAGGGGCTGCCAGGCCTCTTGAGGCCTAGACTCTGAAACACACTCTGTTGTTCAGAGTAAGTCATGAGGCCAATGCCAACTCACAGGGTAGGAAAAGAGACCACCCTTCATGATGGCAGGATCAGCTATGTGTTGGTGACCTTGTTTAATTTGCCACAGGGGATGACTCAGCCTTGAAGGACTGGATCCCACAGTTATTGATAAACAACATTTTGGTGGCTCTCATGTCTTGAGGGTATAAGCAATTTTAGATTGACCTTGAAATACTGTTACTACCAACTGAAAATCATTGAGCAGTCACTAAGTTATTGAGTATTTACTAAGTTAGAACAGGATTAAAGTTACTTTTAAGTGAATTATCTTGTTCAGTCCATAGAACAACTCTAAGGGTGATCGTTGTGATACCCGATGAGTGGAGTAGAACTCTTCCCTTGGGATTTTTGCAGGCTGTGACCTGTCAGAAGTGGATTGCCAGATCCATCTTGCCTGGTCTATCAGGATGAGTTTAAACTGCCACTCTTTGGACTAATAGTTGCGGGCTGAACCATTTGTGCTAGCCAGGGGCTCTAATACTATGGTTACTATTATATTATTATTATTATTCCCATTTAATGGGTAAAGAAATTTAGGTTAAGAAAAATTAACCAACTTGCCTAGCCAAAAGCCTAGACACTATTTAATAATGCTGAAAATTAAACTTAAATTCAGAGTTGGACTCTGAAGGCTAAATTCTGTACCTACATGGTCCCTAAATGGTGGAAATGGTTAATTGTCAACTGAAAGGTTGACAGTTCAAGTTCACCGAAGAGCACCTTGGAGGAAAGACCCAGTGATCTCCTTCAGGTAGATCAGCCACTGAAAACCATATGGAACCCTGTTCTCTTTTGACACACTTTGGGAAACCCTGGTAGTGTAGTAGTTAAGTGCTGTGGCTGCTAACCAAAAGGCCAGCAGTTTAAAGATGCTCCTTGGGAACTGTTGAGCAATTCTACTCTGAAGTACAGAGTTGCTGTCAGAAACAACTCGATGGCAGTGGGTTTGGGGGGCACTCATCAAGTTTCAAATTGCCCCAGATAGCAGCCATTGTACTTTTGCAATGTGGCTAGCCTGAAATAAGAAGTCCTGTAAGGGTAAAATACATGCTAGTTTCTGAAGACTTGGTATGAAAACAAATGTAAAATAGCTCATTAATTTTTTGTATTACTTGTGTATGGTAATAACCTTGTGTTTCTATTGAGTTAACTAAAATACATTATTAAAGTAATTCTACCTACTTATTTTTACTACGTTAATGGGGCTTCTAGGGTTAAGTGTTACGTCTGCTAACCGAAAAGTTGACAGTTCTAATCTACCAGGTGTCCCTCAGAAATTCTGTGGGGCAGTTCTCTGCCCTATAGAATTGCTATGAGTCAGAATTGACTTGATGGCAACAGGTTGTTTTTAAATTAGGAAATTGAAAATGATATATGTGATTCTGTTCTTCAGATCATACTATCCTGTAATTGGGCAGCCCTGCTCTATGTACTGGAAACCTTGGTGGCTAAGTGCTACATCTGCTAACCTAAAGATCTGCAGTCTGAATCTGCCAGGCTGTCCTTGGAAACTCCAGCAATTCTACCTTGCTCGATAGGGTCACTATGAGTTGGAATTGACTCGACGGCAGTGGGTTTGGTTTTGGCTCCATATAACTAATGCTTTTCTTACTGTCTCAGACAGCAGCTACAGGTGGTTATTTCAGAGACCATAAATCATTTCAAAGTATTTAAATGTCTTTAGACCTATGAACAATCTACACTTGCCAAAAATAATTACCCCCTCTAAAAAAAAATTGCTGTTGATTCTGACTAAAATCCAAACACAACTATTTAGTATTATATCACTGAAGTGTCTCAGAATAAGCTATTAAAAATCAGGTACATGTTTCTGCATGATTTCATAATGTTTGCATAAGGGAACCCTGGTAGCATGGTAGTTAAATGCCACGACTGCTAACCAAAAGGTTGGCGGTTCAAATCCCCCAAGCACTCCCTGAAAACTCTAAGGGGCAGTTCTAGCCTGTCCTGGAGGGTCACTGTGAGTTGACATTGACTCCATGGCACTCTGTATGGTTTGGTTTTAATTGCTTGAAGTTAAAAAAAAGAAAGAAAGAAAAAAGTACATTCTCAATTTTCATTGTGTTTCTCTTTTCTTTTCCATTGTCATTTATCTTGAATTCTTTTTTATGTGGGTCACCTGAAAGACTGCTACAATGTTGCAATTTACCTTTGTCCTGTATCAGTAGAAGAAGGCAAGCTGGCCATGTTTGAAGCCAGAGCAGCCGCCCCCTCTGTTGTCCCTGTGGTTACCTTTCTCCTTTCTGGGGTGACCCAGTCTTCCTGCTCTGATTGCCTCACTTGAAGGCTTTTTGCCTGGGGAGTTCACCTGTCTCGCTTTCATGCATGGCTGATTGCTCTCCTTGGTTTCTTGGCCAAAAACCTCAGGGTGGCTGATCATTTGGACTTCCCGCAATTCATTTTCCGAATTAAGAGAGATGGATGTGTTGCTCCGAATGAGAAAGGTTTTCCAGAATTCTCAGATGGCTAGTGATTTGGCGATGCTGGTGGCGAATTTCTTCATTTTCTGATGGCTTTGTGCTTTGCCTTTTTGTGCGCTCTGCTATTCAGAGCTCTCAAAATCTGGCTGGAGTGGGAGCCTTCAGTTAAAAGCAATTATTAGGTGAAGCAGCTCTTAGAAGCTAATACTTCGTATTGTTGGACCCATACTATAAAGTGCCAGCTTGTCTTGTTTGGTTTGTAAAGTTCATCACACACAAGGTTAGAGATACTCATCTGGAAAAACTGAGGAGAGATGCAGAAATTTGAAAATCTGCTGCTTAAAAGTCTGCCCCTTCTGCTGTCTTTGATGAACTGTTAGGCTGTACCATATTGAGTGTTTCTTTTTGTTAAGCTCAACTATTTTGCTGATGTGCTTATGTTTCAAGGTCACGTTGAAGTCTAACCATCAAAGCAAATAATATTTCCAAGTAGTGTAGCTGTAAAATCCACAGAGACACTTCTGTTTTGCCATTTGTTGAGTCTTAAAACAAGTTTGTTTTTCTGCATCCAACAAAAAAGACACTTTATCTAGTAGTTCATCTAGTAGTTCATCTGCTGAAACAAAAATTAGAAAGTAATTGTTTCAGCTAATGAAGTGTCACACCTCTATGGACCAGGACCTGACAGAATATCTCAGTGTTGAGAGAAGATGGATTTCTTACATTGTCCTATTAGAAAAGCCCTATTGCCGTGACTCACTGGATTCTGTTGGTTTCCTTGCTAGCTGACAGTGTACCTGGTTTAACACATTAGCTTAGAAATTAGGATTTTCCAAATTGCCACACACGTTTGCTGAGCTAGCAGAAAATACAGCCTTGCCATTTATTTTCCAAAGCTATATTCCCGCATCATTTAAAATGAAGATGTTCCTTTGAACAAAATTCATTATCCTTTTTCCCCAAACACTTGTTTGAAAAATATGACAATCTTAAATAGCCAATATGTACAGAAAAAAAGAAAAGGTGGCGAGGCAGGATTCTTTAGAAATGTGTTTGTAACCTAGCTTTTCTCTGATTAATAACCCTTGCGAATGTGTGCTTATTATACCATAAACATGACCTTTATTAGAACATTAGAAAAATCTGACTATGGATATGCCATGTCAGAGACTTTTTAAATGTCAGAAAATGTAACACTTTTAAATTAATATGATTTTGTAACACTGAACTGTTGCGAGTATTTTTTGAGCTTTTGATGAATTGGACTGGTTAAAGATTCTTAAAGGGTCCTGTCTTTGAAATGTTGGTGTTGGCTCACATTTGATGTTAGAGAATTGAAAGCTACCTGAAAAGAAAGAAGAACAACGGTTTATAGAGCTAATATTGCTAAAAATCAATAAAAGCACTGTTGTCAAATCTATTCTGACTCCCAGCAACTCTATAGGACGGAGTAGAACTACCCTAAAGAGTTTCCAAGGGGCACCTGGTGGATTCAAACTGCTGACTTTTCCATTAGCTGCTGTAGCACGTAACCACTATACCACCCACCAGAGTTTCCTAGTATTGCTAAGCATTCCCCAAATATGTTTTTTTTATTATTTCAGTTTCACTAGGTCTAGTACCATTAGATTGAACATTTGGGGAATTTTGCAATGTAAAGAGAGACTATTCCTAAACATGATGCTATTATGGATTGAATTGTGTCCCTCCCTCCCCCCCCCCAAAATATATGTTTCAGTTTGGCTGGACCGTGATTCTGGGTATCGTTGGTGAAGCAGGACCTGATCGGTGAGATTGGGTTGTGTCTTGAGGCAGCCTCTCGGGATGTAAGAGTAAGAAAGGAGCAGAGAGACGGCGGAACCACACACCACCAGGAAAGCTGTGCTGGGAGCAGAACCTGTCCCTTGGAATCAGGGTCCCAGTGCCTCAGAAACTCCTTGATTAAGGGAATACTGAGGACAAAGTCTGTCCCTCTGAGCCAGCAGAGAGAGAAAGCCTTCCCTTTGAGCTGACGCCGTGTATTTGGACTTGAGATTCTAGATTGACCCTGAACTAGCCTGCTTTGCTGTAAGAAAATGAATTTCTTTGCTACACCCATCCACTTGTGGAGTCTTCTGTTACAGCAGCACTAGATGACAAAGACAGATGCTGTGGCAGAGGTACAGATACAAGAGGCACAGTGCAAACAGCAGAGCAAGCCAGGAAGTAGTTGGAGCTGATAACAGAATTTGGCCTTGGATATATAATCAGTTAAACTGGCAGAGCTTTAAACCTGAAGCAGGACATGTATGTACAGACTGTATTAGATTTCTATTGCTGCATTAACATGCTGAAACCCAGTGGCTTAAAACAACACCCAGGTATTCATTTGCAGTTTAGCAGGTCATACATACAGCCCTGGTGTGGCTGGGGTCTCTGCTCCGGGTATCATAGAGCTGAAATCTTAATGTTGGCTGGACTGAGTTGTCTTCTGAAGGCTTTAGAGGAAAAACTTGCTTCTAAGCTCATTCTTCATAGAATTTCGTTCCTTGGGGTTGTAGGACTGAGGTCTCTGTTTCCTTGTTGGCTGTCATTTGGGAGCTGCTCTTAGTTTGTCCAGGCCACCTGCATTGCTTACACACAGTCTCCTCCGTCTCCAGCTGGCATCCATGTGTGGAACCTTCTGCTGCTTTAAATTTTTGACTTCCTGTTCTGCATCCAACTGGAGAATGATGAGGTCAGGATCACCCGGATAACTCCCAGTCTTGAGTTCCACTGTGCCATATAGTGACACCTAGTCAGAGTTTTTTAAAAAAAAAAAATTCATCAAAGTCACAGTCCAGGAGGCAGGGAATGTTGGCGCCCGTCTTAGAAATCTACCACAGTAACAATGCACATATGCTTACTTGGACCTTGGGCTTTCTGGTTCCGTTTCTGGCCTCAAGTTTCACGAAGTGTGGTTCCTGGGCCCACACTGTCAACCTCCCCCGGAGATTAGAAGAACTGGTCCTGCTCAGGACTTAGAGCCCTGGTGGCACAGTTCAGACCTTGAGAAGGTCAGCCGTTCACATTCACCAGCTGGACTCCACCAGCCTCTCTTTGGAAACCCTATAAGACAGTGCTCCTCTGTCCTGTTGTAGGGTCGCTATGAATCGGAGTTAACTCCATGGCAACTGTTTTACTCAACTTACTGAATTGGGGGTGGGTCTTAGCTGTCTGGGTTGTAAAAAAAGTCCTCCAATGTCTGTGGAGCTCACTAAAACATGGGAATCAGTGCTCTAGAGGAGGGTCAGCTAAAGGAAAAGTCAGATTTGGCCTGATGACTTTTTTTATAATTTTTTTTATTAGGATTAAGTAAAAGTTTGCAATCCAAGTAAACTGTCCATATAAAAACTCAAGCACCTGTCTCTGCAGCTCTACCTGTTCACCCTACCCTGTGACTGCACACTCTTCTTTTTCCCTCTTTACTTGTCCCCTCCTTTCCACCCTCTCCTCATTTCTAAAATAAAACCAGTTGGGCAGCTTCGTGTATGTATATGTATGGTAAGCCATAAAGTACATGCACTCTGTGTCATCACTCTGTGTCCCCAAGTCCAGTCCATTCTTTGTCTGAAGTGTTGGCTTCAGCACTGGTTTCAGCTCTGGGCCAGCAACAGGGGGCCATGTTCTCAGGGGACCCTCCAGATTGTCCAACTGTCAAGTCTGCTGTTTTAATAGAGTTCTAAATCTGCACACCCGTTTTTATCATGGCGCGTCAGGGACTCTACATTGTGTCCCCTGTCTTTGATAGTGGCTGAGCACCAGCTGGTTCTTCTGGTCTCCTATGTATGTAGTCTCCCAATTGTGAGGGTCCTTTGGCTTGGCTTCTGTCGCCTGGGCTTAGTTTTCCTCTTGTCCTCGATGTCCTCAGTTGTCATTCATTTCGGGTTGGTTGGAACCAATTCATTTTCCTCAGATGGCAGCTTTCTCACTTTTAAAATCGCAGATGCAACTCACCAATATGGGGTGCAGAAGACTCTCTTAGAAAAAGACTACTTATGCCAATTGACCTTGATGTATGGTCCCCAGGATGCTGTCTCTGCTGCTGTGTCCCCAGCCTGATGATGATTTTTGTAAATAAAGTTTTATTAGAACATTGCCACACTCTTAGTTCTCCAGGGAAGCTGGATGAGTTGCCATGCAGATGATATGACCCAAAATATTCACTACTGCTGAAAAAGTTTTCTGACCTCTGCTGCGGAAAGTAGACTACTTGATTGCTGAAGTCTCATTCAGCTGGAATATGTTCTGAATTTGACCTTCCCATATGAATCCTATAAAGCTGCCTGGGACTTACGAGTTCATTCTGCTAAGAAGCATTAATCCTTGATTGTCATTCATATTCAAAAGCCTGAAAGTGTATCATTTCCTCCAGGCATGGTTGCAATTAAAACGACTTGATCACCTTTGCTCAGGACTTTGTGCCCTCGGGCAGCTGTTCATCTCCCGAGTAGAAATGGAGAATGCCTGTTCACCTTCCTGCATATGTTAGTCTTCACGCAGTGGAAGGCTGTTCAGAAATGCTTGAGTCTCTCTCCTTCAGGACAAACCTGGCTCACACCTTTAGCTGTCTCCCAATTCTTCCATTTCTTTACCCTTTAATCATGTCTGCTTGTCTACTTGGTAACATAGTGGTTAATCGCTCCAGCTGTTAACCAAAAGGGATCTGTTCAAATTCACCAGATGCGCCTTGGAAACTCTGTGCAACAGTTCTACTCTGTCCTGTAGGGTTGTCGTGAGTTGGAATTGATTAGACAGCAATGGGCATATATTATCCATAAATCAGAGGGCTCTGAGGACACTTAGCCAAGCATCTGGCGTCTGCATGAAAACATAACAAACAAGAATCTTTCAACATTCCAGAAATTAGCACTTTATTTTCTTAAAGTTCTGCATCACCGCACATTTTTCTCTCCTATCTTTGCTTGGAGTCCGCTAAATGTGGTCTGCATCCTTAATTTCATCCCCATTACTCTCCAGAATCAATCCAACAATCAGACTTAATATGGTTAATTCTTGCTATGCGAGACTGGCCTCAAATATGCCAACTATTTGGCATGATAGAAGTTGGCACTGGCATCTGATTCCTCCCCCTGCCCCACTGGTGGAGCAGATGATTTGGCATACCCTCGGGGTCCAGTTCTAGTTGTGTGCTCCATTGCATATTTCTGTTGGTATTCTCAATATTAGTATTCTCAATACCTTGCCAGCTGTTGAGTGAGCACAGTTACTAAGTTCTTTTTCTCTGTCCTTTCATCACATTTCATCCCTAATCTTGATAATCCAATTTATTGTATTAAAGTATGTGATTATTTTCTCTTGTTTTGTTTCATAAAAAAACATTTTTTTAAATCATTCTTAGTGTGAATTCTTCCTGAAGGCATGTTTTTTGTTTTCTTTTTTCTGTTTTATTGTTTTGTGTTTCCAGTATGTGCAGAGCTGTTGTGCCTCCTCTGGTCTCTCTAACACTCACTTCGCCCACAGTGTACATTTTTGCTCCCAGCTTTATGGTTGTGTTTGAGGGACACCAGCCTCCCCAAGCTTGGGCCTTTGAGGTATGCCCTGCCTTTTCCTTTAGCTGATTAAACCCTGCATATTTAAAATATTTCATTACTGAAACAATCACTTTTAATTTACCAATTGTATTGCCTTTACCTTTCCAGAAACATAATGAACAACATAATTTACTCCAGGCCAATCAAATTTGCATCCCATTTACCAAAATAAAATTTAGTTTCCCTTCATAAAATATATTCTTATAGGCTTACAACACATGACTTAAGCCAAGTACCATCGAGTCGGATCTGACTCATGGCGACACATGACTTATTTAAAATAAAAATAGCAGGTTTTATAAGAAGATTTGTATTACTATGTTCTCAGGTTACTAGAGAAGGCCTTGAGATATCTTGCAACAATATAATGCTGTCAACTGTGACAGGAGAATCTGAGTTTTTCGAAAATGGTTCTTCTATACTGAGATCTATAACTAGAATTTATCTGTCAATGGGGATGCATCCCAGATCAGTTACAGGAAAGTGTATCCAAGGGAAACTTGAAGGGGAATACAAAAATAAAACCCAGAACGTCTGCCTGACTTCTTGGCAGTGGCCGTTGAACAAAGGTCGTGTATGTAGCCTAGTTCTCTGTGGCCAAGAAGGGGTATAAGATTATGAGCTTGTATGTAAGAATGGAGAAGAAAAGATATTTTTATGTAGAGCTGTGTAGCACTCATGATTTGGCTGTGGTCTTAGAAAAAAAATCAGCCAAGTAAAATTTTAACTGAACTAATTGAATTCTCCAGCTACAGGCAAGAATGCCATAAACAATTATTGTCAAGATTTCTCTGGTACCAGTATGCTATATAAAACTTTGACTGAAACATTGGTGAAAATCTAGCAAATGGATAAAAAAAAGTGCTCCTTGAATGAGTGGATTTGATTCTTGTCCATGTAAGTGACGGAACTGTCTGTCACCTTTGATAAAAGAGCATCAGTCATCCTATCTGATACTGTTAATTAAGCACCATAATTGCCTCTTTGCTAAGAAAATAGTTTCAGATTATTTGAAGATACGAAAGAAAGACCAAATTGAGACCAGCAGATGTCCAGATAGAAGTTTTTGCTTTTGTTAGTATGTGATAATGTTAACAAGTTTCACTGGTTTTACTTGATGGTTCAGTAGGACTTTCATTTTATTAAATAAGAGAAAACCAATATCCCGGAGCAGAAGCTAAAGAGAGCAGGAGTGGGGTGGGAGAGAGTTTTACCTATTTCCTCCCCATCGATCCGACTCGACAGCGCTTGGCTTCACATTGCTTTGTATTCTTTTTGTTTAAAGGTCTTAGGGGGTGTAGTTTCTTTTTTGACACTAACGCAGTGCATTCAAAACAATGAGAAACTGATAAACAGTTGATGAATGCTGCCGAGTAAGAATAAAGGGATGAGCCAAGAAGTAAATCAGTGGGGAAAAACAGAGGAAAGGGAGCTAAAAGAAAAGAACTAACAGCAGGTAAGTAGTTGAGAACAAAGAGGCAAAGGAAGGAAGGTGACTTCGTGTGTGTTCATTTCGGCACTAACCAAAAATAGTGTAAAATCCTTCCATCCCAGATGCAGGCTCAGCTACCGTATTATGAGTCCCCACTGTCTACTGGATACTGTGATAGTCTCTTTCCTGTATGTTTATTTGCCAGGTGATGTTATGCTGTTTAATTAGTTCCTTTCCTACTTAAGTGATAATGCTTTTGTGGATTGGAAATATCGTAAGAGTGGTTGTCTCCATATAGCAATCGCTAGGTGGTATCAGTAGTCAGCACCCTTGGCAGCCACCTGAGAGGTTGGCAGGTATTATCTGCCCGGACCAACCAGAAAACCAAGCCCACTGCCATCGAGTGCCTTCTGACTCATAGGGACATTATGGAACAGAGTAGAACCGGCCCATAGAGTTTCCAAGGAGCACCTGGCAGATCTGAGCTGCCGACCTTTTGGTTAGCAGACCTAGCACTTAACCACCACATCACTGGGTTTCCATCCCAGAGGCACCTTGTAAACAAGACCATGTGATCTACTTCCAAGAAAAAAATCATTTGACAAGCCTGTAGAGCACAGGTCTGTTCTGACACGTGTAAGACAGCCTCAACTTGATGGCAACTGGTTTTTTTTGTTTTGTTTTTTCCCTGGCCTCTCTTATTTTAATCTCCAAATATGATGTTTTTGTTGGCCAGATCCAAGCTGTTTATAGGCTATTTCAGAAGCAGTTCTTTCTAGGTCAAGTGAGTCATCTGGCTATCTGATTTGGATATGATCCTTTGCCCCAATTTTTAAAAAGTCCTTCCTTTCTTCTTTCTTTATTCTTGTGCGTATTGTTTTCCCTACCTGTCGCCATAATATTCATATGTTGAAAACAGACACCAGTGAATATTCCATGTTCTCTGTAGGAGTAAACAGAAGACTATTAATGAAATTAAATATACTTTGACATTTTTATTTGTCACCTTTAAAATAGCTTCCAAAGAAATACTATGTTATTTGCTTGTTCATTCACTCATTCCAAAAAAACCCCAAACTCACTGCCATGGATTCTGACTCACAGTGACCCTACAGGGCAGAGTCAAACTGCGCTATAGAGCTTCCAAGGAGCAGCTGGTGGATTTGAATTGCCAACCTTTTGGTTAGGAGCCATAGCACTCAACCACTACACCACCTGGGCTTCCACCATATACATACATACATACACAGACACATACACATATACACATGTACATCTAGATCTACCTATCTAGGTCTCTCTCTCTCTCAAGATCGCACTGCCATTGAGTCTATTACAAGTCACTGAGAACTTACAGGACAGAGTAGAACTGCTCCATAGAGCTTCCGATGAGCACCTGGCAGATTTGAACTGCGGATCTTCTGGTTAGCAGACATTAACACTTACCCACTACGCCACCAAGGTTTGTGTTCATTCACTTACTCAAGAATACTTAAAGGAGTACCTGTGTTCTTCAAAGCGTTTTGTTAAGTGCCATTGAAAATACTTAACATAGGCATGGACGTTTCCTTTCAAAGAATTTTAAACCAAAGCTGAATACTCCATTATTAAAAAGAAAGTAAAACTCATAAGAGCCACATTGACTCATAATTTATGTACACAATACTAATTTTGATAAAATCATAATAAAATATTACATGTAATTAATTTGAAAGCATTTTAGTCAATTAATGATAAAGAAAAAGAAAGACAAATACTATAATCGAGCATTTACACCCTGTTGAGTATTTCTCTGTTGCATCCTTACAGGAATCCTCTAATTTAGGTATTCTTGTCCTTATTTTATATAGAGAAAGAAGCCAAATACCTGTTATGTTACCCGGGAGACGAAAATGTTAGGATTTGGATCCAGGTTTCTGATGGCGAAGCTACACACTTAATGACTTAAAATGTTCCTTGGAAGTCTGCAGAAGAGAACCCTTGATTATGGTGGGAAAAGGACATGGGGAAATGGACAGAGAAGTGTCCTTGTGGAGAAGTGACATTTCTGGTGAACCCTCAAGGACAGGGAGGGATGAAGTAACGATACATATTAAGAAAATTTAAAAAAGCCATTTTTAAAAATCTAGTTATAGGAAGAGAGTTCTAAATGGTACCAATAGGCAAGAGAAGGTCATGATGACTCTGGTAATATTGGGGACAGATATTTAGCACTAGGAAAGTATAATGATTTTGGAAAACTGGATGATGCAGGGTAGATCCGAATCATTCAGGAAAACGCTGGGCCAATTTCAGAGGCCACGCTTCTCACAGAATTTCTCTCCAGTCTCAGCAGGCATTCCTGCTCAAAGCAATTTGACTCATTCTGTTTTGTTCAGCCTTTGGGATTAATGTCCTTTCAGAAGCACAAAATAATCTTTACAATTTAAGGCAAACAGGCCCAGGCATTGGTAGAGCTGAACGCAGATTCTCAGTAGCCATAATCAAAGCTGCTGCTCAAATTTCCTTTTAGAGTTAGCAGTGGTTTTGTTTTTCACAGAGCTATTTAGGATTACATTGATCAGAACCAGGCCACAGATTTTCCATTGCCTAAGACAGATCGATAAGAGAGAATAGCTATAAGGGAGCTGTTTATTCTGCAGAAGTTCAATCACAAACGAATCATGAGGCAATCTCAGAAAACAGGTTTACATCAGTGCTCTCTATTGCACAAAGCTTAAAAAAAATCCAGACCAAACCCACTGCTGTTGAGTTGATTCCAACACATAGTGAACCTATAGGACAGAGTAGAACTGCTTCATAGAGTTTCCTAGGAGTGCTTGGTGGATTTGAACTGCCAGCCTTTTGGTGAGCAGACGTAACACTTAGCTACTATACCAGCACAGTTTCCACAAAGCCTAGGTGTGGCTTTACTGGAGAACAAGTGCAAATCTCCTGTTAGCTTCCTAACCTGGGCAAACCTTGGCAGAAAATGTAGACTTCTCTTCTTCAGATTTTAATCAAAAGAACACTGAACAATTTGTCAAATGGTTTGGTGTAAGGAAATTGTAAGGTTTATTCCAGCATCTGTTCTCAGCATTTACAAAGGGTTTTTTATGTGTCCTCTAACATGATTGATAATCAGAATAGTAAAGTTATTTTTTTCTTTTTTTATGAACTTAGTTGTGGAAAAAAAAATGTATATATAAAAAATAAAATAGTAGAGGTTACCTGTACCTAATGGATAGAATGATTTTTGTGATGACCAGGAATACTGACATTAAGCAATCTATGTTTGTATTTCCACTCTGAACTTACTGTTTGAATTTATTGTTCTTGAGTAATGCCATACATAGGAGTGGAACTGTCCCATCAGATATCCAAGGAGTTGGCTGGTGGATTTGAACTGCTGACTTTCTGGTTAGCACTCAGGCTCTTGACCACTGTACTACCAGGCTCTAGCAGAGGTTAGGGTGACCTAATATTATTGCTTTGAGTGTGCTGGGGTAGCAAACTCTTATCAACTATGTTAGCTGCTAGAATGCCATGTGAAGGATTCTGGTGCCAGTTAGAAATGTAATTGATTGGTAATATTTGCCGTGAGTACTGAGAAGGAAAGTAGTATCATGCAAATCTTTCCTTGGTTTATGACAATAATGGATAGAGTAAGATTTTTATGATTAGCAGGATTATTAAAATCAGTCAATCTATGTTTGTGTTCCTACTCTGGATTCATCATTTGAATTCATTGTCCTTCAGTAAAGCTCCACCTAGGCTTTTTGCAGGAAGGAATGTTGACATGGTAACTATTTTCTGAGAGCCCTTCATGATTCATCTGTGATTGAACATCTGGAGAATAAACAGATCTCTTATAGCTTTTCTTCCTTATTGATCTGTCTCAGGCAGTGGAAATCTGTGGGATGGGTTGAATTTGCTGCTACAAGGTATTTAATCTTACACAGTCTCAGTTTCTCTTACTGGAAAACTAGATTATTAAGGTCCCAATTGTGAAGATTAAAAACCTGGGTATATGACGGAAAACAGCAGGTGTTGGTGAGGATTTGGAGAAGTTGGAATATTTGTTCATTGTTGATGAGATTGTAAGATGGTATAGGAGCTATAAAAAACAATTGGGTGGTTTCTCAATAAGTTAAACATGAAATGACCGTGTGATCCAGTGAGTCCATCCCTAGGCATGTGCTCAATAGAATTGAAAGCAGGAATGCAAGCAGATACATGGGCCCCAGTGTTCTCTGCAGCACTAGCCACATAGCCAAAAGGTGGAAGGCGCCTAACTGTTCATCAGAAGATGAATGGATAGACAAAATGGAATATTAGTCAGCCATAAAAGAGAAAAGACAGTTGTAAGACATGGATGAACTCTGAAAATACTATGCAGAGAGAAGGCAGGTACGTAAGGTCAAATGTTATATAATCTCATATATGTGGAGGATACCTTGGTGGTGTAGTGGTGAGGTGCTGTGTCTGCTCACCAAAAGGTCGGCAGTTTAAATCCACCAGGTGCTACTAGGGAACTATATACAGCAGTTCTACTTTGCCCTATACAGTCACTATGAATCAGAATTGACTCAACTGGCCTAGGTTTATGTATGTGAATCTCTAGAATAGGCGAGTGTGTGGTGAGCCGAGTTTATTAGTTGTTGCAGGGGAGGGCAAAGAATAGGAAGATCCCATGCTTGAGGGACACTGGGCTTCTGTTACGTGTGACTTAAACATCTGGGAACAGATAAGTGGAATGATTGAACAATATGATATGTGATAGTTAATGTCACTGAACAGTGTGGAGGTGACAGATGTTTCATAGTATGTATTTTCTACAATCAAAACATATATGCATAAAAAAAGCCTACACATACACACACACACATTGACCAGCTATCATGGTTATTATAATTAGCAATTATTATTATTTTTTAAATTTTTTATCAAGTAAAAGTATACAATCCAAGTCAGTGTCATGTACCTGCTTCTCTACAACTCGATCTGCTCTCCCCATCCTGTGACAGCACACTCCTCCTACTCCCTCTTTACTTCTAGTACCCTCCCAGCAAACACCTGTCCCTCTCCTTTCCCCTCTAGAAGGCAACCAGTAGGACAGCTTCCTGTAAATGTGTAAAATGTGTAAAACCATAAAGTATACACAGCACATGCTCACTCTGTCCCTGAATCAGTCCATTCTGAAGAGTTGACTTCAGTACTGGTTTCAGGTCTGGGGCCGCAGCAAGTCTAGGACCCATGTTCCCAGGGGGACCTCAGGGTTGTGGGACCATCAATTCCTGTCTTTTAGTAGAGTTTTTTGTGTTATGTCAGGAACTGTACATTGTGTGTTCTATCAAGACTGTCTTTGGTGGTGGCTGGGCACCATCTGGTTCTTCTGGTCTCATGCTAATATAGTCTCCCAATTACATGGGTCTTTCTGTCTCCTGTGCTCATTTTTCTTCATGTCTTTGATGTTCTCATTTGACATCTGTCCCAGGTGGATTGGGACCAATTGATGTTCCTCATATGGCAGCTTGCTGGCTTTTAATACCTCAGACTCCACTCACCAATATGGGATACAAAAGACTATCTTAGCAAAAGACTAGTTATACCAGTTAACCTTGATATCATCTGAAAACATGACCCTCATCCCCCTGTCCATACTATGCTATCTTTTGAAATATTGGGTTAAATTTAGAACATGTTTTAGTTTATAGTGTAGTCCATTTATGCTGACCTACCTTCTACTGGGTACTGTTACACCCTTCACCAAGTGGACTCCTGTCAACTATCTAATCTACAACCATTATTCTTCTGTCCACACCCTTGTAGCCCTCAAAAAGTCTTTTCTTCTATGCATAAGACCTTTTTCAAGTCCTTATAATAGTGGTCTCATACAATATTTGTCCTTTTGCAGCTGACTGATTTCACTAAGCATAATGTTTTTGATACCACGTTATGAGATGCATCTTAAAATCATCATTGTTCTTTATCATTATGTAGTACTCTTGTGTGTGTATGTACGTACATATCTTAGTTTATCTGTTCATCTGTTGATGGGGACATCTAGGTTGATTCCAGCTTTTTGCTAATGTGGACAGCACTGCAATAAACATTCATGTGCATGTACCTGTTCATGTGACACCCCTTATTACTGTAGGATATGTTCCAAGCATTGGGATTGCCGGATCACATGGTATTTCTATTCTAGCTTTTTAACAAAGTGCCAAATTGCTTTCCAAAGAGGCTATAGCATCTTGCATTCCCACCAGCAGTTCAGGAGAGTTCTAGTCTCTCCACAGCCTCTCTAGCATTTGTTGTTTTCTGGATTACTGCCAACCTCACTGGGGTGAGATGATATCTCATTGTAGTTTTGATTTGGATTCTCTAATGGCTAATAACCATGAGCATCTCCTCATGTGTCTTTTGGCTGCCTGAACGTCATCTTTGGTGAAGTGTCTGTCTGTCTCCTTGGCCCATTGCTTAATTAGGGTATTTGTCTTTTTCTTGTTGATATTTTGCAGTATCTTGTAGATTTTGGAAATTAGACTTTGATCCATTATGTAGTTGCCAAATATTTTTTCTCATTCTGTAGGCAGTCTTATACCTCTCTTGATAGTCTTTGGATGAGCATTAAGTGTTTGACTTTTAATAGTTTCTATTTATTTTCTCTTCTTTTGTTCATGCACTGTTAGTAAATTTTTTTTATTTAAGCAGTGTTTTAGAACTTCCATTGGTGTTCTTATTTTTACTTCTATGATCTTTATCATTTTAGGTTTGATATTTATTTCTTTGATCCATTTACATTTAGTTTGGTGTAAGGTGTGAGATACGGGTTTCGTTTCAGGTTTCTGCAGATAGATATCCAATTTTACCAACACCATTTGTTAAAAAGACTGTTTTTACCAGAGTTTACAACCTCTGGGCCTTTGTTTGTAGGAGGATGGTGATAAAACTGGATTCTCTGTTCTGTTCCATTGATTCATATGTCTGTTTTCATACCAGTACTGGGCTGTTTTGACTACTTTGGCAGTTAATAGCTTCTAAAGTTGAGTAGTATGAAGTCTCCTACTGTGTTCTTCTTCAGCAGTGCCTTACTTATCCAGCAGTTATTACTATTTGAGATTGGATCTGCTTTGAGTTAGTCTGTATGGTCTACCACCTAACCCCCTCAAAAAGAAAAAAAAAAAAAAAAAAACCACTATTGTCTTTAGTTAATTCCAGCTCATAGCAACCCTATAGGGCAGAGTAGAACTGTCCCATAGAGATTCCAAGGAGCACCTAATAGGATCTGAACTACTGGCCTTTTGGTTAGCATGCATAGCACTTAACCACTAAGTCAGTAGGGCTTCCACCACCACCTGCAAGGAGGCTACAACTTAATAACTAGACTAATTTATTGTCATTGCTAAATTTTAATTTCTTCATTAGAAATTTATGCAGGCTTGGCTTTGTGCTGTTTTGGAAACCCTGCTTGGCTTAGTGGTTAAATGCTAGGACTGCTAACCAAAAGGTTGGCAGTTCAAATCCAACAGGTTGTCCTGGCAAACTTTATGGGGCAGTTCTACCCTGTCCTATAGGGTTACTATGAGTCAGAATCAACTCTGGCTCTGGTTGAGTTGAGTAAGATGGGAAAAAAATGGCCCATGTCCAAAGATCGGCATATTCTTAGCTATAGTACACATGAGACCATGAAGCTGGTACCCCAACCCTCCCCCCGAAAAAGTCTGTGCTCTTTGCTTTGGCTAGTGACCCTGCCTTCCTGGCCAGTGCTGGGGATTCTCTGGGCTTGGAAAGCTCCTTTAGGCTGTAACAGATTGAGCTTTGAGTCTTAGCATCCTCCCCAACACGTCTCCCAGCAATGAGCATCTCTCACTGAATGTTTGCTTCCCCATCCTCGTTGTTTTAGGCTCACTTTAATCCTTCTGTTTAACTGCACTCTTTTATGAGCTCTTTTACTTTGTCACAGTATAGATGTTCCTTTTCATGTGTTGCGTTTTGGCAGTGGCTTTATAACCTTGGTGTGATGACTTTCTCCACCCGGCGGCTATGAGCACTTTCTGTTTGCTGGATGTGTAAATCCTGTATCAGCTGCCTCCTGGCTATTTGAATGTGAAAACATAGACCCTTTTTCAGAGGCAATTTCTTAATTCCTCTCTCAGGCATTTGAAAGGGAGACGGATCAAAAGTAATCAAATAACGTAAACCTGAGAATCAGAGTTCCCTGTTTCTATTTCATTTTGGCTTTATAAACAAAACCCTGGTGGTTAATGGTTTAGTGCTTAGGCTGCTAACCGAAAAGTTAACAGTTCAAATCTGCCAGTGTCCCTTGGGAACTCAGTGGGGCAGTTCTCCTGTGTCTGTAGGGTGGCTTGAGTTGGAATCAACTCAGTGGCTGTAGGTTTAGTTTTGGGTTGCCCTTTAAAAGGTGTTTTTTACCTCAGTGAAATGATCATGCCAAGCCAAGTGCCGTCAAGTCGGATCCGACTCATGGCGAAATGATCATAGTAAGTCTCTGTTTCTTCATCTATAAAATGAGGACCAAGTTTGTTATCTCTACATTAATAATGTATATAAAGCCATCCTGTACAGAACCTAGGATATAGTCAGTGTTTAAAAGCACAAGATTTCTTATAAAAATACAAAATGTTGGTGTGTGTCTTCTTGCTTGTAACCACTTGCTTAATGTCTCATTTCTCTTCCACTTAAACCACATCTTTCTCAAGATAGCACAATTACTACAATTCCATTAGTAACTGATTTTACATCTTTTGCAAGCACCAAAAGTTTCCGAATTAACACAAAATATAAAGTTAGATCTGTTTGAAGGAAAATCTGCCAGAAGAAACAATCACGTTGAGTCCAAGACTAAACAGAGCACATGTCAGCTCTACAGGGAATGTTCCTGGGGAAAAGGAAATCAGTATTTTTGTGTGTGTTTTTATTGAGCTTGTAAGAAGGTTTGTCAAAGCAATGGAAACCAGAACTCACAGTTCCTAAACCTTGGGATCTAATGAAGCAGAGACTGTTGGGATGTGCTAAATGTCAGCCCCTCAAGATGGAAATCCTGGTGTCATAGTGGTGAGGTGCTATATCTGCTAACCAGAAGGTCAGCAGTTCAAATACACCAGGCATTCTGTGGAAACTCCATGGGGCAGTTCTACTCTGTCCTGTAGGGTTGCTGTCAGTCAGAATTGACGGCAGTATTTGTTTTTGTTTTGGTTTGAGATGGCACAAGTATGAAAAAGAAAGAAAATATAGCATAAGTATGTTGTTGCTGTTTTTAGGTGCCATTGAGTCAGTTCCAACTCGTAGTGACCCTATGAACAACAGAACAGAACACTGCCTGGTCTTGTGCCAGGTCCACAATCATTTTTATGCTTAAGCCCATTGTTGTGGCCACTGTGTCAATCTGTCTTGTCAAGGGTCTTCCTCTTTTTCACTGACCTTCCTGACCCTCCACTCTACCAAGCATGATGTCCTTCTCCAGGGACAGATCTTTCCTGACAACATGTCCAAAGTATGTAAGATGCAGTCTTGCCATCTTAGCTTCCAAAACCAGCACTCTGGCTTTACTTCTTCCAGAACAGATCTGTTGGTTCTTTTGGCAGTCCATGGTACATTCAACATTCTTCTCCAGCACCACCATTCAAAGGTATCAATTCTTCTGTCATCTTTGCTCATGGTCCCGCTTTCACATGTGTAGGATGCAATTGAAAATACCGTGGCTTGGTTCAGGCGTGTTTTAGTCTACAAGGTGAAGCATAAGTGTGGTCTTGACTATTCTAATGCATTTTAATGAATTTGGTGATAATGAGTGTTTGTAACTCTTATCAGGTATCAGTGCCACTGGGATTTCCTAGGAACTCTGTGCCATAGCTACCATGAAACGACATTTTCTCTTTTTCAGTGTCTGACTGAAATTTGAAAACAGTCATGATGAAACATTGAATTAAAACTTACACACTTAGTTGTTTACTACTATTACATTCAATTGAATTAATTATGAAGGAAATAAATCTAATTTCTACTTTGTCCCCCTGGACTCTGCAGACAAAATGAAAGGGAAAAGCTGAACCAACAAGTTAGTTCAAATAGAGGAAGAATACGAGGGCTTTGTACTGTTACATGGTATCCGGTAGACGCAATATGTGGATAATCTCTGAAGAGTAGATTATGACCCCGGTGGGGTGAAGAAACATGTGAAATGACTTGAGATCACACATACAATAAGTGGTGGAGTCAGCATCTGTGGCCAGATGTTCTGCTGCTAGAATTTCAGCTCTTATATAATGAAAGGGAAGCATTTTATTAAGATAACATTCTTTTTTCCTGTGAAAGGCAGTAGAAAAAGTATTTCTGTAAGCAAAATGCTAGTTTCAATTCAAGTTTGCCAAAAAGAAAAAAAAGAAACCAAACTCATTACCGTTGAGTCAATTCTGACTCATGGTGGCCCTACAGGACAGAGCAGAACTGCCCCCATGGAATTTCCAAGGAGCGCCTGGCGGATTCGAACTGCTCACCTTTGTGGTGAGCAACAGTAACACTTAGTGATGTCACATCACTGGCAGAAGAATTAGAAACAGAACGTCTGGTGGCAGATGCTGACTCTCCTACTTATTGTATATGTGACCGCAAGCAATTGTCTTCACCTCCCCATTGCACCATTTCCTTAAAGGACCACGTATAAGTGCCCAGGTCGGTGCTAGTTACAGGTATGTTGTTGCTAGATGGTGTTTTAATCATCTGGTGCTGCTTTAACACAATTACCACGAGTGGATGCCTTTAAAAAGAGAAATTTTATTTTGTCACAGTCTAGTAAGCTACAAATGCAAATTCAGTATGAGAAATTATCACAGTCCAATAGGCTAAGAGTCCAAATTCAGTATGAGAGCATCTTAATGTGGGAACCTCAGGTCCAGAGGATGAGCTCTGCCCTTGGTGCTGCTCTCCTGGTGGTATGAGGTTCCCAAATCTCAGCTTGCCTCCCTTTCTTTTATATCACAAGAAACCACCCCAAACCACATTGTAATCCCACTCATTAAGTCTTGTCCCACCAACAACTACAGCCTATCTACCCTCATTAACATCGTACAGACAGGATTTACAACAGGAAGAACATCACACTGTACCAGGCATCATGGTGCAGCCAAATTGATACAAATTTGGGGGGGAACACAATTCAACCCATGATAGGTGGTATCAAATTGTTCTTGGTTAATATATACCCCATAAAACAAGGAAAAACCATCCGCATAGGGCTTTCTTCGCTGTAACCTTGAATGGAGCAGAGCTCCAAGTCTTCCTCTCTCAGAGCTGCTGGGTGGATTTGAATTGCTCACCTGTTGTTCAGCAGCTTAGCGCTTAACCATTATTGCATCACCATGGTTCCTGCCTAGTGTATACAAACAGAAATATTACTGCTTTTATGCCTGTGGAGGAGAGGGGAATTGCTTACAGGACACAAGAAATTAGCACATAAAAATGAGATCTAAGTTGAAGAAACATATGGAGAGAGAAAACTGTTAATAAAAACATCGTGTAAAAACACCAGGGCTTTTTATGTTAGTCCATTTGCTTATTTTTTTAAAGAAAAAATCAACAATAGAAGCTTAATTGGACTCAAAAAAAAAAAAAAAACTATTCACCTTTTAGTAATGTATTTCAGTAAACTCTTGATTCTTTAGCATCCTTTTCTGTCTTCAGATTTTCTAGAACGTTGCTGTGTTTTTAAACAGATAGGACTGTGAAGCACAGTAGAAGGAGGGTACAGCATCTCAGCAGGCTGTGATTCAAGTTCATTCTTTTGTTCCTTTATCTATCCATCCATTTACTCCTTTAGAAAAAGAAAAGGCAAATCAGTAAATAGAGAGAACTGATTGTCTTCAAGTGAATTCTGGCTCACAGCGACCCTATAGGACCGAGTAGAATTGTACCCATAGGGTTTCTGAGGGGCAGCTGGTGGATTTGAACTGCTCACCTTTTGATTATCATCCAAGCTTTTAACCATTGTGCCATCAGGTCTCCAAATACAAGGAATCCTCTAATACACAGAAGACTGGGAAGAATAAATCGATGTTTTCTTCAGTAACTAACATCTTCATGTGGGCAGGCAGACACAGAAGCAAATAAGTCCCATGATATGCTCAGAGAGAAGCCTCTGTAGAATAGTGCACCAAGTGTGACCTTTTTACAGAGATGACCAGAAGACAATACAGTAAGTGATACTTGAGCTGCCCCCCAAATTAAGAATGGATTTTTGGTTATTGGCCATATTTTTATGTAGGTTAAGAGTATGTGGGGTGGATGCAATCTAGATAAATACAAATCACAATGCTAAGTAAGCTGTAATGAGTTCTTACTCAAATTTTCTAGAATTCATTGCTGTTGAGACTTACCATTATAACAGATATTCCAGACTGAATCAGTTCCTTTCTATAACTATAAAACTTACCACTGTCTGTAGATGGCATTCCAAATCTGCCAGGTGTCCATGGAAACCCTATGGGGTAGTTCTACAGTGTCCTATACAGGCTCACTATGAGTCAGAATTGACTTGTTGGTGATGGGTTTGGTTTTTTTGTAAAGTTGGAGTCAACTGGATAACTAGTAGCAACATAGTGTTCTATACCTACAGTTACATATCGCTTAACATCCACAGTGTGTTCCGTGACATAGGATGTTGTGTGGTTTGGACGTTGTGCTGACACCGTATTCTACAAAGGCAAACCCTGGAGTGTGAACCTTAAATTTATGGACAACTCAGACTCAGGAATGGACTGCTGTAAAGCATATTGAAAATTTGAGCTAAATACATAAAATGGTTCATGGTGATGAATGCATGCACTACTTTACGATGCTCATGAAAGCATTGCACAGTTTGAAAAGTGTTTATTAAGTATTATATCCACTACATCTTGTTTTCTGGTCCAGATTTCTGAACTCTGTTATAACCTTGGGGTACCCTAATGGCATTGGTGATTAAGTGCTGTAAATGCTAACCAAAATGCCAGCGGTTCAAATCCACCAGGTGCTCCTTGGAAACTCTAAGGGGCAGTTGTGCACCATCCTATAGGGTGACTATGAGTCAGAATCAAGTTGACAACAGTGGGTTTGGTATGATTTCTATCATGACCTTTAGAGACCACAGTTGGACGTTGTCCAAATGGACGTTATGCAACGCATGACTGTATTTTTACTTTTTACTATGTAATGAGACTTCATCATCTATTTTTCTCTTGCAGAGTTAGGTGACCATAGCCAGATTGTCCTGAGAGTTGGATGCAGTGAGGCAGGTTTAACTGCCTGTTTTTCCTTAGTTTAACTGTTAGGGAGACCCTGAATTGTGACAGTTAATTGAGTGAAATAAAAGCCTTGAAATAGTACTCCCAACAGTTATCAGATTAATAAGCACCATTTTGCTCCAGGAATGGCATTTTCTCATTCTTGATTTAAAGATACAGCATTGTTGTTATTCTGAAGTAAAATAAAAAAATCAAACCCAGTGCTTTCAAATCGATTCTGACTCACAGCAACCCTATAGGACAGAGTAGAACTGCTCCACAGTTTCCAAAGAGCACCTGGTAGATTTGAACGTCTACCTTTTGGTCAGTAGCCTAAGAACTTAATCACTATGCCACCAGGGTTTCCTATTCCAAAGTGCTATCATTATTTATTAATACTGATTTTAACATTTAAAGGATGTTAAATTAGGTTGTTGGAAGCCATGGTAGCGTAGTGGTGAAGTGCTGTGTGTGCTAACCGGAAGTTTGGAAGCTCAGATCCACCAGCTGCTCTTTGCAGACTCTATGGAGCAGTTCTAATCTGTCTTAAAGGGAGGGTCACTATGAATCAGAATTGACTCAATAGCACTGGGTTTGGTTTTTTGGTATAGCGTTGCTATGAATCATAATTGACTCAACAGTAACAAGATTGGTTTGGTTTTTGGTTTAACTGTTATTATTGATCACATCAGAAAATTCATTGATTGGCCATTGTTGTCTCTTAGATATGGATGGAACTAATCCTTTCTGTTTGTCAAGTGGTTTGACAGCTGGTAGCTGGATAGATAGAAAAGCAAATGGATAGATAATCACTGCCATCTGGTTGTTTCCATCTCGTGACAGTCCATTATGTGAAACAGAGCAAAATATTGCCTGGTTTTGTGTCATCCTCATAATGGCCAGCACGCTTCAGTCCGTTGTCAGGGCCGTTGTACCGGTCCGTCTCCCTTGCCCTCACTGGCCCTCCACTTCACTGAACGTGAGGGCCTCCTCCAGTGATTGATGTCTGCTGATAACATGACCGAAGCAGATGAATCAGACAGTGTTTTGTTGTGATCTATCAGGTTTTCATTGCCCAATTTTTTAGAGAAGATCACTGGGCTTTTCCTCCTAATCTGTCTGCTCTGGAATCTCCACTGAATCCTGTCCACTAAGAGTGACATGGCTGATATTTGAAATAATGAAACATAGCATCTGGTGTTATAGGAACATGCCAGTCACTGCAGTATGACAAACTGACCAATGAGTCACCGTAGGTAACTGGCTTTTGAAAAAACAGCTGCTGTGGTGTGCCTTCTGACTCATGATGACTTCATGTGCTTCAGAGGAGAATTGTGCTTCAGAGGGCTTTTCAATAGCTGTGACCTTTTGGATATAGATCACTGGACTTTTCTTCCAAGGCACCTATATGTAGATTCAAACTAGCCATACCAAACCAAAACAGACCCAGTGCTGTCAAGTCGATTCTGACTCATCGGGATCCTATAAGACAGAGTAGAACTGCCCCATAGAGTTTCTAGGAAATACCTGGTGGATTTGAACTGCTCACCTTACTGTTCGCAGCCATAGCACTTAACCATTACACCACCAGAGTTTCCAAACCAGCCATACAGTCTGTTATATGTAGCACAAAATCTTAGATGTATGGTTTGAGACAGTGGACACAACTGACTGTAATATAGCACCTCTCCTTGATCCTTAAAAGGAGAATGGCTGAGGGGAAAGCAAGAGTTTCTTTTCTACCTGCAGTGCTCACTGAAACAGTCTGTGTCAGGCACCATATCTGAAGATTCTTGGTCAATGCTTGAGGCTGCTGGTTTTGCATTCAAGCTGTGCCAATTGATGGAAACGTGGGTGGTGATGGGAATGTTCTTTGTGATGTACAGAACAGCAGCCATTATGTGGCTATTGAGCACTTGAAGTGTGGCTAATGTGACCAGGAAACTGAATTTATAATTTTACTTAATTTAAAATAACCATACTGGATAGCGCAGAGCCAGGTTAGCTTTGATAACACTAACTACGGGCTTAAGAGTCATTTTCATGGCAAACCTCTTAATTTATTGTGGGGCCAAGCCAAAAAGAAGCCAAGTGCCATCAAGTCAGATCCAGGTACCTATATTTCCTGTGTACTCTTGGAGGTGTAGAGGGAGATTTGGGGGTCAAGTACTTAAAACTCCTTACTCTGGCAACACCTAACAGAATCTTCTTAAGTATCCCCAGACACCATGAATCAGTCATGAGAGTTAGTTAAATAAATGAAAGACTCCTTCTTTTTTTTTTTTTTTTTTCCAGTTAAGACTTGGTTTAAGGTGGTAGCAGCATTTTAATTGTGGTGGGGACAGTCTGTGACAGTGACTGAAAAGGAAAATGAGCCAGTCTTTCTTTCCTTGCTGCTTTCCAAAATGAGTTTTGAGATAGATCTATGGAATACTTAAACACCACCAATTAAACTGAATCAAGAATTTGGGCAAAGGGAAAACCTGGATCTCTCAAGTGTTTTCTTTCATGAGTAAGGTCAAGTGACCGACTACTGACTTGGAAAATGGTTTTGAATCATTGTTTCCTGTGTGGTGCTCCATTTTTCCGGATTCACAGTTACACTGTCACCTCATTTCTCTCCGTGGTCAAGAGCAGGGTGTGTGAGAAGACAGCAGTCACTGTCTGGTGTGGCTCTGTGCTGCCAACTAGCTCTTTTGGACATGATCTTGTAGACCTTGTTAACCTTGGATGCTGATCCAGTCACACCAAATTCAAATCTTCCCTCAAAGAAAGTTGCTAATTTTATCGTTCTGTTGGTGACAACTTTACACAAGGATAGGGACCAAATGGCAGTTTGAATCACTGAGGCAGAAGGGAACATGATGAATATAATTTTCCTAGAGACGGAGTCAAAAATAGTCTCAGTAACAAAACTGCTCATTAGCAGTAGGAGCAGCATATAGGTGGGTGTCCTAGTCACCTGGTACTGCTCTAACAGAAAATACCACAAGCGGAAGGTTTTATGTAGAGAAGCTTTATTGAGACAGTCCAGTAAGCTGCAAATCCATTTACAAATTGTAAGTCCATTCAGTGAGAGAATCTATCACAGTCTGGTAGGCTGAGTCCAAATCCACTGAGAGCATCGTGGCACAGAAACTTCGGGTGCAAAGGACGTGCTCTGCTCTCAGTGCTTCTCTCTTGGTGCTATGAGGTTGCCAACTTCTGCTCACTTCTCTCCCTTGTATTTCACAATCTTGTAGCTTGAGACCTGCCTCTGTAACACAACTGTTGCCCATTTTCCATCAATCTCACAGAGGCAGGATTCACAACACATGGGAAGAAGGGCACCATACTGGGACTCACAGCCAAATCAAATCAACACAGACAATTTTGGGGGGACACAATTCAACCCATGACAGTGGGCATGCCAACTTATGTGGGAATGTGCATTTTCATTCAATCATAACAATAATAGTAAAAAACAAAACAAAACAAAAAACAGCTCATTGGAATCCGCAAGCAGCAACCTTGAGTTGTTTTAGAGACATCCACAAGGGGATACAACAAATGTGTATTTATTTTTCTGATTTGCCAAGTAGATGCAAAAGAAGGTACCCTCCAGGGCTTTTGAAACACATATGATGTGATATCTGGGTTTTTCTGAGTCGTCTTCAAATATAAGGTACTGTCAATATGTTCCCATGGTAGAGAAACATGAGTGATAAAGACTGAATATTCCTTTATATAACCATTATCTTTGCAAAGAAAGTGCCTACTCTTCAAAAAAATGGAGAGAATGAAAACCTCACAGGATTGCTAGTGTGAATAGCTTGTGTTCTAAAATTAAGCGAACAGTCTTGCCTAATGTGACAAAATGGACTCTAAAGTGTTCATTTCTGCAATTGTTTGATTTAGGTTTTGTTGTTTTACATAAAAAGCTCTTTGAATCCATGCTTTGAAAACTGTCACAGGCACATCAAATGCCCTTTAGGACCTATGTAATTTTAGATAACGTATTTTGCGTTTTACAGGCCTTGGCTCTTGATTTAAATTGGGTATCATAATAGATACCTGGCAGAACTTTTTTGTGTTTCAAAGGTATTGAGAAGCTAGGCCTAGTCTGTGCCAGTGACCCTGTGGATTACTATAATTTAGCAATTTTATCTACTCTCAGTCCCACCCCAGTCTGCCAATTCTACTAACTAGAGCACCCGATGGCCAGTGTCAGTTCTCATTTTCCCTTTAGGGTCTGTTACAGGCTTCTGGTACTGCTCTGATAGACATACTATGAGTGGATGGCTTTAACAAATAGAAGTATATTCTCACACAGTCCAGTAGGCTTGAAGTCCAAACTTAGGACGCCAGCTCTAGGGGAATACATTCTCAGTCACCTCTGAAGAAGGTCCTTGTGTTTTATCAATCTCTCTGTGGTCTTAGAGCATCTTGGCACAGACACCTTAGGTCTGAAGTCTGTGCTCAGCTTTCATGTTGCTTTCTTGGTGGTATGAGACCCCCAACTCACTGCTTGCTTCCCTCTCCTTTTATCTTATGTAGGATAAAAGGTGGTGCAAGCCACACTCCAGAGAAACTCCCTTTACACTGGAGCAGGGAGTGGACCTTAGGAAAGGTGTTACAGCCCCATCCTAATGCTCTGTTAACCACATGCAGAGTTTAGGATTTACAGCACAAGAAATTTAGAAAAGGGAGGACAATCACACAGTTTTTGAGGGGATATGGTTTTATCCGTGCATGGTCCAAGTCCATCCTTTTGTTCTCCGTCCTATTTACCAATATTAGCTCTAGTGTTTTGTGGCCGCTATCGCCCTGACGTTGGCTTCCTCTGGTACATCATTTCCCTCTGTGGTCATGGTGAATTCTAACTGAAATGATCCATAAATGGATATGAGTAGTTTCCCATGGGTATCACGTGAATTGCTTATCAAAAGTAAGTACACTGGATCCACAATTCTGTAAAATTCTTAGATATTTTCATGCTAGATCTCACTATCCTGAGCAGTTCATTAGTTCAGTCATGGATCATCACTGAAAAGCACATACATGTATACATATTCAGTATATAAATACTAACATATCTGTGAATACAAGGATTGGTAATTAAGTTTGCTAACTCATCCTAGAAAAAGTGCTACACACCTCATTGCTGAGTATCACTGTGGTCCCCTTCGAAGTGCTCCCCTTGGGAAGCTGTGCCTGGATGACAGTGCCTAGTCCACCCTTCAAAGCAATTTTGTAACTCTTTCTGGAATGGCCATCAAAGCTATTGTCGTATAACCCTCGATGACCTGAATGTCATCAGAATGTCTACCTTTCAACATTTCCTGTATCTTTGGGCAAAGAAAAAAATCATTGGGGGCCAGAGCAGGTAAGTAGTGAGGGTGTCCCCATACAGGTATTTGTTTACTGGCTAAAAACTCCTTCACAGACAACTATACAGTTAAGTTCGTGCGCAATGGCACATTCCAGAAATGGTTCCAAAATTGCTTTAAAGGATGGACTAAGCTATGCATCAGTGCATAGCTTCCCAACAGGAAGGTATCGTAGTGATATTCAGCAGCAAGGTATGTAGCACTTAGAACAATTAAGTTGGTGGACTTAGTTGTTGGACCTCGTGTTATTAAGTTGATGGTGAAGGAATAAAGATATAGTAGAAAGTATTGCTCCACTCAGAGAAATCAGGAATTTCTTCAGCTTCCTTTCAGCGCAGATTTAAACAATACTCTTTAAATGATTCACAGTTCCCAGGCACACACAGGCATGAATATTTAGCAGCAACAACCCCTGATCATTTTGAACTTTGGTTTTGTCATTTGGGGAAATGAAAGATTAAGTAGTAGGTTAAGCTGTCAAACAGGATGTCTGTGATGGTTTGATGAACTCAAGCTGGATGAAGTACAGAAGTTCAAGGTGATAAGTGTTGTATTAGTGGAAGAATATCACCCCTCTCTGCAGGAATATTTCAAGATATTGACTTACAAAGTTAGCTTGTGCTGTGAGCGTTCTCCTTGTGTAGGGGTCAAAAGAAATTGAAGAATAGGAAGGCACTGTGTCCTTTTAAAAGTATTTTGACAGAGTGCTATTAGAGAGAGCCTGGACTTGGAACTAGCCAGGCTAGCTGCTTTGAAAGTTACTTACGATTGTTTAAGAAAAGTTGCCTCACTAGGTGTGTGCCAACTGGCCAGGCAGTGGGCTAGACACGTTATGTACATTATATGTAGTACAACAAGTTCTCAACTGAGAACCACTGGTTTAGACTTCCTGTGTGTCTGTGTATATTGTTAAAACAAATGCTTCCAAATTTATATTTTAGTGTTCATTGTGAAAAGGCAAACTTCTGAAGTGAATGTGTCTTACTTCCTCAGACATTCTCTTAAAAAATACTTAGGGATAGGTTAGTATTTTTTTTTCAAATTCATAAATTAATACTTTTGTGAATACACAGCTAACTAGTGAATAGACCAAAGTAATGTTTAGTATGCTTGCTGTCTTGTTCATTATTTCCAATTTCAACTTTAAATATAAGCTAATAACAACAAAGACCAAAATAGAGGAGTTTGGTAAGCTTTACTGATGTCTTACCTAATCTATTATTCCATTCCTTATTTAATTTCTTACAACTTCTCTGTACTCAATGAAAGGGATTTGATTTGTCAACTTGAGGGGAATCTAGAAAAATTAGTATAGAGAGATAGCAACTACTCTAAAATCAGAATAACTAAATTTGTTAAAACTGTAAGTCAGAATTGCATGGGTTAGGAAATATTTAGTGCTGAATATAGCAGTCTATACCAAGAAACTTAGAGACAGCTACCTGGCCAGCCAACTGAAAGAGAGCCATATTTGTGCCAGTTCCAAAGAAGGGGGATCGAACAGAAGGCAGAAATTAGTGAACAATATCATCAGTATCACAAGATGTAAAATTTTGCTGAAGATAACTAAAAATTGACAGTGGCAGTTCATAGGGAGCTATAGGAAATTTCAGCAGATTGAGAAGCGGACATGACGTGCAATCTATCGTTGCTAAAGTCAGGTGGCTCTTGACTCAAAGTAGACAATATCAGAAAGATGTTGACCTTAGTTCAAGTAGATGTAAAACTAACAAAGAAGAACTGTATCCAGTTGATTCTGACTGGTAACAACCCTAGAGATCAGGGTAGAACTGCCCCATAGAGTTTCCAAGGAGCACCTGGTGGAATTGAACTGCCAGCCTTTTGGTTAGCAGGCGTAGCACTTAACTACTATGCCACCAGGGTTTACAGTTCTAGTAGATAAAAGAGACTAAATGGGTAGCTTGTGCCTGCAAACAGGATACAAAGGGAGAAGGTGATAGGAGATGGTTGAATGTCACAGGACATCTAGGGTCACATTATAGGGAGAGCAACTAGGGTCATGGTCACATAACAACATGTATATAAATTTGTGTATGAGAAACTAACTTGAGCTGTAAACTTTCACCTTAAAGCACAATTAAAAAAAAAGTTTACCTGTGTTTTAGTGATTATGCAAGGGTATTCAATGGTGTAGATCATAACCAATTGGGATGTTGCATGGTTTAAAAACAGGGAAGATACTCAACCTAGTTGTATCCTTTCACCATGCTTTTTGAATTTGTGTGCTGAGCAAATAATGCAAGAAGCTGAATTGTGAATAAAATGTTGCATAAGGATTGGTAGGTGACTCGTTAACAACTTCAGATATGCAGATGACACAATCTTACTTGCTAAAAGCGAAGAGGACTTGAAACACTTACTGATCAAGATCAGAGACCAAAGCCTTCAGTATGGATTATACCTCAATGTAAGGAAAACAAAAATCTTCACAACTGGGCCAGTATACAATATTATGATAAATAGAGAAAATATTGAAGATGACAAGGATTCCATTTTCTTTGCCCATGAAAGCTACGGTCAGCAAATCAAATAACATATTGCCTTGTGCGCATCTTTTGCAAAAGACCACTTTAAAGTGTTGAAAAACAAAGATGTCACTTTAGGGACTAAGGTGCACTTGGTCTTAGTATTTTCAATCAACCTCACATGCATGCAAAAGCTGAATGGTGAATGAGGAAGACTTAAGAAGAGTTGACCTTTGAATTATAGTGTTGGCAAAGAATATTGAATATGTCATGGACTGCCAGAAGAACAAGCAAGTCTGTCTTGGGAGAAGTATGACCAGAGGGATCTTGGGAAGCAAGGGTGGTGAGACTTAGTCTCACGAGTATGACCAGAGGGATCTTGGGAAGCAAGGATGGTGAGACTTAGTCTCACAGGCTTTGAACATGTTTTCAGGAGGGACAAATCTCTAAAGAAGGATGTCTTGTTTGGTACAATAGGGAGGATTCAGAAAATAAAAAAGGGGAAGAATCTCGATGTAGTGGATTGACACAGTGGCTGTGAAAAGGGGGCTTAGATATAGCAACAGTTGTGCAGATGGCACAGGAGAGGGCATTGTTCCACTCTGTTGTTCACTATGAGCTGGAACCAACTCACTGGCAACTAACAACAACAGATACAGGCAGCGTTTCAAATACAAAGGGCATGAGTGTATATCTTTTGTAACCCTTACCCCACGAAGACTTTCCTTTGCTTTCCTCCAATTATGGATATTAGTATCTCTCCCAAGGGGACATTTCAGTGAATGAAGCTATACTGTTGGTAAACGAGAATGAATAAGCAACTTTTTAGCTTATAGAAATACTGAAAAATTCATTATATACCTTAATATTTTGTGTAAAGATGTTTTATGATAAGTGAAATATTGTATCTGTATCACAAATATAGTTTCTGCTACAATAATGAAGGAATGAAATAGCTGTTACCTCAAGAACATATTTTAATCTGCTTTGCAAAATAAACTGTCTTCTCGGGCTTTAATTTTACACTAGTTGCAAATAGTATTCTTGCAGCTGAGTATGCGCGGTAGGTTATAAGTGGAATATTTCAGGATTTCACTGGGTTTTAAAAGCAAAAATGTGAATTACAGGTAATTTTTAAGAGGTAGCCTCAATTAGGCAAGCATCCACAGGATTTTTAGAGCAAAGAAATTGGGGTATTTCACTTAGACTTGTTAATTAGTTCACCATCTTAAGTTCTACCAGGTTTCACAGGTCAAGTTCCTGTGGAAGCTGACTACGAGGCTTTATTTGGGAGAGCTCTTGCGGATATCACCTGCGCGGAGTGAGGGATGAAGTATTTGCAAGAGGGAGAAGTTGAACTGGGATTGAATCACAGCAGAGGCCTCTGCCTATTCTAGGTCCTATCAGGAGCATTAGAGCTGAAAAAACTCTTGAGCACTGTCGTGCTTTGAAGCAAGTAGAAAAGCCATGCCATCCCTTTATTAGTCAGTCGTTCAGTGGAGCTGCCAACTTTTCCAGTGGTGAAGGCCTGTGACTTTGAACGAGGCTGGTCCCTTTGGCCCAGGGCCATTCGAAATAGGGTCTCAGGTTGGAGCCATCAGCTAGCAACTCTCAGAAGCCAGGGAAATGAGTCGCAGCTATAAAGGGGCCCCTGAGAAGCACTCCACAACATCCATTACACCTGTACTTGCCGGGCAAAAGGCTGAAGAACATATATTCACATGTTCTCTGATTTTCACCAATGCTCTAGGCTTCCTCTCTTCAAGCAAGTCGGAAGACATGCATTGAAATATTTTCCCCAATTTCCTAAAATCTTTCTATTCTTCTTGAATGTTTTTTATCATCACAGATGGAAAACTCTGCTGTACTGTCAAGAGAGGGCTTTGAACTATATGTATAAATGTAAATGAAATATATAATCTGGAAGAAGAGACAAAGGGAAAAAAGAGTACAGCTAACTTGACCTAACATGCAAAGCAACGTATACTTATTCATCATGTCTGTCAGTGTGCTGGATAAAAAGTGAGCTTGGGCTTAACCTCTTTGGATCTCTTAGACCAAGAAAAAAATCATGAACTACATTCCAGTAAATTGCAGTCTTATGACTATAAGACTTGAAGTTTTCTATGGAAACAACATAAAGAACTAAAAAGTTTGTCAACTTAGTTTTTCTCTCCGTGGGTTTGTTTTAACCTTTATCTAATTCTGGCAATGTTAAACAAAGTGTAATGGGTATGACTGATTTGAGTCATAGAATGAAACTATTTTAAAATTATTTACTGAAGCTTTCTATTATTTGTGGATGTGTTAAGCCACACCACTGATGTCAGCAGACACTTCTTTTACTACTGGATTTAACAGACAAGCACCAAGCAAAAGTTCATTTTGGTGCTTTAAGTTTGCATCATAAGAGAAACTTTTAGCAATACTAAGCTCTTGAGAGGTCTCAAGTCTTATTGACGCCATTACCATGAAGTTTATATAACCACATTCAAGCCTTTATCCAGAACTCGTGGCCGTGCAGTCAATTACAACCTGTCACCACCCTACTGGACAGAGTAGAACTGCCCTATACAATCCCCAAGGCTGTAAAGTTTTACAGAAGTGGACCGCCCTATCTTTTTCCCATAGAGTGTTCAGTGAGTTGTAACTGCTGACCTTTGAATCAGCAGTCAAGCACTTTAACCACTGTGTACCACCAGGCCTCCTTAATCCTCTACCAGGTGAATGAATAAGTCAGTTTGTGGTGTGTTCTGGTGAACGTGACCATATTATATGTTGCTTTTGTCTCTTAACATCTGCTCTCCATTTCCTCCCTTGTACTTTTTTGTTTGTTTTGCTAACTCAAATGTCAGTTGTTGGCCTTGTTGTTATTGAGGAATTTTTTCAAAACAGAGCTCAAAGCAGTGATGAGAGAGTGTTATTGCTACTTTGGCTCCAGCTGATTTTAGACCTACAAGTAGGAGAGCCGGTAGATTTTATATGTGGTTAATTAAACCCTGCACTGATGGCTTCTGTTATCGGTTGTAAGTCAGCCACCTTGTTAGTAGCTGGTCTGGTCCATTGGGGTTGGATTTACCATTAGGGAATCATTCTCAGATTTTTTACCTTGTGTTCAGGTAACTGTTTGAAGGCGGGATGTGACCTGACATGCACATTTGGCCAGAGAGTTGGTCATGAGATGTGTAGAGGTCATTGATAAAGAGCCTCCCTGTGGCATCAAGTGGGTGCCATTGACATGGACTTCTCTCTTCTCACCTCCTAGAGTTCTCTTTGCTGAGAAAAGAAAGCTCTTATTGCAATTTTGTTTTCCTAATGCTTCTTGGATTCTCACCAGCAGTTTTTTTTTACAGTCTGCTGCTTGCCTCTCAGATTAGAAGAATGCTGGCATATTTTAACAGTTTCCTAGGATTCAAACAGCCTTTAATTAAAAGCAAATTGATGTTTTGGAATGCTACCAAATAGTGAGAGACTTTGAACACTGAAAGCTGGGCTTCTGTCCTTCCAGTTTCTGAATGTAGTCAAGTCCCCTAACAGGGGTGAAGGTGTATGCTGCTTTACAAAACAGCTGGCTATGTGTTAGTGTGAAAAGGGGGTGTCTTTGTTGCCATAACAGCCCGATTACCTGCTCATTGGTGGCCTTCTCAATCCTGCTTACCCGTACCTGGCAAGGAGGTAGGTAGTTTGTGAGTGCTCCAAGCTGTGCGGCTGCTGAACAGCCCAGGGATTACTGACTATGTTATCCTGGATCTGTGGGTTTCAGTCCTCCAGTTGCCAGGGCAGTAAGGTACGGCTGCCTGTGTTTGCAGTTAAATCTCTTTTCTGTGCCAGATTCTTGTCATCTTAGCTGCTAGAGTTTGGGATGGGGTAGAAAAGAACAGCTGTGTAAAATCATCACTCAGACTGAGCATTTTCTGAGCAGAAGCTGGATTTCAAAGAGGGAGAGGTGTGCTGTTGAAGGGTTTGCATGTTCGATCCAGAAATTCTGGTTGCAGGAGATTTGTATCTAGCTTGATTCAGGGGAAACTGAAGGATGAAGGGAAGACCCGATTTAGGAGCACCTGCCTGTTTGAAGGAAACTCTGATGGCATAGTGGTTAAGCATTACATGTGCTAACCGTAAAGTCAGCAGTTTGAATCCACCAGGCACTTCTTGGAAGCTCAATAGAGTGGTCCTCCTCTGTCCTACAGGGTGAAGCATTAGCTGTGATTTACATGACCAGATAGTTTTAATATGAAGGAAAGAGCCCTTCAGCTAGTCCTCTCTGCCTAATGGCAAATCTGGTCATTTGGCCAGTTCCCAGCTGAGGTCAGTGTAGTCCATGTCTTGTTTTTCCTGTGACCCATAGGGATGGCCTTTCTTGTTTAAGCGGGACCTTGACATTTTTTTCCCCATGCACAGTGTCCCTGACTGCACTCTGCTGTCTTCTCTGCAGGTGGTACATGCCAGAGCCCTGCTCTCCCAGCCCTGGTCCGTCCACCAGCTCCCCCTATACAGCCGTCGCTGGATATTAAACCGTTTCTTCCTTTTCCTCTTGACACTGCGGCCGCAGTCAACCTGTTTCCCAACTTCAATGCGGTAAGTACCACGCCAGCTTTGCGTCTGTCCAAGCGATCGAAAAGTCACTACCCTCCGTCTTGCTATGTCATTTTTCCCATAGTTTGTCTGAAATCCATGCTGAAGTTAGCTGTTTGCCTGGGTTCAAGGGGGTAAAAAAAAAGTGATTTGATCTGACTGAATTGTTCATTATTTGATGTCTCTTTAGTGCCTTCTGGGTAACATCCACAAAATTCTGTTACTGATTGGAGTAGTTCCAAATTGAAATTTAATGAATTAGCTGGAGAGAGAATTGGAATTCAGGTAGCTCTCTAAAAATGTAAATATGTATGTTTCTTCTATCTTGGCTATGCACTTTCATTTTCAAATCTGTTTTTCTTGCCTAATTTAATAAAGAGGACCCTGGTAATGGTAATAGTTATACATTTCATGTGTAGAATACTTTTTCTCCTCCTTAGCACTAAACACATCAGCCTTCTGGTAGCAGGAGTTTTGTTTTTTTATTTTTTTCTTCCTGCCCAATCCTGGTGGCTCAAGTTAAGTGTTCTTAAATTTTTTCCCTCGGATTTTGGGAACTTTGTCAACAGTCTTCTCAGCGTAAGTTCAATTATTGTCTTGCCTCAATTTTCACTCTTAAATGTGTTTCTGTAAGCTGGCAGGTTTCTCATACTCAATGTCTGTCTTAGTTCTTGAGTGCTGCTGTAACAGAAGTGCCACCAATGGGTGGCTTTAACAAGCAAAGATGTATTTTATCACAGTTTAGGAGTCCAGAAGTCTGAATTCAGGGTGTCGGCTCTATGAGAAGGCTTTTTGTCTCTCTGGCTCTGGGGGAAAGTTCCTTGTCACTTTGAGCTTCTATTCCTGGGTTGTGTTCATGTGACTTGTGATCTCTCTTCTCCCATCTCTCTTGCTTGTTGAATCTCTTTTATATCTCAGAAAAGCTTGCTTCAATATGCACTCTACACTCACCCTGCTTTATTCACATAACAACAACAACAAATTAATAATAAGTGGTATTATAGTCATATAACCACAGACATGTTGTTAAGGTGTAGTCAGGTTGTTTCTAACTCATAGTGACCCTGTGCACCACAGAACAAAACACTACCCCAGTCCTGTACCATGTCCACAGTGGTTTTTATGCCTAAGCCCATGGCTGCACACACCGTGGCAGTCCATCTCCTTGAGGAGTCTTCCTCTTTTTTGCTGACCGTCCGCTCTACCAAAAATGATGTCCTTCGGCAGGGACTCATTCCTCCTGACAACACATCTAAAGTATGTAGAACACAGTCTCACCATCTTTGCTTGCAAGGAGCGCTGTATTTGTAGTTTGTCCGGAACAGATCCGTTTGTTCTTTTGGTGGTCCATGATACATTTAATTTTCTTCTCCAACACCACAGACATAGAGGCCAAGATTTACAACAGCTATTTGGCCCAGGGAGGGGGGTTGGCGTACAGTTCAGTCCACAACATTCATCACCATCTTTATTTTTGTACAGGCTGTGGGAGTATTCTTGGGATAGAAATTGAAATAAGAGTCGAAAATGTTAGATTCAAGTAAGTGACAGTGTTTTATAGTGTCATCTGATTTTGCATTCAGTAGTTTTTATAAAACATCTGAGCTTACGAATGACATGACCTGTCAACACAACCAAAGCAATGTGTGTTAAGATGGGAGGGCACCGAACACCCAGTGATCTGCATAATCCAGCACCCTGGTTGCACTATGTTGTTCCTGTGATGGATTTTGTATTTTTTTTCTTTTTTTTTAATTATGATGAAGTGAAAGTTTACAGTCCAAGTCCATTGTCCATGTAAGACCCTGAGCATTGGCCTGTCTGCAACTTTTATCTGCTGTCCTCACCCTGTGACAGCACCCTCTTCTTGTCCACTCTTTCCTTCCAGTATCCACTCAGCCAACACTAGTCCCCTCCTCACCGCGCTTTCATCTCCTGTCTAAAAACAAATCAGTAGGACAGCCTTGTGTATGTATTAAGCCATAAAGTACACACACCACCTGCATCACTCTGTGTCCCCAAGTCCAGTCCATACTTTTCCTGAAGTGTTGGCTTCAGTACTGGTTTCAGCTCTGGGCCAGCAGCAAGTCAAAGGGCCATGCTCTCAGGGGACCCTCGAGGTTGCCAGACCATCAGGTCTGGTCTTTTAATACAGTTCTAGATCTGCATGCCCCTTTCTCTCCTGCTGTATCAGGGACTCTACACTGTGTCCCCTGTCGGGGCTGTCTTTGGTAGTGGCTGGGCACCATCTAATTCTTCTGCTGTCCTACTGACGTAGTCCCCCAGTCATATGCATCCTTCTGTCTTTGATGTTCTCCAGGGGGGCTAGGATCAATTGGTGGGACTATGTAGTTTAGTTATGCCTGGAATTTAATTATTTTTATTCAAGAGATAAAAGTGGTCTTGCTTTCTTTAATAGTAGTTTGTCACAGAGAGTTTTAACTGACTCAGTGGCAATAAAGACAATAGTGAGATGGGACTGTTAGGCGTTGGTTTCTTTAGCTGCCATGAGTCAGAGTCAACTCAGGGCATCCTTAGGTACAACAGAATGAAACACTGCCCAGTCCTTCAGCATCCTCGCCATCACCAGCATGTTCAAGTCCGTCTGGGGGGCTCTTGTGCTCATCTCTCACCAAAGGTCTCCTTCACCCAGTGTAAGGTCGTGCTTCAGCGATTTATCCCTCCTGATGGTCTATCCAGGCAAAGTCAGACAGTGTTGTGTTGCACTCTGTAAGATTTTTCTTGGCCAGTTTTCAGCAGTAGATCACCAGGCCTGCCTTCTGAGTGAGTTTTATTGTAGAATCTTCATGGAAACCGGTCCACCGTGGTTGACCCTGCCACTCTTTGAAATATTGGTGACATAGCTTGCAGTATCACAGCAGCACCCAGGCCACGACAGAGCAGCAGAGTGGCAGATGGGTGATGGAGTCAGGGGCTGTTTCTAGATTAAAAAAAACAAAGGAGAAATAAAATAATCTTTCTTCTGGGGGGGAGGTAAGAAATTTTACATAGGGATTTTATTTTGAAATTGATAGAACATAAATGAACCATGAGAAAGGTTGTATTTCCAAAGTAAGGGTTCCTAATTCGGAAGGTTTCAGAGTTGCTCAGCATCCAATTCCCTTGGTCTTAAATGCCCAAGCTGAAGTCTCCTCAGTTCCTTTTCCCCGAGCTGCTTCACAGTCTTTCTGTTAAGTGGCTTCTTGGCATAGCCTTGCTTCCCAGACCCCTGGGAGATGATCCATTAAGGAACCTTACCTGACCTCTGACAGCTACTTGGCATCCTGGTGTTCAGATCCCCGGTGGGCTTTACAGCAGCTTAGATAAAATTCTTGGAAGGTTGTGAAAAGCTGGATTTAAAACTTTTGATTTTCTTTGGGAAGTGTTAAAATGAAGATGATCAATTTGATTGATAGTATCATTTGTCATATAACAAAGATAACTGATAGGTTGAGCTGTGTGACATTGAGCACCTTAGCATCTCTGCTCATCTTCTTGAAAATAGATTGGACCCAGTGATTTCTTTTTTGGTAGGTTATAGCCTTAAAATATTTTAGCTGGCTTTTTAGCTGGCAGAAGTAGCAATGCATTGTGATCAAGTGGACTCTGTTTAGACTGCCTAGGTTCAAATCCCAGCACTCTCTCTTATCATCGATATGACCTAGGGAAAGTCTCTGAACTGCCATGTGCCTCAGTATCAAGTACAAGCCAAGCCAAGCCAAGCCAAGTGCCATCAAGTCAGATCCGACTCTTGTGGAACTAATAATAAATCCACTTCATGTATGTGGAGCCCTGGTGGCACAGTGGTTAAGAGTCATGACCACTAACCAAAAAAATCAGTAGTTCAAATCTACCACCTGCTCCTTGGAAAGCCTATGGGGCAGTTCCACTCTGTTCTGTAGGGTCGCTGTGAGTTACAGTTCACTAGATAGCATCAGGTTTGGTTGTTGGTTTGATTTCATAGGCATGTGATAATAATTCTGTGGATTAATATGTAAATTGCTTGGAAGGTTTGGCATAGAAGAAGTGCAACTGAAGTGGTAGATTTAATATATTCATAAATAGCCAACCAACCTTTCTAATTTTGAATGTGGCAGCTCACTGACCAGCTGATTGCCCAACTTGATTTATTTTGCCTCTTTGATGGGTTTTGACTTGTGCTGACGTGCATTCCAGTTAAACCAGGAGGCCAGTTATTGTTATAAAACAAACCAAAATTAAACCCATTGTTGTAGAATTGATACCCACTGATAGTGACCCTAAAGGAGAGAGTAGAACTGCCCCACAGGGTCTCCAAGGCTGTAATCGTTGTGAAAGCAGACTACCTTATGCTTCTCTTGTTGAGGCTGGTGGATTCAAACCACTGACCTTTAGTTAGCAGCCAAATACTTAAGTCCTGTACCAGCAGGACCTCTCCTTATTCCTGTCAACAAAACCAAAATCCAAACTCACTGCCATGAGTCCATTTCTACTCATAGCAACCTTATAGAACAGAATAGAACTGCCCCAAAGTGTTTCCAAGTAGTGTCTCATAGATTTGACTAACTACTGGTCTTCTGGTTAGCAGCGGAGGTCTTAACCACTGTGCAACCCCTACTTATTCCCACTCTGTTTCTTGACAGTGCTAGGAAAGCTGCAGCCAACTGGGGGGGAGCCCCTTCTTGCTTCCAATTGAAAAGAATTTTTGTAAAGCCCATTTTCAGGTGACTTGGGACTTAAATAAGGGGACAGAACATTTCCCTATGTAACAACTTGAGTTCTTATTTTTTGTAGCTGGTGTGACTCTCAATCCACAAACTCATGGCTGTATGAAATGTAAATTTCTCTAGCTATGACTTGATTGAATGTTGAGTTCAAGAACCCATTCACCACACTGGAGGGCAATGCAGCGTTATTCAGTTTCAGGGTATGCTAAGGTTCTGTTGGTGGAGACTTCCTGTGGTTATCAAGCTGTTTATCCACATAGGCATTCCCAAGATGGTCAGTACTCCAGTTAGCATGACTTTTTAGGCCTCCAGTGTTTTGCTTGGTCTGCCCCATGTTTGGGATGCACAAACTTTGCAAGGCAGTGTGTTGTTCCTTGTACCTAGATGTCCAACCCAGCTCTTTGTTCTCTGCCAGGAAAGCAAGGAACCACTCTGCCACTCCAAGAGCCTTCACTCATCTTAACTTAAAAATAATAAGTCTGTGAGGCTCAGAGACTATCTGATAAATTCCTCTCTGGAGAAGTTGAACATGGAATCATCTATTTGGGACAATGGAAGTGGAATAGTGAAGGCAAAGAGCAAGAATTGGGAGGAGGGAAAAAACAGGTTTATTATGAAAATAGAAACTATTCTACGCATTCAGACAAGAAGGAACTTAATATAAGGACTTAAACCCCAAATCAAATCCATTGCTATTGAGTCTATTCCTGTTCCTAACAACCCTATTGAATGCTGTGGGCAGAGAAGAACTGTCCATGGTGTTTCCAAGGATGTCAGTCTTGACAGAAACAGACTGACACATCTTTCTCCCTCAGTTAGCAGCTGAGCATTTTAACCACTGTGCTACCAGGGCTACTAATATAAGGATTTCAGTACTGTCCTGGATTGAATTGTGTCCCCCTAAAATTGTGTGTATCGATTTGGCTGGGTCATGATTCCCAGTATTGTGTGATTGTCAACCATTTTGCCATTTGATACAATTTTCATATGTGTTGTAAATTCTGTCACTGTGAGTTAATAAGATGGATTAGCATCAGCTATGCTGATGAGGTTTACACGATTGTATAGTGTCATAAGCCAATCTCTTTTGAGATATAAAAGAGAGAAGTGAGCAGAGAAACAAGGGAGACCTTACTCCACCAAGAAAGCAGTGCCGTAAGACAGTGTGTCCTTTGGACCTAAGATTCCTGAGCTGAGATCTCCTAGACCAAGGGAAGACTGACGTATCACAAAGACCTTCCTCCAGAGCCAACACAGAGAGAAAGCCTTCCTCTGGAGTAGGTACCCCGATTTCAGACTTGGGGCCTACTGCACTGCGTGGGAATAAACTACTCTGTGTTAAATCCATACTCTTATGATATTTCTGTTGTAGATAGATAACTAAGACAGATGTTTACAAAATCTTTGTAAGTACAGGGCCAACAAAGGCCTAAGAAAGCTGTTGCTAGCTCTTAGTTTTTCTGTGTGCTTTCATAAAGCTGGGATCTTGCCAAAACTCAAGACACCCAGTAATCCAAATACATTAAGTGCTTCTGTTTAATGGAATTTAAGCCTGAACACTGCTAGCAGGGATCCTTGGGCTTCTAGTGTTTGTGATGTAAAGGGGAGCATAAAAGAGGGAAGACAGTGCTGAGCTGTGAAAAAAAGGATGGCAGAGGCTGTCGGGAATCCCAAATTCTGGGCTTCTCTTTAACTCTCGGCAAGAGGTTAAGCCCATTCCATGTTCTATAAAATGAGACTAGCTAACAGCTGTTTGATTGGTTATCAAAAGTATGGCTGGATGAGATGTTGCCCAGCTGCCATCAATGACTGCCCTACAGGGGAACACGACAAAGAGTCTATGAGGAAGTGAAAGAAAGTGTAGTGTAGAACTTGAATGCTATTCAAAAAGACCAGACTTGATAGTCCAACAGACTGGAGGGTTCCCAGGAAACATGGCCCCCAGACTTGGTTAGCCCAGAAGTGAAACCATTGCTAAAGCCAACTCTTCACACCAAGATTGGACTGGACTAGGAGGTATAAAATGATACTGGTGAAGAATATGCTTCTTAGCTCAAGTCGACACATGAGACTGAGCGAGCAGTTCCTGTCCAGAGGCAAGATGAGAGGGTAGAGAGGAACAGAAGCTGCCTGAATGGACGAGAGAAGCACAGAGTGGAAAGGAAGTGTGTGTTGTCACAGTGAGGGGAGAGCAGCTAGAGTTACATAGCAATGTGTGTATGTTTTTGTATGACAAATTGACTTTTATTGTAAACTTGCATTTAAAACGCACACACACAAGGACTGCTGGTGAAGTTCTCGAACTGACCCCAGAAAAAATGCTACAAACCTCATTGCTAATATCACTACCGTTACCTTCAAAGTACTCCCCTTGGGAAGCTATAACTGACACCAGCACCAATCCACCCTTTAAAGCAATTTTGGAACTCTTTCTGGAAAGGCCATCAGAGCTGTTGTCATATTACCCTTGATATCTTGAATATCATCAAAATGTCTTCCTCTTAATATCTCCTTTATCTTTAGGTAAATAAAAAAAAATTAGTGGGTGCCAGATCAGATGAGAGTAGGTAGGGTGTCCCAATGCAGTTGTTTACTGGCTAAAAATTCCCTCACAGACTATACAATTAAGTTTGTGAACTTGCCACTTTGTCACAGTGTGCAATGGCCATTCCAGTAAGAGTTCCCAAATTGCTCTGAAGGGTAGATCAGGCACTGGCATCAGTGCACAGCTTCCTAAGGGGAGTACTTCAAAGGTGACCATAGTGATATTTAGCCACAAGGTCTGTGGCACTTTTTTCAGGGATGAGTTTGTAAACTGAATTGTCAGTTCTCATACATACAAGGCTGGGTTTTAGAACGCTGTAGAACAAGGCTGGGAATGTGCTTGAGAAAGACCATGGAACGCTGTTTAAAGTAGGAGCTAAATATGGAAAATATGCTATACTGTCCTTGACAGTTTTCTCCCAGCGGTGCATGATTTCCTTCTGACTTTTCCTCCTCTAATGACTGCATGGAAACACTGGTGACATAGTGGTTCAGAGCCACAACAGATATTCAAACAGTCTTCAGTTCAAATCTACCAGCCACTTCTTGGAAGCTCTGTGGAGGCAGTTCTACTCTGTCCTGTAAGGTCACCGTGAGTCAGGATCAATTTGATGGCAGTGTTTTGTTTTGTTTTTAATCTTTGTACTATTATCAATAGTTATGACCATAAAAGATTTTTTAAATACTGAAAATGTGCCACATCTGGAGAATGTGCTCCTGGGAGTGACTGAGCCCTTGATTCCATCTCCCCTCCCTGTTGTATATCCTATTGGCATAAGGATTAAACAAGCAAACTAACCTAATACAGCTGCGTATAACTGATACTCCCTGGATATTGAGTTCATCTCCCTCTTAGGAGATGTGCAAAGAAGAGCAAGGAGGTCAGATAGAGGGTAAAGAGGCAGAAGAAGGGCAGATAAAAGAAGATAATTTGGGCTAATAGTTCTTTAATATTATTGTTGTTGCTAGTTCTTGTTGAGTCAGCGCTGACTCACAGTGGACTTACGTGTAACAGAACAGAAGTGTTTCTCAGTCTTACACCATCTTCATGACCTTAGCACAAGTAAATTGGCGTAGAATATTCTGACTCTGCTACTCCCATGTAAAATCTGATTTTATTTTTTAAATAGAAACAGAAGGAGAGAAACAGAGAGGGAAATTAAAACCTAGTGTTTCACTCTGCTCTTGCTCTTCTTGTTTGTTGAAAGCATAAATTTTCCCAAAAACTTGAGTATAATGTTATTTGGATTCCACTCATCAGGTTCAGAAGTTTTATCAGCCAGAGGTCAGGGATGTTGAGTTCATGTGATTTGCAGTTATGTTAGGCTGCATTCAAATCAGTTGGTGATCATGTTAAAATGGCCGTCGGAATTAGGCCGTTTTAGGGTGGAAACCTAAGAATCTTCTCACGTCTGCCCAGAGGATGCCATGCTGTTGGTCCATGGACCACATTTTGAGTGTAAATATATTAGAACATTAGAGGTAGGAAGAGGGAAAGCTTAGAAAAAAACGATTAAATATATTGGACAGTTTTGACACTCCTGGGGAGAGTATATTTTTTATTCATTCATCAGTTGTTGCTTGAGAACCTGTTATGATGATTAGAAAGCCTGGTGGTATAGTGGTTACATGCTACAGCTGCTCACCTGGAGGTCAGCAGTTCGAATATACCAGGAACTCCTGGGAAACTCTATGGGGCAGTTCTACATTGTCTGTAGGATCGCAATGAGTTGGAATCGACTTGATGGCAGTAGGTGGGATTGTAATGATCAGCCGTGAAACTAATAGACAGAATCGTCACTGTTGTAGAACTTTCCAGTGTTTGTTTGGTGTGATGTTGGGTAAATGACAGATACAGAAATTTGAAGTATGGAGAGCTTCAGCTGAGCCTCAAGCATGGTCCTTCTGTGGTTGTGCTGTAGTTCCCAGGAGTTCTTGCTGAGTCTCACTTGTAGGCTGACATTGTTCAAGACTCTGCTTACAGCTTTCACTTATTGAGTGCTTTCAATATACCAGGTTGGTGTTCAGCACTTTGCTTGCATTTATCATCACTTGCATCTCAACTAGTTAAAGTCTAAGCTTTTCCTATGAATTATGTTTTTATAGGTCACATATAATGGCAAGTGAAATACAACAGTGAGTTTTTTGACCCATTTCTTTACTGAATGATTTCTTCATTCTACAAACTTTTGAGTTCCACTGCTTATTGAAAAACATGCCTACCCAAAGTAAGTCCCTTCAAGAGCCTCTCTCAAAGCGGACTAGTCATTAATATGATGGGGTGTATGATAAAGGAGAAGAGATATTTAATCTCTTACTGTATCAGTCACTGGGTACTTATTGAGCACTCTGTGTCTGATGTTACAGTAGACACCAGAAACAACAAAATAACCCACTGCCGCTGAGTTGATGACAGCTCATAGCGACCCTATAGACAAAGTAGAACAGCCCCATAGAGTTTCCAAGGAGCACCTGGTGGATTTGAACTGCTGACTTTTTGGATAGATGTAGTGCTTACCCACTACACCACCAGAATGCGATAAGAAAAAGAAACAAGAGACGGACGAGAAGGAGGGGCAGAAGGAATGGTCCTTGTTAGCTTTGGAGTTGGCAGAGTTTATTAACCACTTCTTGAAAACTCTCTTCTATCAGCTACTGGTAACGCATCTAAATGATAAAATACTATATTAGGTAGTAAGCTTTGTGAGAGGAAGAGTTCATCTGTATAGTTTATTGCTTTTGCTCAATAGATGGTTGAATTAAAAGGTTGAATCATTCTGTAGAGAAGTCTTAAGTGCTTAAATTAAGCATTTTGAAAGTAAATACAAGTAGTTCTTGACTAAACAGGGGATTCCATCTGATGACTCTGTCATAAGTTGGTCCTGGCATAAGTTATGTACTTCTTGTGGATTGGCCCTTGCCTCCTCTTTGTTAAAATTGTTGATTTTATTCTAGTTTCTTCTTTGATTGTCTCCAGAATTCTATACTTAGCCTTAATAATTGTTGCAACGAGTGAATGACACAGTCCTTCCTCACATGCTATTTTGCTGGCTTTCTTTCCATTATCTTAGGCCTTAGTGATCTCCAGCTTTATATTTTTGTCTAGAGACTTCCTCTCCTTTTTTGAATTAGAACTTGCAGTGGCATGACTTCTTTTGGTAGACATATGGCTGTGGTGTGAGTACTGTGAGTGTACATCTGATGTTCTGATAGTACACCTAGTATTTCTGATAGTATAAAACACTGAACAGTATCACTCTATAGATCTGACTTACAGGAAGTTGGTGTCAATATCATAACAAGGAAGTCCTAATGGATGTTGGGGGTGTGTTCAATTCAGTTGCCATGTGTCGTTATAGTGAAACATTGCCCAACTTTCTATCTGTTATGACCCCCAACACTGACATTGACTTTACTGTAGACCAGGCCACAGTGTGCTGTCTGGCAGTGTTTTGAACAAGAAGGTCAAGGAAGGCTGAATGATAAAGGTGAAGTTTTATTTGGGATCTGAGATTGGCTCTCTGTTTACCTTGTTCATTAAAGTAGCCATAGTACAGGGCCTGAAACCTTTACATAGCAAAGATTCAGCTCATATTTCTTGAATGAATGAGTGGCAGACAGATAGATGATGAGTAATAGATAAACAGACCCAAAACCCATTGCTGGCTAGTTGATTCTGACTCATACGGGGGAAAAAATGAGCATGACAGATAATTTATACAAGAGAAATAGCCACAGGAGTTGTACCGTAAGAAAAGTAATGGAAGAAAATGTGTCAGTTAAAAAAAAGTCGATTCACTATTTTCATACACTAGATTGCTTCATCTAATGCATATTATTAATTTAAGTGGTTTTTGGTAAATATCACACTATCTCCTTAATTTATGTCTGTAATTTCAGATTAACTCGTGTGTTTTTACTCTGGCTATTTGAAAGGACAGTAAGGTGAAATTCGTAGTTGTTGTCTGCTGAAACTAATATCTGCCCTTTGTTGTACTCGTCAACTATTTTACATAGTGAGGAAGTCAGATTAAGAAACAGAAGAATATATTTATTTGATAATAAAGCTTCAAGACATTAAATTGGCCTCATAATAATAATAATAATAATAGAATGTGTTATGCAGGAAGGACTGTCATGATAGTAAGATATTGGTGAAACACTTTATAACTTTCAGAAGGACACCACTGTATGTGCTTAACATACAGAACTTACTCAGGAATTGTAGCTAAAATGTGCGTTTATAATGGGGAAGGATAACAAAGCCATAGAACTCACAACAGTGGAAAAATCAATCAACATAATCAGCCATATAAAAAAATTGAAATTCCTCAACATGATCCTTATAACTGACACCGAAATGCATTTGATAAAGCCCAGCACACATTCCTGATATTTAAAAAAACTCAATATAATAGGAACAGGAGGGAACAAATGAAAGGATAAATAAATTACTGTACATACATACAAGGGGATACTATGTGATAAAGCTAATCATAAAGAACAAAGATGAATCTGCAAAACGTGTCACAACATGTGTGAATCCAGAAGGATTATGCTGAATTAAATAAATCAAACAAAAAATGAAAAATACTGTATGAGGCCACTATTATAAAAACTCAAGAAAAGGTTTACATACAGGAAAATAAAAAAAAATCTTTGATAGTTATGACGAAGGGGAGGGATGTGGAGAGGAAATCACTAACCAGATTATAGACAAATGTTAACTTTGGCAAAAGGAAGGAGAACCCGCAATATAGGGAAAGTCAGCACTTGACAAAGATAAAGCCACAGAAGACTCCTAGACACATTGAGACACCTTGAGGAAGTGACTGACTGGGAATGAGGGCTGAGAGCCATGGCCTCAGAGGCTGTCGATGTTAACTGGCATGATACAATTCATAAAGAAGGTGTTTTACATGCTGCTTTAGTGAGTAGTTGATGGAGTCTTAAAAGCTTATGAGTTGCCCTTTATAAATACATTGATTGCAGACCAATATCTCTCATGAATATAGTATTAAAATTCACAACAAAATTCTAGCCAATAGAATTTAGAGTTTTATCAAAAAAAACTATGCACCATGACCAAATGGGATTCATACCAGAATGCAAGGGTGGTTCAATATTAGAAAATCAGTCAATGTAATTCACCACATAAATGAAAGGAGGAAAAGAAATGCATGGTCATCTCAAAGCAGAAAAGATGTTTGATAAAGGCTAACACATATTCCTGGTAAACTGTCAGTAAAATAGAAATGGGTGGGAAATTCCTCAACATGAAATAAACAGTGTCTATGCAAAACCAACATCTAACATTATTCTCAATGGAGAGAGGCTGAAAGGATTACCCCTAAGAATGAGAATACAACAAGTATGCACTTTATCACCACTCCTGTTTACTATTGTGCAGGATGTTCTAGCTAGAACAATAAGACAAAAGAAAGAAATAAAGGGCATCCACAATGGTAAGGAAGAAGTAAAACTGTGCCTGTTGGTAGATGTATTGATCCAATACATAGAGAGCCCCCAAGATTTGACAAGAAAAGTATTGGAGCTGGTAGAAAAATTGAAAAGTTTAGCAGGATACAAGATCAACATAACAAAGTCTCTTGGATTCCTATACACCAAGAAAGATAACTTTAAAAAGGAAATCAAAAATATACCATTTTATAATTGCCTCTAAAAAAATAAAATTCTTAGGAATAAATCTGACCAGGCCATAAAAGAGCTACAACAAAGAAAAACTAGAAAACACTACTGTAAGAAACCTACGTATATAGAAAACATACCATGCTCATGGACAGGAAGATTCAACATTGTGAAAATTTCAATTTTACACAAAGTGATCTGTAGACAGAATGTAAACCTGATTCAAACCCCAACAACATTCTTTAACAAGATGGAAAAACTAATCGCTAATATTATAAGAAATGGAAAGAAACAATCTTTGATAGTTAGGAGGGCGAGGAATGTGGGGGAGCAGAAATCCTCAATTGGGTAATTACTATGTGTCAACACAATAGTGACTATATGCACAATAGAATGAAAACCTGTCCAGTCCTGCACTATCCTCACAACTGTTGTTATGCTTGAGCCCATTGATGCAACCACTGTGTCATTCCCTCTTGAGGGTTTCCTCTGTTTACTCACCCTCTACCAATAATGGTGTCCTTCTCCGGGAACTAATTCTTCCGATAACATGTTCGAAGTATGTGAGACAGAGCCCTGCCATCCTTGCTTCTAAGGATCATTCTGGCCCTACTTCTTTCAAGGCAGACTTTTTTCATTCTTTTGTCAGTGGTACATTTAATATTCTTCACCAACAGCACAGTTCAAAAGCACTGTTTCTTCTTCAGTTGTCCTTATTCATTGTCCACATTTGTCATGCATATATGGCAATTAAAAACACCTGACTTGGGTGAGGCACCCCTTAGTCTTCAAGATGAAGTCTTTGTTTTTCAACACTTTAAAGAGGTCTTGTGTGGCAGATTTGCCCTATGCAATGATCTTTTGATTTCTTGACTGCTGCTTCCACAAGTGTCGCTTGTGGATCCAAGTAAAATGAAATCCTTGACAGTTGCAGTCTTTTATCCATTTGTCATGATGTTCTTTATCACTCTGTTTGTGAAGATTTTTCTTTTCTTGATGTTGAGGTGTAATCCGTACTGATGGCTGTGACCTTTGATCTTCATCAGTAAATGCTTTAAGTCTTCTTCACTTTCAGCAAACAACTTGTGTAGCCTCTGTAATGCAGGTTGCCAGTAAGTCTTCCTCAGTTCCTGATGCTCCGTTCTTCTTCATATAGTTCAGCTTCCTGGTTTATTTGCTCAGCACAGAGATTAAATAGATATGGTGAAAAGATACAGCCATGATGCACACCTTTTCTGGCTTTAAACCATGCAGCATCCCTTTTTTCCTGTTCAAATAACTGCCTCTTGATCTCTGTACAGGTTACTCATGAGTACAATTAAGTATTCTGGAATTCCCATTCTTTGCAATGTTACCTGTATTTTGTTATGATCCACACAGTCAAATTTCTTTGTGTAGTCAGTAAAACACAGGTAACACATTTTTGGTATTCTATGCTTTCAGGCACAATCCATCTGACATCAAAAATGATACCCCTTTTTCCATATTCTGTTCTGAAATGAGCTTGTATTTTTGGCAGTTTCCTGCCGATATAGTGTAGCCACTTTTGAATGATCTTCAACAAAATTTTACTTGTGTGTGATATAATGATAATAGACAAGTATTAATTTTGATGAAGGGAAAGACAGTGTACAACAGAGAGTAAGTCAGTACAACTTGACCGAGGCAAAGTCATAGAATCTTCTTAGACACATCCATGCTCCCTGAAGGACTGAGTTGCTGAGGCTGAGGACTGGGAATCATTGTCACAGGGGTAACCTAGGTCAACTGGCCTTAAAAAAGTTCATAAATCAAGTGTTATAACTCCAACTTTGGTCGGTAGTATCTTTGTAGCCAAGCCAAGCCAGCCAAGTGCTGTCGACCCTTTGTAGCAGGAAAAAGATACGTTTGGCTCACAGAGCAGAAAGCACCTTGAAAACCACTTTGTTTGTAGAGGAAGAGGCTATTTATTACCTAACAGTGCAGCAGATGGACTCAAGTCCAAAAAATAGCCATGCACCCTGTTCCATTATCAGACATATCTGTATGTTTTTCCAAGAAGGCAGATAAAGGAATTTCCATATATTCTCTTAATTGGTGGTTACAAGTGTACAGGTTTTCATACTGCATTCCTATTGGCCCAGTATACTTAAAGAGGCACTAGATAAGCAGTTGGCATTAAATTACTTGGGAAGAAGCTACCCTCTCCTTAGAAAATGGGCTTATCAAGGATTTCTATAGAGGGGATGAGGGAGCATCCTGGGCTGGCACTAGAGAGAGGCATCTGGAGTTTTACCTTCTCCTTAGAAACTGAGCTTATCTCAGGATTTCTATGCAGAGTGGATGGAAGCTGGCATCTGACGTCCCAACCCTAATTTAGGTATCAGGCAGAAAGCAGGCACTGATTCGAATATGGTTTGGGAAGTTCCTCACGAAGCAAACTGGTGCTTTCTTATCTAAGCGGTATAACAAAGGCTACTGCCTCAGGTGAATTCACCTGTCAAGGAGGAAAGCACGCAGGGCTGGGTGTGGGTCACATTCAGCCAGACAGACCCATCATTTTGGAGGATCTGATGTCATGCATTCCAACATTTTAGGCTGTTTACAATCACTCATTCACAGGCTCACAAGCCCTGCACCCAGGCCTTCTGGAATTTAAGTGGTATCTTCTTACACGCTTTTTCTTCCTCTCTCCTTTTGAATCTTAAAAGGTTGTGAGTGGCCATCTAAGATATGAAGTTTGACAGTTAAGTCCAGGAACTTAATTTTTCTTAGTGCTACTTACCTCATTGCTAAATATCACTATGGTCAACCTTCGAAGTAACCCCCTTGAGATGCTATGCACCAATGCCAGCACCTAGTCCACCCTTCAAAGCAATTTTGGAACTCTTTGGAATGGCCCTTGTGCATGGTGGCAAAGTGGTGAACTTAACTGTATAGTTGTCTGCAAGGGAGTTTTTAGCCAGTAAACAAGTAGCTGTATTGGAACACCCTCCCTACTTACCTGAGCTGGCCACCAGTGATTTTTTTTCTTTGTCTTAAGATAAAGGAAATATTGAAAGGAAGACATTTTGATGACATTCCGGGTATCGAGTGTAATACGACGACAGCGCTGATGTTCATTCCAGAAAAAAAGTGTTCCCAAATTGCTTTCAACAGGGGACTAGATGCCGGTGTCTGTGTATAGCTTCCCAAGGGGAGTACTTGGAAGGTGACCACAGTGATATTCAGCAATGAAGAATGGAACATTTTTTTCGAGGATGAGTTCACGAACTTAATTGTCAATCCCCATACGTCTACTGGTCCCATCCCTTTCAGATGAAAGAAGAATCAAGAAAACCAAAGATACAAGGGAAATTTCAGTGCAAAGGTCTGATGGACCTCAAGTAACACAGACCCCACCCGTCTGAAATCAGAACTCCATGGTAAATGGCCACCACTGTCAGCTATCCTGACAAGGATCACAATACACGGTTCCAGACAAATTGGGGGGAAAAACTGGAGAACAAAATTCAAACTTACAAAAAAAAGAACAGATGTGCTGGTCTAAAAGAGACTGTAGGAACCTGCAAGACTTTGGTCCCCAGACGACTTGCTAACTCATGATGGAAGCCACTCCCAAAGTCTACTTTTCAGCCAAAGATTAAACAGTTCTATGTAAAACAAACAACATGCTCCTGGTACAACCAAGTATACAAGACAGAATGGTCAACTCTTCCTCAAAAGCAAAAATGAAAAGGCAGGAAGGAACAGGAAACATGGACATAGAGAAAGAAACAGGGTATAAAGAAAAGGGGGGAGAGTGTTGACGCATTGTGGAGATTGCATCTGATCTCACCAACTAGTTTGTGTGTAAATTTTTCAATGAGCACCCTGTTTGTGCTGTAAAATTTCACACAAAACCTACAGACACACACAAACTCTAGAACCCAACCAGGAGCTTTAAATTCCAGTTTTTAATTACCCTTGGAAATCAATTCTTCTGGACTTTCATTTCCTCCATCTTGAAAATGGAAATTTTACCATATTTATTGACACATTTTGGCTCCTTTTCAAAACTGTTACTCCCCTCTGTGACTCTGCATGGTGTTAGTTGCTCCAGCTTTGGAAATGTTCCCAGTCCCCAGCTAGTTCCTTCTTCCTGCTGTCACCCCTCACAGCAGCACTCAAAGTACAAAGTGATTGGAGTTAAGGAGACAGTGGTTAGGAATGCTTTTATTTGTTCTGTTCAAAGGCTTATGAATTAAATCCAGTTTATACATTAATAACTGCTTTTACTAAGGGTCCCCCCCCCCCCCCCAGTGCTACTACTGTTGCTAAAATTGGTAGGCAGCCAGGGAAAATTTGGGGTAGAAAAATAAGCTTCTTTCCTAGGCACAGCTGGTAGAGGGCTGGAACATTCGTGAAGTAGCAGAAACCGTAGTAGATATAGTATTGATTGCTATGTTCTTTGTCATTTGAAGATGAATTTAGCAGATTGGTGCTTAGTTCCATATATTAATTGTGTCATATTTGTCTAGTAAAAGCTTCCTAAGAGTATATGCTTATGAAGTCTTCTTTCACCGTATGGTTTCACACTCAACTATTGAAGCATGTTTCCTGAGCCCCAAAGCTTGCTATGAAGCAAAATGTTTATAAAGGTGAAGCCCACCTATGATAGTAGACCTGAAGCACAAAATATCTTAAAAGATACCCAGACTTAGGAATAAAAGCCTAAACGAATATATAATACATGAATTTTTTTAACATTATTTAACTTTTTAGATAGGTAATACATTTTCCTGTGAATCACAACATTCAGTCCTCCTCTCTTAATTGACAATTCATGCAATAAATGATTTTGATACCTATTTTTCCAGAAATATTTTGATGTCTGAATATGTTAATTTCTCATCTTTCCCTAAAGATTGAAGCATACCAAACATGAAAATAAAATCCACCACCATCAAGTCGATTCTGAGTCATTGTGACCCTATGGGCAGAGTAGAACTGCTCTGTAGAGTTTCCAAGGAGCACCTAGTTGATTTCAACCTCTGACCTTTTGGTTAGCAGACTTAGCACTTAACCACTATACAACCAGGGTTTCCAAAGATTGATGTGTAACACATGCTACATATATGTAGGGTTTTTTTATTTTTATTTTTTACTCCTTTATGTGGCTAATTTAATAATGTCCTAAACTTTTATTCTTGCAAGGAGTATATTTGGTATATTGCTTACACTTGCCTACAGATTTGACCCTGAGCCAATAAGGGGACCTGAGTAAGAAGAGATGTAATCTCTTATCCCGGTACGTTTTAGGACCCAGTAATTCATTTGAAGATCCATGTTCCACACTTAGATAGACACATTTTGGAATTGAAAAGAACTCCTTAGAGTTAATCTGTTTCTACTGTAATTCATGTATTTTATGGATAAAACTAGAGTGCCTGAGAGATTGCCACAATTTCATAGCAAAAAAGTGCCAGAACTGAGAGTAAATTGAGTCTTTCCACTTCCTTCTCAAGAGTATGCTAGTTATGGAATCCCAATGAACAAATCCCAATGAACAAAAAAGACAGAGAGACATAGGCAGACAGACAAACTTTTAGGGCCATCTGATCTACCAGATCACAATTAAGAGAATCTGCTCACAGAGTTTCAGACAAACAAATCAGCTTTTTTCTTTTTTTGGACTATCTGCAGTGGTGTTAGATTCACCTACATCTGAAGAAGAGAGAATCTGACACCGGTCACGTATATTGGTATTGGGAAGGTCTCTGTTTGGGGCCAGTTTAGGCCCTCTGCAGCTGCTGTTGTTGATCCCAATTTATTTCTACTCTCATACGTAAAACAACTTATTCTTTGGATAACTGTGTGAGGCAATTCTACTCTGTCCTGTAGAGTTACTGTGACTTGGAATCAACTCAATAGCAGTGGGTTTGGTTTCTCGTTTCTTCTTTGGACGTGGTTGCCAGAGGACTCGCCATCCTGCCCGGCTTCTCTGAGGTTAATACAGTGTGTGGAGATCATTTTTAGAAGCATTCTGAATTATTAGCCGTACTCTAAATGAGGGCTATTCTTCTGGATACAGTATTTCTATAAATACATCCTTAGGGTCGCCATGAGTCAGATCCGACTCGACGGCACTTGACTTGGCTTAGCATGGCATGTGTCTACCCGTCTTGCCCACTAGTCCATGAACTCCTTAGCTATCTGTGTCACCAAAGCCTGTCCTACTGCCTGTAACTTATTAGGTGTTCCATCAATTTCTTTAGTGAATAAACTGAGAATAAGGATAATTGGATGTGTAATGGCTAAAAATGTTATATGTGTCTAAACCTGATGCTCGTTTATTATCTCATTAACTCATTTATTAAATATTAATGTGTACGGTTTACTATATGCCTGGATATAGGTAAGTAACTTGTGTGTTGAATCCGTACTTGTGAACAGACGTCTTCATTAAAGTCTCATACCAAAACATTAAAACAATGGTAAATTGTGGCTATCATGTTTTCTATGATACTGTATTGATGTTCCTCTCTGTTACTCAGTCATCATTTTACTTTACTTTGTTCCACAGCCCTGGATTTTACTCCGCACTCCTAATGCCTTGCAAATAGATGCTACTAGTCACGAAATAGCTGCAAAGCAAAATGGGTACATTTATCCAAGTGGTAGATACAGCACACTTACTATACAGAACACTTACATTCTGTAGGGAGCATGACTTTGAATGAGAACTTTTTTTTTTTCTTCCATTTTCAGAGTCAGTGGCTTGTAGTCTAGTTAGATGCTTACAAATCTGTCTTAAATACTGAAAATACAAACAAATGTGCGTATTTTACTGTTTCAAACTTACCTAAGTCAACGTGCCGTAAACTTGGTAGATTCTTGCTAAGCATTGGTAGCATTCAGCTTTTAGCATTGCTAGGTGTGTAGTTCTCTCCCTTATCGTACAACCTTGTAACCATGTGATCCGTTGTGAGGGAAGTGACTCCCAGCCGGCTCTAACACGTACACAAGCATTTATGAGCATGCAGGTGACGACTGGTCCTACAAAGTGTTCCTATAAGCCCCGTCGCCTTGGCACACTATCTAAACATCTTTCATAAAAGGTTCACATTTAAGAGGATGCTGTAATCATCTAAAAGCAGAGTCAGCAAGACTTGTTTTTGGGTAGGCAGCCAAATCTTTGATAAATCGGAGTAACAGATGACCGAAATAAGTTCCAGACCCTGATGGCCACAGTGGATTCTAGACCTGAGATTGTCAGAGACTTAAAACATTATTCGTGCAAGTACGGCAGTGCGTGAATTTGATAGTAGCCAGCCACATATTCTTGAATACCACTCATTTTTCCAATAAAAAGTTAATCCAATGTATGTTATCTAAATGATAACTTAGGTAACATTATGCTGATATACATAAAAATATTTGAGAAAAGTCTTCTTCAAGCCTTCTACTTAGAATGCTTCAGAGGAAACAAACTAACTCCTAGAGTGTAGGTTGAAGTTAAGTGATCCATCACTGTACTGACATATTATCAACTCAATGAAAACAGCATAATTTTGCTCTGCCAAAGATGGCAAGGATGAATTTATGTTAAAGAGTAAAACTAATAGTATATGCCTTTTTATAAAGAATTACTTATTGAAAACACTGTAGAGAATGGAAACAGTGGTGCATAGTGGTTAAGTGCTATGGCTACTAATCAGAAAGTCGCCAGTTTGAATCCACCAGGCACTGCTTGGGAACCCAATGGAGAAGTTCTTCTGGGTCACTGGGAGTCGGAATTGACTTGATGGCAGCGAGTTAGGTTTGGTTTTATAGAGCACAATTCAACTCTGATACACATGGAGTCACTATGAGTAGATGGAATTGATTTGACAGCAACTGTTTTAGATTTTGTTTTTTTAGTGATCTGATAGTGGAGTGGGAACCCTGGTGATGTAGTGGTTGGGAACTATGATGGCTAACCAAAAGGTTGGCAGTTCAAGTCCACCAGGTGCTCCTTGGAAGCCCTATAAGGAAGTTCTTCTTTGTTCTGTTGGGTCACTATGTGTTGGAACAGATTCAACTAAAATTAGTTTGGCATAATAATGTACTCCTCCACTGAATGACAATGGCTTTATGCAAGGAGCTTTTACTCATTGTCCTGTAAGTCTGATTTCTTAAGAGCCATCTATGTTGTAGGTATTATCTGCATGCTATAGGTAAAGAAACTGAGCTAAGCTCTGAGAGCTAAAGTGATCTGCACAAATCAGTCAAATAGGGCATCGCTGAATCCCAGCTAGATTTCAAGTTCAGTGATCCAAGTCCAGCGCAATTCCATCTACAGTATAGCTGGCTGATCTCTTGCCTGCAAACTGTTGTAGCCTCTTTAATCAGCTGTCAGGCCCCTGGCACACTATAATAGCTAATTAACTAAATGATCTGTAGTCCCTCAGAAGATTTAATTCCAAGAAAGGAAGCTATTTCATGAACAAGATTTTGGCTATGACTGGATGATTATGAAAAATGACATCTGCAGCCTCAATGGGCTGCATATTATATCACCCTCAGAAGAACTGATGTTGTGTATGGACAGTTGTTGTTAGGGGAATAAGTAATTTTAAGTGGTATGAAATAAAAATCCATTCCTATCCCAGTAACAATGAAGACTTTTAAAGAACTGAGATGAGTCTGCACCAGAGGACACCCAGAAGTCAGTCAGTGCTACACTTGTTGTCTAGAAGATCTGAAAGCTATGTTTAGTACCTCTATGTCTACAGCCTCAGACAAAACCCAAATTCCATACTCCATCACCTATAAAACTAGAGGAGATACCTGGGTGGCACAGATGGCTAGACGTTGGCTGGTAACTCGAAGCTTGGCAGTCTGAATCTACCCAAAGGCACTTTGGAAGAAAGGCCTGGTGATCTTCCAAAATACAACAGTGGTTGAAAATCCTGTGGTGTGCAGTTCATGAAAAATGAGGAGGCACTGTGAATCAACTTGATGTACCTGACTTGTTTGTTTTTAAGCTGTAATAATCATATTGGCCTCTTAAAAAAACAAACACAAAAAATCCTGATTGCCAGTGAGTTTATTCCAACTCGTTGTGCCCCGTGAGGTGGAGTAGCCCTGTTCCTTAGGGTTTCCAAGAACAGATGGCAGATACAAACTGCCAACCTTTTGGTTAATGAAGAAGCTCTTAACCCTGCACCACGAGGGCTCTTGTGACCTCTTAAGAGTATCTATACTGTTAAAGATTGAAAAAACAAAACCAAAAACCAGAGCTATTGCCGTGGAGTCAATTCCAACTCACAGCAATCTAACAGCACAGAATAGAACTGGCCTATAGTGTTTACAAGGAAGGCTGGTGGAATCAAACTGCCGTCCTTTTGGTTAACAGCCAAGTTCTTAACCATTGAACCACTGAGGTGAAGGTACTCCAGAAAGAGTAGACATCAAGGAAGGGTATTGAATCAGAATCTCTTGATATTGGAATTTTAACGAGAATTTTTTAAAAAGTTGTGCAAGGTAAATTCTTGGCCTTTGAACTCCAAGTGTCACCATGGCCAAAATTGGTGAGGAAAGTCAGTTTTCATAGTTAAGTACAGACGAAGAGAAACAACCATACTGACTACTTTTTGAGGAAAGCTATCTCTTCCATGTTTTCTGTCCTCCACAAATGTGAGGAACAGTGTTAATGCTACTTCTCATTACTCTGTGTCAAAGGAATGAGAATTTTTTGCCAACACAAGTCTGTCTGTTCCACGGCTCAGTGCTACTCCAAGTTTGGTTCACGGACCTGTGCTGGGCCAAGAACTGTTGACCAGTCTCCAACAAGAGATGTGCTAAGTTGAGGGTGAGTGTGTAGAAGTTTTTCTAACAACTGAATAGAACAGTTTTACATCTGTGACAGCAGATAATGAATCATGGCTTATCTTTTCTATAGCCTTTCATTTTCTGGTAGGTTGTTTTTATCAGAGTATCAGCATGTGATAGATTGGAGGTGTGCTTGTCCTTCAGCCCAGAGAGTCGAGAAACATTTCAGCGTTCTATCAATACATAGAATGTTAAACGGTCTTTGAGCCAGTTGTGTAGTGAATCCTCACAACATGTGGTTGACAGAGTTGAAAATACACAATTTGATTCCGATTTCCTTTAGCTCTACCCAGTTTCCTTTATCCTGGTGAAGCATAGTGCTGGCAAATGGCTCTTTCTGGAGCTCATCAATCATGATGATAGTAATCGAGTAAAATAATGTGCGTTATGTTTTCTCTGAAGTGTAACCATTTTATACCACATTTTTTGTGTTTTGGTGAACAGTGAAATGCTGAAATTAGTGGTTAATTTTTGCACTTCCTCCTGTGGACACTCAAAGACAGAATTTTCTTTCAAGGCCATTTCCTAGGGATTTTAGAGAACTGAAAAACTGAAAAATTAAGTGACTGTATGGGAACTCATGGCGACCCTCTGAATTGACAGTACTTGGCTGGCTTTGGCATATGGGAAGTCTGGAAACCCTGGTGGCATAATGGGATAGTTCTGTAGCTGCTGGCAGTTCAAATCTGCCAGGTGCTCCTTGTAAACTCTATGGACAGTTCTTACTCTGTCCATAGGATTGCTGTGAGTTGGAATCCACTCGATGGTAGGGGTTGCTTTTAGTGGTTGGTTGTTGTTTTAGACAGCTAGGGCTGCTCTAACAGAAATACCACAGAGTGGATGGCTTTAACAAAAAAAAAAGATTTATTCTTACACAGTCCGGTAGGTTGCAAGTCCATATTCAGGGTGTCCGCTCCAGGGAAAGACTTTCCCCTTGACGGCTCTGGAGGAAAGTCAGGTATTGCATCAGTCATTGTCCAGGGAGCGTCCTCACGCAAGAACCTCTGGTCTGAACGACGCGTTCTGCTCCCGGTGCTGCTTGCTTGATGGTAGCGAGGTTCTCAAATTGTCCTTGGTTCTTTTTCCTTTTATTCCTTGCAAGCTAAAAGCATTAAGGGTGGGGCAAGCCATACTCCAGGGAAACTTCCCCCATAGCAGGAATTCACAGCCCCACCCTAATCCTTTAACATACGGGTTAGCAAAACCACACAATGGAGGACATTTCTAAGATACTGGGAACCATATCCCAGCTACATGACTGCACACATTTTTGGGGGGACACAATTCAAACCATGACAGTTGTCTATGAGAAAAGGAATTCAGGTTGCACAATGGTTAGGTGTATGGCTGTTAACCAAAAGGATAGCAGTTCAAATCCACCATCCACGTCACAACAGAAAAGACCTGGTGATCTGCTCTGTAAAAATTACAACCTAGGAGGCCCTGTGGGCCAGTTCTACTCTGTCCTGTAGGACTGCTATGTGTTAAAATCAATGACACACAACAGCATTGTGTTTGGGCACAAGAAACGTTATTCTCTTGACTTCTAAATTCAAGTTATTTAAAAAAAATGACAATCTAAGAATGCAATAGTGTGATATTTTCAGCAGTTTCTTCAAGGAAATCTGTTTTAGCAAAATGTCCTTGAGCTCATTAGAACATCTAAGCATACTTACCATGTCAGTGCTTCTGTGACTTTTGTCACCTAATACTGAATGTAAGCAGGTAGAAAAACAGCAATGGGCGTTAGGAGGTTTGACTCAAAGATGTTCACTGCAACATTGTTCTGTTAACAAAAACAATACAAAGACATAACAGTATGATTGTCAATGAGAAAATGGATATATAATTTGAAATCTATTTGTAAAATACATTTTAAGAGTCCCTTGAAAGAAAAGAATTTTAACTTGGAAATACCATAAAAGCGTAGCATTGTGGGAGACAAGGAAACAGTTGCAGAATCTGTACAGAATGATAGGAGATGCGTGTATGTATTTAAAAATCAGCCAGCCGCTTCCTTAAAAAAATGGATATTGATATACCGTTTGATCCAGTAATTCCACTACTCGGAATATATCCTACAGATTCAAGGCCTTTCACACCAACGGACACATGCACCAGAATGTTTATCGTGGCACAGTCGACAATAGCAAAAAGGTGGAATCAACCCAGATGCCCAACAATAGAAGAATGGATAGGTAAACTGTGGTACATATACTCAACGGAGCACTACGCAATGATAAAGAATAACGCTGATTCCAGGAAACATCTCCTAACCTGGTTTCAACTGGAAGACATTATGTTGAGTGAGAGTAGTCAGCGACAAAAGGACAAATACTGTATGAGACCTCTACGATAAGATCTCAAAAACAGACTTGTGTATAGAAGAAAAGACTCTTTGACAGCTGCAAGGGAGGGGAGGGAGGGAGGGAAGGCGAGGGGGGGAGGGTTTAGTTTAGGTAGTTACTAGAAATCTAGTTGGGAGAAAGCGGTGACAGCACACATTAGGAACAAGAACAACATTAAGTGGACTTCAGCATAACTTGAGTACTCCTTCCATCTTAACTCAATACTGCAAGGCTAGAGTAGCTGGGGCGGGGGGCGAGGGACCATGCTCTTAGGCGAATTCCAGGCCAATTGGCACAACTAGCATTTTGCTAAGAGAGCTCTCTGCACCCCACATTGGTGAGTGGCGTCTGGGGTCTTAAAAGCTGCCAAGCTGCCAAATGGTCCCAACTCAGCAGGAACGGATGCTCGCCGAGGGCCAAAATGGCATGCGGTAAAGACAACCGAGAAGACAGAGAGACCCACAAGAGTGGGTGCCTACATCAACCTGGGACCGGAAGAACCGGATGTTGCCCGGCCACCACCAGTGATAGCCACGACGGAGCTCACAGAGAGGAGCCTCACTGGCAACACAAGAATAAAAAGAGGTGCATCATGAGATCTCCACTAAAAGACCTCAATTGATGGTCCAGCGGTTTTGGGATTCCTCTGAGAGCATGGCCCCCAGCCCTGATGCTGCCCGTTCCCATAAATTATAACAAAGGTCCACTCTTTGGACAGGTGTGGATTGGACGTGGCAATGCAGAGTAACCATATGATGGAAGCACTTTATGGTTCTATACATCTATAGGATATCATCTTGCTGACCTCTGGCTGGAGGAAGGGGAGTGGACGGAGAGGAGGGGAAAGGAGGCTGCTGGGAGGATGAGACATGTATGGAGCAGAGAGGAATAGTGTGCAGTCACCGGACAGGGAGAGCAGTGGAAGCTGCATACAGGGGTCATGTAAATTTACATGTGAATGTACATTTTCACTCAGTTATGTTAAAAAAAAAAAAAGAGTAAAAAGAAAAAGGAAATGAAAGATAACATAAAAAAAAAAAATCAGCCAGCAATGAAAGACTGACATTGAGGGGCAGTTCATGATACGGACTAGAAGATGACACATTAGATTTGGGCTTGCATTTCGTTCTAGGTAGTGAGTGAGAGAAAATGGGACCAGTGAGGGAAAGAAAGGCGAAGTCAGCATTTCTGTAATGTCCAATTTTTTGTATTCTTAAAAAAGATTATATAAAAAAAAATGAAGAAATATTAACACATGATTGTTCATTCTGACTCATAGAGACTCTGTGGGACAGGCTAAAATGACCACATAGGGTTTCCAAGGAAGTCAGTCTTTAAGAAGCAGACTGCCTGCCACACCTATCTCCCGCAGAGTGGCTGCAGGGTTCAGACCTTTGACCTTTCTGTTAGTAGGTGACAGCTTGTCTCCTGTGCCACCGGGGCTCCTTCCTGGTGATCAGTATGTGGTTGTTTATTACATCACTTTATATACTTGTACTGAAAAAGCTAGTCAGATTTTACATGGCAAATGTATTCAGCAAAGTATTTAATGCATCAGATAGACATTTACATGACTGGTCACAGGCCCAGCTGATATTAATATGGTGATGTGATGTTTTTAGTCACAAGATTGCCATTTTTTGATCAGTGGGACCCCAGCTCTGTTGTCTGTTTGTCACAATTATAGTGTGGACTCTGCAGAGGCCATATAGTGGAACAGTAAGCTGTATAGACTAATGTCCAGTTAGAAAGATCAGCACGTCCATTCTTGGAGCCTGCCCGCTGCTTAGATGGGATCGCAATGTCAGTCAGAAAAGGCATTGAGCAAGTTCAGCTAAAATCCAATTCAAATGTACTAGTTACATTAAACACAGTCTTTTACTGTTAACATACATCCAAGGAAGGTAAAAGGAAGTGAAATTTATGGGTTTTATTATTCACATCCATTGTATTGGAACTGGATTGTGAATGTGATCTAGCTGGCATCTGTTGTAGTGTAGTAGGGACAGTGTCCTAATCACTGTTGAAGCTCTACTCTTTGATTATTTCTCAAATGTCGCCATCTTTATTTGTATTTCCTTAAAACAGCTTGATCCAGCTAGCACGTGTAAAATGTCAAGTTGATAACATAATTTTCTGTTGAAAGGGCTGTATTTTTCAAGGAATTGCTGTAGCTTTTAAACAGCCACTGAGCTCTGAACATCAGGAAAAGTATCATTTCAGAAGCAAGGATCACTGAGCACACGATAATATATCTACCATAGGACTCCTAAATAATGATAAAATTCTAAATTTAATATTGGTTGTCCTGACCTACCTGTACCTACAACTTGCTGTATAAATGTCATCATTCAAAGTAATTTTAGCAATGACTTGCAGGAATCCCACCTTCTCAACTGAAACAAAAAAATCCAAGACTGTTAGGCATCCTAGCTTACACACAACGCCTTCCACACAACAGAATTTATTGATCGCAGATAGTCTAATTTGGTACCTCTCATGAGTATATTTGATTTTCACCGAGCAAAAGTGACATGAGTGAAAGTACATATGAAGCCATAATTTATACTGTCTTCACCCCAGACTTTTTCAGAGACTTCAGATGTTTAAGATAGTTAGGAGAGCCTGTAAAACATCAGTGGCAAAAATAAAAAGGTGTATGTTAACATATTCCTTAAAAAAGAAAAGAAAGCAATCTATATCAGCAACAGGAACAAATTTTGAATCAATTAGGTATTCTTTGAGTGTTGGATGATGATTTCACTGTCTTCAGCACCAAATACAATGTTCTTGGAAAGTGCTAGTTAATTCAAGCTGAGAATAAAACTCCAGTGCCTGTGTCACACTCGCTAGTGTCTAACTTTTAAAAGTGTTGGGAATCTATAAGAAGGACCATATAGAATTAGAAAGCCCATGTTGCTGTCTAAACTCCTTTGAAAGTTTGATCCATTTCATATCTTGGCCTCAATTAGCTTTTGTTTGCTGGTGCTTGCCAACGCTTTGGGAATTCTGGTCGAATAGTGGTTAAGCGCTATAGCTGCTAACTAGAAGGTCAGAAGTTCAAATCTGCCCGACACTCCTTGGAAACTCTATGGGGCAGCTCTGCTCTATTTGTAGAGTGGCAATGAGTCATAATTGACTCCACAGCAGTGGGTTTGGTTTGGCCAGCTATTTTAAAGAACGCCTTTTTTTTTTCATGTCATGTTTTAAATTCTTCCATGCTTCATAAAGAAAAATAAATGAATGTGACCACTTCTGACTCATTTGAGTGTCTGTACAGCCTGTTTAATACTGGTCTGGGCATCCCTTACAGTAGCTGACGGTTAAAGGAAGACCATCACCTTTAAATAGGATTGAGTCAACTCAGAACAAGCTGAAGAAAAATACCACAGAGAATCAACTAGCAAAGGAAAATCTTCCAAATTGAGTTTGGGCTTCTGAAATCTTTCCAGGGATTTAAACTTGACAAAATAGAAGCTTCATTTATATGTCATACGTAGTGTCATAGGTTTCTAGAAATGTCAATTAAATATGTAATTGTTCATTGTCTATATTTTGGTCACCTTTTACTGTACCTCAGTTTCTGAAATACTGGTACTCAAAGATGCTTCCTTTTTCATCCCATCTGTGGGTGGCATCTCGCCCACTTCAGTGTCTGACTGTAAATATGGTAATTCATTATGTGACCACTGTCTGACTCCAAATTTATTACAATGACTTCCATCAGTAGAAGTCATTTGCTTTCTTCATATGGATGTTTTGGATGGTCAGCAGCCATGTTATTGGGTAGCCAGCGCCTATTTTATTTTATTATTATTATTGTGATTAAGTGAATATACAGTCCAAATCAATTTTGCACGCCCGCCTATCTGCAGCAACATCTGCTCTCCCCAGTGACAGCACATTCCTCATTTTCACTCTGTATTTCTAGTCTCCTTTTAACGAGCATCTGTCCCCTCTCCTTGACCCTCTCCTCTCCCGTCTGGAAAGAAACCAGTAGGACAGCTTCCTATAAATGTAGAAAACCACAAAGTACACACACCACATGATTCACACTGCGTCCCCCAGTCCAGTCCATTCTTGTCTGAAGAGTTGTGACCTCGGTGCTGGTTTCAGGTCAGGGCCAGCAGCAGGAGTAGGGGCCATGTCCCCAGGGGTCTCTTCAGACTGTCAGACCATGAATGCTGGTCTTTTAGTAGAGTCCTTGGGCTGCACACCACTTTTTCTCATGTTGGTCAACACGTATTTTATTTTTGAAGAGATAGGTGTTAAGAGTGACTCTAGATTTCTCTTGTGTCCTGAGTTATTTTGGCCTTATTTTGTTCCTCTTCTTATTTTTTTAAGGATGATGTAAACCAAAATCTTAGCAATAAAGAATGCTTTAAAAAGCCTCAATTATATTTGGCAGAGGGGAGGTGCTTTTGGGGACCTACAGCTCTTTTTAAAAGTATCTTCCTGTGAAATGCTAATATTTAAGGATCTGGTCTAAGGAGTTCTGCTGCCAGAATCAATAAAATATGTAACTTCCAAAATTATGAGCTTTATTCTCATGAATTTTGGCTCCTGGTAATGGGGGTGTTAAGGAGAAATTAACTTTGAGAAGTGAAAGAAGTATTTGTAGACATAAAAGTGTATCAGCTTGTTTTCTAACAAGTAATACTATGCCACAAAAGGTATGAATAATTTGGAGATGCCTGCATAATAAAAATCTTGAAGTTTGCTAACTTGTTTACTTGAACTGATAGATACTTGGAGCAGAAGGTTTTGATTGTTCATTTATATTTCAAAATGTAAAATATTCATATGTCACTATCAAATTGTGCATTATTCGCTTGTTACAATGAACATATTCCCTGGCAACCTTCCAGAGCAGGGTAACTTCCTCCTTCTACCTGTTATTTATTCACAAATTCAATAAATACTCTGTTACCTGCAAGGTTCTAGACATAAGAAATACAGCAATTAATAAGAACCAGTCCTTTCCCTTAAGGAACAGAAAGTCTTGCTCCAGGGACTCGGAATGAGTTTTTTTTTTTTTTTCCTCTGTCTCTAGACAGTAGCTTAACCAGCATTTATTTATAGTGTGATTAATATAACTGCGGTACCATGCTAGGCGCTGTGAGAGTTGCAAATAAAAGACAATTCATAAACATTTGCAGAATGTTGTGGAATAAAAAATAAGGTAAATAATTTGGCTTAGGAGGCAGGCACAAGAAAAGAACATCTTTTTAATAATTGAAGTAGTGAATTCAGTACTAATAATTGGACAGATTGATTTCCACTTAATGAATTGACTGTTATTTAGACAAATGAAATGAATTGGAAAAAATAAATTCTAGCCTATCCCATGGTTTTTTATCTGACTGGGATTTATAATAAAAGAGCTCGATCCAGTTTTGCATGTAAAATTAATTATTAATTTTAGTGGTTTTAAGCTGCTTAAAATGTTCATTGGAAAAGATTATAGCTTTAAATATTACTGTCCTAGAGAGCTGCTTTGCCAGGATTTCTCCTTGTATAAGTGAAATTCTTAGGAAATGACTTTCATTGTATCCTCAGAAAGGACAGTTAGTGTCACTTTTGGTCAGATAGTTTTGTGATATGGTTTAGTAGTCCTTCCTAGGCAAATTCAATACATTTGCATGCTGTCAGCCCTTAGGGACATGAATCCGTGACTGCTGCCTTCTCAGTTCTCCAAAAATAAAGTGTGTTCATGTTATTTCATAAATTGCAGGGCAGAATGCCTTCTGGATATATCCAAGTGGAGTCTTCATCTTCCAGAATATTGTTCTCATTTGCCTTTTAGCCTTGTCTTGCCACAGTTAGTAATATACATGAACATACATTTATGTTATAAAACAATATGTGTTATGCAATATATAATGCTATGTATGCAGTCTGATGATTAAGTTCACGAACTTGTCCTAGAAAAAATACTGCCTACCTCACTGCGGCACTCGGTCACCTTTGAAGTACTCCCCTGGGGAGCTATGCACCCACGCCAGTGCCTAGTCTACCTTTCAAAGCAGTTTGGGAACTCTTTTTCTGGAATCTCCATCAGAGCTGCTGTCTTATGGAGGTCTGAAAATTAAGTTCATGAGCTCATCCTAGAACAAGTGCTTTGCCTTGTGGGCTCGACACTGGTGTCAGTGCACAGCTTTCCAAGGGGAGTACTTTGAAGGTGACCATAGTGATATTCAGCAACACGGTATGTAACACTTGTTCTTGGGTGAGTTCATGAACTTAACTCACACAGTATCGTTATATCATACAGCAGTATTCTCAAATGTCAGTGTGCAGTGAAATCAGATTATGCATTTCTGACAAAGTCAGGCTGGTGCTGAGGCAGCCAGTCCTTGCACTGAGTGGAGAGCAGGGCTGTAGTGTTTAAAACCATGGATTTTAGAATCAGGCAGCCTTAGGTTTGTATTTTGGATTCACCAATTTTTAGAGGTTGGGGAAGTTGCTTGGTTTTTCTACATCTCTGTTTCCTTGTATGTAAACTGGAGATAATACTACTAACTATTTCATGGGTTATTGATGGATTAAATGAGATAACACATTTATCTAACATATCACGTGAAACTCATTTTCTGGAACGTGCCTAATGTCAGTGATAGTGCTCTTGCTTTGGCTGGTTGTGAAGATGACACTGAGATGACTTCTCTATTTCTTAGTGGGTCTTTCCCAGTTCTTCAGTCACCCAGTTTCCCCTCCAATCTGTTGCATTCCTATTATGAAGCATTGTAATCAAGCAGTTCTCAGAGATTTCAACGGGCAGTTGTTCCGTTTTCCAGTTATTATTTATAGAAACATGTTTATAGAAAATTAAAAACAAAATACAAGATCCAAATTCCTGCTCTTTCCTCTCACCTTGATTTGTGTAAGTAATTTGCATGACAGATCTCCAAGAAATACGTGCTTAGCAGACCCTGTGCTCCAGGCCACCCGAGCCTTTCTGGAATCTCAGTCCCTTGGCTTCTCCTTTGCATGCAAAACATCCTCATAAAGGAGATGAAATGAAGTGCTCTCCAGATTTGTCAAGCCTTAATGAGAAAAAGAGCTTTAAAATAAATTTTAATAAAGCGTTTTAAGTAATATTTTAATCAGTTGAAGTTTGTACCATTTTTCTTAATAGCATTCATATGAGAAAGATCAATGATTATGTTATTCTGTTAAGCCTATAAAATTGGTAATGGATGACATATAGTATTATAGCACATAAAATCCACAGTTAGATGTAGGCAGTTGTTAACCTGCTTTTTAAAGCTACATTTAAAATGAATAGCGATGTACTTGAAGAAACTATTTGATAAAACTGGTCAGGAGCATAAAGGAAGAAACACATTTTATCACCCTAATTAATTCTGTGGGTAAAATAAACAGACTTACAGATAATGAAAGTGAAAGAAAAGTCATTACTGCTGGGATTCACCTTATTCACAGACCTTGTGTGAGTAGCTGTGTTATCTGATACTCAGTAGAATCCAAAGAAACCAAAGTCATTGCCGTTAAGTCCTTTCAATTCCTAGTGACCCTAGAGGACAGAGAACTGCTCCTTAGGAGCACCTGGAGGATTCGAACTGACGACCATGTGATTAGCAGACACAGCACTTAACCACTATGCCACCAGGGTTTCTAGAACCTGAAGAGCACTTGAAAAATAAGCATGGATTTGTTGTGTCCATGTTGGTAAGGAAGATGAAAACAAGGAGAGAGGGAAGAAAACAAGCTAGGAGGAGAGAGAGTAAGAGAGGGAGGAAGGGAGCCCTGTTGACGTGATGGTCCAGGGCTAAGCTGCTCACTGACAGGTCAATGATTCCGACCCACCCAGTGGCTCCGTGGGAGAAAGATGGGGAGGTCTGCTTCAGTAAAGGTTAACCACTGCGGCCAAGTCAACTCCAGCTCATAGCAGCTCAGGTAATGACTGAGTTGAACAGCCCCATAGAGTTTCAAGTCTATACACTTTCCAGAAGCATACTGCCACATCTCTCTGTCACAGCTTTGCCCCATGGCTTCCAAGTGCTGGCCTTTTGGTTAGCAGATAATGGCTTAACCACTCTACTACCAGGGCTTCTGCCCTAAAATATTAAATCTTTTGGAACAGTTCTACTCTGCCCTGTAGGGTTGCTGTGAGTGAGAATGAACTCAAAACAATGGATTTTGGGAATCATTTTGTCTTTTAAGGGAAGGAGGAAGTGGGGAAGGAGAAGAAAGGGAAGAGAAATTGAGGAAGGGGGAGGAAGAGAGGAAGAGGGAAAGTAGGAGGAAGGAAGATTCATTTCTATCAGTTTAGACTTTTTTGTTAAAGAGATGTAGGTCTGGAAGTGATTTACAGTAAGGCCGTTAGGAAACTCTTACAATGAGTTTTGTATTTTTTATTACATGCAATTTAGGCAATTTCTTTAAAAGATTAGTACTTGCAGAGTGACTGTAATTTATTTAACAGCCATATCATGATTTGGATAATGAGAATTATTCCAGATGTTTAGGTTCTCTGTAAATATAATATTGAAAATCCTACACCTGTCTATTCCTACCAGTTTGCTAAGAAATTAGAAACTGTGCATGCCATTAAGAAATTGATTACCAATTTAAAAGATCACTCAGCATAGTGTAATGGCAGATTACAGAATCATTTTGGACTGCCTCTCAATTCTGTCTGGCCTTGATTTCAGCAAGACAAAGAATCAGAGAGAAAGGGACTCGGGAGTGCCACTGTTACAGGTAACTGCTTGGAACTTGCTTGTAATCAAAGCTTTTGCCTCTGAAGGCTGACTGAGTACTTTCCCATGATAATGTAAGGAAGGAAAATAAATGGAATGGCTTATCCAGGCCTCTGATGGTGAGGAAGGGAAAGAAAGTGTCCTTTGGAACACTCTGAATTAGGTGACAACTCTTGAGTTGTGAACTCATCAGACTTCCTCTAGGGCTGACACGTTTCCATACCCACAGTTTACCATTTTCTCATACAGTGGTCAACATACAAGGACTGCCAATTAAGTTTGCCAGCTCATCCTAGAAAAAGTGCCACACACCTCACTGCTGAACATCACCGTAGTCACCTTCGAAATATGCCCCTTGGGAAGCTATGCACTGATGCCTGTGCGACTTTGGGGCTCATTTTCTGGAATGCCCATCAGAGCTATCATCATATTTCCCTGGATGTCCTGAATGTCATCAAAATGTCTACCTTTCAGTATTTCTTTTATCTTCATTGAGGTAAAGAAAAAAGTCATTGGGGGTCAGATCAGGTGAGTAGGTAGGGTATTCCGACACAGTTATTTGTTTACTGGCTAAAAACTCCCTCACAGGTAACTGTGCAATTAAGTTTGCGAACTTGCCACCATGCTCGATGGCCATTCCAGAAAGAGTTTCAAAATTACTTTGATGGGTTGACTAGAGACTGGCATTGCTACATAGCTTCCCAAAGGCAGCACTTCAAAGGTGACTGCAGTGATATTTAGCAATGAGGTTACTAGCACCTAAAACAATTAAGTTCGTGGACTTAATTGTGAGACCTCCTGGCCCCTATGAGTCAGATCTGACTCGATGGCACTTGGCTTTTGGCACACAGTTCACACTTGCTTACTATTTGATGTGTCCGTTACTGCCAAAAATAATCTTTGGCTGGATAAATCCTTTTAAATTTGCAGCTTAGCTTTGAAAACTGGAAGAATAAGAGTTCACATCCAGAAGCCTTTGCGCTTTGGAGCTGTGGCTCTTGCCCATTTATGTCACCTTCCTGAACATGTTTCCTCCTCTCTAAAATAAGGGTAACAATGCGTGACACCGTGATAAGTGCTATGTAGATTAACATAAGACGTTTATGTAGTAGTAGGCCCGGCCCCAGAGAAGTAGGCCAAACCCAAAACCAAACTCACTGCCGTCGAGTCAATTCTGATTCATAGTGACCCTGTAGGACAGAGCAGAACGGACCCATAGGGTTTTTAAATTGGTCACCTTTACAGAAACTGACTACCCTCTTTCTCTCCCAAGAAGCAGCTAATGATTTAAATTTCTGATCGTTTGGTTAGCAGCTGAAAGCTTATCCACCGTGCCACCACAGCTGCATAGTAAAGTAAGTAGGCACTTGATAAATGACACTGTCCTCTCTCCATTCTCTAAAACTGAACGAAATCCATGTTGTGTTTACATAACATGCCTGATTTACCAAAACCAGACCAAGCCTATTACCAAGGAGTGGTTTCTGACTCACAGAGAGCCGACAGACAGAGGGGAACTGCCACTTAGGGGTTCAAGGAGCAGCTGGTAGATTTGAATTGCTGGCCTTTGAGTAGCAGTCAAGTTCTTCACCACCACACCACCAGCAATCCCAGCCTGTATTTGGCACAGTGGCTTAAGTGCCCAGCTGCTAACTATAAGATATGCAGTTTGAATCCACCAACCACTCTGTGGCAGAAAAGATGTAGCAGCCTGCTTCTGTAGAGATTGTAGACTTGGAATTCCTAGAAAGCAGTTCTGTCCTGTTTATAGGGTCACTATGTGTTGGAAGGAAAGCCTGGTGGTATAGTGGTTAAGTGTTATGGCTATTAGCCAAAGGATCAGCAGTTCAAATCCCCCAGGTGCTCCTCGGAAACTCTTTGGGCAGTTCTACTGTGTCCTGTAGGATTGTTATGAGTCAGAATTGACTTAACAGCAATAGTTTTATGGTTATGAGTGCGTTGGAATTGATTTGATGGTAATGCGTTCTAGCTTTTTCTCTCTCTGTGTCTATGCTCCTCAACTTCAGTTTTTGAAAAGAAAACAATTTTCCTGAGATTTCTCTTTTAAGAAATTAATTTGGCACCATGGCATGGTCAGTTGTTAGCTCTTTTCTCAGTCTCATGAAACGAGCCTGGCACTTCTCTGAATGACGTGATACAATGCTCACTTACACTTGGTTCTTGGAGTGCACTGACTGTATTGAATCCCAAACTTGACAGGTGTGAAAACAAAATCCCTTGCTAGTGAAAGAGACATTTCCAAAGTTTTATTAATGTAGTTTTTCTCTGTATATACTTCTGAACATGTTTTGTATTTAGCAAGACTTAGAAATGACAGGAGAAAGAACTAGTTAGAATGAAGTCATTCTACTTTTGCCTAGCTGTTCTTCTGGGTTTCTTCTCTTCCTCCACTCAGACTGTTGGCACTGAACTTGGCTGACACTGAGGGTTGCTGACTGCCTCTGCAGTAGGTGGGGCTGCAATGAAGCCCCTTCAGCATCCCTGGGAATTCAAGGCTTACTGTTCATCTGTAAGTTAGCTTAAGAGCTCTATTTTTTTCATATTCTCAACCCAAGCTTTAAATTCCTCATTTCTACTAGTCAGTGGATTCAGAGTTTACTATTTATTTCTAAACACAGCTTTCTCCCTCAAAATATAGACTGTACATCAGAGGTTTATCTATCTCTTCATCTTTTCTTTCTCTATCAAGTCCAACTACAGTCAAGATCCTCCACTGTTAGAGACTTACAGATAGCAAAGCAGTTCTGTCCTGTTAATCCAAGTCTGCAAATGTGTAAGGTGCAGGCATCTCAATTGGCGTCTTCCTTTCTGTGCATCTTCCCACTCCAGCTTCTAGCTGCTAACATGATCTCACCAGCCTGCTCTCAACAACTGTTTATTCTATCAATGACTTTAATAACCTTAGCTTCAATTTGATTTGGACAACTGTTAACTGATTAGGGTGAATTTGACACCACTGCGTCTGCCAGTTCTGGTACAGCCAGGGGATGCAGGAAGCTCATTCAGTCTACAGTTCGGAATTCACAGAATTTCCCAGGGACCACTGCATTGAAGACATACTGAGTTCTGTGACTTAGAGGACCTTAGGGACTGTTTTCTGTTAATCGATTACTTAGTTATTTTCAAAGATATCTTTGTTGCTTTAGATGTGAGCATTTTGCCACTTCTCAGACGCATGCTTTTATTTTACCCTATAAAGGATGTGATTATAACAAGATGGATCTAGGGAGCAGTAATCAAAAACAATACTGATTTTGAGTACCATTCATAAACCAGAACCTGGGCTTGGCATTTGATATAGACAGTGGTAAGAACATGATTTAAACGACAGTGAGATGCCACTATACCTGGATTACATTAGAATAACTACAGTCTAGGGAACTGAAAATAGCAGATAGTGGTGAGAGTATGGAGCAACAGGAACTCTTGTTCTTTGCTGATGGAAATGCATGATGGTACAACTACTTTGGTATGACTGTTTGACAGTGTTTTACAAACACCGATATAGTCTTATCATATGATTGAGCATTCATACTCTTAAATATTTCCCCAAATGAGTTGAATGTGTATGTCACACAAAAACTGGCATATAAGTGTTGTTAGCAGCTTCATTTGTTATTGCCCAAAACAGATGCAATCAAGACATCCCTCAATAAGTAAGTAGATAAATAGTGGTTTATCCAAAGAGTGGAATACTTTCTAACAGTAAAAAGAAATGAGCTGTGAAGCTGTCTGACTCATCTAGTGCTGACTAACCAAAATACCAAAAGTGGATGGATTCAACCAAGAGAAGTTTATTTTTTTTCACAGCCCAACAGGTGATAGTTCCAGGGGAGAGCTCCCTGTCGGCTCTGTGGGAGAGTCCTTGTGATGCATCACATTTCCTTGGTCTGGGAACATCTCAGTGTAGGAACCTCAGGTCCTCATGCATGTGCTGTGCTCCTGGCACTGCATTCTTGGCTTTTGGTGGTCCCCATGTCTCTCTCTGTTTGCTCCTGTCTTTTGTATCTCAGGATATTGACTTAAGACACTCTCCTGAAGTCCTGTAGACTTCATCAGTATAACTGTTCCTACTCTATCTGATTAAATCATATTGACAGAATTTACAACACATGGGACAATCTCATCAAATGACAGAATGGTGGACAATCATACAGTACTTGGAGTCCCAGGCCAGTCAAATGGATACATTTTAGGGGGAATTCAATTCAGTTCATGACAGAAACCATGAAAAGACATGGGGGAAACACTGCTGAGTGACAGAAGCCAATCTATAATGGCTACACACTGTATGACTCCAGCATCTTAGAAGACGCAAAACTATAGAGACACTGAAAAGATCAGTGATTGCCAGGAGTTTGGGGATTTGGGGAAACAGATTGATAGGTAGAGAACAGGGCATGGTTAGCACTGTGAAACTATTCTGTATGAAGCTGTAGTGGTGGATGCATGACATCATGTGTTTGTCAAAGCCCATAGAACTACACAACACAAAGAAGGAACTCTAAACTATGAGCTGTAGTTGGTAATAATGGATCCATATTGGTTCATCGGTTGAAATAAATATACCACACTAAAGCAAGATGTTGGAAACTCTGGTGGCATAGTATTTTAGAGCTATGGCTTCTAAACCAAGAATTGGCAGTTTGAATACATCAGGTACTCCTTGGAAACCTTATCAGGAAGTCTTACTGTGTCCCATAGGGTTGCAATGAGTCAGAATTGATGCTGTGACATTGGTTTTGTTTTTAATGCAAGGTGTTAACAATAGAGGAACCATATGTGAAGAGGGGCTGTTTGAGAACTCTGTGCTAACTTCTCAGATTTTCTGCAAACCTGAACAGTTCTACAAAATAACCCCCCCCCCTTTTTTCTTTAAGTTTCCATAGTCCCTTTAATATAATAAGCATGTAGCCTCTTTTTTCTCCGGGAAATGTGATTTCTATGAAACACAGTGTAAATTTTATTCCACAATGTGCCTATAGAAAACTTCTTTATAAATCTGAATTTGGTATCTTTCTTGAACCTCCATTCAATGTGTGGTAAAAATGCAATCTTAACATGGTAAAATACAGTTTTGGGTGATTCACAGTCTCTCTACTTTCTTGCATTGCATTTAAATTTGGGGTGCCTTAAAACGTCAGGACAGGTGACTTCTAGGCCCTGTTCCTTTTCTACCAATGCTGAGAATTGGAAGGCACTCCAGTCTGTTCCATATGATATCTGGTTGTCTACCCACCTAAGTTTCTATTACAGCCCTTCGTTCTAAACCAACATTGCTCAACAGAACTTTCCATGATGTTGAGACTGGTCTGTATCCACACTGTTCACTCGGGTACCCAGTAGTCTCATGTGGCTATTGAGTATTTAGAGTGTGGCTAGCCTATCTAAGTACTGGAATTTTTGCTTTAGTTACATTTAAATAACCACACATAGCTAGTTGCTTCCCAGCCAGACAGATCAGTTCTAAATCACTGGGCCTCTGTGGGTTACCTAGCTTCTACACATTGTTTTGTGCTTGGATTTATTCACATCACTTATATGCTGAATCTTGGAAAAATTGATGGTGGGGGTCCTCTAAAGCCATAATAGCTTCAGTGCTACTCTGGGCTGCATAAGAAGTTATTTTGCTGAGCGTCACATCCCTGGAACGTTCTGGAATTCTGTGAGATTGACTCAACCCTATCTCTAGTTGTTGTCTTCCCCATGCAGATGTATATTTTGCTTCAGAACTTGGCTGCACATGAGAAACTTGGGTCTCTTGCTAATTTCTGACCTTCTCTGGTGATGGGTGAGGAGCAGGGGAATGTAGCTCAAACAGATTTCCTTTCCTCTGCTTTTCAAAAAAAAACATATGATAGTTCTGTTATCCTGCCACGCACCTTGGTTCTTCTTATTTATCAACCATTGCTAAGTTTTTGTCTTCTCCCATGACCCCTCCACTGTCTTCTTCAACCCAAACAATAAGATGATTCTTTGAAGTGGCAAAAATAGTTCCTACGTGATCATGCTTTTTTCTCAATCTTGTTGAGCCAGAGACTTTGTTGACTATGGCCTTTAGAACTGATGCTTTTAAGCTCAAAAGCCTAGCTCTTGTGGTTCAAAAGCTTTGACCTTTGAAAATCAAGTGCCTTTTCTCTGCTTTCTTTTAACCAGTGAACGCTGTTGATTGCACGGAGCAGGGTGAAAACACTTTGTGGGGCATCAGCATGGGTAAAAGGAGTGCTTATGTTGTGTGACAGAGGGAGATAGTTTGAAAGTGAGTTGATTTTGCTCTACGTAGTAAAAGGAGACATTCAAGAGCAAGTTTCAGAGTCTCTTCTGATACCAACTTGGTCTTTTCTTTCTTTCCTGTCTTTTTAATGCCCTCTTGCTTCCTTCAATGGTGATGTCTTGGATGTCATTCCACAGTTGTCTGGTCTCCTGTCATTAGTGGTCAACACATCAAATCTGTTCTTGAGAGGGTCTCTAAACTCAGTTGGGATATACTCAAGATCATAATTCGGCTCTTGTGGACTTGTTCTGATTTTCTTCTGTTTTAGTTTGAATTTGCATATGAGCAATTTATGATCTGTACCACAGTCAACACCTAATTTTATTGTGATTGCCACTGTGGAGCTTTTCCATCATCTTTTTTCCAGAGATGTTGTAGATTTGGTTCCTGTGTGTTCTGTCTGGTGACATCCACATATACAGTCACACTTTGTGTTAGTTAAAAAGATACTTACAATGAAGAAGTCATTAGTCTTGCACAATTCTATCATGTGATCTCTGGCATTATTTCTGTCACCAAGGCCATGTTTTCCAGCTACCAATCCTCCTTCTTTGTTTCCAACTTTTGCATTCTAATCCCCAGTAATTATCAATGTGTCCTGATTGCATGTTCGATCAACTTCAGACTGCAGAAGCTGGTGAAAATCTTCAATTTCTTCATCTTTGGCCTTAGTAGTTGGTGTTTAAATTTGAATAATAGTTGTATTAACAAGTCTTCCTTGTAGGCGTGTGGATATTATCCTACCACTGACAGCATTGTACTTCATGACAGATCTTGAAATCTTTTTTTCTGATGATGAATGCAACACTCTTCCTCTTCAAGTTTTGGTTCCTGGCATCATAGACCATATGACTGTTAGATTCAAAATGGCCAATACCAGTCCATTTCAGCTCACTAATACCCAGGATATCAAATGTTTATTCATTCCATTTCATTTTTAACCATTTCTGACTTTCCTGGATTCATACTTCACACATTCTGTGTTCCAGTTATTACTGGATGTTTGCAGATGTTTCTTCTCATTTTGCATCCTGCCACGTCACCAAATGAAAGTCCCCAAAGGCTTTACTCCATTCACATCATTAAGGTCGATGGTACTTTGAGGAGGCAGCTCTTCCCCAGTCATTTTCTGAGTACCTTCCAGCCTCGGGGGCTCATTATCTGGTACTATACCTGACAGTGTTCCACTGCTTTTATAAGAATTTCACAGACTAATTCTTTTCAGAAGTAGACTGCTAGGTCCTTCTTCCATTATTCCTGAAGAAAGCAAGAGGTCTTTGAAAAGACAGGAAAGGAAGACCAAATTGGATGTCAGAAGAGACTCTGAAACTTGCTCTCAAACATTGAGCAGCTAAAGCCAAAGGAAGGAATGACAAAGGTAAAAGGACTAAACAGAAGATTTCAAAGGGCAGCTTAAGAAGACAAAGTATTATAATTACATGTGCAAAGAACTGGAAATAAAAAACCAAAAGAGAAGAAGACATTCTGCATTTCTTAAGTGAAAGAACTGAATTAAAAATTCCAACCTCAAATTGTGATAGTGAAGGATGCTGCAGGGAAACTATTAAATGACTCAGGAAGCGTCAAAAGAAAAGGGGAGGAATACACAGAATCATTATACCAGAAAGAACTAGTTGATGTTCAGCCATTTGAAGAGGTAGCATATGATCAAGAATCAATGGTACTGAAGGAAGAAGTTGAAGCTGCATTGAAGGCAATGGCCAAAAAACAAGGGTCCAGGAATTGATGGAATATCAATTGAGATACTTCAACAAACAGTTGAAGCACTGGAAGTGGTCACTTATCTATATGTCAAGAAATTTAGAGGATAGTCACCTGGCCAGTTGACTGAAATAGATCCATATTTATGCCTCTTTCCAAGAAAAGCAATCCAACCCAGTGTGGAAATTACTGAACAATATCATTAATATCACACACACAAGTAAAGTTTTGCTCAAGATCATTCAAAAGCAAATGCAACAATATGTTGACAAGGAACTGCCAGAAATTCAAGCTGGGTTCAGAAGAGGACATGAAACCAGAGCTATCATTTCTGATGTCAGGTGGATCTTGGCCAAAAGGAGAGAATACCAGAAGATGTTTACTTGTGCTTCACTGCCTATACAGAAACATTCAACTGTGTAGACCGTAACAATAACCCTATACAAAGGCATTCAGCTGTGTAGACCATAACAAATTAAGGCTAACATTGTGTAAAATGGAAATTCTGGAACACTTAATTGTGCTCTGAAGGAATCTGCACCTGGATCAAGAGGCAGTTGTACGAACAGAACAAGGGAACATTGCACAGTTTTAAAGTCAGGAAAGGTGTGTTTCATGCTTGTATTCTTCCACCATACTGCTTCAGTCTGTGTGCCAAGCATATGATCTGACAAGCTGGGTTACATGAAGAAGAACGAGGTATCAGGAGTGGAGGATGACCCATTAACAACCTGCGTTATGCAGACAACACCACCTTATTTGCTGGAAGTGAAGAAGATTTGAAATACTTACTGATAAAGATCAAAAACCACAAACTTCAGTATAGATTGCATTTCAACATCAAGAAAACAAAAATCCTCACAACTGGACCAGTAAATAACATCATTATAAATGGTGAAAGGATTGAGGTTGTCAAGGATTTCACTTTACTTGGCTCCACAATCAACACCCATGGAAGCAGCAGTCAACAGATCAGAAGACATATTGCATTGGGAACATCTGCAGCAAAGGACGCCTTTAAAGTACTGAGAAGTAAAGATGTCATCTTCAAGACCAAAGTGCACCTGACCCAAGCCATGATATTTTCAGAGCATCATATGCGTGGGGAAGCTAGACTATGAACAAGGAAGACAGAAGAAGAACTGATGCCTTTGAACTGCGGTGTTGGAGAAAAATGTTAAATGTACCATGGACTGCCAAAAGACCCAATAGATGTGTTCTGGAAGAAGTACAACCAGAGTGCTCCTTGGAAACAAAGATGGCAAGACTGAATCTTACATACTTTGGACATGATGTCAGGGAAGATCTGTCCCTGGAGAGGGACATTGTGCTTGGTAGAGTGGAGGGTCAGCAAGAAAGAGGAAGACCCTCAAGAAGATGGGTTGACACCGTGGCTGCAATAATGGGCTTAAACATAGAAATGATTGTGGGCATGGCACAAGACCTGACAGTGTTTCATTCTGTCATGCATAGGGTTGCTGTGAGTCAGAACCAACTCTACAGCACCTAACAACAGTGGTAAAAGGAGAGAAACTTGAGATGTTCTGAGGGTAGAAACTGGGTGCTATGTGGAAATAGAATGGAGTGATGCAGCGTTTTCTTAGGAAGGTGAGCCTGAGGTATATAGCAGAAATACCAGGTGATAGAAGAATATCTCTTACAGTTCTCAGAAAAGGAAAATTCTAATGCTGATCTTGATTCTTTCTCTTTTTCCTCCTTTTGCCTAGTGTCTGTTGCTTTACACTCCTCCTTCTCTTCCCTCTTCTTCCTCTCTCCTCATCTTTTCTATTATCATGAATCTTTCTCCATTTTCTTCGGAACAATCTTATCTGGTCCTGGATTTCTTTCTTCTTCATGCTACAATTTACTGTAACCTGAAAACCAAACCCATTGCCAATGAGTTGAGTCCTACAGGACAACTCTGCAGGAAGGACAAAATAGAACTGCCTCGTGGGGTTTCCAAGGCTGCCGTTTTTATGGAAGCAGACTGACACTTCTTTCCCCACAGAGCAACTAGTGGGTTCAAGCTGCTGACCATTCACTTAGCAGCTGAGTAGTCTAGTCAACCGTAATCCAGAAAAACCAAACCAGTTCCATCAAGTCAATTCAGATTCATGTAGACTAGGAAGTCGCTGTGAGTAAACTCTAGGGTGAGGATAATTGAAGATGAGGGGTGGTTTTTGGCATGGACAGCAGCAGACTAATGAGGAAGGTTGTCTGCAGCAGGAGGTAGTGAGGAATCAACTACTATAAGGGAAGTACAGGAAAATCATGACTCTGCTCCCAACCTTTGGAGGTTATTAAAGAGAGTCTGGTCTACCATAGTAAGATGCTTAAGAAACTCTTGCCTGTGAATGAGTAAACTAAAGATTGAATAACTTGAGCAAATCTTGACTTGAACATTTAAGTTATACATGCAGTTTATTATAGTAAAGTTAGAGCAGTTTATTGTAGTAAAATTGTCCTCATTTTACAAATGAAGATAGTAAAATTGTCCTTGTTTGACAAATGAAGATAGGCACAGAGACTGTAATTAGTGCATTTTTACCCAAATAACATGTATCTTCTGCATTGGGCAGCCTGTTCTTAGGTACAAGTTGTCTGCCAGTCGTATCATCAGAGACCAGAGACAGCCTGTGTGTATCTGTGTGTGTATACAGACACACACACATACACACATACCAAAAAACCAAAAAACCAAACACACTCTTGTCAAGTCAATTAGGACTCATAGTGACCCTACAAGACAGTGGAACTGCCACATAGAGTTTCTAAGGAGCATCTGGTGAATTTGAATTGCTGACTTTCTGGTTAGCAGGTATAGCACTTAGCTACTGTGCCACCAGGCTTTCCATATACAAAGACAGAGAAGAATTTTTTTTTTTTCCTTTAAAAATAGTAACTTTAAAGATGTAATCACTATGCCAGAATAGAGGTCAAGAGTCTGGCACAGAAGGTGGCAGACTGTAGCCTGTGATCCATATTCAGCCTGCCACCTATTTTTATAAATAAAATTTTACTGGCATGTAGCCATACTTGGTTACGTATGTCTATGACAACTTTTATGCCATAATAACAGGGTTAGGTAGTTGTGATGGAAATCCTGTGGCCAACAGATTCTTAACTATTTACTGTCTAGCCCTTCAGGGGAAGAGGTTGCCAACCACTGGTCTACACTGGGTGCTCCTCCAGTGCTGTTTGGATTATAATAGCACACCTCTGGTTGTACTTCACCTGGGTTTTTATTTCTCCACAGCCAGCTCACAGACAAGTAAATGTAGCCTGTGCTGGACTGAAATAAGCTGAACCTTTAAATTCAATCCACTGGAGGTGAGTTGGACCCAGTTGTCAAGAAAACTGCAGAGGTCACGCTACACCAGGCTTTGTCACAAAGAATCTTTAGCCTGCTGTAAGGGCTGTTCTCAGAGCATTTAAGAAAGTGGTGGTATGGTTTCACTGTTAGAGATATCATACCATTCCTTCGTTCATGTCTCCTACAAGGCAACACACAGGTGTGGTCACACACACCACAGAACACATTCACAAAAATGTCTGCGTCATTGTTGTGTATATCTTATTGGCAGCTCCAGGTCATAACAGGCATTTTGCACGTTCAGTGGATATCATGCATCTTATTGTCTAGAAAAAAGAAGATAGATTTGGGTAACAGTAAACATCTGAGCTTCAAGGGTGGTGCGTCTGAGATGGGCCATTATTTGGAGATAGATATAGAAGCAGGAAACCCTGGTGGCGTAGTGGCTGAGTGCTTTGTCTGCTAACCAAAAGGTCAGCAGTTCAAATCTGCCAGGCACTCCTTGGCAACTGTATGGGGAAGTTCTGCTCTGTCCCTTAAGGTTGCTATGAGTCAGATTCGACTCATTGGCAGTGGGTTTCATTTGGTTTGGATAGGATCATGGTAAGGGTCTCTCCCACTCTTTTCTTTTTTGTCACTTCTGTGGCTCAGTCAGAAGTGGAAAACAGCCAGACAGGTAAAACTATAATGGTAAATTACTGGAATAATTTGGATAAGTGTGTGTGGATGTCATCAGAAGGTCCACCCTCACCTCGTAAATAGTAATCAAGCATGACTCTTGGAGGACCGGCGCACTTTCTGCAAAGACCTGGTAGCACAGAATGGATTCCGAGTTTCTTTGCTTCTCAGTGATTAGAAAAAAGAAAGTAAGTGAAAACTTTAAATAAGGGGGAAATAACAGACAATGCAGAGTAAAGTCCCTGAGGGAGCAGAAGAAAAGCGAGGGTGTAGATCTAGAATTCTGTTAAAAGACTAGACTTGATGGTCCAACACCCTAGAGAGTCTGCCAAAAGCATGGCCTGTGGTCTCATTCCCATCCAAGAGCTGAAACCAGCACCGAAGACAACTCTTTAGACAAAAATTGGACTGGACTATAAGTCGTGAGGCCATCAGAGCAGCTCCCCTGTAGTGATGAGGTGGGAAGGTGAAGAGGAGGGGACAGGACTAGGTTGAATGAATATGGGAAGTACAGAGCGGAAAGGAGGAATGTGCAGTCTGCAGGGCTGGGATAGCAGAGGAAGTTTCATAGGGGTCTCTGTATGGGATTTAATATGGCAAATTGACTTCGTTTGTGAACTTTCACTTAACCACAATAAAATATTATTTAAAAAAAGAGGAAAATATCTCCAACTTTAAAATTCATGATAATCTGGAACTAACAATCTAAAATTTGAATTGCTTAAGATGCTGAGAAAAGATCATTTCAGAGTCATCAAGTATTTTTGCACTAGTCTTTATATAATGAAATTATGAGATGTTTGGTCACAGTCAACGTTTCATTTCTCTTCTGTAATCATGTAAAACAATTAAAGGTATATAAAAAAAGCTATAACTAAATGTAAATAATTATACTTTTCTGTTTTTTTTTTTTTTTTTTTTAAACCAAGCATATCTGGAGCTGAATTGGCTTTTGTGAAGAAATTACATAGGACTAATTACATTGGAAAATTACATTAGAAGGAGAATATAATACACCATGAGTGTTAGGCTGGTCCAAAATTCATGTTCAAGAATGTACAATGCAAGATCATTTACAATATCAAAACCCTGGACCAAAACAAGTCAACTACCAATGAGGAAACCTTTAAAATAAAATGATAGCTTGGTAGAATAGAACTTTATGTCTCCACTAAAGGTAATGATTTGAAAGAATACATAATGACATGCGGAAAGGCTCATATTTTAATTCAGAAAGCTTATGAAACTTGTTTTTAGTTGTGTCCAATTTTTTAAAATTTCAACTGTGTATTTATTCATCTGTTGATTTAATGTATGAATTCATTTAAATAGTTTCTGGTTTCCTACTTTATATCACATACTATTACAGTCTAGGGATCTAGAAAGCACAAAAATTCCTTCCTTCATGCTGCTTGCAGTTAGTGAAGGGTAAGATCATCATAAAGGAGAGATACACGAAGTGTGCTATAAGGGGCTAAGTGCTCTGGGGAGAAATGAAGCAGAGAAGAGAAGTAAAGAATGTGGATCACTGAAAGTCTGTTTCTCGGTCACTAAATGGCTAGAGTATGAGGATGTGATACATGACTAGCATCTGTATTGTTCTTGAACGATTTGAAAACATATAACTGGTTGCTATGTAGATTCTTAAATTCTAGGTAATTCACAGAGTAGTAGTTGCTTTAGATGGAATATGAGGTTTACTCTGTTTAAAATTGCTTATGTGTCTGTGGGAGGGTGTCTATCTGTATCTGGTGGATTTGCAGTTTCCTGTTGTGATGTGGGTTAGATCTGCTGTTTCTGTATGACTTAGCTCGGTGAATCTGTGAGTATGCTTCAACAGCTGGGGAAACTTCTGTAGGCAAAGAGTTCAGATTTGATTGCCATTGAGTCATTCGTTGCCGAGTTCAAGTACAAACCTATGTTTCACCAGATGTTCCTCTAGAAATCTAAGGATTCAAGAGATAGATTAATATCAAAATAATTTATTGATGAGTAGCTTTCTGTGCACACAACCAGCATGTCTCACGTTGAATTGGAATATGACAAGCACTGTCAGGATCAGAGATTTTACTCTATCTGTCAACTAACCAATAGATGCTGACAGAAGACATGAGACTCTTGGGTCAAAAACAAAGACTTTATTACTTACAGTGTAGCGAGTACCCTCAGCTCTGTCTTTGCGTCAGTTAAGTCCCACCCAGCAATGTAAAGTTGAGGTCAGGTGGCTGCTACAGTCACAGTGAGTTTGTGTCCCGACTGGGGGCTCAGAGCTCAGGAAACCACAGCCTTTTAAAGGAAGTGCCCAACCTTCCTAATTTGCACCCCATATGTTATACTTGTCAGGAAACAAATCTGCCCTCTGCCCCGAGCTAAACTCTATCTCTAATTTCCAAATATGTTTTCTATACAAACATCCTTTAAAGGGTAATCCAGAACAAACTGCCAACATCTTTTACTCAGAAGACATGGTGCAACAAGAGACCCATGGAGAATAAAATATTGCATGCTAATATTTTTTTTAGTGAATTGCTTGTTGTTTCTTACATATTATGTTTGCTTGATGATTTTTGTGCCTATTTGCTGATATGTTTAGGGAAAAATGGAGGCCAAAGTTTCTGTTAATGTATGCATAGTATAATGTAATGGCCAATATTATTTTTAATTCCAATTAGAAAAACATTCCTATTACTTGGAATTTTTGCGAATAGTTTGTTCAGTCACAGATGTGCACAAGAAAGTACATGGACAGATGTATTAGGACTGAGTTTTCAATTCCGCTTGGGTCGAAATCAGTTAGTAGAGGTTTTGGGTTTGTAGAAATAACCAGAAATTTCATAAAATTTTATTTGCTCTTTAACAGAGGAGCACTTTCCTCTGAGGGTTACCTATTACAGTTTATCTAAAATTGAGAATGGAGATTTCAAGAGGAGAGGCTTGGAGAGGAAACACAGAATGGAAAGAGACCATCAAATTCTCGGAGACAATGATTTCATTAAACTCGGTTTTGGAACCGACTGGGCAAATATAGATCGGTGTCAACGTACACACAAGATCAATTACCCTTTCATTCTGTCATTAAGTGCAAGGACAATGGTGCTAGACTAACTGGCCTAAAATCCCATCCCAGCTACTTCACATGCCATGTAGGTCGGGGGCAAGTCACTTAAATTCCTGGGCCTGTTTACTTGCCTATGTAAGATACGAATGAAACATACTTTGTAGGGTGATTTTGAAGACTAAGTTACTTGGTATACATTAAACCGAACCCAAGCTCACTGCTACTGAGTTAATTCTGCCTCACAGCAACCCTACAGGACAGAATAGAACTGCCTCATAGAGTTTCCAAGGAGCACCTGGGGGATTCAAACCACTGACCTTTCGGTTAGCAGACATAGCATTCAACTACTGCACTACTGGGATTTCCTAGTGTACATGAAACACTTGAAATTCAGCCAGGTATACGGTGGATGCTCAATACATTCTAGCTATTAGAGATTATTTAACTGTTCAAGAACTGTTTCTTATAAACCTGTGGTATTTTTTAAATTCATTTCAGACTCTGAGGATAGGAACCAAGTCTGTTTTGCTCACCATTATATTTCTAGGAAGAAACCCTGGCTTAGTGAGTTAAGTGCTATGTCTGCTAAAAAAAAAAAAAAAAAAAAAAGTCGTCAGTTCAAATCCACCAGGTGGTCCTTGGAAACTCTATGAGGAAGTTCTATTCTGACCTCTGGGGTTGCTGAGAGTCAGACCTGACTCAACAGCAGTGGGTTTGGTTTTTGGTCTTATATTTCTAGGAACCCGTAATACTTTATGTAAAATAGATGGTTGATTGGTATTTGTTAAAGAAGTGAGCAAACTAATTTTTTTTTTTCTTAATTCATAAGCAGTCTTCTGGGCCAAGAAGAAGGCCTGTGATACTGTTCAATATCTATGTCTGTGACTGTAAGTCTCTGTTTGTATGTAGATCTGCTTTGACTCTTAAGGAAGTACCTCTTAATAGCACAAATAGACCTGTTTGCTGCCACTGAAATTGTAAGCCCAGTGACACCATTACAGTGATATGTGTGAATAAATTCACTTTTTGACTTATATTTTAAATTATGTTTTTTCTAAGTGACAGTTTTCTTCTTTGAAGCATGCAAACCTGGATAGATGATCCAAAAATACACAAATCAAGAACCAAACCCGTGGCCACTTAGACAATTCCAACTCCTATCGACCCTATAGAACAGGGTAGAATTGCCCCATAGAGCTTCCAAGGAGCAGGCAGTAGATTAGAACTGTTAACCTTTGGGTTAGCAGCCAAGCTCTTCACTACTGTAGTACTGGGGTTATATTGTATTGTTTCGTTAGGTGGTGTCAAATTCTTCTGACTTGAGTGACTTGGGTGGATTTGCAGTATCTACCATCTAGGTAGCAGCTAGACTCTTTAACTACTCTACTAGGGCTATGAAAAACCAAAGACCAAACCCACTGCCACTGAGTCAGTTCCAACTTATAGTGACCCTATGAGACAGAGTAGAACTGCGCCGCAGGGTTTCCGGAGAGTGGTTGATGGACTAAAACTGCTGATGTTTTGGTTAATGGATGAGCTTTTAACCACTTTACCACCAGGGCTATAACCGCCGCCCCCCCAACAAAGAACCGCTGCCATTGAGTCAATTCTGACTCATAGTGACCCTGTAGGACATAGCAGAAGTGCCCCCTCCACAGCCCTCCCATTGAGTTTCCAAGTTACGCCTGGTAGATTTGAACTGCTGACCTTTTGGTTAGCAGCCCTGGTGCTCATGTACTGGCACTACCAAGGTTTCTACCAGGGCTATGAAAAAAGCTCAGTCAGAACCTATGAAAGAAAAGGCCAGGTTTGAGAACACTTGTCTATTTGCCTTCAGTTTGATTAGCCAGAGATTTGTGTACTTAAGAAGTCATCATAACAATGTACTTTACATGCAGTTTAATGGAAATGTTGTTATGTGATTGGAAAAACTGGAAAGTTGTTAAAAAAATCAGTTGCCATAGAGTTGATTCCAGCCTATGGCAGCCCTTCGTGTGTTGGAATAGGACTGTGCTCCGTCTGGTTTTCAAGGAATGATGTTTTCAGACACAGATCTTCTGAGCTGCCTCTGGAGAGACTAGAACTGCTAATCTTTTGGTGAGCAGTGAACTTGTTAATTGTCTGTGCCACCCAGGGACTTGCAGAAGGATGTGACCTAGCTGTATGTCCTTCTAAATATCACCTTTTTTTATTGACTAGAAAAATGAAAATTAAAACGTGCCAAGTACCTTTCAAATATAATGCTAAAATATATATATTTAATGCTTTAAAGAATAATGAAGACACATACAATAGCATACAATACTAGTTAGAGCTGGAGCATCACGAATTTCCTTTAGGGAAAATTTGGTGGTTTTTCACTGTGACAAAGAAGAGTCACCTCTACCTTTCATGTACTTTAACTAGCCAGCAGTGGCATGGCTTTAAAACATTAAGGAATATGGTTATTTTTAAATTATAGGTTCATACACATGTTCTTGTATTAAGTACGAGACCATAGGTTCATTAAATTTATCAACATGTAATGAATAATATATACATTATTGAGAAGTTAAACTTTGAAGAAACACACAATTTGATGAAATGCTTTTTCTCTTTACTGTATTATAAGAATACAGTTATAAAATCTCCTTCTTGCAGAATCTTAATGCATTCACTGATTATTTAAATAACTTAAGGTATGATTTAGAATTGCTTCAGTGAAGTCAGATATCCAGAACTAATGTTCATGAAGGTTTAAAAATAGTGATTGAGCTAGAAGTCTAATTCTCTAATAAGACTCTGCTTATGATTTATACAGTCACAATAGCTGAGTACAGGTAAATATATTTTAAAACTTTTTTTCTGTTCTATGCTTTCATCTTTTGCTTCTTGTTTCATTTTTAGTGTGTTTTTGGTTTTATACATTTGCATACATATTTAAGTTTAGATGTCTGTCATCTTGACACATACGCCAGCATGACTTTGTACAATTCGCTCTTAATTAAAGTAATTGAATAATAAAGAAGAGTATAGTAAAATAAAAACTGCTGTACAGCTAGTGCTTCAATGTTACTTTCATTGTCCTATTATAAAGGACCAAACAGGAATGAGTTTATTCTTTCCCACTATCTCTAACTATCAAAAAATGGTAGCTATAACTTGGACGATGTTACTGTTAAACCTCAAAAATATACCAGGTTTTTTTGTGTATGTATTTAAATTTTTGGTAAGTTAAAAAAAAAAAAAAAGGCATTCTGGTAGCATCATACCAAAAAAGAAAAAAAAAAACCACTACTCTCGAGTCGATTCCAACTCATAGCAACCCCATAGGGCAGAGCAGAACTGTGCCATAGCGTTTCCAAGGAGCACCTGATGGGTTCAAATTGTACATCCCTTGGTCAGCAGCTTCAGTACTTAACCACCAAACTACCAGAGCTGTCAGCAACATCACGGACTTGTTCAAAATAGATGTGTTAGTGTGAGCTTTCAAGAATAATTTTCTTAAAAAAAAAAAAGAGTTCATCAAATAAGTGAAACTGGTATATTGTAAATGCCTTCGTTATTCTGAATATGCTATCTGATGAAGATGCATGAAAAAATGAATTCTCCAAACTTCAAATTGCTTGATGACAATAAAATGTGATTCTGGTGTTCACACAAACAGTGGATTCTATTTTGTTACCCCAAATTCTGTCACATCCAATCTGACAGAGATGATGTATGCTCCACTGTAAATTAGGGAGAAGCAACAGTCTGTGTCAGTCGACTCTGACAATAGATTTGTAATGTCTCTTTTCTGTGGTTTTCTTCATTAAAGCATACACTCCCTGGGTCTAATTCATATTCTGCATTATTGTTCAATCTCCCAGAGCAAAATGCTATTATATCGCCTTTTCTCCCCTTAACTACATTCTTTTGGAAATTAACTTAATGCATTGCATGCAGAATTGTTTTTGATCGACAAAAATCAGCATGAGAAGTAAGTAAAAATTGAACATATGTCCCAAGGGCTTAAAATAATGGTATAAGCTCAGTAAATGAACAAACTATAAACACTGGTCTCAAGTTGGCTACTGTTAATTAACATTCATCATCTTCTATTATATCATCAACACACAACACCCTCTTCCTGTTGCTCCTTTTCTGTGTGTTGCTCACTAAAATCTGATATCATTTCACATACTTATTCATTTATTGTCTGCCTTTTCATCACTGGGTGCAAGCTGTCTGAGGGCAGGCATATTATATAATAGTTTCTTCCAACTCGACGGCGCTTGGCTTGGCTTGGCATTTTTAATTGACTGTCTCTACTACTAAATTGTAACCTCTGTGACAATGGGGATTTTTACATGTTTTATATGATATATTCACTGTCATATCACCAATGTCTAGAGATGTGCCTGACACATAATAAAATTCCAATAGATGTCGGTTAAATGAAGGAGACATCTATTGGACACCCGTACATATGAGGTCTACAGTTAAGTCCATGAACTTAATTATTCCAAGTGCTACATGTCTTATTGCTGAATATCACTACAGTCACCTTTGAAGTACTCCTCTTGGGAAGCTATGCACCTACGCCAGTACCTAATCCACCCTTCAAAGCAATTTTGGAACTCGTTTGGAAATGGCCATTGTGCATGGTGGCACGATGGTAAGTTCACACACTTAATTGCCCAGCTGTCTGTGAGGGAGTTTTTAGCCAAGAAACAACTAACTGTATTGGAATACCCTCCTACTCACCTGATCTGGCCCCCAGTAACTTTTTTCTTTACCCAAAGACAAAGGAAATATTGAAAGGAAGACATTTTGATGACATTCAGGACATCCAGGGTAATATGACAACAGCTCTGATGGCCATTCCAATAAAAGAGTTCTGAAATTGCTTTGAAAAGTGGACTAGGAGCTGGCACTGGTGTATAACTTCCCAAGAGAATTACTTTGGAGATGACTGTAGTGATGTTCAGCAATGAGGTATGTAGCAGTTTGTGCAGGATGCGTTTGCGAACTTAATTCGCCTTCGTACGACCAGCTGCTGTGCCTGTCAGTTTTGATGACCCTGTGTATATCAGAGTAGAATTATACTCAGACTCTCAACATTTTGGTTAGTAGCCAAGCGTGTATTAACCACTGTCACCGCCCAGGGATTCCAAGTAGACGTGTATAAGATATCAATATACTTACATAAAATTAGCTTTTATTCAAGCCCCAAATTAATACACATCTACTTCTGGCAATCTGTAGGCTTAAAGAAAGGCTTTTGTTTCCAGCAGATTTAATAACTTTGCCATAGCACTCATCAGGAACATCTGCTCATTTTGTTTCTCAGTGAAGGAGACAGGTATATAACGTGTGATAGTTAACATTGTGTGTCAGCTGGACTGGACCATGATTCTCAGTGGTTTATGTTATGAATTCTGTGGTGGGATCTGTTATGAGAAGCCAAATGGTTGGAAGGGAGTTTCTTTGGAAATGTGGCCTACATCCAGATCTAAGCAGACATTCTGTCTTTTGCCTGGATGGATCCTGCAGCTGCCCTCTGTTTATCTGACCTCCTGTTCCTGGGACTTGAGCTGGCAGCTTACCTGCCCATCTTGGGATCCATCAATCTTCACAGCCTACAAGCAAGAGTCTGCTCTCCAACCTCCTTGTTTGGGGTTCACCAGCCACTGAGGCTATGTAAGCTGGAGAAGCTTCTATTCTCATCCATGGACTTGGGATGTTCCAACATCCACAATTGTGTGAGCCTATTATTGATAGGAACTTCTCTCTCTCTTCCATCCTCTCCTTACTCCCCCCGCCCCCTCTACAAGAGGAGGACATTCTCTTCATGGGTCCTCCCAGAGAAAACACCATATATATGCTGAATATTTAATTCTATCCTCCAGTAAACATAGCAATGGGCTTGCCTACCCTTATTTCACAGAGTCCAGTGAAATGATGGTCGGATGCAATTTCCTAAAAGCAGTTCTAGATTAAGCCAGAACAACGTGTTCTGGGTTTACATCTTTCTGCTTAATCCATGACTAGAGTTTCCAAAGAAGCAGGGAGAGTTTATTATGTGTATTGTACAGGTTAGGTTTTAATCTCCGATAAATAATGGAAACCTGTAGATGCAGAGCCTATAAGAGTGGACCTTGGGAAAGGCTCCCCATCTCTTGGTGTTAATTGAGGTGGCTACTTTCGCTAGGAAGGAGCCTGAGAAAATGATAGTGATGGATTAGAAATAAATAAAAAGCAAGAAATTCTATATAGACAGACAAAAGTATGTTCGTGATGAAGTACCATTTAACAGGAGTGTTACCTGAGCAGTGGTGATTTTTCATATAATTAAATCTTTTCATTCTTACGGTAAAGAAGTGAACATGAACTATAGAACATAGAACTATAGAACATGTATATTATCTTCTTTTGTTGTTGTTTTTTTTTTTTTTACCTCTGTCTTAAGAATGTCCTTTCTTACCTTGAAGAGGAAAATAGGTCTGGAGAGAAAGAAATTTGAAATCCTAACCCACTTCTACAAGGCCTGGAGAGAGAAGCCTCATGGAGAACACTGTGCATTTTCAGCTCTGGTGAAAATATCTTTGACAGATTTCAAATCTGAGCAAGTCTCCAGGATAAGGGTGCACACTTCCCCAGTATGGCAAAGACTTTTTCCTCGGAGTAGAATGGGAACAGATCATCAGAGAAGGAGATGTTAGTGTAATTCTCTGCTTCCATCCAACTAGTCTTTACTGAGTGTCTCTAAATTTTATTGTGAAGAGCTGGTGCCAGGGCGATATCATTTTTTAAAAAAGAAGATTGTTCCTTCCCTTAGTAAGTATTTTTTTGGGTAAAATATTAGTGAGAAGATACATAGAGCTGTAGACTAATAAGAGTTGTAAAGGATATTAGAGGTCACATTTGCAAAATATTTGTATGTGTTACTTTAGTAGTGTCCCTGATGTGTAGTTAAAAAAAAAAAAAGGACACACTGCCATCGAGACTCGTTTCTGACTCATAGCAACCATGTAGGACAGAGTGGAACTGCTCCATAGAGTTTCCAAGGAGGACCTGGCGGATCTAAACTGCCAGCCTCTTGGTTAATAGAGGTAGCATTTAACCCACTTGGTCAGCAGGGTTTCCTGCCATGTAGCAAGTACTATGAAAATTTAGCTAGCATTGTTTTGCTATTGTTAATGACTGCTAATTCCAGTATTGGTTGTGTTGCGGAATCTGAATACTGTTCCTATTTCATGACTCCACTTCCGACTTTTAAATTAGAATTTCTTGTATAGATTAGTCCTTGACTCACAACATATTTCAGGAATCACCATCTGTTTGTTTCTTCTTTTTAATTTTTGGTACATCGTATCATTAGCAGTGTGTACTCCATACAGTCAAAGATTGGATTTATAAAGATACTGATAATAAAAGTCAGTAATAATGGAAATTAAAAAAAGAGATATTCATAGGCAAGCATGCAGATTATATGGGATTGTACATTGTCACTCAATCGTAGTAAAAATAAAGAGGTATTCAATGTATGTCAAAACCATCTTACAATGGAGTCTTTGGCATGGAGCACAGTGTAAGTTGGGGGCTACTTGTAAGTCTTTCTGGGAAATCTGCATTGTTTAAAAAAAGGTTATTTTGATGCTGGTAGCCAGTGTATTAATTAATTCCCTGAGGCCGCCATAAAATACACAGTCAGATGGCTTAAAACAAGAGAAATTTTATTCTCATACTGTTCTGGAGAATAGAAGTCAGAATTCAAAATGTTGGCAAGGCTGTGCTCCCACTAAAGCCTCCTAGAGAGGAACGCTTCCTTGCCTCTTTCCTAGTTTCTGGTGGCTGCCTGGCAGTCCTTGTCATTTCCTGACTTGTAGACACACGAGTGAAATCTGTTGCCACTGTCTTTGCGTTGTCTTCCCCTCTGTGTCTTTCTGGAACCCCTTTTCTTCTTGTAAGGAGACTAGTCCTGAGATTGGAGGCCCACTCAAACACAGGATGATTATATCTTGAGGGCCTTAATTGGCTACATCTGCAAAGACACTTTCCAAACAAGTTCACCTTCTGAGGTTTCAGGTGGACGTGAATTTGCAGTGGGTGGATTTCAACCCACTGCCCTAAGCCATGGGGTGAAATTCCGCCACCACTTATCAAGTCACCTGCCTTTTAAAAAGGAAGTCACTATAAAGAGTCAGAGAAGCTAAAAGACTCCCTTTATTCTTATTTTACATACTTTTTGTTTTAATTTAAATCATTCTCGTTAAGTCACCCCAAAGCATGTCTCTCCAAGCATACCTTTTATGAAACAAACAAAAGTGACTTGCTTAAGGTATTATAGCCAGTTAGTGGCTGATGTAATAAATCCTTCCCTTCCCCCACTAGGAATCTGAGTTTGTTTCATTGAACACCACAGTCTTCCTCAATTAAAGCCACCTCCACTTAAAGCAGAGTTGTTGCTTGTGAGCAATTAAACTAGATCCCATCTGACAATAAGACGTCTCCTTCAAGCTCAAGGTGTCAGGATGAAGACTTTTCTCGCAGCCTTTTCTGTGTATGTGTGTGTGTGTGTGTGTGTGATACGAGAATATGCTTAACCCAACATACACCATCTCGGTAGTTTTACAGGCACAACTCACCTGGATTACGGTCTTCATGTGGTCCAGCCACACTGGCGATTCGTTTCCAAATCTTCCCACCACCATCGACATAACCTCACTTACCTCTAAGCAAAAACTCACTCTCTCCCCGTCCCTTCCACCCTTGGTAAACACCAATAATGTTTGGTTTCTATTTGCTTATTTCGTATAGGTGAGATCATCCAACGTTGATCCTTTGCTACCAATTTCCTTCGGCTCCTAGGTCATGCGTGTTGTGGCATGCATTTCTCATTATGGCTGAGTGTGTTCCATTTGGAGTAGGTATAACGCGTTTTGGAAACCCTGGTGGCATAGTGGTTAATTGCCAGTAACCAAAAGGTTGGCAGTTTGAATCTGCCAGGCACTCTTTGTAAACCCTATAGGGCAGTTCTTCTCTGCCCTGTGGGGTCACTGTAAGTCAGCATCAGCTCTATGGCAGTGGGTTTGTTTTTTGTTTGTCTGTTTGCTTATAGCACATTTTGTTTATCTCTTCATCTGTTCCATTTTTTTTCAGATCATTGCTAACTTTGCTTTTGCAAATCACAAGGATTTATTGATACCCTCTTCTTTGTTTAAAGTATGCTGGCAAAGAAAACACTTGATAATTTTTACCTACCTGCTTTACTTGTGGCCTTCACACCAAAATTTAGAAACTCTTTCGGTTATACTGTATGTGTGGTATAAATCAAAATGTAGCAGTAATGTGGCTTAATTCAAAAGCCGTTAGACAGCCAGAGGACTTCTTTCCTCGTAATCAGCTGGGACACACATGCCTTAACAGAAAATTTCCTTCAACTCCAGAAGAGTGGGACACTTAATAGGTAATGGTTGTTCCCGCAGTATACATTTTGATATTTTGCTTCACCAGAAAACAAAAAAACCCTTTGTCTTACATTACTTTACATTGTCTAAGGTGAGCGTTTTTAATCTTTTCTTGCATTTTTCTCTTTTCCTATCAGTGTATTCTGTTGTCAGTAGCAACTATGATTGACACACATCTTCCAAAAAAAATAATAAACCGATTGCTCCTTAGTCAGATCTGACTCATAGTGACCCTACAAGACAGAGGAGAACTGCCCAATATACTTTTCACAAAGAATGGCTGGTGGATTTGAACTGCAGACCTTTTGATTAGCAGCCACTTAACCACTATGCCACCACAGTTTCCTGACATAGCTTAGAAGACCTAGCAAACAAGTAGGTAAGTTTAGTTTGGGGAATGGAATAAATGGAAAGACATAGACACTTTAGGTGACTAGGTTACTTTGGTATTATAAACTACCAGCGTAACTCATATAGAAAATGACACAGTGATTAAGAGATCATTTTTCAAAGGTTCAGGGCACAGAGGGGACTTCCTTTCTCATTGTCCCAGAGCACAATGTTTCCTAGACTTGGCCTTCACAAACCACTGCTCACACTCTCTTTTCTCTCTCTCGTACATGCATACATATGCACACATCTGTTTGAGCTAACGTAAATTTGTCAGTAGTTATCTTTGCCCAGTAAGGACATTAAAACAAATACCTGTCATACACCATTGTCATTTCATTTAAAAGTTATATCTGTATCTATAAATTTATTTGTGACTTTGAAAGACTGCAATATATTGCCTGAAAAGCATTCATTGCTACAAAAGCCCTCCCAGGGCCTTTCTGTCTTCTCTGGGGCCCACAACTGGTGGAACAACTTGGAAATCCTTGGGCTTGGAAATGTCCCTGGTTAGTCCTTGGGGAGTGCAGGTGGCTTTGTTGGAAGAATCTGCTCAAGTATGGTTCTTGATGTCTGGGGAATCCTTTAGGGAAAGATACTGTCATACTCAGTAATAAGGTCCTATGATTCGGGGGCATTTAGGGGAAGAGAGGGCCTTCTCTGATAAACTTTTGGCTGTATAGCAGGCCTGATGACATCTTTGAACACAGTGGTCCTGCCATCCAGAGTGGGGACCTCCCATGCAGCTGCACAGAGCTTCATGAAGGCTATTCCTAGCTTGGTCAATGATGTCAGAACCACCTATCTGTATGGCTTGTCCTTTGACACAAAGACAATGTCAGCTGGAATGCTGTTGGATATCTGGTCTCCTTCCATGGGGAAGATGACTTTGGTGCCTTCTTTCCACTCACTCTTCACTTTAGTGGTCAAGGTTTTGTCTTGTGTTTAGCCTCTTGTGGGAGATTATCATCTTTTTCGTACAGCCACTCTAGATCTCTTTAAGTGAGATCCTAAGGTTGTGGGTGACAGGGGATCCTGAGTCTTTCTGGGGCGCTGTTGACTGGAACATGAAGGTTTCCACTGAATGTGTAGCTGAGAGGGGTGCCTTAGCTTCACTGCTTCTCCTGCTGCCAGGATCACCCTTTAGGTTTTCCTACCATAGAGCAAGCCGTAGGCCTCAGAGATCTCCTTGAACTTCTAGGTGTTAGGCTCCTTGCTCTTGGCTGGATGGTAGCTCAGCACTTGGGGTGGTAGTTTGGCTTGATTTCTTCGTCAGATGTGTTGTGGTAGCAGTCCTTGCCTATGATCCTTGTGTGTGTATCCGCAGATATTTATCATACACACTTTGAAGGCATAACCTTAGACAAAAAAAGGAAAATCCTTCAATTGTGTTCATTTAGTTTTATCCTCCTAACCTGCTTATTTTTTTTTTTTATTTCCCTGTGAAGCATTGAAAATCTCATCATCGACAGACATCACACCTCTAGTTGACACTTACTTTTTCTCCTCAAGCCCCTCAGCACCTAAAACCTTTAAAATCTTTGTGCATCGAAGCATATGAATAGCCCACCAGCCTTGGACCGTGGCTCTGAGATACATACGGGTATTCGTCCATTTACAAAGAACACAGTTGCTTTCTTCTCCTTCTCTTTGGTTTTCTATCTCCCCTCCACCTCCAGAGTTTTGTGTTAGGTCTCCTTCCATGGGCAACCTGTTTGGGACTCACTGTTAAAGCTACATCAAAGACACATCACAGGTATGGGTTGAAAGATTGACCGAGGGTCTGAAAGCTTTAATATGGTTGATGTAGGAACTATTACATTCTTGCACCTCAACCAAAGGTGAGAGGTACTCCTTTTCAGTGGTGGAAGTAATTGCAGTGGCCAAGGTCACCACAAGGTGGCACTGGAGGTAAAGTTCCTCCTTTCTGCTAGTCAGAGCCACTGGTGGAACGTCCTAATACAAGCGAAAGATGAGAACCACATATTGCCTCAAGAGACGACTTTTGATTGACTCTAGTTAATAAGCCATTTTACTACTGAAACTCAGTGATTCTCTCTTATCTGTGGTGTATGCATACACTGTCTGGATTTTTTTGTGAAGATTGAGATAACGTATGTGACACAGTTCCAGCCCAAAGTCACTCTCACTACATTCTTTGTTCCCTTTTCTGCTTGCTCACCCTGTCACGTGTTGACTCAGAGAACTTAAGTGAAGGTGCATTTAGGTGTGTGCTCTGTATCCCATGCTTCTGGATGTCTTGAACTATCCAATGCCTTCTAGTAGATTCCAACTCATGTGGACTCTATTGGTCAATGTATCCCTGCCCCTTAGAGTTTCCAAAGAACCCTTGGTAGATTTGAACTGCGGACCTTTTGGTTGGCAGACAAAGCATTTAACCATTATGCTATCTTTTAACCACTATGTCTATTGTCTTGGACCAGTGAGTATCAACTCCAGAAGCAACCTAACAGCATGCATAGAACAGGAGCAATGACCTAGAGAGACTTAGGAGTTGAACTTTAGGTAAATGATCTTGGGCAACTTGCTTAAATCTCTTTCAACTTCCTGTTTCTTACCCTGTATAAAATGGGAATTATATCCTTTATCTCCTAAAGCAGTTCTGAAAATTAAATGAAAATAAAATATAGGAAGTACTTGACCCATGGTAAGATGTAAATAAAATAATAACTTAAGAAATCTGAAAGGCTAGAAATGGGCTTGATTGACGACTTTGAAAAATTCAACTACACGGGCAGCACTGCCTGGTGGACCTTTCTGCAGTGATGGAAATCCTCTATTTCTGTCCAGTAGGTAGACATTCACTACATATGGGTACTGAGTACTTGAAATGTGGCCAGTGGATCAGGGAACTGCATTTTTAATTTTTATTAAATGTAAATCGCCACCTATAACTGTTGGACAGCTTAGATAGGAAAGGCTAGAGGACTTGTCTGTGTGTCAGTTATTCAATCAGCAAAATGAGCAAAAAGAAGATCTTAATATTTAGCTATTTGTCAAGGGCAGTATTTGCGGACAAGTCAAAATTTCTTCTTCGATGCAGTCCGCCAACAGTGTTCTTTCGAGTTGTTCAAATGTAGTGAATATAGGTATAATGTAAAACGGGCCCACTGCCATTGAGTCGATTCTAACTCACAGACTGCATGGGGCAGAATAGAATTGTTCCCTAGTTTCCAAGGGGTGTCTGGCAGAGCTGAACTGCTGACCTTTTGGTTAGCAGACATAGCAGTTAACCACTACACCATCAAGGTTTCCATGTGTAACATATATGTAATATATAAGCGTCAGTGAACAAAGGGAAAACTGCTGTTGAGTGTTCATCTTTAACTAGCTTGAATTCAGAGAAAGATCCACTGAAGGTCTGAGATCTTTCGCATGTTTGGTTTAGGGACTTTCCACCTGAGTGTGCCATACAGGAGAATTGTCATGTTGTCCTTTGTGGCTGCTCTTTGTTTTAAATCACTCCATGCTGTCACTGGCCAGAGAGGGTAGAAGCCTGTATAGGGCCTGCGTCTGCACAAACAGAAACCTTGGGAGGACTTAGAAAGCCTTTTGTCCTAAACGTGGAAACAGTAAGACATTTGTTCTTTATATATTGTTCGTAAAGCTAAGTTAATAAATAAATAAAGCTAATTAGATTATATTTTTAGTACTTTTTCTGACTGTTACGGTCTACCATCAAATTATTATATGTAGTTTGTAGAAACCAGTTATGGTCTTTCTGTTACATGAGGTATCTAACTTATTCATCCATGTGGCATGTCCAAGGAAAGTATTTGGGAGACGTTATGCATGTATTCATGAGTGAATGCATCTTTACAGAGTTTAATTTTTATGGGATCTTAATCCTTCCTTTCGGTGTCTCTGTGGTGGGAGTTGGTGGTCGGGTGAGTTTGGCAGGTCACTCTAAACACAAGGCAGTTTTTTACCTCTACCCTTTGATCAATTCAAATTTAATTTCAACTCAGAAACAGGAAACAAGTCTGGCAGCTGCAATGTGACTTCAGTTGAAATAAGATGTTCTTTCCCCTCTCATCGATTCCAGGATTCAGATTGCAGCTGGCTCATGGTTTTCCTGGAATAGTCAGCATTTGCTAACCCTGCCAGATGCTTGAGTTGTGTCTTCTGAGGCTGGTGGGTGAGAGCTGGAGAGGGATAATTTCTTTCCTGAGATCTGGGTCGGGACTCAGGGTTCCTCTGTGAGACTGTTAAGCCAGCCATTTTCTTGCTGCCTGGATTTCTCCAATCCAGTTCTGGCCAGAAGTCATCCTAAGGCCTCAGAGTATGATTATTTTCCAGATTTCTGTTATTTCAAAGTAAACTAAATCTTTCCCAATTCAAGTAATGTATCTTTCTCATTTCTTTCCTTCTTTCTTTTTTTATTATGATTGAATGAAAATGTACATTCCCATAACATTTATTTCTTGTGTTTCTGTCTGACTAGAAATAGTATCCTTATTTTATTATAGTACTTTTTGAAAGGAAAAGAAAGGATGACCTCTTTTATGCCAATTTTTAAGAGTGGACAAATTTTGTAGATCACCCAGAGACACAGAGAGGGTGATGGGTGATCCTTCACACAGAGGAAATCTGGGCTCAGTTCTAAGGCTTATGGCCAAACCTGGAAGTGCCAAGAACAGACCAACTAGGAATTTCCAAAACTGTGTTGTGATACCAATAAAAGGCATTTTTATTGTATTGTAGGTTTCCATCAAATGACTTTTATTGGTTGCATGCGAATTGGGAAGGAAGAAGCAACTTGACTATTTCTAGTGTTTTCTTCAATATGTTTGGTTAGTCAGTTTAAGTCTCCAAGTAAACTAACCAACCCACCACAGTAAAGCACCTTGGGGCTCTTTTTCTCTTCTCTCCATACAGATTGATTTATCCTCTTTCTTCTTTTCACTTCCTATCCATTGACATGCTAATACTGTACCAATTTATGTAGAGACAAGGAAGATAATCTACAGGTCAGATATTCACAGGAAACTAATTGGGGAAAAGCTATTTCTTTAAAGCCAGCATCCATCAAGCTGCGTGATATAAACAAAGACAACTCAGGACTGCTGAGCTACCAATAACCATACCAGATACTCCACTGATAAGGTGAGAACATTTGCAACACCATAGGTTTCTTATTTTGCCTGGTAAAAGATCTTTGAAAAGTACTATTAATTCAAAATATCACTTAGCTATAACCCATGATAAAATAATAGAAACTTGTATTTATTGAATGTCTTTTATCATGTAGGTATTAAGTGCTTGAGCTACCTTGTCTCTTTGGATCCTAACAGTAATCCAGTGAGGTTGATACCTGGTTGTTTTTATAATGCAGATGAGCAAACTGAGACTCAGAATCACACAGTAAAGACTAGACTGCAGTGGGAAGGAGGGCAATATAACATCAGAGCCCCATTCTCAATCACTAGTTACAATATAAAATCAAAACCCGATTCTCAATTTTGAGTTACACTGCCTGTATCTAAAATAGTACTTGTTCTACTGAGAAATTATTTTACCATCACTTTGTTTCAGTGACACACTGGAAAAGAAGGCTAATAGACCTTTTATTATTTGGGGCATTTTTCCCCCTTCTTTTTTAAAGTGTTTGAATGTGCCCAGGAAACTTCTTTGCCTCTGTTTTGGCCCAGCTATGCTGACTTTACCTGTGTTGTGTGTTATCCTTCCATTCATCTTGTCAACTATCTAGTTAGTGATTTTCCTTCCCCTCACCACCCTCACAACAATCAAAGAATGCTTTTTCTCTGTGCTTAAATCTTTTTTTGAGTTCTTGTAACTGTCTCATATAATATGTGTCCTTTTGTGACTGACTTATTTCATTCAACAGTAATGCCCTCCAGACACATCCATGTTCTGAGATGTTTTATGGATTCCCTGTTCTTTATCATTGCATAGTATCCCATTGTGTGCATGTACCATAGTTTGTTGTTCGTCATCTGTTGATGGGCATTTAGGTTGTTTCCATCTTTTCGCTATTGTGAACAATGCTGCGTTGAACATGAGTGTGCATATGTCTATTTGTGTGATGATGCTTATGTCTCTCAGGTATATTCCTAGGAGTGGGATTGCTGACTTGTATTTTATTTCTATTTCTAGCTTTTTTAAGAAAGTGCCATATCATTTTCCATAGTGACTGTACCATGTTACATTCCCACCAGCAATGTGTAAGAGTTCTAGTCTCCTCATAACCTCTTCAACATTTGTTATATTGTGGCTTTTGGATCAGTGCCAGCCTCTTTTGGGTGAGATGGTGTCTCATTTTAGTTTTGACTCTCATTTCTCTGATGGCTAATGATCATGAGCATTTCCTCATGTATCTGTTAGCTGCCTGAGTATCTTCCTTGGTGAAGTATCTGTTTATATCCTTTGTCCATTTTTAATTGGGTCATTTTCAAATGTTCTTACATTATCAGTGGAGTATCTGGTAAGGTTATCAGTAGCTCAGCAGTTCTGAGTTGCCTTTGTTTATATAACACAGCCCGACGGATGCTGGCTTTAAAGAAATAGCTTTTCCCCTGTTAGTTATGAAGTGTTGCAATGTCTTGTAGATTTTAGAGATTAAGACCTTTATCAGATTTGTTGTAGCTGAGTATTTTCTCTCCGTCTATAGATTCTCTTTTTACTCTTTCAGTGAAGTCATTTGATGAACATAAGTATTTTTTAGGAGCCTCCAGTTATCTGTTTTTTCTTTTGGTGTTTGTGCATTATTAGTTATGGTTCATATACTATTTATGCCATGTATTAGGTTCCTAGCATTGTCTCTATTTGTCTTCCATGAAGTTAACATTTTCGATTTTATTTTTAGGTCTTTCATCTATTTTAAGTTAGTATTTGTGTATGGTGTAAGGTATGGGTCCTGTTTCTTTTTTAAATAGATATCCAGTTATTGTAGTACCACTTGTTAAAGAGACTGTCTTTGAGCCTAGGTCAAATATCATGTGATGATGGGTAGATAGATTTATGTTTGAAGTCTTGGTTCCATTCCAGTGGCTTATATGTCTGTTGTTCTATCAGTACCAGGCTATTTTGACAACAGTGGCAGTGAAATAGGGTGTAAAATCAGGTGGTGTTAGGCCTCCCACTTTATTTTTCTTCAGCAATGCTTTACTTATCCAGGGCCTCTTATGTCTCCATATAAAGTTGGTGATTTGTTTTTCCATCTCATTAAAAAATGAATTTGGATCAGGATTGCATTTATCTGCACATAGCTTTGGATAGAATTAACATTTTCACAACAACATGGAGTCTTCCTGTCCAGAACATGGTATGTTCTTCTTCTTGTATAAAGGAAACATATATAGTCCACATATATATAGAGAGAGAGAGATATATCTACACACACACTATATATGCATATGTATATAAACTTGTGTATATATAAACTTATATATAGTATATGCATAGGCTTGGCTAAACTTACATGGATTAAAAAAATGATTAGGTACTCTTATATCTCTTGGTTTCTTGAAATATCATTTTACAGTTTACTTTGTATAGTTCTTTTACATCTGTGATTTGACTTATTCTTAAGTTGTCTCCCTGGGAGCTATTGCAAATGGTGTTGATTAGATAATTTCCTTTTTTTAAAGTTCTCTTTGCTGGTGTAGAGGAGTCCAACTGATTTTTGTGTATTTATCTTGTATCATGTTTTGCTAAAATCTGTTAGTTCTAGTAGTTTTGTTGTGGAATGTTTGGAGTTTTCTGTGTATACAATCATATCATCTGCAAATAGGAATACTTCTTCCTTACCAACTTGGAGGCCCATTATTTCTTTTTCTTGCTTTATTGCTCTTGCTAGGACCTAGAGCACAATGTTGAATAAGAGAGGTGATGAAGAGCATCCCCATACTCAAGGGGAATGCTTTCAATATCTCTCTGTTTAGAATAATGACTTTGTATAATGGCTTTTATTATGTCAAAAACTTTCCTTTCTGTTCCTGTTTTGCTGGAAGTTTTTATCAGGAATGGGTGTTGGACTTTGTCAAATGTCTTTTTTTATTGATTGATAAGATTATGTGTTTTTAATCTTTATGTGTTGGATTATGTTGATTGCATTCCTACATACCTGATATGAATCCCACTTGGTCATGATGAGTTAGTTTTTGATATGCTGTTGAATTCTATTGGCTAGAATTTTGTTCAAGATTTTCATGTCTATGTTTATGAGTGATATTGGTTTGTAACTTTATTTGTGGTATCTTTGTCTGGCTTTGCTATCAGGGTTACCCTGGCTTTATAGAATGAGTTTGGAAGTATTCTTTCCTTTTCTGTGCTTTAAAATACATTTCATAGTCTTGATGTTAACTCTTCTCTGAAGGTTTGGTAGAATTCTTCAGTGAAGCCATCTGGACCAAAGCTTTTGGAGGGTGGGCAGTGAAGGTGGGGTTGGAGGTTTATTACGTCTTTAATTTCTTCTTTCATTTTAGGTTTATTTAGTTTTTTTTTAACTTGGTTTGTGTTAGTTTAGTTGGGTAGCGTGTTTCTAGAAATACACCCGCTTTCTCCAGGTTTTCACATGTGTTGGAGTACAGCTTTTCATAGTATTCCATTAGGATCCTTTTTATTTCAGATCTGTTGTGCAGACTTCCCGTTATTCTGTTTGACTCAGTGCATCTGCGTATATCATTGAACAGATGGAGGAGTTTAAACATGTGATTCTCACTGAAAATCAGCGTAGGCTTGAAAAATATTGTAGCCATCATCAAGAAAAGTAAGGATTAGATAGATGTCATCTATTTTTGATTAAAAAACAAATAATTAGGTCCAAGGGAAATTAAAAGCAAGACTTCTTGAGTAATACAGATGGACTGGATTCAACACAGGGAATTAATTTGTGCTGAAGAACGCTTTCCTGTGTGTCACCTCACATGCAGTCTTTAACATCTCAGTGTCTCCATAGAAGGAAGGTTCTTACTGTTATCTCCAGTTAATAGATGAAAAATCTCACAATCTTCCTTTTCTGTTGTCAGAGCTACACTTGAACCTTAATCTTTTTGAAGTTTAAATCTCAGTTACTTGACTTCTCAGAACATTTGCCTTTTCCCTGCTCCATAAGGTTCAGTATGAATCTAATTGAAAAAATTCAGTCCTACGTTCTCTAAAGCTTGCAACAAGTGTTCTATTTGTGTCAAGGCAAAACTGGAATACTGAGAAGTTGAGGGCAAATTCTCTTGAATTTATTTTCTTTGTAAAGTACTACTTTTAAATTATTTCCTCCTTGATCATGTTTTCCTATAAAAGTCATTCATCTTTCACCTATGATAATACGTATGAGAGGTTTTCTTCCATTAGTGTTTCCATATGTAAGCAACAATAACTGAGTCAAGGATCATAGTGTTTACCGTAAAAAAAAATTGTACAGTGTATTAGCAAAGTGAATCTCTTCTGGACTGTGAAGTGACAAACTGTGTTCCTGGGGAAGGAAATAAGAGCTGAATGGGAATACAAAAAAAAAAGGGAGAGAGGGGTGAGGGAAGGACAGGAGTAGGAAGAAGGAAGGGAAGGAGGAAGGAAAGAGGAAGGAAAATTTTCATGTATGCCCCAAGGACCAAATACACACCCCCACGCATAGTGGTAAAGGGTTGGAAGAAGCGATTCAAATTCTTATAGTATAGATAAGATTAGTAATCAGACTGGGAGCTTTTTGTGATGAGTAGCCAATGTGTTTAAGTGCCTGGGAAGACAGTGTGCTGCATTCAGTTTCCATCAGTTTTACTGCTAATATAATTCTGCAGTTTTACAGTGTACACGCCACTGACCTTGCATTATCAGCTAGTCAATATTTGCCACTGAAAGGTCATCCTCAGTGGTGATCATTTCCTAGTGCATTAAACAAATGACTTTACACACATGCACGCCTGGACACACACGTGCTTTTAAGTGATGACCCTGTGAATTGGCAGCTTTTTGCGTAACACCTTGTGAACACTTAGTACTGTAAGCCCAGGTAGCCATTGATGTGGCCAGCCTTTAATAACCCACTTACTCTGTAGCATAGCTACTACTAAGGTGTGTTTTATTATTTCCCTACCACAAACGATTCTTTACAGAAGAATGTTAATTAGTAACTGATAAATATAAAGATTGCCAGCGACAGCCCATTAATTCCATTTACTTTAATAGGACTTAGAACTTAGCTTGCAATACAGCTGTATTCAAACTGGATTATAAATGTAATTTTTTGCATCATTAACTTCCCTGATTAATCTTAGACAGCAAATGCATAATTACCAGGAGAAGAAGCCACCCAGTACTTGCAGCAAGGAACCCAGCTTTAAAAGTTGGGTTTTTACAGCCTCATAGGTTTTTATAAGGAAACAACTGTTTTCTGTTGCTTAAAGGTCAAACCTGTGCCAGCTCTTCACTGCTTCAGAAAATTGTGTGTGTGTGTGTGTGTGTGTGTGTGTGTGTGTGTGTGTGTGTGTGTGTATGCGTGTGTGTGTTTCTGCACAGCACATACAAACACACATAGGCAACCCACTTCGCTTATCTATGGTGTTTGCTTTGTGATAAGTTCATTGCAGTGAATTTGCAGAGTAATCAGACACCATGAACAGCTGATGTATGTGGCTTTCCAGCCCTGGGCTCAGAGCCCTGTGCCAGTTCTGCCTCTTGGGGCCCTTTGAGAAAAGCTGTCTCCCACGGAGACCTTTCCGAGATGAAGTGTACAGGGAGACACTAGATCACAGCCATCTCGTTTTCGGCCTGGGTGTGTGTCTCAGGATGCGGCACGATGGGCAGAGCTAGGGTGTCCCGTCAGATGGGCGAAGGGCATTCAGATAAGAAAACTAGCACACAGACTGAAATCTGTGGCTTCCCTTCTATGCTAGCAGATGGTAAAAGGACGGGGCTAGGTACTGAAGCCAGACACAGGGGTAGCTGGAATCCAAGGCTATATGGAATGTGGGCTTTGAATGGGACTAATTATGAGCTTGTTAGTGTAAAATGGCACTTCATTAGCATACAGCTTCCTGCTGAGGAGATACAAGTCCCACCTCAATCACATGCCTATTCACCCAACAGAATCATTAATAGGGGGCGGAGGAGGTGGGAGGCCGCAGGGGAGAAGGTTTTAAAAATTGACACAAAGAGACTCTTCTATGAAGAGTTATGATGATTGATTTGAATAGCAATTTGAATTTTAGCCCCTCTGTTTAGAACAGGGAAACCCTGGTGGTGTAGTGGTTAAGTGCTGTGGCTGCTAATCAAAAGGTCACAAGTTCAGATCCACCAGGTGCTTCTTGGAAACTGGATGGGCAGTCCTACTGTGTGTCCTCTATGGTCACTATGAGTCGCAGTCAACTTGATGGCAGTGGGTTTGGGATTTCGGGCTTGCTTTCAACATATAAGGTGGGAAACCAGTGCTGAGATCCTTTTCTGGCCTCTCTTTAAAAATACAAAGTCATCAGAGATCTCTGCTCTTGTTTTCAAATATGCACTGCTCTGTGCTGTATTTCTGATGCCCACTTCACTGCTTTCTAAAACAGCTTACCCTAAAGTTGTAGTATAAGCAGGTGCTTTTCTAGTAGACCGATGGACTCTCGCAGTGTTAATTCCACCAGATTTTCAGTCAAGTTACCCATACTTTTGTGTTATGTATGTTAGTACTGTATGCTGAAGAGAGACGGTGGATTGGTACCCAGAATTGGGTACTATGACCCCTGATTCTCTCTCAGGCACATATAGACAAATTATATATCCATGAGAGTTCTGGTGATTTCTTTATCTGATGTGGTATTCCCTGAATCACCTTTGCAATTAGGCCTAAAATCCAGTGGGGTCCTCTCCATTTCTTGCTGATGCCCTACTCTTTCTGTAGGATATGGCTGGAAACATGGGAGCTGCTTTAAAGTTCATTAGCCATACACAGTTGTTCTTTGAAAGGCATTTTTAGTGCAATGGAGTCTACTAACCAACATTGTTAGTTTTAATCACAGCACCAAGAGGAGTTTTTTTATCATGTTGTTAGGCAGGAGTGTGAATTTAAAAAGTAAATGACTACAGGCTTAACGGGTTAAATCTAGATATGCATATACTTTTATACATATATGGAAACTCTGGTTGCCTAGTGATTAGTGCTATATCTGCTAACCAGAAGTTTGGCAGTCTGAATCTGCCCAGTGCTCCCTGGAAACTCTATGCAGTGGTTTCATTCCATCCTGTAGGGTCCTATGAGTCAGAATCAACTCAAGAGCAGTGGGTTTGGTTTGGTTTTGTACATATATACTCATGGACTCATAAACCTTGAGGTCAGAGAATGATAAATTTTATGTGTCTAGGCTATATTGCTCTTTTGTTCTTTTACTGATGAGTTGTTTCCTTCTTTAAAGAATTCCATCTTTGCCTGTGTTCCTAATTTCCATTTAAAGGGTCTAAAACATACTGACTTCTGCAAAATTACATTTTATTGTAGTTGGTAGGTGCTGTTGAGTTGCTTCTGACTCCTAGTGGCCCTGTGTACAACTGAACAAAATACTACCTGGACCTGTGCCATTCCGGAACCCCTCCCTGCAGCCACTGTATAAATCTCTCTCCATGTCTCTTTCGCTGACCCCCTATTTTACCAAGCCTGATGTCCTTCTGCAGGAGTGTGTTCAAAAGTATGTGAGAGAAAATCTTGCCATCCTTACTTCTAAGGCACATTTTGGTTGTACTTCTGTCAAGACAGATGTGTCCATTTTTCTGGCAGTTCATGATACGTATTCAGTATTCTTCACCAGCACTGTAATTCAAATACATCACTTCTCTTTAGGCCTTCCTTCTTTACTGTCTAGCGTTTGCACGAATATGAGATGACTGAAAATACCATGGTTTGACTCAGGGACACTTGAGTCTTCAAAGTGACATTTTTCCTTTCTGACACTCTAAAGTGGTCTTTTGCAGCAGATTTGCCCAGTGCGCATGTCATTTGATTTCTCAACTGCTGCTTCAGTAGGTGTTGATTGTGAATCCAAGTAAAATGAAATCCTTGACAACTTCAGTCTTTTCTCTGTTTATCATGATGTTGCTTGTTGGTCTATTTGTGAGAATTTTTGTTTTCTTGATTTTGAGGTGTGATCCATACTGAAGGCTGTGGTCTCTGATTTTCATTAGTAAGTGCATCAGGTCCCGTTTGCTCTATTCAAACTCATTTTGTAGTTAAAAGACTATATTTACTGAACATTTACCATGTGATTGAGACATGAATGAGGAAAGCCAGCCTAACCACAACTTGGAACATTCCAGAGTGATAAGCAACTGATTTTATCACCCACACCTGGGGACAAATTCCTTAAATTATCCCTAAAGTTGTTTTTCAAAGAATCCAGTTTAGACCCAATTCAGAGACATATGCGGATGAGGCAGAAATCCAAAAAACCAAACCTACTACCACTAAGTCAATTTGAACTCAGGGCTATCCTCTAGAACAGATTGGAACTAGCCTGCGGTTTTCAAGGAACACCTGATGGATTTGAACTGCTGGCCTTTTGGTTAGCAGATGTAGCACTTAACCACTACACTGCCAGAGTTTCAGATGAGACAGAGGTGACTACTCTGTGTCCTTCCAGGGGCATGGGGGTCACTAGAGAGCTATCGTCAGGACTGGGGAATTGAACCAAGGGAACAAGAGGTAAATGCAGAACACCACATAATATGTCTTGCTACCAGTCACGGAAGCCCTGTGGTAGGAACTACCTTGAAGCCTTCCTGCATGTTAGCCTGAGGGACAAAGAGATGCCCACCATCCAAACAAGAAAATTCCTCAGATTTCTCATTGCTGATTTGTTGTACCCAGCTGTACTTTGGGCTTAGGTGGGCTATAAAAACCTGCAACGTGCTCAGCAGCACAGGTTACAGGAGTGTTGTATGCTCTGCTGTTGTCCTATTTTGAAGTACTTTCCTTTTCTAGTGAAGAATCCCTTTGTGGGCCAGCCACATTTCTCTGGGTCAGTCTTTCTCATCAGTCTGAAAAGGACCCTTTGACAGTCTTTAGAGACCCCCAGTTAACAGATCACTGGCGTTTAAAAGTGATTCAGACTGTACTCTCTGACTCACAGAACTCATTCTGAATAGGTATCACCAAGTATAAACTAAACATTATAATGTACTGTCATAATGCAGTACACTGGTAATGAAAGAGAAGTGACTAACTGTGTTTGGGTGAAGGTGGGGGAGGATTCACAAAGGGGAAGATGCTTGGCCTTTGCATCATAGTAAGAGTAGGAGTTAGGTTGTTGTACTTGGAAGAGAAGCACATTTTAAGCAGAAGAAACAGAATGTGCCAGAATTCAAGGAAATGTAACAGTGACTCAGATTTAGTGAACCACAGGTATCTTATTAAGCCTTACATGTAGAGTTTTAAGGAGTGGTGGCACAGAAGTAAATGAATTAGGAGAGGAAAATAAGCCATGATCACAGAGGTTCTTACACTTTGTAGCTTGTCTTCCAGGTCAGAGGCTGGCAAATTACAGCTGGCAGGCCAAATTCAGTTTGTAACCCGTTTTTGTCAAGTATGCTCACTTGGAGTGAAGAATGTGTTTTACATTCTTAGAGCGTATGAGCTACCTGTATTGTGGGAACATCAGAAGTCATCTAACGTCCAGGCGAGAGGTGAGAATCAACACCAGCTCAAATCTAGTTCCTATGTGGCAGAAGTCAGATGTTCCTCCGCTCTTCAAGTCTTTACCAATTCTGAAACCAGCCATCCTTTCCATGGCATTCTCTGCTTCGCTATTACATTTGATGATCCACTGCAATGGCCATGCAGTACTTGCAGACCGTGGTCACAGTTGTGGAGTTTATCAGAGAAGTAGGATGCTCTACCTCAGACTCAGGATCAACTTGGAGCTAAGAGGATACAACTCAGGAGACGGGACACAGCTTGTCCATCAGGACAGCTTCCAACCAAGCCAGCTGTCAGCTCCTTCTGGACCATGTCTGCTGGAAGGCCCTTGGCTCCTGTGTCTCCTGTTGGCCACTCTTCTGGTCAGGCCTCTGCCTCTCAGGTCTTTGTCCTGCTTGAGAAAATGTTACAGATTTCTATCTGTCTGAACAAGTAATTGGAGGCACCCTACTCCACCAGCAAGCCTCTTGCCTGAAGGTGATCAGCTCTTTGTCTCCATGGGTCAGCAAGGCCCACTGCTGGCTTCCTTGTTCCCACTGTCTGGTACTGCTGCCCACCTTTGATGCACCATCTCTTGTGGTCTCTTTCTGTCTGCAGCATTACAGCTCTCTGTCTTATGAGTGTAGGAAGTTCTCAGGGCAGAGACCCCAGGTCCAAAGATGCGCTCTGCTCCAAGTTCTTCTTGATGATAATGAGGTTACCACATCAAACTCTGTGGCACTGGCTCTTTTGAGCCTAGCAGAATGGCAAAACTGACCCATCCCTTAGGTAGGCCACAGCCACCTTGTTTTCACGGCAATTGACCAATCTTTGCAGGTGTTTTACAAACCTTATTTGCATAGTAGACTAACTAATTCCTTTGCAAAATTGTGGCCTAGCACATCATCTTAGCAGAACTACAGACACCGAGTTAGAAAGGCCATATATAAAGAAAACCACATGGCCCTGAAAAACCTAAAAACAAAAGCAGAAAGATACATGCTAGGGAATGTATGTGACTCATAGAGTCTATCATATTTGTTCTTACTATCCAACTCAACGGCACTTGGCTTTTGGCATCTGGCCCTTTATAGAAAAGTTTGTTGGTCCTGCTATAAGCAATGGGGAGACACTGAAGTATGCATATCAGTGGAGACACAATTGTAATAGCTTATTAAATAAATAATGGTAACCTAAGGTAGAGAAATAGCAAAATAATGTGAAATCAACCCCACAGCAATGGTTTTCTTTTTCTGTTTGTGTTTTTGTTTTGAGCTAAGGAAATTTTAGTGGAAATGATTGACTGCCAGATTAAATACTCTTTTGTGAGATGTGTCTACACAGTTTATTTTATGTATATGAGCATTTTCTTAAAATACTCTCAAGCTAGGACAAGCTCTGGCTGTCTTGGTGTCATTTTCCTTGCAGTTTATGTTTTCAGATGTACATAATCTAAAGTATCTAAATTATTGTCCCGACATGTAAGCAAAATACATGAAAAATGAGTTTGATGCATTGTCAAATGGGGGGGAAGGCAAAAATTTCTATTTATTATGTAAAGGAAACCTTAACTGAAATACCCCATGATATCAGAGTCAGAGAGTTCTCCGATGAACACGGGCAGAGGAGAAGCCACTCTGAGGTTAAGGAAAAGACAGATAGACAACAGTTTGGGATCAGGGGACTAACAGTCATCCCAGCCGAGAGCCCACAATCAAGTTTTATTGAAGTATTTATACCATCCACCAATAACAGTTAGTATCCTAGAGTACTAATAGTAGCTGCATTACTGGTGAAAAAGACCTAACTTCCGCAAATTATTACATTATAAAACTGAAAAAAAAAATGAAACCCATTGCTGTTGAGTCAATTCCGAACTCACAGTGACCCTTATGACTCTCTAGGACAGAATGGAACTGCTCCATAGGATTTCCAAGGAGCTGACAGTGGATTCGAACTGCTGACACTTTGGTTACCAGGCAAGCTCTTAACCACTGTGCTGCCAGGGATCGTATTGTATCATAGGACTGATTCATGACTCATATAGAGTTTAGCACTGTTTTAGGGCTTCTGGGGTTTTTTAATTTGAAACTAAGTTAATAAAAACTGAAATTAAAAAAAAAAAAACAATTAGTATCCTAGAAACCAAGGAGTTGGGCATATCCAGTTACCTGGCTGGTTGCTAGAGTGGGAACGGTTTTCTGGTACCCATTGTGTTGTCATGGTTTTCCGCGTTCCCACATGCCCTATTTCATTAACTGGATGTGTTCCCGTGTAACTCCTTTGTTACTGGACACAATGGTAAAGTCAAGGTAATTGATTATTGTGCTCTTAGTACAAAAGGTTATACAAAGTTGAAGTAACAGTATAGCAGCCAAGATGGCTGCAGTCATGTCAAGAGAGTTAAAATATTTTCCCACATCATGAGAATATATTTTAAAAAACGAAAAAGGAAATACACCCAAGAACTAACTGTGAATTTTTAGAAGCTACCTACCTTTCTTTTATAGTGAAAATCTTGCAGAATTAGTCTGCACAGTGTAGTAACGATTAAATAGGCATGAGAGCTAAGGTAAAGAGGCTACTTAAGACGGCTCTCAACTTGCATGACTAAGCTGAAAGTAGTATTGTTAGTCTAGGATATGGAATACAAGAGGGGAAATGCATGTTTGTGAAATATAATAAATTTAATTTTGCATGTGTGAACTTTGAAGTGAGACTGAGATGTCTAGAGCGGAGGTATGGTATTCAGTAAGCAGTGACACAGTGTCGGGTTCAACAGCCATGTGAGCTGCAGAGAGAGATGTGGGATGAGTCAGCATGTAACTGTCATGGATAGTGCCTACTTGGAGGAGATCAAAGAGCGTGTGCAGAGTGGGAAGAGGAATAGGAACAGAAGTCAAGTGGACAACTTGAGTGGCTTTGTGAAAAAGGTAAATTCCTTCACTCCTATCCAAAAAACTCACTCACTCCTATAGGCCTTCTAATTGAGCAATCCAGACGAGCCTAGAAATCTCTAGAATACAAGAGGATGTACATAGGTTATATGTAAATATATGCCATTTTACATAGGGAACTTGAGCATCCCCGGGTTTTGAGTTTAGAGGGGGTCCTGGAACCAACACCCCGTAGATAACTGTACTCCTCTTTAGGTGTAAGAGTTAGTCTCCTGTTTAAGGGCTCTCTGCCCCCTATAAAATCAGTGTTCTGTTAAATGGGGAGCGTAGAAGATAGTTGGACTACACATAACTGCTTCAGGAGAGCTGAAAAAAATATGAAAATAATGAAATTTACAGTGATCATTTATGATATGTTAGTTTCTTAAGGCTGCTGGGACAAATTACTGCAAATTTTGTGGCTTAAATCTACAGAAATTTATTCTTTCCCAGTTTTGGAGATTAGCTTGGCAGGTCTGGTCTCTTCTAGAGGAATTCTGGTGGAATGTGTCTCTTCTCATGTCTGGTGGCCGTGGGTAATCCTTGGTGGTCTTCGGCTTCTTGCCACATCACGCCAATTTCTGCATCTGTTTTGACATCACTTTCTACACTGTGTGTCCATGTGTGAAGTCTCCCTTTGCTTCTATCTTAAAAGACACTTTGTAGTGACATTTGGGGCCCATCTGGGTAAACGTGAGTCATATCCGCCACTCAAAAGTTGTAATTACATTGCAGGTTCTTGTGCATTAACCTTTACTCTCTTAACATGTAAGGTAATAGTCACAGTCTCTGAAGATTAAAACATAGACATCTTTGGGGGCCACCATTCTACCAAGTATATACCAAAAAAAAATCAAAGCCCCTGGCAGGTGAATGCTTTACCACTGTGCCAGCCAAGCCTCCAACCAACTCTATACAAGGAAAAAGCATGGTGGCTCCGAGTCTAGACCTCCAGTCATGAAGAGAGATGAGTCATTAATTCAAAGCTAAGATCCCACAAATGAAGAACGAGTAGGGACTCTAGCGATCTATGAGGCGCAGAAAATTTGTAAGCAGCTTTTCTGGGTGCATACATCTTAAGGGTGGACAGGGCAAAGAAGGCCAGTTGCCTGGTTTGGACACAGAGTTCTTTCTCTTCCATCATGTCATTTGTCTGTCTTACCAAGAGCCCTAAAGCTAAGTGTTTAGTAAAAGAGACTGATAAAAATCATAGAAGATCTGTGCTGGAAAGGACTTTACCAGTATAATGAGGCAGGTCAGAGCCTTTGCTCCTGGGTAGAATTTCTGCCCTACGACCCACTGTTTTCACCTTGGCAAGAGTCTTAATTTCATCATACATCGGGTTTCTTCATCTGTAGAGCAGAAGTTACAGAAAACTACTTTTCTTTTAGAGCAGTTCTAAAGCTGAAGTGAGATATGTAAAGCCCTGGGCAGTGTCCACAGGAACACTCCGTTACCCTTTGGGGTTCTTGTTAGCCATCGTTGAGTCAACTCTGACTCATGGTGACCTGTGTACAGCAGAAAGGGATGGTCCCTGGTCCTTCATCATCCCTCTCATCACCAGCATGCATGACTCCACAGCTGTCGCTATGGTGCCAGTCTGTCTTACTGAAGATCTATGACCACCCTCACTGGCCCTCTGTCTCACCAAACATGATGTCCTTTTCTACTTATGGGTCCCTCTTTAATGACATGGCCGAAGAAGGGAAGTCAAGTAATGTTCTGTTGTAATTCATGGGATTTTCATTGGCTAGTTTTTGAAGGTGTATGCCAGGCTCATGGTCACAGTCTGGAAGCTCTGCTCACAGCTGTCTATCATGAGTGACCCTGCTGATATCTGAAATATTGATGCTTTCACATCCAGGCAGCATTCAAACCAGCACATTAGTATAAACTGACAAGTGGTCGATCAGCATCACTAGCTAGCGTCCAAGGAGTCCGTGACTGGCTCAGATGGTGTAAGTGCTCAACTACTACCCCAGAGGTTGATGGTTTAAGTTCACCCAGAGGAGGTACAGAAGACAGGCCCCGTGGTCTGTTCTGAATGGCCGCAGCCTTGAAACCCTATAAAACCAACCAACTAACCAACCAACCCATTGTCATCTAGCCAGTTCTGACCCATGGCAACCCTACAGGGTAAGAGTAGAACTGCCCCATAGAGTTTCAAAGGAGCACATGGTGGATTTAAACTTCCAACCTTTTGGTTAGCAGCTGTAGTGCGTTTACCCACTAGACCACCAGGGTTTCCTGAAAACCCTGTAGGGCAGTTCTTTCCTGATACATGGGGTCATCATGAGTTGGAATCAACTTGGTGGCAACTAAAAATGCCAACAGGCAGCATCGAAGCCAAATTCCTCACTTTACAGATGCATCTAGGAAGTCCCGAGAAGTGTAATTTGCTCAAGACAACACAGCTCTTCAGTAACAGCTAGGACTCAAATGCAGCTGTGTGGGAACCACTCCAGTTCGTTGAACCCAGCACCCTATTAAACCCTGAATTTTTACTGGGGGCACTTTTCATTTGAAGATTCTGTGTTGTTGATCTGAATGCATGAGAGTCAAGATACCTTGGTTTCAATTTTATAAAAAAATAGGCATAGAAATGAAATTGTGATATCCTTAGTGGCAAGAGAAGATAGAATTCTCTATTATTCAACACATTAAGGCTTGTAAATGTAGAAATTATTATTGATGGGACTGGTTTCAAGGACAGAGCAGAGGTTGCCAGAACTGGAGCCCTTGCAGGAAAGAAAAAAGTCATTAGACCCACATTTGATGGTATGTGGCTGGGGCAAAATCAATGTGTTTTTGTGATTTAGTCAGATGTGGTACCTTCTTTTTCGAGGCTTTTCAGAGATAATCAGGCAAGAGAAAATTATAATTTGGATATTTGATATAATAATGTACTATATTGCAGGCTCAAAATTCACAATAATGTACACATTTATTTTTATAACACACTGAAGTACCAGCTTCAAACTGGCTTGTGTTAGTATTTGTCGTATTTATAAAAATAAAAATAAGCAGATATTACAAGAAGCACTTTATACTATGTATTTAGAGAGTAGACAATACAAACTGTAGGTACCGAGTGAGCCTTACGTGTATGTTCTCCAGTGCTGTTCACTGTTGTTTAGAGAAACGTTAGCAACCCACTTTCTATGTACAATACTACCCACTGCCCTCCTGTTGAATCTGACTCACAGTGACCCTACAGGTCAGAGTAGAACTGCCTCATAAAGTTTCCAAGGAGACCTTAGGGGATTTGAATTGTAGACCTTTTGGGTTTGCAGATGTAAGACTTAACCACTATGCCACCAGGGTTTCCTCTAAGTGCGATAAGCAAGAATCAATTATCAGGAAAACACGGTTTGCTTTTTAATTTATTTTGCTGTAAACCTAGTTAGAGTTAAAGACTAGAGAAACATTTGGGGTTGCAAGACTAAACATGCTATTTTTCAGAGGCATTTGAGGAAGGAAAGTGTGCTTTGCTTTGGCTAGTTAGTTAGCATAATAGTAGGTCTCCTTGCCTCCTTCAAAAATTGTGCTGCAAGGAAATTGATTTCCTGATGGAAGGTACTGAAGGGTATCTTTAACATCAGTGGAGAAGCATCTAATTTAGCTTTATCAGTGAGTCAGGTGTCTGTAGATTTCCAGCAGTGGAGAAGAATTAAGCCATTTGTTTTCCCTTGTTTCTGTTACCTGGATTCCCTTGAAAGAAAATAGTGTGAAATGTGGCCACCCCAGATTGTCCCACCACCCAGATTCTCAAATACTGCGTATAAGAACACCCATTCAGTTGACCGGCATTTTCAGCATACTCTTTGCCCACCTTATAAGTTGGAATTGATGGCAGTGGGTTGGTTTGGGTATTGGATTCATACTTTCCTCCTTTTTTTTTTTCCCTTAAGTATTTCATCTACTAATCTTAAGGGGAGAATTGTATAGCTGTCTTTTTTTTTTTTTTTTTTTTTTTTATTCTAACAGATTGCAGTTTATTTAAATAAAGCAAACTTGATGCCTGATTAAAATTTTTTTCCTATTTCCCATGCATGAATTCTGTTCCTTAATTTTTCTATTCATTAATTCTGGTTAACCTTTCAGAAAGTTGTCTGTAGACAAACCCAAAAAACCCAATGCCATCTGTAGATAAAATGGCTCACAATTCCTGAAGCTGTGTACAGATGAGCTTATTATGCTGTCTCCACTTTCATTGAGTAGGCTTTTCAAATTGATCCTGTTTTTTTAACCACTCTTCCAACACACACATGCACACACACACACTCCGTTCTGTATACACTTATTCTCTAGTGATTATAGCAGAGGCTTTGTAAGATGAGTTGACCACCTGAAGCCATAACAGTCAAAACGTTTTTGTTAAACAGACAATGAAAGTTAAACAAACGAGTAATAGCAACAACAAAACTCTTGTGTTTTGAAGGTGAAAAACACTGAGCAGAGGACATAGCTAGGGCTCAGTCTGGAAGAGTATTAGGTGACTATACCAAACCAAACCCACTACTGTTGAGTGGATTCCAACTCATTAGTGACCCTGCAGACAGAGTAGAGCTGCCCCTTGGTTTCTGAGGAGCGCCTAGTGGATTTGAACGGCTGACCTTCTTTTTAGCAGCTGTAGCACTTAACCACTATGCCTCCGGGGCTTCCTAGTAGATGACCGTGTTGGAAAATAAGAAGCAGATGGTTAAAGGAAGGTGCCTGGTGGCGCAGTGGTTAAGGACTCCACTGCTAACCAAAAAGTCAATGGTTTGAACCGACCTGTTGCTCTGAGAGAGAAAGATGTGACAATTCTGCTTTCTTAAAGATGACAGCCTTAGATACCCTGTGGGGCAGCTCTATTCTGTCCTACAGTGTTGCTATGAGTCAGAATTGATTCAACGGCAATGGGTTTTTAGAATTAAGTGAGGCAACATGAGATCCGGAGAGCTGCTATGGTAGACTTGGTGCTCGTTACCTGTCAATAGGAAGCCTACCAGGTTGAACAGGGTGCCGTGACAGGGCCACCTAGCTGTCCTCCAGCAGCCTATGTTCTGCTATCCATTTGTGTGAGTTTTGCTTAGAGGTAGTTACATAAGGGACTGTATTCCCCAAATTTCCTTGTAAGTAGCTAGTTATCTAAGTTCTGGCCTTTTAGCTATAGGAACGTGACTAGGAGTGATAATCCTGCTCTTTCAGGCCGTGTTCCTTCATATTCCTTTACACTTTTGTTGACTGGAATTAGGGGAACCCACCAGTGACCTTGGAAGCCAGATGTTAAAGGTGGTGGAACATTGGTCATCCCAGGACCAATGGACAAGACATTCACTTCCGACCTGCTCACTTACCCGGTTATGACCTTGTGGACAACAAATAAACCTTCCTTGTATTTGAGACATTCTTGTACTTGGGGTGCAATTCTTTTAAAGGTTTACGTATCCTGTGGTGGCAGAGTGGTTAAGTGCTATGTCTGCTAACAAAAAGGTCTACAGTTCAAAGCCACCAGATGCTTCTTGGAAATTCTATGGGGCAGTTCTGCTCTGTCCTATAGCATTACTATGAGTTGGAATCAACTTAATGGTGGTGGGTTTGGTTTTTTGGCTTATCTAACCTTAACGTATAGGGGCCAGGCTTGATTGCTGAAATTGATGTGGACATAATATGCTTGGAAACTGCCAGAGACAAAGTGTTTCATCAGTTCCCTTACAAAGCACTTTTTCTACAATTCATTCACATGCTTAGTTCCAGTTGTTGAGCCCAGTATTCTCACTTTGTCCTCATCTGGCAATATAAGTGGGGTTTTTTTTTTGTTTTTAGAGCTATTTGGTGCACAAAGAAACAGATTTCTGTCTTGGCAGCCCTGGAAAGGTCACTAAGAGTCTCCTTGACCAAACTTCATGTGGTTTGGCAACCTCTTGACTATTGTTGGTAATGAACAGAGGAGGATTTACTGTGAAACTAATCAGATGTCAGCTTCAGGGCCCCTCGAATGTCTGAGTGGCTTCCCAGACCCTAGAAACACTCTCTTGGTAGGTTTACATTCTCATGTATTTTTGTCTGCAAAAGACAAAATTGCTAATATTTACCATTTTAACATAAATAGTTGAAACTGCTGTTTCCTTATTCTGTGACCTCTTCTGTCCCTCCCTGTGTGTTGGATGGCCCTGGAATAGCCACTGCTATTTTTAGGATCCAGCTATGGGGAAGTTGGATTGGGAATACATTCAGTTTAATGGAATGTAATTTATTGTGGTTTATGAGTCCTTATTTGTAGAGGCCCTGGGGGCATAGTGGTTAAATGCGACAGCTGCCAACCAAGAGGTTGGCAGTTCAGATCCACCAGGCACTCCTTGGCAACTCGATGGATCAGTTCTTCTCTCTAGCATCACTATGAGTTGGAATCGACTTGACAGCAGTGAGTTTGGGTTTTGCGGAATTAAGGTGATGCTACCCATCCTGATTAAAAAATGACTTCCAGCAGTGCTCTTTGCACTCAGTTGCTAATTTAGCTTGCAACACAGCAGCAAGGCTCAGGGTCAGAGGTTGGATCTCAATAAGAACCTATTTTAAAGAGACTGAATGGCAAGACTGTGTCCTATAAACTTTGGACATGTTGCCGGGAGGGATCAGTCCTTGGAGAAGGCCATTATGCTTGGTAGAGTGGAAGGTCAGTGAAAAAGAGGAAGACTCTGAACGAGATGGACTGACCCAGTGGCTGCAATGACGGACTCAAGCATAGAGATGATTGGGAGCATGGCCCAGGACCAGGCAGTGTTTCGTTCCATTGTGCATAGGGTCGCTGTGAGCTGGACCTGACTCCACCGCACCTAACACCAACAACAGCACTGAAGCTGTGTGTTCAGGAGAGGAAAAGCAAGGTTTAAAATGCATAGAGTCAGAAACTACTCTGTGGAAAATACTTTTAAATCTTGAAATATAAAAGAAACTCAAGAAATACCCCAAATTTGACAACTCCCTCAAATCAAATTCATTTCCACCAAGTCATTTCTGACTCATATGCCAAATTCACACTATATTGGCAATGACGAGTTTTGAAGTTGAAGGAAAACTGTTCTAAAACTTCTTTCAAGAAAAAATCAGTTTAGTACACTATAGCACACTGACTTTATTCTTTTACTGTCTCTCAAAAGAACATTGTAGGACAAAGTCATTGTCATGTAAATGTGTAGTCAAAGAGTATACAGCCAAAAGATACAGAGGAAAAAGTGGTATCTTGGTGTGTTCATGAGAACAAACGCTGGTCCCCCACACCCCTGCCTGGATTTTATGTTTCTGGTATTAGTCGTTGTTGTCTTGTTTTTTTTTTTCCTGTAATATTGGAAGGTTGTTGTAATTTTCATCATTATCAGTCAATATTCTCTTCCCAAGCTATTGTTTCATTGGAAAGTGTGTCTTCTTTTACTTTAAAACACTCACTGGAATTGTTTAAACTTCATTTTCATTTTGGACCTCAAGTAACCTGGGTCTGCCTTAGTCATAAGCCTTTGCTTGAACTCATGTAGCGGCAAGACCCTCCTACCCCCAACCCAGGCCTTTCATTTCATAAAAATGTTTCAGCAGTTCTTCTTTGTTCTTATTTTGTTGTGTTGAAATCAGTTTCTACCAATAGTCCTGGGTCTGCCAGGGACATGGAGAGACAGTTGTCTTCCTCATCCATGTAGTCACAAATGCATACTGATGTTATAGGGAAGCAGACATACGATGTTTAGTATGTTTCTGACTCATGGCGCCATGAGTCGGATCTGACTCGACGGCACTTGGCTTGGCTGAGTATGTTTCTGAGATCATTGTTATTTAAAGCCATTATGTTTTTAAAAGATAGTGAGAGGATGGATATGTTTCTGTAAGTAAGTTGCCTGCATCTCTTGGTGGCTCATGAAATTTTATCGCCATGTTCTGAAATTAGTCCACTTTTAGTTTTATCCTGGTAATGTATTGGTTAAGTGTTACGCCCGCTAAGCAGAAGGGTGGCAGTTCAAATCCACCAGGCCCTCTTTGGAAACTCTGTAGGATAGTTCTACTCTGACCTGTGGGGTTACTATGAGTAAGAATCAACTCGAAGGTAGTAGCTTTCTTGGGTTTATAATAATTAGAAGTCAGATTTATTTAACTTAGTTCTTTCTTTGACGTATTTTACATTTTATTTGGAATTGCGAAAGCTTCAAAATGTTATCTATTTTTAGTTCAGAGTGTGTTCCCAAGTACTCTGATAAAATATCGTGTCGCATGAAGATGTTTGTTTTTCTTTTTTACTACTATTAAAAACTGATAGGTCTAAGACTGGACCTGTTTCCCACGACTGCCAATTCCTGGCATTTATAGCACTTTATTTTTTTTTCAGACAGTCTCATTTATTTGATCCAAGTAACTGCTTTGTGAAAAAGGATTCAACAGCAGGAAAGACCACCATTTTTGCAGAGGCAACACCGAGATTTAGTCTGCAGAATCTAAGTCAGGTGACACACAGGTATTCAGCAGTGTCACTAGGTATGGGATAAATTTCTTTTGTGTCCCGAGTCAGTGACTTGTCTTTCAAAATTCTGAGACCTGATTTGATTTCTTACTGCTTGTATGCATTTTCCACAGAGATATCATAAAAGCTCAGTTACTCCTTGGTGATTTGATAACTGAACAAATAAATATGTTCCATCATGACTTAATATTGATTGATTCCAATTTATAGTGAATCCTAGGACAGAGCAGAACTGCCCCATAGGGTTTCCAAGGAGCCCCTTGTAGGTTCAAACTGCCAGCCTTTTTGTTTGCAGCCATAGCTCTTAATTCCTGTGCCACTAACACTCTGTAGGCAAATTTAAGTATGTACAAAGACTGCCAATTAAGTTCACAAACTCATCCTAGAAAAAGTGCTACATACCTCATTGCTGAATATCACTACATTCACCTTTGAAGTACTCTTCTTGGGAAGCTATGCACTGACATCAGTGCCTAGTCTGCCCTTCAAAGCAATTTGGGAACTTTGTTTCTGGAATGGCCATCAGAGCTGTCGTCATGTTACCTTGATGTCCTGAATGGCATCAAAATGTCTTCTGTTCAATATTTCTGTTATCATCATTAGGGTAAAGAAAAAAATCACTGGGGGCCAGCTCAGGTGACTGAGCGTGTTCCAATACAGTTATTTGTTTACTGGCTAAAAACTCCCTCACAGACAGCTATACACTTAAGTTGGCAAACTTGCCACCATGCCACCATGGGCAATGGCCTTTCCAGAAAGAGTTTCAAAATTGCTTGGAAGGGTGGACTAGGCATTGGCATCAGTGCATAGATTTCCAAGGGAAGTAGTTCAAAGGTGACTGCAGTGATATCCATCGACGAGGTGTGTAGCACTTAGCACAATTAAGTTCATGGACTTAATTTGTCAGACCTCAAAAATATTTTCTGTATTTGTCCAATTTAAAGCCATCTTAAGTTTCTATTCTGCTTTGAACAAATTATATGACCCCCTTAGTTTTGATTACTTATTCTGAAGGTAGAGTTAATAGCATTACCTCACAGTGCTTCCTGAAGGTTAAATAGAACAACATCTGTGAATTGCCTAGAATAGGTAGCTTTTGTTGACACACAACGGATGTTAGCCTCTTTCGCTTGTCTATCCATTTTGACAAAAAACTGCACTCCAAGGCTAGCCATCATAGAAAGACTGTGAGCCATGACAAGCAAAAGTATCTGGGTGAATTTGTGCAGACAAATCCTTCTAATCAAAGTGCTGAGGTGTCACATCCTAGTAACAGCAAAGCGTCATGCCACCTCTGGGAAACTGTATCTTCCTCTGTCAGTCAAGACTGAAGTGGGTGTCAGTGTTACAAAAAATGTGAATAATGAAAGGTCTTGATGATCTAGGTATATGGAATTGTAGAAACTTTTAATAAAAGTTATACCTAATTATTTGCACAAAACACATTTAGTAAAATTTTAACATCTTTAGTCCATATTATAAGACACAGGGCAGTGTTATTATATTAAACATAGTATATTAAATATAGAGATATATAGTATATATTAAATATGTAATATATTAAAATATAGTACTTTCAGAATATTTTTCATATGCATTATGTGATTTAGCCATCCTAAAATCCCAGAAGTATAATTATTCATTATTTCTGCTTTAGAGAAGGAGAAAGGATGTGAAGATCAGAGAGGTGAAGACTTTTGTCCCTGCTCACACAAGTTTTAAATATCAGGTCCAAGGTTAGTACTAAACTTGCCATACACTACATGTAATATTTTTGTCCATAAGTTGTTGTTGTTAGGTGCCATCAAATCGGTTCCAACTCATAGTGACCCTATAACAGAATGAGACACTGTGGGGTCTTGCGACATGTCCACAGTCATTTTTACGCTTAAGCCCATCGTTGCAGCCCTTGTATCAATCCATCTCGTCAAAGGTCTTCCACTTTTCCGCTGCCCTCCAGGCTACCAAGCATGATGTCCTTCTCCAGGGACTGATCCTTCCTGATACGTCCAAAGTTTGTGAGATACACTCTCAACATCTTTGCTCCCAAGGAGCACTCGGGTTGTACTTCTTACAGAACAGATCTGTTTGTTCCTGTGGCGGTCCATGCTACACTCGATGTTCTCCAGCAGCACAGTTCGAAGGCATCAATTCTTCTGTCTTCCTTATTCATTGTCTAGCTTTCATGAGGATCTGATGCAATTGAAAATACCATGGCTTGAGTCAGGCACACCTTAGTCTTCAAGGTAACGTCTTTACTTTTCAGGACTGTGAAGAGGTCCTGTGCAGCCTACTTTCCCAATGCAATGTGTCATTCGATTTCTTGACTACTGCTTCCATGGGCATTGATTGCGGAACCAAGTACAGTAAAATCCTTGACAACTTCAATCCTTTCTCCATTTGTGGCATAGTGGACACAGACTGCTTGGATTTGAATGCTAGCTATCTGTAGCTAGCTGTGTGGTTTCAGCAATTTATTTCATTTCTCTGTGCATCAGCATACATACTGTAAAACAGCAATGATAATAGTATTTTTGTGGTGCACAGACTCTAGGGTAACTCCTGTGGTCCCCACCTCCTAGTACCCATGCCAGTGCCAGTGCCACCACCATCTAGTTGAATCTGACTCACAGTGACCCTATAGGGCACAGTAGAACTTCCTCATAGAGTTTCCAAAGAGTCTTTGGCAAATTTGAACTGCTAACCCTTTAGTCAGCAGATGAAGCAGTTAATCACTGTGCCACCACAGTTTTCCTGGTATTCATGCCCTTCTGTAATTCTCTTCCCTTGAGAATGGGTAAAACCTGAGAGTTACTTCTAACTAACAGAATATGACCAAGGTGGTGGAACATACATGCATGATTACATGTGTGTAATTGTATATAATTGCATAGCACCAGTCATGTGAGTAGACCGTTTCTCTTGTTGGCTTTAAAAGTTCAGTTGCCACATTGTGGGTTGATTATGGTGAAGGCCAGATGGCAAGGAACTTAGAGCCACTGAGCCATGGAGCAGAATTGCCCCAAGGGGTTTTCTTGGCTGTTGTCTTTGTGGAAGCAGGTAGCCCCTGGGTTGTTTCAAACCATCAACCATTCTTATAGCAGCCAAGCACTTCACCTGGGTACCATCATGGCTTCTTAATAACTCATTAAAGGTTCATTGTTATCCTCATGATGCTTGACCAAGGAATATAGTATCTATTTGTATTCTTATACATTTGACTCCATGATGCCTGTCCTGTGTGACAAAGCAGTCCCTCAGAAACTCGATGTGGAACATTAATGAAGATATATTCCCATGTATACAAGGTCTGACGATTACGTCTGTGAACTTAATTGTTTTAAGTGCTTCATGCCTCATTGCTGAATATCACTACGGTCACCTTCAAAGCACTGTCCTTGGGAAGTAATGCATTGATGCCAGCGCCTAGTCTACCCTTCAAAGCAATTTGGGAACTCTTATTTTGGAATGACCATTGCACGCAATGGCAGAGTGGCAAGTTTGCAAACTTAATTATATAGTTGTCTGTGAGGGAGATTTTAGCCAGTAAACAAATAACTATATTAGAACACCCTTCCTACTCACCTGATCTGGCCCCCGGTGACTTTTTTCTTTACCTCAAGATAAAGGAAATACTAAAAGGTGGACACTTTGATGACATTTAGGACACCAAGGGTAATATGATGACAGCACTGATGGCCATTCCAGATAAAGAGTTTCCAAATTGCTTTGAAAGGTGGACTGGTGTTGGTGCATAGCTTCCCAAAAAGAGTACTTTGAAGTTGACCGTAATGATACTCAGCAATGAGGCCTGTAGTATTTTTTTTCCTAGGGTGAGTTTGTGAACTTAATTGGTAGTCCTTGTATGTATATGTGTGTGTGTTTTTATATATACCTTCTCTTCACTTATCAACTATCTTATTCAACATTTTACATGCAAAATGTGAAAAAAAACTACTGTCCAACTATTTTTCTTATTAATGATGTACACCTGTCAGAAACACACTGAGGTTGAAGCGAGAACAACACTGGGTGCTATAGTTACGGTTGTATGTCAACGTGGCAGGACTGTGATTCTCAGTGGTTTGGCAGTTGTGTAATGATGTAATTTAGCAATTATGTAATGATGTGGTCATCATCCATTTTTGCATAATGCCAATTTCATATAATGACTTGATCTTTGGAACCTAAACATGTTTGTAAATGAGAAAGGGTGTATATATCGTGTGTGTGTGTGTTCAGTCTAAACTCCTATAACTCTTGTATCTTTGAGGTGAAATATGCCTCAACAATGTTCAAAGACAGTGATTCTGGTGTAAATACATGTTATTCAAGACACTTTGACTGCAAGTGACAAAAACTTAGTCTAAGTTTACTAGCTTGTATAATTGGGAATGGTACCTGGTAGCATGGTGCTTATGATCTTGACTACTAACCAAAAGCTCAGCAGTTCAGGTTCACCAGTAACTCCTTGTAAACCCTGTGGGGGCAGTCCTGCTCTATCTTATAGGGTCAGAATCAACTTGATGGCAGCAGCTTTGGTTTTTCTTTTCTGTTTTTGTATATTTGGGAATGGTAAGAGTGAAAGCTAAGATAGTTTGAAGGAGGAACTTTAAAGCCACCAGACCTCTGTTTCTTTCTTGTCTGCAGCTCATCTCTTTCTGTCTACAGGTGAGTTACATATGTCTCTGTGTGGCTGTGGAAATAGCTGCCAACAGGTCTGACTTTTAGATCTTAGCTGTTCTAAGAACAGAGTGGTCAAGGTACACATGTTCTCTTAGCTTCTTCTTGAAAGCAGTCCCTTTAGGCTCCCTTTAGGTTCTCTACTGACATCGTGGATCGATGTCTGAGACCATCAAGATGTACGACACTAAAAAGTTCAGCTTAGGTTATGAGCACACCCCTTATAGAGGGTAGAGCTATTTTCAGTTAAGCCTGGGAAGACGTGGTATTAACGAGACAAAACTGTGGCATCTAGAATTATTTGGCCACATTTTTCACAAGTGGCTACAATTTAAATATTTACTACTGGAAAACTTGATTTGGATGGATGGCGTTCTCCATGAATGAGCCATTTGGCATACTAATAGATGCTTATGAAGCATAAATTGACTCTACAGTTCTGAGCACTTTTTTCTTCCTTATTTTAATCAGCAACTCTGGAATGAAAGGCCCAGAGATTAAAATCTGAAACAATTAATGGTAATTCTATCTATAGCTGACCCTAATTATTTAGCTCAGTGAGCTAGAGCTGTGTATTAATGAGGATGATGTGGTTAATAAATCCTTCTGGAAAACAGTAGGTTTTACTGTGCTGTGGTATGTGGACTCAACTGTTACTCTAACCAGGACTTAAAACCAATTCATTCTGGTTCGACCCCCTGCTGAGAATTTGCATCTTCACTCCCACATACTAAATCACAGAAACCCTGCTGGCATAGTGGTTAAGTGCTACAGCTGCTGACCGAAAGGTTGGCAGTTCAAATCTGCCATGCACTCCTTGGAAACTCTATGGGGCAGTTCTGCTCTGTCCTATAGGGTTGCTATGAGTCGGCACTGATTCGATGGCACTGGGTTGGTTATACTAAATCAAAGTTTTTATTTTAACTGTATCCCTAGGTGATTCTTATGTATAACAAATGTTGAGAAGCACTATTCTGCTACAGGTTCTCAGAATCCATTAGGTAAACCAACTGGGTTAGCATCGCCTGGGAACTTGTTAGAAATGCAAATTCTTAGCAAGGTTCCAATTAGAAGGAACCAGTTCAAAGCACTGGCTCTAATCATCTTTGGAAATACCTGCTTCAGGGTGTGGAGGGGGCAAATATGTTTTTTACCACAATCCTATTCAGCACAGATGGCAGCCACTAATGAAAGTAGTTGGCAGGCATTTACATTTATGAAAGACAGCGTGATTATTTTCATATTAGTTTCTTGATTGTATCCCAAGGTTGTGTGACATATCATTGATGGGATATTTAAAAATAATTTTCCTTCCTGTCTCAGTCAAGTCTCTTCTTCTGAATGCATTCTTGTGATTATGAATAAAACTGACTGGACTTTTTAAACAACGATAAAGAATGAGCTATAACTGCTGGTACTGAGGGCTCTGGCAGGACTTGATTTTTATTTCACAGCTGGATTTGGAATGACTTGGATTTATGGATGGCATTTTGACTCTTCTACATGAAACCAGTAATGAAACTGTATCTATTGAGTAAGACATGGGAAGTGACAATGTGAGGACCAAGGTGAAAAAATAATGTAGGAAAAAGCAAACAAACAGGCGTTTCTTCCTGTGTGTCAGAAACTGTGACAACTGCCTTACGAGTATCATTTTAATTTATAGCAGAAGCAGAATAGAAAAGCTAACTTGTTTTGTGTTGCACTTCATATAAAAGTTTGAACTTAGGGACTCCAAAGTCAGAGTCCACGCTTTTAACCACTGGACATTTTTAGTCTGACATTCCTTCAATCAGCATTAAAGGAATTATTTAATTATTTAAATAATAATTATTTAATAGCCAACAAGGCTTAAAATTCATGGTCATAATGATATTATTAAAAAAAAAAATCAAATCCGCTTCCATCAAGTCACTTGTGACTCACAACGACCCTGTAGACACAGTAGAACTTCCCCATAGAGTTTCCAAGGAGCACCTGCCAGATTTGAACTGTCTTCTTTTTGGTTAGCAGCTGTCTTGATTGGCTAATTCTCCCCGTTCCTGTATGCACATGGCCTCCACCCTTGGCTTCCATGGGGCACTTCCACTCAAACACTCAACAGAGCCTTAATCTACCAGTACCCAAATCTAAATTCTCAAGAGAGAGAACAGGGATGTGACCAGATGGCTTCCTTCAAGGGCTCTTAGATGAGATGGTTTTCTGAGATGAGGATGTGGTGTCCAGGAAAGAAATCATGGGCAGAGAATGTTTTTTGGCCTCCTAGTTACAACTGTACTCTGTGTGTTTTTCTAGTAACAGTATTGATGGAACAAATGACATCCCCAGAGAGAAATAGAGATAAGAGTCCAGGTAGCTCTTGAAAAAGAGAGGGAGTAGCTCATATCTTGGTCTCATTTTCTAAAAGGCCAGATTGTTGCTCCTGCCTCTGAGATCCCTCTCTTTAAGCAAACTTCAATACTATATTACCAATCAAATGACCCAGAATGCAAAAACATGATTTCTCTGACAATTATGTGCATCTTTTAAGAATATCAGAAACCCTGATGGTGTCGTGGTTAAACATTACAGCTGCTAACCAAAAAAGAAGATAGTTCGGATCTGGCAGGTGCTCCTTGGAAACTCTGTGGGGAAGTTCTACTCTGTCGCTGTGAGTTAATACAAGCACCATGAAAATGGGAGAGTGAGTCTTTCTTTAAGAGGACCTAGGTTCAAATTTAGATTTCTCTGCTGGCTGTATTAGTCTAGCCTATCTTAATTAATCTTCATATGCTTCAATTTTGTTATCTATTGAAAGGTAATAAATAATGCTGCCTATAAATGTTGGCAGATGGCATGTCATTAATGTAAAAGCTTCCCCAATTAAGCAGTAAATAAATGTTTGTCATTACTTATTGTAGATTTTGTCTACACCTATCTACATACATATATGTGTGTATGTATATATTTATGTGTGCATATTTTTTGTGTTTATAGATATTTATATTTATACATGTATGTATGTGAGATGTCACTGATTATTGCACACCATCAGTTTTAAGAATAATCTTGAGGAGAACAAAATGATAAGGAAATTAATTTTGATTAAACAAATATTCTGCTTTCTAACGCATTAGAATTGACAAATGATTGTTTTAGTTAGACTGCATTCCTCAGGATGTCTCTGTACCCACAAATAGGAAGCAGATCTAAGAACTTCATCCATTTGGGGAAGAATTGATCAGAAGACCATCATTTTGACTATTAAGTAACATCTCTTTCTCAAAACTAGCAGCTTTTTCCCTCCAACGTGGAGGTTGAATCCTAACTATCTCCAGAGAACGAGCTAGTGGAACTGCCTCTGACAAGGGGGTGGAGAGGTCTGACAGTAGAATTTAAGAGAATCTACAGGACTGTCACGCAGTTAGTTGTATGATATAATCAAAACCTTTTGTTTCCTAGTTCAGGTCTTCTCGTGAGGGAGACCACAGCGTGCAGCAGAAAGTGCCTGTTCCTGGGAGTCCAGAGACCTGGCCCTTCTCCAGACTGCTCTTACTAGCTGTGCAACTGTGGAATCATGTTGCTTTTCTAAAATGCACCTTCTTCATCTATATTTGAAAGTCCTCTATGGAGCTAAACCTAATTTTTGGCATCCTGTTTTGGAAACCCCGGTTGCACAGTGGTTAAGTGCATTGGCTGCTAGCTAAAACGTTGGTGTTTCAAAACCCCAGGCATTCTTTGGAAATTAAAGGGCGGCTCTACTGTGTGCTGTAAGGTTGCTGTGAGTCAGAATCAACTCAGTGACAGTGGGTTTGTTTTTGGCCCATAAAACGCATGATGTGGTATTTCATAGAGACTGTGGATTAGTACTGATACAGAAGAAACAAAACTGCTCAAATGACATTGAAGAGAAGGGAATTAACGAAGAGACTATGTTTTCAGCTGGGGGCAGAGTTAAAGGAAGCAAGTCATGTCAATGTACCCATTGGTGGCCATCTCACCACAGCTAGGCCAGAGGAGCTGGGAGAGGAAGCGTTGTGTGTGCACAGGAAGGGCAGCTGGTCTTTTAAAAGAAGCAGCTACAGCCAGGCAGTGTGAATGCTGGGAGGGAGCGAGGGATGCTGGATTCTGGCCTCTGTCACCTGTGTCCCTCAGTTCTCCTGTTGGTGTTTCTAAAAGCCAGAGGCAGCCATAGGTCAGATGGCAAGGATCCAGGTGACAGAGTCCCAAGGGGTGAGCCCTCAGGGAATGGAGGAGGGGAGAGAAAGTGAGAGAGTGGATGAAGTGACCAAAAAAGAAAGAACGAAGAAGAGCAGAACCAACCCCGTCTGAACATTCTAAGGGGTGCCACATGTGGTTTATCTGTATCTAGTACATTTTGCTTTTGATTCATCAAATGTTGGCTAGTGCCAAGTAAGACAGGTTCAGTAGAAGTCATTAAAAGACTCAGGTTAAGCTCTCAGTTCCTTCTTCTAAAACCTTGAAATTAATATCTAAGTTATTAGATGGTAACCAAAAAAACCACTGCCATTGAGTTGGGTCTGACTCATAGCAACCCTAGAGGTCAGAGTAGAACTGCCCTATAGAGTTTCTAAGGAGCGCCTGGTGGATTTGAACTGCTGACCCTTTGGTTATCAAACATAGCGCTTAACCACTATGCCACCAGGATTTCCCATCAGATGATAGTGATGATGAAATAATATCATAATATCAGCTCATCTTCACAACAACCCTGTGAAGTAGTTGCTGTCACAACCCCAACTTTATAAATGAAGAAACTGAGACACTGAGAAGTTATGAACATTGTCTGTGGGAGTGGATAGACAAAAACACTGCAGACCTTCTGAAGAGGGCAAGATCCCTTTTATGTGGAGTGGTCAGGCAAAGCTGCATTAACTAGCTTATGTCCACTATTCACTTTTCACTGTCCCCTCACAGTACACCTAGCCTACCACCTGTGTTTGGCAGATACTTGATTTCCTGCCATAACTGGCACTGGAAGCCAAGCATTTAGAGAATTTGATGATGACCATGCCATGACTCTCTACACTGTTGAGTTACCATTCTTCCTTCAGTGAAAGCACAAACCGGTGGCTGGTGAGTCGTTCCCAACTGGGGACACCCCCATGTGTGTCAGTAGGACTGTGTATCCTAGGGTTTACCGGGGATGATTTTTCAGAAGTAGATTGCCAAGCCTCTCTTATGATGTACTTCTGGTTGGACTTGAATTTCCAGCCTTTCAATTAACAGCTGAGTGTATTAACTGTGTGCACCAGCCAGCCCATACCCAATAAAACCAAACCAAATCAAATCAAACCTACTGTCAATGAATCAATTCCTACTCACAGTGACCCTGGAGGACAGAGTAGAACTCCTCCGTGAAGTGTCCAAGGAATATCTGACAGATCTAAACTGCCAGCCTTTTGGTTAGCAGCCATAGCACCTAACCACTACACTACCAGGGTTTCTAGGAATTACAAGGAGACCCCAATCCTCTGCTTTCTCTACTCTGTCCCTAGACTCCCATATCTAACTAAGGAAAGCCTCCAAACTGCAGATGGGTCCAATCTAAATCCTTTCTCATTTTTCTCTGGGGCCACGTTGATGCTCAGTTATCCTTGTGTTTCTCTCATCCTAAATCCTTGTGTATCCCTAGAAATTAAATGTTTCCAGTCCACCACTGCTGACTCCAGTGAGCTTCTCACCTCTGAACTCTGCTTGCAGTCTCCGTACTGTCATCAAGAGGCCTAGCCTTTTGTTTCTTCTGCCAAGAAGTTTTCAGACAACCTAGTTTGAGCCCATTTAAGTTAACTCTTCAGAATCTTTTAGTGTCAGAGACACGCTCAATGCTAATTTCTTCACCTACTTATTTGATACCACCCATTAATAAAAGTGCAGGCCACGCACCATTAATTACTACCCTGAAATGCTATGTCTGTGAGCCAAGAGTTCAGAATTGACTTGATGGCACTGGGTTTATTTGGTTTGATTATTGTCTTGTCATTGAATATACTTGGACCACCGAAAGAGCAAACAGATCTGTCCTGGAAGAAATAAAACGAGAGTGCTCCTTGGAAGCAAAGATGGTGAGACTGTCTCTTACATATTTTGGATATGTTGTCAGGAGGGATCAGTCCCTGGAGAAGGACGTCATGCTTAGTAGAGTGGTGCATCTGCGAAAAAGAGGAAGACCCTCCGTGAGATGGACTGACACAGCAGCTGCAACGATGGGCTTAAGCATAAAAATGACTCTGGCCGTGGTGCAGAACTGGGCAATGTTTGGTTCTTTGGGTCCTAGGGTTGCTTTGAGTTGGACTGGACCCAAAGGCACCTAACATCAACATTGTCCTGTCAGAGCCCTGGTAAGACAGTGATCTAACAGCATTCGGATCTACCAGCCACTCCTTGAAAATTCTATAGGGCAGTTGCACTGTGTCCTGTATGGCCTCTATGAGTCTGAATTGACTCAAAAGCCAAGGGTCTTGGATTTTTTCTAATTTTTTTTTATTGTGATTAAGTGAAAGTATACAATCCAAATTATATTTGTATGCCCACTTATCTATAGTTCCTTCTGCTCTCCTTGGCTGGTGACAGCACACTCCATCTTTTTGTTCTATATATGTCGTATCTTTTTAACAGTCTCCTGTTGCCTCATCTCCATCCACCCTCTCTCCCTTCTAGTAAGAGTCCAGTAGGACAGCATTCTGTAGATGCACAGAACCATAAGGGACACACATCATATGATCACACTGTGTCCCCCAGTCCAGTCCCATTCCTGTCCAAAGAGTTGATGTCAGTAATGTTTTCCGGTCAGGGGCAGCAGCAGGTCGGGGGGCCGTGCTCCCAGGGGAACCCCCAGCCTGCCAGACCATCAGTTGTAGTCTTTTAGTGGAGTTCTTAAGGTGCACCCCTCTTTTTGTCTTGTTGCCCTGGGACTTGACATTGTGTGCCCCACCATGGCTATCTTTAATGGTGGCCAGGCACTATCTGGTTCTTCAGGTCACATGTTGATAAAGTCACCCATTCACATGGGTCCTTCTGTCTCCTGGGCTCTTTTTACCTCGTGTCTTTGTTGTTCTCAGTGATCATCTGTTCTAGATGAGTTGGGGCCATTTGGTGTACCTCAGAGGGCAGCTTGCTAGCTTTCAAGACCCCAGACACCACTCAGCAATATGGGGTGCAGAGGACTCTCTTAGTAATAGGCTAGTTATGCCAGTTGGCCTTGATGACTATGAGAACATAGTCTTGGTTTTTTTGTTGTTGTTGGAGCCCTGGTGGTACAGTGCTTGAACATTCAGCTGCTAATTATCTTTGGGAGAAAGATGTGGCAGTCTGCTTTTGTAAAGATTAACAGCCTTGGAAACCCTACGGGGCAGTTCTACTCTGTCCTGTAGGGTCACTATGAGTTGGAGTCAACTTGATGGCAACGAGTCTCATTGTCTTATCTCTCCTGCCAGCCTAGTACCTCTTTGCCCTCAAATACTTCATTATCTTTGCTATCTAAAGAAATAAATAAAAATAATAAACAGGCAACAACAAAACTAAGTTTTCAATACATATTCCTCGAGTTGTTCCAATTTTTTTCTCTTCTCTTTGTAAATTTCTTTAAAGTGTTTCTTACTAAGTGATCCCATTTGCTTACCACCTACTCACTGCTCGACTTCTTACATCCTAGTTTCTTTCCAGCTTACTGTACTAATTACTCTCTCACAGTGTGTCAGTTAATGACCACAGCCACCTTCTTCTAATGCCTCACCTCATTTCACCTTCTCAGGTTTCATATTACTAACCACATAGGGCTTTAGCTTTCGTCTTTAGAGTCTAGCACTGTATTGGATTGAATAGAGTCTGCCAAAAATCAATGTATACCCCCCAAAATCACCTTATTTGGAAACAGAGTATTTGCAGATGATGGAATTAAGATAAGATCCTACTGGTTTAGGCTAGGTCCTACTTCAGTCAATGGTGTTCTTACAAGCAGGCCACATGAAAATACAAAGACACACAGAGGAAAAATGGCCATGAGGAGGAAAACAATCCAGTAGGACTGCCCCACAGTGTTTCCAAGAAGCCACTGGTAGATTTGAACTACCCACCCCCGGGTTAGCCGCCAAGCTCTTAACCGCTCTGCCTGATGCAGGAGAAGACTGAGGCAGAGGGAGTGAGAAGCCTCTAAGCTGAGGAGATTGCCAGCATCCGCCACAAGCTGGGGGAGAGGATTGAAGAGACTGCCCTAGAAGGAAGCAACCCTGCTGATGCTTTGATTTCTAACTCAGGTCCTCCAGAATAAATTTTTGTTGTTTTAAGCCACCAGTTTTGGGATACTTTCCACAGCAGCCATAAGAAACCAATCCAGCAAAGCACTCTTAAGTTTCTGTTTTCTGTCTTCTTTGTTGATTTACCCGTCTCCCATTTCAAAACTAGATCTTTCACTTGATGCCACCGTCAGGCTGATTTTCTAAATAATTCACAGTCCTAATCTTTGACTGTGTCACTTCCCAGTTTAAAATCAAACAAAAAACACAAGCAAACAAAGAAAAAACTTTCAGTAGCATTTTAATGCAAGCAAAGGGTGTTTAATTCCTCCATGTGGTAGTAAAATTCCTTTCTTTTGCCTTTCAACCCAAGATGACTCTGAGTGTCTTCTGCACTGGTGCCTCTATATACACATTAGACATACACTAGTATAACGTAAACGGACCCTGGTGGCGCGATGGTGAAGCACTCAGCTAGTAACTGAAAGGTCAGTAGTTTGAGCTCATCAGCTGCTGTGCAGGAGAAAGACATGCCAGTTGGCTTCATTAAAGAGTACAGCCTTGGAAACCCTACCCCATTGGGCAGTCTGCTCCACCCTACAAGATTTCTATGAGTAAGAATTGACTCAGCAGCAACAGCATATTCACGCCCCTCCCCAAAAGTCCGAAAACATTGTTGTTGAGTCAGTTGCTCCCCTATGTGACAGATTAGAACTGCCCGCATAGGGTTTCCATGGCTGTCGTGTTTACCAAAGATGACTGCCACATCTTTCTCCCATGGAACAGCTGGTGAGTTCCAGCCCTCAACTGCCAGCCTTTCAGTTAGCAGCTGAGCGTTTAAGCACTGCACACAAGGCCTCCCTAGTATAACTTATGCTTCTGTTTTGTAACGCATTTCCCTGTGAAGTTATTTTCCTTCATGAAATTGTCTGTCTGAGTTTTACTGGGCTAGATTATGGTAACAAACACCCACCATCTCTACAAAGTGAGTTTCTTTTTCACTCTTGAGGGTATGTGTAACACACTGGGAGAGCTGTTCTCCTTAGAGTCACCCAGCAATCCATGCTTCTTGCATCTTCTTGTTCTACCAGCCCAAGACAAGCCTTTCTTTATTATTGAGTACAATCATGTTGGGACTTCCCAGTGCCTTACTCAGGTAGCTATGTCACGTCTACTGCTCTTCCATTGGCTAGAACTAGTCATGTGGCCGCACCTAACTGCCACGGGCTGGAAATATAGTCTGCTTTCCACGTAGAATTCTGCTGCGGCCTCTGTCTATAGAAATAGTACTTACCCTTCAAGGACAATATTAAGTATTGCTATCTCATTTAACTTTTTCCTAATATTTATTCTACCTTCCCATTAACTAAGTAAATATGCATAGTCTTCTAAAAGTTTAATTAATTTTTAATAGATATTCATGGGTACGATATCTGTGCATGGTTAAAAAATTCAGATATTGAATAAAGAAAATTAGAAAGTAAAGACCAATGCCCTGTCACATATCTCTAGTCTTATTACCTAGAGGCACTTGATTACTACTGGTGTTTTTAAATTACAATTAATTGTATATAAGTGGGGGGGAGGGGGAACCCTGGAACACAGTGGTTAAGTGCTACGGCTGCTAACCGAAAGGTTGGCAGTACAAATCCACCAGGTTCTTGGAAATTCTGTGGGGCAGTTCTGTCTGTCCTGCAGGGTCACTATGAGTTGGAATTGACTCAACAGCAGTGGGTTTATATTTATATGTATATATTTTACATAAAGTTATATATTTAAATTAAATTGTAGTGTACATATTATTCTGCATTTTGCTTTTCTCACTTAATATATTTGAGTTTCTTTTTATATATTAGCCTATAGAGAGCTAGCTCATTCCTTTTAATAAATCAATCATTTTCTGTATGATTGTAACACAATTTATGTTACCAGTATCCTGTAGATGGACACTTGTTTTACCAGTTCTGGTCTCTTACAAAAATGACTGCAGTTATCATTCATGTTTATAAGAATTTAAACACATCTGTGAGAATTAGTAATAGCAATCCTGGTGGTGTAGTGGTTAAATGCTTCAACTGCTAACTAAAAGATTGGCATTCAAGTCTGCCAAGTGGTCCTTAGAAGCTCTATGAGGCAGTCCAGTTTGGAAACCCTGGTGGCGAAGTGGTTAAGTGCTACGACTGGTAACCCAAAGATTGATAGTTCGTATCCACCAGACACTCCTTGGAAGCGCTATGGGGCAGTTCTATGCTGACCTGTAGGGTTACTATGGGTTGGAATCAACTTGATGGCAGTGGCTTTGATATTTTGGTACACTTTTAACATAGAGAGGTACTTCTAAATCTTCCCTTCCCCAAACAAAACAAGCAGTGGCACTGATGTATATATCTAGCAACACTGGGTGAAAGTAGCTATTTCCTCTGCCTCTTACCAGTGCTCCAAATCCAAAGCCAAACCCAGTGCCATCCTATCGATTCTGATTCATAGTGACCTACCTATAGAATAGAGTAGAATTGCCACTGCCACATAGTTTGCAAAGCTGTGAATCTTTATGGAAACAGGCTGCCACGTCTTTTTCCCTCTGAGCGCTGGTGCTTTTGAAACATTGACCTTTCTGTTAGCGGGCAAGCTCTTGAACCAAATGCACTCTTAACCACTAGGGCTCTTTCACCAACATTAGATATTATCATACTTTTAATAAGATTAAATTGTGAACTTCTTGAAGAGAGGCCATTTATGTCCATCTCCCTATCTACTCTATCACTTGGTATATAGAAAATGTTCAGAGTTTGAATTTTTTAATTTTGGTGATAGGACTGTAGCTAGATCCAGGTAGTAAATTTAGGGGAGTCGAAGGCAAGGAATTCCTGGTATGAACAAAGGCGTTAGAGACCAGTGGAAGAGGTAAGCTGACTTGATCTGGTGCAGCGAGCACTTCTTTTTATCTGGAGGTTATGATTCATGCATAAGAGTAGTAGAGTATAAGGATTTATAAGTGGCTTATGACCCTGTTGTAGGGGCTCTCTCTCTTTTTTTAATTTAATTTGTTAATTACAGTAAAAGAATAAAACTTCTAACATCTATCAATTATCTCATCTATGATAAACCTTTAGCCTCCCACCCACCCATGTAGCCAGCACAATCATTTTCTTCTGTGAATAATTCTCTTCTTAAGTCCTTATAACAGGGTCTCACACAAAATTTGTCCTTTTGACACTGATTGATTTCACTAAGCATGATCTCTTCCAAATAAGACACCATGTTATGAGATGTTTTCTAAAACTGTCATTGTTTTTTATCATACAATAGTGTTCTATTGAGTATATGCACCATAGGTTATCTACTCATCTGCTGATGGGCATCAGGGTTGATTCCAACTTTTTGCTGTGTGAACTGTGCTGCAACAAACATTCATGTACAAGTGTCTGTGTGGCAACCTTTGTTTCTGAAGGATAAATTCCAAGCAGTGGAATTACAGGATCGAATGGTGTATGTACTTCCAGCTTTTTAAGGAAGCACTAAATTGTTTTCCAAAGAGGTTGTACCATTTTGAAATACCACCAGCAGTGTCGGACAGTTCCAATTTCTCCACAGCCTCTCCAGCATTTGTTGTTTTGTATTTTTAGATCATGGCCAACCTTGTTGAGGTGAGATGATAGCTCATCGTAGTTTTGATTTGAATTTCTGTAATAACTAATGATGGTGAACAATTCTGCATGTGTCCTTCAGCTGCCTGGATTGCCTCTTTAGAGAAATGTCTGTCTATGTCCTTTGTCTATCACTTAATTGGATTATTTATTCCTTTCTTGTTGATATTTTGTAATACCTTATAGATTATGAAGATCAGATGTTGGTCTGACATATAGTTGCCAAGTATTTTTTCCCATTCTGTAGGTGGCCTTTTAAGTCTTTGAATGAAGTCTTTGGATGAGCAAAAGTGTTTGATTCCTAGTAGGTCCCATTTACCTATTTTGTGTTGATTGTGCTTTGTCTGTCAGATTTTGAAGTCTGTCTACATTGTGTATTAGAACTCCCATTGTTGATCCTATTTTATCTTAGCCAACCCAAGGGCCATTGAGTTGGATCTGACTCATGGCGAACCTATTTTATCTTGGATGAGCTTTACCGTTTTAGATTTTATATTTAGGTCTTTTATCCAACTTGAGTTGGTTTTTGTATAAGGCATAAGATATGAGTCTTGTTTCAATTTTTTGCAGCTGGATATCCAATTTTGCCAGTACCATTTGTTAAAGGGACTGTTCTTATCCCAGTTTAAAATCTTGGGGCCTTTGTCGAATATCAACTGTTCATAGGAAGATGGTGGCATCTCTGGGGTCTCAACTCTGTTCCATTGGTCTACATGTATCTTTTTGTACCAATACCAGGCTGTTTTGACTACTGTAGCAGTGTAACAGGTTCTAAAGTCAGGTAGTGAGAAGCCTCCCAGTGTGTTCTTCTTCTTCAGTAGTGCTTTACTTGTCTGAGGTTTCTTCCCTTTCCACACAAAGTTGATGATTTGTTTCTCCATCTCATTAAAAAAAGTCACTGAAATTTGTATTGGGATTGCATCATATATGTAGACTGCTTTGGATGAAATAGATGTGAACTAAGTAAGTTCTGTTTAATAATTCAGAAAAAGCATGAAGCAGGCAAACAGGAAACCTAAGTTGTACCTCTGCTGTTGGTACCAACTGATTCTGGACAACTTGCTTACATTTCTATCACTATGTTACATGATCGGTAAAGCCAAGTTGCCATTCATTTACTCTTTCAATCTGTTTCTCATCCCACCCAGACTAGGTAGTTGTATTAGTAGCTTAGGGCTATGGCAGTGATTAAGATAGCCTGGACCTTAATTATCTGAGAACATAAAGTGTCACAGAGAATAGAGACCAAATGAATTGATGATGACAGCAGTGTGGTGAGTGCTGCAGATGGAGCCTTAATGGATCTCTGCGTGCCCATCAGTTTGGCATTGATGTGAGTTATCTGCTCAAGCTTCTTACAGGTAGGGAGGGGCTAGTAAATTCAATTTAGAGGTCGAAGGCATCCTAAGGATCCTTAATGTAATGCATTTCCCTAGCTTGACAAGGAGCAAGACATCTTTGGACACTTGAGAGCCATGCAGGCAGATGAGTGTTTATTAAAATAATGGTAGTGTTTTATAAGTAATAAGCATTAAAGTTTACTTTCCTTAACTGATGCACATTTAGCAGCCTTATAAAAGTGAAGCTATCACTGTAATCTGGTCTTATAAGTACCGAACATTAGCTCCTGATTGTTTCTCTTTAGAAGAAGAATTTCATTTGCAGAGGAGGCCAGATGTTTTCCTTACCTCCGAAGTGCCTCCTTCCCAGGGGTTTCCTCTGTCTTGGCAGAGGAGCCGCCAGCCTTGTCTGTTGTTTTTTACTCTTGAGTCTTCTTGTAATGCTTTGTGCTAATCAATTGAAAGTGTTCATGCTAATGAATTTGCACAAATGGCCTCATTAGCTGGAGTTTTAATCTTTCTTGTGGTTTTGAACGCTTTTTCACTTGATTCATGCAAACGAGTCAGCAGGAAGAAATCAGATCTGTCTTGGCCTGTGGCTTCTCTAATTTCTAAAGAAAGAAAAAGAATCATTTTGGTTCATCTTAAAGAACTTCACTGAAATATGCACTTTCTGAATAACCTGGTGATGCCTCCCATTCAGTGTATGGGTTCACATTTGTATTTTGAAATTGTGAATTTTCAAATAATTATTGTTAATCAGTGCAGGGCACTTGTAGAAGAAAAGCAATAATGATAAAAGGCTCCTTTTTTAAAAAAAAAAAACAACCATGGTTGCCAACCCCATGACATGCCAGCACCCTGTCAATGACAACAATGACAAAAATTACAGATACACTGAGTTCCTGTTACAACTTCATGGGAACATTTTCTCGGGTTTGGTTTTTCCTCTTGACCTCTCGTCACTCAGATTTTCCCTGTCTATGGTTAATTCTTTCATTTTATCTGTTCTACCTATTGTTCATCCCTTTGGCTTTTTGTTTTCAAGAGTGTTTTCTTGAGTTTAAACTTTCTATGTGTGTGTGTTCTTGTCTTTTTAGTATCTCAGAGCTTTTTTTGCCTTCTGAATATCCCTTTTTATCAGCATCCTCTTTTATTGTCCATACATGAACATTTCCTATTATTTGGCATGGATATTAATCTTCCCTGATTTCTCTGCAGTTCCTCTGTGGGGTGGGTGAGTGTGTGTGTGTGTGTGTATTTGGTTTAGGATTTGTTTAGGTTTCTGTTTTCCATTATGGAAGCACTTTCTCTAATATATTAAGACTCTCTATTTTAAATTCCTGTTAAAAAATGGAATCAGACCAAATGGCAACACTTGCCCCAAAAGTGAAGATTGAGAAAGCAGGAATGGACAGGAAAGCTGGATGAATGGACTCACGGAACCCCAGGTGTCAAGGGAAAGGGGGAACCCTGCTGATCTGCTTCTGTACAGACTGCAGCCAGGAAGACTCTACCAAGCAGTTCTACTCTGTCTCGTGAAGTTGCTAAAGGAAGCATAGCATTATGAACATCTGCTGGAAAAGACCTCTTTGAAATGCTAAAAAGCAAAGATGTCACTTTAAGGATTCGGGTGCACCAGACACAAGTCACCTCATATGCCTTGAAAAGCACAAAGACTGAAGAAGAATTAATTCCTTTGAATTATGGTATTGGTGAAAAATAGTGAATATATAGGAACTACCAGAAGTTCCAGAACAAGTCTGTCTAGGAAGAAGTACAACCAGCCATAATGCTTATTAGAAGCAAGGATTGGGAGACTTCATCTTACATACTTTGGACATGTTATCAGGAAGGACTAGTCCCTGGAGAAGGACATCCTGCTTATAGTAAAGCAGAGGGCCAACAAAAAAGAGAAAGATCCTCAATGAGATGGATTGATACAGTGGCTACAACAGGGAGTTTACCCATGACAACAGTCATGAGGATAGTGCAGGACCAGGCAGGATTTTGTTCTGTTGCACATAGGGTCACTCTGGGCCAGAACCAACTCTATGGCACGTAATAACAACAACACATTGGTCTTCAACAAGACTGGTGACACTGAGTGTTTTGTATTAGAACCTGGCCTTCATTTTCAAGTCCCCAAATACTTACTTATTTTACCTAAATCGTAGTGCCTAGTTGCTACTTTAAATTTGACAAACCCTTCTGACACAAGTTGACACTTGAGATTTTGCCTTTCTGGATCCAAGTCAACAGAAATTTTTTGAAACTCTATAGTATCTTGCCTGTTGGGCAGAAATCCCACTTTCTTTCATCTTTGAGCAATGACATTGTTCTACTCTCATTTAATCCAGTTGTAATATTTTGGTCCAGTTATACTGTTTATTCACATTTAAAGGATCCACTTGGGAATATGTTCTGTAGTGCTTGCCAAGTCTCCTAAATTTCCTTCTTAATGATCAAGCTTTGAAATGTTTCTGTGTTTTCTAAAAGTCATTATTGTGGATTTTTCTGCCTTTAGACTAAAAGCTGTGCATATGTGATTCTCTTAATATTGTCTCTTCCTACTTTTTGAAATACTATTTTAATATATAACTCTTTAAATATAATTTAGAAATGAGATGCATGCGTATAATTTAATCCATATGGATATTTATGTATATCTGTATGCATATTAAGTTTGTAAATGACTTATTTGTAAGACAGCTTTCTCTAAAACTCTCATGGTTGCCTTCTAACAGTAATGATTCAACTGCCTGATAAATCATTAGAAATGGATTTGCTAACAGGTGTCCTGTAAAGCGATGAATTGTCTTTAAGGTGTCACCTGAGTCTGGAAATACTGTGCTGCTTTTCTTTACTTCTTTCTTTCCTCAGTGTCCGTCATCCATCTGGTTTACCTTTTGCTTTTCAGCAGAGTCACTAGGTGTTTCATGGACTGGTGTCTAAAAGATTTCCTGTCCTCTCCCTTCTACTTAGCCAGTCTTTATACATGGCCGTTGGATTAAATGCTCTGAAGACTTTTGATGCCACTTTTCACTCTTGAGAAACACATTCCTGGTGTTTAACAAGCTCAGTGAAATTACATTTTCACATTTATCATCCATTCCTATGCAATAATCTAGACAAACTGTAAAACTCATAATTTCCTAAAAACGGTTTTCCTCTCTCTGTACCTTTTCTCTTCCATCAATTTTCATTTGTAGTTGCCTTTTCTGATCTCTCAGTTCAGTCCAGTTTTTATGGTCTTACCCAATTCTTTTTTTTCTACTTTATTGTACTTTAAATGATGATTTGTAGAATCAACTAGCTTCTCACTGAACATTTAGTCATTTAGTGTGCATATTATTTTCTAATATTGATTGCCGTCAGCCTTTGCCACTTTTCAGCCTTGGGTTCTCTGTTACCAGCTTCCCTGCCTCTTTTTGCCTCCTATTCTTTGCCCCTGGGCTGGGGTGCCCCTTTAGCCTTGTTTTGTTTTATGGTCCTGTCAAATCCTTGGCTGAAGGCTGAGCCTCAGGAGTGACTTCATTATGGAGCTGACAGGGTACCCGGGGGCCATACTTTATTCAGGATTGGTTTTTGCAGTCTCTCAGACCAGTGAGTCTGGTCATTCTTTGTATGTTAAAACTTTGTTCTGCATTATTCCCCAGCTGTGTTTGGAATCCTGAATTGTGAGAATCCTGTCAGAGTAATCAGTGGTGGTAACCTGGTACCAGCTAGTTGTGCTAGACCTACTCTGGTAGAGGCTGTGTGGTTCATAAGTCCTTTGAACTAATCTTTCCATTGTACCTTATGTTGTCTTCATTCTCTCCTGCGCCCAATGGTATAAGACCAGTGGAGTGTCTTAGATGACTGCTCACCAGCTTTTACGATCCCAGATGCTACTTACCAAAGTAGAATGTGGAACATTTTCTTTATAAACCAAATTGTTCAGGGAGCATCTCGGTGCAGGAAGCTCAGGTCTGAAGAACGCGCTCTACTCCCATTGCTGCTTGCTTGGTTATTTTGCTTATTTCATGCAGTATAAACTTTAGAACTTCTTGAGTCACATGATAATACTACTTGAAAATAATCTCTAGGAGTGTTCTCAGGAAAGGAAATGAAGTAACTGATTAATTAGGTTAATAATTATGACTAGTGTCTTAGTTATTGGAGCCCTGGTGGGGTAGTGGTTAAGAGCTCAGCTGCTAACCAAAAGGTCATCATTTGGAATCTTCCATCTGCTCCTTGGAAACCCTGTGGGACAATTCCTCTCTGTCCTGTAGGGTCACTGTGAGTTGGAATTGACTCAGTGGTGACAGTGTCATAGATTGAATTGTAGCCATGAATTGAAATTGTAGCCATGATTGAATTTGTAGTCATGTTGACTGGGCCATCATTCCCGATATTTTGTGATTTTCCTGTACTGTATGTTAAATGATTAGGGTGGGACTACAAACCTTTTCATAAGATCACCTCCCTGTTCCACTGTAAAGGAAATTTCCCTGGAGTATGGCTTGTACTACCCTTCATCCTTTCATCCTCCAAGAGATAAAAGGAAAGGGAAGCAAGCAGAGAGCTGGGAACCTTATACCACCAAGAAAGCAGCAGTGGGAGTACAGTGTGTCCTTCAGACCTGAGGTTCCTGCACCAAGATGATCCCTGAGCAAAGACTGATGCAATACAAGGACTTTTCTCCACAGCCAACAAGGGGGAAAGCCTTTCCCTGGAGTAGACACCCTGAATTTGGACTTGTAGCCTACTGGACTGTGTAAGAATAAACCTTCCTTTGTTAAAGCCATCCTCTCTGTAGTATTTCTGTTAGAGCAGCACTAGCTGACTAGAAGAGACATTTGTTGTTGTTATTTTAATTGGTCTTCTGGTACTGCTACAACAGAAATATCACAAATGGATAGTTTTAACAAATAGAAATTTATTCTCTCATGATTTAGGAGACTGGAAACGTGAATTAAGGGTATCCACTCTGGAGGGAAGACTTTTGCTTTTAACTCTGAGGAAGGGTACACATCTCCTTTAAACATCTCTGGGTCCACCTTTCCTTGGTGATCTCCACGCATCTTGGCCTCAATCTTCCCTGGGTCTCGGAGGTTCTCAGCACAGGGACTCCCAAGTCTAAGGGACACACTGTACTCCTGACTCTTCCTTCTTGAAGATAGAGGTCCATTTCTCTCTGCTCACTTCTCTTTTTATCTCTTATAACAGCAGAGGTGATAAAGGTGACATTCTAGGGAAACTCACCTTACATTGGGTCAGGGCTGTGGTCTGAGTATGGGTGTTGGCCCTCACCCTAATGTTCTTTGATTTAACTCGATCTTGCCTCATGAACCATAGATAGAGATTAGAATTTATAACACTTAGGGTAAGTATAATTATATCAGATCACGAGGTGGAGGGCAACCACACAACAGTGGCAATGTGGCCAAGTTGACACATATTTTGCAGAGACATAGTACAGTCTATAAACTTTGGGCTGAAACATAGCTTCAATTTTTTAAGCAAACACTTTTTAAAAATTGTCTTCTCAGATTGGCTGTTGGTATCTTTTCAGATCTACAAATACACCCAACTACTGATTGATATGATGTGATCCAGCATCAAGATTACTTTGATAAGTTGACACCTAGCAAAACATAGGGAAAAGGAGCGTAACTCTTTTAAAACCAAAACGTGCCACTGCTCAGAGTATATTAGCAAAGGGATGCAATCTTAAGACTGATTTGGTTTTTAGTCCTGGAATTGGGTAAGAAATGTCAAAACAAGTCATAATGAATTGCCATCTTTTCTTTCCTTCCTTAATCTTGACTGTATCTCTTGCCTATAAAGAGAAAAGAAAAATGAGTGTCCAGTGACCTAAGTCCTCAGAATGGGAAATTAAACTAATTGTGGAAGCACCCCTGATTTTGCTATATTTTAGTTTTCGATGTGTCCATAGCACCAACTGGGAAAGACAGAAGCTGTCTGATAGACGAAAAATCTGTCTTTTGACTGTGCTACTCAACTTGTTGATTATTGGGCAGTGAGGCTAGGAGTATCCCAAAGATAGAAATTCTCATGCTTATGAGGCCTCCAGCTCTACAAACTGAACAATGTAATTTGTGACTTATTAATCTTTTCTTTACTTTGTAGTTGTATTTATCCTTTTAATTTTGGTATAGAATTATTGAAATGTATCTGGCAATAAATGGTTCCAAGTTACATTACCCTCTTTCTGGGTATTCAGTGTTGCTCATGTAATAGGTTCCTGGTTTTCCTATTTAAATTTATATCGTCATCATGATTCTATAGCTACTTGAAAAGGCCAAATATATCTTAGATCATGGAATTATTTTGCATCTACTTTTGGTAAATCATGGCAAAAAAAGTCTGAATGGTGCTGTAATATACACAATTAAAAGAATACAACTGCGAAACCTGAAATTGAGATCTGTTTTGAATAACTTTCTTTCTTGAGGTATCTTTTTCTTTTTTCAAAGGGTAATAGAAAGAGTTTTTATAAACGTTTTGCACTTAAATGTTCATTATGTCTTAGACAAAGCTGTCAAACTTCGGGTTCTTACACCTTTAAAAATAAAAATGTCTTTGTTTTCTGAAGTTACATTTCCAGTGGTTTGAGAACATGTTTTATTTCCTCTTGTCCACTGTAATTTTAAACAAAGCCTATAATATATATTTAGGAACCCAAAAGCAAAAATAAGCTCCTTTTACATGGGGAAAAAAAAACACTTTTATTGAGCTGAAATACATTTTTAACAACACATTTGCGAATGCACTATTTTTACACATAGAATTCAGTGACACTAATTGTTTATTAGGTTGTGTAACCATTGTTACTATCCATTTCCAATGTTTTTCATCACCTTTATCTCTGTCAAGTTTCTTTAGGGAAATAGAATCAATGAAATATGTATATATATACATACACAGTGAGAGAGATTGATGAACTTCAAGAATAGGCTGATGTGATTATTAGAGTTAGCAATCCCAAGATCTGTAGATCAAGCCACAGACAGAAGACTCCTGCTGGCTTGCTTCCCCAAATCCTTAGTTTAGGCCACAAGAAGAGTGAAGGTTAAGAATGTTCTGGCACCGTGTCTATTTGTAGTCTGGAGGCCAAATACTCCCTAAAGAAACGCCTTTTTTGCTCTTAAAGTCCATAGATGGAAACCTGGCTACACTGTAGAAGGTAACTGGCTTTACTTGGGGTCACCTGAATTAATGGCATGGAAACTCTGAGGGCGTGATGATTAGAGCTGTGCTAGTAAACAAAAGGTTGGCGGTTCGACTCCACCAGGTACTCCTTAGAAACCCTATGGGGCAGTTCTGTTCTGTCCCTGCTGTAGGGTCACAGGGAGTCAAAATTGACTCAGTGACAACGGGTTTGCTTTCTGATTTAAATTGCTTTATAATAGCAACTAGATTATTATCTTACCGAACTACTACACATCATAGCTTATCTGCATAAAATTAGCCTCCACGACCCTTAACGGAAACTTAACACTCCTTAAGCACTACCTCCCATTTTCTCCTCCCACCTGTCCCTGGCAACCATGTGTAAAGTTGGGTTTCTATGCGTTGGTTTGTTATAGATATTTCACATGTGGGAATGATGCAGCACTTGTCTTTTTGTGTCTGACTTTTTTTACTTATTTACTCGGCATATTGTCAAGGCTTATCCATGTCATCTCGTGTATCAGATCTTCATTTCTCTTTGTGTCGACAGAATAGTCTATCATGTGTATAAACCAAACTCACTATCGGAGAATCACTTCTGACTTATAGCAACCCTAAAGGACGGAACAGAACTGACCCATAGAGTTTCCAAGGAGTGCCTGGTGAACTTGAACTGCTGACCTTTTGGTTAGCTATACAGCACATATATACTTTCCTGTGTGTGTAATACACCATGTTTTACTTATCTGTTCATGCGTTGACTGCCACATGTGTTGTTTCTACATTTTGTCTATTGTGACTAATGCTGGAATGAACATTGATGTACAAACATTTGCTAGAGTCTCTGCTGTCAATTATTTTGGGTATCAACCTAGGAGATCCTAGCTTTATTCTGAGTTAATTTTTTTTGAGAATTATTGCAATGTTTCTTGCAGCAGCTGCATCCTTTTATAATCAATAGGCTGTTTTCAAAATTTATCGTGTGCACATGTGCTTGCATGAGCATATGTTGTGGGGTGGATGGGTTATGTTTAGAAAGAAACATTGACCACTGCTGCCAACCAAAAAGGCAGCAGTTCAAATCTACCAGCTACTCCTTGGAAGTCCTACAGGGTAGTTCTGTCATGTTCTGTAGGATCCCTGTGAGTGGGAAGGAACTTGATAGCTCCTAACAGCCACAACAATACTACCAATACGACAAGATCTAACAGAGGCTTTATTTCCCTTGTATGTCCCTGCTTTTCTTTTTTGGTTAAACTCATAGGAAAAAAAAAAGATGTTAATCATGGAACTTTGTCCACAAAAGATCAAGTAAGAATCATTTACATTTCAGAATTTCCTTTTGCTGTTTTGGCCTGAGGCTGGGTCTCATTCAAGGGTAAAAAGAGAAGAATTAAAGATTTGTATAGAAAGGAGGTCCTAGAATGCGAACAGGAAACACTGAGACACCAGCACCGGAGCTATGAGAGATAGGTAAGGATGGAGAAAAGCCAGAACCTTGCCTTGCTCCCCATACCTCCTCCACTAGTCCTTCCATCCTTTCCCTGAAGAGAGATAACTATGAAGTCCCCATTAGAAAAGAAGAGGTGGAACTGAGGTTCCGGGTGGGGAGTGACTGAAAAAGTGAGGCAAGCAGAAACATGCTTCAAGGCAGGGAGGGAGATGGGTTTATGACCTGGGGCTGCTATTCTGTGGCAGCTGTAGACATTCCAGATGTCCTGTAATTATGCCAGGGTCTGCCACATGTGAACTCATTTCATGGTCAGTCAGGACCCTGCTGTGTAGGCCACACTTCAGCCCTTCTTGTCCCTTAGTGCATGAAGGGAGCAGACCACGTTAAGGAAAGAGCCTGCCTAAGAGATTCATCTTTTTCATTTGATTTAGATCAATGAATGTCTTTATGTTCTAGAATGCTTTTCCCTAGTGGAAATTTTGTACTGTGATTGACAGATTGTGACTGCTTTCTACCTAGAAGAAAATGGAATAGGTTTTATTCTTGAAAAGTAACCTGTTGCTGGGATTTGAAATCTTAAAATAGAAGTTGCTGCTTTTTTTCACATCTGAAAGATCTGATGTAAGAACGGGAGTTTCAGAAAACCAAAGCTTTGGTGCAGATAGATTTTTCTTTTTGAGTTTTCTTTTTCAAAGAACAGAAAAGAACATGTACTGCAATAGTCTTTTTGTTCTGTTTTGTTTTAAACCATAAAGGCAAAATTATTAAAGAGGGAAGACTCAGAGAAAATATGAGTCTTCTTAGAGAAAAAAGGAGGCCTGGTGGTACAGTGGTTAGTCACTTGCTGCTAAAAGAAAGGTCAAAGGTTTGGACCCCTTCTTGCTCCATGAAAGAAAGATTTGACACTCTGCTTCCATGAAAATGACAGCCTTGGGAACCCTCTGAGGCCATTCTGTGTCACAGTCGACTTGATGGCCATAAGTCGGGGGTTTTTATTATGTTGCGGTTAGATGCCATTGGGTCCGTTCTCACTCACTGTGACCCCACGCACAACAGAACAAAACACGGCCCACCCTCACGACAGCAGCTGTGTTGGAGTCTATTGTTGCAGCCGCTGTTAAATCCTCTCATAGAAACTGCAGTCAGAAGAAGAAAGCTCAAGACGCATCAGTACGTTGCCATGCATGAGAACCCCTAACTCGTTTTTCTTGATGTTAGTTTATGTTTTTTAAAAGTGGTACCCTTTCACAAGGTCATGAAGTCATAGCAGATAAATGAAGTCATTAGATTGGAATGGAGGTGGAATACTAGCAAGTGGTATTGTTTCAAGGATGGGCAGAAGAACAGGATTTTGTAAAGGAGTTACAGAGGAGATGTCCCAGGAGGTCAAGGCCACGCAGGTGAGAATGTGGTTGGCAAACTGACACAGAGGTTTTGTTTGGTTTACCCATTGCCGCAGAGTCGATTCCAACTCATAGTGACCCTGTAGGACAGAGTGTAACTGCCTGATAGAGTTTCCAAGGATCACCTGGTGGATTTGAACTGCTGACCTTTTTGGTTACCAGACATAGTACTCAGCCTACTATGCCACTAGGGTTCTTATGATGTTTAGAAAGTTCTTTGATGTTCCTCCTGGCTTTTGAAGTTACTTGTTAATTATCATAGTATTTAATTCTGAAATGACCCCATTGGAGATCAGTCTTAGCAAATAATGACTTTGGAAATCTCTTAAATTTCTCTTTCACTTTGTTCAGTTTCACTACCCTTGCAGTGTCCCCTGCAGCATCCCCCCCCCCCCCGAGTTATTTAAACAACATAGGAATACATAGACTCTTCATTTCCTTTTCGTTAGATAAAGGGACACCTTACAAAGTAGTTTTGTTTATCAATGAGGCAAAAGACCATTTGTGAAAAAAGAGAGAAGTATACAATGGAATTTTGGCTTCTTGGGATACAAGGAATTTCAAGAATCATTTTATAATCCAAATTGTCTGAGTTGCCGTGTATGGCATCTTCCTTTAAAATACTTCATATGTATTTAAAATTTTTATTTACTTTTTAAAAAAATGTAGTTAAGATTAAATATGTTGTTTCATTTTGTTTTCCCTGATTAGATAGATAAATAGACAAACAGCCACCCAGCTAAAGTAGGTGTTTTGGAATGAACCAGATAAGCTTTTTTTCAGGAGACAGGGTGAAAATGATTTTCTGTGTAAGGCAGTATAAACCAAATGACTTTAAACAGACTAGAAATAGATGATAATCCCAGACATGCTTTGTAAGTGACAGTGTGACTTTAAGTAGTATTCTTAAGGAAATATTGCTACTGTGACCTGTTGCTGTGGGCCTCATACACACTAGTGCACATGACAAATGCCGTGACGTCATGGTATATCATGGTGTGTCCTGAAGGCACTGTTTCTATCATTTCTACTGCAGTTGGCATTTATCTCTTAATTTATTGCCAATGTTACTTCTCAACTTCATGTTGTTATGTGAAATATCTTTTCTCCCATTACAAGCTTGATGGGAGTGACTCGGTGGATGTAGTCACACACAGAGGACATCTTCCCTTGGCTTCTTAGCTCAGAAGAAGTAAATTTTATTTACTTGATACTTTTCAATTTTATTTGTGTCTGTGAGTGTGCATGTCAGTATGTATCGATGTCCTGTGGCTCAGCCTACCTGAAGACTTACACGCTGATTTATGAACCTCCTGTGGAGGGGGAGGATGCTGATACGTTTTGCTGATGCAGAGCAACATCTGCATACAGCTGGCAATCTAAGGGAGAAAACAAAAAAAAGTCCTAATATAAAGGTTTGTCAGTTAAAATTGAAAAAAATGCATTGCTCTCAAGTGGATTCCATCTCATAACCATCCTACAGATATGAGAATGACACCATAGGGGCTCCAGGGTGGCTTTACAGATGCACACTGCCACATCTTTCACCTTCAAAGCAACTGGTGGCTCTGAACTTTTATTTTGCAGCTGAGCTGAACCTGTGCGATCTGGGCTTCTTGTGTGTGTATTTTTCTTTTATGCATTATTTTTTAAAATTGTGGGCAACATATGTAACAAATATGTGTCATTCAAAATATATGTCATTCTTCACTTGTACAGTTTAGTGGTATTTACTTATGTGTATCATGTTGTTCAACCATCATGCTTAATCTCCTCCTAAATCCTTCTCTCAGGCTTAACAGAAGGCTATTGTGCTCCTCGGCTTTCAGGGGGCACTGATGTCCATGTGTCTGTTTGGATTCCTGTTTTCAATATTATGGGGTTTACTTGTATACCTAGGAATGGAATTGCTGGATCATATGGTAATTGTATGCTTAACTTTCTGATGATTACCATGATGTAGATATTCACACCATGGCCAACATGAAATTACTGAACCCGGAGTGGGAAACACAAAAACCAAATCCACTGCCACTGAGTCAATTCCAACTCACAGTGATCCTATAGAACAGACTAATACTGCTGCATGGAGTTTTCAACAAGCACCTGGTGGATTCGAACTGCTGACCTTGTGGATAGCAGATGTAGCACTTAACTGCTACATCATGAGCATCTCCAGATTTGGGAAGATGTGCACAACTGAGTGTTGTAACTAAGGTGAACTCTATCACATCACTGCTGCTAATCTCTCCCTCGTCTTTCTTCTCTCCTACCCCCTCTGAAGGAGTGAGAGAAAAACAAGGAAAGATCAGGGCTGCCTCTATTTGCTCATTTTTATTCTCTTGAATTTCTAGTAGTCTGAGGCATTTTTCAGCAATTCCCAGGATAAAAACTGAATATATAAATACAGTGCAGTTTATTTTTTTCTTGGTGCGTTTTCTAAAGGTTAATCGCAAATTTATACTAGTTCATAAACTCTCCTTTTTGCCTTTTTAATGAACTATTTGATGTCTACTAATATATTTAATAGATATATAAATTAAGAAAGCATAATACAATGTAAACAACATATATTCTCCACCTGGCTTAAGAAGATAAACACTATCTTTAATGTATAAAAAAATTACTGCTGTTCTTGCTAATCATACCTACTTGCCTCCCTGCCAGAGGTATAACTACTATCTAAAATGTTATAGTCATCATTGCCATAATTTTCTTTATTGTTTTAGCCCCTAAGGACATAACATTTTATAAAGAAGCATTTAGTGTTGCTTCTTTTTGCCGTCATGGAAAAATCTTAGTATCTATATCCTTCTTTCCCTTGTCTTTCTATCCACTATTATGTGTCTGGGATTCCTGAATGTCGATACATATAGCTATCCATCATTTCTTATCATGATGCATAGCTAATCCATTCAGTTATCTAATGGAATTTAGCCATGAGGTCCCTGAGCAGCATGAATGCTATAGTGATTCAGAGCCACGGCTGGTAACCAAAAGGTCAGCAGTGTGAATCTACCATCTTGTCCTTGGAAACCCTGTGAGACAGTTCTGTTTGCCTGTGAGGGTGGCTGTGAGTCAGAATTTACCTGAATGCAATGAATTTTTGAGTTTTACTAACCTAAAGTTTGGCAGATCAAATCCATCCAGCAGCACCATGGAAGAACACACTGATGATCTACTTCCATAAACGTTATTGCTTTCATTGTTAGGAGCTGTTGATTGTGTTCCAGCTCACACTGACCCTACAAAGATTACAGTCAAGAAAACCCTATAGAGCAGTTCTGTGCTGTAGCACACGGTGTCACTGTGAATCAGAGTTGTAATCGACAAAAGCAATTTTTTTTTTTTGGTGAAAAGATAATCGAGTATAAATCTGTTACACGACAGATGGATACTTGGGTCCATGTTTTTGCTTTTACAAAGAGCATGACTCTTAACATTTTCACATTTGCTTGTTTGTGAAGAACTGTGTGGAGTTCCTCTAGAGTAAATGATGCAGGAATGGCATGGCTGGGTCTCGTCGCACCAGCTCCTTATCTTCACAAATACCTGTTGCTGTCAAGTCAGTTCTGACTCACAGTGACCCTATAGGACAGAATGCCACTGCCCTGATGGGGTTTTCGGACTTTATACTTCAAGGCAGCAGATGCCACATTCTTCTCCCACAGAGTGAGTAGCTGGTGATTCTGAACTTCCAACCTTTCAGTTTAGCCCCAGATTGGTTAACCCCTGCTGTACCACTAGGCTCTTTCACGAGAAGTTACGAAAAAAGTAGTATCGGTTTTTACTGCTACCTGGTATGAGAATTCTTTCTGCTTCACGTCTTCACCAGTTGTTGCTGTTTTGGGACATTTCCAAAAAATCGTTAATCTGTTGGATATAAAACAGAATTTCAACATCATTTTAATGCTTTTATTTCCCTGTTTACTACAGTTAACCAGTTCTTCCTAAGTTTAGTGGCCGTTTTCCTTTTCTGTGAAACACTCCCTTTTTATTGAGTGACTTTTTTCTCCTGAATTGTACAAGGTGTTTGTAAATTAAAGACATTAATTCTTAGTCAGATTTGTGATGTGTCTTTTCAGTTTCTTTGTAGAGACTTTTGATGAAAAATATTCATGATTTCAAAGTTGTTGGAACCTTTTTTTGCCTTGTGTAAGAAATCTTTTCCTACCCTAAAACCATAAAAATGTTCTCTTTTCTAAGAGGTGAAGATTTGCCTTTCATGTTTCACTCGATCATCAACTCGAAATTAACTTTTGTGCATGGTAGGAGGTTTAATTTCATTTTCTTTCTTATTCCTTTTTTCCTGTAAGAGAAAACAGTTCTTCCCTACTTGTTTGTTGATTTCTCATTTCTGTCTTCCCTGAATGACAGTAACACACTTTCCCCAGCCATGCTTCCACCACAGGGTCTTTGAACTTGTTTTGTCATGTACATGAAGTCATCCTTAGGTAGTAACAATCCCTTCCTCATCTCTTTCGGCCTTTTTCTCTCAAGTCGTCTTTCAAGGAGGCTACACATGACCATTGATATGCTTGCCCAGTCATTTTCAAGCCCTCTCTCCTGCTTTATGTCATCACTCTTAAGACTATTTCAAATTGTTTATACATGCTTTATTTTATGTGCTATATATCTCCCCTACTCTAACATAAACATGGTGAGAAGAATTTTATCTGTTTTGTTTATTGCTGGAACTCCCAACACCTAGAACAATGAATAGCACATAATTAGCAGTCAATATACATACTGAAAAAAATGGGCATATTAAGTTATAAAACTCGATCTGTTTATTCTTGGGGTTGCCATGAGTTAGAATCAACTCCAAGACAACTAAAAACAACACCAAAATGGGCTTTGGTCTGGTTTTAATAGTCTCTTTGTTTAATTCTGGGTTAATAGCACTATATTACACTATAAACCAAACCCCCTGCTATAGAGCCCATTCTGACTTATCCAAGACCAGACCCACTGCCATCGAATAGTGTCTGACTCATAGCGACCCTATAGGACAGAGTAGAACTGCTCCGTAGAGTTTCCAGAGAGCACTTGGTGGATTTGAACTGCCAAACTTTTGGTTAGTAGTCATAGCACTTAACCATTACACCACCAGGATTTCCATGTTATTCTATAGCTTTATAATAAGTCTTGATGTATAGTAGGGCGTTTCCGCTTTATGCTGTTCTCATTTTGTCAGAATGGTTTTTCTATTGTTAATTTGTTGGAAATTTTCCATTTAATCTAAAAGAAGATTGTAATTGAAACTATTGAAGAGATTTGAGGGCGAGAAGAGAAAAACACTATGGGTTTAACTTTTAGCTTCCTATAAAGCCTTATATGACCCATCTCCAAGAAAACTTATTATTCCTTCCTTTGTGCTTCTAAATATGACCTCTTTTTTTTTACAGCAATTATTATAATAATTGTCTTGTCCTGTAATTATCTCTGCATACATCTGTCTCCCCCACTAGATTGTTCAATGTACTGGGACTAGGAATTGTCTTTGTATCCCCAGGCTCAGTCATACTACCTGCCACGTGAAGTGCGTCTCAGCTAATTGGGCACTAAAATTGAACTTCCAAAGGAGCTAATCGATTTACTATGGTTAAAACTTTAAAAAGTTATACAAAACTTGTTCTGCAGGATAGCATTGCATGGCAGTGGGCTCAGTGATCATGTGGGGCATTCCTTCTTTCTAGAATCTCTCTCTCTGTGGACATTGGTGTTTCATTATGTCCAGTTATTCCTTCAAGTCAGATCTTTTCAGGCACTGCACTGGATCTTCCCTTTCTACCTTCTTTGAAACATCAGAGCTTACCTAGGGCTCTCTTTTCAGGTCTCATTTTCATGCTGTACCCTGAACCCTACTGCCCACCCTCCATTCCTATGTCCTCAGGAACAACACACAACACAGTTTTTTGAATTTACAGTTCCTACACTGAACAACCCATAAGCCCTGGTGGCACAACAGTTTGTGGCGCTCAGCAGGTAACTCAAAAGTTGGTATTTCTAACCAGTTCAGTGGCTCTGAAGGAAAAACATCTCGCAGTCTGCTCCATGAGTCGCTGTGAGTACAAATTAACTTGCCAGCACCTAACAAAAACACTGAAAACACTTTTAATCGTCTAAATCTTATTTCTAACTTCCTACTATGTATTGCATAGAAAATCTTCTGTTAGCACTTAAAATTTAGTATGTCACAAACCAAGCACGTCGATTCCCCTTCCATCACTCAGTTCTATTCTATCTTTCAGGATCGCTATTAGTAGAAACAGACTTGATGGCAGAGACTTTGATTTGGTTAACCATATGTGTGCATACACACACACACATGCACACACACCTTTCTGAAATTTTTCATTCTTTATTCATGTAATGGTTAATGGTATTGCTATAGATTCAGTTACTGAAATGTGAAGTTCAGCCTTCCTTGGACCTTATTCCAAATAGATAACGCTATTTTGAAAGTTCGCCTCCTAAATATCTTCCAATCTCTCAATCTCTCTACTACAAATCACTGGGTTACGGTTTGTATATCTCAGCTGGACTAGTCCAGTAGTCTCCTAATTGGTCTTCCTGACTACAGACTGACTTTAAGTTTTTGCCAAAATTATTTCTCTTAAATGCAAATATTTTTAGATATAGTTTGACTAAACACTTTCTGGTGGTTTATCTTTGCTCAAAGGACGAAAGTCCAAATTTATTAATAGAGCACACAGGAAACTTCATGTAATTGGCTCAGTCTACCTTGCCACTTTCATTTCTTATACACACATTTTCTATTCATACTTAAAAATTAAATCTTTTCTGACAACATCACATTCCTTATATCTATACACAGCCTGTTTCTGTTACAATGATCATTTCTCTGTTTTCTGTCTAACTCATTCCCTCTCATCCAGCTCAAATAGCTGAATCAAATCATTCCCTTGTCTTACAGGACACCCCCAAAATAAGAAACTGCCACTTCTCCTTTGCTCCCTTGATACTTTGCTCATGCCTTTATTCTTACACATGCCAAATGGAACTAAAATTTACTTTGTATGTTTGTGTATTCTCCAACATCACTTTTCTTAGAGGTCAAAACCATTTCTGTACATTATTGTATTTGCCCTAGCAGTTAGCCCCCATATCTTCCCTTCACACAAAACTCCACTGAAAACCAGAAAACATCTTTTGTCCACTTTTGGGGACATCGTTCACACTCATCACTCCTGATTGACTGCAGTCTTCTTGAAAGCTCTTTATCAGTGTGCATTTTTGACTCCTTCTTTAAAATACTCCTCAAGTGCTCAGTCCACTTACATAGTCTTCAATTAATTATTTTTAATTCATTATTTTATGTTTGTCCACTGCGTTCTAGCTTGTTTTAAAATATCCATATAGGCTGGTTATACGTGATAGTTTGGTTGTTGTCTCTGAAGTTCTAATGTCATGTTACAAGGTGGTTAGAGCTGTTATTAACCATATAGAGCCCAAGAGTCTGTTTACATTTCTCACATAGATTCATCAGGTTTCCAGGTGTGTGGTGCAGGCCCTCGCCTACTGTCCTGGATAGGCAGGGGTGGTTGGCATAGGCACATGTGTCTGGCTGCATCACAGAGAAAGGCACAGCGGGTTAACAGCTGTCCCTGGGTGTCTATGAGGACAGTATATTCTCTTATATCTGAATTTAGGTGAGGGAACAGTTTCTGCCCTGATTTTTCAGCTTAGGGAAGCCAGCAGAATATTTTTCCCCTCTTCCCCACCCACCTTGATAAATTGTTTTCCCTCTGATTCTCCAGAATGCCTCAGGGCAGGCTTAAGGAGCCCTACTTCCTGTTCAGCAGAATTTTTTTCTCTTTTTCTCCTCTTCTCCCCGTCCCCCCTTCGATAAATTGTTATCCCTCTGATTCTCCAGAATACCTCACAGTGGGGTTTAAGGAATCCTACTTCCTGTTCACTTAATGACGTCAGACTCCAGAGCCCAGCTTATTGCAGGGAAGGGAGGGGAAGGGCGGGCTGCGGGGGGTGGGGCTTGAGGAGTCCCACTTCCGGCTCCGTTGATGATGTCAGACCCCGGGGGCCGGCCACAGTGCAGAGCAGGCAGGGTGGCTTCTGCTATAGGGAAGATTTAGCTCAGCAAGTGGTAGGTTACACACAGACTCAGCTTTCAACTATCCGGTGCTGCCTACCGCTGATTCTGGAGGGGCAAGTGAGCCTTCCAGGCAATGTCTGCCCCTAAGGATGCCAACCAAAACCTACCGCTTGCGTCACCGTGATGGCTGCGTCTATTTCGGGCAGGTCAGTTCCATGAATTCTTACGTACTTCCGCTGTTCCGCTGTTGCTCAGTCCGATTTCTCAGCCTGCCGTTTGATGTTCAGGGCCGCTAGGATATCCCTTGGACTGAATTCCTTTGTTTTGGGGGGTCACTGTTGTCACAGGGGTCACGGGAAGCGTCAGTCTACGCCGCCATCTTGGCCCCTCCTTATTATTACCTTTCAAAACAGTACAGAATATTTTTTATTGTTGCTCTGTTTCGGGCATGAGCCCCTTATTATTTCTCCCAATATTTGGCTGTCTGTACTTTCAGATGAGTTCTTTGCTGGCTCGGTGGTTCAGAGCTCAGCTGCTAACCAAAAAGTCAGTAGTTTAAATCTAGCAGCCCCTTCTTGAAAACCCTACTTCTACTCTGTTCTTTAGGGTTGCTTTTAGTCAGAGTCAGCTCTCCATCACCTAAGATCAACCACACTCTGGGATGATATCTGAAAACCACAGTACCTACCATTTATGGACCCTGAGCATGTCTAGTTCTATTTCAAGCACTTTGTATATGTTATCTCACTTGCTGCTCAAAATAAGCTTAGTGAGGATCAAAGCCTCAGTAGGTGACTGGTCTGGTCTGGAATACCAGATCTCTCTGCCTCAAGATTCCCATTTGTAGTCTTCATAACTAAGTTCATCTCTCCATTTTTTTTAATGCTGGATCATTATCTTCTCCACCGTTTTAAACCCTGCATTGTCGTTATTTTATTCCTGTGCGGATTTATAGGATCAACTGCAAATGCGTATAGGAACTCTTGCCAAGTTATGTCATACAGTGCATGGTCTTTTCCTCTTTAATGTTTTGAAATTGTTTGAAACTCAGCTTTGCAGCCTGACACTTGATCCATGATGTGTTTTTCTTAAGACTTAACGTCTCCATTCCAGAGGTGCTAAGGCAGGCTGATTATTTTGCAAGGCAATTAGAGAAAGTGTTTCTTCATTGCGATTGCCTTTTTTATATTTGCTTTTCTTGAGCCAGGAGTCCTTTACAGGTTGCACATTGTTACCCAGAAAGGTCTGGAGAACTGATTTAGAAAGTTCACTTAAAATACAAATTCAGCAGTGGAGGCAGGATGAAAAGGAACTTTTTACTGTCATGTATTATTTTTGATAATGGAAGGAATTGTATATTCCAAGAAAGGGAAAAGCAACTCTCATTAGGAATCCTCAGAATATTTCAGAGAAAGTGACATAATCTTGGATCAAGTTCTTAATGTTAAATTATTGTTTCAATGACAGATTATTTAAATGACCCTCAGAAGAAAAGCAGTTCTTTACATGAAAGCTATAATTTATTGGTATCAGATACTCGATTTGGTCTAGTGAACATTTAGATGCACATTTAAATTTTGAAACAATATGTAGTTTTATTTCAAAATGGCCCAGAGATCACATATGCAATTCCTTTCTCCTAAGACTTCTCTGAAATAAATCTAAGAAATTGAAATAACTGCAAAAGAAAGAACAGTTTTGAATTGCTAACAGATGGAAGCTTTAAACTGTTGTGGGAGCCAGAAGGTTGATGGGAGTGATCGGACAGGTGAGGTGGAAAGACCTAGAAGATCTCAGTCATGACTGAGGTGTGGATTTGGGATCTGCAGGGAGGTAGAAAAATGATGACGTGGGCGTAGCTGAAAGCGTGGGGTTAATTGAGAAGATAAAACCTAATTTTATGTGAAGACTTCTAAAAGAACACATTGTTCATAGAAAAAGAAAGGCTAATGAGAACAATCCGAAAGGTATGGCTTTTATATGAGTCAGAAACGAGACACAATTTCAAGCAATTGATCAATAATAATAATAATAAAGAAACTACTTGGCTTGAAGTTAAAAATTCTCTGTTGTGTGAGCCAAGAGTCAACATCGTTGATACCATAGAAAAATATGTCTAATCCTGTTCTATTATCTGTCTAGCAGAAAATATTGGTGAGGTCAAAATATTAGTAACACTGTTTATTAGCTTTCAGATTTTAGCGTTAACCTTGGACAAAGCTTACCAGAATGGCTTGCAGTTGTAGGACAAAATATTTCACTTAGAAAATTTTGAACATGGGAAAGTGTTAAGGGTAGCTGACAGAAATTAATAATTGGAAATTGAGGGAAAAAAGATGTTAGAAAATGAGTAACTTAGAAGCAGGAGAATTGAGATTTTGATTCAAATTAATGGACCAAGACATAAAAAAAGAAACAGGTAGCATTGTAAAGTAACAATGGAATGTTTGAATTAATAAAGCTATAAAAGGTCATATAGAAGAATGATGAAAGAAAGAAAAGTGAGATATATTCATTCAATTCTCATCTTTCCTAGTAGGATATATTAATTAATGTCTAAAAATAATTAATGAAATAATATCGTTTAGATCTGTTACATCAACTGACAAAAGACAACTAATAAAATAATCATTTGCCTCTGGGCTGGGACGTTTAAAATGCACAAATTTTACTTTTCATTTAAAGCACTGTTTGATTTTTTACTATGTCTGCAATATTTGATAACTATTTCTTTTTAAAAAAGAAAAATCACAATATAGTATATTCATAGAGTCCCTATGGAAGAGCACTTAGGAGTTTGTAGGCGGTACAAAATGTGTATGATGTGTTCCAGCCAGCAAAATAACCTCTTGAATTAGTAATTCTCAAAGTGCTTGCTCATGACAAACTGGCTGTTACTTTAAAAACCTCCTCAGTCGTTGTGTGGAGTGGTTTAAGTGGTTACAGTTTTACCTTGTGGAAATGCTGGTCATATAGTGGTTAAGAGATACGGCTGCTAACCGAGTTGCAGATCGAATCCACTTTTTCAGAAACTTGTCTGTGTATGTCTGTAGTAGACACCAAAAGTGTTAAAAATATGACTGTACCTTCATGGTTAGATCAGGTGCCTAGACAATAAGTCACTGTCACCTGAAATTCAGGTTACATTGAGATTTAAGATTTAAATTAAGATAACAAAATGAAAATTTCTGGGAGTGCCAGATACTCACAGCTTCAGCCTTTCTTGATGTTCACAGTTAAAAACCTCTTCTGACCTATGGGCCTTCCTTGTAGTTGATGGAGGCGTCCACCTATTGTTTAACTTTCCAGTAATTCCTCGCATTTAAGTCCTTAAGGATATCAGTGAGGGACAAAATGGACACAGGAAAGAAAGATAAAGGAAAAAGTGAAGCAGTGGTTCAGCAGCTCCTCTGGAGATGAAAATATTTAATAAAAACAAGTGAACTACTGCAGATCTTTTATATGTAGCCTGAGTGTCTCTTTCAAGTTGTTTTGGCTTACTTTTCTCCCTCAGTTCTTTGTCCTTTTTGTTTTTTTATTTTCTGAATGTGCATGTGCACTGGTCTTGTGGTTTGCAAACCCCCAACAACCACAACTCAGATCCAGTTTTTAGACTGATTTCAGAACTTTGTTTAGCTACTCATGCATTTGAAAGTCCATGTGAGTTATAGGTAGGACCCTGGATTTTAATAAGCCTGGATGTAATCTTCAAACTGCCTTGATCATGTATATACATATATATAAAATATATATGCATACATACATATATATGATCATATACATATATTAATATGTATATTAATATTCAAATTGCTTTGATCGTATACATATATATGTGATCATGGCAAATCATTTATTCTTGCCGTTTCTCAGTTTCAGTGTCTATAATAAGGAGAGTAATACTACCTCTTATATAAGATTATTTGGCTAAAAAGAATATACTGGTGAAAAAGAAGACAATGGTTGCCTGGAAACATCAGATGCAACTTTATCATCATAAGAATGTAATTTATTACTAGGGTTCTGACTAGTGATTCTCACTCATCCCCATGGAGTCTTTTAAACATTGACCTATCTCCTTCTTGTATGGGAGCCCCTTTAACAAGCTCCCCAGGTGATTCCTGACTTACAGCCAGTGCTGAGAATCATTGACTTAATATGCAGCAGGCATTTTAAGAACTAGATTATTAACTTTACTTTGCTTTAAATGTATGGTTTATTTTAAGAATTTACGTCAAGGCCTCCAAAACACATTATGTCTCAGGTCGCAGTGCAGCTCTTTTGTAAAGTGGAATAATATGGCTTCAGCCAAGAATTAGATCTTGGGCCACCTTGTTCTCATTAAAATGATTGTCACTTACCTAGAGAGGCTATTTTTATATATCTAATTACTTTCTTCAACAGCATACTTTCATTGAGTACTTTCTGTGAGTCAGGCATCTGTTAAAGATGAATAAATGTACTACCTGTTTTGCAGTTTATGGAGGGGAGATCCATAGCACATGGTAGGATGCGGTAAATGACACAATTTTGGAATTTACAGGATGTTTTGTAGACTTGGGGGTAGCTGTTTAGACTAGTGAGGAACTTTGGAAAAATTACATTTGAAGGGATAGACAGGAATTTTACATGTGATGTGCATGTCAGTGATCTAGGGAAAGAAGGATCCTTAGCATAGATAAGAAGACAGTGTAATACATTGGATCATACAAGGAGCTGTCAGTAGGCCTACGAAGACTGGCAGTTAAGTTTGCAAACTCATCCTAGAAAAAGTGCTACATATGTCATTGCCGAATACCACTATGGTCACCTTCAAAGTACTCCCCTTGGGAAGCTGTGTACTGATGCCAGTGTCTAGTCCACCCTTCAAAGCAACTTTGGAACTCTCTTTCTGGAATGACCGTCAGCACTGTTGTCATATTACTCTTGATGTCCTGAATGTCATCAGAATGTCTTTCTTTCAATATGTCCTGTATCTTTGGGTAAAGAAAACAGTCATTGGGGGCCAAATCAGATGAGTAGGGAGGATGTTCCAATACAGTTATTTGCTTACTGGCTAAAAACTCCCTCACAGACAACTATACAGTTAGCAAACTTGCCACTGTACACAACAGCCATTCCAGAAAATTGCTCTGCAAAATTGCTCTGAAGGGTGGACTGCGCCCTGGCATCAGTGCATAGCTCCTCAAGGGGAGTGCTTCGAAGGTGACCATAGTGATATGCAGCAGTGAGGTATGTAGCACGTAGAACAATTAAGTGTACAGATTGATTGTCAGACCTGATATATAGTGTTGGTATTGTTAAGTGCTGTCATGTTGATTTAGAGTCATAGCAAACCTATGAAACCAAGTTGAGCAGCTTCATGTCTTCTAGACTATAATCATCGTGGGAGCAGATCGTCAGCTCTTGCTCCCACGAAGTGACTAAGTGGTGTTGGACTCCTAACCTTTTAGTTAGCAGCTAGGCACTTACCTGGTGGCACCACCAGGGTGCCTGAAGTCTGTATTACTGAAACAAAATATCTGAGGCAAAGAGGGATGGAAAATGAACCCAGAGATTTTACAACTTAACTCTTTGTAAGACAACCCAATCAAAAAATGGGCCAAGAGGACATTCAGAAGGGCAGCAAACACATGAAAGATACTCAAAGTCTTTAGCCATCACAGAGATACAAATCAAAGCCATAGTCATTCCCACTTGGATGACTAAGATGTAAAAAAAAAGTGAAAATAACAAATGTTGGCAAGGATGTGGATAAATTAGTTTTATCCTTTGCTGATGAGAGTGCAAAGTGATACAGCTGTCGTAGAAAGCAGTGCAGCTGTTCCTCAAAAAATGAAAAATAGAATTAGCATATGAGCTAGCAATCCCTCCTAGGTGTGTATGCACAAGGGACTTAAAAGCAGGGACAAGAACAGACATATGTACATCAGTGTTCATTACAGCACTATTCACAATAGCCCAGAGGTGGACACAACCTAAATTTCAGCCAACAGGTGAATGGATAAGTAAAATTGGTATATACATGCAATGAAATAATACTCAGATAGAATTAGAAATGAAGTCCTGATCCATGGCAATATGGATGAACCTGAGAAACCCAATGCCAAGTGAAATTAATCAACTACAAAAGCGCAGATATTATATGATCACACTGACATAAAATAACAAGAATAGAAAGATAGACAGTAAAGTTTAATAGTGGTTTTGAGGTGCAAGAGAGAGGGAGGAAAGCAAACCATCGTTTGGGAAGCAATGGATTTTTTATTTATGGTGATGATAACTTCGGCATTGATTAAGGGCAGTGGTTGCAGCACAGGATTAATGTTATTGTTATCACTAAGACGTAGCACCAAAAAGGGTTCAAATGATAAATACTGTGTCATGTTTATTTTTATAAAAAAGGAGCAGCTGCAGAGGCTACTTTTGTACAGCCAAACACCTCTTGGAAGAAAAACGTACAGCATTGTATCAGGACATTGGGTTGGCCATGGATTCTCAGCTAAGACAGCAAAAGCATGAGCAACAACACCAGAAACAAACTAGAAGTCAGCAAAATTAAAAGCTTTTTTGCATCAAGGGTCATTACCCAGCCAATTAAAAGACAGCTTACAGAATGGGAAATAAAAACCTGGAACTCACATATCAGAGGTTTAATGTGCAGAATTTATAAGGAAGTTTTACGACTCAAGAACAAAAAGACAATTCAATTAGGAAATGAACAAAGGACTTTGTGAGATCTTTGTCCAAAGAAGATATGCCAGTGGCCAGTGAGCACGTGAAAAGATATCATTAGTCATTAGATCTCAACATAATTAGTCACAGGGAAATGCAAATGAAAATCACAGTGAGATACTACTTCACTGTTGTCATTCGGTACCTTCCAGCCATTCCCATTCACAGTACTTTCATACAGCACAACAAAACGTTGCCTGGCTCTGCACCATCCTTATCGTCTGTGCTGTGTTGGAGCCCATTGTTGCTGCCACTGTGTCAATCCGTCTCATCGAGGGTCTTCCTCTTTTTCACCGACCCTGTGCTTCACCAAACATAATACTCTTCTTTACAGACTGGTCCCTGCTGATAACATATATGAAATTAGTGAGCAAAGTCTTACCATCCTTGCTTCTAAGGAGCTTCCTGGATGTACTCACTCTCAGGTAGAGTTGTTCGTGCCTCTGGCATTCATTCCATGGCAATTCAGTGTTTTGTTTTGCTGTCAACATTTTGCTTGGATGACTACTATCAAAATAGGGAAAATAACAAAAGAAGATGTGGAGAAGTTAGAACACTGGTCCTCTGCTGGTGATAACACAAAATGACACATCTGCTTTTGGAAAGAGTGTGATTATTCCTCAAAAAGTTAGAGCATTACCCTGTGGCCTGGGTACTCTAGTCCTACGTATACATCAAAAAGACTTGAAAGCAAGTGTTTTGTACACCAGTGTTCATAATGGCATTGTTAATAATAGCCAAAAAGATGGCTACAAGCCAGCTGTCCATCAAGAGATGAATGGATAAACTGTGGAATATACACACAATGGAATATTTTTCAGCCAGAGAGAGAAACAAAAGTTCTGTTAGGTGTTGTATCATTCAGGAACCTAGAAAGCGTTGTTACCGTGAAATAAGCCAGACATGAAAAGGAAAATAGTGCAGGATTGCCCTTTTATGAAACATCTCAAACAGGCAAATGCTTGGCGACAGGAATAATTACTGGTTTCCAGGAACACGAAAAAGGGAGATCAGCCCTGGTGGTGTAATGGTTAAGTGCTCACCTGCTAACCAGAAAGGTGGCAGTTCAAATGTCGCAGCCTTCAGTGGCACAAAGAGGAGGCAGTTGGCTTCTGGGATGATGACAGCCCTGGAAGCCCTGTCAGGCAGTTCTGCTCAGTCTTATAGGGCCGCTACAAGTGACAGTCGACTTGATGGCAATAGATTTGCTTTTTTTGGTAGGACAGAGAGAAATGGTGAGTAAAACAACAGTGATCATTGTAGACAAATTAAAAGTTAGCTGGCCTAGGAGTTCCACAATTTGTTTTTCAAGCCAGCACATTAAAAAAAAAAAAAATCAAAAACAAAAACCCTCTCCCTCTCTCCATCTAATAAGAACATGATTTTGTGAAAAAACAAGAACAGCATAACCACAGAAAAGTAGGGAGGATGCAATTTCAGAATAAGAGAAAATCCTTCAGATTTAACCAGTTGAAATGTATATATACAAGCATACTGTCCTGACTTCATTTCTAAGTAGAACCCATTTCAGTATAATGACTCACCAGGAACCAGATATATTTGTGAGTTTCTGGTACAGCTAGAACTAGAATCATTCTCCTGCTCAGTCAGTGCTGCGAGGTTGTCGGGGTGTTCTGGGTAAATACACTGCTAACTCTGGGGCTTTTGAGTTGAATCACTGGAGACCTTTACTCAGAGGCCAGGCCTGAAGACCACCATAACGACTTCTCTTTGTGCTGGTAGGTACCACAGTTGTTCATTGCCTTTGATAGAGATTTTAAGTACCCCAGACAATGAATTCTGATCAGAACATTTGAATCAAATTAAATCCCAGTAAATGCTGATGACAAGATTTCTGAAGTGTCTAAATCAAATACCAGAGTCTTCTCCAGAGTAATATTAGGACATTAGGTCCACATTCTTTTTATAGAAACTTAATATTCTGTTAACTAGAAGAATTCTCAAGACAAGGCTATCAGTTGAATGAAATAAATGCCTTTTTTCCTCAGGGCCAGTGTTTCTCTCTTATGAAACAAGAAGTTTCAGTACAGTTTAAATACATTTTGAGTGCTTGCTGAAATGTCAGAGAAATGAATGCAAACCACAGGGATATGAACATGCTTGAAACATCATCCCTCCCTGCTGGAAATCTCCCAAAAAGATGATTTCCAAAGTTGTGCCAGGGTTAAACTTTCATAACTAAGAAGCTGTGTTGGTAATGAGTCCATATTTCTGTTTAAAAACCTCAGAGAGCAGGTATCTGTGGACATTCTGTGACAATATATTGGTTAAAAGCAGTTTGGTTGGGTACATCAGTGATTATGACAACAGTCATATCTGAAAATCTGTACGTGCTCATCCATCCTTTACTTTGAACTTTCTGTGTTTTCACGTATCAGCCCTCTCATAGAACATTAGGGAAAATAGCCATGGAAGAAAGTCACTAGCAAGGAAATGTTTCTCATATTTGGACATGTCCTGAGTAGTTGGAGAGCATCCAAATAGCTTGCTCATTTAACTTCAAGCTTTGGTCTTCTGAACATAATCAACCTGTCTTTAGCACTGGAATCAAGAGAAAACTCTGGGGTTAGGCTTTGTCTTGGAAGACGCTTGGTGGGAAAAGGATCATACTTTTGCACATAAATGGTAGCTAAGATAACAGCAGCTGCCCCATTACTGAGATGGAGATGGATTATATACACATTATGTCTGGTAGTTTGCAGCAATAGCTTCTGCTCTCAGTGTCTGTATGCTGTATGCCAGACTGTATCCTGGAGACTTGCTCCTGTGTGCTCTCGTTGTTAAGAAGCTGTTTAACCTCCATTCCTGAGGTTTTCTTATGAATTCAGGTTTCATTCCAAGGCTAATACTGTTTTTAATTTTGTTCAGTGTATACAGTAACCCACCAAACAGGTGTTGGACCCTGCCTAAGAGTAAGCCACTCTGCTAACTGGTCTGTAGTGAACAGTGAGGCCCAGTCCTGCGTTGACTTCAGTGTGTGTTGGGAGAAGGAAACAAGTCAGAATCATTTTTATTATAATATGATGGACCACCATATAGCATGCTTAGCTAGCCTGAAGGAGGCCAGGAAGGAGTAATGGAAGAAGAGATGCCAGACTTGATTCTTGAATGGAACACAGGTATTGTTTTGGCAGGGGATTAGCAAGTGTGGGGCAAAGAGTTTTCAAGATGGGATAAAAGCAAACTCCAAACTTACTGCTATCGAGTAAGTTCCAACTCACATTGACTGTAGAGGATAGAGTAGAACTGCCCCTAGAGTTTCCAAGGGGCACCTGGTGCATTTGAACTGCCAGCCTTCTGGTTAACAGCTGTAGCACTTAACCACTACGCTACCAGGGTTTCCTAAGACAAGAAGTGCAAAAGCCTTAGAGGTAAAAACAGACTGTGGCGCATTGAAAAATTGTGCCCTTAGTGTTTTTATTTGACTTACATGCAATATATTTCCTCCTTAAATTTATCAAGTCCCCGGATTTGGCCTTGACCTCATTACTGAGATTGATGGAGATAAGCCTGCCTCTAGTTTAATCAGTTTCTTTGTGGAATGAAGTCATGCATGTCCTTCAATATTTGGAAAAAGCAGAGAGACCATGGTGCTTGGGTGTGCTGCTGTTCAACATCTCTTCCCCCCTCAGAGCGGTGCCTTGAGTGACAGCTGGGCTCGTTCACTGCCCTACCCATCCAAATTCCACAGTTAAAAACAATAAAGGTAACAGCTCCCAAATTATTTTGACTCATGTGTGGTGTACTGAATAACTGACACATGAATTTTTATTTTCAGATTTTGGAAAGGGAATCAAAAGTACCATAAATATTATCGTTAAAAAATGCCTTATCATAACACCCAGAAGTCTCTATTAATATTTTGTCCTTTTTATTCCAGTTGTTTTGTATTTTAGAGGAGGTGAACTATTGTGAGTGTAGCTACTTCATCTACTTTCCTAGTCCTACCGTTAGATCCCCAAGAAGCAACCAGTCTTAGAGGTGTGATATGTATCTTTCCTACCATTCCAGTTTTCGTACTTCTTATGCACTACAAATAATTTATAGATTGGTTTCATGTATATGATTTCTGTTAAGTTTCTATTATGAAATATTTAAAATACATACAAGTAAAGGAAAAAAAAGAGGATACCAAATGCCCATATATTTGTCACCTAGCTTTAAAATGGAAATGCTGGTGGCATAGTCGGTTAAGTGCTACATCTGCTAACCAAAAGCTCAGCGGTTCAAATCCACCAGGCACTCCTTGGAAATTCTATGGACAGTTCTACTGCAATGTACAGAGTTGCTATGAGTCAGACCTGACTCAGTGGCAGTAGGTTTGGTTTGGTCTTTTTGGTGACATAGTGGTTAAGTGCCGTGGCTGGTAACTAGAAGGTCGGCAGTTCAGATCCACTAGGCGCTCCTTGGAAACTCTAGGGGGCAGTTTTACTCTGACCTCTAGGGTCTCTATGAGTCAGAATCAACTTGGTGGCCGTGAGTAGTTTTACCTGTAAAATAATCAACTCAGAACCGATCTAATTTTGTCTAATTGTCCATCCGTATACCTCTCTCCCTGTTGATTACTTTTAAGCAAATCCAAAACATAGTATCCATATTCTCAGAGACTCCTTAAAATATATAACCACACTGCAATTATCATACCTAAAAAGAAAAAATTAATTCCTTCTTATTTCAAAAAAATTCAGTTTTCCCAATTATTCCCTAATATTTACTATATGGTTTACTTTGTTGGAATCAGGATCTTTGTAAGGACTGTGCTTTGGAATTGTTTGTTATATCTGTTATCTTTAAATCTATAGTCCTTCCCTTAATTATTACTTTCTAGCTATCTGCATGTTAAATATGCTATGTCATTTGTTTTGTTGTTCCTCATCACTTTGGAATTTGCTGGTTTTATCTCTGTAGGGTCTTTAAACCTGTGGTGCTGGATCTGTGTTTCCCATACACAGGTTAATTACACACAGAGGCTTGATCAGATTCAGGCCAGATAATTTTGGCGAGACTTCTTCATAAATGATCCTGAACATCTTCAGGTGATACCTGGCATCTGGTTGTCTTTTTGCTCACCAGAGGTTAACTGGTGGCCATTGCCAAGACTGTTATTTCATTGTTCTTGTTAGCTAACCTGGAGTCAGCTCCAGCTTGTGGCAACCCCATGCACATGGAAATGAAGTGCTAACTGGTTCTGGGCTGTCCCTGTGGCTGGTCTTGAATCAGACCATTGTGATTGAAAGGGTTTTTCATTGGCTACCTATGAGTCAGAAGCAACTTGAAGGCTCTGGGTCTGGATTTGGGTTTTATTTTGTAAAGTAGATCACCAGGCCTTTCCTCCTTCCTTTCTTCTTAGTCTGGAAGCTCTGTAGAAACCTGTCCAGCATCATAGTAATAATATACAGGCCTTCACTAAAGGATGGGTGATGGCTGTTCAGGAAGTGTGTTAGGAGTTGAAAATGTTGCTGTTTGAAATTGAACCTTTCTACTTGATGTATTAACTGTGTATGTGTGGTTTTTCAGTGTTAGACATCATGTCACAGATATTATTCTGCATTCTACTTTTGAGTATAAGCTTATGCTGATAAAGGCCTAACGAATTTGTTGTAACTCTGTACAGGATTCCATTATTGAGCTGTTTTGACTATTTATCATTTTCCAAGGAAAGAGAAGGTAATACAGTGGTAAATAGTATGGAGGATGACGTTAGACTGCCTAGGTTCAAATCCCAGCTACATAGGTGCCTCTCTGGGAATCCGAGTTTCCTATCTCTGTGCTTTAACATTCTCGTATGTGAAATAACAGTATGCTATCCCTAGGGTTATGGTGAAAATCTAATGATGTTTAACATCTGGGCTGTTATGAATGGTGCTTTGCAAGCCAGAAAAACTACTAATGATAACATAATGCCATAAGATATGATAGTTTTGACCCATTAAAATCAAACTCCTTGTTGAGTTGATGTCGCCTCAGAAACAGACCTGGTCTATTCATTTATAGGAGGCAGCCCAGACTATGTTGCTTTCTTTTGTCAAACAGCAGATAGGAACTTCTGTTAAAATTAAAGAGTTTCATGGAAGGACTAAAGCAGTCCATACTCATACTATACCTGTGTATATAAAGTTAGCTGTCAGTTGTTTCTTTCAAATGTATTTCAGGTTTAATATAATTGAGTTTATGTATGCTTTACCGTATTTATTGTTTTGGTCCCATGGACCGTCCAAGACATCTTTCTAGTCTTTCTAAATTTTCTACTGCTTGAAAGAATGATGATGTTTACTGATAGTGCTATAAAATATAACTTCAGCAACAACACTTTCCAAGTACTTACTGTGTTCTGTGTGTAGTGCTGGGCACCATATACTCTTTATGTAATCCATTATTTACAGAAATCCAGCATTGATCATTATTACTTCATCTTAGGTGTAGGGAAGTGAAAGTTTGGAAAAGGTAAAAAAGAAAAAAAAGTTAACATGTAAAAGAAGCAATATTTGGTACTGCAGCTTACCTACTAGTTACTTTCTGTATCGGGTGGCGGTGGGGGAGAGAGAACAATTGGGGCTCCAAACTGAGAAATGGTCAGTTGGCTTTGAGTCCATCCAGGATTTCATGTTTCCTGAGCTTTAGTAGGCTTGTCAGTAGAATGAGACTATGAAGCATGATGACTGAGATTCTTTTCAGCTGTTCTATGCTGTGATCCTTACATACAGAAATTACCTGTACATGGCTATTTAAAAATTTGACAACCAGATTTTGACAATCCAGCAGCAAGATAATAAGTCAGTTATGGTGCAATCATTTAATGAACTGATATGCCACCATATGATTGTTAAATTTGAAAATTGAAGTTAAAGATAATCTTTTCATATACCGTTAAATGAAGAGGAAGAATAATTTACAGTATGCTTAACCACATAAAGTCATGTATTTAAAGTACAAAGATGAACAATCTTTTTGAATAGCTGTTTGTTAGTATCTATTATCTGATGCACATCCTACAACTAGAATTCGTTTGCCAAGACTGAGATCTTGAAACCAGACCAATGGGCCTGTGCCTTAAGTACAAGAAGCCAATCTCTCAGATACTGTTTCTGAGAGAGAGAGTTAATTTTGTAGGTTAGCAAGTGGGAACTCAGAGGTATTACCTGGGATTGAGTTCACTGATCTGCTCAAACAATTATAATTTTATACTTACACACATTCATTTAGGGGTGGGAAAAGATGATGGGCTAGGATCAGAAAGTTAACTGTTTAACTGGCTAGCGAACCTAGGATTATTTATTATGAGGTGGGGCTAAGACTGGGCACTAATAGTTGAAGGAACCTGCAGGTGTGAAATGGAGTCAGCTATAGCCGATGACATGCATCCAGAAATTTTGGCTCCTTGGCGTGATTCTCTTGGCTCCTTGGCGTGATTCTCTTGGCTCCTTTGCATGACTTCTGTTGCATCGCTAAGCATACACTGCAGTCCAGGGTTGTTTCTTGGTCATCGTTGTCTCTTCTGTGCATGTTTGACTGCTCTGAACAGGTTAGATCTGAATTCATCCAGGCTCTAGAGAGTCTATCTGCACAGCAACATAGAAGAAGGAGTGGCGTGCTGGGGGAGGTGACAAGAAGTGGTCTGATAAGGGTTGGAGTACTAATTAATTAAGCATCCCAGCCTCTAAGATGACTTCTGTGTCCAACAAAACACCAGCTCAGAAATATTTGTAGTAGATTGCAACTGAAGATAACTGAATTATCCGTAAGCAGTTGAATTGGTAAACAGTTATGTTGATGTGTACTGTGTAGCTGATACCAATTTGTAGTGACCCCATGTGGTAGAGCAGAACTGTTCTATCAGGTTTTCTTGGCTATAGTCTTTATGGCAGCAGATTGCTGGGTCTGTCTCCAGCAGAGCTGCTGGTTGGGTTCGAACCACTGACATTTCAGGAAGCAGCGGAGCTGCTTACTTGTTGTACCACCACATCTCCTTAACGGTTGTGGTGGTGTTCCCCAAAGGGTGCTGCTTACTGCAGCTTGTCATTAACACAGACATACTGAATTCAGGAGGGATGAAAGGGGTCTTTGCGGACACATAGGCAAGGAGCTAGGAAGGGGATACTTCAGATTAAGAACCCTGAATGAAGGGAGGCAGAACCTTTTAAGACTTTTTCTTACCAAGAAGTACACGTCTAAGCATTATGGACTTTATAGGTTATCATGGTGTGAAGGTACAGCGAGACAAACCACATTTTTTTTTTGCTTTGGCGTGTAGGCTAGTAAACTGGGTTTCACTGCTTTAAGCCACATCTGGTTCTTTGAGGACAGGAAAGAGCAGGTTCTGCTTGATCAGAAGAGGTCCCAACTGAGCCACACCTATGGCCATCACCTAAGGTTTTATTTGCTAATGGACAGGAAGAGCAGATAAGCAGTTCCTAGTTGTGCTGGCTGTGGTCGCACTGTGGTCAGACAATGGAATACTATACAGCAGTGAAAAATATGCACATAATATTGAATGAAAGAAGCAGACATAACACACACACAAAAAAATCTAGTGCAGAATTACATCTTATAAACTCTACAAAAGCAAGCAAAAATAATCCGTTGTAATAGATGTGACAACAGTAGTTACCACTAGAGGATATAGGGCTACCATGGCTTGGAATGGATCAGACCACAGTACGTTATTTTCAGTGAGTACTGGAAGGCCTTAATGAAGTAGAAATAGGAAGGGGGGCTTCTAGAAGTGCAGGATATGTTCTACTTCTTTGTCAGGATGGTGGTAACATGAGTGCATGTGTTTGTCATAAAAAAATTGAAAAAGGAAACAGCTTAAGATAATATGCAGTTTTTGTATATAAATTATCAGTTCATTTAAAAAACTGAAGAAAATGGACAAAGTTGCTCAATTTTCCAGTGGACAATTTGTTGCTGGAATGGGATTACTGGGATTTTTTTTTTTGTAATATGTGACTAGAAGTAATACTAACAAATTTTCATAATGCTAGGTTGATGTAACACATCTGGTTTCTACTCTGTTTCTTAATGCTGCAAAGCCACAAACTCCCTGGAAAATGTGTATCACAAAGCTTCAGTGTGACACGTGAGACTGGCAGCAGGACAAGGTAGGAGATTTGTAGGTATTAACTGGCCGTGCCGCTAAAGCCAGACCAGTGACTCCATGCCCAGCGTGCAAGAAGCCAGTTTCTCAGATGCTGTTTTTAAGAGGAAGTAAGAATTTATTTTTGTTGGATAGCAAGTGGGAATTCAGAGATACTGATCTCAGATTAAGTTTCCCAAACTGTTCAAGCAATTACGATTTTATATTTATACATATTCTTGTAGGAGTAGAGTAAGGTGGTGACTGGAATGAGAAAACTTGAACTGTTCATAGCTTCTACTGATTATTATGAAGTGGGGCTAAGACTTGGCCTAGAAGTGACCGATAGACTGCTGCTTCTGAAATTGACTTGGCTACAGCCAGGGACATGTATCTGATGATTTTTGGTTCCTTGACATGAATCTTTCGGTTTCCTGACATGAGTTTGCTTGCATTATTGAGCATGTGCAGCAGTCCAAGGTCATTTGTTGGTTGTTGTTATCTGTTCTGCACATGTCTGACTGCTCTGAGCTGCTTAGGTCTAAACTCATCACGGCTCTAGAAAGTGTTAGAAGCAGCACAGGAAGGAGTGACTTGGTGGGGAAGGTGACTACAAGTGGTCTGATAACTGATACGAGTACTAATGAATTAGGCCTTCCAGCCTCTGAGGTCCCCTAGCACCACTACTAGCTGTGTGCTGGGTTGGAAGAGCTCTTTAGTAAGTTGTACAAATAGAAACAGTGCTTATAATATCAAACATACAATAGACATCTGTAAAGTGTCACATTTACAGTATCATGGAATCCCTGGTGGCATAGTGGGTTAAGTGCTATGTCTGCTAACCAAAAAGTTGGCAGTTCAAATCTGCCAGGTGCTCCTTGGAAACTATGGGGTGGTTCTACTTCGACCTCTAGGGTTGCTGTGAGTTGGACCCGACTTGATGGCAGTGGGTTTGGTTGGTTTTAGTTACATTATCCCCACTAAACCTCTGCCGTTGTGTCAGGTGCGACACACAGCAACCCTAGAGGTCAGAGCAGAACTGTCCCATAGTATTTTCAGGGAGCGCCTAGTGGACTTGAACTACCAGCCTTTTGATTAGCAGATGTAGCACTTAACCCACTACACCTCCAGGGTTCCGATTACATTATCACCACTGGCCATTATTATGTAGAAATACCACTTAGAAGAGCCTGCCATTGTATTTCTGGATTTCTAAATTTGCTGGCATTTAAGTTCCTGTTCCTTGATGTAAAGATAACAATTTAAAAACCACAATAATGATGAAAACAGAAGTCAAAAATAATAATAATAATAACCCTTTGCTGTGGAGTTGTGACCCTACAGGACAGAGCAGAACTGCCTTACATGTAGGCTGTCAAGGCAGTAATCTTCATAGAAGCAGACCACCATGTCTTTCCTTCTGCCCAGCAGCTGGTTTATTTGAACTGTTGAGAGCTTTAGTCTAGCATGTCACCAGATTCACTTCTCCACCACCAGGGCTGCTTAATGATAAACTCATTAAAACCCATTGCCTTCAAGTTGAATCTGACTTTCAGGACCCTATGGGACTGTGTAGAACTGGTCCACATGGTTTCCAAGCAGCTTCTGGTGAACTCAAACAGCAGACCTTTCCAGTAGCAGTACAAACTCCTAACCCCTGCACTACTAGGGTTTCCTCTTCACTAAAGGACAGTAGGAACAGAGCAGGAAATGTAAACTGAGGGTTACATTTCTTTCTGGAAAAAAAATCAGACTTCCCAGAAAAAGGGAATCTTGGAGCTGTGGCTGCTGTGCCCCAGGCCTCTCCACTGTATACTCATTTACAAATCAATTTAGCAGAATGCCCATAGGGAGGTGAGGGGAAACCTCAGCCTTAGATAGAAATGCAAAGATCCTTAAACCTGAAATGAAGAAAAACATATTCATTTGGCTTTAAATAAGACCATAGGCTGAGTTTGAAATTGAATTGTAGTCTAGAGTTTGGGTGAGCATACCAATAAAGCAGTGTATCATTCTTCACTTCTGTTTGTTTGACTTGGGGGAGAGGGTTGGAGAACGGCTTCAGGAATTTTCAGCTTTCCAACTGTCTCAATTTAGAGATTAGATAAATATGTCTAAAAATATACAGTTTACCGTTTCTTTTAGGTTATAATTCAGTGCTGCTGGTTAAGCACAATGTACTTGAAGTTTTATGCATTTGATGTCATGTATTACATTTTTAATGTGATAGTGTCTTTACTATTGTACTAAAGGCTTTATACTTGATTCCTTTTTTATAATAATTTTGTTTCTCCAGTTGATTGTTTCCTAAGCTGTGTCAAAGAAAAAAATAATAGTAACAGCCATCTACTTTGATTTCAGGGATTTTTTTTTCCTTACCCCAAAGCAAAAGCAAACCAACAAAAACAAAACTCATTGCCTTCCCATCAATTCCATTCCTGCTCCCAGCAGCTGTACCACCAGGCCACCTCTTGTCTTACCCAAAAAATAAACATGGACAGTAAATTTCTGATCCCCCAAACTATACAGCTATTAACATTTTTTTTTGTTTCTGCCTTTAATGTAGTGTTAATAATAAGGAAACTGAGGCCCAGTTTAACACAGTGATTAACTCTTTGCAAACCCCTTTGTGACAACAACAAGTTTTAACTTCAGACTAGCTCAGGGTTTATGTAATGCAAAGTGGATAACTTGATAATTTCCCTTACTTCCTGAGAGATGAGGTACATTTTATCATTTAGAAACCTCCATACTATGTTTAAAGACATGTGCCAATGAACGGGGAAGGAGTAGCCAGACCAAAAACCACCTATAACCAGTTAGCAGTTCATCTAATAGGGGGGCTGGGGGGAGGAGAAAGGGGGAAGAGGGAAGGATGCGAGGCTCACTCAGTCACATTAGGGTTACTTAATGATTGATTTTCTTTTTATATCTTCTCTTTATAAACTTCACTGTAACTAGTTTATATCTAAACTTTATTTTTTTGTCTTTTAGATTAGAATCAGAATGATCTCCATAAATGGTTGTAGAATAACTAACTGTTCAGGATAAACCTTATGTTTCAGTGTTCTTAGTTTCAGTCATTTTTTTAATAACTATATAACATCAAACAGTGGTGTTAAATAGGACAACAAGAGACTTGGTTAAATTATTATAGGAGTCATTTTTTTTTTTTTTTTTTTTTGCTGTAGGAGATCTCAGAGAATTTAGCATTTTAATAGCACTGTGAACTCCCAAACCCTTTTGGTGCAGTGGTTAAAGCTGTAGCTGCTAGCCAAAACATGGGCCGTTTGAACTCACCAGGTGAAACTTGGAAACTCTGTGGTACAGTTCTACTCTGTCCTATAGGGTCACTGTGAGTTGAAATTGACACAAAGGCACTGGGTTTGTTTATTTTATTTTATTTGGGATTTTCCAGTCTGTAATAACTAGCTTTCCTATACCCTTTTTGATCAAAGAATCTCATTTTATCTTTCCTATCACATATATTAGCATATCTTAGATAGATCCGACTTGATGGCACTTGGCTTGGCTAGATGGAGTTTGTAGAAAGACTCCCAGTGATTATGTACATGTCTGTATATGTGTATGGAAAGCCTGGTGGCATAGTGATTAAGTGCTACACCTGCTAATCGAAAGGTTGGCAGCTCAAATCCTCTAGGTACTCCTGGGAAACTCTATGGAATCATTCTGCTCTGTCCTCTAGGGTTACTTTGAGTTGGAGTCGACTTGACGGCACTAGGTTTGTTTTTTTTTATATGTGTGTATATGTGTATTTATATATGTGTGTTTATATATATACACACACATATATGTGTATCTGTATACATAGGCACACAACTAACAGGTATAACCTGTTAATTCATAGGGAAAACCCAACCTACATGGCTTTCTTTTGTAAAAGAGCAAATTGGAGCCTCTGTTAAAATTAAGCAAAGAGTTTTATTGAAGGAATAAAGCAGTCCACATTGGACAGCACTCCATGAGGAGTTGTAAAAGCTCCCTGGAAAAAGGAATTTTTCAGAGTTTCAGTGTGGAAAATACATAAAAAATTCTGATTGGTTGACATTTACACAGTCATGCTTTAACGGACATCAGACAATTCCAAGATCCCTTAAGCATCGTTTTGTTAATCATAATGTTCGAGTCACTTAAAATCTTATTAATCTATGGATATTTGGGGGACTAGCCTAAGGGAGAAATCCTGATGATGCAGTGGTTGAGTCTGCTAACCAGTTCAAATCCACCAGGTGTTGCTTGGAAACTACGGAGCAGTTCTTCTCTGTCCTCTAGGGTCACTATGAGTTGGAATTGACTCAGCGGCAGTGGTTTGGTTTGGATTTTTTATCCTAAGTGGATATCCTTTCTGGAAGTATGCTGTGAGAAGTGGGTGGAAGGAGGGGAGCCTGCAAGCTTCCGGAAGCGTGCTGGTTAGTTGACTTTTGAGTGTCAGCTCAGAATAAGCAGTAGACAGCAAAAACAGTCCAGCCTGCAGTTTTGGTAGAAGCAGCTTCTGATGCCAAGCACCTAGATTTTTTAAAAGCTTTTCCACAGACCTCTCCCTTTTGATCAAGAATTTCTAGAAATTCACTGGTTATTATTATAAGTGACACCTTTCTTTTTAATGTAAGAATGCCTTTTACTAACTGTTCGTCTTGCTATGTGTAAAGCCTCATCTTCAGGGTGAGCAGGTTTAATGTCACCCATGAGAAAAATTCATCTTCTACAATGACCTTTTTGTTAGTTATAGACCATGGGAGATGGCCTTCTAGTCTAGATAGACTTTTAAGACTCCAAACACGTAGTTGAATACCATCTGTTGATTGGTGGCCACTTACCTTGGTAAACCTTTAAGACCCCGGTTGCAGTTATCCAGATAGCCAGGCACTGCCACCCATGCCTTCCTTTGCCATGCCATAGCTTGGAACTCCACTTAGGTGACTTATTAAAAAGGCATGTATAAGAGCAAGGTCAAATTAATAGAGATATATGGCAGATGGGTGTCAGCTAAGGTGAAGAGACAAGCTGTTTTCTAAGGGATTGCTATTTCTCCAGAATACATGATACTTTACATAACAAGTAGTGTTGCATTGTAAGTATAGGCATTTGAAAAGTGTTTCATAAAACACTTGATTGTTTAGTAATTATAATCATTAAAAGAATTAATAGGGTTTATAAATTGAATGTAGCCAAGAACTAATTTCATTAAGTAGTTAACTAAAAGTATTAAGAAGATGAGAGTTGAATAAAGGAGGTAGTGAAGTCATGTGCCTTTCTGGCAGACCTGTTAAGAATTCTGGAGGGTGTCATAACTTGACATGTGTAGCCTACTTAGAGGATGTATTAGGATTTACAGTTGAATCAGGAACAGAGCTATAATTAAACACAAGTATAACCAATGGATCTGAATTAGTATGTTCAGGTTTGGGGATTTGTTAGCAAATCTAATAGATAGTGATGTTAGCTACTTACTGATTAAGGTAGTCTAACGAAAGCATTATCATGTCATGCATCAATAAAAATCACGATATGTAGTAAGGGAGTACTTAAGAGAGACTTCATAATGTAAGAAAACTAACTGCAACATAGTACAATAAGCAAATATAAAAATCATCACTATGATAAAGCAAACCTTTGGTTTTAAGGGAATGCTACAAAATAAATTGAGGTTGGTGAAACAAAACTATTTCAAAGCTATGTATGAGTAAATTAAGAAGATTCCAACCATTTCAGTTACTTGTATAAAAAAATAAAATATTAAAACAAGGAGTAACACTTTAAGTGTTCAGTAAAGTAACTACATAAGAATACCAGAAATAAACAAAGTCCAGAAGCCTCACAGATTGCACAAAGCCTTACTCTGATTCTTGGATAGATTGTCCACTTCCGGCCAAAGGGTACCTAAACTTCAGCTTGATTCTCTCTGTAGAATCAAGGGATTCTCCAGGGATGTTTAATGTTTACTTTTCATTGAAACAGGTGAATATAAGCCCAGCTTCCTGCAGTTTGGCAATATGTGGGCTAGTAAGAAGGACCAAACATGATTTTTTTTTAGCAAGCTTGTAAGGTGTCTTTTCAGTTGATGTCTTTTTCAATATATAATCTCCTGGGACTGTGTTAGGCAGATTTGAAGATTCTAATTTCTGGTCATCAAAGATTTCTTTAACTTCTGCAAAATACTACTTCAGAATGGAAGTAAGTATGGCAAATGCAGCATTTACAATAATGGAGATGAAGAGAAAGTTATAAATAGAGGATAGTATCAGTTAAGGGAGCATTCAACATAAGCAGTCATTTTTAATGGTATAGGTGCTTCTTTGTATAGTACTAACAATGTAGAGAGTTATTTGATTTTGGAAAGTATTTCTCATGATAGTTATTTCATTATTCATTTTCTGGAGCCCACAGTTGGAATTTTTTCAATCATTCTGAATGTATTTGGTACAGACTTTGACATGTGATAGAACATTTTGTAATACACAGATATTCTGCAGGTAACATAATGTTAATAGTTACTGATATAGCTAGTTTTTATATTGAAAGATATAAAGAAAAGTAAAAATGGTTACCTATATTTAGAAAATAAAACATTAAACATCAGCAATGTTTTTTATAAAAACCTATGGTCGTTCTTAGTCGAAACTCTGGTGGCGTAGTGGTTAAGGGCTATATTTGCTAACCAAAAGGTCAGCAGTTCAAATCTGCCAAGCACTGCTTGGAAACTATGGGGCAGTTCTGCTCTCAGCTGTCTGGTCACTATAAGTAAGAATCAGTTTGATGGCAGTGACTTTGGCTTTGGCTGTGGTCATCCTTTCAGTTTCTTCAGTGTTATGTCATTGATTTTGTTTCCATACAACTGTGGATCAAGAGTAGTCTGTTAATTTCTGCATAAGAAGTTTGGAAGTTTCAATGTAGTCCAGTGATACCCGTGTGGAAACCTTGGGGACGTGGTGGTTAAGTGTATTACTTCTAACCAAAAGGTCAGTAGTTTATATCTGCCAGACATACCTTGGAAACTCTATTGGTTAGTTCTACTCTGTCTATAATGTCACTGTGAGTTGGAACTGACTCAGTGGCAGTAGGTTTGATTTTTATTTTCTTCATAAGTCTGACATAGTCCTTTTTTGTTGAAATGTTTGGTTAAACAAAGTAATATTTATCTGAAAGTGACTGAATAGTCATGGTTAATTTATAATAATCTTAAAAGTGGAAAGCTGAGTAGGACTAAATTATAAAAGTAATACAAAGCGAAGAGAAATCGTTTCAAATATAAGAACTTGAGGGGAAAATATCTCGAAACATAAGGATCAATGTTATTTTTAAAGAGCTCTGGATATGATGTATAATAATCTTAAGGTATAATTTTAAATACTCAGTGTATACCAAGAATAAACTAAGATTATCAAGTTTATAAATATCTAAATAGTAAAAAATAAAATAAAGACTTAGGTAAGTCATGCATATTCTCCAGTTAAACCATTGGCTTTAATGATGTTAAATTTAAAAGAAATAAAGTTGTAACTCAGTTAATGAAAAGTAATAAAATTATGATACAGTATCATTGACATATAAGTGTTAATATAAAGAAAAATCAGGCATTTCTCATGATTTGACAGTATGTTTCATCATTTTGTATAACTGAATACATAAAAATCTTATATTTTCATCTTTCCATTAACAAGATGGAAACAAATCTGCGATTTTCTACAAATTTTCAGAATTGTCAGGAGTTACTGTAGGTCGCTGAGATGGGTATCTCTGAGTATTGTAAGGCCTAGACTTAAGTGACATGGAGTGGTGATGTCTATACACAAATTCTGACAATTACGTTCATGAACTTTTCCTAGAAAAAAGGCTACTTACCTCATTGCTGAATATCAGTACAGTCACCTTCAAAGTCCTCCCCTTTGGGAAGCTGTGCACTGATGCCAGCTCCTCGTCCATCCTTCACAGCAGTTTTGGAACTCTTTTTCTGGAATGGCCATCAGAGCTGTCGTCATATTACCCCTGATGTCATGAATGTCATCAAAATGCCTTCCTACTCTCACATGAATGTCATCAAAATCTCTTCCTACTCTAATTTAAAGAAAAAAAATTTCATCATTTATAGTAGTTACTCCTGAATATAACCATCTGCAGGTTACTTTCTGTCACTCCTTTGGAGTTATTTCATTGATAAGCACATGATCCTAAAGGATAGTATTATGAACAAAAATGTGAAATAAGTTCCAATAAAAAAAAGGAAACCTTAAATATTTCATAATATAAGCCAGTCACCAAATAATAGCCAATTTGATAAACAAAAAATTGCAAGTTCAGTAAAAAAATCAATAGTATAAGATAAAGCAAACATGCAACATTTAAATCATGATGAAATAATTAAGTTTACATTGTGCAGGTAATAACACTGAAGAAATAGAGTAATTCTGTTGCTGTTTTTAAATACAACTTGTTTTAAATTACAGCACTTGAAAGTAAATAAATATACTACTGTAAAATGAATTCTACATTTTTGAAAAGTCACTCAAAAATTAGATCAGCGAATTGTTTTCAGAGTAGTTCTTCAGGTACTACAAACCCAAGCCACAGCCTTGAGGGTGGGACCATGGGGCTAAATTCTGCCCTCAACCTCTTCCTGCCTCTTTGTCAAGAAAAGTTTAGTAATCTAAGTTCACTGGCATATGTTTGGGTTGGCCTAGGATCCGACTCGAGGGCACTTGGCTGACTTGGCGGCTAAGCAATTTTTGCAAGACAAAAGATGCTGTGATGTTTTGGGGAACCAGTTTCTTTTCAGGACAGAGTTACTACTTTTTTCCCTAAATGAAATCTGTGTTGTATACTGTCTACCCCCAGTGCTGTGGAGTTGATGCCAACTAAATTAATTAGAAAAACACTTTTAAAAACTGCTTTTAATATTGGCATAGCACAAAACATAAAACTTTTGTTAGAATCAAATCAGTTCTGTTAATTCCAGAAAATATTTGGACTTTTCACTTACAGACATTTACGTATATTAAACTGATCAGAGTAAGTTCTTTGAAGAAACATTTTAATCTGATTGCACCATCCAGAGATAAGAAAGATTAGAAATATTTTCATAATCTTGTCTTTGAGTACTTGAGAGGATCTCTTAGAGAAACAACTGAGAATAATTGGTCCACTTTAAGGCCTTGTTATATCAATTAAATAAAAATTTGTGTAGTATACCTTTCAGATGGATTAACAAATTCTGAATATCAATGTTCCCTAGAAGAAAGAAGAGGCAACATACATGGGAACTCCTTTTTCTAAAGTGATCACTGAAACTCTAAATGACTTCTAATGTAGTATTTTGTACCTTAGACCAGCATCCTGCTAGGGGAGAAATTGAGTTGTTGTTGTTATATCAGGGATGTTAAGAACTAGGTTAAAACTTCGGCTTTATTCCTTCTAAATCTAATTCATTCTGCTGGATAGAGGCCTAGTCTCTTGTTTAAAACACACCAGCTTTTCAATTGGAAAAGTACTCTCAGTATCCATAATAGGGTAGAATTGTAAAGTGGGCAGGTAAGAGCAAAACTTTTAACATTTTAGTCCTCTGTTTTATTTTATTCGGTTACAGTAACCTACAGTTCTGCTTTCTTAGTGTTTCTTACAAGGTTCTTAATTAAGATAGTTCAAGAGAACTTCAAAATGGCCCTTTCTAAAAAACTTTTCGTTTTTTAAGTCTGTCCTAAATGAGGCTATGCCAAGCAGATGGTACATGCAAGTGGCAGAGCCATAGTAAGGTGGGGGAAATCTGTTGCTGCAGAGTTGATTTCCACTCATAGTGACCATATAGGACAGGGTAGAAGTGTCCTATGGAGTTTCTAAGGAGCAGCTGGTAGATTAAACTGCGAACATTTTTTTTAGCAGCTGAGTGCTTAACTACTTTTTCACCATGGTCGCAGAGCCATAGCACTTGTATATATCTCAGACGGAAGTCCCATAAGGGAGCTCGGTATTGCCTGTAGATAGGTCATTTCCCATTTTCAGAGAAGGTACAAGTTGGTTCAAAATTAGTCTCAGACTCAGTAAAACCCTGATAGGGACTGTCATGGGGTTTTATAGTATGTTGATTAAACCAGTATGTGCCTTGTTATAGGGGTGTTATCTTACAGCTGGCAAATAGCCTGTGGACTTCTCTGGTCTGTCCCCTGGATTGGTTTATCATGACACGGGAGTCTTTTATCTTTCATGTCAGATGATTATATTAACAGCACTTACTGGTTGTCCTGTGCCATTTGTTTTTGTGGCTTATAGAATCTGAGATTCCACAAATTCCAAAATTTTTAGGAGAATAATTTAGCTGGAATCTCACACGGCTGCCACCAATGAAGGCAGAAAAATCTCTTGGAAAAGAATCAGACTTTAACATTGCTCCTACTATTGGAGGCAAACAGACTCTTAAAAGAGAATGAAGACAGACAAGACAAGGTGAAACAAGGAAGAAAAACCAAACTTGTATCCTTCAGAAAGTCTTGGAGATCTTAACACAATAAAATACTGCTCGGAATTTAAGAGGTTATTTACTTGGTGATGACTCCGTAGAAGTTTGTGGAGTAGCAAGCCCAAACCGACTGGTCCTTGAGTGATCAGGTAGTAGTTGCAGGAAATGCACTTTTGAAATCCCACTTGTGGCACCAGGATATGTCAAAGAGCAGACTAGCTTAGGTTAAAATTAAAGCAAAGTGTCTTACAGATGAAATACAGCAATCTGGATCAGGCTGTACCCCATAAGAACACTCGAAAGCACTTCCAGCCAAAGGCATTTTTTTAAATAGATTTTTAAGTACAGAAAATCTAGAAACTTAGAAGGAAAAAAATTGTGATTGGTTGGCATTTACAAAGTCATGCTTTAACAGATAGCAGACAATTCCAAGACTCTGTAAACATTATTTTGTTAATTGTAACATTTGCGTCAGTTAAAATCTTGTTAATCTATGGATGTTTCAGGGGCTTCAGTGGCAACCTGCAGAAGAAAAGATCTGCTGTTTGAATTCACCAGCTGTTCTTTGGAGACCCTACAAGGCAGTTTTCTTCTGTCTTCTAGGGTTGCTGAGTCTTGGTTGAATTTATAGCAGTCTGTGATTTTTTGGTTATAAGCCTAAATGAGCATCCTTCTTGGGAGCAAATACTATGAGAGGAAGAGATAGAGGGGAGGCTTCCTGAGGTATGCTGGCTGGTTGACTGTTTTTTTTTAATTATTGTATCTTGAATGAAAGTTTACAGTTCAGGCCAGTCTCTCATAGAAAGCTGAAGCACACTTTGGTGTGTGATACTGTGCTGCTGTCTCCACAGTGTGACAGCACATTCCTCCTCTCCGGATTCCCCCTGTCTATTCAGCCAGCTCCTGTCCCCTTCTTTTTTCTTTCACCTCTAGACAGGAGCCATCCAGTTAGTCTCCTGTATATACTTAAGCAAGAATTATACTCTTCATCACTATCGTTTTATGTCTTATAGACCAGCGAAATCTTTCTCTGAGGAGTTGGCTTCTGGAGTAATTTCATTTCTCAACTAGCAGAGTCTGGTGGTCATGTCTTCTGGGAACTCTCCAGTCTAGTAGACTGTTGAGTCTGGTCTTTTTACTAGAGTTTAAGCTCTACACCCTACATTTCTTCCACTCTGTCTGGAACTCTTTGTTAAGGAATCATTGATGGTAACTGATACCATCTGGTTCTTCTCGTGTTGATGCCGTCTCTAGTGTATGTGGTCCTTTTGGATAGTTGACTTTTGAATATCTGTTTAGAATAAGCAAGAAACAGCAAAAAATGAGTCCAGCCTGTAATTTTGGCAGAAGCCTCTCCATATGCCAAGCATCTAGGTTTTTTTTTTTTTTAAAAAAAGCTCTCCGATGCTTTTTAAATAAAGTGTTTGATTGTAATGATAAATTTAAGCCAAATGATCAAAGTGTCCATGTGTATGTATCCACTGACTTAATAGTAGGTGTTACTTTTGGATACATAACCGAGTAACATTTAGTTAACAGTTGCCTTAGTCATCTAGTGCTGCTTTAACAAAAGTGCCACAAGTGAAGGGCTTTAACAAAGAAAAATTGATTTCCTAACTATAAAGTACACTGGAAGTCCCAATTCAGGGCATGAACTCTGGAGGAAGCCTTTCTCTCTCTGTTGGCTCTGAAGGAAGGTCTTTCTTAGCAGTCTTTCCCTGGATTAGGAACTCTTCTGTTCTGGAACCACTGTGCAAACGACTGTGCTTTGCTTCTGGCATTGCTTTCTTGGTGGCATGAGGTCTCCAACCCTCTGCTCACTCCCCTTTCATCTTTTGTAAGATAAAAGGTACTGTAGGACACAGCCCAGGGAAGCTGCCTTGACAATGGATCATGGATGTGACCTGAGCAAGGGTGTCACATGTCACCCTAATCCTCTGTAGCCACAGGCGGTGACTATGTTTTGTAGCATGTAGGAAAATCACAAGACGGAGGACAGCCACACAGTACTGGGAATCGTGGCCTGAGCAGTTGACACTTATTTGGGGGCGATGCAGTCCAGTCTGTGACAACAGAACTACTATTATTTAGACATAGCTCTCCTGTAGTCAAGTTACAATTGTTTCATTTTGTTTTTCTTTTAATATGTATACACACACACACATACATACATATGTGTGTATACAGTGTCTAGGTCTGTGAATGGCACAAAAGGTGAAGCGCTGGACCACTAGCCCAAATGCTGGCAGTTCGAACACACCCAGAGACACTTTGGAAGTAAGGCTTGTTCCCAAAAGATCAGAATCTGGAATATCTTAGGGAGCAGCTCTCTGTTGTACGCACAGGGTCGCCACCCATTAGAATGGCTGGGGCAGCAGCTAGCAACAACATGTATTATCTACATTAATACGGTTTATGTTCCTTAATTCAAAGTTAAACATTTATTTGTTTTGTTGTGCTGGATTCCTGTGGTGGTAAAAGATACTTACTTTTGGATGTGTAACTAGTGTTATGAAATCCATCTTTAAAATACAATCCCGTTAATTGTTGTTTTTTTCCCCCCTCTTTTAAGTATACTGGGAAATAAAATTATCTCTGAAGAAGAATGCACCACTTTGCATTCAGAGATCTGATTTCACAGCCAAAGTGATCAGTACATCACTCAGTTCAAACAAAAGAATTACATCTAGAAAATATGCAACATTTGCGTGACATGTCTAGTTCCAAAATACCTCCTGCACACATTTGGATTGAGTATGGACACTACTTCCCAAGCATTACTAAAAGGACAAAATAATATTCTGCCCACCAATAGATGACAAAAACTCAGCACTATGTATTTTCAGAGAGCATCTTGGATTTAAATATATAGTTCAATTTTATGAATTTGTATTTCAAAATATCATTATAAGAGGACTTCAGTATTCCTTAATGGATTGTAGGCATAATTCACCTTATCCTCTGATAGAAATAAGCCCCATTTATGCACAGAACATGCTGAAGCAGCTACCTCAGTGCCAGTGATCTCTTTCTGCCCTTAACCCCCATCCTCCCCATTGGCTGAAGAGATGATTACCTGCTAGGGTTCTCTGTGGTTGTTGTCAGAGAAGTTTTGTGGTGCCATTTTAAAAGTAGTATAAGAAGGATCTCCAGGAGCAGAATAAGCAGCCCAGATTTGCGCTCTTATGTGGGAGCTGGCTTTTTCAAACTCTGTCCTTTGAGGAAAGGTTTTGAGGAAATGGGAGTGAGGTGAGGTTGAGAAAGGACTGGACATTCAGCTGGGATGGGGAACTCGGCCATATACGTAGAGAAGAAGCCTCCTCCTCCTGTGGCTTGCACACTTACAGCTTGTAGCTGGCTCAGACTAAGGAAAACAGATGCTGCCGTTTTAAATTAATTTGTCATGTTTGGATTAAAACACTGAACTGAATTTACTAAGGAATAAGGTTAGAGTATGTATTAAGAATTAGAGTGGTAGTGGAATTTACTGGAAATACCTCAAATGTTCATCAGCTGGCAAATAGATGAGCAGATGGTAGCAGTTCCATACAAAGGAAAGGAACAACCAGTGGCCTTCCTGCTGATTCTGACTCAGTGTGACTGCTCCTGTTTCAGAATAGAACTGTGCTCCGTAGAGTTTTGAATGGCTGTGATGGTTTGGAAATAGATCACCAGGCATTTCTCCCAAGGCATCTCTAGGTGGATTGAAACTGCCAAATTTTGTTTAGTAGCCAAGGGCTTGTGCACCATCCAGGAATGCCAAAGGAATACAACCCAATAAAGTGGAGCATACTGTGGGTACGTGATACAGTGCCGGAGAATCTCACATGCGTTATACTGACTGCAAAGTCCCAGGCCCAAAAGACTGCATGCCGTAGAATTCCATTCTTAGGAACTTCTAGGGAAGGCAAAATACAGTGGCAGTGAACCAGTGGTTCCAGGGATTGAGGATATGATGTAGGGATTGACTGCGGACGGTCAGGAGGGAACTTGCTGACATAATAGAAATGTTCTATGTGATGATCAAAGCGACTGTATGCAATTATTAAATCTCAAAACCGTGTACTCAAAATGACAATGTGTAAACTTTTATTGTATGTAAGTTATACCTTAATAAAATTATTCCAAAGCAAGCATGGTGAAATTTACCAGTAAGAGGAAGGGGACCTTAGTATCAGTTAATACCTACAAAACCAAATGCATTGCCGTCGAGTCGGTTCTGACCCGTGGCAATCCTGTGAAGACAGTAGAAGTGTCCCCGTAGAGTTTCCAAGGACTGTCCGGTGGATTAGAACTGCCAAGCTTTTGGTTAGTAACCATAGCACTTAACCACTCTGCCACTAGAGTTTGCAGAATGCCTACAGGTAGGCAAAAAAATTGTGGGGAAAGCCTAGTACTCAGCCAGAATCTGAAGAGGATTAACCTTAGATGATACATTACATTGGGCAAATCTGCTGCAGAAGATCTCTTTAAAGTGTTAAAAAGCAAAGACACCCTTTTGTGGACTCAGGTCCACCTGAGTCCAGCCACGATATTTGCAGTCGTCTCACGTGCATATGAAGGTTGGGCAGTGAATAGCAGGATCACAGGAAAACTGAGGCCTTCTGTCTTGGGTGAAGTACAGCCAGGATGTTGCTTAGAAGCGAGGATGGTAAGACTTGGTCTCCTGTACTTTGGACACGTTTTCAGGTGGGACTTGTCTGTAGAGAAGGGTGTCGTGCTGGGTAAAGTAAAAAGGATCTGTGAAAAAGGAGAAAACCCTCACTGAGATGAGTGAATACAACAGTGGACTCTTAACTGAACAGCGGCTGTGAGGCTGCTGCAGGACTGGGCACTGTTTCATTCTGTTGTGCGCTGGGTTCCTGTGAGCCGGACTGACTGTAAACAGCCAGCTGACAACAGTGCCTTTAAAGGGACCGCGGAAGATAGGCATGATTACATCTGTGACATTTTCTTGATAAATGTAACATATAGATCACCTAGCCCAATTCTTAGCGTATAGCAAGCACTTAATAAATGCTGTGTATTATGATTTCATTGTTATTACTTACAGCAATGTAATAAGAGTGCTATATAACTCAAACAGTGTCCTGTTGGTAGAGTTGTTAAGCTCTTGGCTGCTGCTGGCTGCTGACCAAGAGGTTGGTGGTTTGAATACACCAGTGGCTTTATGGAAGAAAGACCTGACAATCTCTCCCATAAGGTGTACAGTCCAGAAAACTCTATGGGACCAATCTACTCTATCCTATAAACTTGTGAAGGCACACAACAAAAACTACAGGCAACCTAGTACCCTTGCAGTCAAGTCAGTTCTAACTCATAGTGACCCTACAGGACAGAGCAGAATTGCCACATAGAGTTTCCAAGGCTATATAAGTCTTATGGAATCTGACTACCACATCTGTCTCCCATGGAGCAGCTGGTGGGTTGAAACTACTAACCGTTCAGTTAGCAGCTGAGCTCCTTAATCGCTGCACCACCAAGGCTCCTTGACATCCCAGAAGAAGCTGTGAACACTGAGGAGTCAGCTTTTTCCTTTTGAACAGTGGAGAAAGCCTAGGAATTAACTGGTTCTGATGATTTCAGATACAAAAGTGGAGGTGGAATAAATCATTTACTGGTTTAGGAGAATTAATAAGTTACGTCATGGAAGTTGAATATTGAAACATCATTTCTCAGGCACATGCATAGCTTTCTTTTGTTTCAGGATTGCTTGGAAGCTATCTCAACCCTCATGCAGACTGTCAGAGAACTTCCTATCTAATACAAGTTTAAAGTTTCAACATTTGCAGTTATTCAGCAGAAGTTATGGCTGTATGTACTAATTGGTATCATTTGTAAATGTGGTGATGTTTTGATTACAGGAGGAATGGGTGGTGTGCGAGCAATGTGCAGCCACAGGAATGTGAGACTCCTGTTAACTGATCTTCACATATGTTGCATGTAAAGCCAACATTTCTTGACTTCTTAATGTGCCCGGCATGCACTCTGCTAAAAATTTAGTGAATTACTATGATTAAGCCTCATCAGAGCCTTAGGGATTAGATTAAGAGAAGAGCTTGCACAGATATTAAGAAGCAGATCAAAATTTTGATCTGATATTAACAGTGAGAACCATTGATAGACACCATTTGGTTTTATACAGCTGGATTGCCTGTGTTGTGGTCTGGCATTGCTTGTCCAGTCCTGTGGGAGAGATCAAGAGAGAGAACCAACTTATGGTACCAACTTGCTGAATCCCAAGCAGCAAGCCTGCAGGACAGCAGTGTATGTTAGGTGGCCAGTAAATAATTGTTGAATGAATTGAGTAACTGCTCTGTGTGTCTCAAAGCTTGGAAATCAGAATTTAGATACTGTGTTCTTAGGATAGGAAACCCTGGTGGCACAGTGGTTAAGAGCTCTGCAGCTAACAAAAAAACACCGAGAAAATCAAACCTGCTGCTTGTTGAGTCAGGTCTGACTCATAGCAACCCTAGAGGTCAGAGTAGAACTGCCCTGTAGAGTTTCCAAAGGAGATCCTGGCAGATTTGAACTGCCAACCTTTTGGTTAGCAGACATAGTATTTAACTCGCTCTGCCACCAGGGTTTCCGCTAACCAAAATGAAGTTGACAATTCATATCCACCAGCTACTCCGTGGAAACTGTATGGAACAGTAGTACTCTGTCCTGTGATGTTGCTAATGGAGTAAACTTGAGGGCAGCAGGTTTGGATTTTTTTTTTCCCCTCTTCTTGACAGAAACAGGTTTATTTGTTTGATTTTGGGTTTTGTTTTGTTTTTGGGATTCTTAAGATACCAAACACTGTACAAGTTTGATATTTGATAATACGATGATATTTATCTTACCAGTAGTTCAACTGACCATGTAAACCTTGAGGTCCATTCTTGGGCATTTGCACCTCTGTGTAAGACTGCTGGCATTAGCAATAACTGCAGTTCTGATAATACCTTTAATTATACTTCGGGTTTAGCAAACTCAGACAATTGTTGATCCTCAAGGAGAAAAACGGTTAGTATGCAGATTCTAACGGGTACATTTATCATTTCCTTATCACACTGAGCCTTGGATTTCTTTTTCTCTATTTTCAAAGAAAGTAGAAATGCCATTTCTTAGAATAAGAATGTTCTGTATTATGTGTGCAGTAGCTTGAAGCTTTACAGATTGGCTCTTTAATGAAATAGGCAACATTCCAATGGAACTGACAATTTTTATTTCTATTTGTTGTATTTTTTTTCTCATTACAGATGGACCCAATTCAGAAAGCTGTAATAAATCATACATTCGGGGTTCCTCTTCCTCATCGAAGAAAGCAAATCATATCATGCAACATTTGCCAGTTGAGATTTAATTCTGATGTAAGTTATCATTTAGTATTCACTAAGAAAAGAAGTAGTATCATACTGTTTGTTCTAATCTTGTAGGAGAAGAGATTTCTTAAGCATTTGTCTCCAGTAACTAAGCACGACAAAATTCAAAGATAAAATTTTAACTCCTTGTGTGCTTTGATTTTGGGGATTTTTTATACAGTGTTCAGCTGTTTCCTATAGGGAAAAAAAAATCACACATTTAATCTTACAGCCTTGCAACACAGTGGAGTGCTCTAATCTCTTGGGAGTGTGACTTTTAGATAATACATTTTGTCTTTGGAAAATAGCCAGATTTAGGAAGAGTGAAGTTTTCAATACCTCTGAGATGAAGTTGCAAGTTTTTCAAGGCCAAGATTATGACTTTGTAAATTTCCATTAACTCCTTGTCAGCCCCCCAGTTCCAGGTCACCCTTTGTGTCTGTAATTAACTTTTATTTAAGTGCTCGAGTTACTGCCATAGAAGACAGTATTTTGACAGGCATTCTAAAGACGTCAGAGTACCTGAGATGCAAGAGAATAAAAAAAAGTTAAGTGGAGAAGGTGACATTGGTGAGCTTGACCAGGCCTTTGTGAGTGATTCAAAGCCAGTTTGCCCACCTTTTCCAGGGATATATGAAAGGCCTCTGGATCCATCACAGCGATGCTAATTTTGGCTTGTGACCAGTATGAAAAATGCTCTTTCTTCAAACCTGCTTTATTTATTATCTTAACAGTCCTAGGATGTAGAAGTTAAAAAATCAGTGAGGGACACAGAGAAAGGGAGAATGTTTGTTTGGAAGAAATAGAATTCTCAGACTTTTTTTCATGCGGGAGATGAACAAGGGGCCTTGCCTATCAAAATAGTCTCTGCCAAGATACTGTTATCTTGTCCTACATTGGTATACAGCGTGGAGATGACCAGCAGGTCTGGATTCTGGAGAATGTTAGGCCACCCCGTACTTAATCTCTCCAGGAAGCTGAGTCTCCATAGATGCCATCCCTGGTGATGAGCACCATAGACTGTAAGACAGTGAGGCACAGGACACAAATGTGGCGCAAATATAGTGGCTTGTTTCTTCTGTGGGAAAAACATCTCCGTTGCTTTTTTTTATAAAGATGATTACTGTCTTATGAACTCATGCTTACTAGAGCAATCATCAGGTAATTTTGTAACATTGCATCTGATGTCTTAAAAAAGAGGAATAGATTGCTTACCTAGTACTTCTTTGTATATTGACACAGGCATGGTATTTGCTGCTAGGAAACAGTGCACCAAACATTTGCAGCAGTTTATTTGAAGGGAAGTTTTTTGTTGTTTAATATTGTGCGCCTTGAGTTGTGTTGAATTTTAAGAAATTTGCCATAGAGTATTGAATTTATTAACAGTAAAACATTCCTAAATGACAAACGGTACATAATAATGTCTTCTAGCAGTTGTAAAAGAATCTTCCTAACATGCAAATAAGAGTTTGGAGTTCAGTAGTTGTAGCTATGATAATTGACAGAACACTTAAGACGCAATCCTATAGTTCTGGTTCCTTCTTAGTTCCTTTTGTCTCTGAGTGATACTGGTGCTTCACTCCCAAACTGGTCAGATAGTGGTGCAACCATCTCCTGGGAGCCCTATTCCCAGCTCTTTACATCTAACTGGGACTATTTCCAAGTGTCCCTTCCTGCCAGCAATGTCACTGTCAAAATTTTCCTCTCTATTAAGAAAACTTCCTGTAAACCAGGAGTCAGAAGGGAACTTCAATGCTGTTGAACCAGGTCTCCCACTGAATGCAAGAAATCATCTATACGTCCATATGTATATGTCTTTCAGTTGATTATTTCCAGTGATGGATCAATCACTCAAGATGTCAAGACAGTGATTCCTTTTTTAAGCAGCTGTAATCTCATAGCTTGTTGTCGATTACGTGCTGTGTCTGCTAACCAAAAGGTTGGCGGTTCACATCCGCCAGGAGCTCCTTGGAAACTGTGGGGCAGTTTTACCCTGACCTCTGGGGTCCCTGTGAGTCCGACCCAACTTGACGGTAGTGGGTGGGGTAATCCCATAGCTGGATATCAAAATGATGTTTTAGAAATTCTAGAAACATTGTCAGGTATGATATAGGAAACATACATATTTATGTATATGTTCACTTATTAACAAAATCATTTTCTAAAATCTTATTTCCTTGATGAGACAGTAACAGCAACACTAATAATGTTTCAGTGTGTGTTTATTAGAGACACTTGGAGGATAGTGGTGGTACAGCGGTAGTATCTGTTACAGTGAAGATTACAGCTAAGGCGGTAGATAATACACTGCCTTCCGTGCAGAAGACCCAGGTTCCGTTCCTGGGAAATGTACATCCTACAGAACCACCACCTGTCTTTCAGCTGAGCTTCCGGACTAAGACAGACTAGGGTGAAAAACCTGGTGATCTACTTCTAAAAAGCTACCAACACCAACCCTGTGAATCACAGCAGTCTGCCCCCCCTGTGCGTCGGGGTCATCCTGAGTCAGGGTCGTTGGGCGTCTCAGTCTCACAGCTTTGCTTTCAGGTCCATCAGGCATGCGGTAGGAAAAAGGGGGTCAGAGCGTTCAGGGCATCTGTGCTGTCAGTCTGTCAGGATTAAACCCTTCTAGCTGTTGCTTCACAAATTCTCTTTGCTTCCTACAGTAAATTAACAACAAATTTAAAGGCCTAAAGTGACATGAATTTATTTTGTTACGCTTCTGGGAGTCCCAAATGATTCTTTTTGGGCCAATATCAGGGTGTTAGCAGGCCTGTGTGCCTTCTGGTGGCTCTGAGAGAATTTGTTTCCTTGCTTTTTCTAGCTTCTAGAACCCTCTGCCGTGGCTCGGGACCCTCTCTTACATCTTCAAACTCAGTAGTGGCCCGCTGAGCCCTCCTCATGTGACGATGGTAGTTTTCTGCCTCTGTCTTCCACATAGGGAAACCCTGGCGGGGTAGTGTTTTTAGTGCTACGTCTGCTACCAAAAGGTTGGCAGTTTGAGTCCGCCAGGTGCTCCTTGAACACTCTAGGGGACAGTTCTACTCAGACCTCTAGGTTGCTCTGCGTTGGAATCAAGTCAGCGGCAGTGAGTTTGGTCTTCCACGTTGAAGGGCTTTTATGAGACATACGTGGATAACCCAGGCTAACCTCCCTACTGTAATGCAGTGTCTTCCTGAATTTCAGGGGTTACGATATAGTGCTCTTTGGGTGGCCACTATTCTGCCTATCACAGATGCTCAGGTGCATGTTTGACTTAAACTGAGTTTTAACCGACCACTTAAATTCATCAGATAATTGTCCAGCCCAGTGTCTTTGGTCTATAAAAGCTGGACTTATGTGAGTTCATTGCCCTTATTTTTCTTGCCTTCTTTTGAACCTTAAATATAGTTTCACCATGCAGGGCTGGAAGAAGCCCTGGTAGTGCAGTGTTTAGAGCACTCAGATGCAAGTTAAAGGCTTGGCAATTTGAAGCCACCAGCTTCTGCAAGGGAGAAACGTGTAGCAGTCTGTGTCTGTGAAGATTATAGCCTTAGAAACCCTGTGCGGTGGTTCCACTCAGCCCTACATGGTCACCATGAGTTAGAATCAACTGGAGGGCAGCAGGTTTCTTTTTTTTCCCCTCCTTTCTTTTTTGGTTTTTATGCAATACTAATTTCAAAAATTTCACTTTGAGCAATTTTTTAAATAGCAAGACCAAAGGTAGTTGAATGTATAAGTAATATGGCAACATTTTAAGCATGTTTTACAAACAAAACATGATCGTAGCAGAATTGAAATACAGGAATGGAAACTTCCTTAGAGAATTTCAAAATGATCCTGTAGCATTTTGATATCAATAGGAGGGACTAATAGGCTGTAAATACAAGGTTTGTTTATTGTTTGACTGATCATGTCCATAAATACAAACTTTATAAAATAATTAAATGCACAGTGCCAAAATCAGTTGGATTTATCATTCATGTATAAGAAGATAACCCCCCCAAAAAACAGCAGACAGGGTTATATATGAGGTCTGACAATTAAATCCATAAACTTAATTGCTCTAAGGGCTACATACCTCATTGCTAAATATCACTGTGCTCACCTTCAAAGTACTTGCCTTGGGAAGCTGTGCACTGATTCAAGCACATAGTGAATGTTGAAACTCTGTGGAACGGCCACTGTGCACGGTTACATGTAGGGGGTTCACAAACTTAATTGTATGGTTGTCTGTGAGTGAATTTTTAGCCTGTAAACAAATATGTATTGGCACAACCCCTCCCCCCACTCACCTGATATGGCACCCAGTGACTTATTTTTTACCCAAAGATAACGGAAATATTGAAAGGAAGACATTTGGTTGACACTGAGGACATCAAGGGTAATATGGTAACAGCTCTGATGGCCATTCCAGGAAAAGAGTCCCCGAATTGCCTTGAAGGGTTTGCTAGTTGCTGGTGTCAGTGCATGGCTTCCCAATGGGAGTACATTGAAGGTGACCGTGGTGATATTCACCAGTGAGGTATGTAGCACTTTTTCTAGGATGAGTTCATGAACTTAATTGTCAGACCTCATATTTTTATATATAATACATATTAGATCATTTTACACCCAGGAAAAGGCTTTGTAATTCCACTACAAGTGCTCTGCCATTTTGTCCTTTCCAGATAGGTCTGGAATTTTTCTTCTGTTTCCATTCTTAAACCTAGAATCCCTCTGGAGACATAAAATGGTCATTCCCTTGGTGCTTGTTTGGATCCTCTGTCACATAGGAAAGTATTTTTGTCTTACAAACCTTTTTATATTTTATAACTTCTTCCCTTTCCAATCAAAATAATATGATTTTTTTCATCTCTGGACCATGGAAATTCAATTTTTTCTATTTATTTATCATTGTATTTATCAGTTTCCTTTATTTAATCTTTCATTTTATAAACTCTCTAGTTTGGTGGCAGGCTGTGCCTGATTCCTCTGTATTGTTTTCCATTTTTGATCCTATAGTTATCCCAAGAAATAGGATAAATTATATTTTGTGCACTTTACAACAGGCTGCTTTCTCATAGTATAAGCTTTGTGTTGAAAAACTCTTCTCTGCATTCCTGTGAGTCATACATGGAGTTATACAAAACACTTGCAATTAAAAACTTGCAGGTTGTAATTTGTCCAGTTATTTTATCAGTGTCTTAAAATAAGCATAAATTACCATGTGGCCTTGGTAAGTTATTAAGTGGGCCTTTGAAAGATACTGTATTTGAAGAGCAGCCTAGGGATAAGATTATTAAAACAAGTAGAAAACAGGTATTTGGTGATTTTTTATTTTTTTTACAGAAGGGGATATAAGAGCTCAGTCCACATACTACCTGTTGCTGTAGATTCTGGCTTATAAAAGGAACCCTAAAAGTATAGCACCTAAGAGTTATTATGTTTAACCTCTAACCACGTAATTTCATAATACACCAGAGCCAGAAGAAATCTTTTGCTTATTTTACATGCCAAAACTGAGGTACAGAGAGTGTGGGTGACTAGTGGGTGATTTTTTCCCAGCTGGTAGCTGGGAAAAAAAAAAGGAAAGAAAGAAACCTGTGGCCATTGCGTCACTTTCGACTCGTAGTGACCTCGTTTGCCTCTCTCCTGTGACCACCTTGTCTACTCAGCCTAGAGCACCAAGCCCATTCTCAGGGTCTAGCCGACGTTCCAGTAATGGCATGAATGGGGGTCCGTGTGTTTCCTGTTCTGCAGGCTTTCCTAAAGAGAGGGTATGAGATTCCTTTACTGGAACTAACTGGGTATTATCCTAACCGTTGTGGAAAACCATTCACTGGCTGACCCTCACTCATGTGTCATTATGAGCCCTTTCTAGTAGCATCAGTCATATTCAGAGATACATTCAATTCAAGCATAAATGTATTAAATATTTAAATATAAATTCAAATTACTGAATATATCAACATAGGAACATATAGTGTTTAACTCAGGACTGGCAAGTATTAATTACATTCCCACTGCAGTCTAATCGATACCGACTCTCAGTAACCCCATAGGATTTCAAAGACAGTAAATCTTTAAGGAAGCCCCGACTTGCTCCTGCCAAGCCACTGGTGGTTTTGAACCACCAGCCTTGTGGGTTGGCCATCATTCGCTTTAACCACTGCACCACTAGGGCTTGTTAAAGCAAAAGCCAAAACTGAACCCACTGCTGCCAAGTTGATTCCACCTCATAGCGACCCTATGGATCAGACTAGAACTGTCCCGTAGTTTCCAAGGAGCTCCTGGTGGGTTTGAACTGCTGACTTTTTAGTTAGCAGATGTAGCACTTAACCAGTACACCACGAGGGTTACCAGGGAGGGACTGTTAATAAACCAGGCGTAAGGAAAAACCCACAAAAACAATGTTTGGAGAGCTTGGACTCCTCCAAAGGGGAATCCTTGGGACCATCACCAATTAATAGATACACTCTCCAATGCATGACAAAGCAGAAATCATAATTACTGTTTTGTGTTTTAGAGAAGACAGATGTGGTGATGGTAAACTCTGTATCTGAATTTTAGTTCCAGTCTCTTACTTGTAATTTCCATAACCAGATGTGAAATATATAATGATGAAGATGCCGATACATTTTTTTGTTTGACTTTTGCTACCAAACAACTAAGTAATTAAACTTTCTTCATATGTCTTAAGGCACATACATATTTTTTTAATTGAAATCATTATTATTTGTAGGGGTTGATGTTTAAAGTATGGGCTTTTGTGGAATGAAAAAAAACTAGAAATCATAGTTGTATTGGGCTTAAAGAACTATTGTTTTCCATCCCTCTACATTTCTTTTTTTCTGAATTTCTTTTATGTGCGTGCTCTGATTTTATCAAGAAAAAATATTTTTTGCATCGAAACAGTGTACTCTGTCTCAGGTTATAAATTGCATTTTGAAGACCTCCGTTGCAATGATGTAAATATTGTTTTGAATTTTCTAGCAGTGTCTGCAGTCTGCAGACATGCCCAGGAGATGCCAGAGATATTATCACACTCAGATGTTAGCATTTTCATGTATATCCTAGAAGAAAGGTTAATAAAACTTGAGGTGTGTGGGATGTGCATCTGATCCCAAACCTGAAAGCAGCATCCAGGGAAGCAGCATGCAATCATAGGAAAATCATTGGACCTGGAATTACACAATCTGCTGTCTAGACTTCTTGTTGTTAGGTGCTGACTAGTCAATTCTTAGTCATAGTGATCCCATGTGACAGGGCGGACCATCACCCTAGGGTTTCCTACATGTAGTATGGAACAGATCATAAGATCTTTCTCTTGTGGGGTTGCTGGTGGGTTCAAACCACCAACCTTATGATTAACAGCCAAGCCCCTAACCACTGCACTACCTGACTTGTTTAGTTGTCTGTTAACTTGGGCGTTTGTCTGAACATGTAGCAGCCATTTGTCATCTCATCTATAATCATTATTACAGTGATGTTGCAAGGACCAATAAAATATATATGTTTTTGGATTATAAACTGTGTGTAAATGAAAGGGAAAAGTCATTCATTATATGGGATAAATAATGCAGGAATATTTTTTTTTCTTGGAATGTTCTTAAGAAATATCAAAGCTGAAAACTGTCATTGCTGTCTTTTCAAAAAATGTCTAAAGGGATTCTAGCCTGAATAAAGCCTTTGTATTTAGTTTTTTAGTATATTTAGTAGTACTTACGTGTTAAATCATTTGCTGTTGAGTCAGTTCTGACTCACGAAACCCTATACATGTCAAAGTAGAACTATGTTCAGTGGTTTCAGGTGGCAGATTTTTTAAGAAGTAGGTCACCGGGTTTTTTTTCCAGGGTGCTTCCAGGCGGATGGGATCTACCATCCAACCTAGCAGTTTAGACTTGGCTACTTCAGTGTACATTGTCAGAGAGAGATTCACTCCTGGTCAATCTTTACCTCTTAAAAAATGCAGGACCAACTTGTCCTTGAAAGAGCTGTGTCTGTTAAAACTCTCAACCTCTTTCATTCTGTTCCTGCTGCTTGTCATGTCCCCAAGGATCTTTAGGGGGACCCAGTTTTAAATGAAATTTTCAAGTTGCTTTGAATCAGGTCTTTCAAAAGACAGTACCCTCTGTTAGTCCCCGGAATTCACAGAGTGATTTGGAGCTTTGGCTGGAGCGCTGTGACTTTCCTACTGGGTCCTTTTTCTTCTTCAAAAGCAGTTTTTTGGCAGGGCCATTCAGCCCAATGAAAGAGTTGCTGCAGAATCTGGGGTGTTCAGCTGGACTGTCAGGGTCATCCCTGCATGAGGGATGGCTCTCAAGTATGCAGTGATGCCCTGCAGGTTGGGGCTGCGTTTGAAACAGGCCGCTGAGAGGTCTCTTTTGAAGGGCTGATACTCTGAGTGTTCATTTGAGACTCATTTTTGTGCTTTGGCTTCACTAACTCCTCCATGAGTGTAGCCTGCAGCTCCATTAGGAATTTTTTTGAAAGCACAGCTTGAACAGGAGGACCCAGTGAGAAAGACTGGGCCTGACTGTTAGAGATTTCAGGAGAAAATGAGCCAGCCGAGAGCAAAGGAATCTACTTAAGCACTGTGCTTTATTGGAAGGCTTTTCAAAATAGAAGGGCACCTATCAGGACACTTAAGGATTCCCGTGAATCAAGCTTTGATAGTCCAGTGTTTCCTGTCTGGGCCGAATGAATAGAAGGGACTAAGAGAAATCTTTTGAAAGGAATCAGTATCTCCTTGGGCTGCTTTTCTTTCCTTTTTTTTTTTTTTAAGTAAATGGAAGAAAACATTTCTCGTCCTATTAATTTAAGAAGACATTTACCTTTCCATTGATTTCTCCCAGACATGGAAAATTTGACCTTGAAGGTTTGAAAATGAGAATTCGTTTAAGTATGACTAGGTAGATGCAGGAAACACTGGTGACGTAGTGCTTAAGTGCTATGACTGCTAACCAAAAGGTTGGCAATCTGAATCCGCTCCTTGGAAATTCTATGGGGCAGTTCAGGTCTGTCCTATGTGGTCCTTAGGAGTCAGAATCAATTCGATGGCAGCACGTTTAGGTTTTGGTTTTGGTTTAGTTAAATGTTAAATGTGTACTTACTTACCTCCAGTAATCAAAGGGATTTTTGTGTTTCTATGAAGTACAGTGGGCAACCCCAAAAGAATTGTTATACATTAGGGAATAACGATGCTGAAAGGATGATTCCATTTTTTTAGTTTCCGTAACAAAGGATGAAACCCTGGTGACATAGTGGTCAAGTGCTACAGCTGCACACCAAAAGGTTGTCAGTTCAGATCCACCAGGTGCTGCTTTGAAAGTCTTTGGGGCAGTTCTCCTTTGTCTTAGAGGGTCACTGTGAATCAGCATTGACTCAAGAACAGTGGGTTTGGTTTCTGGGTGACAGAAGAACCAAAGACCAGGATAGTTATTTGACTTTTTTGAAGTCTTTAAGCAGCTGTTGCATTTCTGAGGACTAGAAACAAGATTCATAAGCCCTCACAAATAGTGCTTCTAATTTCTCAAACCAGTGCCATGTCCTCAGTGAAGTTGATTTTTAGACTTGCATTACACTGGCTTGCAGTTCTCAACTAAAACAGTTGAGCATTCAACTTCTAACATGGGGCAAAGAAATTAATCAAGGGTAGATGACAGTAGTATACTCAGATTGCTAGAAGATACAAACATATTTCAAAACTGCTAACTGCTGAAAGGGTGTGGCTGCACTAGGCATTAGTGCTGTCATGGGCAAAGCTGTGGCAGTAAATGAGTACTGTCATGAAAAGGGGAGAACAGACGCTGAGAGCTTATGTTGTTAAACCTTACTCTTCATGAGTGAGAAAAGTTAGAGAAGAGAGTTAAGCATGACAGGACAGAATGTAGTTGTGGAGTTATTCTTGGGTGAATCAGGTACTTTGTTTCTGCATAAGGGAACTAAAGGTTGTCCAGAGAACTCCCAGAAGGTGAGACAAGAAACCTGTGAATGCTGGGAAATCCCTGCAAGCCTTAGACTTCCTTTCTAAGTGAGTGAATGGTGAACGAATGAATGATTGAGTGAGTGAATGAAATGCTTTACAATGATACACCCTCACAAGAATAGGAAGACAGAAACAGAAATCTGTAAAATGGTTTTAGTTTCCCCTCCATTTGAGAGTCTTTAGAATAATGACTTTGTTTTGATTAAAAGAAATTTTAGACTTCTTTTTTCCAAGTACCTAATCATTCTACAATGCAAGAGTTGTATCCTAAGCAATGCATTCCCTGGAAACCTAACCGTGAAAATCCATATGTCTGGAAAGGGAAATTGTAAGTGGAATTAGACTTAAACAGGGCCTAAAATCTGGAATTTCATGGTTGTGACACAACCTTGTAGTGACCTCTGAGCTTTAGGGTATTTGCAAGAATCATTATACTGAAAAATGATCAAATTTTAACTGGTGTTGGAGCACACCAGCAACTTCATCGCAGTTTGAGGGAAGTCTTGATTAGCCATGAGGGGAAATCTTGCTGTAACCCACTTGCCCAAGGCGTGCTTGGTATACATACCTGATAAACAGTTTCATCAATTGTTTTCTGTTCCTTTTTACAGCTGTGTGCATCTCGCAGTAAAAGTTGTGGAAACCTTGGTGGTATAGTGGTTAGGAGTTCTGCTGCCATACGAAAGGTCAGCCGTTCAAATCTACCAGATGCTCTTTGGAAACCGTATGGAACGGTTCTAATCTCTCCTTGACGGAGGCTATGAGTCAGAATTCACTAAGTGGCAGTGGGGCTCAATAAAAGTTGTAGAAACTGGATCAATGGTCTCCAGTAAATGAAAGTTTGAAAATTAAAGTGTGCTCTCTCCTTTCCGTTCATTATACCCACTGTTTATCGTGACCTTGGCCTTTTTTGTTGTGTTATACTGTACTGTATTCCAGCATTTAATAAATCACTGATTTCACCATAGCAGAATCCTAGAAGCTAGGACAGTAGTTTTTCAGACAAAAGAGCAAAGGAAATTAAGCAAAAAAGTAACTCATGTTAGTGTCTTTATGTCGTTTTGGTTTTTGTGGCCCTTTTTGTCCTTCCCGTTGTAATAGTTCCTATTTTTCATTGTCTCTTTTCTGCTGAGTTCCATTCTCTGTATTCATTAATTAGAGTAGTTGGGATGAAATACACTTAACCTTTTGCAGTCATCTGTGTGAACAAAGATCTCTATGAAAATGAAATGAACCTGATCAGTCATTGTACCTTATTCACACTAAAGCATCTCATGATGATTGGTTTAGGAGTGGTTATTTGGTTTGATTGTGAGTGAACAGAGAATAAAATTATACAACACATGCTATAAATTACATGCTATATTTAGCTGACTCTGCTTGATTTTCTTAGAGGGCATTAGAAATTGTTACCACAACTTAACGAGACCTAACTCTTCTTTTGAATCCGTGGATCTCTGTACAGTCTAGCTTCTTGTTGGAAACCCTGTGCTGGCAGCCGGTAGCCTGGCCAAGAGACACCTTTCCAAGCCTGCCAAACCTCATTTTAAATGCAAACGACCGCCTCTGGGAGCTCCTGTCTCCATCCACATCTATTTTTTGATGTAAATTAAATCTGATGGTGGTAAAGGTTGCAGTCGCTTGGGGAACATTCTTGTGAGAAGGGAGGGAGGAGGGCACATGAAGTCATGCTGTGCCAGGGAAGATTGATTTTCTGCGTCCATGTGTGTTGCTCACTGTTGCTTTGTATGTTGAGAGATCTCCTTGTAATCATGCAAATAAAATGGAGTTGTATATGGTTTGCTCCTTATTGGGTTGTGTGAGCTTTTAATTTCCCTGCATACGTAGGAAATCGGTGGAGATCGATGGATGGGAAATTGATTCATATCAGGACGACCTGTATTGCAGGTCTGCCTGTAGGACTTGATATCTTCTCGCTAATTCTTTTATGAGTCAAATTTCTGAAGGTAGTCTCTGAACAGGTTTTATCCATTTCCCAAGCAGAGCTTATTTTCTCTGCATCAGCGAACTTGTCATGATAATCAACTTTTTTGTCTCCACTATCAATCACTCTTGATTACAGCTGGGTAGAAGTTCTGTTCTGTAGATCAGCTCATCAGTGCATATAATGTTACACCTGGAGGCCAGTACCAATCATCCCTGAAGGGAGAAGCGCCTTCCTTCAGGGCTTTTGTCCATGGTTTAAGCATCTGCATTTGGGTCTCATTGAGTTGTCATATCTGTCTTTGACTCAGTCATCCCTGGACAAAAATATTCTTCTGAAATAGCTCTCAAAATTGGGTTGCTAATTTTTGGTCTATTATTAGGATTTTACCTTTGACTTCTTAATTCAGAAAAGTAGCTCATAATCCATTGTTTCCTTATTACCATGAACACTTTTCCTGATTCTTATAGCAGTCATTGTAGAAATGAAAATCAAAAGAATTACAATTCAATGAATATTCAATGCTTCTGTTAAAAAAAATTAGCATATGTTTTACTAGAATGTTTGCAAGTCTGATTTTGTTGATTTCTAGCAATTTCCTAAGTTAAGCTTTTTTTTTTGATTGCATGGTGGATTTGAACTGCTGACCTTTTTGCTGAGCACTCTAACTCTTAACCACTGTGTCACCAGGGATCCTTGGAACAGCAGTTTAGAGGGTTGTAAAACATCTTCACGTTTAGAGAATACAGTATGGGGAAAAAAAAAAAACAACAGAATGTGAGGTTTCACAATATTGAGGGTTTTATTAGAAAATAATGTTTTCTGTTAAAGGCCTAATTACCCACTACTGCCATTGAGTCGGGTCTGACTCATAGCAACCCTGTTGGTCAGAGTAGAACTGCCCCCTGAAGTTTTCAAGGAGCACCAGGTGGATTAGAACTGCCGACTTTTGGGTTAGCAGATATAGCACTTAACCCACTATGCTACCAGAGTTTCCACAGGCCTAATTAGAAAAGCCTGAAATTTCCCCTATGACTGGGCTTCCTATGACAGAGGTATACCTTGATATCTAGGCAAAATAGGCCAACAAAGAGTGAGTGCTGCATTTTCATTAGATATAGGTATTTAGATATTATTAGCTCCTACTCTGTGAAGTAAAACCAGGGCAAATGCCATCGATTAGTGAGAAGCTGATCCCGGTAGAAATGTATAAACCACTCATCACTGAGTGGGATGTTGTTTTGAAAAGCAGAGCTAAAACCTCAAACTGACTCACTGGTAATCTCTGTGGTTGAATTTTCCTGAGATAGAACTTGATCCATTTTGTCAAGGAGTGCTTTGCCATTAGACAGTTTTCACACTATGACAATTTCCCTGCACCCACCTCTCTCACTCCTTACTAGTTCTGATCAGACTGGATCCTGTCATGTACAGGTCAGGTTAAATAGTTCATTTTATTTTCAACGGAGAGAGGCTAGTCCAGTGATCTGCCACAAGGAACTTGGTATCTAGCCTATGGTAGATGAGTGTGTGGAAACTGCCTGTACTTTTAAAAAGTAGCCCCAGTATATGACCTAACTGAAAATCAGCCCAGCATAAGTGGGCAGTGTTTGTATGTTCATGAGACCCCCAGATTGACCAAAAAATTTTTGCAACTACTCTGATTGTAGACTATTTGGTAGGATGTGATAGACCTTTATTTTAAATAGATAACTTACAGTGAAAGTTCTCCCTCAAAAAAGTTTTCCTCCCAGGGATATTGAGCTTGTATTATAATTCTGTTACCACATTAAATATTGGCAGAAAATTTTATGTCGATTTTTGAAAGTGGCATGTCTGTGATGAGACCCGTCTATAAAAATTTTGACTCTTTGTTTCCTCTAACCTGAAATGTCTTTGCCCATCTATAAATAGAAAAAGGCTGAGGATGGAAACCTCAGCAAAAGCAGACTCCATCAGAGGGTGTGTTCATGGACGGAGCCAGGTGGGGTTTTGTTTTGTTTTGTTTTTATTTTAAGAAACTCTTGGCTACTGAAGAATGTTGAAGTGTGAGAGTTAAGATCTCGTACAACTTAGTCACAGTCTCTTGAAGAGATTTATTGCCCACAAAAAGACTTGAACTGCCAAGCTGTCAGATAGCAACTGAGTGCATTAACCATTTATATACACACACGCGCGCACACACACTGGTCTTCCCCTAAACTCAGAGTGCCCACTAAATGCTTTCCTGACAGTAAGCATTTCCCACTTTCTGGGTTTTGTACCTTTTATTTTTCTCCTCAGCCTTCCAGTATGATTTCCATCGTGCTAATTCTCAGCTCTTAACCTTGTTTCCTACCTTACTGACAGAAAAGCAGTCAGCAGAGACCTTCCACAGCATCTTCTCACTGCTGGGGTCTGCAGCCTGTCTCTTCACCCATTCCTATTAAATGAACTTCCAGCCCTCATTTCCAAGGCCATCTTCTTCTCCGTAGTGTTACAGCAGAACTTCCCCTGCCTCTCCAGCATCCTTATTTTGTCCTCTCTGCTAGATCATGATCATAGGAGATACAGATGTTCTGTTATTTTTGCAATTATAAAACAAAGTCGCTCTGGATGTCATTTGCCCTTCCAGTCAGTAAGTACTGTCTTCAATTCCCCTCCTCCCTTGTGTCTCAAGTCTAGCCAATTGCTTCAACTATTCACCTGATAGCTTTTATCAAGTTTGCCAGTGGCCAGCCTCTCATTACATTCAGTGCTCAATTCTTAGACATCCTATTTGACTTGTGAGCAGCATTTGAAGAGATGGTCACGCCTCCTGGGAATGCTTTCTTCTCCTGGCTTCCTGGATACTGCCGCTCTCTCCCAGTGTCCTCAGTCCCCTTTGGACATTTACTTTAAGATGGATCTTCCTCCTCTGCCCGGTCTGTCAGTGTTGAAGAACCGTAGAGCTCAGCCCGGGGATCTCTTCTAGTCTCTTTATCTTCCTTGAAGATCTCCTCTGGTTTCATGGGTTTAAATACCAGCTTTGTTGTAGATGACTTCCTTATTTATATGTCCTGTTAAAATCTCTTCCTAACTCCTTAATTCTCAATTATGTTCACTTGCTGAGCTGGTAGAGATCACAGACCTAAAATTCCCTAAACCAAAGGCTGTGTCTCAGTCCCCCAAACCTGCTCTGCAGACAGAATTCTTCTCATAACAACATCTTTCTGGAGTTTCTAAGTGTTGAAATTGTCTGTATTCCTCTCTCACACCCTATGTCCTATCCTCACAAGTCGTGTTAGATTTATCTCCAAAATGTAATCAGAATTTTACAACTTTTTACCACTTCATGATACCACTGTGGTCCATACCACTGTAATCTGTCATAATCATCGTTCAGTAGTGTATATCGGGATCAGTTTGTTCTTCTGTTTAAAACCCCCAGTGGTACTGTGACCCACTTAGATTAAAAGGAAGCATCCTTGGAATTGCTACCCGACCCCATGGAAAATGGCCTTCAGGTCGCCCTCTGAGCTGTCCTCCTCCCACTCTCCCCCTACCCCCACTCAATCCTTGCCAACTATGATGGCCCCTTTAGACCAGAGTCAGGCGTATAAGGCAGTTACCTGGGGCACAAAATGTAAGGAGTCCTGAAAAATTCAGTAATTAAATAATATTTTAACACAAAAAATATGTTTAAAATGCATTAGTCAACTGTAGCCCACAAGCTAACTGCCTATTTTTGTAAATAAAGTTCTGTTGAAACTGGGAGTGCAGTCACAGTGAGGCAAATGAGGCTGAATCACGCCAGTGCAGAATTAGATCTTATCTGTATTGAAAATTTTTGTATTTGGCTTATTCTATTTCGGTTTTGTTTTCTTTTTGCCTTTGTTTTGGTTTTCAAAACATATTATTTATATTGATTATATTTATATTCAGCACTGCTTTGAATGTTGCGCCCAAGGCGAGTGCCTCACTTCCTGCACCCCAGCCCTGGGTCTGCCCTACAGTCACCTTGAACACAACAGGTTTGCTCCCATTTCTAGGACTCTGCACCACTGTCTGCCTAAAATATTCTTCTCAGGTTTCTGTATGATTTTAAGTTGCATTCAGATATTACCATCTCATGATTACTGTGATCATGGCATTTAAGATTTGAACCTCGTTACTTCTGCCCTCTTTGTTTGGCCATCGTATCCCTAAGCACTAGTTATCTTCTGAAATATAATTTATTTAAGTATCATGTTTATTGCCCACCTCACCCCCCCCAACTACAGTGTAAGCTCTCTCAGGGCAAGGATTCCTGTCTTTTTGGTTCACTGTTCTATCAAAGTACTTAAATTAGTAACTAGTAGTTGATGAGTACCCAGTTAGGTAAATTCCCGCATGCCAACTAAGGAAACAGTAAAATGAAAGTGAAACACAGTTTATTTCCATTCCAAATGAGCTGTCGTATTTACTCATTAAGAGAATTTAGGGTGCCCAAGGGCTTTGGCTGTGCCCTATCTTCGAGAACATTGGGGAATGTTTGTTAACCGTGATAGATGTCATTCCAAAACACTGTTGTGATTATAGGAAATCCAAGATACTTTCGTAATTCCAATTGAGGCTCCGCTCTTTCCACCACAGTGTCACGCACTTCAGCGATGTAGAGAGCTGTGTGTCGAAGAAAACTGAGCCCAGGTGGTGGAGTGGTTGAGAATAGCACCTGCTAACCCAAAGGTTGGCAGTTGAAATCCTCCACTTTCTCCTTGGAAACTGTGGGCAGTTCTGCTCAGCTCTCTCGGCTCACTATGAGTTAGAATGAGCTCCAGAGCAACAGATTTTTAGTGATATGTTAAAGAGTCCTGGTGGAGAAATGGTTAATCACTCCCTTGCTGACGGAAGGGCTGACAGTTTGAACCCACCGGCGACTTCAGAAGACAGACCTGTCTATCTCCTTCCGGGAGGCTTACGGTCTAGGAAACCCTGTTGAGTCACACAGGTTGCTTTGAGTTGAAAATCAGCTCCCTGGCACCTAACAACAGCAGTGATGGGAGTCAGGGAAACGCAGGACTTAGTGTTCTCTTGTTTGTGCATGTTAACTTGTGTTAAACAGTTAGCATGTGTGAAAGTGGCTAACCACGTTTAGTGTGCATCTAGCCTAATGTTCAAAATTAAAATATTTAGACTAAGTTTTCCTCCACTGTATACAAAACATATGGGTCAGTAAATACCCCCAAATGGATACATCTTCCCTTCTGTAAACCTTTATTGATGGGAACAATTTCTTCTTTTTATTATTCTACTTGAAGTTACACAGTAGGCATTCTCCATCTCTGATAAACAAGACAGGATGTGTACATTCTCTGATAAGCAAGACAGGATGTGTACATTCTTGTGTTGCATTGCCTTTGACAGTGTCATACAGTGAGATCTTCATTGATTAAGTTCAAAACCCAGGTTTCCCTAGTAAGTCAGCAAATAACAAGCAACTGTCTCATTTACCAGGACTGAAGATTTTGAAAGATTTTGTTCCATTGAAAAGATGTGGATAAAGGTTTTCAGTAATTCGGTGAATTTTTCATGCCCTAGGCATCCTAGAAGATAATTGTTTACTGGTGGTGGTGTTTCTGCCTTCTGTCAACTCGTGTGCACTCACAGCAACTGTATGTGCGACAGAAGAAAGCATTGCAGAGCCCCACTGCATCCTGATAGTCACCACAGTCACTCTGATAATCCGTCCCCTTCAGTCTTCCTCTTTTTTGCTTGCCCTTTGCTTTAGCAAAGGAAACCCTTGGTGGGATAGTGGGTTAAGTGCTACATCTGCTAACCAAAAGGTTGGCATTTCAAGTCTACCAGGCACTCCTCTGTATGGGGCAGTTCTACTCTGACCTGTAGGATCTGTATGAGTCGAACCTGACTCAAGGGCAGTGGGTTTGGTTTTTGGCTTTTTTTTTTTTTGGCTTTATCAAGCATGATGTTCTTCTCCAGGAACTGGTCACTTCTGATGATGTATCCAAAGTACGTGAGAGAAAATCTGGCCATCCTTGCTTCTAAAGACCATTCTAGGTATATTTCTTTCAAGAGAGATTGTTCATTCGTCTAGCAGTTCTTGGTACTTTCATCATGCTTGGCCAACATGGTAATTCAAAGAGTTCGGTTCTTCTTTGGTTCATCTTAGTCAGGGCTCAGCATTCCTGTGCACGTGAAGTGACTGAAAATGCTGTAACTTGGGTCACCTCGGTCCTTCAGGTTTTACATTTGCTTTTTGGCTTTCAACACCTTAGAGGTCTTTGCAGGAGATTTGCTTATGCAGTGCATCAGTTTCTTGACTGCTACTTTCATGATGTGGATTGTGGATCCAGGAAAAATGAAATCCTTGACACCTTTGATCTTCTGTCTATTTATCATGTAATTTATCGGTTCAGTTGTGAAGATTTTTGTTTATGTTATTATCTGTACTGAATTCTGTAGTCTTTGATATTTTTAAGTAGTTCAAGTTTTTTTCATTTTCAGCAATGAAGGGTGTGTCATCTGCATATCATAGATTGTTAATGAATCTCCCTCCAATCCTGATACCTCCTTCCCTCTGATACCTCTCCCTCAGATTATGTGCTTGGCATATAGAATGAATAAGGATGGTGAAAGAATATAACCTTAACCCATAACTTTCCTACCTTAAAACCATGTAGAATCATCTTGTTTTGTTTTCTTCGTCTGTATACAGATACCTTATGAGAGCAATTAATTGTTTTGGAATTCCCAATCTTTGTAATGTTATCCATAATCGGTTGTGATCCACACAGTTGAATGCCTTTGCATAAACAAGACAGAAATAAATATTTTTCTGGTATTCCCTGCTGTTACCTAAGATTCAGCTGACATCAGCCATGATGGTCCTCATGCCACTTCCTCTTCTGAATCAGGCTTGAATTTGTGGCAGTCCCCTGTTGATGTACTCCTACAAATACTTTGGAATGATCTTCAGCAAATTTTTACTTGTGTGTGATATTAATGGTATTGTTTGATAATTTTCATATTCTGTTGGATTGTCTTTCTTTGGAATGGGTGTAAACATAGATATCTTCCAATCAGTTGACAAGGTGACTATCTTCCTGATTTCTTGGCAAGGGTGAGTAATTACTTCCAGTTCTGTACCAGTTGGTTGAAACATCAGTTCTTGGACCCTCATTTTTCTCCAGTGCCTTCAGTGCAGCTTGGACTACTTTCTTCAATACCATCAGTTTTGATTACTTGCTGTTTTTAGAAATAGTTGAACATGTACTAATTTGCTTTGATACAGTAACTGTATTCCTGCAATCTTCTGATACTTCCTGCGTCATTTAATAGTTTACCCAAAGAATCCTTCAGTATTACAACTCGAGGTTTGAATGTTTTCCTCAGTTCTCTCAGCCTGAGAAATACTGATTGTGTTCTTCCTTTGTGGTGGTCCATCCCCAGTGCTTTCCATATGTTATTATAATACTTTGTGTTCTCAAGCCACCCTTTGAAGTCTTCATTTAGCTCTTTTACTTCATCATTTCTTCCTTTTGCCTTGAGTATTCTGTGTCCACGAGCAAGCTTCAGAGTCTCTTCTGATACTCATCTGGTCCTCTCTCTTGTCTTTTTAATGGCCTCTAGTTGGCTTCATATATGGTGCCCTTGGTGTCTTTCCACAACTCATCTGGAGTTTGGTCATTAATGTTCAGTGGCACCAATACATTCTTGAGATGGTCTCTAAATTTAGGCGGGATACATGCAAGGTTGTATTTTGGTTCTCCTGAACTTGCTCTAATTTTCTTCAACTTGAACTTGCTTAGGAGCAATTAGTGGTGGTCTATTCCCTATTGGGCCCCTGTCTTTGTTAGAGAATTATCCATCATCTCTTTTCGTAGGTGTAGTCAGTTTGATTGCTGTGTGTTGTTTCTGGTGAGAGCCACGTGTATGTCACCCTTTATGTTGGTGGAAAAAAGATACTGCAATGAAGAAGTTGTTTGCCTTCCAGAATTGCATCATCCTGCCTCCCGTGTCCTTTCTGTCACTGAGGCTGTATTGTCCAACTCCAAATGTTTCTTCTTCTTTCCAACTGTTTCATCCCAATCAGCAACAATTATTTGTGCATTTTGATTGCATGTTTGATCAATTTGAGACTTTAGCAGTTGGTAAAAATCTTCAGTGTCCTCATCTTTTGCATTAGTGGTTGATGTATAATGTTGAGTAACAGTCATAGTAACTGGTTTTCCTTGCTAGCTTATGGATATTAATCACTGACAGCATTGTGCTTTAGGGTATATCTTGAAATGTTGTTTTTGATGATAAATGCCGTGCCCTTCCACTTGAATTTGTCATTCCCAGCATAGTGGACCATATATTTGTGCCATTCTGAATGGCCAATACCAGTTCATTTCACCTACTAATGCCTAGGGTATCAGTATTTGTGCATTCCATGTCATTTTTAATGATCTATATTTTCCCTAAATTTATACTTTTTACATTTTCATGTTCTAATTATTGATGGATATTTGTACCTATTCTCATTTTGAGTCATGCCACATTAGCAAATGGAAGTCTCAGAAACTGGACTCCATCCACATCATTAAGGTGGGATTTGCTTTGGGGAGGCAGGTCTTTCCTAGTCATATTTTGAGTGCCTTCTAGTGTGAAGAGTTCATTTCTTGGCAGTATATCAGACACTGTTCTCCTGCTTTGCGAGAGGTTTTCACTGGCCAGTTCCTTAAGTAGTCGAGTGCCAGGTCCTTTGTCCTGGTCTTTCCTAGTCTGGAAGCTGCAGTGAAACCTGTCCATAAAGTTGACCATCTGGTATTTGAAATGCTGGTAATACAGCTTCCGGCATCACAGCAACATCGATGTCACCATAGTAACACAGACTGACAGAGGAGTGGTGGGTTAGTTGATCCATGAATAAAAAGGGGAAACGAGAGAAAAACATTATCTACCATAATTGGTAATTCATTCCTGGAATAACATGATTCTTCAAAGGCAGGATCAATGACAGGTGCTAATGTTGCTATTTCCTTGACTTCATAAAGAATTCTAGGCCATTCTAGGTCATTACCAAATGATTTAGATGATTGAGGTTAGTGTAGTGCAGCCCTAGATATTAGGAAAACATTTCTGTCTTCGGATATAAATTTTATTTAAGCAGAAAAAGAGTTGACGCAGATTTTAAACACCTGGAGCCTCTTCTGACTCCAATACTCAGAAGGGCAGTTACTAAAAAGAAAGAAATCCAAAACGACCGTGAAATAGTTCTTCTTATAGAATGCCAGAGGTCATCAGAGGTGTATTTCATGAATTCTTGCTTCAAAAGCCATCCATCACTCCAGAAATCTTCCCATAGATTAAGGACCAGATTTGCATTCTAAATTATTTCTTCCAGCAGCTGTTGTGTGATAACTTGGCTGTAAGTTAAGTGTTTGTATTTGATCATCTGCCAGGAAAGATCATAAAATTCAGCTTGGCAACAGAATTTAGGAAGAGAGGTCTCCTCAGCCCAGCTGTGCTGCTCAGAGTGAGTGCCGTGTGTAAAAGCACGCCTTCAGCTCTCTCTTGCTTGCACCAGCATGGGAGTACTTGGCTAAACATTGAATTTAGTTCCAGTTTTCGTGACTGAAAACCGAACTATCTTTTGCTAAGTGTCTGGAGGGTAACAGGAAAGGACTGCATTAAGTCTGCTATATAGTAAGCATCTTACAGTGTTTGAGGAGCAATCTGTTTAAATCTTTGGGTGATCTCTTGATAAATTATTCAGGACAGTGTATGTTTTGTACCTAGTCTCCAATGCTGGCTCAGAGGAGAAAGGAGCTATTTTCCAAGATACTGTTTACTCCAGCTCCACACAATGAAAAGACTTACGGTCTTGGATCAGGTTAATTCCAACTCATTGCTTATTAGTTGAGTGATATTGAGTCAGTTTTTCAACTTCTAAGAGAGTTGGATTTTCATTTGTGCAATAAAAATGATAATGCTATGGACTCAGCGGTGCTTGGCTTGGCTTGGCATCACATAAGATGGTTCTGAAGATTAAAGAGGGTATTATAAGCAAAGCAGCAGATACATAGTTGGTACTCTCTTAATTTTCTTTATATTTTATATTTAAGTATACTGTATATTTAATGTATGTAAGGTACAATAGTTAGGCATGAAAATAGGAATGCCTTTGATATTCAGTCTCTTTCCAAAATCACATATTAAGTGACTGTGACAAAGATTTCTAGATGTTGAATACTACTTGTGTCTGTGTGTCTTAATAAGATAACTAAGTTTTGATTGAACCCATTGCTCTTTTATACAAAGTGAACATTTCCCTGTTCACCTTGATACTAGAGGCTGTCTTGTGGCATATTATCTGGCCGTGGGACACATCCTGTTCTGTCAAGTGGGATCGGGCTTGTACAGCTGCTAGGAATCCTTGGGAAAATGGCGTATACTCCTCCACATGCCTTTCTTTATTGTGTTGTTTGGGTTTCACACATCATGGCTGGTCCTGGAGCTACCGTGTTGGGTCATGGAGCTCACACTGCCTGTTGAGGGTGCTGGCACAGCAAGACAGAGCGAATCGGGTACCTGATGCTCCTAGAGTGGCCTTAACCACTCAAGACTTCCCACAGTTATGTGAGAAACAAATAAGGAATCTTCTTGTGTCACCTGTTATTTCAGATTTTCTGTTATCCACAGATCTTTTGCAACCTGACTGCCGTGTATTCTGTCCTGTTAGGCAGTTCTTTGTTTCAGTAAACTTTGAACAGGCATATTCGTTAAGGTTTTATTATTTATTTATTTATTTTTTTGAAATATAGACAGATGATATAAATGAACTCTTGGAACACTGTATAGCTTTATGTGGTAACTGACAGGTTGATTCTGGGTATCTTCTCTCTTGCTTTCTAATCCTGAACTGCAAAATCTTGTATGATAAAGGCAGGCTTGACCTACCATTTTTTGAAAATGGCATTTGGTGAATTGCTGTTCAGATATCAGACAGTTGGCATTTGGAGTCATAGGGATGGATAACAGACGTGCAGCTATGGTTATAAATAAATTTATAAGCCATTGGCAGATTTGCCAGAGGTATACTTCTGTAGGATTAGTGGGACCTGATTAGAGTTCAAGTGCTCAGTGAGCAAAAACATGCTTCAAAGACAGCTGGTCTTTATTTTGAACAAATGACACTTAGCATGAGCAAAACTAAAAAGAAAAAAAAGCTTAGGTATTTTCCAACTGATAATGAGTAGATTGGTCCATGTAGTTTTCTAGGTGGCGAAAAGTTTCTTATGTCAGCAGTTCATGTAACAGACCAATGATGAAGTGACTTCCTCTGCTCGTGTTAAATGGTGAGCTGCTTGTTTCCCAGTCCATTGGGAAGATTTAGAGCTGCAGGCTACAGGGCAGGGGCCAGCCGCTCTTTGACTCAGTGCTGCTGTGGTAGTACATTAGTGCTTGGGGGAGCTGTGATGGTGTGTGGCCTTGTTTGGCACTGTAACTTTATGTGTAGCTCATAAATCTATAGCAGCGATTATATCCATCTTCACAGAATACTGACCCAGAGTTTGAACTACAAGATAGTTGACTCTGAGACTTCTGGATTTCTGAGTGGTATTTGCACAGTTTGTCAAGAAGCAGAGGCCAGTAATGTTTTGGAATTCTAGATAATTTTAGAGGCAGTTTGCCTCTGTAAAATGCTTTAATTTACTGCCGTAGGTGTTGTGTTTGTTTTCATACAGAGCACCTCGGAGAGTATCTGGCCGTCCTAGGCACTCATAAGATGCTGAATGAACTGAATATGTGCTAGAGTAGTTTGGTATGAGATTTAGGTAGAAATGAAAATTTTTGGATGTCTTTGTTTGGAATATGAACCCAGTGTATTAGGTTATAGAAAATTCACTGATACCGCTGTTTGCATAAATGTTCTGCATTTGTTTTTCAGGTATGTTCATGTATGGCATGGTTTTAAAAAATATTTTTCAGTAGGCTTTGAGAACTCATATTTGAGCTATAGTGCGAAGGAAACCCAGATGCTTCATTTTTAAGAATATTTTAAAATCTAGTGAACAGAAATCCATGTTCTAGTTAGTATAATGTTGCATCAACCAAAACTGTAGCCATCTGTGCCATCAGTAACTTCACGTGCTCAAACTTATCCTCTAGTCTCCTTCCCTCATACATTCTTCAACTCTCTCCCTACCCTATCACTGAAATAGCAGGAAGAGCAGATGAAATGTCTATTTTTAGAGGTCAAAACTGGTCAGATGCTGGCACTTTTACATAGTTCATACTTATGTATATACAAATATTTTTTTGTTTGAGCTGGTAACAAATTCAGAGTAAGAGAAACATACTTGGTCTGAAAGGAAATTGCCTTTTTTCATGAGTAGATTTTTTTCTTTGGACTCTGGAAATGCCCTGCCAGTCTCGTGGCCGGCATCAAGCGTGGTCTGTGTGTCATAGCAGCAGCAGCATCCTGGGCCGCGATACCTGTTACTGTCTGTATCAAGAGGTTAACATTTGAAATTCATTGCTTCCTGTCATCCTTCTGGTGCCTTGCTCCCTAAGTAGACAGAGCGAGTCTGTTCCTTTCACCATTGGGATCAAGTATCCAGTACAGCATTTAGTATGTGGTGTAGATTCTGATGGAGCCCTCATGGCACAGTGGCTACGAGAATGGCTGCTAACCAAGAGGTCAGCTGTTCAAATCCACGAGCGGCTCCTTGGAAACCACGTGGGACAGTCAGTTCTCCTGTGACTGGTAGGGTCACCCTGAGTCAGAATCAGTTTGACAGCAATAGGCAATGGGCTATAGATTCTAACTGAACAGTTAATGCAAGAATCAATGCATGAATAGATGTGAATTGTTATTTCCGCTCTGGCAGTGTAAGGCCTGAGATTTTTTCAGAGTTGTATGATTTGCCTATTATCAGCAAGTGGTGGAACTGGGATTGGAACTCACATCTTGAGACTACAAAATCTGTGCAAATATTTCATGACAATTCAGAACCCCCTGTAACCACAAGAAGGAAGATACATTTTTGGGGTTGTTTGTGTGATTTCATTTCTTATTTTCTTGAAGGCCTGGGAAAATGCAACACGAAAACATGAGTTGTAGGTGTAGAGGAAAACGAGGGAGTGGCAACTGAATTTAAGTGTGATGACAGCTGGGCTAGTATTTATTAAAGAAGGGAAAAGATTTAAAAAAATCTGTATTCTTGCCGAGAAATAGAGAAAAAATAAATTTAGAACACTTATGGCATTTTCAAGTAACTTGAATACATATTAAGATGTTCAAGAAGGAATATTAAACATCTGAAACGCTGTCTTCCTCCCTCTTTTTAATGTATGGTGACAGTCACATGTAATGTTTTAACTGAAAGAGACCTCAGAGTACCTGGTGGGATAGTTTCCTCCATCCATTCCCTGTGAGCCCCAGGTGGCCCACAGGAAATCCTTAGCAACCATCTGAAGAAGGATTGCCCTAGATTGAATCGTGTCCCCCCAAAACTGTGTGTAGCAGTTTGACTAGGCTGTGATTCCCAGTACTGGGTCATGTTCCTGTATGTTGTAAATTCTACCTCTATGATGTTAATACGGAAGGATAGGTGGCAGTTGTGTTGGTGGGGCACGACTGAATGTGTAAGATGGTATTGTGTGTTGGGGCAGTTTCTTGGGAATTAATGGAAAGAGAGGCAAGCAGAGAGCTGGGGGACCTGATACCACCGAGAAGTAGTGCCAGGAGAGGAGCACATTCTTTGAAAAGGACCCAGAATCCCTGTGCCTCAGAAGATCCAAGACATGGACCCTCCTCCACATCCAACAGAGAAAGCCTTCTCCTGGAGCAGACTCCCTGAGTTTGGATTTTTCCTTACTTTTCTATGAGAAAATGCATTTCTCTTTGTTAAAGCCGTTCATTTGTGGTATTTCTGTTGGCAGCACAAGATGACTTAAGACAGGGCTCAACTGGCGTGTGTGGAGGGAAGCACCAAGATGGCCAGGTGCTGTTTCTTGTGGCCTCCACCCGTAACACGTAGCAGAGCAGCTCCTCCTTACTCTGTATGACATTGACTATAAAAGAAGGGAAAACTTTTTTTTCCCCTCTCAGGAAATTTTAAAAACGTTGCTATGACCATATCATTAGGATGGGTTGAGCCCACTCTTGTATTTTGATGAAACTGTGTTGCCTGCAACTAAGTGTAGGAATCTTAACATCTATACCTGTGGATGTAATCCTGTTTGGAAATAGAGTTTTCTTTGTTATGTTAATTACAGTAAGTATAACCCCCAAACCCAAACCTATTGCCATCATACTGATTCTGGACACATAGCAACCCTAGAGGACAAAGTAGAACTGCCCCAGAAAGTTTCCAGAGTGTGCCTGGTGGGTTCACACTACCAGCCTTTATGGTTAGCGGGCATGATCCTTAACCAGTATGCCACCGTGATTTCCATACCAAGTACAGTGCGTTCTAAATCTAATCACTTTTAAGTCATAAAAGGAAATAAAACACGGGGGTGAGGGGAGAGCTGTCTACCATGTGAGGATTGCCAACAAGCCAGGAAAATAAGGAACCAAGAAGTACCTGGGACTACTGTCATGGATCGCATTGTGTCCCCCCCACAGTGTATGTGTTGATATGACTCATCTATGAGTCCCAGTATGGTGCGATTCCTCCCATGAGTTGTGAATCTTGCCTCTGGGATGAGAGAGAATGGCAGCAGTTGTGTTGGTGAGGCAAGACTCAAGCTACCAGCCTGTGGGATATAGGGATATAGGGAGAGAAGTGAGCAGAGGAAGCTGGGAACAGCACAGCATCAAGAAAGCAGTACCAAGAGCAGAGCACATCCTTTGGACCCGAGATTCTGGTGTTGAGATGCTCTCATTGAATTTCTCTTTCACCCAAAGGATGACAGACACTGATAGAGGGAGTTCCAGACAATGGGAGAGCAATGATCAGAAGAAGCTGCAGATCTGTGTTGCTTGGAAGTTTGTTTATAGGGTGATACCTCCAGAGGTGAACACAACATTCAGTGAATAAGGAACAGGGGCTCCACAGTTCGTTACTGAAAAACCGACATTTGGAATAATTCCACTAACTTCACATGTGATTTTACTCTAGGTCTCCATGCAGTTTGAATCCTTCTTGAAGTTCTTTTGTTGTTTTAACACATTACATTAGCTCATTACTGCTGAATGTGTAGTGGAAAATAGCATCTGTTTACACTGTAGTAATATAAAAATTACTTACCAGTAACAGAATAAAGAGCAATTCGCAAAAGCTAATCATATTTGTGCACTTGTCTGCAAAAAGTAAATTGTTAATGTATGCCCAAAGGGGGAGAATCACTTGCTGGTTTAAGCAGTGGAAGCAGTAGGATTTACAAGCCTCGCTTAGGCAGTGCCTGTGTTTAAGCTGGAACTAGAATGGCCCAACTTTTCATAGGTATATAGATTTCTATCAGTTTTACTTTGGTCTTACATTGACCCTAGTAAGTTCAAATAATTTAGAGGTTCATATAGGTGCACAATCACGTGCTCTACAAATTGTTTTGGTATTTGACAGTCAAAGTTGTAATATTTCCTATTTAGGAACGTGTCATTTTTTTCATTGCTTGTCACACAGACAAGGAAAACGTGTTGAATGCAGTCTGGATTTAATCCCTCTTCCTGAGAGCATTGAAATAAAATTCTGTTGAAAATTGAAAATGAACATTTGAAAATACAAATATACAGAGAGAGACACTAGGATTGTAGAGTTTTAATGTGCTTGCTGAACTGCAGTTTTTGTTTGTTTTTTACATGTAGAAGCTAAAAACCCATTGCTGTCGAGCTGATCTTGACTCATAGCAACCCTGTAGGACAGAATAGAATTGCCTCATGCAGTTTACAGGGAGCACTGGGTAGATTCAAACTGCCGACTCTTCGATTAGCAGTCACAGCTCTTAACCACTACACTACCAGGGCTCCGAAAGGAGCTTGTATTTTCCCATTACTTGTACCTGTAAATGTTACATTTATAAAATTAAAAAAAAAAAACTAAAACAGGATTTACAGGACAGACCTTTTTTCTTTGATTGTGGTGAATACAGATGGCATATTCCAAAGTATGTTTGTGTTTTAGTTCTGTGTTTTTTTTTCTGTGTTTCTAATGGGGAGAGAGAATCGAATGTGAAGATAATCTAGGTTTCCTCTTCCTGGATGCAAAGGCAAAGCCCATTCAGCTAATTTAGTGTGACTTCAGACATGATGATGAGACTCGCTAAGACACAGCTCTGTGTCTCTTTCCTCTGCCTTGGCTTAGTCTTCCTTGCCCCCGTCATTTAAGGTTCCTGCGAGTGGCTAACTGTCCTCTTCCGATTTGACTCAGGGCGTCCTCACTGCCACATCTGAGGACACCTCATTTCTTGTAGTCCTCTATAGTCGGGCTCTGTCAATCTCTGAGTTTTTCGTCTTCAGTAGGACTTTTACTCCATGCATTTAACCTCTGGACACCAAGCCTCAAGATACTCTGTTCCATGTGGCAGAGAGAAATGTTGCTTTTCTTTCTGATAAACTTATTTTAAGGGAAGAATGAAAGAGCAGCCTGAGGGTGTTAAGTATATGAAGACATTTTTAAAAGCTATGTGATACAGTCTAGCTCAATGAAGAATTTGGAACTACATTATCCCAGGCACTGTCAAATGGATTCTTAGTTCCTTCATTCAAATGTAGCAGCTGATTAAGGATTGTGTTTCAGTGGATGAACAGCAGAAAATCCTTATTTGCCTTTCAAATCGCATTTTCTAGTAGCTTCAGTTACCATCTGTTGACGACAATTCCCAATTTAGCTGCAGCTAGACGTCATCCCTAAGCTCCAGACCCATGTAGCTTATTCGAAAGCCTGTATTTTAGCTAGATGTCTCAAAGTCTCTTCTCATATAATGTCTCAACCCAGCTCATGCTATTTTTGGCTGCAGTTCTGGTCATAGAACAGTTAACAACAAAAAAAAAACAACAGTGCTTTTTGATGCTTTCCAAACATTTTCCAAAGTCTGAGAAGAAACCACTATTTGAAAAGTTGGTGAAATTCCCAGATTCTACACCAAACTGTTGTGTTTCAGCCCTCTCTGGTCATAGAGGTGTCCTCAGGTAAATCAAGTTACCTGAGCTTCACGTGATTAAAAACACCGTCTTACCTTTCTTTCTAAACTCACCGAAGTATAGTTTATTCACAATTTCATCTTTTTTCCAGAGCTTCAAATTGATTTTTGTAGGCAAACATTGTTTATCTTTATTTTGGCCAAAATTGGGGCATTTGCTCTTATTACTGACATCCTGTTATATGCCAGGTTAGGAAGGGTGTGCATCAGGGTTGTGTCCTTTCACCATACCTGTTCGGTGTGTATGCCGAGCAGGTAATCTGAGAAGCTGGACTGTGTGAAGAAGAATAGGCATCAGGATTGCAGGAAGGCTCGCTAACAACATGCAATGTGCAGATGACACAACAGCCTTGTTTGTTGAAAGTGATGAGGATTTGAAGCACTTGTGGCTGAAAATCAAAGACTGACCATCGTCTTCAGGATGGATTACACCTCAACATAAAGAAAACAAAAATCTCCACAACGGAGTCAATAAGCAACATTCGTGAGAAGTGGAGAAAAGATTGAAGTTATCAAGGATTTCACTTTACCTGGATCAGTAGTCAAGACCCAGCAGTCAAGAAAACAAATGACATATCGGGCAAATCTGCTGTAAAAGGCCTCTTTGAAAGTATTAAAAAGTGAAGGTGCCACCTTGAAGACTAAGGTGCGTCCAAACCACCCCATGGTATTTTCAGTTGCCTCATATGCATGTGAAAGCTGCACAATGAATAAATGACACCAAAGAAGAATTGACACCTTTGATTGTGGTGTTGGGGAAGAATATTAAAGACAGATGGTAAATTGTATACCGTGGACTGCCAAAAGAACAAGTCTGTCCTGGAGGAAGTACAACCAGAATGCTCCTTAGAAGCCTGGATAGTGTGCCTACATCTCACGTATTTTGTATGTGTTGTCAGGAACGATCGGTCCCTAGAGAATGACATCGTTCTTTGTAGAGGGTCAGTAAAACAGAGGGAGACCCCCGAGGAGACAGACTGATACAGTGGCTACAACAGTGGGTTTAAACAAAACAGACCTTGTGAGGATGGACAGGGCCACAGCGTTTTATTCTATTGTCTCTAGGGTTGCTGGTAGCTGAAATTGACTCAAGGACGCCTAGCAACAGCAGCATTCTACGCCAGAGGCAGTTGTGGGTTCGGTGAGAGTCTCTCCCCTTTCTTGCAGGAGGCTTGGGTCCAGTTCCCAGGCAGTGCTCCTCACGTGCGACCACCATCCTTCTGTCGCGGAGGCTGGTGTGCTGCTGTGACGCCGAGCAGCTGTCCGTGAGGCTTCCTGACTAACGCAGAGTGGGGGAAGAGCTCTAGTGATCTACTTCCAAAGGTCCGTCAGTGAGAACCCCGTGGGTCGGGAAGTTACCAGCGCTCCGCCAGCAGAACGTGTGGATGGAGCAGTCCTAGGTGGTGTCGCTCTCTGTTGTGCGGGGGGTTGCTGGAAGTCGGAAGCTGACCCAGTGGCAGCTCCCAGCAGCTCTGTCTGAAGAAGTTGGGTGTACTTTGGATAACTTACCTCATTGGGCTAGGTGAAGGCTTTACCAGTTTTCTTACTGCTGATGTCTTTTCCTCCTGGTTTTCTAGGTGTTCTTTGTGTAACTGGCAGATTAACCAATTCACAATAGGCATTGCAAATATTGTTGTTTTTTCAAAGATTTTTACTTGGCTTATGGTGTGTTTTATGTAGAAGGCTTATAAATGTAACTTCGTTTATAAATCAGATTTGTTCTCCATTCTTTCTCTGGTGAGTGATACCTGTTCCCTGGTAACCGTTAGGTGACTCTTTTGTGAATGAGTGAACTGTGAAGGAGGACTGGAATAGATCTAGTCACTGCCCACAAGCTTCCAGGTTCTTGAAGTCATTTGTGATTTCATTCTCCATCTTGGCTGCCAGGTACCCAAAATAATTCATAAAATTGTGATGATGTCTGAGACTGACAAAAATGTCTGGAGACTCAGTGGATCTTTAGTCCCAGTTCATTAAAGAAACAACCAGCACAATTCTCAGATTTATTAGCTAGACACGAGGAATGGTGCAAAACTATAGAGGGGAAGTCCTTTATCAATTTATGCTTGTCATAATCATCTGGTGCTGCTCCAACAGAAATATCACAAATGGGTGGCTTCAAAAAGAGAATTTTATTTTCTTACAGAAAAGTAGGTGAAAGTCCAAATCCAGGGCACCATCTCCAGGGGAGGTGTTTTTCAGATGGTCCTGGAGGAAGGTCCTTGTTGGTCTTCGTTTGGACTGGGAGCTTCTGAGGCACGGGGACCCCAGGTCCAAAGGGAACTCTCTGCTCCCTGCACTGCTGCTTTATTGGTGGTATGAGGTCCCCAACACTGCTGGCTTCCCTTCCCTTTGTATCCCAACCAAGAAATTGGGATGCAAGTCACAGTACAGTCTTATGCCTTGAGTCCTGCCCAGTCAACACAACTGCTCCCCATCCTCCCTCATACTCCCTCACAGAGGCAGGGCTTACAATATATTGGAATGTCACACTACACCAGGAATCATGGCCTAGCCAAATTGCTGCATACCTATTTTGGGGGGACACAGTCGGATCCATGACAGTGGTGTAGAGAATTCAGTCTTTTTTTACCTAATGGAAAGAGCTCTTCTTCACCAAATTTGGAGAATATATTATTGCATGGATTTGCAGAAGGGGAAAAAGGTTAGTGTTGAGGTGATTCGTTTCTTTTTATTGTTTTAGAATGCAAAACATTCTATTTTGAAAGTTGAAAATATTATATTAACAGAGAAATAGGATTTCTCAAGTACTGAAAAGTTCTAAATGTATTGATAAAAGAATTCAGTCTTTTGGATAACTCTTAAAGTGCGGCTACCACTGGAATTATTTGTTGTATTTCTCAGATCTGGGGGAAAAAAGAGCTTGTTAGTTATTCATTAAAGTTTTAAAAGATAAAACAAGCGCCTCATTATTCCTTGAGAGCTTGTTAGGTCACCATGAGACGGATCTGACTCGATGGCACTTGGCTTGGCTGGCATTATTCCTTTGTTACATCACAGAGAAGAACAGCTCCCGTAAAGGGCAGAGTTTGTGGCTGATGATCAGCTTTGTCCCAAAGAAGAAATAATAGTTTATTTTTGTGCCAGATGTTTTTCCAGCATGAAGTGCCATAAAAATTCCCCGAAGTGTGTTTAGCAGATAGGGCAGCATGCCAAAGAATGGCAGAAAATTAAGCTGAACCCTGTTCACACACAAAATCCATTGAGACACCATATGCATATATCCATTTGAAAATCAAAATGTGAAGTTAACTCAACATGCATTTAATAGGTGCCTGTTTAGGTATGTATACTAGGTCCTTGGAACACAATGATGAGTGACATCAGACCAACATCTCTGTAAAGGTTCACACTGTTAGGGGACACAGACAGTTAACCCTTCTGGAGCACCTAACATCTATACTGCAGACTCGTCCAAGGCTAGTAGAGGAAGTGGCATGCAATTAACATCCAAGTGGCATAGTGATAAAGCTCTGCATCTGCTAACCAAAAAGTCAGCAGTTCGAATCCACCAGAGGCTCCTTGGAAACTGTATGGAGCAGTTCTACTGTGTTCTGTAGGGTTGCTGTGAGTTGGAATCGCCTCAACAGCAGTGGGTTTTTGTTTGTTTGTTTTAGAGAAGTAGAGGAACTTCAGGCGGTGGGAACTATTTATACTAAGGCTTAGAAGTTATTTCTTCTTGTGATATTGTCCTCAAGAGACTGAAGGGTAAGGCTGTCATGTCATTTTGTGTAAGGTTCCCAGGTGGGTGGCACAGGGAGTTTGTGCTGCAATGCTAAAGACTGGCAGTTTAAACCCACCCTTTGGTAATGCAAAAGTTAGACCTGGTGTTTTGTTTGCTTTATAATTAACCAGCAAACAAACCTCTTGCTCTGGAGTTGATTCTGATGCATAACGTGACCCCATAGGCCAGATTAGAACTGCCCCACAGGGTTTCCAAGGAGTTGCTGGTGGATTTGAACTGTCAAACTTTTGGTTAGGAGCCATAGCTCTTAACCACTATGTCACTAAACCCCATGGACTCTTCTGTTCTGTAACGCATCAGGTCACCATAAGTTGGATTCTACTCAGTGACAATTAGCAGTGCTCATTTTGCTTATCTATGCTGCAAGCAGTTACTCTTGCTAGGGAGCAGGCATTGTGGCTGGGAGGACTGTGGCAGGAAGCCAGAGTTACTTAGAGGAAGGATGCATATCACGCCAGGAAATCAAGAAGTTTTTTTCTGCTGCTGATAGCAACTCCTAGGGCAGCTTGACCCTTGGACATATGTTTCTTAGATTCAACATCTATATCCCTGCAGGCGTTTTTCAAGTGGTATGTGACAGTCACACACACACTGAGCCTAGTGTTAAGCTGTGATGCTTGTGAAGAGATTTTGTGCAGTGGTTGCGTAGTTAGGCAACCACTGAGTTAGACCTTTTCTCTGATTTCACTCTCCCATAGAAACCTAAAATTTTTGTGATTGTATCACTCGGATCAAAACTCATTTGAGGTCTCTGGATTGTAAAAGTGCTCCCAAAGAGATTGAGTAAATTTAGCCCTAGTCAAGTGTTACTTTTGTCTGGATCCGACAGTATGAGATAATTTTTCAAACCCACTGCTGCGAGGTATCCTTTACCTTGGACTCTGCCCTTGGAGGTTGTTGAGGCAGCTGTTTGAACTCCAGATAGGGCAACAGAGGTAGTTGCCTTCGTGGCAGAAACCAGGCAGACATTCTCAGATGTCCTTGTCTCACTGGCTGGAGTCCTCTCCTCTCTGTCAGATCTCATCAGTTACTTAAAAACGATAAACAGATAATGTTTAGGTAAGAGGAAACTGTTAGAGTGAGAAACTTTGAAAAGATAAGTGAGTCCGTCTCGGTTGGTTTTTCACAACCACTTAAGTACTTAGTGACAAAGTGTTTTACTTCATAATAAAATGGGAGTTGGATGTACCTAATGTATCTGAGAGATTGTGACATGCCTCTTTGTGCCTGCGTGGATTCTCAGTGGTGGTGTGTGAAAAACCCCTTTCCCCTTGTGCTCTTGTCTTTGTCTTTGTTGTTGTTGTCTTCTTCCTTTTATTCCAGTGGCTGTTACTCTTCGTTTCTGTATTGAAGAGTACAGAAGACAGAAACACATTTCAAGCTGGGTCGCTGTCACTGTAGTTAAGGGAACTGAAGCACTTTCTGATTCTGACTCATAGTGACCTCGTAGGGGTTCCAAGGTGAAAATCCTTGTGGAAACAAACTGTCACGTCTTTCTTCCATGGAGCAGCTCAGGGGGTTCAAACCACCCACCTTGTGGCCAGCTGCTGAGTGCTTTAACCACAGCACCAGCACAACACTTCTTGACTGAATCACATTTTTTTAGCTTTTAGATTCAGTGTGAGTTGTATTAGCATTTGGAATACAGACACTGATGTGTAAGCTCTATAATCATAAAATACAATGAATTATTAAATCTGCATGAGACATGTAATTAAGAAATAACTGTATCATGTCTTTTTCTCCATCACTTAAGAGAATTTGAAAGTTATGTGTACTTATAACATGGAGAAAAATTTACAATGAAGACTTACTCTAAGTTTCTCCTTCATATATTTTCTTAGATGTAGCACAGAGAATGCACTCTCTTAGTATGCCAGAATGGTTTTTGTTTGCTGCTGGGTATAGATTTCTCTCAATAAAGCATTTGACCTATGTAAAGAAAGATACTAGACGTGCTAACTTCAGATCAAATTAATAGAAGTAAAATAGTGGATTAAATACTCATTTGATATAGTGAAGTTTCGATAGTCGTGACACTGAGCTTGACTTTGTTTTTAGTAGAACAAAGAGTTTCTCCAGGCCCTTCAAACTGGATCACAACAGATCATTAAATATCCAGGTAAAGTAATGGGGTCAGAGAAAAGGCAACACCAATTATTAGCGTAGAGAGAAAAGGTAAAGTCCAAGATTAATTTGCTGTTTTAGTTCATTCCTGTGGATATAAGTTCCCAGATTGTGTGGGTTCCAAGCAGGGCTTTGAACCCTTGTTTTTCTAGCAAGTTCACTGGTAATCGTAATTGGCTAGGGACCAATTCTGAGAACCACTTATAGAGCACAAGTTCTCAAAATGTATTCTAAATGAGAATTACCTGGGGATGAGAATTACCTGGGGATCTTCTCAAAAGGTGGATTATGACTAAGTACATATGGAGCGGAAATTTAAATTCTCAGCAGGGATTCAAAAAGAAAGAGGTGGTTCACAGCCCTGGTTATGTATGTCTTGTTTTAAGGAAAGAAACTTTTGAGGATTTGGGGAGCTGGGTAATACACATTGCTTGAGGATGATTCAAACAAAGAAAAAACACAGCCTCATGACCATCCAGTCAATTCCAGTTCATAGCTGTTTTATAGGGCAGAGTAGAACTGTCCTCATAGACTTTTCAAGGGACACTTGTTGGATTTGAAATGCAGACATTTTGCTTAGCAGTCAAAGCACCTAAACACTATGTCACCAGGGTTTCCATGAATGATACAAACCTGCTGCCCTCAAGTCGATTCTGACTCATAGCGACCCTACAGGACAGAGTAGAACTGCCCCATCGAGTTTCCAAGGAACACCTTTTGGTTAGCAGATGTAGCACTTAACCACTACACCACCAAGGCTTCCATAAATGATATAGATGTATGTGAATCCTAGATTTGGGGCACATATTCAAAAAGAAGCCATTTTTTGGAACGAACACACTAGTCCTTAAAATCAGTGATTCCAACCTTAAGTTTGCATTGGAATTACCTGGAAGTCCTGTTAAAACAAGAATTGCTCAGTTTCCCATTCAGTAGGTCTTGGGATGGAAGTTAAAAATTTGCATTTCTACCAAGTTCCCAGCTGGTGCTACTACAGCTGCAGCTGGTCTGGGGGTGGTGGGGCAGGGCACGTGTTGAAAACCTTTCCTTTCAAAGAATGATAAATGTAGCTGAGACTTTTAAGAGGCAGTAAGGACTTGGAAATCTCCCACTGGTGTATGAAAACTGGTGTTCTAAGTATTTTAACAAACCATTTGGCAAGGACATTGACCAATTAGAAAGTTCCCTGGTATTAGCCCATATGGCTAGACCTGTGCAGGCTGCCTCACTATTAGGCTTGAGTGGGTGTATGTAGTTTTAAATACGGTACTACTAAGATGAACAACAATTTTTTAAAACTTTTCCCTGGAATCTTGTGTTAGTTGTCAAAATGTAAATCTGAAACAAATCTTACAGTATTTAGGATATTCTGAGTCAGAATCAGCAGCAACGAGTGATTTTTTATAATGTATTTTATCATTTTTTTTTTCCTTCTTCAAAACAGTGGTCAAAGATAAAATCAAAGGAATTAGAACATTTTATTTAAAAAAGTACTCCTCTGGCTCAAGCGTCATACCTTCCTCAGGGAGAACAATGACTTCTTTAATAGTCACTATTTTTTCTTTTTCTGATGTTACATTTTAATATTCTAATGTTAATTTGATTTTGGTAAAAAAAATGTGTGACCAAGTGAGCTGAAATCACAAAATAACTGAGACCACCTGCTGAGTTTGCGTCAGATGTGTTCATGCAAGTTAGTTGTCGTAACCAGGTATGACTGGTTACAGTCAAGTTCCTAGTTTATAAAACGTAGATGAATGCATTTCATGTAAAAATGTAGAGTAAGATTGTATGAGGTATTGGTGGTAATGGAGCAAAATGATACATGAATATTCAATTATCAGGGCATTGCCCAGGAGAATAGCACTTTATAAAGCTTCTTAAGCAATGCATGTGCGTAGTGTCTTTCGAAGGGAGATCTTCCCCCTCCCCCGATGTTAACCATGTAAAAAATATTTTTTCGTGATTAGGAACTTCCACTGCATTTAGACGGGGAGCCTTGTTGAAAAACTGGAGGTAAAATTGGAAGATGGATTGACTGTCAATGGCCGGGATGTGGTGATAACATTTTAACACGGTGTCCTATTTTACGAGAATGTGTATATATCTTTAATGTCAGCACTTGCCTCTGGGATGACACTTGTTAAATTTTTTGGTGTTAGCTGCTATTTCAAGGTCGGTAGTAGTGATATTTATTACACGGTATCCTGATAGCCTACCTGTTACACAAAAGTTAATCATAAAAGGCCCACTTCTATTTTTGTGCTGACTTCAGCATGTACTATCATCTCTTGATTCTGTTTTAGTTTAAAAATGTGCTGGCACAAAATAGTATGCTTTCACGTTTGACCTTGAAATCATTCCCTGACAAAGCACTGTTTGCTTCTATCCGATGGTTCCCAGGTTTCTGGGAATGACTTGGCTCAGAGACTGGCTAGTGAACGGTGGGAAACAACCTGTTTCAGGGAAAAGGAGGGGGGAGTGTGGTGTCATACTGGCTCACGTCCCGCTGCTTCTCTGCCCGAGGAGAAGTGGGTGAGGCTCAGGCAGACCTCTTTAGCCAACTACTGTTTCTAAAAATCTCTCCTAGCAGGATCCCTGCTTGCTGTGGCTTTGTCTACACTCACAGACAGATTAAATGTGTCTGTCAAATCTGTCCAGTCCAGTGGAGCGGTCTGAAGGACTGAGGGGAGCCGGCTGAATTTTCTTTTCCTTCTTGTTTTCTTGATATAAGCCTTTCTGTATCAGGATGGACCAAGAGTTGTGGGGTCAAACTGTGTAGACTGGAGCCCGTGTGTGGCACAGATATTTTACATACTTGTCTGCCTCCCAGAAGTGGGGAGGTGTCAGTCCACCCAGAGGCACCTCAGAAGTGGGGCCTGGCAGTCTCTTTCTGAAAGACCAGCCCTTGAAGACCCCGTGGAGCGCATTTCTACTCTAATCTGCATGGAATCCCTCTGACTTGCAGTTGACGTAATGACAACTAGTTGTTGTTGTTTTTAACTGGTTCATGCTTAAACTAGAAAAATTTTTGCAAGAAACTCTTGATAACATAAGAGCAGTCCAGTAAATTCTAGAAGCATTAAATAAAAGTTGACAACCTAGAAAAATCTTACCCAGATTTCCAGTGTGTACCTCCATGCCACCCCCACATACATTCCTGACACATTCACGGTCGTGGTGACTTCTACTGCCGCTACCACCCCCTTCCCTCTGTCATTTCCCTCCAAGTTCTGCTTGTCTCAGTCTCTCCGCAGCACTTTGGACCTTCACAGCACTTGTATTTTTTTGTTTGGGGGGAGGTCAAGTCACTGTTACTTATAATTGGATAATTTTTAGTTCAAATAATCATTATCAAGGTGCTTTGGGACTATTATTCAATGTAAGAGTGTGTATATGCATGCATTTTTTTGTTCTGTGTTTTGTTTTAAATATCAAGTGTCTTAATTGGGAGATCACCAACTCTTGGTTGTTTTGTCCTTCTCCTGTACCCATAATCCCCTGAGCCATTTCTCTTGTGGGAGAGCATTGGCTCAGCAATATTTATATAGAGTATCTGTTTGGTTTTGGTATAAGTGCTACTCTTAACTTGCTGGATTCTTTTACAGTAAGTACCTTTATTTCAAAATTAGTGACATCTGTTTGGTCCTCATGATTGTAGTAAAACAAAGTCTAGTCTGTTGGAAATGCTCCTGGGAGACAGATTTCCTTGGAACCTTAAAAAGATACATTTTGGAGGTATAAGTAGAGATAGCCCTGTTACCCTAAGCCCTAACTTGGAATATATGTTATATATAAAGCTCTCTGACCAGTCACCAAAGACAGAAGTACTGGCACAGGTAATGGGAGGGGACTCAGTCTTCAGAGAAAGTATGTAGCCAGCTGCCAAGAGAAGATGACCAAGTCTGTGGTGATTTCATTGAGTATAGCGTATTAGTCTCAGAAGTTAAAGTCAAATGACTTGATTTATTAAGAAGGAGAATAAGACAGGAAGAAAGGGACACAAGTATGTCTGTCAAAGTGGCATTTTCCACATAGAATCGAGCCAAATCCAATGTGTCACTGATTCTTCAAGTAACTGTAGCATGTCTTTACTTCATAATTCGGCTCACACTATGTCTTTTGATGTTTTGTGTTGTTGAAAGCTTGTTACCAATGCATGAGTGTGCTCTCTGTTCAAACTGTTTCTAATATACAACTTCTTTGTCCAGTGTTCTTTCAATAAGGGTACCTGGCCTTTAAGGATATCTTGTCAGAATGATGCAAATAAAAGTGTAAATTCTCAAGTTATCTGTTTATCAAGCTATATTATACTCAACATCCAAACTGTCCTCTCCCCCCAAGATGTTATGATGAAGAGAACAATATGATAATTAGTTTTCCAGCAAACGGGAACACTTAGTTTAAATAAGCAATGGAAAATGATGGGCAGTCTAACTACAAAGAGTCATGTGCCAGTACTTCTTCTTTGTGAAGTAATGATTTTTTAAGTGTTTGAGTAGGAAAACCTATTAATAATCCCTTTGCTTCCCCACCCAAAGGCTTTTCTTCCAAATACATATGTATTAATAAATAGTTAAAGATAATTTTCTATCTCAATTAAAATATCTTTCTAGTACCAGAAAAATAGAATTGGGAAAATGTATATCACTGTGAAGCAGAAGGAAAAACCTCTGAACAGGAGAAGGAATTGGCTCTATTGAAGTAGTCAAAATACAGTGGACCAGGGCAGTGACCAGGTGTTGGACTATGATGTTATCTTAAATTTCTCAGGCTATGCTCTGTAGGTAGCAGGGGCAGGGAAACGATAGAAAATTGCCCGGCTTCCTGGAACTGCATTTAGACTTGGCAATGCATTTGCAATCTCAAGCTTCCGTCACAGTCTCCAGGGTTCCCTTGTTAGGTGTGAGTGCTCCCATGTACTCACCTGCTGGAGACTATCTAAGACACACTGAAGACAGAGAAAACACCTTTCCTGAGCCCACGTGAGAGCTGCTCTTCCCTAGGGCCCTTGTTCACCTTGGGAGCCCAGCGCCTTCTGTGGCGGTGGAAGGCAACACAGGTGTCAGCGCCTACTTCTTTTGTCCTTCCCCACCCCACAGAGAAAATGTCAACGTGTCCTGGCTCTTCAGAGAAGCAGTAGACTCTTGTCTTTCTTCTGTCCCGAGGTTTTTGAACTTGATTCCTGTTGCTCTCTGGCATCATTCTCAATAGAACCCCACTGTTTGGCCACGGCCACAATGAGCTTGTGTGGTACCTGTTATTGAAAGGGAGTCTGTATTTGCATTAATACAGAGAATGCCAGTTTAGAAATGAGCCTGATTGCACGGTTCATTTTGTTCTCCTTTGTAGAGCCAGGCTGCGGCCCACTACAAAGGCACGAAACATGCCAAGAAGCTCAAAGCACTGGAAGCCATGAAAAATAAGCAGAAATCTGTAACTGCCAAGGACAGCGCACAGACTGCCTTCACCTCCATCACTACCAATACCATCAGTACCAGCTCTGACAAAACAGGTTAAGCGATGATCTTCGTTGTTGTTGTCATCGTCATTGTCGGTTGGGGGCTCCCGCCTTTGTCTAACCCCGTGTCGGTTTACGTACCTGCCTACCACGTCGATTCATGCTTGATCCATCTTTCTGTGTGATGGTAATTGTGTCCCCTCAATTTTCCAACACTCTTAAGAGATGATGGTAATCAGCAGTTACATTTGCAGATTTTGCTTTTTGAAAGAGCCTTCTGGCTATTTCAGAGAAACATAGTCATCACAAAGCTTTGGGAGAAATGGCTCCCATACCCTTTTGTGAGTAGTGAACCTTTTCAGTGCGTATTGTCTGTCTCTTGTATGCAGCACTTAGCTTATGGCTGGCTGCATGGCAGATTTGATTTAACTGTGAATACACAGCAGAGTATGCGAATGAATCGAGAAAGCCCCAATAGGGGCGTTATTACTGACATCACTCTTACAAATGACAAACATTGCATTACTGTAAGTGGTGGCCGTGTGACTCTGCTTGTTATGGCTGGGTAACCATCTGCATACACAGGTAAGTGTTACTGATACCAGTTATTCTTTTTAACAGAGTCTTCACAGTGAAATGATAACCTCTAAATGGTCTCCTGGGACAGCTCCTACTAAACAACCAACTTTTTCTTGACAGGGCAAGCCAGTAGGGTTTCTGAAGCCAGCATTTTAAAATATAAACCGCTGTTCCTCAAAGTTTGCCCGTAAGGAAGTCTTGTGTGATTCATGGGTGCACGTTTAATAGCTCACCTTCCAGCACAAAGTACCACTACATGCCAGTTGTTTTTCTGTCAGTACAAATGGCACAGCAGTGAGTGAGCATCCGTCCTGTCACCAGTGGGAAAAGCTTAGCTGCACGAGAATCTGCTGGCCGTGAATGATGAAAATGTAGACAGCTATGCGGTGAACAAAGAGGACAGTCAAATGGCTTTATTGCGCATGGTGGCATACAATGGCTGTGTATTGTTCCATCAAGGTCTCAGGGTGATGCTTGTCCCCTTGTCATCCTGATAGAGGGACTGCGCCCCCAGGGTCTCCTGAGGTAATGGTACACTCTCTCAATTCCTATGGCACATTTTACATCCGTTACCCAGGCCCTGTATCACACTGTGTTGTTGATCAATATATACGTGTCCTCTTGCTGAGAACACGGTGTACTCTGAGGGTTGGCCTCTTTATGTATACATAAATATATAAATCATATACCCTGGCTCCTGATCTGCTGTGGGGTAGGTACTGAGTAAAATGCTGAATGACTGAGCCATCTCTCCTCTGTTCTCTGATTCTTCTGTGTTTGTACCACTGCGTTTTAAAGGGAATAAATAGATAATGCTCCACATGTTCACTTCTTTGGTGTCCAGAGTAGGAGCTGGGTTACCCAGTTTGTTAACTGAGATACAGGGAAACTTTACAGGGCAAGCATTCGTTTTTTCTCCCTTTCTGTTTTCATGTGTCCTGATGCTGATTTTTGGAACTCCCGCTCTCCCTCTCCCCATCCCCTGATAAACACTCATCTTCTTTGGTCTCAGTGGATTTATGTATTCTAGATGTTTCATGTAAGTGGAATCACAGATACCTGTCCTTTTGTGTCTGGCTTATTTCACTTACTTCATGTCAGGATTCGTCCTTGTCCTGCAGTGTATCAGAACTTCATTTCTCTTTATAGCTGAATGACACACGTGCGCACGCACACACGCACACACGTATATATCACGTTTTGTTTATAGTTCTTCTTTTGGTGGACATCGAATTGTTTCCATCTTTTCATTATTGTAAAAAAAAATGCTGCAGTGAACTGTAGGGCATGTGTTTGTTGGAGTCGCTGCTTTTGGTCCCCCCAATTCCTGAGGGAGTAGTACAGACCCAGGAAGGGAATTTTTGTGTCACGTGGCATTTCTGTGTTTGGCTGTTAAGAGCTGCCACACTTTTTCACAGCAGTGTACCACTTTACATTCCCCAAGCTTTTATCTCTTCTTTATTAATTGAAAATCCACTGTTACAATTTTAGGGCTGTCGGGGAATGAGAGGAATGAAGCCTGTGGGCATCATTTCTGCTCCCAGGGACTGGGGTACAAATTGAACCCCCCCCAACAAAGCCATACTTGCCATAAGTAAATAAAGAGTATGGCACTTGGCTTGGCATTTTGCAAAGAAGATTGTAGATAAGGAGAACAGAGAGATAAGTGTGATGAGGGTTAGACTAACATTTTTTGCTTGCCCCTAAACTTTTCTCCTCCTGTATATTTTTATCAGTGATAATTATTTGGATTACTTTGACACCTCTTTAAAATACAAATATCCCTGTGACTTTAAGGATACACATATATGTGTGTGGTAGGTAGAATCAATAACTTGGGTTACAGAAGACTCCCAAGTATGTTGTCCCTATTAAGAAAATTAGTTGTAAATCCATGCTCAATCCCTCAGTGTAGAGACTAGAATGTCAAAGGTAGTGGTTATCTTTTTTGAAGCTAAACAAAAGTGAGTCCAGGATTGGGCTGTAGAGAGAACTGACACAGAACCAACAGGCTGCCGGTACAGATGTCAGAACTCCTAGTGGTTGGAATGGTGGTGAGAGCTACACCTTTCCAGCTGGGCCAAGAGAAAATTCCAGAGGGGCAGAAGGGTCCATAAAGTCTAGGAAACTAGTGCAAACACCCTGAAGTCACAGGGAATGAAATAATGGGCTCCAGGAAGGACATGGCTTTTCTGATCCATGATGATCTGTTGCAACAACAACAGTGACAAAAGCCCACTGCTGCTGAGTCGATACTGACTCATAGTGACCATAGGACAGAGTAGAACTGCTCCATAGATTTGAACTGCCGACTGTTTGGTTAGCAGACATAGCACTTAAGCATCACACCACCAGGGTTTTCTGAGGGCCTATACCTAGAAAAAAAACCATGTGGGTTCAGAAAGACAAAGCATTGAGCCACGCTCAGCAGAAGTTTCCAGTGGAATTCTACCCTTGGACTGGAATGTCCACAAGATCGTCTATGGGAAATCACTCCATCCACGTCATAGACTGTCATCCCATTTATATTGTAATGTAAACCAGAGGGAGTTAGACAGACCAGTTGGTGTTGTCTTAAAATGATTACTTGTCCCTTATATTACTGCTTACTTCCTTATAACTTTGAAAACAAGATGAGTCTCTGCGCTAGTTTTTAGAAGAGTAAATATTCAGGGGAAGAACCAAAAAAGCAATAACTCAAATTTCATGTGTTTTTTAAGAATCAAATGTTGTTACCCCTCTGTTGAATGCACAAGGATATTTTCTGATTTGTGAATTTATTCATGCATAAAATATATAGACACATTAAAGCACAATTCAATAATTTTGCCTAATCCTACTACTATAAAAATAATTCAGGTACTCTGAAAACAATGTTGACTATGTGATGATTTGGTAGATGAAAACTTGTTAGAGAGATAACAAGGTTTTGGGTGACACTGGTGAAAAGGGCAAGAAGTGGCGTGGGCTTGGACCTGAAAGTTCGTTTGAGGGTTGCCCTTCCATTCTCTGAAATGCAAGTAACAGAATACTGATTTAAAAAAAAAAAATCATTAATTTTAATTACAAGTCTACTTTTTACAAAGTGGATTTCGACAGGCAGTCCCTCTAAAACTCCTAAATCATATATAGGGTTTTAATTAGTATCTTGGTACAACACATACATCTAAATTCTGTCAGTCTGCATGCTGAGTGGCGACCAGCAGGTCCTGGCCAGGGGTCGACCACTGCCTGCTCACAGTAAGCTTACTTCCCTTGTTTCTAGGCAAGTAACACTAAGGCATGATTTTGGTTCTTGTGATCCAGTGAGTGTTAGGTTGGTAAACTGTTACTCAAAAAATTGTAAAGGAAGAAAATACCACTTCAAAAAAGTGTCAGTCTGTTGAGGCTAGGTTATGCTTCCGTAATACACACCCTCCGGATAGTCATGGCTTTTACAATAACCAGATACCATGGTGGCATAGTGGGTTAAATGCTAAATCTGCTAACCAAAAGGTCAGCAGTTTAAATCTCCCAAGCACTCCTTGGAAACTATGGGGCCATTCTACTCTGACCTGTAGGGTCACTATGGGTCAGACATAACTCAATGGCAGTGGGTTTTTGTTTGTTTGTTTTTTACAATAACTAATTATTTCTGGCTCATGCTGTGTATCACCTGTGCCAGAGGCATAACTAAGATATAGCAGGGTAGGGTTCTCATGCCCTGGGTGCCACTTGAGGTGGGGGTGCTAATGAGCAATTTCTGTTGGCCACCATGATTACCGTCACCACCTGTGACAGTTCATTCAGCAATTTAAAACTAAATGCCATAGGCTCTGTTTTCTGTAGATGAGCCCCTGGCTGTGGCTTTTCTCTAGGATATTGTAACTGAGGGGGTAGAGGGGAACCAGGGTAATGAAGAGGCTAACTGGACATAGCAGGTCTCATGGAAGAGGGAAACTGAGGGTTGCCATCAACAGGCATTAGTGGTTTTTAGTGGAGGTGGCACGTAACATTCCCCTTACATTTTATTGGCAAGTTGCATGGTCATACTTAATTATAATCGGGCAGGAAAAGGGGATAGATAATAATACAAGCCTGCCCACAGGTTCAACTGTGTGTGCTTTTGGGTATTGGTGTTCTACTTTCTCTAGACCTGTCCTTCTCCTGTGGCCAGACCTGCTACTCTGTGGCATACTGATCACTTGGGTAGTTTGTCTGCCCCTCTATTTAACAGGTTCAAAAAGAAGTTCTCATCTTGACCATCATCCCTAAACGTCTCTTCATCTTGTCTTTCCTTGTTTTATTTTTGATCTTAAAGCATATCAGCTTGAAAGTTTTCGGCTGTCTTTTGGTTCTTCCCTTTGTCTCAGTCTACACATTTAAACAGTTGCTGGAATCTATTTCCCTCCCAGTCCTAGAGCACATCCTGCACCTTCTTAGACATCGTGACTGGCCGTATCCTTGTAGGTCTGTGCCTTGCCGCAGTGCCTTAGCTACCAAGTTCAGCTGCCTCCACACTTGCCTTTGACCAGCATAACCTTCATTCTACAGTGTATTTTCACTACACAGGGCATACATAGGTCATACCACTTAGCCATACAGAAACCCTCAGGTGACCCCTGTACGGTGTACTTTCATGGCCCTCTGTGGTTTACCCATAGCTTCCGTTGCCAAACTTTGCTACCACTGCTCGCCTGAAGTGGTTAGTCTTCTTCGCTGGAGACATACCTTGTTCTTCCATCCGTGTTTCTTCCTGTGCTGTCATTCTGCATCTCTCTTCTGAACATCACATTATCTTTCCAGACCGATTTCTTTTCTCTTTTTTTTCTTTCCTGTGAAGTCCAGTATGAAGTTAAATCTTTCCAACTACCCCTGTCACATTGTTCTTGGGATCTAATCTTTGTACGTCTTGACTTTCTTGCTGTTGCTAGATAATACCTTCCTCAGTGCTCACACTTAGTTGCTCATTCATTTTTCTTAACAGAATATTTTTCTGTATAAAATAAAAGATACATGAAGTATTTTTAAAATGAAAATAATCAGTTTTCTCTTTTTGCTTTGAAGCTTAGAAAATTTTAGACCTTTGTATAAGAAAGAACCACAGTTCTCAATAAACCAAGGAATCCTGGGAGATTGCACATTGAATTTCAAATGATAAGTTTTAACAGACGTCAAGTCTAACACTTAAATTTCTTTGTCTTAAGAATCTCTAGTTGCACAGCTAAAAAACACTTGACATTTCCAGTGGCCGTTTGGTAACTATCACTCAGGAGTTAATTAGCCTATTGAGTGTATAGATTTGTCTTAGTCATCTAATTGGTGAGGTCTAAGAACATTTCTTTTACATAACCCCTGTTATGTAAGAACATTTCTATTACATAACCTCTGTTAGCAATGTCAGGGCATTGTGAGTCTATTCATCAGATAAAGGGACTGAAATGCAGTTTAAACTGTCACTTTTCTCTGTTATGACTCAGTCTTCCGTGTATCCTTTTTTTTTTTTCCCCCTAAGTTAACTTTGTAATCCAGGGATGTTCTGCTCAGTTCTGACTGAGGGATTTCAGGACTGAGATAATTTTCTCTCTGTTGTTGAGTTCTCTGAATACAAAGCCAGCCAAGTGCCATCGAGTCAGATCCAACTCATGGCAAATCTACCCTGGATTAATAATTTGTTCTAAGTGTTTGGTGGAATTTCCAGTATTTGTTCAGGACTTAAGAGTGATAAAGAAGACAGGGTTTGCTGTGAGTCATAATCAACTCCATAGCAGTGGGTTTTCTCAATAGAAAACAGGTTGAAATCAGCTTTTGTTTATACTCCTTGGATTATTTGCTCAGTTTATAAACTCAATAATAAAATACCAGTAACTGAAGTTGGCCAGTGAATAAAAGCAAATACATCAAGAGATGAAGCCTCATGGGAGTTAGTCAGTTGTAAGGCCACAAAATCTGGGTTCTTTCCTTCCCTGGAAACCATGCTGACCTAGTGGTTAACTCCTATAGCTGCTCACCAAACAGTCAGCAGTTCAAATCCTCCGTGTGCTCCTTGGAAACTCTGTGGGGGCATTCTGTTCTGACCTATAGGTCATTATGAGTCAGAATCAACTCGACAGTAGGAGGCTATGGCTTCTTGGCCTTTCCTTCCCTGCATATTCCTCTCTCCAAGCTGCTCTTTGCATGAGGCCCAGTACAAGGCAAAGCTGTATGGAAGCTAGTTTTTCCCTTCCAATTAAGTCGAAGCCAAAGAGTGACAATGATCTATTGGAGATCCAGGTGGCAAAAGAATAGCTTTAAGGAAAAAAACAGTGCCAAAGTTATTTAGAAAACAGACAGATGCATCCTTCTCAGTGGAAACCCCAAAGCCCACTGATACTGAGTCAATTCTGACTCATAGTGACCCTACAGGATGGAAGAGATCGACCCATGAAGTCTCCAAGGAGCTCCTCGTGGATTTAAACTGCTGGCCATTTGGGTAGTGGCCGTACCAGAGTTAGCTATAAGTCGGAATAGAATCCACAGCAATGGGTTTTCTCAGTAGAAGACAGGTTAAAATTAGCTTTCGTTAGGGTCGCCATGAGTCGGATCCGACTCGACGGCACTTGGCTTGGCTTGGCTTATAATTCTTGGACTATTTACTCAGTTTACAAGCTCAGGAAGTATGGTGAAAGGATACGACCATGATGCATACCTTTTCAGATTTTAGACCCTGCAGTATCTCCTTATTGTGTTTAAATAACTGCCTCTTAGTCTGTGTCCTGACACTGAAAATCTCCAAAAGGTTAGCAGTTTAAATCCACCGGCCACTCCTTAGGAACCCTGTGTGGCAGTTCTGCTCTGCCATGTAAGGTCAATACGAGTTGGAATAGACTCCATGGCAAGTGTGCGCGTGTGTGTGCGCGCATCTCCATGCCAAGTTTCACATGGGCGTAATCATGTGGTCTGGGATTCCCATTCTCCTCAACACTACCCATAATCTGTTGTGATCCTTACATTTGAGTGCCTTCACAGTCAGTAAACCACAGGTGTAAACATGTTTCTGATGTTCTCTGCTTTCAGCCAAGATCCATCTGACATCAGCAGTGCATCTGTTGTTCTGAATCCTCTTCTGAACCTGGCTGGAATCTCGGGCATTTCCTATCCGTGTACTACCACGACTGTTTTGAAATATTGTTAGAAAAACTGTACTTGCATATGTTATTGATTCCAAGCCAAGTGCCGGCGAGTCGGATGCGACTCATGGTGACCCTGGTTGTTAATGTTCATTAACTTCTGCATTTCCTTGAATCCCCTTTTTTAGTAACAGGCATGAATATGAATCTCTTCCAGTCAGTTGGCCAGGTAGCTGCCTTTACGTTTCCTTGCAAATGAAATGAGTGCTTCTAGCATTGTATCCATTTGTTGAAGCATCTCAATTGATATTCTTTCAATTTCTGGAGACTTCTTTTTTGTCAGTGCCTTCAGTGTAGCTTGTGCTTTCTCCTTCAGTACCATCAGCTCCTCATCATACACTACCTCCTAAAAATGGTTGGATGTTGGCCAGTTCTTTTTGGTACATTGACCGTACCAAATGTACATCTTATCTTTATGATTTTGTGCCATTTCTTGTTTTGCTCATGAAATTCTTCATTATTGCAACTCAAAACTTGAATTTTTTCATCTCTTTCAGCTTGGGAAATGCTCGATGTATTCATCCTGTTGTTTTCTAACCGCTGGTCTTCACACATTTCTTCATAATTTTTTACTATGTCTTCTCAAGCCACCCCTGCAAACTTCTGTTCAGCTCTTTTACTTGATTATTTCCTCTGTTCGCTTTTAGTACTCTACATTTAAGAGTATATATAGCATATATGTATATTCCTTTATGTATTTAATTCTGACTTGAATGTCCTCTCCCTGAACTATCAGTACACCAGGGCTTCATAATCAGTGTTGCACTCTAGAAACAAAACAAGGATGTTTTAGATTTATGAAGTGACAATTCTCTGAAAGTTTAAGAGGTCACCTAAAGTTTTTTGAGAATGAATATTGTCACCACCATTTAGAGATCTGGTACAGTGACTTACAAATGCCCTTCTTGGTTTGGGTGAAATTGTTCTAACTCTTAGAATCTTTGCTTTTTTACTCATTCTCTCAAACAAAGCATCCTTGGAACAGCCACCATTGTGATAAAGATCCCATCTGTAGGCATCTTGTTACAGTCCTTGAAGCCCCACTGTGAGACCATTTATGCTTGAAATGAGTGCTTTTTTCCCCCAACTTGACAGCACTTGGCTTGGCTGGCTCTTGAAATGTTTCGGATTGGTGAAAGGAAGAGACTTCATCAAGTGTTCCCTTGTCAGGGTGTGTGATGAGTGCCAGCAGAGTATGCTGGTAACAGAACTGTAGAGAAATTGAAAAAAAGAAGGGAAATTCAGAGCAAGAAATCACTAACGCCTGTTTGAATTCTGTGGTTTCAGGATCTCTTTGCTTGTGAACCAAAGGTGATAAATTGTACATTAATGGTACAGTTGAGGTACCAAAAATATTCTGTCCATGAGGAAATCAAGATCAGTGGTGTTCTGCTGGTTCTTCTAGGCTGATAATTCCATAAAACTGTTCCTCAAACCATAGAAGAATTTCACAGTGAATTCTTCATCTTGACAGGAACATGTTATTGTCCTCAACATTATGAATGAAAGAAATAATGATCTAAACTCCTAAAGGGCATGTTATCAGCTTTGTTAGGGTGCTCGAAAGTGATGTGCAGGGTAAGAGAGAGATTAAGACTCAGTGGGCATGCTGCAGTATAATTATATGTTACAGTCTAAAAGTACAGGTTTCTTAATTTGCGCACACATGTGTGTGTATGCGCTAGTGTTACTGGACAAACTCCAGGTGCATGCCACCTGCCATGAAGCTGATCTCTGAGACAGGAGTTCGAGTGAAAAATTATCAAAGGGTGAATTCTCCTCAGAGCCTGTCCATCTTTGTCAGAAAAGTTCAAGATTTTTAAAGGGAGAGGCTGTGTGCCAGTGCAGGGATTGGTGTGAGGGGAGAAACAGAGTGGGCACCCTGGGGGCAGACCTCAGAGGAACTGGGGTTTTGGAGGCTCTCCATTGTCACCTGAGCAGGGGATCGTCAAACTGGCACCTCTGTTTGTTTGATCCCAAGAAGGAGGCTGCAGACTCTACTAAGGTTTAATCTCAGTGGCTCCTATAGGTTAATGTGCGATTTCCTCCCTGAGGCAGGTAGTGTTAGCAAGCCAGGAACTGTAAGAAAAACAGGTAAAGAATTAGTCCTGACTACAGACTTCAGTCACCCATGTTGTTTAAAAATGGTGCTTTTCAGGCCTCCAGTTTCACAAACACTGCATGTGTTTGACTGTCTTTCCAGAAATACTGAGTCTGTAACATAAATGATAAGCTGAACCATCCGACCAGTTAAGAATGAAATGTTAGACATCTGGACGAACTTTCCAGATTCAAGTGAAAAGTCCCAGTGGTTTTGTTTGCAAATGCCACACATCTGGAAACATCTGTGTCCCTGTGTGTGTACATTTTTTAATTCATGTAGATACTTTTCCCCATCTCTGTCCATTCTTTGCAATTGAGTAGACATAAGCTTAGATAAAGCTTAGATAATTTCCACTGAAAAATTAAGATTCCTCAAGTTAGAAGTCTTAAGTATAAGAAAAGAAGTGAACAGTGATCACATATGACAGAATATCAAAGAAACGCCTTATATAAACAGGTAGACGGTTAGCGAACTTTGTCTCCAGAATGGGAAAATGAAGGCGTTTAGACCGCACAGTCACAGACACAGTGCATGACCCACTGTGGCCTGGTTAGCAGCACATTCTAAGCAGTCAGGGGCAATGCAGCTTCTATGGAGTTCTTTATAAAATCTTAATTAAACATGTACTTGGATTAAAAGTTAACTAAAACACACACTTGAATTAAAATCATACTTAAATTTATAGTCTATCAATTCTAAACTTCCAAAGACGGTTTCAGACTTCTTGGTGATCCAGTCCTTGTCCAGAGTTTCTGCCAGTCTTCCATGTCTCCCTATAGTTCTAAACCAACAAAATCATTTGGGATTTGAAAGCAGTGTGAAGATTTTCTTTTGCCTGGAAAAGTCTTCCATACGCGTCACTCCATCCAGTCCATCACATGCTGCTACACGAAAGGATACACGTGTTGTGGGCTGATGCGTACGTGCATGCAGTCACATATGGATACATTCATACTTTGCTCGGGATTTTGTGTCAGCTCTGACCTAGCACATACTGTAATTGTGTGTCTCCCTGTTTGTAATCTGCATGAAATTATAAATTCATGGATGGAGTATACACCTTATAAGTCTTTATCTCAGAGAGTAATGTAGTTTGTACTAAAAATATCAAGAAATAGTATTTATTAACTTTTTTTATCAGGCAGATCATCCTAAGAATTCTTTTAACAATTATAACTAACATACCCCAAAATATACAGTAGCTGTTTGAATGAACACAGTTAATATATTTTATTAACTGAACTCTAATACATTGAGCTACTTTGCAGTGTAAATCAAAGATATTAACCAATGTAACTCAGAATTTGAATTTGTAACCAAGGGGTTGAGCGTTTCTCAGAGACAGCATAAAATTAAGTTGCTATTTTAATGCTCGTAATTGCTTTCAGATTCATCGTTAAATTACTATGCTACTTCAGTTTCTAATGAGGGTTAAGAACATTTTCAAAAGCTGTGTTGAGTCAGATTGACAATTTATCCAACTTTAAATTGTGTCATTGGATTTGGGTTGAACTCGGGGGCAGAGAGCGTATTTAACTTCGCAGTGTAGAGAAGCCTGTACCGCTGTGCCAGTGTGTAACCAGTGCGCTCATTTTTCTTGCCTTTGCCATGACTGGCTGTCTAAATTTGGGGGCTTCCTTAACAACATTTTATGCTATGTGATTGTTCACATCAATCATCCTCAGACTAACAGTTCATGCTTGGCTAGTCTCCAAGGTGAAGGTCAGGATGCAAAATGTGTGTAGCAGGAATGATATTGACTCATCTGAGACCTTATTTTTTTGTCCAGCCTTCTGTTTCCCTGCTAGCTCTCTAGAATTTAATAAAGTAGTGGCATGGGGGCAGGGTAGAGATAATGCATTTCTTTTATGCTTCCTATAAAGCAGATGGAAACCCTGGTTGCTTAGTGGTTAAGTGCTACATCTGATAACGGAAGAGTCTGCAGTTTGAATCCACCAGACACTCCTTGGAAATTCTCTGGGGCAGTTTTGCTCTGTCCTGTGGGGTCGCTGTGAGTTGGCATTAGCCTGATGGCAGTGGGTTTGGTTTTGGCTATAAAGCAGATGTGTTTGTAGAATTGATATACCTTCCCACCCTTCACTGAATTGGCAAACACAGGAGACAAACTCACAAACTGTAGGCTCTTTATTTCACCATTTATCTACCCATTGGCTCTTCCCTATCCATTCCTCTGCATTGGTTATTTGCAATAATAAGCTACTACAGCAGTAAAAACAAAGATGCACAATAGAGATTCTTCCCAGTGGGTTTGTGGTCTGGGTGGGAAAACAAGACATGAACACAAAATACACTCTGGAGTAGGAGATTGTTAGGAAAATGTAGTAGGTGTGGCATATGAGGGGAGGTAGAAAGGAAAGCACATTTAAAAAAAATATATTGTAATAAAGTGAAGATTTACACTGCAAGTCAGTTTTCCATACCCAGCTCTCTGCAACTCTTATCTGCTCTCCTCACCCCATGACAACACACAGCACCCTCTTCTTTTTCATTCTTTACTTCCAGTATCTGCTCAGTCAACACTTGTCCTCTCCTTTCCCCTCCCCCCTGGAAAGAAACCAGTAGGACAACCTCGTATGTGTGTGTGTGTGTGTGTGTGTGTGTGTGTGTGTGTGTGTGTGAGTGTAAAACCATAAGGTATACACACCACCTGCCTCACTCTGTGTCCCTGAGTGTAGTCCATTCTTTGTCTGAAGTGTCGGCTTCAGTACTGGTTTCAGGTGCTTGCTAGCAGCGAGTCCAGGGGCCATGTTCTCAGAGGACCCTCTAGGCTGTTGGACCATCAGTTCTGGTCTTGTAATAAAAGTCTTGATCTGCATACCTCCTTTTCTTGTGCTGCATCAGGGACTGTACATGGTGTTCCCTGTCGGGGCTGTTTTTGGTGGTGGCTGGGCACCATCTGGTTTTCTAGTCTTGAGGCACATATTTTTAACTGGTGTCTATATTTTAAACTATGTCAGTGATTTGTAATCCTGAAATAATGCCTTGGATGAAGTGTTTCACCTATCCACCAGTCACCTGGTTCTCAGCATTTGTCAACACTGTTCTCCAGTAACATCCTTGCCTGGAAGAGACAGAACAAAACTTTTTGGCCAAGATCGTTTAGAAGTTCTGTGTTAGAGCCCGTGAAGATTATGGGGCACTCTGGTGGCAGAGTAATGAAGAGTTTGGCGAGTAACCTGGAAGTTAGCGGTTCAGATCCACCAGGCGCTCCTTGGAAACTGTATGGAGCAAGTCTCCTCTGTCCTGCAGAATTGCCATAAGCTACATGTGACTGGACTGCAGTAGATTTGAGTTTCCATCCTCGTAAGTGGAGCCCTCATGGTGCGGTGTTGAGGAGCTCAGCTGCCAGTCCCCACACAGGCAGTGCAGATGCAGCGGCTGCATCATAGAAACCCTGTGGGGCAGTCCTGCTGTGTCCTGTAGGGTCAATATGACTTCAGATGGGCTTGATGGTGGTAGGTTTGGTTTTGGGGTAACTTTGTAAGTAAATATTTTGCTCAATCTGTGGGGAAAGAAACCAGTTTAAGTTAAGTAACTTGCCCAAGATCAAAAATTTTAAGAGAAAGAAAGATCCCAGAGTAGCACAGATGGTCTGCACTGAATCGGTCCCTGAGAACTGGGGTTCACACCGATCCAGGGGCACAGGAGGGGGGCAGGGAGACAGGGCTGGCAGTCGGGAGCGATGACCGCCAGGAGAGCTCCGTGCCGCAGCAGGTGCCCTCTACGATAGATGAGGCCTGTCTCCACAGTCACAAAACAGCCACAAAACCAAAAACAACAAAAATCTACCTTGAAGAGGACAACTCACTGCTTTTGAGTCAATTCCAGCATGTAGTGACCTTGTAGGACAGAATAGAACTGCCTCATGGAGTTCCCAAGGAGCACTTGGTGAATTTGAACTGTTCACCTTTTGGTTAGCAGCCATAGCACTTAATCACTTTACCACCGAGTTTTCCAGCTTGAAGAGGAAGAGCTAAGATTGGAACTGAGTTTTGCTCCCCAGAGCCAGTTCCCTTTGGCTTTATTGTGCTGTCACGAGTTGAGTCTGACTCCTAGTGGCCATAGAGGGCAGAGTAGAACTGTCCCATTGAGTTTCCAAGGAGTGCCTGGTGGATTTGAACTGCTGACCTTTTAGTTAGCAGATGTAGCACTTAACCCAGTACACTACCTGGGCCTTTCCATCATTCTTAGCTCTGATCTGGGTTGCTAAGTGAGATCACCATGTCTGTCAGATTACTCAGGGTAGCTCCTTGTATTTAGGAAAACGCTTTAACATCTCCAAGGACACTGCTGTTAGTACTTGCTCTGGTGGATGTGATGTTCCACTTGTTAAGCAGTTCTAACGTGGTTTGTGCCCAAGATTTATGCTCTTCACAGCTTTGTTGTGGTTTTCACTCATGTGGATGTTGGTGAGAGAAGTTATGGTCAAAAGCCAAAACTTTTTATTGTCCTGCATCTTGCTAGCAGAAATCAGTGTGGTTTTTACCATTATGATTACTAATCATCCAATTAAAAAACTTTGTGGATTGTTGGAAAGTAGAATCTTTAATTCCTCTGTTTAATATTTATAGTAGAGAATCTAGGAGTAGCCTGTATAACAATTTCAGCTGTGGTTTTCCTGTTTATTTTTGTCTGTGTTTGAAAGCCATCTAGAAAATAAAAGAATTTTTTGTAGGAACTTAACTCAGGTTTCCAGTGGAAAAATTTTTTAAAGTCTCTTTTGTGTAACTAGGTATTAATTTTTCTATGTGAATATACAAAATTGCCAAAGAGCCATAAAATTTGTATTATCTCCTAGGGGCTGGCGTTTTGGAAAAATGTTTTAATTCTTCCAAGCAACTTAAGTGACATTTAGTAGAGTAATTTGGTCCATGGCTGATAAATGAATGGCTCCTCCTATGTTACTACCATGTTTTAACTCCAAACATGTTGTTGTCAATTCTGACCCATGGAGACCTCGTGTGTGCAGAGCAGAACTGCTCTGTAGGTTTTAAGGTTGTGACCTTTACAGGCAGATCACCAGTCATACCATCTGGAGTGTCTCTGGGTGGTATCAAACCACCAATCTTTTTTTGTCTGATTGTTTTTTATTGTGATTAAGTGAAAGTTTACAATCCAAGTCAATTCTCCGTGTAAAACCCGGGCACCCACCTCTCTGTAACTCTTCCCTGCTTTCTCCACGTCGTGACAGCACACTCCACTCTTCACTCTTTACTTCCAGTGTCCACTCAGCCGACATGTGTCCCCTCCTCTCCACCCTCTCCACGCCCCTCTGAAAAGAAACCAGTTGGGCAGCCTCATGTATGTGTTAAACTGTAAAGTACACATGCCGCCTGCATTGCTCTGTGTCCCCAAGTCCAGTCTGTTCTTTGTCTGGAGTGTTGGCTTCAGTGCTGATCAAACCAACAGTCTTTTTATAATTGTGTTTTAGGCATAAGTTTGTAGCAGAAACTAGTTTTCCCTTCAAAAATTTATACACAGATGTCTTTTGTGACATTGGTTGCCATCCCCACAGTGTGTTAGCACTCTCCCCTTTTCTCTTTTCACCCCAGGTTCCTTCTGTCCACGTCATCGGGTGTCCCTGTCCTTCCTGCCTGGTCACGTTTGGCTTTGGGCAGGTGTTGCCCCTGCGGTCTTGTATACTTGACTGTGCTAAGAAGCACGTTCCTCACACGTTCTTGTTTGTTTTATAGACCTGTCGGTAGCGTGGCTGCAAGGTGTCCTTTGAGAGCGGCTTCAGTTCTGAGCTATCGTGTTGTTTGGGGCCGCAGTCTCAGGGGTTCCTGCGGTCCCTGTAAGACCAGTAAGTCTGGTCTTTTTATGAATTAGGATTTTGGTCTGCGTTTGTCTCCCGCTCTGTCAGGACCTTCCATGTGCTGCCTGTCATAGCAGCCAGAGGTGGTAACCAGGCGTCCTCTGGTTCTTCTGGGCTCAGGCTGGTAGAGACTGTGGGTCGGTTACTAATATTTTCCTATGTCTTTGGTTTCCTTCTCTCTCTCGGGCTCCAAACGTGGTGGGGGTAGCAGGTGTACCTTAGGCAGCCACCCACAAGCTTTAAATACCCCAGGTGCTGTTCACCAGAACGGGTATGTAGAGCAATTTTTATGAGCTGTGTTATGTCAGTTGACTTAGGCACCCCCTAAGATGACGGTCCCCAGCTCTCAGCCTCAGTAATGTAGTCCCAAAAGTATTGGGATATGCCTAGGAAGTTTTGCCTTGGTGAAGTTTGGCTGCCTTCCCCTGTCCTATGTGTTGCCTTTGCCTTCACCAGAGTTAACCTGGCTGAGATCTAGTTAGTGATCTCCTCTCTCCACTCCTGTCCTCTGCCGTAACCAGCAAACATATTTTTTTATTCTCTGTGTAAACCTCTCCTGAATTTTTATAATAGTGGTTCTTTTGTAATTGGTTTACTTCACTGAGTGTAATACTCCCCCAATTCATCCATGTTGTGAGATATTCAGCAGACTGATCATTGTTCTGTATAGTTGTGTAATATTCCATTGTGTGTGTACCATAATTTGTTTAGTCATTCATCTCTTCATAGGCATGTAGTTGACTCCATCTTTTTGCTATGGAGAATAATGCTATGGCAAACAGATGTGCAGACATATATTCATGTTCCAGCTATTCTCTAAGATACAGTCCTAGGAGCGTGATTGCTGGATCATATGGTAGTTCCATTTCTAGCTTTTATGGAGATTCTTGGGATAATCATGTAAATTTTTTTTGTTGTTTTTCTGTGGTGGATTATGTTACTTGATTTTCTGATGTCAAACCATCCTTGTATACCTAGTATGAGTCACACTTGGGGTATTATTTTTTTTGATACAATGCTGAATTTTGTTGGCTACAGTTTTTTTAAGCAACTTTGCATCTATATTGTAAAAGATACTGGTCTGCAGTTTTCATTTTTTGTGGTGTCTTCAGTTGGTTTTAAAACTCTGGTGGCATAGTTGTTAAGAGCTGTGGCTGCTGACCAGAAGTTGGCAGTTTGAATCCACTAGGCACTCCTTGGAAACTCTGTAGGCACATTTGTACTCTGTCCCATAGGGTTGCTACGAGTCAGAATTGACAAGTATGAGTGTGAACTTTCTGTCAGTGTTTGATACAGTTCTGTACTGAAGCTGCCCAGACCAGGATTTTTTTTTTGGTGGTTATTGTTTAGTTTTAAATTACCTTTCTAATTTCTTCTCTTACTGTGTTGTCTTTTCAGATTTTCTGTTACAGTTTGTGTTATTTAGGTAGCAGTTTCTCCATTACCTCTAAGTTCTCAAATTTGTTTGAGCACAGGTTTTTTTTTTAATTATGATAGAGTGAAAGTGTACATTCCAATATAAATTTGCATGCCTGCCTATGTGCAGCTCCCATTGCTCTCCCTGCCCGGTGACAGCACACTCCTCCTATCCGTTCTATACAGTCTCCTGTGCCCGCTTCTCCACCCTCTCCCTGCCTCCAGTAAGAGGCTAGCAGGACAACGTCCTACAGAGGCATAGAACCATAAAGTGCACACTGATATGGTCCCTCTGTGTCTCCGAGGCCAATCCATTCCTGTCCAAAGAGTTGACCCTAGTGATGATTTATGGACAGGGACAGCCTCAGGATGAGGGGCCATGCTCCCAGGGGAACCGTAAGGCCCCTGGACTCTCAACTGTGGTCTTTTTAGTAGAGTTCTCAGGGTGCGCCCCTTTTTATTCTCATAAACACAGTTTTTATAGTATTATCATTTTTATTTCTGTTGGGTGTGTTGTAATGTCTTCCATCTTATTTCTTAATTTGGGCTATTTGGTTCCTCTTCTGGTTTGTTTGTTATTTTTCTTTTGGTCAGTTGGCCAGCGATTTGTGAAATTTGCTGTCCTGTTCAGAGAACATTTTTCTGGCCTTGTTTATCCTTTCTATGTTTTTTGTTCCCAGTGTCAATTATTTCTGCTCTAATATTACTACATTTCTTTAGATGGCTATGGACTTCCTTTGCTGTTCCCTTTCTGTTTGTTCCACTTGCAAGGCTAATGTTTTGACTTTGGCCTGTTTTTCTTTTTTGATGTGTGTTTATTGCTGTCAGTTGACCTCTAAGCGCTGACTGGGCTGTTCCAGAGGTTTGGATGTGATGTGCAGGCTCAGTGCAGGAGACGTACAGGCCTGCTGTGGCCGTGGGACTAAGTCAGAGACGTTGCAGTCACAGCAGCCCAGCAGCAACCAGCGGGAAGGAGAACAGCACACGGGGAGGGTGGGGGTTGGAAAAAAAGGAAAGGAGACAGACAAAGTCGAATGTTGTTGGTGGGCAAGGGTGAGGTGGGACTTGGGGAGAACTGGAAGAGGGTAGGTAGTTTATCGGGCCAGGTGGTAGTGAGATAGTCCATAGACTGGTGGCTCTCTAGCCACAGCATTGTGACGTGGCCTTGTAGGAAGAGTGAGAGCTGTTTTAGGGGGCTAGATGGGAAGAAGAAGCAATGGTATTAAAAAAAAAAAAAAGGAGATATATAGGTAGGTCGATAGATAAAAATGGCGTGGTGGGTGCTGGTGATGGGGGTGGAGGGACCTGTGCTGGCAGCAGGCTGATTCCTCTCTAGCTGTACAGCAACATGTGGCCCAGCAAAAATGGCTGGAGGTGGGGTGTGGTGCCAGGTGGGAGGGGAAGGGAAAGGAGGACAGGAAACAAAACGAAACCAAAAAATGATGTGACAGGGCCAGCAAGTGGTAGGGAGACAGATCCAGTGTGACAGTGTACCAACAGATCACTCCCCAGAGCTGAGTGGTGCATAGCCCGGCTGTGCGGTGCGTGGCCCGGCTGCGCGGTGCGTGGCCCAGCTGGAAGGAACAGAGGTGGCATATGGAGTTAAGTGTGAGGAAGAAATAATAGGAAAAAGGGAGGGAAATAATAATAATAATGGTATAGCAGGACCTGGTGGGTAGGATTGAGTCAGAACCAGGATGACAGCAGGCTGGTAGCTCCCTAGCCAAGTGGCACAGCGTGGCATGACATGGCATGAAGAGGTAGGAGCAACCTCTGGGCCTAGGTTAGAGGAAGAAAGAAAAAGAAGAAAGGGGAAAAAATGGCATGACAGGAGCCAGCAGGTGGTAGTGGGGTGGGCCCTGGGGGATGGTGGACTGGAAGCTTTCTAGCTGAAATAGCATGGTGCGACCTGCTGGGCAGAGATGGGCATGCACATGGGCATTAGGTTGAGGGTTGGAAAAGCGTGTTTCTCTGATTACTGGGGCCACTGTCTCCTCTTGGGAGCTCCATGAAGTTGCCTTCCTGTATTCCCTGTTCGAGGTTGTTGCTGGCTCTGCTCCAAGAAGGCAACCCTGTGTTGTGTTAGCTGGCCAGAATCCTCCGCACTGTGTGTCTCTCTTCATTTCCTGCTGGCCTTCAGTTTCGTCAGTTCAGTGTTGCATCTGTTTCTTCATCCTTTCGTTCGGTGCTTCACCTTGTAGCAGGCGTATTTGTATCTGTTTTACTTGGTTTGCCGGGCTCATAGCATCCCCGTGGGAAGCCTCGAGCCTTGGTGACAGACTAGGCCTGGAGGACAGAGCAGGTGCCAGGATTCCTAACACAGGGATTACAGGGGTAGAAGTGGATCTCAAGAGGTGACTCTGTGAGTGAAGCTCTGAGGTGAAGTGGTCGGGCTGTGGGCTCTTCAGTCACGCAGCCTGGCTTTAAAAAACCAGAAATTGTCTCCCGCAAGCCTCCTCTCTGTAGAGGAATAATCCACAACTGGACTCATCACAGTAATGAGCACATCAGTAAATCTTAGCTGTCATTATTTCTATAATCATGCTTTCTAAATAAAAAATCTGATGAACAGATGGCCTGAAAATAGGTAAAACAATCCTCTACTTTCACATACCAATTTTCACATTATGACCTGATCTTTGGAATAGAACCATGTTGATAAGGGAAGAATGAGTGTATATAACTTTTAAAAATTCTGAATATACCCCATGCAAACTATTTCATTTATACAAAAAAATAATAAAATACATGAAAAAGTTATTTCTAAGTTACCGACATCCCTGTGTTAACGTCTAGGAGGCAAGTGCTCTGAAAGCCTTTGTTTTGCTCATCACTACAAATATTAGAAATGGGAGAGAAAGTGTAGTTTTCCTTCTTATTAGTAACACCACAGATCTCCAAAATGCCAAAAATTATGAAAAATATGTTTGTGATGTACTGTCTTTCTTTTAGTTGTCTTTCAGTCCGAGTGTGTGTCATTTTTCATGTCTGCCCTAAGAAGAGGGTTGTAGTCATTCATCCTGAGGTAACTACCCCTTACTTGGCTTATGGGCTGTACTTTGTCAGCCCCTGCCTTCAAATACTCAGCTATACAGTAGTTAATGCAGTTATTTCTGTGTACAAAACAAACCTGGTGGTATACAAGAAACAAGAAGGATTGACGTGTCATAAAAAGCTTTCAATGTGAAATGCCTTGCTCTAGAAGTGGTGGGTGAACCAGTATCTTCTTTCAAGGTAATCTGAAATCTTAACCAGTTTGTGTGCCACTGTGTTATAAAACCAATCGTCTAATAACAGTGGATGAACCACTGATAGAATATTTGCCACAGTTATAAAAGCCATTGAGTATTTCAGTCAAGTACTGGTTTCCATAGTACCAAGGGTAAAGGCAGTATTCTCTATCAAACTGGTAGTTCAGAGGGGAGAGTCAGGTAGTTATTTTGATATCTTACAGAAATTTAATTTTTTATAACACCAAGAATAAGAAGGGAAAGGAATCAGGTAGCAGTTGGTTGATGGAACTACATCTAGAATCAAGCCTGTTGGATTTGTGGGCATGTTGTCATTGGTTTTTTGTTTGTTTGTTCAATGAATATTTGTCTCCAGTTGGAGACATCAGAAAGTTTTTGCGTCATCTTCATCAGCATGCCACCCAATGTAAGCTTCTGCAGGACCACAGGTTTCCAGTTTTATCAGTCATTTTCCTATTCCAGAAAGGACAATATAACATTGACTACTGTGCGCTGCACCCTCTGGTTTAGACAAGAAGCACATTTGCTTTGGGGTCTTTAACTCACAAGTTATTTCAACATTTGCATCGTGAAGACCATTTATATAGTGGTGTATAATCCCTGTGTTACAATTTAATGAAAATCTTATCTAAATACATGAGTATGCACGTGTAGCTTTACCTTCAGGTTAGAAAGTTAAGTTCTACTTAGCTGTTATTATTAGGCGCTGCTGAGTCAGTTCCAAGTCATAACAACCCTGTTTACAGCAAAGCAAAACACTGCCCGGTCCTGCACCGTGCTTACAATTGCTGTTTAGCTTAAACATAGCTGAGTAGGATGCAAATGCATTAGGTTGCAAACTGGTAAATATCTGGTGTCAAAAAAAAAATCATCAGCCTGTCTAGAGTTCAGCAAGTTTTTTATGTGAAAGGCCAAATAGTTTAACCTTTCGAGTCCTGTGGTCTGTCACAACTACTAAACTCAGACATCGTGTCAGGAAAGCAGCTACTGGCAACATGTAAACATGGCTTTGTTTCAGTTAAACTTTATTTGCTGCAACAGGTGGCAGACCATACTCAGTTTATGGGATGTACTTTGCAGCCCCTTGCCTTCAGATATTCAGCTGTACAGCAGTTAATGCAATTATCTCAGTGTACAAAACAAAGCTGGTGGTGTATCAAAACCAAAAACAGTCAACAATACCTCTCATGAATCTGGTGGTTGACTAGGATGAAGAAGTAAGCAATTTTTGATGCTTTGGGGCCTTCTGTGTAGTTGTAATCCAACGGTGACTTGTGCTGGAGTCATTGTCAAGGCTTCCTTGCTCACGTGCCTAGCCATTGGTTTGGTGGGTTGTTCGCTAGAACCTAGCTGAACCTGTCTGTCACAGTGCCATCCCGTATGGCCGGGGCTTTCTCCACATCATGGCATCTGCATGGTAATAAAGACAGGCAGGCTCAAATTGTGTCTCTTTATGACCTAGGTTTGAAAGTCACAGCATCCTTCCACCACGCTCTGTTGGTGGAGACAGGCACAAAGGGTAACCTGTGTTTGTAGATCTTATCAAGTGGTGGCAGAATGACATAGTCATATTTTAAGATGAGTGTATGAGCTGAGAGTTATTGCTACTATGTCTATGGAAAATGTAATCTGAAACAGTTGACTGGAAAAAGGGTAACAGAAAAGGCAGGAGCACTAATGTGGAGATTTAGCTAAAGCAGGTGGGAGTTCCAAACAGGTTAGCATAAAGGTTCCAAAACAGTGGGGCCATAGGATGAAGCAAAAGAAGTTTTAAAGTATCTTCAACAAATGGTGCTGGCAAAATTGGTTATCCATCTGCAATAAACTGAATCAAGATCCGTATCTTACACTTTACACAAAAACCAACTCCAATTGGATAAAAGACCTAAATATCAAACCTAAAACAATAAAGCTCATTCAAGAAAAGGTAGGAACAACAATGGAAGTTTTAATACACAATGAGGACAGACTCCAAAATCTGTCAAAAAAAACACAATCAACAGAAGAGAAAATAGATAAATGGGAACTATTAAGAATCAAACACTTTTGCTCATCCAAAGACTTTATTAATAGAATTAAAAGAACACCCACAGAATGGGAAAAAATATTTGGCAACTCTATGTCAGACCGACGCATGATCTGTATAATCTATAAGATACTACAAAATATCAATAAGAAGAAGATAAATCATCCAATTAAGCGATAGGCAAAGGAGATGGACAGACATTTCACTAAAGAGATCCAGGCAGCCAAAAAACACATGCAGACATGTTCACGATCCTTAGTTATTAAAGAAATTCAAATCAAGACAACAATGAGGTACCATCTCACCCCAACAAGATTGGCCATGATCCAGAAAACACAAAGCAACAAATGCTGGAGAGGCTGTGGAGAAAGTGGAACCCTCCTACACTGTTGGTGGGGTTGCAAAATGGTCCAGCCTCTTTGAAAAGCAATCTGGCGCTTACTTAAAAAAATGGATATCGATATACCATTTGACCCAGTAATTCCACTACTTGGAATATATCCTACAGAATCAAGGCCTTTCACACCAACGGACACATGCACCAGAATGTTTATCGCAACACAGTCCACGATAGCAAAAAGATGGAATCAACCCAGATGCCCAACAACAGAAGAATGGATAGATAAACTATGGTATATATACTCAGTGGAGCACTATGCAATGATAAAGAATAACGATGATTCCAGGAAACATTTCCTAACCTGGTTTCAACTGGAAGACATTATGTTGAGTGAAAGTAGTCAGCGACAAAAGGACAAATATTGTATGAGACCTCTACGATAAGATCTCAAAAACAGACTTGTGTGTAGAAGAAAAGACTTTGACAGCTGCAAGGGAGCGGGGGGGTTAGTTTAGATAGTTGCTAGAAATCTGGTTGGGAGAAAGCAGTGATAGCACACATTAGAAACAAGAACAACATTAAGCGGACTTCAGTATAACTTGAGTACTCCTTCCATCTGAACCCAATATTGCAAGGATAGAGTAGCTGGGGCAGGGGGCAGGGGGCAGGGGCCCATGCTCTTAGGGGAAATCGAGGCCAGTTGGCACAACTAGCATTTTGCTAAGAAAGCTCTCTGCACTCCACATTGGTGAGTGGTGTCTGGGGTCTTAAAAGCTGCCAAGCTGCCATCCAAGGACACAGCAAATGGTCCCAACTCAGCAGGAACGGATGCTCACCGAGGACCAGAATGACATGCGGTAAAGACAACCGAGAAGACAGAGAGACCCACAAGAGTGGGCACCTACATCGACTTGAGACCGGAAGAACCGGATGGTGCCCGGCCACCACCAGTGATAGCCACGATGGAGCTCACAGAGAGGATTCTCACTGGCAGCACAAGAATAAAAAGGGGTGCATCCTGAGATCTCCGCTAAACGACCTCAACTGATGGTCTAGCGGTTTCGGGGTTCCCCTGAGAGCATGGCCCCGGCCCTGATGCTGCCCTCTCCCATAAATTATAACAAAGGTCCACTCTTTGGACAGGAGTGGATTGGACTTGGCAATGCAGAGTGACCATATACTGGATGCACTTTATGGATCTGTACATCTATAGGATATCATCCTGCTGACCTCTGGTTGGAGGAAGGAGAGTGGGTGGAGAGGAGAGGAAAGGAGACTGTTGGGAGCATGAGACATGTATGGAGCAGAGAGGAATAGTGTGCTATCACTGGACAGGGAGAGCAGTGGAAGCTGCATATAGGTGGGCATGTAAATTTATACAGGAATGTATGTTTTCACTCAGTCATGTTAAATAAAAAATAAAAAAAAAAAAAAGTTTTAGAAACCAAACTAAAGCCACTGCCATCGAGTCTTTTCAGAGTCATGATGACCCTATAGAACAGAGTAGAACTTCCCCGTATAGTCTCCAAGGAGCACCTGGTAGATTTGAACTGTCAACTTTTTGATTAGCAGCTGTAGCACTTAACCACTATGCCACTAGGGTTTCCAAAAGCAGTTCAGGGGCATATATGAAGGGTGACTGGGTGGCCTCAAGCCGTTCAGAAAAGGCCTTGAGTCCCAATCCAGATGAGGAGGAAAGAAAGTCAGAAGGAGACAACCAGAACCAGAAGACTCAGATGCCCTTGACATTGAGGCCACATTCTCACTCAGCCAGGAGCTTTGTAACCTTCCGAAGTTCTGGAACCATGATCTTCCTTAGAGCTGGAACCTACTGAACTCGATAACAAGTGCTAGCATAGGGTGAGACAAGTAATTGCGTTTTCCTCATAGGAAAAGACGGTCAAAGTATTCATTAGTGAAGCTGAATCCTTACGGGTATCACAAAAGCAAGTATCAGTGAAGTGACTGCGTCAGCCGGATGGCTTGACATCACTGAGCCAAAAATAGATGGAAATGGCCCATCTGGGAAAGTAAAGAATGAGGAAAGTTTTTCAAACTCTGTTCCTTAACTTCTCTCATTTTGGGGCTCAATAAGCCATTCTCTGCATTAGGGCCCCCAAAGGGCCCTTCCAAGCTTGCACCTTGCTACGAGAGCTCTGAGACATCTGTTGTACCATTTTAATCCTCTCTTTGTTACACTCAGCTTTCTCTGACTGTGGACCAAATGTGTCTATTTCTTGCTCCACTGATTTAATAGCCCCAAGAAAAATTGATAATGCAATCATAGAAGTCCTGTCTGAGAGGACAGGACTCGCGTTCCATCTCTGTCCTTCTGTGGTCCTCTTTTGTCCTGGTTGACTCTTAAGTTTTGCCATCTTCCAGCTGCTAATGGTGCAAAACTTAGGGAAAGTCATCTCTCAGTTGTATGTATGTGTATTCTTGTCCCTGTACCAACTGCAGGAAAAATTTGCCTTATTATTCAGCAGCGTTTTAACAGGTTTCAGTCCATTAAAAGCAAAAGAGAGCATTAAATGGCATTCTTCAGCTTTTAACTGGTAAGCTTTCATCAGTTTATTAATAGACTCTAACTGCAAATGTGCTAGTTACACACTCAGGCTTTAGGCTGACTCCAGCAGCAGCAGCAGTGTCCTCGGGGACTAGAAATCCAATTCTAAGTTCTACCTTCAGGTAATGCTTGTGGACAGCTTTAAAGAGATTAAGCCAAAAAAGTGCCAAAACTTTCTTGAGAGCTGAAGCTGACTAGGTTTATTCATGCTCTGAAACCCTGACCTAGGAAAACAACCAAGAATGCTATAGCCAAGAGCCCAGTGGGCCCAAGTCTATTCCAGTTCCAATCTCCTTAATGCCATTTCTGTCCTGTTTCTGCAGAGCTCTGACATTGGAAAGACAGGAGGCTGAGAATCAGGATAATTGGGGTGATACATTTTAAGTCTTGTACAGAGAACCAGTTGCAAAAGGACAAGATCAGGAGTTTGGCCTGGATGGTGATACGGTGGAGTGTTCTAGTCGACATGCACAGGTCCATGCAGACACGAGCAAAGCAAAATTAATACCAGCTCCCTGTGGAACTGACGTGCTTCATTCTTTTTCATAATGATAGTTGATTGTGTTTCCCCTTTTACCTTGACTGCCAGGAACATTAAAATAGTTTTTATGAACAAATTATTAAATCCTTGAAGTTAACGGATGGGAGAAAGGACAAGGTTAGATCAAGCACAGAAAGGAAAAGGGACATGAATATAATTCATAAAATTGTATCCTCTTCCACAGAGTTAAAAAATGTCATCCGAAAGAAACTATTCAATCTGGAGAGATTATAATATTGTAAATCAGTGAGTTCAGTGTTAAGATACATCCCCTCATTCCTTCCAGCGTAAGAGGATGGTAGCCTGTGAGGAAGGCTGGCTTGGTTTCAGCAAATTAAAAGATCACATTTCCTTTGCACGTTTGGGAAGCCTGGTGGTGTAGTGGTTATGGGCTGCATCTATTAACCAAAAGGTCGCCAGTTCCTATCCACTAGGTGCTCCCTGGAAACTCCACGGGGCAGTTCTGTTCTGTCCTGTGGGGTCACTGTGGGTCGGAATTGACCTGATGGCAGTGTTGTTGTTGTTAATTGTTTTCTTCTTTTCATCCATATCTCATTGTAATAATAACATCACCCTACACACCCATGGCACTTAGCAGAAGTTTAGTAATCTAAGGCTTTACATGGATAAACTCATTTAATTCACAGGACAGTTCAACCAAAGTTCTGATCTAGTCCCATGTTACAGCTGACAATGCTAAGACACAGAGAGGTCACGTACTTAGTTGCCCAACATCGCGCTATAATGGAACGGGGATTTGAATCCAGCCGATCCAGTTCCGGAGTTCTCATCCTGAGTGCAGAGCGTGTTACCCCTGATGTGCAAGGTTGTGATCCAGCTGTGTGTTTTAGAGAAAGACATTTGATTCTGTGGCCTCAAATGAATTTTTTCCATTTTATTAATTTCATATATGTGTGTATTATATATTGTATACAAGGTCTGCCATTTAAGTTTGCAAACTCATTCTAGAAAAAGTGCTACATATTTCATTGCTGAATACCATTACAGTCATCATTGAAGTACTGTCCTTGTGAAACTATGCACTGACACAAGCACCTAGTCCATCTTCAAAGCAATTTTGGAACTCTTTCTGGAGTGGCCCTCAGATGTCCTGAATGTCATCATCAGAATACCTTCCTTTCAATATTTCCTTTATCTTCAGATAAACAAAAAAGTCACTGGGGGCCAGATCAGGTAAGGAGGACATTCCAGTAGTTATTTGTTTACACAGACAAGTATGCAATTAAGTTTGCAAACTTGCCACCATGTGCAATGGCCATTCTAGAAGGAGTTCCAAAATTGCCTTGAGGGGTGGACTAGGTGCTGGCATCTGTGTGTAGCTGCTTCCCAAGGGGAATACTGTGAAGGTGACCTTAGTGATAGCAATGAGGTATGTGCCACTTACAGCCAGTAAGTTTGTGGACTTCACTGTCAGACCTCATGTGTGTGTTTATGTGTGTGTGTGTGTGTGTGTGTGTGTGTGTGTGTGTGACTAATTACAAATATACATGCACGTATATAGGTATACATGTATGTGTATGTACATAGGGGTATATCTGTATATACACTGGTGTCAGTGCATACACACATGTGCATACATGCCCCTACAAGACTGATCAGAACTGCCACATGGGATTTCTAAGGAGCAGCGGGTGGATTTGAGTGGCCAGCGTTGTGATTAGCAGCCAAATTCATAACCACTGTTCCGCCATGGGTCCTTATACACATGCTTGTCTATTTCATTTATAAATTTAACAGTTTAAAATAATTACCATTTACAAGTGTCAATAAAGGCATAGTATTGACAAGTGGAAGATGGCAGTGTTGACTGGATTTAGAGCTACTGGAGTGAGGACTGCGTCACTACATGTCCCTATGCTCCCTGTCATCTCTGACCCTGTGTTGTGTGCTGTGATTCCAATATGGACAAAAATGGCCAGTTGCAAACAACTGCTTTTATGGAGAAAAAACCTGGCATGTGGTACCTGAGTGGTAAATTAAGGACCCCAGCATTTTGCCAAATGAAAAACAGTTAAAACATACTGCAGTCATTTTTCAAGGGCATAGTACTAGAGTCTTTCATGTAGGTGATGTGTCACCATGGAGAAAAATGAAAAATTTTGTTCTTTGTGACATTAAGACATAAGTTGTGGTTGGGTACCATTGAGTCAGTTTTGACTCATAGAGACCCTACTGGATAGAGTAGAACTACCCCATTGGTTTCATAACCTGTAATCCTTATGGAAACAGACTGCTAAGTGTTTCCCCTGAAGAGCAGCTTATGGGCTCAAATCATAGACCTTTCAGTTAGCAACCAAGAAGTCAGCCACTGTGCCACTGGGATTTCTTTTTGACATATAAAACTATGGCTGATTGGTGAAAAGTAATGAGAAACTCAAGTCAATATGGAAAAGAACTTCATTTTGATACCACATTATAGATCCTCCATCATGGATGTAGATAATTTCTCATTTAATGCTGTTTATTGTCTGCCAGTTCCACTACAGCAGAAGCTCCTTACAAGTAGGCATATGCCTGTTTTGTGTGCTCCTCTTTCCCTAGGACACTTCTCACCCATTAAAGAAAGCCTGATATGAATATATGCCAAATGGATGGACAGACAGGCAGATGGACAGAAGGACAGATGGACTTTTCTCTCAAACAGAACACTACAACTGTTACCCTGATTCTGGAGGAGTTCCACCTCTGGGTTGTGGTTGTACTAAATGTGATCTAATGTCTGTTTCTATCCCCAGATCGTCTAATTTTTCTCTCTTTTAAGCTTTGTTGTTGGCCCAAACCTTGAGCTTTTCATACCCCCGTCTATAAGAAGAAATCCAGCCACAGGCCTCATTCTTGCAAAACTGGAAAGAAAGATTGCAGGCATCTTTTTTAGCCCTACCTGTTTGCAAGGGCATGTATCATCTTTTGATAGCATGTCAGCATGTTCAGAGAAATGGACAGCGTGTCCTTTGTCATCAGGAAGGGAGGCTGTGCCGTGACTGATGGGAGCCTTTATCTGGCATCACCGTCAAATGTGAGTCTCCAGAATGGCGTGTGTTTGTGGGCTCATGCTTGCGTTTATGACGTTTAGCTCTGTTTCTTCCTATTTACCTACAAATGAATGCAGGCAGTGACATCTCCTTTCAAGTTGGGTACTCGTCTATATGCGTGGTCCCATCTTGATTGTCACTCAGATTAGTCATGTTGCTCACTGAGTGTCCTTTCCACTCGGCTGGGCACTGGCTGTATTTGTGACTCTCGAGATACATTCTTTCAGTGCACCTCCTGCATGGGCAGCTGTTACACTAAAGCAGCCAGCTACTCTGCAGCAGGCAGGTGTTTTAAAACCTGAGATAATTCACTGCCATCAAGCAGCTTTGGGGCTTGTTGAGGAGATAAACCAAAAGGTAAATACTGAGGTGTACTTCTCTATGTGAAAGAGAAGTAGTGGCAGTGGGGGGAGGTTGCTGGGTACAGTTCTTGGAGAAAAGCACATGAGATTTGCAAGCAGACTGTGGGTTTCTAGTCTTTGTTCTAACATTTAATTTTCTACATCTGTAAAAGAATGAGGGTTTCATAGTGGTTAGGGGCTACGTCTACTAACGAAGAAGTCAGCAGTTCAAATCCACCAAGCGCTCCTTGGAAACTGTACGGGGCAGTTCTGTGAATCTGAATCAACTCAGTGGCAATGGGTTTGGTTTTGGAACTTGGATGGCACAGATATTTAAGTGTTGGCTGCTAACTGTGAAAGACTGGTGATTGGAATCCACCCAGAGGCGCCTTGAAAGAAAAGCCTGACAGTCTTTTTCCAAAATGTCGATCACAGCCATTGAAAACCCTCTGAAATGCAATTCGTCTTTGAAACGCTTGGGGATGTTGTGAATCGGAATCAACTCAGTGGCAACTGGTGTGGATTTTTCTGTTTCTTTGTTTGATTTGGCCAAATAATGAGTTACAGTAAGGATGACCAGTAATGTAGTTAAGGCATTCATCGTAATGCTGTCACATACTAAAACCCCAACAAAACCCACTGCTGTCAAGTCCTTTCCAATTCATAGCGACCCTACAGGACAGAGCAGAACTGTTTCATTGAGTTTCCAAGGAGCACCTGGTGAATTGCAGCTGCTGACCTTTTGGTTCACAGTTTAACTACTATGCCCCTAGGGTTTCCTGGCTCATATTAGGAGGCACAGGACAGAAAAGTTACTGTTATTTTTTGTTATTGTCATGTGTGTGGCTTGGCATTATAATTTTTTGATAGGAGTGTGATTGCCCACTCCCCTGTGATCTTCTCCAGTAAGGAAAAAAGAAGGTTAAAAAGAGGTCATCTATAAGAAGGAAACCCTAGGTAAAAAGCAGGGGCAGAAATGGTGCTATGGACCATGAGTGCCAGCTTTTGGTGGCCAGGTAACTCTGGGCTTCTTGGGTGCTAGAAAGGTGAGAATCACGGAGGCCTGGCGTGCACTGGCTCCTGGCAGCCTCAGACTAGTCAGTCTTTTCTCCAAGTTTGTTCCGTTACTGATGGAGGCCTGTTGTTCATCATTCAGGAATATCTCTTTAATGCACAGAGATGGCTCATTTCCAACTTCAGCAGATACAGAAGCCTTGTGGACTAAGACAGGGAATGCTTAGAATGAATCCCTCTGAACCAGCTGGTTACAGCCGTGCCATGACCCCTAGACGCCTAAATACAGAATAAGCCCTGGAGTACAGGCTGAGAGAGAAACTGAATGACACGTAGGCCGTGGAGAGGTTCTGGTTCCAGAGAAGATGGGTATGTGCTTCCACCTCACTCCACTTGCCAATCATGACTGTATACCCAGGAAGAAACATACAGGCAGCTATCAGAAGAAATCTGAAGGATAGAACTAGTGATAACTGGGGACCCCAGAATTAAGGGATGACCCTATGGTAAGTTCCCTGGCGTTTGGGTTGGTTTAATTTTGTTTTAGGTTTGTTTGGTCTTTACCTCCTACAAAAGTGAGACTAGGCACTAGAAGAGTCTGCAGTCCAGAACTCAGAACAGGAGCAGACAAAATAAACTGCCCTTCCTAGTCCATTTTTAGACTTTTAAGAAGGTGACCCTGTCGGACGGACCCTTTTGACTATATCCTCTCTGCGCTGGATGAAAGGAACTCAGAGGGTACAATGGACAGGAGCTCAGCTGCTAATAGAAAGGGCAGTTAGAACCACACAGCAGCTGCATAGGGGAGGAAAAAAGACTATATTTTCCCATAAAGATTACAGGCTAGAAAACCCTACAGGGCAGTTTTTCTCTGTGCTATGGGGTCATTATAAATTGGGTTCCATTGGCGGGCTCACAGCAACTTTAGGTGAACACCAGAAAAAGAGTCACGCCTCTCCACCTCCTCTCTGGGCACTTCAGAAACTGAGGTATAACATCCTGCTGACCACCTCAGTTTAGCTGGTGCTAAGGCTCTTTGCTGACCAGCCCCAGCCTATGAGAATGGATCTAAACTCTTTAAATATCTTCTTTACCAGCTGATGCGGTGTTAAGCTTTGCCAGTGGGTAGCAGGCGATGGAGAGACATCGTGGAAAGAAAGGGTCTGTCTGCCTCGTCCTGTGTTCTCCCAGTCAGGCACTGAAGTGAGGACAGCACCTCTTACCCACATCTATTGCAGAGCATAGTGGCCAACAGCATTCAAAGACCGTCCGCTTCTCCCGGTATTCCCTTAGGGTGGTGTTGCAGCTGTATGCCTCCGCTGGGACACTGCCCTGTAAACGTCTTCCCTGGTACCTTAGAAGGCAATTTTCCAGCAGGTGCCACCATGGAGGCCTGGCGGTGGTGCCTCTGCAGTCTAGTGAGACATGGCCATACCTTCTTCCATGAGGTCTGGGTGTCAGCCTGTTAGTAAGGGATCAGGTAGGCTCTTCCTTAGCCAGGAAATCTGAAAACTAGGTTTGGTGGCTGTTTCTTATATCTTCTGTGTATTCTTGTATACTTCTAGATATTGTAATCTTATTTTGAGCTCTCTTTATATCTTATTGGAAACTCTGGTGGCATAGTAGTTAAGTGCTATATTTGCTAGCCAAATGGTTGGCAGTTTGAATCTGCCAGGTGCTCCTTGGAAATGCTGTGGAGCATTTCTGCTCTGTCTTATAGGATCACTATGAGTAGGAATCAGTTTGACGGTGGGTTTGGTTGATGGTTGCATCTTACTAGGCAGTGTTTTGTTACACAATCCTTGTGTATGTATGTATAACTTTTCCTTGTCAAATCACTCAGCAGTTTCTCTCTCCTGATTTAGGCCATGACTAATTAAAAATGATAACAAAAGCATGACTTACAAAAGAAAAACTGATAAATTGGACTTCATCAAATCTGAAAATGTTGCTGCATGAGGAAATATTCTCAATTCCCATCTCTGACATAGGTCTTGGATCCAGAGTGCATAAAAAACACTTTAAATTCAATAATAAGAAGGCAAGCAATCTAATTTGGAAATGAGGAAGGGCAGAAGACACGAGCAGACATTTCACCAAAGAATGCATCATAGCAAGTGTCATCAGCCATTGTTGTTCATGTGGTTGTTAGGTGCCGCTGAGCAAGTTCTGACTTATAGTGACCCAGTGCACAACAGCACGAAACACCGCCCAATCCTGTGCCATACTCACAGTCATTTCTATTCTTGTTGAGGGCCCTGAGGCAGCCCATCTCCTGAAAGGTCTTCCTCTTTTTCACTGACCCTCTATCAAGTGTGATGTCTTCCTTCAGGGACTGATCCCTCCTGACAGCATGTCCAGAGTGTGTAGGATGCAGTCTCACCATCCTTGCTACCAAGGAGCACTCAGATTGTACTTCTTCCAGGACAGATCTGTTTGTTCTTTTGGCAGTCCATGGTATATTCAATATTCTTCTCCAATCCACAATTCAAAAGTGTCGGTTCTTCTGACATCCATGTTCATTGTCCAGCTTTGACATGCATAAGATATGACTGAAAATGCCGTGACTTGGATCCAGCACACCTCAGTCTTTCACGTGACCTTTTTTCAACACTTTAAAGAGGTCTTTTGCATCAGATTTTCCCAGTACATTTTTCCATGGATGTTGATTGTAGATATAAATAAAATGAAATCCTTGACGACTTCAGTCTTTTCTCTGTGTATCATGATGCTCCTTACTGGTCCAGTTGTGAAGATTTTTGGTTTCCTAAAGTTGAGGTGCAGTCCATGCTGGAGGCTGTGGTCTTTGATCTTTATCAGTAAGTATGTCAAAATCGCTTCATTTTCAGCAAGCAAGGTAGTGTCATCTGCATAACTCAGGTTGTTGATGAATCTTCTTCAGATCTTGATGCCTCATTCTCTTTCAAATAATTCATCTTTTTGGATTATTAGCTTGGCATAAAAATTCAAAAAGAATAGTGAAAGGGTACAACCTTGACACCCACCTTTCCTGACTGTAAACCGTGCAGTGTCCCCTTGTTCTATTCACATGACTGCCTCTGGATCCTTGTAACGGGTTCCTCATGAGTACAATTAAGTATTCTGGAATTCTCATTCTCTGCAGTGTTATCCACGGTTTCTTATGATCCACACAGTCAAATGCCTTTGCATAGTCAGGGAGATGCAGGTAAACATTTTTCTGATATTCTCTGCTTTCAGGCAAGATCTGTCTGACATCAGCAATGATATCCCTGGTTCTACATTTTCTTCTGAATCTGGTTTGAATTTCTGGCAGTTCCCTGTCAATATACTGCTGCTGTCACTTTTTAATGAACTTTAGCAAAATTTTACTTGAGTGTGATACTGATGATATTACGGAAATGCATGTTAAAGCCGCGGTAAGATACTACTACGTAACTGCTGACACGTTAAATATCAGATACTGACCCTACCAAGTGCTGATGAGGTTGAAGAGCAACTATAACTCGTAGGTTTTGTTGATGGACGTGCAATCTGCTGTGGCCATTCTGTAAAAGACACTTAATACGGTAAAAATTCACGTGTCATGTGATCCAGCAGTTTTAGTCCCGAACACCTACCCAAGAGAAGTGAAAAGTTATGTTCACACAAAAACCTGTATATAAATGTTTATAGCATCTCTTATCAGTAATCACCCCTGGCTGGAAACAACCCACATGTCCTTCATGGAGCAAATAGATGAACAAACTATGCCGTATGGAGTATTGCTCAGCAATAAAAAGTATTGCACTGCTGATACAGCAGTTTAGGTGGCTATCAAGAGCACCATGGTGGCATAGTGGTTAAGTGCTACGTCTGCTAACCAGTCAGCAGTTTAAATCTGCCAAGTTCTCCATGGGAAAATCTGTAGAGCAGTTTTGCTCTGTGCTGTAGGGCTGCTATGAGTTGGAATCGACTAGACAGCAGTGGGTGGGTTATCAAGGGCATTATAATAAGTGAAAAAGACAAAGATTCCATACTTTAGGATTCTGTTTGTATGAAATTGCCAAAATTACACAGATGGAGAACGTATTGGGAGCTGCTCAGGTAGCATGGGGAAGTTTCTTTAGGGTAGCAGAACAGTTTTGTGTCCTGATTGTGGTGGTAATTGCATGAAGCTGTACCTAGTAGCATAGAGGTTAATAGTTCTGCTGCTAACCAAAAGGCTGACATTTCAAATCCACCAGGTGTTCCCTGGAAACCCAGTGGGGCATGTTAAGACTGGTTAAAATCTGAGTATGGTCTATTGTTAACAATACTGTCTAGTGTCAATTTTTTTATTTTCCTATTTTTTCTGTGGTTAGATAAGACATTACCCCTAGGAAGATCTGAGTGCAGATTACATGGTAACTGTCTGTCTGCTATTTTTGATAAGTTCACTGTAAGTCTAAAATTATTTTATACTAAAAATTAAACAGTCAAACAACAGAACAGTGGGTATATCCAAATAAATTGAAGGATTAACTGGCAGAAGGTTAGGATGAATACAGAGCTACTGATGCCAGAGGTTATTTGAGGGCATATACTTGAAGTTTTGAATTAGTTTACTTAGTTTGATGCCCAGGAATTGGTGTTTTTTTTTTTAAAGTGTCACAGATATTCATACTGATCTCAGAGGACATGATGGCTTAAAGGGATTCTAGGGAAAGCATTAGCTTTGCCGAGGAGGGAGTAGTTTCAAAGGTTCCTGCAGTCAGGAGGTACTGTTTACATTGGCGTAAACTTCAGTTGATCTTGGTCAAAGATGAGAGAAAGGGTTCAGTGATGTTTTGTGTGCAGAGGCCAAGTGGTAAACATTTTAGTCTTCTCAGCTCACCTAGTTCCTGTCCGAGCTGCTCAGTTCTGCCTTCGTAGCTTGCAGATAGCCACAGATAATACATAAATGAATGGGTATGATGGGTTTCAAATAAGGAACCCACACTTCTGAAGTCCACACCATCATCCCTTATGCAGCTCAGTGACAGTACATGGCAAACTACTACCCTATATGCATAACCACATGCCACCAAGTCAATTCTGACTCATGGTGACCCCGTGTCAGAAAAGAACAGTGATCCATATGGTTTTCAGTGGCTGACTTTTCACAGTGAAGTCACGGCCTTCCTTCCCAGGAGCCTTTGGAGAGACCCGATCCACCAACCTTCCCACCATGCAGATGGGGTTCATTTACAAAAGCAGACAGTGAGCTAGATTTGGTTACTCCTGATTTAGGGCATCAGGTAGACCACACACTTAGTGGGAGACAACTATGTGATGGTCCTAGAGAGTGAAAGTTTAACATTCCTATTCAGAATTAGTACACAAACAGATGCAGGCTCATAAACCACCGCGCTTGTCCTTAGTGTATCATGTTTAGCTCTGGTCTCCCCATTGCAAAGTATCTTTACAGAACGATTCAAGGTCAAAGCAAGTCACCCAAGTTGGCAAAAAGTATGGAAACCACGTTATGGTAGAAATACTGAAGAAAGTGTTGATAATAGTGCCCAAGTAGCTTTTTACTCTACAGAAAGGATTGGTCTTAAATTTATGACCTTGAAGAAAAGAACTAGGGTTATTCAGCCATTCACTTAACCAATAACTGTGTATTGAGCACCAGTTAAATGTCACCTGTCGCTCCGGCCACAGAGATGTACCAGATGAACCAGAAGTGGATGGATATTGCAGAAGGTGGATTTCAGGTCAATTAAGAAGACTTCTCTAAAAGTAGTTAAGAACTGTCTGACAGTGGGCCGAGCTAACTTGGGAGGTGGGATGTCTTGGTTTTCAGACTTAGGTATAAAGAGACCAGCAAATAGATGAGGTTGGATGGAGCATTTTAGAGCAGGTGTATATGTGGGATTCCTGGTGGTGTAAATGGTTGATGTGCTCAGCTGCGTGGTGGGAAGATTGGTGGATTGGGTCTCTCCAAAGGCTCCTGGGAAGGAAGGCCGTGACTTCACTGTGAAAAGTCAGCCACTGAAAACCATATGGACCACTGTTCTTTTCTGACACGGGGTCACCACGAGTCAGAATTGACTTGGTGGCATGTGGTTATGCATATAGGGTAGTAGTTTGCCATGTACTGTCACTGAGCTGCATAAGGGATGATGGTGTGGACTTCAGAAGTGTGGGTTCCTTACCCTAGTCTCATCCTGTGTTTAGCTACTAATATAGAGGCTTTTATATAGTCTGTCTCTGAAGAAAGAGCCTCTTGTCTAAATTACCTATTAAAACTGTTGTGAGAATGATTTCAATTAGATGCCCAGTGATACGTGGCCCTTCTAAACTTAGGAGTCTGTCGTTTCATCCAAGTATACTCATATATGCTGATTACGGCCACCACAGTGATTAGAACTCATGGTGACCCCTCATGTTACAGAGTAGCACCGCTGTGTAGGGTTTTCTCGGTTGTGATTTTTACAGAAGCGGATCTCCAGGCCTTTCTTCCACAGCTCTCTGTGTGGGTTTGAGTTGCTGGTCTTTGGGTTCGTAGATGAGCACAAACTGTTTGCACCACCTGGAGACTTACTCTTCATCAGAGTAGGCAATAGTAAGTGGTACACATAAAAATTAAAATACATGATCAAAAATATATAGCTTTGAGGAGATAATTTATGGAAATGCAAATGTTACATTCTGTGTAGGAAGCAATACCTATTTTTGGTGTTTCCACAGTATTTTTACTTTGCAGATTGCCTTGTATTTATATACAAGCGAATCATTTACTACATCACGTTCCTTTTGTGTTCAGATCTTCACTCCACATTCTGTTACACAATATGTTAGTAGTTTTTGTGAGATTCAACAAAGTTCTATCTAGAGCCCCACTTTTATCATAGTGGAATATTGTTCCTTCCAGCTGAAGTCAGTCACTGTTGGTGGTTTCTCAGTCCGTATTTTTGTCCACTTTGTGTTTCCCATCAGCTCTTACTCTGTCTGTAAGCCTCAGTAAATCGACTCACAAATCTGGGAAACCTTGGGATAAAATGTTTAGCTATTATGTGATAAGTAATTGTGAAAGTGCTTCCTGAAAGTGAAATTTAATGGTTTATGAAATTGATGAAACGATGGCTATTCATACGGTTACTTGATTAAAAATAAGTGAGAACTCTATCCAAACACACAGTTAAATACGTTTGAATGATAGGGTAGTTTTTTTAAATAACTTGCTACTTTAAAATAATCCATACTCTGTTGAATCAGAATAGATTATTAGTAGATGTCTCTATTTGTGGGCTATTGAATAAGGCTGTTGCCCAGCCAAGTATTTTGGTAGTAAATTAGGCCACATATGTTGCACTGTTTAGTAATCATTAAAGTAAAAATATCCCCTTCATCTGCTAGGTCTTTAGTTATTGAAAGCAGCTGGTATCTGACTGTATGTGGTGAGGACAGGGGAGCAAATGAGGACATTTCCTTTTTACCAGATAAAATAATATTGATTCTCTATAAAGGACATTTGGATACATCTTGGATCTTGACTCTTTGTGGCAAATGGCGATCCAGCGAGCGAGAGGGACAGGGCTAGCCTTGAAATAGAACAGCAGAAGAAGATGTGCATGTCAGTTCACTCCTTGAGAATTCATCCAGTGATGACAGTTGAGATTTAAAGATAGCAAGGTGTTTGTCTGGCAGCCGCCTGTGTACACCTGTGCTCCACAGAATCTTCACTGGTTAGTTTCTCAGGAAGAGACTGCTGGACTTTTCTTTGGAAGAGCTTCTGAGTGGACTTGGATTTGCAGTATGTCAGTTGGCAGCAGCCACACTAACCCCACCTGAGTTGACAGTGAGTGGTGAGACGTGTGTGCCTGTATGTCTCGTTTATTCCTTTTCATTACAAAACCCTGTTCTTGCTGCTTCTGGAAACCCAGTCAGTTTCACTCACATCTCTGACTCTTCTCTCATCTATGCCTAGACATGTTGGAAACAGGTCCTGAGGTGAAGAGTTGTGTGCAGAGGTTTATTGAGGACTTCTCCTGGGGAAAGCACTCTGCAGATTAGGCTCAAGGAGAAGCTGACTTGTAAAGCAGTAACAGCTGAGACCTCAGTTGATCCTAATCTTATGGGTTGCTCTGGAGCTAAGCTGGCCCCTTTATTGTGGTCCTAAAGTAAGGACAGGAGACCAGGCCTTCGTATGCCCATGAAAAAAACCAAACCCACTGCTATCAGGTTGATTCCAAGTCATAGTGGTCCTATAGGACAGAGTAAAACTGCTCCATAGAGTTTCCCAGGGGTGCCTGGCCAGTTCAAACTGCCAACCTTTAGGGCACTTAACCGCTGTACCACCAGAGTTTCCTTGTGTGCCCACATCAACCAGTAATTGACCCGGGGCCACTTCCTGGGGAGAAGCTACCTTTAGACAAGGCAGTGGCTTGTTACACAGGGTAGTTGCCAAGAGAGAAGATCAGCTGTGGATATTCCCAGTAGCTAAGAAATGAATGCAGAGTGCCAAAGAAGGGTTCTGGGCAGACCACCAGAGGACCCTCTGTGCATTTGCTGAGTACCATCTTCTGTTGCACGTAACCGTTCCACAGCATAGTGCCCTATTTCCCACCTCAGTTGCATATGGCATTTCTGTGGTACACTCCCACTCCTTGCTGAATTTAGTAGTAAGGGGAAGACGTCTTGTTGTTTCACTTCAACCCATCCTCCAGAGGTTCCTTTTTCCTATGCAAGTGAGAATGTGAACATTTTTTTACTTTTCTTCTTTTCTCGCAATAGCTATATATTTTCTTCTTTCCTCAGAATAGTATGATCCTTTTATGCACCTCTCCCTTAATATGTCTGTTTTAATATGGGACAATGATATTCATACAAAATGTATTTGAAAAGCAGATAGTTCTAATCTCTGGTGGTTGTAGATTTTATTTCCATTTTTAAAAAGCAGACCAAGAGGAATAATCTGTGTGTTTAAATAGCAATAATTACCACAGGTTCTGCTTGCATTAATGCTGCCTGAGTACATTATGAAACACTTGTCATTGCTAATGCATTTCTGTCACATCAGGCAGCATTAGAAGGGGGTTAGTAATGAATATTAATGTAAGACGGTCATAAGTGAACCAAATTAGAGAGGCACGTAAGTGTAGAATTCACTGCTGCTGCAAAGTGGCCTTTTATTGTAAATTAAGTTCTTCTTATGATGTTAATATGAATTTAAGGTTCTAGGTAGTCATGGCAGTCTGCTGAACACAGATATGTGTTTGGAAGTACTTTTCTAGCCCTCTCAATTCTAAATCAAAAGTCTTCAGAATTTTTGTCATGCAAAGGAGTATTTGCCTCTCAGTTTTGGATTCTTCCCTTTAAATAAATGTTCTTAAAGAAATCTACTCTTTAGCGGAGTTAATCTATTTTAAGGCCAGAGATGGTTCCAGATGCATGTTTAGAATATAAATTAAGTAAACAGAGTACTTTGTGTTCGTTGAAGCTAGATGCTGTATACATAAGAGATCATTAACACATCATTACATGTGTTAATTACACATGCTAAATTACGGATCAGATCTGAGCAGGGAAATTTCCACAAATGTTACATAAAAGCAAAGATAAATTTCTCAAGTGGCATCCTAGATGAAATTATAGAGGGGCTGTGCATTTCCTGCCTGAATATTGAACTGAATCAGTTTACAGCGCTAGAATCCTGTAAAGCTTTCAGTAGAGAAAATAATAACAATACTTCTAGGCTACCAGTTCAAGTATAAACACATTTTGATAATTTCTCTTGATTTGAATATAGTTACTATAATCACAGATATGTTCCTAGTCAGGGTTTGTAAATAGCCTGTAGTTGTCACTTTTTACTGTGACATATTTCTGTATTACAACTATGTGAAGTATGTGTAATATGAACTCATTATATACGTTTTCAAAGCTACATAACCACCCCCCCAAAAAACAAATCATTGCTGTCACGTTGATCCTGACTCACAGAGGTCCCATCAAACAAAGCAGAGCTGCCCTGTAGCGTTTCCAAGGAGTAGCTGGTGGATCTGAACTGCTGACTGTTTGGTTAGCAGCCAAATGCCGAACCACTGCACCACCGCGGCTAAGTGATGACAGATAACTAAAAAAAAACTGTTCTCATTGACCCTGACTCATAGTAACCTTGTAGGACAGTAGAGCTGCCACATAGTTTCCCAGGAGGCCTGCTGTGTTCAAACCGCTGACCTAGGCAGCTGTGGTACTGAACCACACCACCCCTGGGGTTCCAAAAGATACATAACGTTAAGTCAACTCTGACTCTTGGCAACCCTATAGGACAGAGTAGAGGTTTTGAATATTTTAACAATGCTGCCATCATCTGCACGTTAAATATTTATATAATACATATATTGGAACAAATTGTATCTGCTAAGCTTTGTTCTGGTAGTTTGGCTCGGTGAGTAACAGACATATGCCCTTTCATGGATATTACATTGATTGAAATTTTCTACTATGTTCACGGAAGTTTCAAATATTTCCTCCAAAAATAAATTCTCATTTGGAACAAGGGAGCACGGAATGAACCAAGGACATTTTAATGTACAGCCTTGGAAATTCTGATTGACCCTTAAAGAGTGTCCCCCTCCAATTCCATTGTAATAGTAGAGGAAGTCAGTGTTCCTGAAGTGTAGGGTGGTAGCATGTAGGGCAGAAAGCAGGTGACCATGTGTACATATCTACTGGTTTTATGTTCTGAGGGAGAGACCCGATTAGAGATAGGAGATTTGAAGGAAGTCTTTGTATAGGTTTTGGTGGATGTCAGAGAAAAGGCAAACCTGGTGAAAGAACCCAGGAGCAAAGACGGGGAGGTGGCAATAAACCTATTAGTTGGTGGGGGAGTTCCAGTGCCCTGGTTGGATAGAGAGGATGGAATGCCAGAAAAGGGGAAACTAACCCAGTAAAGTAAGGAGTCAGGGCTTGTCTGTCGGGAGACAGGCAGCCAATCTGACACTCTGTGAGGGCTCAGAAGCCAGCAGTGACTTGAAGAACAAAGTATGTTATGGTGATCTTTGCAGAATTCCAGATGTGATTCAGTCATTTCCCAGAGTGCAAGGGTGCTGACAGGAAGACAAGAAATGGACAAGGTGAAGCGGCATTCCCGTCTGGTGGTTGGAGTTTATCAGACACAATGAAAGAAGAGGTAACAGTGCCTTCAACATTGTGGGTTCGAGCATCTTAAAAGAATGACTGGTGGTTACAAAACTGAGCAGGGTTAATCAGTGACAGTCATTCAGGAAGGTGCCCTGAACTTTTCAAGGGAGGAGCAGCAGAGAGATTTGTGAATAGGTGAGAGTCTACATTCAGGCGTGTGTTGATCCAGAGGCTCTTCCATGGGAGAGCTTTGGGGAACCAGGAGGAGAATTAGGTTTTGGCCAAAGTGCTAGAGGAAAGTGATGAAAACTAGATTTCAGTTAAGGAAAGTTTTCCTTCAGTACTTTTAATTATAACCGAAGTCTAAGAAAAGTATCCACTTTCACCTAAATACAATTTTTATTTTCATATAGTATGAGATGGCAGCAAAGGAGAATATAGGAGTGTCTTTCTGATGCACACACACACACACACACCCCGTAAGTACTTTACAGGCATAATTCAAATGAATACATGCATTGTCTTCTCCAGTGGGGAGGAGGAAATTAAATCCCATGTCATTAATAAACATTCCACTTCATATATGAGGGGAGAGTCTAGTTCTTAGAATTACTAATTTTAGTTAATAATAAATTTGACAGTCATCCCTTTGAAGCAATCCCTTTTATGGATTACTTTGTCAGCTCTGTTTTTAGGAGCTGAGAGAAGTGGTCTTTCCTCAGGAAGGCACTGTTTAAATTGAGTCTGAGATCAAGGAACGTGGACATGATTCTTTGTTCAAATTCTATATTTCAGTAAAGCTTTGTAGCTGGTAGCTTCTCTGCCCAAACTGATTTCACTGTTTCAGAGTTTAACACTGAAATGCACAGCTGAGGAGTGTTTACAGGGTGATGTTGAGATAATCAGGAATGTTTAACTGTACTCTCAGTCTTAATCCACATGACCAGCAATTGCTGAGAAAGCAACATGCTTATGCATGGGTTGATTTATGAGGCATGCAAAATGCATAAAGATTACACATGATGTGTAGCTAAAAGATGAGCTCTTTTCCACATGTGAACTGAAAATGATTTTATATCAGGCTGTTAAAGCCAAGAGAAAAGAAAGATTTTTTAAGTGTATCAATGGAGTCTACTTTGAACTCAAGATTTAAGCATCCAGAAAATGCAGTATGTTTTCTGCTTTTAAGTCACTTTGCACTAATGTAAGTATGGAAACCCTAGTAGGGTAGAGGTTAAATGCTACAGCTCCCTGGAAACTCTATGGGACAGTTCTGTGCTGTCCTGTAGGGTCACTATGGGTCACAGTTGGCTGGACAGCAGTGGGTTTGGTTTGTTTTCATTGAAGTAAATACACATCAGTAATTTCCTTTGGGCCTGAATCAGTTAATGGACTTCATATGTTTAAATGTGTCTACTTTTAACTGAGCAGAATGGAGTTCTGGCTCATCAAGAACAGTGAGGGTGTTTTGAAATTTTAGGTAATTTTTAGAATCTTGGCATCTGAAGGGTCTATCTTCTTGGCTCTTTTTAATATTAGAAAAGTCATTCTAAATGCAGGCCTTGAAGTTTTAGTAACCATGCAAGATTTTCAAAAATGACATTGTACCTCTTACTGGAGGCGAGGGAGTAGGTAGAGAGGAGGATAGGAGATTGTTGGGAGGGTAAGACATGTATGGAGCAGAGAGGTAGAGTGTGCTGTCACCAAGCAGGGAGAGCAGTGGGAGCTGCATATAGGCGGGCATGCAGATTTATATGGGAATGTACATTTTTCACTCAATCATAAAAAAAAGATATTGTTTTAGTAACTATGAAAGATTTTTAAAAATGATATTGAACTTCTAATTTCCCAAAGGTAAAAGGTAGCATAGGACTGTTATTTATTTAAAAAAAAGAGTATATTTGTATTTTATGCATGAAATTATTTACTTACACATAAAAAACAGGAGAGGATTGCTTCAGATTTGAAATAGATCTCATCAGACAGGTGGTAATAGTGTGCATATGTATTTTAATATAAAATTCTTAGTTTAAAGCATTGTCTAATATAAATAGCAATTTAAAAAACTAGTAGTCAGAAAGCTAAAACAAACCAATCATTAACTCACACTCCAAGTTTCCTTTCATCGTTTTATTTTAAATTTCTATCTATACTCCAGTAGCATTTTGCCACTCTCTAAACCACATGAAAAGTTTATGACATGGCAGTGATTTATCTGAACACCAAAAAATAAAATTTTTCCTGTATTCAATAAAGAGTTTCATTTTAAGTATACCAAATAGGTCTTCATGTTGATGACATTGGTGCTGTCAAGTCAATTCCAACTCGTAGTGACCCCGTTGTGTATGACAGAGGATGACATCGCCCGGTCCTGGGCCACCCTTACCGTCTCTGCCGTGTCTAAGCTCACCGTTAGCTGCGCTGTGTCAGTCTGTCTCATGGGGGGCCTTCCTCTTCTTCAGGGACCCTGGACTGCACTAAGGATGATGTTCTTTTCCAGGAACTGGTCACTCCTGACAGTACATCCACACAGTAAATAAGCCGGACTCTCACCATCCTTGCTTCTGAGGAGCACTCTGGCTGTAGTTCTTCCGAGACAGATTTGTTCATTCTTCCAGCAGTCCATGGTATAAGATATTTTTAAGCAGGTAATGCACATCTTTCAAGTTTGTTTGCCAACCACACTCTTACCCTGCCCAAAGTATTTTTGTAAGTGTGCTGTGATAATTTTTTTATAGAAACACGTAAAGAAAAGAAAAAAAAATTGGCACAGTGGTGCTGACAGAAATACCTCGTGGGTGAAGGGCTCAGATGGCAAACAGATGTAGAAGGGTTATGTTATTTGTGCAAAAACATGATATTCAGTATTCTGAGTCGTTGCCCTAATGCAAAATGAATCAATTTGTCTTCAGTCTTCCTTATTCATTGTCCAGCTTTTGCATGTAACATGAGACCGTTGAAAAGACCATAACTTGGAGTAGACACACATTAATCCTCAGCTTGACATCTCTGCTTTTTAACACTGTAAAGAGGTCTTTTGCACCAAAACCGCAAACCCAAACACACAGCCATCGAGTTGATTCTGGAATACGGTGACTCTCTAGGACAGAGTACAACTGCCCCGCAGGGTTTCCAAGGAGCTCGTGGTGGATTCAGACTGCTGACCTTTTTTGGTCGACAGCTGTAGCTCCTAACTACACCACTAGAGCTTCCATTTTTGCAGCAGATTTGCTCATTTAAATAGCTTGTTTGATTTCTTGACTGCTGCTTCCATGAGCATTGAGTGTGGACCCAGGGAAAATGAAATCCTTAACAACCTCATCTTTTCTCCATTTGTAATGATACTGCTTACTGACTCAGTTGTGACAGTTTTTGTTTTCTTTTTCTTAAGTGATAATCTGTACTAAAGGTGTTAGTCTTTGATCTTCAGTCCTCTTCGCTTTCAGCAAACGAGGCTGTGTCATCTGCTTGTCACCAAATGTTCACAAGTGCTCCTCCAGTCCTGGTACAGCGTTCTTCATGTAGTGCAGCTTCTGAGATGATTTGCGCAGCATGCAGGTTAAATAAGCGTGGGGAGGGTACAATCCAGACACCCACTTTTAAAACCATTCAATAACTCCTTGTTCTGCTCAAGTAACTGTCTCTTGATCTATATACAGGTTCCATATAAGCACAATTAAGTGTTCTGGAATCCCCACTTATCCTGGTCATCTGTTACTAGTGTAATAGAAATACCACAAGTGGATGCCTTTAACAAAGATAAATTTTTATTGTCTTGCGGGGAAAAAAAAAAAGAGCAAGCAAAAAGTCCAAAGTCAGGGCATCAGCTCCAGGGGAAGCCTTTCCCTGTTGGCTCAAGGAAGGTCCTTGCTGTCAGTCTTCCCCTGGACTGGGAGCTTCTAAAGCTCAAGGGCCATAGATCCAAAGGACGTGCCCGACTTCTGTCCATACATCTTACCTGATGGTATGAGGTCCTCAGATCTCTTTTCTTGCTTCCCTTTGTTTTATATCTCAAGAGATTGCCTCAAAGCGCAGTACACTTACAGATTGAGTTCTGCCTCAGTAACACAACCACTACACATCCTCCATTATTAGCAACATATAGTCAGGATTTACAACATATAGGAACATCGCACAATACCAGGAACCATGGCCTAGCCAAAGTTTTACACATGTCTTTGGGAGCTTGCGGTTCAATCTGTAGCATTCCTACCCCCTGGTCCCCCCAAATCACATCTTTGTAATATGGAAAGCACACTTGTGCCATTGGAAAAGCCTTAACTCCAAGCCCAGAATCCTGAGATTCCTCTTTATCTGTGAATACAAGTTGTCTGCTTCCAAAGAACGATGGCAGTACAGGCACAAGCTAGACATTTCTGTTACAAATGGGACAAACTGAAGGGAAAGAAGAGATGAGAAGCACCACACACATTACATTAGCCCTCAAGGGTTTCAAAATAATCCTCCATTCTCTGAAACGTTTTACACAGTGGTCCTACTCTCTAGATGCTGTGTGTTAGAAATACTCTCCAGATTCTGCGTGGAGCACTCTAAGCCCTCGGCTTTACTTCTGTCATCTAGGTCCACTGGGACAGCATCTTTGCTCCTTCGGCTCAGAGGTTTTTTGTCCTAGTTAAACTGAGTGGAGATTGTGCCCTTAGAAACCCCTGAGGTCATGGTCATACCTTTTGAGATTGAGGCAGCTCTGTTTCTTATGCTCCTTATCTCTTCAGCTTGTGCTTCCTGTGGCCTCTTGGCCTCTGCCTGCCCTGCTGGGCCAGGTGTCTCGAAGCTGTGTAGCTCTACTGGTAGGTACCTAGTGGTGCTCCACTTTTCCAGGAAGCCCCTTGAGCATGGGCTCTCAACTCCCTCACTCTGTGGGCCGACTTCTGGTTCACAGCTGCTCTTTCTCACCATCTGCACCTTCCTTGGTGTTAACAGTTCTCAATTCCTTCTGAGACTTCTGTCCATTCACAGTTTCAAAACCACTTCCACATTTTAGGTATCTGTGACTGCAAGCACCCCAGTCTCTCAGTACCGAATTTTGTCATAGTCATCTAGTGGTGCTGCAACAGAAAAACCACAAGTGGATGGCTTTAGCAAAGATTAATTTATTTTCTCAAAGAAAAGCAGGGTAAAAATCCAAATGCGTGGCATCAGCTCCAGGGGCCATCATTCTCTGTTGGCTCTAGGTGAAGGTCATTGTCATGAGTCTCACCCAGGACTGGGAGCTCCGGAGGGACAGGACCCTGGGTCCCAAGGATACCGCTCTGTTCCTGGCAGGACTTCTTTGAGGCCTCCAGATTTCTCTGCTTACTTCCCTTTCCCTTGTATTCCAAAGGCACAGTCCACTCTTAGCCCTGAGTCCTGTCTCACCCACACAGCTGCCACCCCGCCTCCTCACTAACATCACAGAGTCAGGATTTACAACATGGGGGAGCGTCTCACAACACCAGGAATCAAGGCCTGCCCAAATTGCCACACACATTTTTTGGGAATCACAATGCATGATACCATTCTTTGCAGTGTTACCTGTATTTATTATGATCCACACAGTCAAATGTCTTTGCATAGTCAGTAAAACTCAGGTAAGCATCCTTCTGGGTGTTCTCTGCTTTCAGCCGTGATCCACTGGACTGATATTACTGATGATATCCCTGGTTCCACATTCTCTTCTGAATCTGGCTTGAATTTCTGGCAGTTCCTGACTGATGTACTCCTGCAACCATTAGAAATTACCATCACCAGAATTTTACTTGTGTGTGACATTAACGATATTGCTCTATAATTTCCACATTCTGTTGGAGCACCTTTCTTTGGATGGGCACCTATATGAATCTCTTCCAATCCATTGGCCAGGTAGCTGTCTTCCAAATTTCTTGGCATAAATCAAGGAGTGTTTCCAGCATTGCACTTGTTTTTAATCTGCAGTTGTTAGATACCTGTTTTTCTAGCATACCCTCAGTGCAATTTGGATTTCTTCCTTCAGTATCATCAGTTCTTAAGCGTAAGATACTTCCTGATATGACAGAATGTTGACCAGTTCTTTTTGATGCAGTGACTGTATTTCTTCCATCTTCTGATGCTTCCTGTGTCATTTATTATCTTAGTCGTAATTAAAACATAAAACTATTAAAGAAGACATGTCATAAAGAGTATCAAATGTTAAATAGGAAAATTATCACTTACATATAATTTTCTTAGCTAAAGCCTAGATGTGGGCTTCAAGTATACAGAATCATTTTAGATTTCGAGAACAGGAATGCTGCAGAAAGGATTTTGATTAGTAAATTGTCTGTACATTTTAGAGGTTAAGTATTCAAAATTGTCATTCATGTGATTTACAATACAGGAATTACAGTTATAACTTTAAAAGTAAAATGAGAGACATTTCAGAGGTATAGGAGCCTGAACTATAAAGGGGAAAGGGGTAGTTTATATGTATCTGATAATACAGGACCTAGATTGTTTGACCTTGACAAAGGTATTTGACCTCTGAGGAACTTGGATTACTTTCAGCTGAAAGGATAGAATGAGACCAATTCTTAAGACCCCCTTCTAGATCCAGAAACCGTGGAGACTGTGGTCAGGAGTACACACATACAGTCCTTGCCTCTAGGATCTTGGTGCCTAAATAAACTTCACACTTCTGACAGTTGTGCAGTTCTTTGGCCCCTTGACCTGACAGTGGAAGTTTCTTAGCTAGTATGGGTAGAAATATCATTGTTGATTTCCCTAGCTATGTCATGGTCAAGGAAAAATAAAATAAGGAAGGTTAATTTAAAAGTTGAACAACTCCAAGAAATGACATTGATTTGTTTTTAGATTAGTTATTCAAGGTACTAAGTATACATGCTGAGCAAGTGGCAGAACCTGTAATTTCATGGATGAATATATGATAAGTGAGATTATATGTGCATCTGTGTGTGTATGAGAGAAGATACGTGGACTTATATGTGAGGTATTTTTACATATTATAGTTTGTGTTCTAGGAAATAAAAAAAGCAGAGTATTTAATAAGAGAAAACGGTTCAGTCTGCTTTTACATTGATCAAGCAGAGACGGTGTCTCTGAGGTGCTAATAAATGTCAGGAGCTGAGGGGAACCAGGGAGAAAGTTTGTGCAAAGGCCTTGACACACTCAAAAGTTTGGTATATTAGGAAGTAAGTATACCATTCGGAGTTTCAGAGTGGAGTTCAGAATCCATTTTAGCTGCTTTAGCCTGAAAGATAAAATAGCTTAGCAATTCATTAAGGAAACCAAAGAAACCAACAATCATCTGAGCTTTCAGAAATAACCTTGAGATGCACACTGTGGCTCTGGGCCAGTGAGGGACTGCTTCCGGTATCAGGAAAGCAGTGCAATCAGAAAACACCCACACATAGGACACTTACTGAAAGACCAGACCCTTCTTTGATGATACTTACTTGAATAAGGGGAAATGGGAGAGGAGACACGTTAAATTCTTATGCAAATAATGCACACCTTCTGCTTTGTGTGCCAACTGCTCCACCCATCAGTTAATTTCATGAATGTTGCTAGGCTAAATCCCTTTTTTTTTACGTGTTGGAAAACCTCAGCATAGTATACTTGCAAAAATACCTTGCCGAGGATTCCATTTGCAAATATGAAGGAAGGATGCCTGTTATTTGCATAAAAAATAAAGTCAGGGGGCCTAAGTTCCTTTTTTGCAAATCTTAGTCGGGTCTGACTTGACGGCACTTGGCTTACTTGGCATGCTATTTAATAGCCGGGATTTACTTGAACCCCCCAGCTGCTCTGCTGGAGAAAGATGTGACAGTTTGCTTCTGTAAAGATTTACAGCCTTGAAAACGTTATGGGATACTTCTCCTGTGTCCTACAGGGTCACTATGAGTCTGAGTCAGCTCTATACAGTGGATATGTGGGGGTGTCATGGACTGAACTGGGTCCCCCCAAAAGGGTGTATAGCAGTTTGGCTAGGCCATGATTCCCGGTGTTCTGTGACGCTCCTATATGTTGTAAATCCTACCTCTGTGATGTTAAGGAGAGAGAATGAGAGGCAGTTGTATTAGTGAAGCAGGACTCAATGCACAGGATTGTGTGGTGTCTCGAGGCAGTCTCTTGGGATATAAAGGAAAGGGAAACAAGCAGATAGTTGGGGACTTCATGCCACCAAGAAAGCAGTGCTGGAAGCAGAGCACAATCCTTTGGGCTGAAACCCATGTGCCTCAGAAGTTCCCGGTCCAGGGGAAGATTAATGGCAAGGACTTTTCTTCAGAGCTGACAGAGAAAGACTGCTGATGCCCAGAATTTGGACTTATAGCCTACTTTTTTTGTGGGAAAATAAACTTATCTTTGTTAAAAGCATCCGCCTGTGGTATTTCTGTTATAGTAGCACTGGATGACTAAGAGAGAGAGTGAATCTGGGGAACAAGAGTTGCAGCTCTCTGGTCTTTGGTGTGGACACTAAACCAGTACACCATGTTGTCCTGAAGATGTTGAGATGCAGTCAGCCAGGAACCAGATCATACCAGAGTTTTGTAAATTTTAGCGAGCAGTTGAATTTTTATGAGCAGTGGGAAACCATTGGATGATTTTAAGTAAGGGCCATTTTGTTCATATTTCAAAAATGTTTACTATGACTGCCTTGCAGAGAATGCATCAGTGAGAAATTAAGAGTGGACTGTCAAGGAGACCATTTAAAGGCTGTTTTCAGAAGCCTAGGCAAAAGGTAACAATCTTGGAACAGCCTGGGGATGGAAGCAATAGATAGATCTAGAGTACATTTTAATACAGAAACTCCAAGGGGACTTGTTGATGGGTTGCATGGGGTTGTATTTTCTAAATCAGCTATGTTGTCTTTGGGAATCTGATAATACCTGTTCTTGTCCTGTTGCCCTCCTCCTGTACCCCTCTACATGCACACTGAGTACAGTTCTTTTCTGCTTCATTTTCTTAGCTTTAAGCTCATTGAGAGATTTCTTACTTGCTTATTTACGTATTTTCTTAAAGTCTCTAATGAAGCCCTCTAGTGGCACAGAAGTAAAGTGCTTGACAGCTAACTGGAAGGTTAGTGGTTTGAACCTCATGTGTGCTCCGTGGGAGAAAGAACTGGCTATCTGTGTCTCTAAAGATAACAGCGCTAGGCAACCATTCAGGCTGGTTCTCCTCCATCGCAGGGCTTCACTCTGAATTGAAATCATCTCAGTGGTGTAACAACAACCGAGTGCCGTAGAATTTGACACTGTTTCCTTCACGTCTTTTGACCTGTGACAGTGTGTACTTGTAAACACAGAGAGGTATCACTTTGAGAGTGTCTGAAAGAAGTTGAGTCCTGGGAATTCATAGAAGTATATAAGGAGAGGTAGAATTGAAATTCTCTGGTCACACTGCATTTAATGTGCCTCAAGATGCCGATAGTGCTGATCACTTCTCACATAAACAAAGAATGTCCCTGTACATGAAGTAAAATACTCTAGCAAATTTGGCATTTTATTTTCTGGAACTACATATTTAATGAAATGGGAAGGAGTGTGATTATTCTCTTTCCTTCCATTGGAGGAAAAAAAAAAATAACCAGCAAACAGTAATTGACTTCTTTCATCTCCCAGAGATTTTTATGCTCAGAATTATGCAGAAAGCCCCTGTAAATACACTCAGAAGATATCCTTTTTCCAGTTGTATCAAAACTAAGGGATCTTAAGGGAAACATTGCCCTGTGTATGTATACCGCAGGCTAGACTGGGTAAGACAAAACTGATTTAAATACAAAGATTTTGATGTTTTGATTTGAGAGATCCAGAGTATTTTTCTGTACTCCAGCCTGTGGGGGTTTCTGATTATTAAAAGTTTCCTATATTAATTAATAGAACTGTTTATTTCATAAATAGAGCAAGTTGACAATTTATTGAAGTGAAAGAGTTGCTTTTGCTCTGGGCTCCTTAATGCGAGTGTGAGAGCTGTTTGACGGAGTTGTGTGTTCATGTGACCGCTGTGACATCAGCAGACTGTGCTTTTGAATTGTCCCCATGAAAACAACATCCTGTATGAACAGATCCTGCCAAGTGGTGGTCAGAAAACTTCTGGAGTATAAGTGGGTGGGAGGGAAAGAGACAGAACATGATGTATCACTTACAACCCTAACCTAGAACTCAGGAGAATTATTATTTTTGGAGGGGGAAGTTCCTGCCTATGACATTAACTGGATGATTTTCTTAGGAAGGTCACTTGAACTTTTCTGGCTCCTTATTTCCTCATATGTAAATTTAGAGAGTTTGTCGTAGGCATCTCATGCTGTTATGAGGTCCATCAATGAGCTCCGTGAATGTAATTGTTCAGAGTGCTACATCCCTCGTCGCTGCATATCACTGTGGTCACCTTCAGAGTACTCCCCTTGGGAAGCTGCGTACTGATACCAGCACCTGCTCCACCCTTCAGAGCTGTTTGGGAACTGTTTCTGGAATGGCCATTGCAAACGCTGACAAGTTTGCGAACTTAATTGGAACACCTTCCCTACTCACCTGATCTGGCTTCCCAATGACTTTTTTCTTTACCTGAAGATAAAGGACATAGTTAAAGGAGGACATTTTGATGACACTCAGGACATCAAGGGTTATATGACGACAGCTCTGATGGCCATCTCAGAAAAGAGTTTCAAAATTGCTTTGACGGGTGGACTCGGCACTGGCTCTGGTGCATAGCTTCCCAAGGGGAGGACTTCGACCGTGACCACAGTGATACTCAGCGATGAGGTCTGTGCTGCTGTTTCTAGGATGCGTTCACGAACTTAATTTTCAGACCTCCCATGAGAGAAATACCATAAGTGGATGGCTTTAACAAAGAAAAATTTTATTTTTTTATAGAACTCCGGTAGGCTGCAAGTCCAAATACAGGGCGTTAGCTGCAGGGGAAGTCTTTCTCTGTTGGCTCTGGAGGAAGGTCCTTTTCATCAGTCTTCCCCTGTGCTAGGGACTTCTGAGGTGGAGGGACCCTGGGTCTTTTTCAAAAAGCACAGCTGCTTGGTGGTATAAGGTCCCCAACTTTCTACTTGCTTCCTTTTCCTTTATATCCCAAGAGATAAGCTCCAGGCACAAAACAACTGTATCGCTTGAGTCCTGCCCCGTCAACAGACTGCTGCCCATTCTCCCTGGTTAACGTCATAGAGGCAGGGTTTACAGCCTGCAGGAACATCACCTAACAGCTATAGCTAGCTAAATGGCTGGACACATACTTGGGGGGAGACAGTTCAATCCGTGACAGAGTTGGAACAGAAGAGCCACCATCGGACTCTAAATTGAATGATTTTTTTGAATGGGCGATTTATTATATTGTCTTTAGAGATTAAATACAGAATGTGAATTGGGAGTCGTACATGTTTTAACCTGTTATGAGATGATGGTGATCCATGGGGCTAAAGCTGAGTTGTAGGCCTTCCCAAGCTATTCCGTGAGTATAAAGCAAACTCACGTGTGTCACAGTCGAAACACCCAGGGTTTTCAGTGGCAATCCAGCAGTGGACTGCCGTGTGCTGCGTCGGACTGCCTCTGGATCAACGAAAACTCCTACATGGTAGGTAGCTTAGGAGGTTAACTTTTGTTTGCTTTACTAAAATGTATTTATTTTCTTAATTCTTAAAACATTTTATTGTGCTTTAGTTGAAGATTACATGTTAAACGAGCTTCCTCGTATACAAGCCGTTGCAGGACATTGCCTGCAGTCCCCCCAGTCTCCCGTTTCTCCCCTCAGCTCCACTTTCCATTTGTTTAGTTTCCGCGCCTCCTCAGCCAACCCATCTTGGCTTTTGGGAAATGCTGCCCCCTTGGTCTTGTGGTTGGTGGTTCTAAGGAGCACTTTCTTGATGGGTATTACTGTATGCCTTTGGGATCGGTCTGTTATTAGGCTGAAAGGTGGTCTCTAGCACTGGATTGAGGTTAGGGCTGTAGTCTCGGGTTCCTCTGGTCTCTGTCAGACCCATAAGTCTGACTTTTTTTATGAATTTGAATTTTGTTCTGTGTTTTTCTCCTGCTCCAGCTGAGCCCTTCTACTGTGTCCTTGATTGGAGGGATGGTACTGGTAGCCAGGTACCATTTAGTTCTTCTGGACTCAGGCTAGTAGGTGCTGGGCTTCATGTGGGCCGTTAGTCCTTTGGGCTAATTGTTTCCTTGAATCTTTGGTTCTCTTCACTCTTCTTTGCTCCAGATAGTAAGAGACCAATAGTTATGTCTTAGATGTCTGCTGGGAAGTTTTTAAGACCCTCAGTGCTGCTTTCCTCGATGGGATGTAGAATATTATCTTTATGAACTGTTTTGCCAGTTGACCTACATGTACCCCGAGAGTAAAGAGTTCAGTTTTCCCCAAAACCTGTGGTCCCAAGCCTCCAAGCTCAGTATTTCAGTTCTGCAAGGTTTTGGGTAATGACTCAGTGGTTTCCATAGCTGTGCCCCTATGTGCTATATTACATTTATGAATATGCCTGCTGTATGTACAGATATGTTGGTAGGTTCCAAACCATACGTCATAGGACCTCCTCACCTACCTATTTTTAGCCTACATGGTAACCTGTGTATCAACTCATAAATTATTTTTTATTCTTGTTGTTGTTGCAGGTTTTTACGTTACGGTATTTACTGTACCCCAGAAGTAAAACCTGTTACTATTGAATTGATTTCCTGCATCCCTGTCAGTGTCTTCCTTTGTCTTGGTCACATTTTGCTAATTCTCCCGTATTACCTTTCCCTTCACCAGACATGTGTCTGCTGTCTGGTTAGTAATGTTCCCTCACAGCTCCTCCCGTCCCAGGTAACCATCAAAGAATGCATGTAAACGTTTACTTCATTTTCTGTAGTAGTGGTCTCATAACCACTTGTCCTCTGGTGACTGAATTTTGTCACTCAGCCGAATGTCCTCCAGGAAACTCTGGTGGCGTGGTGGCTAAGTGCTGCAGCTGCCAGCCGGGGGGTGAGCAGTTCACATCCACCAGGTGCCTATTGGGAACTCAGTGGTAGCAGTTTTACCTATAGCGTTACCGTGAACCCACATCCAGCAGGTTTGGCTTGAGGTTTTAATGTGCTCCATAGCCATCCCTGTGCTGAGATGTGTCATAGGGTCATCATCCTTCTATATCTTTCATAGTATTACATTGTCTGTGTGGGCCCGGTTTGTTTAGTCACTCATCTGTTAACGGACACTCAGGCTATTTCCGTTTTTTTTTTTCTTACTCTGAATAATGCTGCACTGAACATGGATCTATTCCTGTCACAGCCTTTACTTCCCTAGAATATATACCTAACGGGAAAATTGCTAGGTCACATGATACTTCTATATCTAGCTTTTTAAAAAGATGCCATGCTGTTACTCATAGTGCCTGAACCATTGTACACTATCACCAGCAGCGTGAAAAGTACCAGTTTCTCCCCAAACTCACATGCATTTGTTTTTTTCAGATCATTGCTTTTGTGTGTGTGTGTGATGTGTGAAAGCGTACAATCCCACATAAATTTGCACACCCACCTATGTGCAGCTCCCGCTGCTCTCCCTGCGCAGTGACAGCACACTCCTCCTATCTGTTCTGTACATGTCATATCCTCCTAACAACCTTCTGTTCCCTTCTCTCCATCCTCTCTCCCAGCTCCAGTAAGAGCCCAGCAGGACAACATGCTATACATATCTAGAACTATAAAGCACACACACGATATGGTCACTCGGTGTCACTGAGTCCAATCCATTCCTGTCTGAAGAGTTGACTTCAGTAATGATTTATGGACGGGGCAGCATCAGGACCAGGGGCCATGCTTCCAGGGAAACCATGAGGCCTCTGGACCGTCAACTGCAGTCTTTTAATGGAGTTCTCATGATGTACCCCTTTTTATTCCATGTTGCCAGTGTGACTCAACTTTGTGAGCTAGGCACCATCTGGTTCCTCCCGTCACATATCGATGTAGTCACCCATTCATGTGGCTCTGTCTGTCTTCTGGGTTCTCTTTCCCGCATGTCGTTTTGGTCCTTGGTGATCGTCTGCTCCTTCTGAGTTGGGACCATTTGGTGTACCTCAGATGGCAGCTTGCTAGCTTTTAAGACCCCAGATGCCGCTCACCAATGTGGAGTGCAGAAGGCTCTCTTGGCAATACGCTAGTTATGCCAGTTGGCCTTGATGTCCTCTGAGAGCGTGGTCCGCAGTCCCCCACCCCTGCTCCTCTGACCTTGCAATACTAGGTTAAGATTGGAGGAGTATTCATGTTATGTTGAAGTCCAGTTAAAGTGATCTTCCTTCTAATGTGTGCTGTCACTGATTTTACCCAACTAAATTTCCATCTAATCTATAACCAACCCTCACCCTCACTCCCTCTCCACCCTTGGAGCTGTCAGAGAGTCTTTTCATCTATACATGACTCTGTTTTTAAGTTCTTATTGTAGGGTTCTCATACAATATTTGTCCTTTTGCCATGATCAGTGCTATTTTTAACAGGTTGAAATGGTATCTCATCGTAGTGTTGACTTTTATCTCTCTAACGGCTAATGGGAAATCCTAGTGGCATAGTGTAAGTGCTATGGCTGCTAACCAAAAGGTGAGCAGTTCAGATCTCACAGGCGTGCCTTGGAAACTCTATGGAGCAGTTCTGCTCTATTGTGTAGGGTCACTATGAGTCTGAATTGACTTGGCAGCTGTGAACTGGGTTGGGTTTGGGGAATGACTGGTGATTGCAGGCATCTTTTCATGTGTTAGCTGCCTGAATGCCTCCTTCGGTGAAGTGGTCTGTTCATGTCCTGTACCTATTTTTAATTAAATTTTTGTCTCTGCTGTTGAAAGTCTCTAAGTTAAATTTTTGTCTCTGTTACTGAAAGTCTCTAAGTTTCAGAGATTAAACTCCCATTAGATATCGTTGCCAAAATTTTTCCCAGTCTCAGTTTCTCTTTCTGCTCTCTTCTTTTGATGAGCTGTGCAGGTTTACTGTTTTCATCACCTGGCAACTCTGTATAAAGACTTTCTTCATTCCAGTGACAGCTGAAGATTGAGAAGGACCATCCAAAAAGAATTATACCACAAAGAGATAATTTACTCTACATCCTGTATCTTTATATCTTTTTGGCTCTACAGTCAACCCCAGAGGTGTTCCTTCTGTTTGTTGATTCTCTTAATCATCTAGTGTTGCCGTTGCAGAAATACCACACAAACTGAAATGTATTCTCTCACAGAGCTAGAATTCAGGGTGCCACCTCCAAGGGAAGACTCTCTTTTTTTCGGCTCTAGAAGAAAGCCCTTGTCATCAGTCTTCCTTGGTCTAATACATTTTCAGCACAGGGACCCAGAGTCCGAAGGATGTACTGTTCTTCTGGTTCTAGTTTCTCAGTGGAATGAGGTTTTTGTGTCTCTCTGCTTATTTCCTTCTTTTATATTTCAAAAGAGATTGACTTAAGATACAACATAATCTTGTAGATTGAGCCCTATCTCATTAACATAATTACCTCTGATCCCACCTATTAATATCACAGTGTAAGATTTACAACACATAGGAGGATCTCATCGGATGACACAATGGTGGATGGCTGTGCAGTACTAGGCTTCATGAACTGGCCAAGTTGACACTCATTTTGGGAAGGAACACAGTTCAATCCTTAACACTGGTATACTTTTCAAACTCTGCATCTGGCTTGGTTAGGATCTGTGAAATGAGAATAAAGAATGCATCCAGACCCATGCTAGGAAACCCATTTCTATGATGGCTTCCCCAGAAAAGAAAAACTAAAGATAGAAATCATCTTAGGCACATAGTATACTTAACTTGACTCTTTCATTATACAAGGTGTGACAGCTATTTCTGTGAACTTAACTGTTCTAAGTGCTGCATGCCTCATTGCTGAATATCACTAGGGTTACCATCAAAGTTTTCCCCTTGGGAAGCTGTGCACCTATGCCAGCACTTAGTATACCCTTAAAAGTAATTTTGGAACTCTTTCTGGAATGGCTGTTGTGCATGGTGGCAAGTTCACGAGTTTAACTGTGTAGTTGTCTGTGAGGGAGTTTTTAGCCAGTTAACAAATAACTATTGGAACATCCTCCCTGCTTCCCTGATCTGGCCCCCAATGACTTTTTTCTTTACCCAAAGATCAAGGAAATGTTGAAAGGAAGACATTTTGATGACATTCAAGACATCAAGAGTTAGATGACGACAGCTCTGATGACCATTGCAGAAACAGAGTTCTAAAATTGCTTTCAAGGGCAGACTGGGTGCTGGCGTTGGTGCGTAACTGTAGGGGAAGTGCTTTGACAGTGACCATAGTGATATTCAGCAGTGAGGTATGTAGGACTTTTTCTAGGATGAGTTTGTGAACTTGTCAGATCTGATATCCTTTTATGTCCTATCCCAGTTTATTTTGAATGATGCCTTTGGTTACTTCTTGAAGTGATATCTTGACGTTTTAGAAAGGTTGATTTGTAAGTTTATGTTGTATTTTCTCAGTCACTTTTTACTCTAACAGCTTGTATAAATGTGGAGATAATGTAGGCGAACATGCCTACACCCATTGCATCTTAGGACCATGCTAGGGACTTCAGACCAAGCACCCTAAGCTGGGCACCCTCCTGCTGTACTCAAGCTGGGGAGGCAACTGCATAGTCTCCATGTGACTTGTAACGCAAAGACAGTTCCTGATGTACTCTTCCTCATTTCTCTCAGTACACACCTGCTGAAGACTTGGCTGTGTGGCACTGCAGTAGGGCAAAGCTGGGAAAGAGAAAACAAGTGCAGGGTATGTTCTTTTATCCTTGATCATGCAGTGGAACTCCACTTTCCAGGGGGAGATGCGCTGTCAGTGCCTAATACGACACAGCAAGGAAGGTGCTGAGAGAAAAGCAAAGTTTTGTTGCTGGTTCTCCCATTTTATCCAACTTTAAAATCAACACATTCCATTAGCAGCTACATCCTCAGTCCTTCAACCTATCAGTTTTGTCTTAGTGCACCTGCTTGGTGGAGTGCTTGGCAAGAATGGAGAAATAGCTTTGGATTTTCGGTATTAAAACTTCTAGACCACAAAACAATTACTGCCTTGTTTTCCTCCTTCAAGTCTTCTTTATGTGGTTGTTTAATACCTTTAGTTCTTTTTTAATTATTTCATTGAATTATTCCTTCTTGGGTTTTAAGTGGTTATGTTCATCCCACATTTTTTGTTACACTAAAATAAGACCTCCCCCCAAAAAACTGCATGATCTTTCTCAAATAGTTGAACTTCCATCAGCCTATCTAGTCATTAAAAAAAAAAAGGTCAGAGGAACTTAAGCATCAGTGGACTAATTTAGTATCAAAACAAACTAAAAAATTTCCCCAGAATATAAATTTGAATCTACTGTTTTTATACTGACGTATTTTTGATGAATATTTATTATTATGTTGTTTTCAGTTACCTTTGAGTCAGTTCCAACTCACAGTGACTCCATGTATTCCAAGTAGAGCTCTCCGTAGTGTTTTCAAGGCTGTGACCTTTTAGAAGCAGATCAGCAGGTCTGTCCTCTGAGGTGCCTCTGCACGGGTTTGAACCAGGACCCCTCTAGCCAGTGGTCAAGCACATGATTTTTACACTTGCTGTACTTTTTCTGGGAACCCCGGTGGTTTAGTAGTTAAGCACTATGGCTGCTAACCAAAAGGTAAAGAGTTCACATCTGCCAGGCAATCCTTGGAACTCTCTGGGACAGTTCTCTTCTGTCTGTAGGGTCACTATGAGTTAGAATAGAATCAACAGCAGTAGATTTGGTTCTGGTTTATTCATTTTCAGTTATCTTTTGGGAGAGAGATTTAAAAAGAACAGCTAGTTCACAGTAGTTACATTTTGTCCTCAGAGAAAGCCATGTATAATAAAAAGTGTTCTGTGAGGCCTGGGGTAAGCTGGACTGTGAACCAGACTTATAATGGGTTAAAGGGAAGGCTTCTGGAAGAGTCACAATTGGACCATGGTAATTGACCCAAGTTCATGAGCAAGTTCATTCATGCCTGTTCTAGTCAGTTCGTCCCCACTGGAGGCCACTACCGTTCTCCTTCATGTCACAGTAGAAGCTTGGCCTTTTCTAGAACGTATGAGTATGTGCCACTGAACATCCTACAGTGTGTTCTGTGAGATAGAACATTATGGGATCTGGTCATGGTGCAAACACTGTACTGCATACAAGTGAGAGGCAAACGTGAGGATTACCAGGTGGGCCTGGGACTGCTGCTCTTGTCCTGCTGTGCTGAGCGACTGTGTGAAAACTATGGCACCCCTCTGTCCTCCAGCATGGTCACTGCTACTCTGCAGAAGCTGAGCCCACCCCTGCTGGTTATCCACCCACTGCCTCTAGGCAGGCTTCTCTCCCTGCCTCCCTGCCTGCACCTCTGGGGCTGTAAACTCTTCAGCCCCACCTGTGCCATTTCTGTCACCTCCACTGACTGGACTGCTCAGTGGCCACTGCACAGGATGGGCATCTGCGGACCCTGCTGCGTGATACACACATGGCAGTGGCTCCGTGGGGCATCCCACCTGGCAGCTCATAATGTCTGTGTGGCCCCTTCCTAAGGTGGGCACAGTGGGACAGCAGCTGCATGGGCATGCTGGAACCCCTTGTCACCCCAGGGTGGGTGGCTGACCTGGGACCTGGAGAGCTAGTAAGAGTAAACTGTGACAGTTATGTCCACTTGATGCAGGATTTCTGAATTCTGTTACACCCTTGTGGGAACGTAGCCATCTGTATAGTTGGAGGTTGCCCAGACAGATGTTATATGGCTCATGCTTGTGGTACAAATGGAATCACACTGTGTGTCACTTGGCCCAGAGTATGCTTTCTGAACATTGTGGGTTTTAGGTTTATGTTTATGTTTTTTTTTTTTTAATCAATTAGTGGTTTTCTTTTTCTTTGTACTGGTTTATAGTAGTCCATTCTATGTATATACCACAACTTGCTTATCCATTTACCTGTTGTTAAGTGTTTGGATTGTTCCACTGTGATTCTATTATGTACCATGTGGCTTTGAACATTTGTGTATATATACATTCGTGTGTGTGTGTATAGAACATATTTTCATTTATTTTGGTAAATTCCTAGAAATAAAATTTCAATGTCATGGGTTGTGTGCATGTTTCAGTTTATTGGAAATAGTATAACTGTTTTCCAAGGCGGTCGTACCATGTTACACTCCCATAAACAATGCATGAGTTTCGGTTGCTGCATATCCTTGAAAACAAATAAGATTTCAGTGTTTTAACTCTTGGTCTTTCTAGTAGGTGTCACGTGATAGCTCACTGTGGTTTATACTCTGAACCTACAGATGTGGAGCTGTAGTCCAGAAGTACTAATTTGCTCACATGGAAACCCCTCACCAGTGACTGAAGCGGTGTTTGAAATGTGCCCTTAATACTGTTCGTACTCTCCCAAGTAGAATTTCTGGGTACTGAAGAGTGTGGGACTCCAGGGAGCCTCATCTAGTCCATGGGGGAAGTAAGAGTTTACTACAACAAAACTGGGATGTGATGAGTTTGCAAGGAAGTCCTCCGAGGAGTCAGTACTGCTGCTAAGTGTCTCAGCACGGGACAGACATCTCCTAAAGGACGCGAACCACAGTCAGCAGGTTTGCCTGCATTGCTCTTTCTTCTGTTCTCCAGGTTAAACTAAACAGGAGACACTTAAGACTGGCAAAATGCTGAAATCACTTTTGAAAAAAATGATATCCTTTCCCCAAAACTGTAAATTCAGGCTGCATAAGTAATAGTGTCACGAAGAACTGTGTTGCTCCGTCTTCTAATTTGCATGGACTTAGAATTCTGTCTGGGCACAAAATATTTAACATCACAATATTTTGCAAATCCGCAACAACAAAAACAGTTGTTACTTTTCTCATTTTGTGAAAAGTGAAACTCATACAGGATGAAACTGAGTGTGAAGTGTTGATGTTTTGACTCAGAATTTTACCGACTAAAACTGTGTTATTATGACATGAGAGTAGCTGACAGGACATAATTAGCAATTATGAAGGACATGTAAATGAAATCAACTGTATGCCTCTATTAGTAAATTTATTTGGAATGGATGAGGGGATAAGTGCCAGACTCAGCATACAGAAGTTAGGTGAAATGATGTTGATAAGAAATTCCTGGTCAATGGTAAAGAGCATTTTGTATGAGAGACATCACAGTCCAGGGCTGTAGAAGAGTGGGGTTTACTTTCAGAGCTCTTTCTCTCTATCTAAATGTCCTGACCCACATCATCTCTCACCTCCCTGGGCCAGTGCGTGCTCATTCGTCAAAGGGTTAGATTGTACTAGATGGTGTCTTAGATCCCCAGACCTCTGAGTATTGCTGCTATTCTTTTTCAGGACTAATAGCTTATGGAGCCCAAAGTCAAGGAGGAATGTGAGTAGAGGCAATGGATATAAATTAAAGGATCTGGAATCAGCTGTTCATTAATTTAACTTTTTGTCTTCATGCCCTACGACAGCTTTGAGCAGGAATCCCACAAGATTGTGGAGAACAAGATGAACGCATTACCATTTCTCATGGAGCTTTCTCGCTAGCGAGGAATGCAACTTGCAGGGAGCAAAGTGAGATACAGATGGCGACAGTTGTGGTTGTGGTTAGAGGGGTGGGGGACTTAGCAACAGCCCGCAGGAGGGCTTGCCAACCTTCACGTCAGATCCTTGAAGACTTCCTGCAGAAAGAGCGCTCTGAACTGAGAGAAGAGTCACCCTTCGTCAGATGCAGAAAACAAGCTAAACTCATTTCTGCTACGTTGATTCCAACTCATAGCGACCCTATAAGACAAAGTAGAACTGCCCCGTAGAGTTTCCAGGGAGCACCGAGTGCATTCAAACACTCAACCTTTGGGTTTAGCAGCCACAGCACTTAGCCGCTCCGCCACCAGCATTTCTGTCAGATGAAGAGGAGGAAGGAGCTCAAACAGAAGGGGCATCAAACTGATGGAGACAAGAAAGGCTCGAGGGGACAAAAGAAGTTCACTGTGATGACAGCGAAGTGAGTACTCTGAGGAAAGGAGGGGAAAGATGAGTGTGGAAAACTGAGCAGGGACCAGATCGTGAAGGACCTTCTAAACCATATTAAGTTTTCAGTTTTCTTCTCCCAGAATACTGGTCACACAACCAAACACGTTTCAGAATGGATTGGGATGAGAGGTTGTGACCCAACATGTGGAAATATCACTCAGGCAGCTGCTGCAGTGATCCCGGTAATAAATAACAGTACTCTGAACTAGGCTATTAAAAGAGAGAGTCAAGTCACCAAGACTCGTGGACACTCAAGTCGTGATGCCTGGCGTGAATTGATCCAAAACAACAACAGCAACAAAAGAGCATGTGTTTTGGTGTTGCCCCGGTTCTCTGCCGCCTGTAGTATGATGAAGGATAGACCTCAGCCTGCCGGCAGTCTGGGTCACGGCCAGATCCCAGCACTCAGCCCTCGGCTCAGGTCTGCTGTGCATTTAATCACCAACCTGAAATGGGCGATAAAGAAACCGATTATGGAGAGATTGCAAAATCCTCACAGGTGGACTGTCAGGGCATTTGTTTTCCCAGTCAAGGGAAGAAGCGGGGTCAGGGAAGAAAGCGAGACACTCGGAGACCCACACAGATGTGAGAGGAGAGTGCCAAGAAAAATGAACAACTCTAATGCATTCTTGGAGGAGAATTCAGGCTCCAGCTCTGGCGATAATTGACAAGTTTGGCTTCTGACTCATTCATTCTGTTGGGGCCTTTTCTGGACTTCAGATGGTTGTGTCTTGGTTATCTGGCATGGCCAGGTGGCGAGAGGCTGTGGCCTTATGGGATGAGGGGCTGAAGAAGGCACACAGAAGTATGGATAGGAAAACAGAGACCCATTAGCTTCAAGCTCTGCATAAAAATATTTTATATATGATGAGTTTATTTTTTCCCCCATTGAGAAACAGGAAAACATTTCAAATTAACTGAGGCATATGGCTTTGTTAGGTCAGAATACAAAACATTTGTAGTGTGCTAAGTAAAAAATACTCAGTGTAAGGGAGCAACCATTAAAACTTAGTGTTTTGCACTAAACACTTGACAGGTTATATATAAAAGTAGTCTAAAAGCAAAAGAAATTGAGACCACTGGATATAAATTTTTATTCCTACATGGAAATAAAGTTTAGATTTTGCAGCTGCTCAAGGGGATAGTGAAAAATACATGCAAATAAAATAACAGAAAAGATTCCGCAGAGTGCGAGATGGCCTTGTGAAGTCTGTCAGACACAGGACACAGAGTGCTTGATGTAGCGGCCTTCCCTGAAGATGACTAATTATTTAAGGAGAAAGAAATATGTAGTGTCTTCTTTTGTAGCTGTATTTGGCAGACAGCAGGGTCACATGAAGTCCTTGTAAGCTTGGTTGAATCTCTGGCTCCCCTCTCCCTGAGAAAGTAACACGTAGGCCTTGTAATGTGTGGTAGGAAAAAGTTTCTCTCATTTTCTCATGGGTTCTATTTCCTCAAACATTTTAATTTGCTGCCCCTTTGCTCTGGTTGTCTTGCTGTCATTCAGATATTATTGCAGGAATGGTGTTGCAGGAGGTGTGGGTGTGAGTGTACGTGTGTAATTTATTTTCTGGTGACTGTAAACAATTGAGTGTGTGTGTATCTGTTTTTCACAAGAAGGCATTGATGGAGACTGAGTTGAAAACATGGCATAAACACATTAATTTTGGACAGCAGCTTCTAACAGCTGTGCTTTTAAAACTGCAATTCTAGAACCTACTCTATTTGGAGAAGAGTTGGCTGCTGTTGTTTCTGAAACTAATACAGTGTTCCAAGGGGGAGGGGGGCAGTAAGCAATTTAAGTATATGGGTGTTTGAGATTCTATGGAGGAAAGGGGGAGGTTATTTGTAAGTGTCTGTGTGTGAGAGAGAATGAGTGTGTGTGTGTGTGTGTGTGTATGTATGTATACACGCACACATGCACACCCCCATATATATATCCAAACAGTTCCACTGCCGTTGAGTCTATTCCATCTCATAGCAACCTTATAGACAGAACAGAACTGCCCCATATTGTTTCCAAGGAGCACCTGGTGGATTTGAACTGCCTACCTCTTGGTTAGCGTCCCTGGTACTTAATCACTACACCACCAGGGTTTACCATATGTGTGTGTGTGTGTGTGTATGTATATATGCATATCTGTGTATGGAGGATAAAAGGATAGTGAAAACACACTTAAAATAAGTAACAGAAACTTCTAGAGAGAGAGAGATGGCCTTGTGAGGTCTGTTAAATACTGACAATTAAGTTTATGAACTTATCCTAGAAAAAGTGCTACATACCTAGTCCACCCTTCAGAGAAAGTTTGGAACTCTATTGCTGGAATGGATGGCCATCAGAGCTGTCGTTAAATTACCCTTGGTGTCCTGAATGTCATCCACATGTCTTCCTTTCAGTATTTCCTTTGTCTTCAGGTAAAGAAAAAAGTCACTGGAGGCTGGATCAGGTGAGTAGGGAGGGTGTTCCAATACAGTTATTGGTTTACTGGCTAAAAACTCCGCCACAGACAACTATGCAGTTAAGTTCATGGACTAGCCATCTTATCATAGTGCACAATGGTCATTCCAGAAAGAGTCCCAAAATTGCTTTGGAGGGTGTACTGGACATTCATATCAGTGCATAGCTTCCCAAGGGGACTACTTCGAAGGTGACTCTAGTGATAGTCAGCAGTGAGGTCTGTAGCACTTAGAACAATTAAAGTCATGGACTTAATTGTCAGACCTTGTCAGTGTGTGTGTGTGTGTGTGTGTGTGTGTGTGTGTGTACGTATACATTTACATATATATATGCTTCAAATTAGTGGAATGATTTCTGAGATAACCATTTAAAAGAAAGCCGTTTATTTACCATTTTAGAATATAAGATTATGTCAATGACAAAAACCTGTACCTGATAGTCTGAATTCAATTTTCCAGTCGCTGATTATAAAATTATTCTGCAATTTCTTCAGTTTCTTTCTCAAAAGACTACCTTATGTGATTGTAGTATTGCCTTGTAAAAGACCCCAAGAATGCTATAATTAGTAAACATTTACTTTGGAGAGAGATTTAGATAATTTTAAGGCTTATAACCTTTGCTCCCTTTGGTTGAACCCAGATTATATACAGTTGTTACCTCAGCTGAGCTCACTTCATTACTTTGTTTCTTTTGTATGTGTGATGAGATTGCACTCCTACAAATAAGTTAGTGTGACATCAGTGTTGTTACTTCTGGTTGTGAAAGATTAGGTTATATGTTAATACTCCATTTGGGAAGAAAGATATCTCTGGAACTAGAAGCATTTAGCTCCACCCTTAATTTTGTATTTCTTGTAGGAAATTCTGTCACCGAAAAATGAGGTACTGCAGATCTGAGTAGATTTGCCCTGATTCTCAGATATTTGATCTGTGGTGTAGCCACCTGCAAATCGGCAGTGTTTTTGTGTCTGAAGGCATCTGTGGAGGAGGTCGGCCATGTTGGGGTCAAGGGTGATAGACCAGTAACTAGGCGGCTGAGAGAGCCCCGCCCTCAGGGCCGGCCCTCAGAGGGCGCTGCAGCTCCCCTGGGAGTCAGCTGTGGGAGCGTCTCGGTTCCCCTTCGTGGGCTTCTCTGGGTCTCGGCCTCTGAGCCTGCTGTTCTGCTGCATGAGCTCTCCTTCTCTTTGTTCTTTTAGATAATTGGTGTTTTTTCCTTAACTGTTAAGAGTAGCAAATGATGCATACATTTTAATATAGAAAAAAGTGGTACTATCCATCTTGTAATTCTTCTCATCTCAGTTTAAAAATCTATATGATGTATGTTTTTATAATCTTGTTTATGTTAGTGAATATTTCTGCTCTACTTTTATTTTTAGTGATTCTGTGTTGGTTTTAGTATTTTTAATCACATGGTCTAATAATACTGTTCTAAAATTTGATGTCACGTCTAATTTTCTTTCTTCTAACAAAATTGAAAAGATTGTTTTCTTTGGTGTTGCCTGTCTAGCTTTCTAGCTTACCATGTGAAGCGGTTCATTGTAGCCTTGTGAAATTTGGAATTTATAGTTTTTAAGACTTATTTTGACTTAGCTTCTGCCTGCATTGTGTATCTAGCTTTCTAAAATTACCATTTACTTTGAGCATTTTGTTCCATGTCCTTTACTCTGTTTTACTCTTAAAATAATACGTAGCTATTTGCCATCTTCCTGCTCTTCTTCTTACCCTGTCACCCTAAGTGATTATGAAAATTGTATTCTCTTAATTTACCTAACTGCAGGCAAATGTCATGGGTGCCGGAGTCAGGTTTGAGGTGAATGCTTCTCCCGATCAGCAGATTTCTTGATGACTGCTCTGGATATTCACTGTACACTTCTCTAGGCCCTCGGTAGACCCCATTGTGACTAAAAAACATGTAGCCCAAGAAATCCTAATTACCAAAGAAGTCTAAGCACCATATCTCTGGGAAAAGAAAAGGAGATTAAATTAAAAGCAGAAAAAATTGTTTTAGATTTGAACATAACAACCCTTACTACCAAGCCATCATAGGGCTCTCTGGAGTTTTTAGTCAGAGAGAGTGTCTGCACTCATGCGCACAGGTGACTGCCGTTGTATGTGCAAGATGGTGTGCCAGGCTGTCAGGTCGCATCTAGGAAAGTGTCATAAATGAGCAAAACATTGTCCCTCATAAAATATTTGTTAAGCAACTACTCTGGTTGGAAACTACTCTAGGTTGGAAACTCTGGCGGCATAGTGGTTAAGTGCGTTGGCTGCTAACCGAAAAGGTCAACAGTTCAAATTCGCCGCACACTCTTTGGAAACTCTGTGCGGTGGTTCTACTCTGTCTACAGAGTTGCTAGGAGTCGAAATCGACTCAGTGACACTGGGATGGGATATGCTAGGTGCCTCCTTTTCAGCTTTTATGATAAGAACTAGAACATCAGGGAATCTCTAAGGCAGATACTGGAGTGCTCAGAGGTTAAACATACTGTCACGTGGCTGCATGTGTCTGTGGCCGAGTTTGCACCAGCAGGCATCTTCCCAGGGCCCAGCATGACTCCAGTGACATACTCTGGGAAGGGCATCCCCATCTTTCTGTGAATACTTGAAACGTATGGCAACAGGTTGATACTGGGTGATTCTGATTGGCTAGAGGATTAGTTACTCTGCAGATTTGAAGGCGGTTAACTTACTGTTTAACGTTTGGCCCAAAATGAGTAATTTGAATTTATAACATCTTTCCTAGAATTGCTTTCTTAAATTGTCTGCTTTGAAATCAAAATTTAATTTCAAGAAGGAGTTTTAAATATTTAAAATATATATGTATATATATCACACATTATTCGTGAACATCAAACAAAAGTCAATTGCTTTAGTCATCTGGTACTTTCCTAACAGAAACACCACACACAGAGTGGATGGCTTTAGCAGAGAAGTTTATTCTTACACAATCCAGTAGGCTAGATGCCTGAATTCAGGCTGCTGGCTCCAGGGAAGGCCCACTGTCTCCTTATTGGCTCTGGAAGAAGGTTCTTGTGTTGCATCATTCTTTCTTTCGTCAAGGAACATCTTGGTGTAGGAAGCTCAGGTGTGGAGGATGCACTCTACTTCCAGAACTGTTTTCTTGATGGTATGAGGTCCCCAACTCTGCTTGCTTTTCTCTCCTTTTGTCTCTTATTATAAGATAAAAAATGGTGCAAGCCACACTCCAGGGAAATTCCCTTAGTAAGGGTGTTGCAGTCCCACCCTAATCTGCTTTAAACATAATCCTATCTGTTACCCACAAGCAGAGATTAGGATTTATGGTACAGGAAAAATCACAGAGTGGAGGGCAGTCACACAGTGCTGAGAATCATGGCCCAGCCAGATTACTGCATATATTTTCAGGATGCATTTCAATCCATGGCATCAATAAACTTTCCAAGTCATCTTAACAGATGAAAGGCAGGGAGACCCCTTCTATTCTGGATCCTTTTCTTACTTCCTGTTGCTGAAAAGTCACATGAGGGGAGAGGGTCCTTTTGGTCTTGGTCTGCAAAGGTGTCTGAACTTTTGTTCTGCATTTTAAAAAAGAGGCACAAAGAGTCCCTGTTCTTATCATAAAGACTTGTATGATGAGAATGGATGCAGAAGCATTTAGCAAATCGTGCAGTGCTAAACAAATCCTAGCTATTATTAAAGCAACCAGCTTAATATTTTTACATGACAGAGAAAAAGATTAGCACAGAGTCTTTTGAAGATGAAATCACGAATCCACTTGCCTAGTTAGTTGTGCTTTAGAAAGTTTTGCATCATGAATATACAATTTTTTTCTAAATCAACTTTTGAGAGTACACCTGCTGTAATAAGTAACTGATACTTTCTTGCCTTAATTCTTTTTGTGGTGACACAAAATATATCATTTTTCTTCTTACACATAACACAAGAACCACAAACACTTGTGTGTTCATTAAGGGATTCATTTATTATAGCTCCATCTCAAGATTATATATTAAGATTTAAAGTCTAAGCTGCATGCAATATGTTTTAATGAAAAAATAATTTTTTTCATTTTGATATATACATTTTAAAAACATGTTGTTAAGGCTTCATACTTTTCTTTAGAAATTGTTTCATGGTGCTTTAAGTAAAAGCTTATAATAGAAGTTAATTTGTCATAGGAAACTTTGCACGCATACTGCAGTGTGACTCTAGCTGTTGTCCCCACCCTATGACAGCACACTCCTCCTTTCTACCCTGTATTTTCCACGTCCTTTCAGCCAGCTCTTGTCCCCCTCCACCCTCTCATCTCACCTCTGGACAGGAGCTACCAGTTAGCCTCATTTGCTTAAGTGAGGCTTTATTCTGAATATAATCTGGTATAAACCAGTCAAATGCCAAGTACTCAATATCCACCACTGCTTTTATGTCTCTCTCCACTATTTCTCACATGATCTGATCACTCTGAAATAGTTAAATTACAGAGCATTCGTCTGGGACAGCTGAATTTTCAGCAAACAGAGAAACTGAACCGTCCTCCCAAGGACAACCCGTGTTAAACTGTATTTAAATTTGATCTTGTCTCGCACCGGAAAGAAGAGAGATGACACTCCCGCCAGTGCATCTGAGCGTGAAGCTGAGGTCAGGCACGTGTCTCTGAGGAGTCCTTCCATAAACAGCATCACAGAAACAGGGCACAAGAGAGTACACTTAACATTCAGGGTAAATTGACGAAGACTTCAGAGATTTTGACAGGTGATTTAACTGTAGCCAGTGATACTCATGATACGGTTTGTACTCGTTGCAGCCTGGGTCATGAAACGCAGCACAGGAGACTGTATGTGGTGGCACCAGGACCTGGAGCTGAATTTTGTTATCCTAAACCTAGAAGACAGTGTTGTGCCACTGTTCATAAGATTTCACTGGCTAATTTTCAGAAGTAGACTGCCAAATCCTGCGTAGTAGAGTGGATGGTCAGCAAAACAGAGGAAGACCCTCAGCAAGATGGGTTGACACAGTGACGGCAGCAGTGGACGTAAGCATAAAGGTGATTGTGGGCGTGGTGCAGGGCTGGGCAGTTTCATTCTGTTGTGCACGGGGTCAGCATGAGTTGGAACCAACTTGATGGCACTTAACAACAGGGTTACCGTGGAATCCCTGGGTGGTGCAGTGGTTAAGTGCTATGGCTGCTAACCACATGGTGGCAGTTCGAATCCACCAGGCACTCCTTGGATACTCTATGGGGCAGTTCTAGTCTGTCCTCTAAGGTTGCTGTGAGTTGGAATAGACTCGACAACAGTGCGTTTGGTCCTTTTGTTAAGCCTAGAGAGTAGATGCCAACTGACATGGGTACTGAGTTCTGAAGTCTTCACGTACACTGGAAGTGGGGTAGTGTCAGAATTACCCTTCAGTGTGTCTTAGAGGGATGCTAGTTTGGAGCAGACCCTCCATCTGTCCTGAATGCTGAACTGGATCCTTTTCCAACACAAAAAATAACTGCACACCAGATGAGGTTGTTGACTTGTGATTATGGGCCAATTGGTTTAAAAATAGAGTGTCTTCAATGTGTGTGATGCTGTCATGATTTAGGACTGAAGTCATGGAGAGTAAAACAGGTCCTAATTATCCATCTTGTGCTTCCTGCAACGTGATTGCCAGCACTATTTAAATTATTTTAAAATTCATTTCCTTTTATGCCATGGGTTGAATTGTGTCTCCCCAAAAATGTGCGTAGCAATTTGGCTGGGCCGTGATTCCTGGTATTGTGTGTTGTTCCTATAGGTTGTAAATTCTGCCTCTCTGATGTTAATAAGGAAGGATGGCTGGTACTGTGTTGGCAGGGCAGAACTCAGTGTGTAAGACTGTATTGTGCTTGGGGGCAATCTCTTGAAATATAAAAGAAAGAAGCTAGCAGAGAGGTTTGGGGAGATTTCGTACCACCAAGAAGCAGTGCTGGGAGCAGAGTGCATCTTTTGGACCTGGGGTTCGTGAGTCTCAGAACCTGACAGTCCAGGGGAAGATTGATGACAGAGACCTTCCTCCAGAACCAACAGATAAAACCTTCCTCTGAAACTGATGCCCCAACTTTGGAGTTTTAGCCTACTGGATTGTGACAATTTACAAAGTATTGTCTGACTCCACTCTTCCTTTTCTTCCCTCTCTGTAGAAGAGAGATGTCAGGCAAAGATAGTTTAATACAGTATTGGATTCAGTCTCTCATTCATCCAGCCAAATAATAAGTGCTTAACCACTTACCATGGGCCAGGTACTGCCCTTGAGACTCTCGAGTCATGGTCTGGAGAAAAGATGACTAATTTAAAAAATAATTACAGTACCATGATTGGTACTAAAATAGGAATATAAACACATTCATTATCGCCATATGGAGAAAGAATCATGTAGCTTCTCCAGTGATACTTAATGCCAAGACTTGGCCAAAGGGTACACACAAAGGTATGTAAAAGCATAGCATTTGGGACACAGAGGAGTAGTTTAATAGTATAAAAATGCAATGTGTAGGTGATAAGCTAGAGACTTGAGGCTGGAGGGCTTTGCAAGGCCTGACCGGTGTATCATATGAGGGAATTTGGATCTTGTTCTTCAGGGTCTTTGGTAGAAAGGTGATGATTGATGTTTTTTCTGTGGATCTTTTTGGCTTAAGATACATGATGACTTCCACTCAATTTGTGTGTATTGGTTTGTAAGTCTCAACTGCCCAACAGAACAACCTAAGATGTAAGTGGCAAAGAGACCATGCTCTGACTTAATACTTCTGAAATCCATCACAGCACCAACAGCATGAGTTAATAGCCTGTGTTCCCTTTTCTCCCCCAGTTGACAAGAGTCAGCTTTTGACCATGCATTTTCATAGTAAATCAGAAATAAAGATGTAGAACTTAAGAGGCATTTTTACAGCTTACTACTTTTTTGGTAGATGGATTCATTGAGATAAAATTCACATACCATACAAATTACCCATGTGAAGGGTACATTCTAGTGTTTTTAGCATATTCACAGAGTTGTGCAACTATCAGCACAAATTAAAAACATTTTCATCACCCCCCAAAATCCCTACGCCCATTAGCAGTCACTTTATCTTCCCCCACTGCTGTTCTAGCCCAAGTGGCTACGAACCTACTTTCTGTTGCTACAAATTTGTGTATTCTAAACATTTCATATGAATGGAATCATATAACCTGCAGTCTTTGTGACTCACTTCCTTCATGTGACATATTTTCAAGATTGTTTGTAGGAATTGTAGGAATATAGACCCGTGCGTGTATCATTAGTTACTTTTTATTGCCAAGCGTGTAGCCCTTTGCACTTGAGAGGCGCCTCTCAGACACCACGGCGTTTCATGTGATAACTCGAGAGGCGTGACTGAGTGGCAACAATTCTTACTGGGACCATCTTTATAAATAGAAAGGAATTACCAAGTGAAATAAAGAAAAACAAAATTCCTAAAAAAAATACTTGGTAGCGTATTGAAAAGGTAACATTCTACTTCTCGTGTGGAAAGATAAAAGGATGTCGCTTGTTTGACCACTTGGAATAATGCAGGAATGACTACTGTAGAAAGGATTTTAGGAGGTGCTATGGAAGCCCACGTCGAGAAACCTGATACGATAATAAGTTACATAAAATATATGACTGGCGTTGATTGAGCAGACCAGTTTGCCTCAACATAAACTGTTTGCTGCATAAATCTTTAAGTGCCTTTGTGCAGGAGGCTTTCTAGCCAAAGTGGTGCTACAGAGCTTTGTAACACTCTCAATGGGAGGGCAGACGTGGGCCAGACGTGGGCCAGACGTGGGCCAGACGTGGGCCTGAGGCCCCAAGCCATGCAGCCACAGGAAGCAGAAGCTGAAGAAACAAAACAGCCTGAGAAGCTGAGCTCCCTCAGTCTCCAAGGTGTGAACACGACCTCAGGGGATTGAAAGGGTGGAGCCAGGACTTTCTGTGTTTGTAAAGGTGGAATTGCCACTCAGTGGGGCCTAGGGTGCACCTAAAGCTGAGGGGGCAGAGTTGCTGTCCAAGTGAGCCTTTCTAGGCAGAGTTGTAGCACAGGGCCAGGGGTCTCCACTCAGAATCCAGAGAATGTGGCCAATACCTGGAGTCTGGAGAGCAGGACCATTGTGTAGAATATCTCAGAAAATGTAAGTGTATTTTCAAAGCTTTGAGGGCTAATTTTTTATTGTGATACGTGCCCTGACAAACCAAGGACTCACCTCGGGGATTGTTCTGTAAAATACCATACAAAAAACAATTGCAGAGCATAACATTTCAAAGATTTCATTTTGTAAGATGTAGAAATATATAAAATGTTAAAATACATTATTTTTGTACTTTTGTTTGAGTATAAAATCATTTTAAAGTAGCTGTAAGAAACTTGCCTAATATATAAAATTTTAAAATACATTATTTGTATACTTTTGTTTGAGTATAAAATCATTTTAAAGTAGCTGTAAGAAACTTGCCTAATACGTGCAAAATCATATACAGTTGCTAGTTCATGGAGGAAACAAGTCCTCCACTGCAAAATCTTGAGAGCTTGGCTAACTTCCAGTCTACCAGCTACTCCTTAGACACCCCATGGGCTAGTTCTGCGGTGTCCTATAGGGCCAGTCCCTTTGAGTCAGAACCAGCTCACAGCAACAGATTGTCATTCCACTGCATGGACACACTGCAGGGAACCCTGGTAACAAAGGAGTTAAGCCTTGGCCACTGACTGATAGGTTGGCGCTGGAACTAACAGCTGACCCTCAGAAGAACAACGTAGCAGTCTCTTTGCATGAAGATTTGCTGCCTTAAGTACTCTATGGGCGAATTCTAAACTGTCCTATAGGGTTGCTATGAGTCAGAAATGATGCAACAGCATCATTTGTGGATTATAATACATTTTAATTATTAGGATGGTTAGTGGATGACTTTTTGGGTTGTTTCTACTTTTTTTTGGCTATTATGCATAACACTGCTGTGAACATTTCCTGTACAAGTTCATGAGTAGACATATGTTTTCATCTATTTTGGTTAGGTATATAGGAGTGGGATTACTGGGTCATGCAGTAAATCTGTTTAACCCTTTGAGGAACTTCCAGACTCTTACCCAAAGTGAATGCACCATTTTTATTGAGTGTTTGGGAATGTCTTCTCAGCAGATCAAAAGAGTTTGTCAGGTTTCCTTAATAGGCAGATTCTTGATGTGTTTTCACTTATTGATGGTATTTCTGCAGAAATAAAATCATGAGATGGCAAAAGATAAAGTCTGACTGTTAGCTACTAATAGTCTGCATAGGATACTATTAGAGCTCAGAAGATCTCTTTTTAGTTGTTTAAAGTTGGTTTTCTTTTACCCAAAGGGTTTTAGCATATTTTTCTTTTGAATTATATCATTCCCTTCTTCCTAACCAAGCAGAAGTCCCTGCCCCATGCCCCACGCTCCTGCCAAAAAAAAGCTTGCCAATAATGCTTTGATATGATTCCTGGCATAACTTCCTAAATGCAGAAAATAGTTTTCCACATACATAGTATCTCACTTAGGTGTTGGCCTAGGGAGTATAATGACCAGTGAGAATTACCTGTATGTAATTATTAAATTTTCAGTCTCTTCTTCAGGTCTGTGGACCTGAGAATGGAAGTTTTTATAAATAAACATTCTATTTTTTAGAGAAGCATATACTATATTGTAGAGCTGGAAGACACCTCAGAATTCATTTCTTAAAATTACTTCTTTGGAAAAAAATAGTAAAATCCCTGCTGCTACGTTTGAATCCACCAGGTGCTCCTTGGAAATGATATGGCACAGTTCTACTCTGCCCTGTAGGGTTGCTTTGAGTTGGAATCCACTCTATGGCAGTGAGTTTGGTTCGGCTCAGGTTTTCCTTAAAGGCGAGTCCCTGAGTGGTGCAAACAGTTAGCGCACTTAGCTGACAGCTGTCAAGTGGATTCAGAGACCTCAGAAGAAAGGCCTGGCAGTCTACTCCCAAAATATCAGCCAACGAAAACCCTATGGGAACACAGTTCTGTTCTTATACAGATGGAGTTACCGTGAGCCAGAATTGACCCTGTGGCATTGGTGACCTATTCCTCAAACCTCGTCAATTGAATTACACTTGAACAGAACAAGGCAAAAATTTTGAAATGGTGAAAAAATAAAAATTGCCACACAAGTACAGTGACACATTCGTAGTGGGTCTTTCATTTTCTCCTACTATTTGTTCTTCCTTCCAGTCATCACTTTGTTTCCTAGATTTATTCGTTCATGGAAAAAATGGTATCTGTTAATTCTAGACTCTAAGGATGAGCGGAGAACAAAACGACTAAAAATACTTGCCCTCGATTTACCATTGGGGAAAGTCTGTAACAAACAGTGTAAGTACCGTGTTGAGTAGAAATGGTGGGAGAGAACATCTGTCTGGTTCCTTGTCTAAGGGGGATAGCTACCAGAAGGCCACTGGCCTTGGCTTAGAGTGAAAGAGGGGGCCATTGTGGTAGTCTGAGGGGTAGAATGATGTCTAATTTTAGAGACATCGTTTTGCCTTTTTGGAATACTTTATATGGTTCGTTTCTAAAACCAGCCTAGAGACCTAGTGAGTATGAGAAGCAGACAGTAGGAATGTGACATGGTACATTACACTGAAATCATATTAGCCAAAGATGTTCCATGTGTACATCTCTAAGTATCGTAAAAGTAGCTCAAACTGAAATGCATAGTGTTTGTTCATCATACACGTTTTCTAAGCCATCACATTTGTACAGAATTTTTTAAAATCTTACTATATGATTGTTGCAGTGGCCCTTTTGTATATGAAATGAAATTTTTACACATTTAGCTCTTGTTTATTACAGACAATATTCTCTGTTCAGTGGCACCAATAAAACCAGCATCCTCTAGATGCTGATAATGGATTTCCTAATTATTAGCTGTAGGATTCTAGCAAGTAACTTTTTATCAGGAAGCCAGTTTTCACTTTTATAAAATAAGAACAGTGTTGTCTATCTCTTGGTATTGTTTTGAGGAAACAAAAGAGAAAAATACACAAAAATGTTTTTGTAAGCTAGAAGGCACTGAAGTAATAGGAAGCACCAGTTGCTGTCCAGCTTCTTCCAGCTGTCTGTGGTCCATGTTTGTCAGAGCAGAATCGTGTTCTGTAGGGCTTCCAGTGGCTGATTTTTGTTTCCCTTCAGTAATATATTGCCAGCTGCCAAGCCAAGTAATATATTGGTGTAATATATATATATATATATATATATATATATATTTCAATAGTAAATAGCCAGGGCTTTCTTCTGAGGTACCTCTGAGTATATTCCAACCACCAGCCTTTGGGTTAACAGCTGAACACGTTAAGAATTTACATCATCCAGCCCGCTGAACCCACTGACTGAGTCGGTTCTGACTCCACACAATCTTGTAGGACAGAGGAGAGCTTCGTCACAGGGTTTCCAAGGCTGTAAGTCTTCACGGAAGTATGCTGCCGAAGTAAAGCAGACTCGTTCTGTCTGTCACTGTAGCTGAAAGTGCAGAGACAGTATGGGGTTCAAAGGGACAGCGAGCCAAAAACTGTCCCACTTGGGTTACATTTCCAGTGATTTTTGTAGCCAGAATTCAAAGGAAGGGGGGTTGTCTATCACAAAATAATCAAAGAGTATGAATTACCCAAAATTTCACTGCCTCTCTCTGAGGTCTTAATTCTGTTTCTTCGGAGATAAGGACAGGAATGCAAACCTGCTAATCAGGTCTGAGGGTGGTGATGCATGCATTTACTACCATTTGGTCTGTGGGTAACAAGTGAGGCAGGGGATGGGATACAGCTTAATAACCTAGGTGACCTTTGCTAGGTTCTTACATTTACCACCATTCAGTCTTAGGGTGATAATTGAGGCGGGGGATGGAAGACAGCTTCATAACCTAAGTGATCTTTGTTGGGGTCTTACGTTTACCACCAAGGAGACAGCCACACCCATCTCTCATGCAGCTGCCAGTGAGTTCCAACCACCTGCTTGTTAGCTAGCTGCCGAACACTTTTCTCATGGTGGCCCTAGGGTCACCATGAGTCGGATCCAACTCGACGGCACTTGGCTTGGCTGGCCGAGCACTTTTAACAGTGTGCCACCGGAGCTGCTTTTGCATCATCCAGAGATTCCAGACATAAAGCAGTAATTCTACTGGCTCGCTAGGATCACTGTGAGTCAGAATCAGCTGGACGGCTGTGGGTTTTGGTTTGGGAGTTGAGATATCACTGTCTTGTGTTTTAAAATTTTTCTTGGTTACCTGTGTGTTTAATTTCATAATTACCTAGGTTTACCTTTTCAGAGAGCCAGTTGTTATCACCAGTGATGATTTGTGTGACAGTGTGATGTTCCAAATGGAAAGCCCGGTGCTGTCCAGTCAGTTCCAACTCACAGGGACCCTGTTGGACAGATTGGCATTGCCCCATAGGACTGCCGAGAAGCAGCTGATGCGATTTGAGCTGTCTGTCTTTTCACTGGCAGCTGAGCTTTTAGCACTGCTCCACTTGGGCTCCAGATGTCTCTAAAAAGAGCCTGTAAAATAAGGGTAAGAGGTTGTTGGACTAAGCAGAGAGAGACACTCAATATCATGTAACTTTTAAATAGCCAAAAATAATGATAAGACGTAAAAGTAGTGAATGAGGCTGTCTTCATCTCCTTTTGAGTGATGTATTTATTATCTGTCATTTTGAGTATATGGTATAAAATATATCTGGCAACCTTGGCTGAAGACTTCTTTGGCATTTACTGTTCATTTGCCTATTTTCACTGATACTCAGGTCAGATTTCATGTATCTCATATCCGGTGGCACCTTTCCATTAGCAGCTCAGACTTCTTAAGAGGATGAATCCTTCGATAGAGATGGAGAGCATCTGTGGTAATGGGACCTTCAGAGATCAAAAGAGAATTCCATCCAAATCATACGGGTTGATTCATGCATCAGTCCATCTGGACTGACTGATTAAAAATATTCATCGATCACAGATGCTCCCAAAAGATCTCTCCCTGCAAAATCTGTAATTCAAGAGGTCAGAGAAGACACCATTCTATTGCTCTTCTCTTTGCTTTCAAATTCTGCCCTAAGTAACAAAAAAAAAAGAGTTAATAAGCAAATAAAAGATCAGTTGTATTTCAAATCACTTATTTTTCTACTTAAGTTAATTTCACTTCTAATCTGAAGAAACATTTATTGACCCAGATTGACAGATTGACAAATCACTGGCAGAGAAGAACATTTTGTCAGATCTGGCATTATATTCTGAAGATCAGGTCATACTGGAATCTTTTTCAGCTTGCAAATCTAGCTAATTTTAGATAGGTTTTAAAACAGACCATGGAGGAAATCTATGAATTGCCTAAGAAGAGAAGAATAGTCAGTTCCTGCTTTGATTAAAGTTGGTGTTCAGCTCTATTAAAAAGACGAGACTTAATGGTCCAGCAGTCTGGAGGGTCCGTGGAAGACATGGCCCTGGGCTCTTCTGTTAGCCCAAAGCTGAAACCGTTCCCAAAGGCAAGTCTTCAACCAAAGATCAGACTGGACTATCGGACAAAGAATGATACTGGCAAAGAGTGTGCTTCTTGGCTTAAATATCTATAAGGCTAACTAGGCAGCTCCCGTCCAGAAGGTAAGGTGAGACGGCAGAGGGCACAGGAGCCAGCTGAATAGACACAGCAAATACAGGGTGGACAAGAGAAGTACGCTGTCACTATGTGGCGAGAGCAGCTAGAGTTCCTTAGCAGTGTGCATGTGAGTTTTTGTATGATGGATTAGCTCAGATTGTAAACTTTCACTTAAAGCACAATAAAACATTTCTTCACCAGTGGCGTCCTGTTTTATTTTCTTTTAGTTACAGGATAGGAGGGATGCAATGGTTGATGAAGAACTGAACAGGGAAGATGATGTCCATGCATTCTTTCTCTTAAAGCAGTTTTCTTTTTTGGATTTGCTTTTGTTTGATCTGTAGTTGGATATACTGGAATGTAAACTTTCTTATGGCCAAGTCCCTGGGATGAGTCACGAATAATGGTTAGAGAGACTGGACTCGCCTTCACTGACTTTGACAAGCCTGGGGACTTAGCTCTCTGTTTTTCTTCAAAGCTGGCTTTTTCCGCTCCACCCCTCTGGGGTCTTCTCTGATCTCACCCTGACTGCACAGTCAGGAGAAGTCTCTTCTTCCACCTTTTCTTCCGTCCCCACTAGATAAGCACACACACCCCTTTCTCTTATATATACTATGTTGTTATTGCTAAGCTGCAATGTTCTCTAGATGACCTACTGAGAAAAGGCAATTTCACGGAACCAAATCACACAGCTCCATGAGCTGACCCGCTTAGTTCTTGGTGATGTGTGTGTGTTTTTGTTTCCAGCAAATTTAGGACAATTTTGAATTTCCTTTCTCTAGAAATATCCTTATTGAGGGCCAGCTTCTGGAAACCTATTGAAATCTCAAAGGAAGAAATCCATGTGTAGGTACACTGTTTTGTTGATGTGGTTAGTTGGTGCTTTGTTGAAGTATGCAACAGGTAAGTTGAGCAGAAGTGGAGGAAAGAAAGGAACTGGAACCTGCCAGTTAGTCACCATCTCCTCTGGTGGCATGAGGGACATAAAATACAGCCTCTCAACTCCCAGGGTCCAGCCATGCCTTTGGATTTCTAGGGAGACGCAGCTAGTGACTACAGTAGAACCTGATGGGGTTGCCTCAGCAGTAACACTTTTAAGCCCAGTATAACCTGACACAGCACAGTGTCTGCCTGCTGTGATCTCAGGCCATGTCCTCAGATACCCTCACCCTGTTTCTTCTCACCCGGCCTGTCTTTTGGATCTGACTTCTCTCAGCAGTAAGCACCATACCAGGCTTAGATGTCCTCATGCTTTCCCTGTCCACTCAGCTCCTGACCTCCAGTCCTGGACTGCTGGCCTTCTTGTCCTGGCATCCTCTCTGAGCAGCAGGAGCTTCTTGGTAAGGACGCCAGGAAAACTCGTCACGCAAGTGCCACCAGACACTGCCCACTCTAAAGAACCATCTTCAAAGGAACAGAGTATCATTTTCAAATAGGTGCACAGCCAACAAGATCCATAAAAAGGAAAATCTTTTGTCCCAAGAAAATAAGTCTATTTTTTGTAAGTGATTCATAAAGCAGTTTATCCAAACAAGGTGCTGACTTTTCATTGTAATTTTCTCAATTGAGTTAATATGAAAAGTAATATAAATAGTGATGATTCTGAACAGCTAAACAAATGTGAAATAAAACTGTAAGGAATCTGCTCTTAAAGACTTGGTGAGCCAAAGCCAAGCACAGTCAAGTCGGATCCAACTCATGGCGACCCTAGGGGCGAGAGTAGAACTGACCCCCAGAGTATTGAAGGAGCGCCTGGTGGATTTGAACTGTCAACCTTGTGAATGCTTGTGTTTTAAAAGCTGCTTTGTCATGAGTCGGATCCGACTTGACGGCACTTGGCTGGCTGGCTTGTCTGAACTGATGGTGAGCTCTCAGGTCCCCTATTCAAATTCCATGGACTTTAAGGTGGTGCTCTGGTTTGACTTTTGAAATATGATTCCAAAGGGGAGGGAAAATAGCCTGGAAACACTAGCTTCATGTTAGTGGATTTATGTAGTTTTGTATCCTTTTGTAGCCAAAAAATATTTATCATTTTACAGGATGAGACTGACCAACTATAACAGGTTTAGAGATAATAAAAACATATTTGAAATTCTCAAAAGTTATTTCCCTTTATTAACATAGCTCTACCTTAAATATATATTTATAGTAAAATATTGAGTTAAATCTTAGTTGACAGAGCTGACTAAAAGGAAGTCTCTTCCACTTTTTGTAAAAATATACTCAAGATCAGTAATGAGAACTGAAGCTATTACATCAAGCCAGAATAACCAGTCTTGTAAACGAGGCCTGACAGAAATCAAAATAGTTATTCTGTGTTATATAGAGAAGAGAGAAATTTGACTTTTTTTTTCCTTTGATAATGTTTTAATTAGTGTTTTGGTGAAATGATAATACAGTTGTAATGAACATGTTTTCAAAGCGAAAGGAAGAACCAATGATGTGCTCAAATCTTCTGAAAGGGTTTACTGTAGTTTAGGGTTTCTGGAACACACTAATAGCTTTGCTATGAAGTCCATTCTGACTCATAGCAACCCTATAGGACAGAGTAGAACTGCCCTGTAGAGTTTCCAAGGGGCACCTGGTAGATTTGAACTGCTGACCTTTTGGTTAGCAGACGTAGCACTTAACTGCTAATCTGCCAGGCTTTCCACAGCAATAATAGGAGAGACAATTTTATCTCTGGAATTTTCATGAAAATCTGGCTTGAATTTTTTTGTCGATGAAAAGGAATGTTACCAACTTGGAACTCAGTCTTTTGTCTCTTCTGCAGAAGAGAGTCATTTGTTCCAGATCTTTATTATTTTTTTCAGGAGCTGTATTAATTTTTCAGTGGCCAGCCTTTCAGTAAATGTAAAATTCTGACTTTTCCTATTCTACTTTGATTTGAAAATCTTGCATAGTTTTTTATATTGTCCTCTAACTTGGAAAGAATTATTCTGAAGAGAGAAATTCTATCAAGTGGTGATTATATAATATGATGACCTTACCTTGATCCCCTCCTTGAAGGGAAAAAAAATAATTTGTATTGTTGTATTGGGTGAAATGTCTCATAGTTTGAATTTTGTGACAACTCAGCTTATAATTGAAATGGGATGCTTAGCAGCTGTTTAAAAGTTGTCAGGATAAAACAAGTACTAGGCTTTCTCAGATTTTGAAGGTTCCTCTTGCTCTGAATTTTTCTTATCTTGGCCCACCATTTCCCATGATTCGTTCACCTGAAAACTCCTTTCTTGTTCCCTTGAAATGTGAAAAAAGCTCTTTAGTCTAGATGTTGGAGTCATGGATTGTGGCAAGAGCATGTCAGTTGCATCATGGTATCTGTCAGCTGATTAAAATGTTTTCTGCATAATCGATGAAACAATAACACTGTAATGAAAAATGCTAAGTAACTCTTGCCCATACAAGAAAGTGTTTGAAACCGAATGGGATAATGTCCTAAATGACACCCACACTAAACATTTTATCATTGTGCCTTCCTTTATGAGAGCTTGTTTTCTTACCTTCTGGATAGCTCTATGGAAGAAAAAAAGGAAAAGCTGACAATTATTACTTCCTTTTTATTACATGGGCTGCCTAACAGGATTCCAGACCAAAGATGTGTATCCTAAATAACTAGATATGACACCTCCATATTCTGAAGTCTCTACAGTCTAAAGTCTCTAATCAAAAGGCACCCTCTTCCTCACTTTGTGTACAATTTCAGTTAGTAGCAGCTTTCAGAATTCCTGTTTTATCATCTCATAAATTTTAATAGATGTTATGGATGCTGAGGACACACAGCAAACCCATCTAAGCTAAAGCACGTGGCCATAAGGAAGAAGAGCAAGATTTCTGCTGTATATATTAAACAGATACCACCAAGGGAAATAGCTGAAAAACCATGCCTTATCTTTTTGCCAGATTTCAATTGAGTCTTTCAATACTCAAGTCTTTTCATTAATGAAATGGGAATTGTTATTTTCAGTGGGTAGCACTTCCCCGTCTTCCCAAAAGTTCTTGGAACAGGAGGGCTGCCATTCATAGATTTTGAAAGATTGTTTTTTCTTATTGTGCCTTACAGACAGGGGAAAAAGTCTTTGTTACACGCCTGAAAAGACAGCTTCCTATTCTCGTGGCTTCCAAGTAAACTTAAAATAGCTTTGGAATAAATTGATTTTCTCTTCCTTTCTTCTCCCTATGTAGCAGAAAGTTCACAAATTCCAACAAAACTCATCCAGTCGTCTTGGTCCTTATCAAATGCCTTTCACCGTGTGCTGTGTGCACAGTGGTCAGACTCACCCACTGTATCAAAAGCCCGCTGCTGTCAAGTCGATTTCAACTCATAGTGACCCTATAGGACAGAGTTGCACTGCCCCGTAGAGTTTATAAGGAGCACCTAGTGGATTCAAACTGTCAGTCTTTTGGTTAGCAGCCATAGCACTTAACCACTATGCCACTCACTATACCAGGGCCTAGCAATTCTGCCTTTCTGTTAATTTAGTTTTAGATTTATTTACTTTTGGATTAATTTACTTTCAGAGAGGGTGAATAGTACTTGAAACACAAGGTCCAGCTAGTAAAATTGAAAATGAATTTCCTTAGAAACATGAGGACTTTAAATTAGGAAAAAGAGACTGTAGTCTTTAAAAAGAAACTTGAGTTCAGCCACCAAACAGGAGGTTAACAGGCATCTTAGTTGTTTCTTTGAGTCTTGTTGATCTGAACATGCTTCACTCTCCCTTTTATATCTTCGCATAGCAAACCAAACCAAACGCACTGCCGTCAAGCCTAATTCTGACTCATGGCAACCCTATAGGACAGAGTAGAACTGGTCCATAGAGTTTCCAAGGAGTGCCTGGTGGATTTGAACTGCGAACTTTTTGTTTAGCAGCCATAATACATAATCACTACAGCACCAGGGTTTCTTTATTATCACATAGATTGCAAAGAAAAAGTACGCTATTTTTCATGACGTTTTTTACCTGGGGTAGGTTTATTGCTTGCCTAGTTAGGATCAAAAGTATGTTTTTAGTCCTTCCCCCCCCCAAATTGCAATCTTAGGATGGAAACCTTGGTGGTGTACTGGTAAGTGCTGTGGCTGCCTACCAGAAGGTCAGCAGTTTGACCTTCAGAACACCATGGTGCAGTTCTGCTCTGTCCTGTAGAGTCACTACTTGCAGGAGTTGACTCAGGGGCAATGGTGTTTTGTTGTTAACCTTATGATGGCCATGTCATCCCAGCTGACATGGAACTTTCCGTCTTGTACTCTGAAAGTCCCATGTCCCAGGAACTCTGTCAGTCTCTAGCCAGTCCGAACACTGATCTCTCGGCCCCTCCATTCCTCTTGTGGACATTCAGGTCTTGATGTGTAAGTGGCATTTACCTTTATAGCTGAGGCAAGTTCAAGTGCGTGAGAAACAAATTGACAGTGTGGTCCTCAGATCAGTAATACCACACCACCTGACAACTCGTTAGAAATGCACATTCTCAGGCCCCTAGGTAGACATACTGAATCAAGAGTCTCTTGGGTTGGGGCCCAGGAGTGTGCGTTTCTCCAAGTGCTGCAGGTAATTCTGATACATACTGGAATTCCAAAACCACTAGCTTACTGTACCAGGATGACTTGGAATCACAAAAGTTCCCAGTACCAGAGACACATCATAGCTGCTTGCTGTGCGAGCTAAAGGAACTTAGAGTGAAGAGAGTGAAGGAAGACATGCTTTAACAAGGACCGGGAGAAAAGGATTCCCGATGAAAACTTCAGTTATCAAGTCTGAGATGTGCTGCTGATTTTGGTCTGCCCACTTTCAGTCTAGCACCTACGGGAGTATGACCCCAAATGCGAAAGAGCAGAAAATGCCTGTAACAGACCACATTGGGTCACAAACCGAGAAAAGATGAAACCCACTGCCATCGAGTCCGTTCTGACTTAGTGACCCTTTAGGACAGAGTTGGCCTGTCCCATAAGGGTTTCCAGGGAGCAGCTGGTGGATTCCCACTGCCAGTTTTTAGTTAGCGGTTGAGCTCATAGCCAGTGAACCGCCAGAGCCCCCTAGCAGAGAAAGGGGAGCAAATAAATGTTTTGGGGGAACGTTGCCTGTCCAAATACCCATTCTGGTGACTCGGCGTGACCAGTAAACTCCAGACTTTTTTCCAAGAAGAAAAGCTATAGAACTAAAAGGACTTGATGTTTGGGTGGTTTGTAGTATGTGGAGCCTTGACAAGAAAGTACCAAGACCAGCACAGGGGCCTTTCCTTCCCAGCTCTCAGAGTGGGGTTCTGCGTACAGTGGCGCTGCTTAAATGAACTAAGATCAATAAAAAAATAAACCACCAGTAAGAATCCCTAAAGACCTGTGATGTTTCTGTGGGTGTCACGAAGCACCTTTTTCTACTTCAGCACTTCAGCGTATTTCAGGGGAAACAGCTGTTCTGCTTGCTTACTTAGCAATCCAGGGCGAGACTTAAATTCCACAGGAAGGCAGACAGGACTTCAGCTGGAGTTCTGAATCTTCAGTCTGCCAGGAAACGTGATGAGCATCTTTGGGTCATGACATGAATTGTTGGTACCTTTAGTAACTAACTCAGAGTGGTTTTTTCCACTTGAGTTCTGAGATCCAGCACAAAATCCACTGCCATCTAGAACAACTCGTAGCATCCCGGTAGGACAAAGTGGAACTGCCCTGGAGGGCTTCTGAGGCTGTGATCTTTGTAGAGGCAGACTCGCAGGTCTTCTGCTCAGCTGGCTGGTGGGTGAACGGCCGAGCCCGGAACTGCTGCACCTCCAGAGCGTCTTGGTGTCCGTTGTGACCAGAATAAATGTCCTGCTAAGACAGTGTGTTTCAGGAGGCTGCTCCTTTTTATTATCCAGAATTCAAGTTGCTAGTATTTCCTAGGAATTGTTTCTTATGCTTTATACATTTTTTTAAAAAGTATTTACACTGTGTTTATAGAAAGATTAGGGCCTCAGATAGGCCACTGAGTACTGACATGTTTTCTTTCATTCCCAACTAAAGGCCCGTCATGCAAGATATTAGCAATCTGTTTTGATAACCGAAGCCAAATTCGTGCCAATTGCAATACTCTTTGCTGCAGGGTATTGGCAGATGAAGGGCTGTGAACTGCAAACCTAAACTATCTCAAACCTTACTTTCCCCAAGGAACTTCACCCATTATTTAGGACACCTTGTCATGTATTTTGTTCCTAGAGGGCCATTGGCTGAATAGTACAAAGCAGTCTGCATCAGCCCTTGGGAAATATAAAGAAAAATGAATCATCGCCTTAGTTTCTCATCTTTTAGAATGGGTTGTGTAGTTGATACTCAGAGATTTGCTCATGAGGTTCAGAGCTGCAGCTTTGTCCTTTCTCCCCTCTGGCTGAAGCAGTTTGAGCAGCTGTATACGTCAGCATAAATGGGATGATGTGACATGCATGACTGACTGCAGTCCTGGCCATGCGTAGTTCATTTTAATGTCAGATGTCCCAGGTGTCACCCTCAGGCATGCGTGATAAATCACAACTAATTCAAAGTAACTGACAGGAAAGGAGTGATGATTTCCAGAAAAAGAAAAACTAACTTACAGCAATCAAGAATAGTAAAGAGCATAGGTGGCCTGAGTTCAAATCATTACTTCACCTGTGAGCAGCTGTGGCACTGGGCCAGCTCCCCAACCTCGCTGTGCGTCAGTTTGCTCTGTAAGTTGGGGATAAAAACTGTATGCAGCTCTTGGGTTTGTTTTACGAGGATTGAAGGAGACAATACATTCAAATACTTGAGAGAGTCTCAGCCATCATTAGCTGTTAATGTTGTATATTTCATTGGTTCAATATTTTCATTCAGTAATATTTATTAAGTGCCTATTTCATGTCAAGTGTAAGTGCCAATCGACAGCAGTGAACAAAACAGACTAAATATTACACTGTTTATTATTATTTCAAGCAGTTATGAAAAATCGAACCAACGTTTTGGCCCCTACATGTCTGATCCATGTTTACTGGTTTTATTATATCTTGTGGTCCTGGTGCAAGAAAATAACTGCTTAATGGATGCTAATGGAATGACATTTCAATGCATGAGTCATTACAGTGTGAGGTAAAAGCACTGGGTATGGAAAGAGGAGATTATGCTGCAGTCCTGGTTTCTATTCTAGAGCTCTCTGTAGACCTTCAAAAATTGACTGAAACGTCTCCATCTAGAAACCGAGACTGTAAAACCACTAAGATCCCTTGTGACCATGACTTTACAGAGTACTGGAATAATGCCACTATTTGCTGACTGGTTATAATTCTGTCTTTTCACAATTAATCAAATTTAATTTTAGAAGAGTTTCAGGTGTTCAGAAAAACTGCAAGGCTATCACAGGATTCCCGTGTATCCCACAGCTAGCTTCCTGTTGGTAACACTTCACACATTTGTGACACGTTCGTCGTCACAATTAGTGAAGCAGTGTTAATACATGAACTAAAGTCCATACTTTTCCATCATTTACTTAGTCTTACCTAATGTCCCCTCCCTTGCTGTCCCTGTTTCCTATCCAGAATACTGTATTCCATTTAAGTCACACCTATTCCTCCTTAGGATTCATTAGATGTGACGTGGTTAAGTGACCTTTACAGTTTTCAGGTTTTCTAATCAGATGTTATGTAGAATGTCTGTAAGTGTTGGTTTGTCTGATGTTTTTCTCCTGGTTAGGTGTGGGTGATGGGCTCTGGGAGACAGACCATGGAGAGAAAGTGGCATTTGTAGCACGTCATATCAAGGGTTCCTAGTATTAATATAATCACCGATGTGAGATTCTGTTTTAGTTAGTAGGTAAGAATTACACATCATTGATAATTTAAGGCATACTGAAGTAACTGTCTTTGGTGTGTATGTAATTCTTGCCTGCAGTGTATAGGGTAGTTGAATCTGTTTGAATACAGGCTATTCTTAAAATATACCTTGTTTTTTTGGTTTTAAAAAAAGATTCTATTACTGATGAAAAAGAAATAAGTGAAAATTGATCTTATGTCATAAATTAATAGTAATGCTACCTTTATAGAGTGTTATATTAATCTATATTAATACACCTTTATGGAACATAGTATTAAATAGCATTGAATAGTAATGCTAGCTGTGTGGAGCATTCTATTAATCTGCATATTAAATTTCAAGTAAAAAATAGAACTGTTTACATTTTTTCAAATTAATACCAAGCTTGAGGAGAAAAACAGATCTGTGCTCGGCAACATGGTCAAAATTGCAGGAGAAATGCAGGAGTTAAGCGTTTTGGTATTAATTCCCCTAAGCCTGTCTCATGCAAGGGACTTGCATTAAGAAATGTTAATCCTTTACTAAGACCTAGGGCATAGGCAATCTGGTGTCTCTGTTCTAGCAGCATCCTTGATACAATGTACATTATCCTCGGAGACCAAGGGAGACACTAACAGAGCTGTAACAGGGGTTGGATGAATCGTAGTTTTCTTTATCCTATTCTTCTGTTAACAAATTTCGATAGAAATGGAAAAGTTAGCATAGGATTACTGTGTGCGCCCTTTCCAGATCAAGCTGTAGAAAAAACATTGGGAGTCCAGAGGAAAAGTTGTTAGAATGGTGTGTCCTTACCACACCAGATTTCAGTGGCATAAATACCCAAAGTATCTGGCTTCCAAGTGTGGCCACAGTGTGTGTTAAATGTGATGTCTGTATTTTCAGTGGTCACTTTCCGTAGAGCTAATTATAAGAACAATTAGAGGTTTGAGCCTGCTCTTGCTGTGGCGTATCAAAGATGAGAGGGTTGTTTACAACTGATTTTCTCCTTCCTGCCGAAACCTCTAATTTCTTTACTCCATGAAATGCGTTGGTTTAGCTCACACTGTTCTACCTTTGTGACGTAGGAACTGTCCTGAATTTCCTCATTGGTGCTGGTTCATGTGACGGTTAAATGAAGTCTTGTATACAGAGCGCTTAGTAGGTCACCTGGCCATTTGTTAATTATGCACGGCACCTACATACAGAGTCATGGCTGGTCTGGTTGACTGGAGGCAGTGGACAGCTACTAGAGCATCTGAAATCATTTCATTTTATACCATCTCTCAATTTTCTGTTGCCTGACATTTGAATATTAGTACCTTGATGGTCAGTTAAAAATTAGGAAGCGGACTTTCCAATGTTCAAGTGAAAAAATGTATTTTGACAGTAGAATGAGATTAATTTTGTGTTTACTGTTTCTCTAGCCATTTCATCAGCAGTGTGTACGTGTACATACATACATTATGTATGCACACATACATGTATATTAACATAGTTGGTGGGTATTGTGTCTCACACTGAAGGATCCTTGATACTCTCAGCAGCTAAGTGATAAAAAGTTCACATGGTGTCAGGCAAAGGAAGGTCTTACGGTCTTACGCACAGCCTTAGCAAGAACCCATTTCTCTTCTTGTTAACCAGAGTTTCTGATGCCATACTTATGAAAGAAGCAACGTACAGCCTCACCCGTATTCTGAACCCTGTCCCTGGGTAACGGGATACTGTGTTTAAAAGCATCCTCCAGCTGCAGTGAACTCTTGGATGACAGGAACTGACAGAAGGCAGCATTCATGCAGACAGCAGGCAGACCACGGCGGTTCACACCCGTTGCCCCATCCCTTTATCCTGAACTTTTCAGTGTGGCGCTCAGAGAGTGACCACAGCAGCCTGTGGAATGAGAAACATTCCCAAGAGCAGCTGTACTTGGGAAAGGTAGCCCAGGACTATTTTGAACAGAATGTCAAAAATTAGCCAGAAAATAGAAAAAGCAGTGTAAGACTAGCAAGGCCGTGAGCACCGATCCTGTTGTTGTGAATGGCCGGCACTCTTAGTGTCGCGTCATGGGTAGGGTCGCTGGGGAGGAAAGCTGTGTGCACTCCAGGGAATTCAGCATGGAGTCGTTTCGCATGGGAGCGTGACCTCTCCAGATTTCAAATCGTCCTCTGGAGCCCACAAGGCTCTAGGGTTACAGCGCACCCAGGCTTTCCTGGTCATCAGAGCGCTGAACTGATGTGTCACTGATAGGGTGACAGCAGTCTGTGACTTCCTTGTGGATAGTGACCACTGTTTCAGTACTCGGGCTGCACACCCCTTGCTCACAGGCTCGTGCGAAACATGTAGTCGGTCGGCATGCTGGGCTGGAATTCCACTTCTTTGGGTGTTTTGTACCAGTTGTTGAATTGTAGACTCTGTGAACATGACTGGCGATTTTCTGAACTGCTGACCTGCACCAAGCAGTATCCCATCAGGGTTGGATTTTATTTTGTACAAATAAAAATGAATTGGAAGCTTTTTTCAATAAAGCAATTCTAGAAAGACAAGTAGCAAATAGAAATACCTTAAACATGTAAACATTCCCAAGAGCAGCTGTACTTGGGAAAGGTAGCCCAGGACTCTTTTGAACAGAAAGTCAAAAATTAGCCAGAAAATAGAAAAAGCAGTGTAAGAGTAGCGAGGCCATGAGCACCGATCCTGTTGTTGTGAATGGCCAGCACTCTTAGTGTCGCGTCATGGGTAGGGTCACTGGGGAGGAAAGCTGTGTGCACTCCGGGGAATTCAGCACTTACTTACTTCTCTGAAAGGCCGCCAGTATAGAGCCAGCCATGTGTATGTAGAGAGAATACAGTATTTTATAAATACTGGTTTTCTAAAGTCATGTGTTCGTAAGAGAAATTTGTGGGTATGTGTATTTACCATCCAGAATGTTTGAACAATGTATTTGTGTGTATTTTCTAGAATGGCCTGAATGTTTCTGTCAGTATATGAAACCGATTGTGTTCATTCGTGTGAATTTCGACATAGATGGCCATGTAATAGACAAGCAAAGCAGCAATTGCTAGCTGCTTTTATCATTGTAGGCAGGATGTAATGTTAGTGATACAGTTCCAAACACGGAAAAATAAAACCGCTATTTTTTCTTCTCTTTTTTCCCTTTTGGTTGAATGCAGACAGTACCACAGGGCCACCAGCAATATCAACAACGACCACTGTGGAAGTTCGCAAAAGCGGTGTCACAACAACAGAGGTCACCTCAAAAGTAGACAAGAGCCCCTCGACAGGCACCGGCAATAGCTCCTGTCCTTCCGCGGAGACAGAGGAGGAAAAAGCCAAGCGGCTGCTCTACTGTTCCTTGTGCAAGGTTGCCGTCAACTCGGCCTCGCAGCTGGAGGCACACAACAGCGGTGAGCCGCGCGTTTCTTCTCTGTCGCAGCAGCTGTGCTGCTGTCTTCCTCTGACTAGATTAGATCTTTTGCAGCTGGGGACAGAAGGGTGGCAGGAAACTGGCAATTACTACATGGAGTTTATTAACTTTTGAAAAATACAAATGACCATAAAATGTTACAGAAACATGGGTGCGAGGGAGTATTTCCAGGGCTTACAGGCCATGTTGTGTATAGGGGGTGTGTTTCTGTAGCCATTTGTCTGTGTCAATTAAACATTATGAGATAAAGTCAATATAATTCTAACATGGTTGTTTTACATTTATATTAGTTCTGGTTTGTTATGTGCTTCTATGCAAGTGGCTTCTCCCCAAAGTTTCCTAAAGTCATCCCCATACCTGGTCGCGTAGCTGCGTGTACTTTGTGTTAAAATCACGGCTTTTACACTGGATGACATTCCTGGGCTAAGTCAGGAAACGCTGGTGGTGTAGTGCTTAAGCTGCTAACCGAAAGGTGGCCAAGTTTGGATTACCAGGTGCTCCTTGGGGACTCTGTGGGACAGATCCACTCTGTTGTGTAGGATTGCTCTGAGTCAGAACCGGCTTGAAGGCAGTTGGTTTGGTTATTTTTGTTTGTTTGTATTGGGCTAAGTATATACGACCTAAACAATCAGATTTTAAAAAGTGCTCAGTATATTGCAGCTACTGAGGAATAACCTTTCTGTGTAATATTTTATTTACTCTTCCCAGCAACGTGAAGATACTGTTTTCATTTGACTGAAGCTCAGAGTAGACATGTGAAAAATGCAAGAGCCTTGATTCAAACTTAAGGTCTGTCTGACTTAAACACTGCACTGTAATACAGCACAACAGAAAATACTGATAAGCCAAGGTGAAATGCTTTCCCAGGTCCTTCTGGCTCTGTCCAGCTGTACTCAGTCTCCGCATACGTCTATGGATGTGCGCTTCTGTATGTATAAGTATGGAAACCCTGGTGCTGTAGTGGTTAGGTGCTTTGTCTGCTAAATGAAGGGTTGGCAGTTTGAATCCAACAGGCACTCCTTGGAAAGTCTGTGGAGTAATTCTGCTCCATCCCATAGAGTTGCTATGGAGTAGTTCTGCTCTGTCCTATAGGGTTGCTATGAGTCAGACTCAACTCAGCAGTAGTGGGTTTTTTGTGTGTATACATCCTGCTTTATATTATATCCAGTCCTTTGGCCGAAGATCAGCTTGTCTCTGAAAGACTCGATTTGCTAGAACTTTATCAGCAATTACAATAGAGAAAGAATCAGTCGTGTGTGAATCATACCCTGAGTTAATACTGTGGCTGTGTATTGACTGAGTGACAGGCCAGTCACTCTGCTGCGGGCGTCATGCCTACAGTGTTGTTTTCCACCGGTGTAAATTCAGGAATTCCAAGGCTGAGAAACACAGAAAAGTATCTGTACCATGCTGATGTTCCACAGGGTTATGCAATACCTTCTCCCTGAAGATACTTGGGAGGTCATAAGTCATCAACATCACTGACTATCCATTTACTTCTTAAGACTTCTTGGTCATTCCACATATGACAGAGAAACAGTTGTTTGGAGGGAGGATTAACTTGGACAGATAAGAAAACCATGCCCTTTGGGGCTGGAGTTACCAAGAATTTGGTGGCCATTCTAAATTCTTATCAGTAGCCTCTAATTAAGAAGCAAAAGAGAATTTATTTATTTGATAAAATGTCTTCGGGTGAACATTCTTTATACTTGGATCCCAAAGGTTCCTGTGGGCATGTGCGTCAGAATTATTGGTGGAGCTCTAAAAACATATTCACCTGAGGATTCAGATGTGTTATGTCTGGGGACTGGGGAAGTGATAGCTGGGGGGAGAAAAAACTCCCAAGTATTTTAGAGGTGGAGCTGAGAACAATTTTCACAATATCATCTGAAAGTCTAAGGAGGTAAATGTGGTTTTTACCTTTATGTGAATCCATTGGTAAAGTGTTCCCTCCTGCCGTTCAGCCTCATGGCAGACCATGGCCCCCCGCCTTCTCTGCAGCCTGGAGATTTCCTTATACCTGCAGTTCCCTTCCTACACCTGTTTAGTTGGGAAAGGACCCAGCCATGGTCCCCAAATGAATGTTCAGCGGAGACCTCATCCTGGACTCTCCCCAGTGAGCTTTATGGGACTGAGAGAAGGAAAGGAAGACGCACGGCTGCTCTTCGGCCGCCCTATGTCGGTGCTTCCGGAGCCCTGGGCCCAGCCCTGTCCCTGTCAGTGGAACAGTGTTGGGAGGCTCATCGGCTCTGAGGCTTCCTCTCAGTGAAGAGGACTGTAAATGCAGTCATTTCTGTATCCAAAGAAGTGCTACTTGTATGCTGGCTTCCTCCGTACCTCTTCCCTTAGAGTCTGATGTGGGTAATCGAACAGGGCAAGTGGGAAAGGAGAGAGGCTGCTGTCAGAAATAGGAGGAGGAGCTGACGGCTTCATCATGGGAGCATTGTGTTGTGTTTTAGTTCAGGTTCCCTCAGAAGCAGTCTCGGATGAAAGGATTTGATTGCAGATTGTTTTGGGGGGGGGGTAGCTAAGGAAACAGGATAGAAGAATGAGAAAGTGAAACTGGAAAGGGGAGGCAGCCTTCCAACTGTAAATTCCAACACTGGCAACTGAAGTTAATCCCACTAAGTACACTATGGGAACCACAGAGAAATAGACCTCATTGTCACTCTACCCAAGAGGCAGTAAGCCAAAGTATTTAAACACCAACTCTTGTCAACTCACATCAGTCATCAGTGGAGAGCCACTCTTGGGGGACATTAACTCTGTGGCCGTGGTCTGCTGTTTGGATAGCAGAGTGGTTCTAACAGCCAGACGGAGCACAGAGAAAAAGCACGTGGGTATGAAAGCTGGAAGTTGGGTCACAAGTACTGAAGTGGTTGAGGGGATATGGGCAGAGCACTGATTGGGCTAGGATGTTAGATACTTCAGAGTACTCCAGAAAAAAATGTGTGCATGCTAGTGTATGCCACTTGTGTGAAGATCATCCAGGTAGCTGCACAGGGGAGTGTAAAGGCCTTGAAGTGGGAACCACACCGCGCTCATAAGGCCGAAATTAGGTGGACAGAGGGCAAGTATTTAAAATAAGGTTACACTGGCAGCTGTGAGTCAGATGGTTGAGGAATTTGCAGGGCAGTCATGTGGATTTTGTCAGCTTGATGGGGAGTCTTTGGACAGATATGAACAAGGAAAGAAAACAAACAGAGCAGAAGGAGCAGAGACACAAATAGGGATGTGAATATTATGGCTTGGATCAGGATGATAGAGTGGACAATGAAAAGATTTGGGATGTTTGGAAGTAAGGTTGCCAGGACTTGCTGCTAGATTGGACATGGAGCTGCCATTTGTACCAGGCATGGTCTGTGCCATGCATCAACTTGAACAAGAGACTCGTTAGTGGGGCTGCCCTGTCGGGCCCCTGCTCTAGCCCTTTACTGGCTGTATTCCTCCCCATCAGTGAGGAATCCACCGAACCCAGAGGATGGGCCTTCCTGGAGCCCACACCTGCCTTCCTGAGCGAAACCAAACCAAGAATCCCAGTGCAGTCAAGTCGATGCTGAGTCATAGCTAGAGGTCAAAAACATTGCAGAGCCAGGGTAAATATTAGGCTTTGCAGGTTATACCATCTATCATGACTGCTTAACCCAGTTGTAGCAAAAGAGCAGCCAGAGAAAATGTGTAAATGAATAGGCACAGTTGTTTTTGAATAAAACTTTATTTAGGAAAGGAGGCAGGGGCAGGATTTGGCCTACAGGTCATAGTCTGCTGACCTGTGTTCTATTCTAGGTACAGAGTTTCTGGGGGGTGCAAATGGTTGAGCACATTTGGCCACTCATGGAAAGGTTGGAGGGTGAAGTTGACCCAAAAGTGCCGTGTTAAATAAAGGCCTGAGGATTTACTTCTGAAAGTCAGCAACTGAGAACCCTGTGGAGCAGAGTTCCACTGTGGCATGATGGGTCACCGTGAATCAGAACCAACGCAACAGCAACTGGTGATTCCAGGACACCATCATTCCCTCACCATTGACCCCAAACCAATCTCCAGGGCTTGTGTGGGCCCATTTTCCGAGTCAGCCCTCCAAAGTGTAGGCTGTAACCCCAATATGTACATGCCTGGTCCTTAAGGCACGTGGTCACGCGACTGATGTGGGTTTGTGCGTGGGAGATCCAGCTGTATGCTCACTAGGCCTCTTGAGGTGCTGGTAGAGCGAGCTTGAGAAAAGTAGAACATCCCAACTTTGTGTGTAGAACAAGGAGTGCCACAGTAGCAGATATGAACCTATTTGTATTTCTGTGCTAGAACTCACAAATGTTATGGTCAGGCCTAGGAGTAAAAAAGTGAGAGGGAAAGAAATTACACCCAGGTTTTTGCTGCTGCTGTTTTGCTTTTGGGTGGAATGTAGTCCAGTTGAAGTGCAGAAGACTCTTAGAAACAGGTTTGTTTGCTCATTGTTACAGGGTGAAGATTTCTATGTTGACTCTGTGAACTGTCCAAGGTAGAGATTGATAATGAATCTGGAATTCCAGAGGATGTCAAGGCTACGAACAAATTTAAAGAGCCACTTTCATATACATGCTGTGTATAGCCATTGAACTAAATGAGGTTTCCTAGGAATGAGATCTTGATACACATCTCAGGAAACCAATATGGACATGCCAAAATTTGGAGGGCTTGTAGAGTAGGTGCCTCTAAGATAGCTACAAGCCAGTAAGGTGAAGGAAACTGAGGAGTCTTGACCGCAGAGACAGTGCTTTTAAATTCTGTGCAGTGGTTCTCAGACTTGAGTGCATGTTAGGGTCACCTGGAGAACATGGCAAATGGGGTGAAAGTGCGAAGGCCGAAGTCCTCTCCTGTGCAGATGAAACTAGGCCCCTGTGTTCTTTCAGTAGTGCTCCAGAAGAATCTGACACAGCACACAAGTTTGAGAACCACTCCACGCCACGCACACCTTTGTTCCTAAACTCGCCACCAGGTGTGTACTGAGTCTGCTTAACTATCAGAATTAGTAACCAGTATTATTTTCTTTTTGCTTTTTTTTATTATGATTGAATGAAAATATACATTCCCATATAAATTTGCATGCCCACCTATGTGAAGCTCCCACTGCTCTCCCTGCCCAGTGACAGCACACTCTTCCTCTCTGCTCCATACATGTCCCATCCTCCAACAGTCTCTTTTGCCCTTCTCTCTACCCACTCCCCTTCCTCAAGTAAGAAGTCAGAAGGATGATGTCCTATAGAAGATTAGAACCATAAAGTGCACCCAAGATGTGGTCACTCTGCATCGCCAAGCGCAATCCATTCCTGTCTGAAGAGTGGACCTTCATTATGATTTATGGGCAAGGGCAGCATCAGAGCCAGGGGCCATGGTCTCAAAGGAACCCTGAAGCCCCTGGACCATCAACTGTGGTCTTTTAGTGGAGATCTCAGGGTGCACCCCTCTTTATTCTTGTGTTGCCATTGAGACTCAACTTCATGAGCTCCACTGCGGCTAATACTGGTGGTGGCCAGGCACCATCCATCTGGTCACGAGTTGATGTAGACACCCACTCAAGTGGGTCTCTCTGTCATCTGGGTTCTCTTTCCCCCATGTTGTTTTGGTCCTTGGTGATCATCCGTTCCTTCTGAGTTGGGACCATTTGCTGTACCCTCAGATGGCAGCTTGGCAGCTCAGCAGCTCGGCAGCTATTAAGACCCTATTCGCCACTCACCAATATGGAATGCAGAGAGTCCTCATTAGCAAAACACTAGTTGTGCCAATTGGCCTCAGTTCCGCCTGAGAGCATGGTCCTGGCTCCCTGCCCCAGCTACTCTATACTTGCAATATTGGGTAAAGATGGAAGGAGTACTCAAGTTATGTTGAAGACCACTTAATATTGTTTTTCTTTCTAATGTGTGCTGTCACTGATTTCACCCAACCAAATTTCTATCAACTATCTAAACCCTCCTCTCCTCGCCCACCCTCCCACCCTTGCAGCCGTCAGAGTCTTGTTTTATATGCATAAGTCTGTTTTTGACATCTTATTATAGGGGTCTCATAAAATATTTGACCTTTTGTCACTGACTGCTTTCACTTAACATAATGTCCTCCAATTGAAGCCAGGTTATGAGATGTTTCCTGCAAGCATCATTGTTCTTTATCATTGCATAGTGTTCCATTGAGTATATATACCAGAGTTTACCTATCCATATTTTCTTTTTTTTTTTTTTACTGTGATTGGGTGAAAGTCTGTAATCCAGATTAAATTCACTTGCCCACCTATCTGCAGTTCCTTCTGCTCTCCTTGCCTGGTGACAGCACACTCCTTTCCATTCTATACGTGTCATATCCTCTTAACAATCTCCTGTCCCCTCCTCTCCACCCTCTCCACTCCCCTCTAGTAAGAGGCCAGTAGGATGACATCCTATAAATGCGTAGAACCATAAAGTGCACACACGATATGGTCACTCTGTGTCCCTGAGTCCAGTCCATTCCTATTGGAAGAGCTGACCTCAGTAATCATTTATGACCAGGGACAGCATCGGACTAGGGACCATGCTCCCGGGGGTCCCCCAGGCCTTCAGACCATCAGTTGTGGTTTTTTAATGGGATTCTCAGGGTGCACCCCTTTTTTTTTCCTCATGTTGCTCTTGAGAGTCAACATTGTGAGCCCCATCATGGCTGTCATTGGTGGTGGCCAGGCACCATCTGGTTCTTCTGGTCGCATGTTGATGTAGTCATCCATTCATGTCTGTCTTTCTGTCTTCTCTCTCCCCTCATGTCATTTTGGTCCTTGGTGATCATCAGTTCCAGCTGAGCTGGGACCATTTATTGTACCTCAGATGGTAGCTTGCTAGCTTTTAAGATCTCAGACACCGCTCACCAATACGGGGTTCAGAACACTGTCTTAGTGATAGGCTAGTAGTGCTAACTGACCTTGATGTCCCCTGAAAGCATTGTCGCTGGACCTCCTGCCAGCCAGCCAAGTGCCTCCTACTCTATCCTAATTGGGTTAAGACTGGAAGAGTTTTCAAGTTATGTTGAAGTCTAGTTAAACTAATCTTCTGATGTGTGCTGTCACTGGTTTCACCCAACCAAATGTCTATCAACTAATAACCAACCATCTCCCTGCCTCCCTCCTCTCCCTTGCAGCCGTCAGTCTCTTCTTCTGTACCTGAGTCTGTCTGTAAGTCCTGATAGTAGGAGTTTCATACAATATTTGTCCTTGTAATGCTGAATAATTTCACTCAACATGATGGCTTCCGATTGAAACTAGGTTATGAGATGCTTCCTAAAGTCATCCTTGTTCTTTCTTGTTGCATAGTGTTCCATTGAGTATATGTACCATAGTTAACCTAGCCTTTCATCTGTTGTTGGGCATCTGGGTTCATTCCATCTTTATGCTGTTGTGGACTTTGCTGTAGTAAACATTAGTGTGCATGTATCTGTTCATGTGACTGCCCTTGCTTCTGTAACATATGTTCCAAGCAGTAGGATTTGGGGGTCAGATGGTATGTCTATTTCCAGCTTTTTAAGGACACGCCAGATTGCTTTCCCAAAGAGGTTATACCATTCTGTGATCCCACCAGCAGTGGAGGAGAGTTGCAGTTTCTCCCAAGCCTCTCCAGCATTTGTTGTTTTGTTTTTTGGATCATGGCCTACATTCTTGGGGTGAGATGGTATCTCATCATCATTTTGATTTGGATTTCTTCGGTAACTAATGATCATGAGCATTTCTGCAAGTGTCTTTTTGCTGCCTGGATATCCTCTTTAGGGAAGTGTCTGTCTATCTCCTTTGCCCAACACTTAATTGTGTTATTTATCCTTTTCTTGTTGATATTTTACAGTACCTTGTAGATTGTGGAGATCAGACATTGGTCTGACATAGTGGCCAAATATTTTTTCCCATTCTGTAGGTGGTCTTTAATTCTTTAGATAAAGTCTTTGGATTAGCAAAAGTGTTTGATTCTCAGTGGTTCCCAATTATCTGTTTTCTGTTGATCATGCTTTGTCAGCTTTTGGAGTCTTTCTGCATTGTGTATTAAAACTTCCATTGTTGATCCTGTTTTTTCTTGGATGATGTTTCACATTGTAGGTTTGATATTTAGGTCCTTTATCCAGTTCAAGTTGGTTTTTGTGTACGGTGTGAGATATGGGTCTTGCTCCAATTTTTTGCAGATGGCTGTCCAATTTTGCTAACACCATTTGTTAAAGAGATTCTTTGGACCCCAGTTTATGATCTTATGGCCTTTGTTGAATATCAACTGTTCATAGGACGATGGTGGCATCTCTAGGGTCTCAACCCTATTCCACTGGTCTGTATGTCTCTTTTTGTACCAGTACCAGGCTGTTTTGATTACCACGGCAGTATATTAGGTTCTAAAGTAGGGTAGTGAGAGGTCTCTCAGTGTATTCTTCTTCAGTAGTGCTTTGCTTATCAGGAATTTCTTCCCCTTCCAGAGTTGGTTATTTGTGTCTCCACTGGAATTTGTATTGGGATTGCATTGTATATGTAGACTACTTTGAGTAAAATAGAGATTTCACAATGTTAAGTCTTCCTATCCATGAGCAGGGAAGGTTTCTCCATTTACATAAGTCTTTCTTTGTTTCTTGCAGTAACGTCCTGTCATTCTGTCTGTATAGGTCTCTTGTTTCTCTAGTTAGATTTATTCCTGGGTATTTTATCTTCTTGGAGAGTATAGTAAATGATATTGATTTGGTGATCTCTTCTTGAATGATCTCTGTTGGTATAAAGGAATCCTACTCACTTACTTATGTTTATCTTGTATCCTAATACTTTGCTGAATTCTTCTGTTAGTTTGAGTAGTTTACTTATGGATTCTTTGCATATACAATATCATCGGTAAGTAGGGAGATTTTTTACTTCTTTGCTAATGCGGATGCCCTTTCTTTCTCTTGTCTAATTGCTCTGGGCAGAACTTCTAGTACACTGTTGAATAGAAGAGGTGAAAACAGGCATCGTTGTCTAGTTCCCATTCTCAAGTGGAATTATTTCAGTCTCTCTCTCATCAGGATGATGTAGGCAGTTGGCTTTGCATAGGTGGGCCTTACTATATTGAGAAATTTGCCTTCTAGCCCTGTTCTGCTGAGTTTGTAGCATGAATGGGTGTTGGACTTTGTCAGGTGCCTTTCTGCATCAATTGCTAAGATCAGGTGATTCTTATCTTTTGTGTTATTTATGTGGTTGATCACATTAATTGCTTTTCTGATGTTGAACCAGCCTTGTATTCCACGTATGAATCCAACTTGTGATGAATAATTTTTTTATATGTTGTTGACCTCTGTTGGCAAGAGTTTTGCTGAAGATTTTTGCATCTAGATTCATGGGTAACATTGGTCTGTAGTTCTTTTTTGTGGATCTTTCCCTGGCTTTGGTATCACGGTATGCTGGCTTCATAGACTGAATTTGAGAGTATTCCATCCCTTTCGATGCTGTGAAATAGTCTCAGTAGTATTGGGGTTAACTCTTCTCTAAAAGCTTGGTAGAATCTGCATTGAAGCCATCTGGGCCTGGGGTTTTTTTGGTTCGTAGTTTGGGGATGACTTTTTCAGTCTCTTCCTTTGTGATGGATTCAAGTTGTTCTGCTTTACCTCGTGATCATTTTCGTACATGATATGAATGTAGGAATTTGTCCATTTCCTCTGGGTTGTCAAATCTGTTAGAGTACAGTCTTTTGTAGTAGTCTTTTCTAATGCTTGTGATTTCTGTTGGATATGTTGGGCCATCTCCCATCTCATTTCTTATTTGGGTTATTTGTTTCCTCTCCTGGTTTTCTTTAGTAAGCTTAGCCAATGGTTCGTCAATTTTGTTCATCTTTTCCAACAACTAGCTTTAGGTTTTGCCAGTTTTTTCAACTGTTCGTCTGTTTGCTGATGTATTTAGTTCTGCTCTAATCTTTATGATGTGTTTTCTTCTGGTGCTTGCAAGGTTTCTCTGCTGCTCTCTTTCTGCTTGTTCGACCTGTAGAGTTAGTTCTTTGTTTTGGTCCTTTCTTCCTTCTGGATGTGTGCATTTATAGAGGTAAAGTGACCCCTGAGCAGTGCTTTGGCTGTATCCCATAGGTTCTGGTAGGAAGTGTTTCCATTCTCATTGGAATCCATGAATTTCTGTATTTCATCCTTGATTTCTTCTATGACCCATGGCTTTTTGAGTTTTCATGAATTTCCAATTCTGTGTTTTTTTCTGCTGTTGATTTTGACTTTGATGGCTTTATGATCTGAGATGATGCTTCACAATAATTGTGGTTTGGATTTTGTTGAGATTTGCTTTATGTCCTAATACATGATCTGTTCTGGAATATGTTCCATGTGCACTGGAGAAGAAGATGTAGTTATCTGTTGATAGATAAAAAGTTCAGCATATGTTGATGAGGTCTAATTGCTTAATTGTGACAGTAAAATCTTCTGGGTCTTTACCGAGCTTTTTTTTCTGGAAGATCTGTCCAATACTGAGAGTGGAGTGTTGAAGTCACTCACTATTATTATGGAGTGATCTGTCTCATTTTTGAGTGGAGTGTTTCTTCAATGTATTTAGGTGCTGTAGTATTGGATACATAAGTATTTCATGTTCTTAAGTCCTGCTTGTGTATTGAAACTCAGCAGTAAATAGTGACCATCCTTGTCCACGATGGTGGATTTTACATTGAAATGTCTTTTATCTGAGATTAATATTGCCACACCTGCTCTTTTTTGTATGTTGTTAGCTTGGCATATATTTTTTCCATCCTTTCATTTGCAGTTTGTTCCTATCTTTAAGTCTAAGGTGAGTCTCTTGTAAGGAACATACAGATAGGTCACATTTTTCGATATAACATTGTTGCCTCTTTACTGGAGCGTTTAGTCCAGTTACATTCAGTGTAGTTATTAATGAGTATGTGTTTATTGCTGTCATCTGGATGTATTTATGTTTGTGTTGATATATTCTCTGTTGCTCTTAATTTTCTGTTCCAGGTCATTCTTTAGGGGCGGCTTTTTCATCCTTTTGAGTATTGGTTTTGTGTTTGTTGAGACTCCCGTGTTACCCTTCTTGTTTTGATATGCTGCATCTTTATTATGCTTTGTGGCTACCTCTGTAGTCACTCTTAATAATCTAAGTTTAAACCCAGTTTTACCTTCAACCTATCTTACTAACTTCCTCTCCATCTGGAAGGACTATAACTGCTGTGGTGTATCCCTGTTTTTAATGTGATGGTATCTTAGTTTTTGTGACATGATCACCAGATCACTTCTTTTAATATTATGGCTTTGAGTTTTGCGCCCTCTCTAAGTGAGTACATTTCTGGATGTTGTGCCCTGCATTGCCTCCTTAAATATAGACTCGATAGTTCTGTTTTTCTAAGCCAAGAGCTTCTTTCAGTATTTCTTGTAGCTTTAGTTTGGGTTTCATAAAGTCTCTGAGTTTCAGTTTATCTGCAAATGTCTTCATTTCATCTTCATATTTGAAAGCCAGTTTTGCAGGATATATAATTCTTGGTTGGAAGTTTTTGTCCTTCAAGGCTTTGAATGTGTCATCCCACTGCCTCCACAACAACATTGTTTCCACCGAGAAGTCAGATGAAATCCTACAGGGCTTACCTCTGAATGTTAGCTTTGCTTTGAGTCTCACTGCCTTTCAGAGTTGCTGCTTATGTTTCATTTTGTTAAGCTTGACTGTAATATGTCTTGTTGCCTTTCCTTTGCCAGCCAGCCAAGTGCCATCGAGTAGGATCCGACTCATGGCGACCCTAGGGGCCATTTTGTAACATTCAATATACATAGTCTACAGAATTATGTCCTCTTAAAATCTCAGGGAAGTTTTCTGTCAGCAACTCAACAACAGTACTCTCTTTGTGTTTTCAGGTGTCCCTCCCTGTCCAGGAACTCCAGTTAATCCTAGATTGTTACTCTTGATAGAGGCCCATGTTTCTTTAATGCTTCTTCATTTTTCTTGTTTCTTTTCTCTGATTTCTCCTCATATATGCTGGTGTCAGTAGGTCAGTCTTCAGGGTCAGTAAGTCTAGATTCTAATTGTTCAGTCTACCCTCTAGGCTTTGAATTGAATTGTCTAATTCTGTAATTTGTTATTGACTTGTTGGTTTTGAGAACGTTGATGTTTGAACAGCGTGCTTAATTTTTCATTTTGCTATGCTGTGTTTTCTATAGTTAATTTTGTAGTCACCCTTCAATAGTTTCAGAAAGACTTCTTTATCTGGGAAGGTTTTTTATTCTTTATTTTGGGAGTTTTCTGGAGCCATGGATAAATGTTTTTTAAATGTTTGATTAAGGTCTGTTGCTTTCTGGACCTCTAGAGGCTGTTTATTTTCTCTGGTGTTGCCTTAACATGAGCTGAGGCACAGTTCTAAGAAGGAAATTGATTACCAGCTACCTCTGTGTACTACAGTCAGTCGGCCCAGTGGAATCTCTGGGGTAGCAGGCTCCGCCTCCTACCTGGCAGTGACATAGCCCTACTTACGGAGTCACTGGGGAGCTCCTGGCCAACCCTGTGATGTGGGCCACTAAAGGCTGGAAGAGATGCTGACAGGCTGCATGGCAGTTATTGTTCTAGGTCATCCAATTTTAAAAAGGTAAAAGCTATCTGACTGCTCCCAACATCAGTCAGACAATCAGGTGTGGTAAGTCCCTTCCAGCTGACAATGGAGGGGCCTCATCAGCTGTTCCCAGATGCTGTGATATAGTTCAGAGTGGGACAGGCTACTGATCTGCTGTCATCCCCTTCCAGTCCCCTTCCATAAGGCTACACTGTGCTAAGCACAGCTTTGCTACCAGCAGTGTGCTCCCTGGACTAGGACTGACTCCCAGCCTGGGAATTAGCCCCTGCTGCGGCCTCTGGTTGGGTATGGCTACCTCCCAGTCCAACAAGATGGCATCCTGGTTAATCTATCCCACCCCCACAAAGCAGCAGAATCTGTGATGGAAGTTTGAAAAGAGAGGATGGAGGGGCTGTGGTGCTCTGAGTTTGGAGCTGGGCTCTCAAAATATGGCTATTCCACCTGCTGATCACTTTAGCACTATAGGTCTGCGTAGCTGCTCTTTGAGCTGCTCACCTACCTGCTGGCCAACAAAAAGAAAAAAAAGTTAAAAATGCGAGTTACCTTCAGTCTACAGTAGCCAGCCAATTCAACCAGAGCAGGGCTCAGTCAAGGACTAGCAGTTTTCCGCTCAGTAGCATGCAGTCCAAACCGACAGCCCTATGCCATGTCCTAGGGCTTGCTGGGTGTCCAGAAAGCTCTGTTCGGTTATCAATCCAGGCCTTTGGGTTCAGAGGGAATTAAGGAGACTTGACTCTGCTTCCCAGTATTATTTTATTGATTTATTCTTTGGTTTTAAAACAGATAATTAACTTGAAAGCCTAAATCAAATTCATCTTTAGAGGTAGAAAGATTTTGTTTTCCAAGTCAATAAAATATTTCATGTATGACTTCAAATTAGCATTTCTCAAACAAAAATTTTACCCTCGCAGTTCACTTTGTTTAATTGTTCCAAGTCATCACAGAGAGTGTTGCGTCATATTTCAATCACTTTTCGATCAGTTTATTTATAATACAGCGTGTACATTCGAAGCTATGTGGTACACAGAAATGGACTACACTATGCCCTCCAAAAAGTGAAACAAAATCCATTTCCTTTGAATTGATTCTAATAGCAAACCTGTAGGATGGAGTAGAACTGCCCTATAAGGTTTCCAAGGAGTGGCTAGTGGATTTGAACTGCTGACCTTTTGGTTAGCAGCCAAGTTCTCAATTACTGTACAACCCAGCAATCCATAATGGAGAATTCTACAGATAAGCTTATACATAGCATAGGATGTTTATTGTAGGATAATAAAATTGTGCTAATTTAGTAAATACTGAAACCCAGCAGTGACTACATCATTTATTTAGAACCTGTTGTTGTGATTGTTGTTCGTGCTGTTAGATTGATTTCTGACTCAACTCAAGGCCAAATGACAGAGTGGAGCTTCCTTGTAGAGCTATGAGAGCAGGTCATTGGGTCTTTCTTCCGGGAAGTGGCTGGGTGGGTTAGAACCACTTTTCATTTCACAGCTGAGCACTTCACCACTGCGGTATTAGGGCTCCTTTATTTAGAACCTAGGCTATCAGAATATTTTTTTAGGGGTCAGTCATTTATCAGTAACATTTAGATTGACCTGGTTATGATATTAGAGGAAAGCAGGAACCTTTTTAAACCCATCGTATTTTCTGTTTTCTTCTTAAGTGTACGCAAGGCAAACTAGAGTCACTGCCAAATCCTAGGCACTCCACTTCTCCCCATGCAAGCCCTTAAGCCTCCAAGATAACTTCAGAAGGCATCTCTGCTTTCTAATAGATTGGGTCTCTCTTTGTAGGATTCCACATTTGAAGGAAAGTTTTGATCAAGAGAAATAGAGCTGCAGGGCAGTGAGTTGTATCACTTGCATTTGAAGTATAATTCTAAATTTTTTTCTCCCCTTTAGAAGCATTATATACAAAAAATAGGGCCTATGGCACTATGACTGGAATTGTGTATCTGTGAGCTCCTTGTGGGATGCCAAGGATCTTCCAAAACATGTTTTTCTTTTAATCTTTGGAATTGAATTCTTAATCTTCAATGACTGACTACAAACACATTTTGAGACTATTACTTCCATTAAGCCCTGCCTCTAGTATGATACAGTGGAATGAACTAGAAGTATTCAGACTTAATCTCTACCCTCAAATTTGTAAATAACTTTTCTTAGTGAATGTGAACAAGTCGCTTGTCCTTTTAGACTTCATCTCATTCTCTTTCTGTTTTAAAAAGAGTGAAGAGGCCATTGTTTTACTCATCTGATACTGCTTTAACAGAAATACTACAAGTGGATGGCTTTAAGAAACAAAAGTTGTTATTTTTTTATTGTGATTGAAGGGAAGTGTAAAATCCAGTTTAAATTTGCATGCCCGCCTATCTGTAGGTCCTTCTGTCCTCCTTCCCTGGTGACAGCACACTCTTCCTTTCTGTTCTGTACATGTCACGTCCTCTTAACAATCTCCTGCCCTTATCTCTCAGCTCCCCCCTAGTAAAATGCCAGTAGGACAACATCCCATATATCTGTAGAACCATGAAGTGCACACACAATATGGTCACTCAGTGTCCCGAATCCAGTCCATTCCTGTCCAAAGAGGTGACCACAGCAATGATTTATGATCAGAGGCATCATCAGGTCTAGGGGCCACACTCCCAGGGGAACCTCCAGGCTTTTACACCATCAGTTGTGGTCTTTAGTGGAGTTCTCAGGGTGCACCCCTTTTTTTTCTCATGTTGCCTCTGGGAGTCAACATTGTCAGTCCCATCACCGCTGTCATTGGTGGTGGCCAGGCACCATCTAGTTCTTCTGGTCACATGTTGATGTAGTCATCCATTTACATGAGTCTTTCTGTCTTCTGGGTTCTTTTTCCCTCATGTCATTATTGTTGTTGGTGATCATTTGTTCTGGCTGAGTTGGGACCATTTGGTGCACCTCAGATGGCAGCTTACTAGCTTTTAAGACCCAGGCGGCACTCACCAATATGGGCTCCAGAAGACTGTCTTAGCAATAGGCTAGTTATGCCAGTTGGCCTCAATGTCACCTACGAGCATGGTCTCTGGACCCACACCCCTGATACTCTATCATTGCAATACTGGGTGAAGATTGCAAAGAGTTTTCAGGCTATGCTGAAGTCCAGTTAAATTGATCTTCTTTTTTGTTTGTGTTTATCTTGTATCCTGATACTTTGCTGAACTCTTTTATCACTTTGAAGAGTTTACCTATGGATTGCTTAGGATTTTCTGTGTATACAATATTATCTGCAAATAGGGCGATTTTTCTTCTTCTTTGCCGATGCAGAAGCTCTTTATTTCTTGGTCTTGTCTAATTGCTCTGGCCAGAACTTCTAGTACAATGTTGACTAGGAGAGGTGACAGCGGGCATCCTTGCCTAGTTCCCGTTCCCCAGGGGAATCGTTTCAGTCTCTCTCCATTCAGGGTGATATAGGCAGTTGGCTTTGTATAAATGGCCCTTATTGCATTGAGGAATTTGCTGTCTATTCCTACTTTGCTGAGAGTTTTTAGCATGAGTGGGTGTTGGACTTTGTCAAATGCCTTTTCTTCATCAGTTGACAAAATCAAGTGATCCTTCTCCTTTGTGTTATTTATGTAGTTGATCATGGTAATTTTTTTTCTGATGTTGAACCAACCTTGCATCCCTGGTATGAATCCAACTTGGTCATGATGAATTATTTTTTGGTATGTTGTTGAAATCTGTTGGCAAAGATTTTGCTGAAGATTTTTGCATCCAGGTTCATGAGTGATATTGGCCTATAGTTTTTTTTGTGTTGGGTCTGTCCATAGCTTTGGTATCAGGCTTATGCAGACTTTATAGAATGCATGTGGGAGTATTTCATCCGTTTCTATGCTGAGAAATAGTCTCAGTAGTATTGGGGTTAACTCTTCTCTAAAAGCTGGGTAGACTCTGCCCTGAAGTGATCTGGGCTCGGACTTTTTTGGTTGATAGTTTGGGGATGACTGTCTCAATTTCTTCTTTTGTGATGGGTTTATTAAGTTGTTTTGCTTCACCTTGTGATCATTTTGGTAGGTGATATGAATCTAGGAATTTGTCCATTTCCTCTAGGATTTTAAATGTCTTAGAGTACAGACTTTCATAGTATTCTGGTAGATATTTTTTATTTCTGTTGGATCTGTTATGACCACTCCCCTCTCATTTCTTGTTTGGGTTATTTGTTTCCTTTCTTGTTTTTATTTAGTAAGTTTAGCCACGGTTTGTCAATTTTGTTGATCTTTTCAAAAAACCAGCTTTTGGTCCTCTCAATTTTTTCAGTTGTTCTTCTATTCTCTAGTGTGTTTAGTTCTGCTCTCACCTTTATCATCGGTTTTCTTCTGGTGCCAGAGGAGATCATCTGTTGCTGTCCTTCTGGTTGTTCAAGCTGTAAGGTTAATTCCTTGGTTTGTGTTCTTTCTTCCTTCTGGATGTGAGCATTTATACAGGTAAACTGACCCCTGAGCACTGCCTTGGCTGTATCCCATAGGTTTCTGTTAGGAAGCGTTTTCATTCCCATTTGAATTCATAAATTTCTGTCTTTCATCCTTGATTTCTTCTGTGACCCATGGCTTTTTGAGCAAGGTGGTGTTCAGTTTCCATGAGTTGCAAGTCTATCTAGGTTTTCTCTGCTATTGATTTCCACTTTTATGCTTTATGGTCTGAGAAGATGCTTTGCAGTAATTCAGTGGTTTGGATTTTGTTGAGATTTGCTTTATGTCCTAATACATGATCTATTCTGGAAAACGTTCCATGTGCACTGTAGAAGAAGGCGTAGTTATCAGGTGATAAATAGAAAGTGCTGTATATGTCGAGCTCTAGTTGGCTAATTGTGGCAATACGATCTTCTGTGTCTTTACTGAGCTTTTTCTCTGGAAGATCTGTCCAATACTGAGAGTGGAGTGTTGAAGTTTCCCACTATTATTGTGGAGCAAGCTGTCTCATTTTTCAATGTAGTCAGCATTTCTTCAATGCTTTTAGATGCTCTAGTATTGCGTGCATAAATATTTCATATTGTTAAGTCCTGTTTGTGTATTGAAACTGTCAGCAATAAATAGTGTCTATTCTTGTTCACAAAGGTGGATTTTACATTGAAATGTCTTTTATCTGGTATTAGTATTGTCATGGCTGCTCTCTTTTGTATATTGTTAGCTTGGTATATATTCTTCCATCCTTTCAATTTCAGTTTGTTCTTATCTTTAAGGTGAGTTTCTTGTAAGCAACATATAGACGGGTGGTGTCTTTTGATCCAGGATATCACTCATCTCTTTACTGGAACATTCAGTCCATTTACATACAGCATAATTATTGATAGGTATGTGTTTAATGCTGTCCTTGTGGTGTATTTATTTTTGTGTGTATGTTTTCTCTGTTGCTCTTACTATTCTGTTTGGGACATTCGTTTTTATGGGTTGATTTTTCACCCTTTTCAGTGTTGGTTTTGTGTTTGTTGAGACTCTTGTATTACATTTCTTGATTTGACGTGTTTCATCTTTATTGTGCTTTGCAGCTACCCTTGTGATCCCCTTTAATAATCTACATTTAAGCACAATTTTAACTTCTGCATGTGTTATATTAACTTCCTCTTCATCTGGAAGGACTGTAACTACTGTAGTACCTCGCTTTTCTTAATGTGATGATATCATTGGCTTATCATGGTTTTCATGAAATGATCATTGGATCACTTGTGTTAATGTTATAGCTTTGATTGAGTTTTGTGCCTTCTGTAGCTGTGAGTAGTTTATGGATAATGTGTCCTGTATTGCCTCCTAAAATAGTAAATGGTTTTGTTCTTCTAAGCCAAGGGCTTCTTTCTGTATTTCTTGTAGCTTTGGTTTGGTTTTTACAAAGTCTCTGAAACCAGGTTAGGAGATGTTTCCTAAAATCACCATTGTTCTTTCTCATTGCTTAGTATTGCACTGAGTATATATACCATAGTTTCTTTATCCATCTGTTGTTGGACATCTGGGTTGATTCCATCTTTTTGCTGTTGTGGACTGTACTGCAATAAACATCCATGTGTATGTATCTGTTCATGTGACTGCCCTTGCTTCCGTAGGCTATACTGCAAGCAGTGGGGCTACTGAGTCAAATAGTATATCTATTTCCACTTTTTAAGGAAGCACCAGTTTGCTTTCCAAAGAGGTTGTACCATTATGTGATCCCACTAGAAGTGGAGGAGAGTTCCCATTTCTCCACAGCCTCTCCAGCATTTGTTTTGTGTTTTTTGGATCATGGCCACCCTTGTTGGGGTGAGATGGTATCTTGTCATTTTGATTTGGATTTCTATAGTAGCTAACGATTGTGAGCATTTCTGCGTATCTTTAGAGAAATGTCTGTCTCCTTTGCCCAACACTTTATTGGGTTATTTATCATTTTCTTGTGCTATTTTTCCATAAATTGTAGATATGGAGATCAGACATCAGTCTGACATATAGTTGTCAAGTATTTTTTCCCATTCTGTAGGTGGTCTTTCAAGTCTTTGGATGAGCAAAAGTGTTTGATTCTTAGTAGTTCCCTTTTATGTTTCTCTTCTGTTAATCATGCTTTCTTTGTCAGCTTTTGAAGTCTGTGTTGTGTATTAAACCTTCCATTGTTGATCCTGTTTTTTTTTTTTTTTTTCCTTGCATGATCTTTATCGTTTTAGGGTTGATATTTAGGTCTTTTATCCACTTTGTGTTGGTTTTTGGTGTAAGTGTGAGATACTGGTCTTGTTTGATTTTTTTTTGTCAGCACCATTTGTTAAAGAGACTCTTTGGACCCCAGTTGACAATCTTAGGGCCTTTGTTGAATATCAGCTGTTCAAAAGAGGGTAGTGGCATCTCTGGGGTCTCAGCTGTGTTCCATTGGTCTGTGTGTCTCCTGTTGTACCAGTACCAGGCTGTTTTTGACTACTGTGGCAGTGTAGTAAGTTCTAAAGTCAGCTAGTGAGAGGCCTGGTAGAGTGTTCTTCTTCAGTAGCGCTTTGCTTATCCAGTGTTTCTTCGTTTTCCAAAGTTGATGATTTATTTCCCCATCTCATTGAAAAATGTCACTGGAATTTGTATTGGGATTGCATTGTATGTGTAGATTGCTTTGGCTACTTAAGACAGACATTTTCAATGTTAAGTCTTCCTATCTATGAGCAGGGTAGGTTTCTCCAGTTATGTAAGTCTCTCTCAGTTTCTTGCAGTAAGATCTTGTAGTTCTCTTTGTGTAGGTCTCATATTTCTCTAGTTAGATTTATTCCTAGGTATTTTGTCTTCTTGGAGGCTATAGTCAATGGAATTGATTTGGTGACTTCTTCTTGAATGATCTCTGTTGGTATAAAGGAATCCTGCTGACTTACTTATGTTTATCTTTTTTTTTCTTATTTAATATAACTGAGTGAAAATGTACATTCCCGTATAAATTTACATGCCCACCTATATGCAGCTTCCACTGCTCTCCCTCTCTGGTGACAGCACATTATTCCTCTCTGTTCCATACATGTCTCATCCTCCCAACAGCCTTCTTTCCCCTCCTCTCCGTCCACTCCCCTTCCTCCAGCCAGAGGTCAGCAGGATGATATCCTTTAGATGTATAGAACCATGAAGTGCATCCAATATATGGTCACTCTGCATTGCCAAGTCCAATCCATTTGTGTCCAAAGAGTGGACTTTTGTTATGATTTATGGGCAAGGGCAGCATCAGGGCCAGGGGCCATGCTCTCAGGGGAACCCCAAAACTGCTGGACCATCAATTGAGGTCTTTTAGTGGAGATCTCAGGATGCACCCCTTTTTATTCTTGTGTTGCCAGTGAGGCTCAACCTAGTGAGCTCCATCGCGGCTATCACTGGTGGTAGCCAGGCAACCATCCAGTTCTTCCGGTCGATGTACACACCCACTCATGTGGGTCTCTCTATCTTCTAGGCTGTCTTTAGCCCATGTCGTTTTGGTCCTCGGTGAGCATCCGTTCCTGCTGAGTTGGGCCCATTTGCTGTGTCCTCGGATGGCAGCTTGGCAGCTTTTAAGACTCCAGACACCACTCACCAGTGTGGGGTGCAGCGAGTCCTCTTAGCAAAATGCTAGTTGTGCCAATTGGCTTCGATTTCCCCTAAGAGCATGGGCCCCTTCCCCCTGCCCCAGCTACTCTGTCCTTGAAATATGGGATTAAGATGGAAGGAGTACTCAAGTTATGCTGAAGTCCACTTAATGTTGTTCTTGTTTCTAATGTGTACTGTCACCGATTTCTCCCAACCAGATTTCTAGCAACTATGTAATCTAAACCACCGCCCTCCTTACCCTCCCTTGCAGCTGTCAAAGAGTCTTTTCTTCTATACACAAAAGTCTGTTTTTGAGATCTTATTGTAGAGGTCTCATACAGTATTTGTCCTTTTGTCGCTGACTACTTTCACTCAACATGATGTCTTCCACTTGAAACCAGGTCATGAGATGTTTCCTGGAATCATCGTTATTCTTTATCATTGCGTAGTGCTCCATTGAGTATCTGTACTTATGTTTATCTTGTATCTTAATACTTCACTGGACCCTTCTATTAGTTTGAGTAGTTTACTCATGGGCTATTTAGGATTCTCTGTATATACAATCATATCATCTGTAAATAGGGAGATTGTTATGTTTTTGCCAACACAAATGCCCTTTTTTTCTTTGTCTTGTCCATTTGCTCTGGCCACAACTTCTAGTGCAGTGTTGAACAGGAGAGGTGAGTGTGGTCATCCTTATCTATTTACAGTTCTAAGGGGGATTCTCTCAATCTCTCTCTATTCAGGATGATGTAGGTGGTTGGGTTTGCATAGATGCAAAGACATGGCCTACTTATGGTGTCAGTGAGGGGCCATCAGCTGATCCTATGAAGTGGATTGGTCAAGGCTGGAAAGGATGCTGTTGGACTGCATGGTAGTTTTGTCTCTGAGCAGTCTTATTTTAAAAGGTAAAAGCTGTCTGACTGTTTCCATAAACCAGCTGGCAGGTGTTGGGCTCTTCCTTCTGTCCAAGAACAGAGATACCTGTTCAGCTGTCCCCAGGTGTTGTGCTATATTTGAAGGGATAGGCTACTGCACTGCTGATATCCCATCAGGCCCCTCATATAAGGCTGCACTGTCCTAAACACAGCCCTTTTTTGCTGGAAGTGCTCCCTGGCTGGGACTACATCCCAGCATGGGAATTAGTCCTGCTGAGGCCTCTGGTTGGGTAACCTTGCCTCCCAGTCAAACAATATAGTGTCCCAATCAATCTGTCCCACCTCCACAAAATAGCAGAATCTATGACAGTGATCCAAAAGAGAGAGAAGAGGGGCTGTGGTGCTCTGAGACCAGAGCTGGGTTCTTAAAATGTGGCTATTCTTCCTGCTGGTCACATGAGCTCTGCATAACTGTTAGTTGAGCCTATCTCCTGCCTGCCAGCCAGCAAAAAGAAGAAAAAGTTACAAACACCAGTTACCTCAGTCGACGGTGGCTCTTCGATTCTACCAGAGCAGGGGTCAGCTAAAGACACGTAGTTTCCCATTCAGTGGCATGTGGTCCAAACTGACAGTCCTAAGCCATGTCCTAGGGTTCACTGGGTGTCCAGAAATCTGTTTAATTATCAGTGTAGGCCTTAGTGTTCAGAGGGAATTAAGGAGATATATGTCTAGTCTGTCAGTTCTGGAGGAAAGTCCTTGTGTTGCACCAGTCTTTCTTTGGTTTGAGAGCATCTTCACACAGGAAGCTCAGGTCTGAAGGATGTGCTCTGCTTTCTTGATGATACGAGGTCCCCAACTCAGCACTCTTCCTTTTATCTCATGTAGGATAAAAGGTGGTACAAGTCACACTCCAGGGAAACTCATTCAGTATGGGTGTTAGATTCCCACCCTAATCCTATCTATCAACTGGAAACCCTGGTGGTATAGTGCTCAGGTGCTACTCTGCTCTCCAAAAGGTATGAAGTTCAAATGTGACAGGCTCTCCTTGGAAACTCTATGGGGCAGTTGTACTCTGACCTCAGGGTTGCTGTGAGTCGGACCTGCAAGCAGTGGGTGGGTGGTGTTATCTGTTAACCACAGACAGAGATTAGGATTTACAGCACAAGTACACCACAAAATGGAGGGCAGTCACACGGTACTGGGGATTATAGCCCAGCCAAATTGATAGACATGTTTTGGGACCATGAAGGGATGGGAACGGCATCAGCAAAAAGGAAAGAAATGAGACAGAGACAACTCAAAGTCTAAAGAATGGCAGCCTGCTAAGGTCTATCTTTATTTTTATAATCAATGAGGTAACTGCTCTTTGACCACGTAAGCTATTGGCTGGTAAGAAGTTGATACCTCGTGGTCTCTCTTCATGTTAATTATTAGGGCCTTTTAGGCAATGGCCCAAGACAAATAATATTGTGATTATAATCAACAGTGAAAATAAAGCTATACCTTCAGCTCTATTCTTGAGGTCAAAGGTGCAGGGAGGAGGGATAGACTCATCTTAGAAGTTCATCTGACTGTCTCTATTTGTTCCTTCTTTGCTCTTTCTTATCTCTTCCTGTGGGGGCAGTAAGTGCCCACCATCCCCCACTCTAAGCCTCTCTCAAACTGTTCTAAGAAGGGTATTTCTTTAGTATTTGTCTATTTGCCATACCAAATATAATAAACTTGGAAGCCTATCTGTCTTCCTTATGTAGGGAATAGAATATCTATATTCTAAGGGCTGTGGCGGGGGGGGGGGTTGGCCATCCCTGGGGAGCTTCCCAGAGCCTTTCTGCAATCTTGTTTTTCTTTGGAGAGTTCTTTGGAGGGGGATGTGCTGCATTGGAATTCATTAAGCTGAGGGGTTGTAAAACCCTTCTTCTTTGATCCTTGTGCCGGGAGATAAGGAGAGTATGGCCAGAAATATGTCATGGGTGAGATGCCTCTGCCCGCCATCACATAAGATTGTGACTTTGTTCACAGAGGCTTTTGTGGGTGACAGGCCTCGACAGACAGCCATAGAGCATTTTGTTAGGATTGACACATTAGTGGTATAACCACTGCTGATGCTTGTATTATGCTAGAGTTAACTGTGATATTTAGTAGGGTTTTTGTTATTTTTCACTAATGTGTAACCATTTGAGGGAACCCTGGTGGCTAAGAGTCATAGCTGCTAACCAAAAGGTGAGCAGTTGAACCCTGTCTTACAGGGCTGCAGCTGATTTGATTTATATTTTATAACCTAACAAGTTACAGGATCTCCACAGGGACTATGATGGTTAAGATTGTATGCCCACTTGGCTGGGCCATGATTCTTAGTGGTTTGGCAACTGGAAGTCTGACACCCATGTAAATGATGTAACCACCTCCCTGTTGAGATCTGATGTGATGCAGTAACCTCCATGACGAGCTCTGCTGTGAGCAGCCAGTTAAGTGAAAGGGAATTTCCTTGGGAGTGTGGCCTGTATCCAACATACTTGGACTTCCTAGCCAAACTCACTGGCCTTTTTTCCCTCTGGATCTTCATCTGACCTTCAGTTTTGGGGACTTCAGCTAGCAGTGTACCTGCTGGCCTTAGGGTTCTCAGCCCCTGCAACTTTGTGAGTCAGGAGAACCCTCCAGCTTGCCCATGGACTTGGGACTTTGCAGCCTCTAAACTGGGTGAGCTGTAAGCAGTTGGTGTTTTTCTCTTGTGTGTGGCTAGGGGAGATGTTGTACTGGTGTTCAGTCGACAAAGGATGAGTCTTGATCATTAAGCTTGTGAGTCCTTGCCAGCTCTGTAATGATGCAGTCACTTCCACAGGGATCTCTGCTGTCAGCAGAAAGGGTGTTTGCTTGGCCTGTAGGCTCGCCTGACCTCCAGTTCTCAGGATTCATCAGCCCCAGAGGCTATGTGAGCCATTTCCATCAGTTCTTATTACCACCGTTGTCTCTGTAGCTCATTTTAGTGGCAGGGGCAACCTACTTTCTGAAGGACCAGCCAGCAGTATTAATACATTTACTGGAGAGCTGCTTTCTTGATGGTGTGAGGTTTCCAACTCTCTGCTTACATCCTGTAGGATGAAAGTATTAAAATGAGCCACAGGCAGAGATGACAATATTGGGAATGATGGCCCAGCCAGATTCCTATGGCTGTAATCTTTATGGAAGCACACTGCCACACCTTTTTCCCACTAAATGGCTGGTGGCTTTGAACCACTGAACTCTGCAATTAGGAAAGAAACTACTAGAAAATAGTTTGTCTTCTACTTATAATGACATGAATAAGTGCAAGAGGACCTCCTGTAGCAAAAACATAAGAAAAGAAGGCTATCATTAATTTTTATGTAACTTCAGGGATTTAAAATGGGCTGCAGTCTACCACCAGTGACAGTAACAAAGATGTTAGTAGTTTACGAACAAGAGGTATGCGTTTGTGCGGGCTTGACTGCTCATACAGCTTCTTCACAGCCATTAAGATCTCTCAGCTGTTCCTCTTTCCCTCTGAACCTACTGCTCTCCCTCTTCAGCTCTCATTTCTCTCTTGTTAGCATCAAGAGAAAAATGAAGTCCCACGCATTTAATTTCACCTCAGGACTCCAGAGCTGAGTTTCTGTATTGACAGTTCTTGTCTGTAATGTGTAGCATTATTTCAAAAAATAACATTAACAAGTAATTTAATAATGATATGTGAGCATGCTTCCACCACAATTCCTGGAAGAATCGGTCTAAAAAGAAGCATCAGATTTGGCTGTTGCACTTTTTCTTCAAGATATACTAGCTAAGATTTTTGGTTCTCCTGTCTTCTTTATCTCGGTGTTCATGGCAGGTACTAAGCACAAAACCATGCTAGAAGCCCGGAATGGAAGTGGGACCATCAAAGCATTTCCTAGAGCAGGAGTAAAAGGCAAAGGACCCATTAATAAGGGGAACACAGGCCTACAGAACAAAACATTTCACTGTGAAATCTGTGATGTGCATGTCAACTCAGAGACACAACTTAAACAGGTAGGTGGCTTGGCACGTGTTCCAGGAAAGAAAGCAGGTGGAAACTCCCTTGTATGTACGGTGGGTGTTTGCTCCCTTTCTTCTGTCTCTTGGTCTTTTTTTATGCCTCTCTTAATTGCTGAGGGAATACAAAATAAATGCACTGGCTTCCAGGACCTTTCAAAAATGTCTGAAGTCAGTCTGTGCTATTCTTGTATAAGAAAGGTGGGAGAAAAAGGGTGTATCAGTTCTTTTTGCTACCCTACCAGGTGTTCCACTCAGAAGTGATGATACTCTTTGAAGGTCAAATTGCAGTGTTGCATTGTTACTTGTTTGGACATTGACATGCTGCAGCTGGTTTTAGACTGTGCTGCTCTTGCACGTACTTCATCCCCCAGGGCTGTACTCTAGCTCCTTCTGGGTCCTGCAGCCGCCTGCTACAGCATGATAACTCAGGCTGACTTCACGTTTACTCAAACTGGCCTTCTGAAGGGGTCAGCTATACATTGTCAACTGAAGGTTCAACCCTCAGATTGTGGTGTTTTACACATTTTGCTGGTTTTTGCACCTTAGTTATTATCTTTAGAATTTAAGGCGTTGACATTTGGCTCTACAAATGTGAGGATAAGTTTCGTATGGAAATAAATTCCATGCCTGAGCCTCTTTGTTTATTTGCACATAAAAAGATGTTCCTTTCTAAACGCTTCTGCAACAAAGATCTGTGCAGTGATAAGGGGGGGGGGATCTTAAAAATATATATATCCTCAAGGCATCTGAATATGAGCCCAGAAGTGCACGCTCTCATAATTTGTGTCTTTCTGAAACTTGGCATGAAAAATTTCTTCCCCAGGTTAAAGCCATCTTTGTGAGAGTTCCTATGGATGACTTCTTTGAAAGCTGTTATTTTTACTTCCTTTTATTAGCATATCAGCAGTAGAAGGCACAAAGACAGAGCTGCTGGGAAGCCCCCAAAACCTAAGTATAGTCCTTACAACAAACTTCAGAAAGGAGCGCATCCACTGGGGGTGAGTGTTGTTTGGTTCTATTTTTCCTTCTTTTTACCTCATAGTCTAGTGTCTTTGAATGAGGCTCATGTTTACCACAGCACAGTGAAGAAAAACTGACCCATAGAAAACAGGTTCTTAAGGTCTCATGTGGCTTATGTTCAGGAGGCAAAGCAATCATCTCTTTGAGACCTTCAGCAGCTCTACCTTTTTAGTAACAGTGTCAAGTATATGGTTATAACTATCCATTCAAAAACACTTAAAAGGCAGGTTAAACCTAGGTACATACATCCTGGGAAATCCACTCCCCACTGCATATGACTTTTAGACAACTAATCCTACTTGTACAATGTCCTGATCTGGAATTTTTGGCAGTGTAAATCTGTGAGGCACCTGACATTGTACATGTTATTTATGGCTACATGACTTTTTCTAGTTGAGGTAACGCTCATTTTTTATGAGCATATCCCAGTGCATGTTGGAAAGGTAGAAATGTAAGCAGAGCTAAGGTGGCAGAGTAGTCAGCTACTTCTTCGGACTCCTTTCACCAAAAAGACACAATAGAACAGATGAAACCATTACATGTGACATTCTGAAGCTCAGAGCAGCAAGATTTAGAAACTCAGAAAATTCATAACATTATAGAATGAGACAACTCAACAGAAGGTCAAATTAAGGTTGAATTATAAAGCTGAAGAATCATCTGTGAGTGACTGGAGTACGAGAGGAGGGTACCTGATACCATGAAAGAGGTACATATATCTATCCAAGATGCTCAGTGAATTCCACACAAGGTATGTCCCAAAAGAAAGACACAAAGCCATATTACAGTCAAACCTGCCAAAACTACAGCTAGGGAAACAATTTTAAAAGTGGCTAGGGATAAACAAAAAATCAACCACAAAGGAAAATCTATGAGACTGAACTGGGACTGCTCAGCAGAAACCACGCAAGAAAGCAATGGGGACACCCACACGAAACCTTGGAGGCAAATAATTGCCAGTCAACAATTACATATCCAGCAAAAATGTCCCTCAAATATGATGGCAAAATTAAAACATTTCAGATAAACAGAAATATAGGGGTTTCAAAAAAAAAAAAAAACCAAGAGATACTAAAGGGAGTCCTTTGCTTGGAAAATTAAGAACACAGCAATTGGCTATCAACCCAAATAAGGGAATCACAATAATAAAGGCAAAACACTGCAAATATACAAAATACTGATGTTATCATGTAAATATTATAATCAAAAGAAAGGACTTAAAAATGTAGTGATAGATCTTTCACATGAAGAGGAAGTCAAAGCTATATAAGGAAATTAAGGACTGGTTTAAATTCAGAAAAATAGAAGTAGAAACTAAGGTACCTCTCAGTCATATACATCAATATGAAAACACAAAACTATGAAGTCTGTGCAAATACAAAGCCACCAATATTGAAAAAAGATGAAAACACAACACACAAAGAAGACGTCAGAATGGCTTCTAGCTGTCAGTAGTCACACTCAATATAAATGGATTAAAGGCGCCAACAAAGAGGTGGACAGTGGTAGATTAGACCCACTTATATGCTGCATACAGGCAACACACCTTAAATGAAAACACAGTTGTAACTGTATCAGGCTGACAACGTTCAATATCTGTGCACCCAAAAACAAGACTCCAAAATAATCACAGGAGATTTCAACAACTTTCTGTAAAGGACAGACAAAAAAAATCGGTAAAGACATGAAAGAGCTAAATGCCACCGTCAACCAACTTGACCTCACAGACATATACTGAACACTCCACCCAAGCACATCCAAGTATACTTTCTTTTACACATCCAAAAAGAAGAACAGGCCCAAATAAAATAATTTACCCCTCAACTCAAAGAAAGGGAATAGCAAAAGAACCACTGGGGACCAGAAGAAAGCAAATAACAATTAAGGCCAAACTACATTAGAGAATAGAAAAATGATTGAAAGACTTAACAAAACACAAATGTAAGCAGAACAACTAAATAAACCCATCACAAAAGATGAGATTGAAAGGTAATTAAAAACTCACCAACTAAAAAACAAAATCACAGTGGCCTGATGGCATCACTGAAGAATTCCACCAAACTTCTAGGAAACAGTTAACACCACTATTACTGAAGTTATTTCAGAGCATAGAAAAGGATGAATACTCCCAAACTCATTCTGTGAAGCCAGCATAACCCTATAACCCTGATACTACAACCAGATAAGTACCACATGGGACTCATACCAGGGATGCTTCAACATTAGAAAACCACTTGATTTTTCATCAATGGATACAGAAAAGACATTTGACAAGTCCAACATCTTCTTAAGGAGTCTGAAAGCATTCTGCTTGAGAACCGGACAAGAAATAGAGGACATCCAAATTGGTAAAGAAAAAGTAGAAATAGTCTCTATTTGCAGATGATATGGTCTGTTACACCAAAAACGCCAAAGAATTCTCACACCCAAAGAAACAGAAACAAAACACACTGCTGGAGCTAATACAGCAGTTCAGCAAAATATTAGGATGTAAGGTAAACATACATAAATCAGTTGGATTCCTTTATACCAACACAGAGGCTATCATGAAATCAATACCATTTACAGTAGCCCCAAAGAAGACAAAATACTTGGGCATAAATCTAACCATAGACGTAAAAGACCCATACAAAGAAAAGTGTAAGACGCAACAATGTGAAAGTATCTATTTTACCTAAAGCAGTCTACAGACACAGTGGAATCCCAATACATACTCCATATGGCCTTTTTGAATGAGATAGAGAAACAAATTACTACCTTCCTATGAAAAAGGAAGAAGCCTTGGATAGGTAAAGCATTACTGAAAAAAGAACAAAGTGGGAGGCCTCACACTGACTTTAGAACCTATTACACTGTCACAGTAGCCCAAATTGATACTGATACAAAACAGCATCCACATAGCAACAGCTGACACCTGAGAAAAGGTACCAAGTTTGCAAATGGGAAAAGACAGTTTATGTTTAACAAATGATGTTGGCATAATTGTATGTCCATCTGCACAATGGATCAAAGACCTAAATATGAAATCTAAAACAGTAAAGATCATGGAAGAAAAAATAGAGACAACTGTGGGAGCCGTAATACACAGCATAAACAGACTACAGGACGTGACTAACAAAGCACAAACACCAGAAGAGAAAGTAGGAAACTCAAGACTCCCAAAAATGAAAACACTTAGGCTACGCTCATCCGGAGACTTAACCAAAAGAGTATAAAAAGACTGCCTACAGACTTGCAAAGAATGTCTGGCTGCCACACATCCAATCAGCATCTAATCTCCATAATCTACAATGTACTGCAAAGTATGTGAACAGGAATTTTGCCAAAAAAGACATCCAGGATGCAAACCAATACACTAGGAAATGCTCATGATTATTAGTCATTACAGATACCATTTAACCCCAAGAAGGCTGACATTAATACAAACAACATAAGATAATGAATGTCAGAGAGGTTGTGGTGAGGCTGTACCTCTTTTATGCTGCTGGTGGGAATGTAAAGCAATACCACCACTTTAGAAAGCAATTTGGCACTTTCTTAAAACGGTAGAAGTACAAATACCACCTGACCTAGCCATACTACTTCTTGGAATATATCCTAGGAAAATAAAATCTGTCACATGTAAAATCTGTCACATGAACAGATACGTGTACACCTGTGTTTTTTTCAGCACTGTCCACAATAGCAAAAAAAAGGAATCAACCTAGGTGTCCATCAGCAGATGAGTAGATAAAGAAGCTATAGTATATTCACACAATACTATGCAATGAAGAACAACAACAGTGATCTTAGGAAACCTAACAGATTCCTCTGGAAGATATTATTACACTTAGTGAAATTAGTTGCAAACGCACTAATATTGTATGAGACCCCTGCGGTAAGGACTTAAGAAAAGGTTTAAGTACAAAAGACAGTAATCTTTGAGGGTTAGAAGTGGAGGGAGGGAGGGAGAGAGATATTCACAGATAAATAGTAGATAGGAATTGGGTTAGGTGAAGGGAGTGACAGCATGCAGTAGAAGAGAGGTTACAACTGGACTACACCAAAAGCTACAAGGTTTTCAAAATACAATCCAACATTTTGAAGGCCAGAGTAGCAGGGAACATCTAGGTCAGGTGGCCTAAGTGGGTTTTTTTTGTTTTGTGTTTTAAATAACATGTTCTTCATCCCACTTTGTTGAGCAGTAGCTGTGATACTAAAAGCTAGCAAGGGGCCACCTAAGTAGCATGCCTTGGTCCCAGTACACCTGGAGCAGAGGAGAATAGAGATCAAAGACATGAGGAAATTATGAGCCCAAAAGACAGAAGAGGTACCCTATGATTCAGACAACATCAGCATGAGACCAGGAGAACTAGAACTCTTACTAAAATGCCACCCATGATGAAGGTCTGTCAGATGGAGGGTCCCCTGAGCATGACACCGAGACACTCTGTGAGCTCAGAGCTGACACCAATTCTGAAGCCCACTCTTCAGACCAAGACTGGACTAGACTGTAAGACATAGAGCAATGCTGGTGGACATTGTGCTTCTTGGCATCAATACATACATGAGGCTGTTTGAGCAGCTCCTGTCCAGAGGCGAGATGAGAGGGTGGAGGGGACAGGAGTTGGTTGAGCGGATACAGAAGAACAGAATGGAGAGGAAGCGTGTGCTGCCTCAGGGCAGGGAGAGCAGTTAGAATTGCATAGGGTATATGTGAGAACTGATGTCACAGTCACTGAAAACACAATATTAAAAGCAATTTCTGATCTGTGCAAAATTGGACAGTTTGAAATGTGTTTTCATGAAAACAGAACTTAATTGGTGTCCTTGTGTGCTGCAGACACATAAGATGTAACTAATGGAAAGCTCCAGTCATCTAAGATGAAACCTCAGTATGGATCAACCCAATTAGGAGCTTTGCCCATTTTAAGCAAATGAAGTCCCTTCATTCTTTTGTAGAGAAGCAGTTGTAGCTGCATTGGGAAGCTGAAAATCCTGGGCGGAGCTGAGGTTTCAGCACCAGTAGATATACCGTGAAGTGCTGTCTTTGGCTGCCATTGACGCACCCTTTGACTGCCCGGTGAAGGATTCTTCAACATAGTTAAAATTGCGTTGATATTAGCATCTAAGACCTCCTCCTTACCTCTCATGTGAGATCCTTTTCTCCATGAGAAAGGTCATCTTAACTGCTGCTTCCAGCCAGAGAATGAACTACTTCTGTATGCAAAGAATATACCTAAGAGAAAGCAGAACATGTCAAATTTTGGGAGAGAGAAGTTTACTTTCACTTCTCTGTTGTAAGAAGAATTCTTTTTCTCTTGATCACATAACTGGGAACAATGTTTTGTATGCTACCTAGGTTATATGTTACAGTCTCTTGGCAGCTGAATGGTAATGAATTTCTCTTTAAAAATGTCTATCCCTTAATGGTTCGTGTTGGGGGAGAGAGGTGGAGAGAAATTTTCTTTTTTCTCAAAATGAACACTTTCCTCTGTAGATACAGTTATCAACAAAACAAAACCAGGTTGTTGAGTACCTTTCCAAAGTACTTTTCAACACCCCAGGTCAGCCACTGTCGGGTGTTTTCTGGCTCTCCCAAAGGAAGGATATTCTACACTTTCCTTTTTTTTTACTGTCAGTTTGCAAGTTTATCTTTGTTGCTATTAACTGCTGGGTTTGAATAGCTGACCACTGTTTTGGGCTCTACTGACAGACTAAAAATTTTGCGTTCTCCTTTGTGTCCTTTGCAGGTAAAATTAGTATTTTCAAAAGAACCTTCAAAGCCATTGGCTCCACGCATTCTACCAAACCCACTGGCAGCTGCGGCCGCTGCCGCAGCCGTGGCGGTGAATTCCCCCTTCAGTCTTCGAACAGCTCCCGCAGCCACACTGTTCCAGACTTCGGCACTTCCTCCGGCACTCCTGCGGCCAGCTCCCGGACCCATCCGGACCGCACATACTCCTGTGCTGTTTGCTCCTTACTGAATTCCAATGGGAGTAATTGTACTGCAATAATTTTTCAAAAAAAAGAAAACACAAGAGAACTATGCAGTGTTTATTTATAGTTTAAAGTGTATCTGAAGAGCCAGGACTTTTGATAGTGAATTGAAAAGATTATTAAAAAACAAAACAAAGCAAAACAACAAGGGGAAGGGTGGGAAGAGAGGGAGTGGCCTTTTCTCCAAATTCAAGCATTCCTGGTAAATACTGATTGTTTTAGAAGTGGTCTCTAGAACTTCTGAAGCCTCTGTGACCGTGCTTTGGGCACCTCTTTCCCCTGCATTGTCTTTCCTGCATTATGAAACAACTATACCGTGTCTAAGGGCATTAACTGGTTCCAGTGTATATAATAATAATTTACTCTGTAGATTAAAAAAAATACTGAGAAAGAAAAAAACAAAAGCAACACTGTGAATAGTAGTACCCATGCTGGTCCTCTCGCTATGATAGCAGTTTCTGGGTATTTACCCCAACAAAAGTAGATACAGTAGATGTCTTGTAAAACAATAGTGCTGTCTCTCAATTTATGCCGCTAGGTTTTCAAAGATTGCAAAAGGTAGAACAAAAACCTATCTCACCCCAATAAGCAGTCAAAACAAGGAACAAACACAAAATGATGGTGTGATGGTCTCCCTGGCCAGTGTTCTCCCCCTCCTGCCCAGCTTGGAGATGACTGTAAGGTCAGGACAACGGAAGAGAGCTAAGTTGAAAAGTAGGAGAGGTCTTCAGAAGGGTGATTTAATAGAAAAATGCTCATTTCCCACCCTCAGTCGGTAATACTGGAAACAGGCAAGTGTTTGTAAGGAACCTGTTACCTCCAAACAGGTAAAGGAGATTACCTGTTGTGGTTAGAAACAAGTCAGTACAACTGTTCTGTGTCACGGATGACGGATGGTCATGATCTAGGATGACGATGCAAAGTGAGTATCTTTCACATTAGCACATATCAAATAAAACAGAATATTGCACCTCTGTGATATCCTTTTATATCATACCAGTAGGGTTGTCTCTTAGGCAAAGGTATCTGCTTCGAATATGATGCTGAAATTAAACATTAGCTATTGTTGTGGGATTTTTGTTATTTTTTTAGATTTCCTACTGACATGATATGAACAAATAATATATATTTAAATGTTAGTAGCAACAAGAAAAATGAATATGAGTTAATTGTACACCAAGGATATAGCATTAAAAAACATTCTGGGAATGTCTACTCACTCGTTATTTCTCTAGTGGAGTTGTGGATATGGACAGCCTTCCATTTTTACCCTAAGGCCGAGAGGAGCTGAGGTTTTACCTTTAAAACAAGGTTTTCAGGGGTATATATAAATATATGTATATTGTATATATGTTAGAAAGAATAAGAAAATAACTTATAAAGAGAAAAATCTATATAAAATGATTATATAACCACCCAGTGTTACATGTTATCATTAAATTGGTAACAAATGGCATAAAAATAGCTGTGCCTTTAATTTGTGATAAAGGCTATCTGCTTTTTCCCATAGAAAGCTAAAACACACCTGTCAATGTGATGGGGCTTGATGCATTAACAACAATGGCACCCACACTTAGAACAATGACAAAACATGTACAAATCCACCCTACATGATTTAGGTTTAGAGAAAAAGAAATATTTTTGGAAAGGTTTTGTAAAGACTTTAAAAATACAGGGAAGGGCTGGGGATGGCCTTTCTGAAACAGCTCTTACCTAAACTGTAGTAACTTTTTGAGAGGTACCGAGATTCCAGATGAAACCATGTGTTTGAGAGGTAGCTGTTTAGCATTTTCCCATTTTATATTTAAGAAACACCCACCACATGCTTGGTGCTCAAAGTTACACCTGGTCTTTGGAGTTCTTCTCCACCGTCTAGCTATAGATACTTTTCATATTTACATGCCTTTAAGCATTTGGCTTTATATATATATATGTGTATATATATATTTTGTTAAATCACCAAAACAAAACAACAAAAAAGGTATTCTGTGGGTCTTCTGGTTAAAAGAAATTTAGATCATCACACACATTTCTAGCTCAACAGATTGGTTAGCACTAAAATTTGTTTTTGAAAGTACCTGGTGATCTTGCATCCAGCAGTATCTCTCCTCTTTGGTTTTAGCATGTCTTTCCTCTTTTCACCTAGAGATCTTGCTACTTCAGCCAGATAGATAGCTGCTTATGCATTTGCTATGTGGGGTTCTGTCTCCCACCCATGTGATCAGCTACTAATGGTTTGGAACCTTAGTTGGCTTTTTCCCTTCTGTCAGACGTTTGGGTTGTTCCGTGTGGTCAACCTGACTCTCTATCCGGGAACTTCCACACCTGCTGCAGAACCTCTGTTTCCATTGTAAAACCTCGTGCTGACAGATGCAGAATCTCACGGCTGTGTGCTCCTCACTGTCCTCCCCCAGTTCTGCCTCCATGAATGAGCCAATCCATTAGAAGTCAGGGCCTGTGGGACAGTCAGAGCCCTGGATCACAAGGCATTACTCCACCTTAGTCCTCTGCTGGAACAAATGAATCAGCCATATATTCTCCATTAGCCATAATGAGAAATCTCAGAAATAACTGGATCCCTTTCACCTCACTTTGCTGTGGAACCATTTTTGTTCACATGGTCTCTCCTGTTGGAGTTGTAAACATTGGTTGTCTTTTACTCACTACCTAATAAAGGATGAAGCCTAACCATAGAATTGATAGTGGATTGTCTGTGAATTGTTTTCCTACATTCCATGTATTTATCAACACCAGATCAGCATTTGTTCTAGTTCAGACTGCTGCAAAGCTATTCTTATTTCCTTAGGGAACTTTTCCATGAATAAAACTAAACAATTCCGATTGGTCGGTGGGGGAGCTGTGACCATCCCCAGGGAGGTCTGACTCTCTGGGAACACACTCCTTCCTGTGCAGCACCCCCACGGTAAGGCCAGTGATGGAGACAGCATCTCGGATTTCATTAGAAACAGATATAAATGCACTGCGGGAGCCAAAAGCCTCTGGAAAAAACATTATTGCACTTCATCCAGGTCTTCCCCACAAGTGGGAAAGAGTCATGGGGGAGATACTTCGTTGCTCTTCTGAGAAAATAGGTGATTCTACTTGACAAATTGCTCCTCTCACTAGTCCTCAACTTAGAAGAGCGGTCATTGTACTCACATAAGCAAACACAGTTGGCTTTTAGCAATGTCCATCACCACGGCTTCATCCAGAGGGGCCTACTACCTTTAGGCACTCTGTGGGGCTGCCCCCCGGCCACTGCACTCCTGCCCTGCCATTGTCACCTGAGATCTAATCTGGTTCTCTGAAAGGCGCTACATATTTTGCTCCCAAGGAACTATTTAGCAAAGGATTTAAAAGAGCAAGAAATCATAAATCATTAGGTTTAAAAGACAATGGAATTTTTAAAACAAACCACAGCATATATCACAGATATGCCCATGTAAGTTTCTAAGGCACCAGACAAACGCAGAGTAGACATGGGCATACAGTGTCGCTTAAAATAAGTGCTTTTAAAATTCCTGTCTTTGCCTCTGTATCCACGTAATGTTCTACCGTTCCTGGAGCAATCAGGTCTCAAAAGGTAACAGTGACTCCCATGGTCTAGTGGCCTCTGCCTCCCATTCTGACTTCCTGTACAGAATCACCAGTTTGCACGGAAGCATGGTGATTCTGTATCAGTAATTGTACAGAACAAAGCAGTAAGTGGTGGGGAAAGCAGCACACCTGAAAGGAGTCCAGGTCTCTTGCGGACTTTGTCTCTGACCAGCAAGGTAACATCTGAAGAGCCAGCTGATGTGCTGGCCTTCATTTCTTTACTGGTAAAGTGGGTGAGAGCGAAGTGAGGCTGAGCTGGTTATGCTTTTAACATTGCATGCTCACTTCTGCCTCTCATCCTCTCAGGAAAAATAACAGTTGCATTCTTTTAGTGAACCACAGGGTGACTCAAGTACTTGCATGTGTCCAGAGAAATATTCTGCATTCCTTTCTAAGGTCGTCCATCTAGATGTATCAGAAAATAAACTTCATCAACTGCTATCAGAAGAGTCGCTAATCTCACTGGATTTATGCTAAAGCCGTAAATGTTGCCTCTCTTTTCCCAATCCAGAGCACCATCTTTATTATTACATGAAAGTATACAATCCAAGTCAATTTTGCATGCCCGCCTCTCTGCACCACGATCTGCTGTCCTTACCCATGACAGCACGCTCCTCCTCACTCTTCTACTATCCTCTGAAGGAACACCCAGCCCCTCCTCTCCACCTTCTCCCTTCCGCACTCAAAAGAACCCAGTATGACAGCCTACTACAAATGTATAAAACCATAAAGCACACACACCATGTGCTCACTGTGTCCCTGGGTACAGTCCATTCTTGGACGTCTTGACCTCACAGTACTGGTTTCAGGTCTGGAGCAACAAGTCTAGGGGCCATGTTCCCAAGGGATCCTGCAGGCTGTCAGACAACCTGTGGCTGTGGAAGGGAACATCAGACATGTTCAGTATCTCATCTTTACTGCTTCTGTTATGCTTTCTCTCTTCAGTAGATAGGAGCCCAGTTGGGTCCTCGCTAATTCCTGCCTGTGTTTTCAAGTGTTGTAGCTAAAGACCAACTCCTTAAGTGCATTTACTGCATTGCCAAAGTGTATCAGTCTGTCGTCTTACTGATGTAAGAATGATTGGAACTGAGTCTTGACAGTGAATGGTTTATAGATTGCTTTTTTTTATTATTAAATACTCATTTATTTCTGGAGCATCTCTTCTGTTCTTTGGATGGTATGCTTCAACAACTAGAGAGCCTACTACCAGGGAGGGAAATGGACCATGTATACAGCAGGTCTCATCACCTCTTTCCTAGTTCTGAGAGTGCTATCAGAACTTCAGGTGAAAGATGGATGTATTGATGTACCATCCTCACATGGCCTGAAAGGTTATTACCTTTAGGAATTGTTTCATGAAGCTTACAGAACGATGCAAACCTCACATATGCACCTTGATTAGAAGTCCTTACAGGTTGTAAAGGGTCAGGGTTTAAAAGAATTCTCTAATTGGGTCACTGATGTTCAGAAATAAAGGACTGATCATTACCTTCAGTCTGTGGTCTCTGTTTTTTTCCCCTCTTCTCAGTGATGGCTGAGGTGACTATAGAAACTGCCAAAGTGCATCTGAAGTCAAATGAGATGATTAATATATGCAGTCAAGTTGCATATCTTTGAGTTTGGACAGGTTTACAAACACCATACAAAATGGGGTCATGTCCTCTTCATGACTGGCAGGTCAACTCTAAAAGCAATTTCCCAAGACTAGGGGTAAAATAATTTGTGAGCAAAACAGTGTAACTGCAAGGAAGTGATAGTACAGTGATGAATTCTAAGGCTAATGTCCATTTTCATGTATAAGAAATGAGTCTCCTGACATGCCTTTTCAAAGCTTATGGTAATTTTGAAGGTTTCAATTTGAGAAGAAAAGTTCTAATTTCACACTTGGAAATCTTAATTATGCTGAGGCACTGGAGGAGTTGACAAGTAGATAAAATATTAAGGTACTATGCTCTCCAGTAAAATCATGACACCAGCAGTTTGAGTTCAACAATTCAGTTGTGTCATTTCATACATGCTGCTGACTTGAGCAGAGAAACTGAGCCCCTATGACATCTTCAAATTGAGACAGTATGCAAGACCACATACAACAGCACTAAAGTAAAGAGACAATCCTTCAATGAGGGTCTAGATTGCATTTTTTGCCAGAAAACATACTATTTTTAAGTCAGCTAGACGACAGCCCAAATCTAGTGAGACATAAATCCATTCAAATTGTGAGAAATGTTTATTATAGAGATTTGAAGCCATAGTCAGAGTAGATAGAACTTTATTACCCCAAAGTAACAAGGTAGGTTTTATTGGATATTTGTCAGTCCCATCTACAATATAATTTCAATACAGGACACTAGGGCTAGGAGAGGGTAATGCTGAGTAAAAACACTTCATGAAATGTCTGTCTACTGTGACTATAAATTTATTTTTTTAAAAAAAAGGATCACCACTGCTATCGAGTCAATTGCAACTCAAAGAGACCCTAAGGGACAAAGCAGAACTGCCCCACTGAGTTTCCAAGGAGCACCTGGTGGATTCAGACTGTTAAATTTGGGTTAACATATGCAGCGCTTAATGTTATTAGTGACAAAAAAGCAAGAAAAGTTCATGAGATTCTGGAAATCTCCACTTTTATGACATAGTCAAGAAGAATTTCATTGGATGACATCTGTTTTTTAAAGGAATTATGGAAAAATGTGTGGAAGTTTTTGATAGCGGGAAATCGCTTTGTGGCCAAGAGAACTGGGCATAAGACTGAATATCATCGAACAGAGAGCAAAGTTGCTAACTTGACCAAAAATCATCTATGAGGAAACTGGGCCAAATCACTTGATAATTTGGGTGATTATCTTTAGCAGTTGAAGGAATGTTAATGGGTTTGACTTGTATAGATGTGCCAAACTTTTTTTTTTTTAAAGCTGACTTTAGTAAAAAGTCATGAGCCTCTCAAAATTGGTTCCAACATCTAAGCCTTGTTCCCATAAATTTTAGTCAAGTTCTTTTTAAGTGCAATTTATACTTAGTGTCCTGTTCTTCCCCAGTTGAAACAGAACTGAGAGGACATACAGTCGTATGCAGCTATAGGAGAGACTATATTGTCCTACAAATATTTCAGAGAGACAGAGTCAAGATGGCAGACTAAACACACAACTCCTTAAATCCCTCTGGAATCCAAGACCTGAATTGATAATTAAATGGAGTCTTCTGGACACCTAGTGAGCCCTAGGATATGGCATAGGGCTGTTAATTTGGACTTCATACCACTGAAAGGAAAACCTCCTCTCTTTCACCATCCTGCTCTTGGCGAGTGCTGGCTTTCACAGACAGAAGGTAACTAGCCATTTTAACTCTTTGTTTCTCTGTTTTGGCCAGTGGGCACAGCTGGGACTTGACTAGCAACTAATCTAAGACTCACAGTTGGTGGGATTGGTGGGCAAAACTGCCCCATTTTGAGAGCCCAGCTTTAGACTCTGCATCTCCGCACCTTTGGCCTCTCCGCCTCCACCGAGTAGGCTGTACCAAGGCAGGCAGGCAACTTGTGCAGGATGCCATCTTGTTTCACTGGGAGGTGGATATACCCCTATGGAGACCTCAGCTGGACCTAATTCCTAGGCTGAGAGGCAGAGCCTACCCAGAGAATAGCACTTTTCCAGCACAAAAGCAGTATTTCACACAGTGTCACCTATGACTGTGGCCCAGCAGCAGAGGCCAGCAGGGCAGTAGACTTTCTGTATTTTGAACTAGTTTATAGCATCTAGGGTTGGATACACAGGTGCTTACTTTGACAACTGACAAAAGGGACCTGTACATTTTAAAACCTGACTGACTTTGGAAGTTGTCAGATACTTTTTACCTTTCATTTTAAGACAGCCTAGAGAAACAACTGCTGTCCATCCTCATAGCATCTCTCCCAGCCTCAATTGACTCACATGATGCCCACAAAGCAAGAAACTCTGGAGAGAACTGTAATCAAGAAATCACCTATGGCTGCAGAAGGCCCCCAAAAGAAAACACCTCAGAGCTTCTGAGACAGAGAAACCTTTCTAAAACAATTGGAAGGTGAATACAAAAGGATTATGTAAAGAGCCCTCCTAGACTTTATATGCAGCAGAGCAAAATGAAAATTAAGCAAGCTGTTTGATCTGGTGGAACATCCATACTCTAAAGATCTAGAACAAAATCGAAGACATAAAAACTTGAATTGTAAGCCAAGAAAACAGAATGAGACAAATGGAAAAGGGACTTTCTGACTTGGAAGACAGAGCTACTGACTTCAGCATCTAAGAGAAGAAAGCAGAAAAATGAAACAAGAAAAAGAAAGAAGCAGTAAGAAGAATGTGGGACTCTATTAAAAGAACAGTCTACGATTAATTGGAGTTCCTGAACAGGGCAAGACACCTGAGAACACAGAGTATTGCTTCTGAGCTGCTGACAGAAAACTTCCCAGAAATTATGAAAGAAGAGAATGTAGATATCCAAGATGCATATCAAATGCCACTCAATACAGATCCCAAAAGAAAGACTCCAAGACATATTATACTCAAGCTTAACAAAATGAAACATAAGCAGAAACTCTTAAAGGCAGTAAGACTCAAAGCAAAGCTAACATTCAGGGGGAAACCCAGTAGGCTTTCATTGGAATTCTCAGAAGAAACAATGCTGGCACAGAGACAGTAGCATGACACATTCAAAGCCTTCAAGGAAAAGAACTTCCAACCAAGAATTATGTATCCTGCAAAACTATCTTTCAAATATAAAAAGGAAATTAAGACATTCGCAGATCAACAGAAACTCAGAGACTTTGTAAAAACCAAACCAAAGCTAAAAGAAACACTGAAAGAATCTCTTGGTTTAGAAGAACAAAACCACTAACCTTATATTTTAGAAGCAAATTCAGGACACATCACCCAGAAACCTACTCATTTCGGGAAGGCTCCAAACTCAAAGCTATAATAGTGAAAGAAATGATGCAGTGATCATATCATGAAAACTAGGATGTCATCATATTGAAAAGAGGCATGTACTACAGTCGTCATAGTCCTTCCAGATGGAGAGAAAGTTAATCAGACTGGTTGTAATTAAAATTGGGTTTATACACAGTTTATTAAGGGGGATCATAGGATTAGCTGTAAAGCATAATAAAGACACAACATATCAAATCAAGAAATGTAATACAGGAGTCTCAACAACCAAAAAACCAACCCTGAAAAAGGTGAAAAGTCAATTCACAAAGAAGAAAGTCCCAGAACAAATTAATAAGAACGACAGAGAAAACATCCACACAAAAATAAACATGTCATAATGACGGCACTAAACACATACCTATCAATAATTACACTGAATGTGAATGGACTGGATGCTCCAGTAAAGAGACATCAAGTGACATCTTGCATCAAAAGACACGACTCATCCATATGCTGCCTGTAAGAAACTCACTGTAGAATTGAAGATAGGAACAAACTGAAAATTAAAGAATGGAATATATATCAAGCTAACAATACACAAAGAAGAGCAGGGGTGGCAATTCTAATCTCAGATAAAATCTATTTTAATATACAATCCACCATTGTAGACAAAGATGTACACTATTGCTGAAAGTTTCAGTACACAAGCAGGATTTAACAATATTAAACATTTATGCACCTAATATTAGAGTACCTAAATACATTGAAGAAACCCTGACTCCACTCAAAACGAAGATAGATCACTCCACAATAGTGGGAGATTTCAACATTCTGCTCTCAATATTAGACAGATCATCTAGAAAAAAGCCCAATAAAGACACAGCAGACCACATTGCCACAATTTACCAACTAGACCTCATCGACATAGACAGAACTTTCTATCCATTGTGAGACAACTACATCTTCTTTTCCAGTGTACATGGGACATTCTCCAGAACAGACCATTTGTTAGGACATAAAGAAATTCTCAACAAAATCCATTACCACTAGATTAATGAAAAGCATCTTCTCAGATCATAAAGCCATAAAAGTCAAAATCAATAGAAAAAACATAGAAAGTGGAACTCATGGAAACTGAGCAACATCTTGCTCAAAAAACCATGGGTTATATAAGACATCAGGGATGGAATAAAGAATTTATGGATTCCAGTGAGAATGAAAACACTTCCTACCAGAACCTATGGGATACAGCCAAAGCAGTGTTTAGAGGTCAGTTTATCTCCATAAATGCACACATCAGGAAGGAAGAAAGGAGCAAAACCAAAAAACTAACCCTATAGCTTGAACAAGTAGAGAGAGAATAAGAAGAACCCCTCAGGCATCAGCAGAAAACAGATCACAAAGATTAGAGCAGAAGTAAATGAATTAGACAATGGAAGAACAATTGAAAAAAATTGAAAAGGCCCAAAGCTGGTTTTTTGAAAAGATCAACAGAACTGACAAACCATTGGCTAAACTGACTAAAGAAAAACAGGAAAGGAAACAAATAACCTGAATAAGAAGTGAGAGGGGAGTTCTCATAACAGATCCAACAGAACTAAAAAATATCACAACAGAATACTATGAAAGTCTGTACTCTAACAAATTTGAAAACCTAGAGAAAATGGACAAATTCCTTGATTCACATCACCTACCAAAATCACCTACAAGCTGAAGCTGAACAACTTAATAAATCCATCCCCAAACTACCAAACAAAAAAAAGCCCAGGCCCAGATGGCTTCAGCACAGAATTCTACTTTTAGCAAAGAGTTATCTCCAATACTACTGAGACTATTTCACAATAGACAAAGAGATGGAATACTCCCCAATTCCCTGGTACCAAAGCCAGGGAAAGATCCAACAAAAATGGAGAACTACAGATTGATAGCACTTATGAATCTACATGCAAAAATCCTCAACAAAATTCTTGCCAACAGAATACAACAACATATCCAAAAAATAATCCATCATGCCCAAGTTGGATTCATACCAGGGATGCAAGGCTGGTTCAACATCAGAAAAACAATTAATGTGATCAACCACATAAATAACATGAAAGACAAGAATCACCTGATTGTGTCTATTGATGCAGAAAAGGCATCTGATAAAGTCCAACACCCATTCATGCTAAAAACTCTCAGCAAAATTGGAATAGATGGCAAATTCTTCAATGCAATAAGAGTCATTTATACAAAGCCAACTGCTTATGTCATCCTGAATGTAGAAAAACTGAAACAGTTTTCCTTGAGGATGGGAACTAGACAAGGATGCCCACTCTCACCTCTCCTAGTCAACATTGTATTACAAGTTCTAGCCACAGCAATTATACAAGATCAAGAAATGAAGGCATCTGCATCAGCAAAGAAGTAAAAATCTTCATATTTGCAGATAATATGATTGTATATGCAGAGAACCCTAAAGAATCTATAAAACTACTCAAACTGATAGAAGAGTTCTGCAAAGTCTCAGGATACAAGATAAACATAAGTAAATCAGTAGGATTCCTTTATACCAACAAGATTGTTAATGAAGAAATCACCAAATCTATACCGTTTACTATAGCCCCTAAAAAAGATAAACTACCTAGGAATAAATGTAAACAGAGAAATAACAGATCTTTACAAAGAGAACTACAAGTCCTTACTACAAGAAACTAAGAAAGACTTACATAAATGAAGAAACCCACCCTGCTCATGGATAGGAAGACTTAACATTGTGAAAATGTCTATTTTATCCAAAGCAATCTACTTATATAGTGCAATCCCAATACAAATTTCAGTCACATTTTTTAATGAGGTGGAGAAACACATCACCAACGTTGGAAAGGGAAGAAGCCCCAGATAAGTAAAGCACTCCTGAAGAAGACTGAACATACTGGGAGGCCTCTCACTACCTGACTTTAGAAACTATTACACTGCCACAGTAGTCAAAACAGCCTGCTACTGTACAAAAAGAGACTGATAGATCAATAGAACAGAATTGAGATCCCAGAGATGACACCATCTTCCTATGAACAGTTGATATTCGACAAAGGCCCTAAGGCATTAAACTCTGGAAAAAACAGTCTCTTCAACAAATGGCACTAGCAAAATTGGATATCCATCTACACTACATTAAAACAAGAGCCATATCTTACACCTTATACAAAAACCAACTCAAACTGGATAAAAGACCTAAATATCAAATTTAAAATATTAAAATATTCATTCAAGAAAAAGTAGGAACAACAATGGAAGCTTCAATACACAGTGTAGACAGACTTCAAAATCTGTCAAACAAACCACAGACAACAGAAGAGACAACAGATAAATGGGAACTACTGAGAATCCAACACTTTTGCTCATCCAAAGACTTTATTAATAGCATTAAAAGGCCACCTACAGAATGGGAAAAAATATTTGGCAAGTGTATGTCAGATTGATGCCTGATCTCCATAATCTATTAGGTACTACAAAATATCAATAAGAAAAAGATAAATAAACCAATTAAGCAACAGCCAAAGGAGACAGATACTTCGCTAAAGAGGAGATCCAGGCAGCCAAAAGACACACGCAGAGATGCTCACGATCATTAGCTATTAAAGAAATTTCAATCAAAACTACAATGAGATACCATCTCAGCCCAACAAAGCTGGCCATGATCCAAAAAATACAAAGCAACAAATTCTGGAGAGGCTATGGAGAGATTGGAACTCTCCTACACTGTTGGTGGGATTGCAAAATGGTGCAACCTCATTGGGAAGCAATCTGGCACTTCCTTAGAAAGCTGGTTATAGACATACCATTTGACCCAGTAATTCCACTGCTAGAAATATATCCTACAGCATCAAGGCCATTCACACCAACTGATACATGCACACGAATGTTTATTGCAGCACAGTCCACAATAGCATAAAGATGGGATCAACTCAGATACCCAACAACAGAGGAATGGATAGGTAAACTAGGGTATGTATACTCAATGGAACACTATGCAATGATAAAGAGCAACAATGATTTTAGGAAAGATCTCATTACCTGGTTTCAACTGGATGACATTATGCTGAGTGAAAGTAGTCAGTCACAAAAGGGCAAATATAGTATGAGACCCCTATGATAAGAACTTAAAAACAGACTCATGTATAGACAAAAAGACTCCCGGACGGCTGCAAAGGTAGCAGGGTGTGTGTGTGAGGGTTTAGATAATTGACAGAAATTTGGTTGGGTGAAACCTGTGGCAGGACTTCAATATAACATGATTACTCCTCCCATCTTAACCCAATATTACAAGGACAGAGTAGCTGGGGGTGGAGGGCTGGGGACCATGCTCTCAGGGAAACTTGAGGCCAAATTGGCACAACTAGCATTTTGCTAAGAGAGTCTTCTGTACCCCACATTGGTGAGTGGTGTCTGGGGTCTTAAAAGCTGCTAAGCTGCCATCTGAGGGTACAGCAAATGGTCCCAACTCAGCAGGAATGGATCATCACCAAGGACCAAAACAACATGGGGGAAAGAGAACCCAGATGACAGAGAGACCCATGTGAGTGGGTGACTACATGGACTTGTGACCAGAAGAACTGGATGGTGCCCAGCCACCACCAGTGATAGCCGTGATGGAGCTCACAAAATTCAGTCTCACTGGCAACACAAGAATACAAAGGGGTGCACCTTGAGATCTCCACTAAAAGATGGCAATTGATGGTCCGGAGGCCTTGGTGTTCCCCTGGGAGTGTGGCCCCTGGCCCTAATGCTGCCCCTGTCCATAAACCATAATGGAGGTCAACTCTTTGGAGTTGATGGATTGTCCTTCGTGACACAGAGTGACCACATCATGTGTGGACTTCACAGTTCTCTGAATCTATAGGATGTCGTCCTGCTGACTTCTTACTCAAGGAGGGAGAGTGGGTGGAGAGGAGGGGATAGGAGATTGCTGGGAGAACAGGACATGGATGGAGCAGAGAGGAAGAGTGTGCTGTCACCAGGCAGGGAGAGCAGTGGGAGCTGCATATAGCTGAGCATGCAAATTTATAAGGGAGGGTATACTTTCACTCAATCATAAAAAATATATTTATATATATTTCATTATGTTATATACATCTATACACTAGGAACCAGGGCTTCAAACGGGTTTGTTCAGCTTTGATCCCCTGCTGAGAATTTGAATATCCAACAAGTTCACTGATGAGACCTTACCTTTTAGCCATGATATACTGAATCGACATTCATACTTCAATAAAATCCCCAGATAATCTTAATGTATAACTCCCTGGGAATTTGTTAGAAATGCAAATTCTTATCAGGGGATCAAACTAGCGATAACCAGTTTGAAGCCCTGCTCAGAACATTGTTTTTCTTAAGAAGTTGGTTACAGCGCTATTTTGTTCATTTCTTTTTTCACTTTCAATCTTATGTCAGTTTCAGCTACGGTCTCCCAACTTAACTGCAGTCCTTTTATGAGTCACAAAGAATCATTTAGATTTAGCCCATGTATGATGACACATTTATCGCTTATGAAAACTGAAAGTTTGGACATTTTAAAATGGCTATTCTTTACAAAAGAACTGCATACACAACCCTATCAAATAAATTGAATGATGATTATGCCTGATGACTGACCTTAGCCAATGTAAACCTTAATCTCAAAATGTTAATATGCATAATCTTAATCCACATGCATTTCATGACTACAAATTTAGAACATTATTTAAGTTTTAGTGAAAGCTTTGACACAGAAATTCAGAAAACTAAATAATATTTTGAAATTAAAAATAGACTGTGATTTGTTTCGGAGTCCTGTAGGAACAATCGTTAGGAGCTGAGCTGCTAAGCAAAAGGCCGACGGCAGTTCAAGTCCACCAGCCTCTGCTTGGAATCTCTGTGGACCAGATCGACTCTGTCCTCTGGGATTGCTGTTAGCTGGAACTGACTCAAGGGCACGTAACAACAACATGGCTTGTTCTACACATCTGTGAGCCTTTATATCCTCATGGCTTAGAAGATACAATAATTGTCTAATATCATCCTGTCACCAAGGGATTACATAAAACTTTCCCTAACAAAAACAATACCCTGTATTCAAAGATAATTTTACCATAAGCATTGGACAGAGGCACAATAGTCTATTTTGACATTACAAAAAATCTTGACTATCTTTAAACTCTGGTATAGTGCTTAAGAGCTCCATCTGTTGACCAAATGGTCAGGAGTTCAAATCCACCAGGCACTCCTGGGAAATTCTATGATGCAGTTCTAATCTGTACTACAGGGTTGCTATAATTCAGAATCCACTTGACCGCAATGGATTGGTAATGGTTGTCTCCATTATAAGATTGAGGATCAAAGAAAGTGACCTACGGGAAGTCACACAACACAGCTGGGATTGTGTTTCTTGGTCAAGGCCATGAGGTGAAACTTGGTACAGAACTGGCATGTTCTGTCCTCGTCCACACACTCGAGGACATGGCTTGAACACAAGCAGCCCAGTTGTTCAGAACGCAGATCCGTGCCACCTTGTCAGCCCACGTGTTCAGTAAAGAGGTTTGCTCTTTTTACTTTGCCCGATCATGCTGGATGATCTCTCACCCGAGGTTCCAGATGTCCCCAGGTGGACCTGGGGTGTTTTACATTTTGAAACTTTAATGAGATTATACACGGTATTATTATTATTAATTACAGGCGCACAGAGTTGTCCCTTACATGCCAGTGAAGTATTCAATTTTAGTAAAGGACAATTTGTGTAACTTGTGTCCTGCCATTCTTTTTAAGTCAGGCAATCAAATCATTCACATGTCCAATTCTCCTGTATGTCACATAATAAAATTCCACTGTCACAATGTCAACTGCCGCACATTTTCTCTGGTCTAGGGTCCTGTACTACAAACTTGCCGCTGTGATCAAATTACTCTTTATTTTTATCAGAAATTTCTTCAAGAAGAACTTTCAAGTTTTAATAAAAGAAAGCTAGCAGTGGTATTTTTATGTGATGACAGCTTTTGGGTTCCCTCAGCAGAAACACCCTCTACCATTATCTCCTCTCTCTCTGACAAGATCCAAATTGCCCGGGTGACTGCAACAGGACCAGCAGTTGCAGGAAACTGGTACACACATCTTTGTCTTTATTCTTCATTTAGTGCATGAAGTAAATTCGGCTGCTTACTGTCTTCTTTTCCACAGATAAGCCATAGGCCACGTATTCCACCTGGGGCAACATCATCCTTCCTGGTTTAAGTCTTAAGGTGCTTTAGAAGGGGCTATCAGAAAGAATTAAATGTTTTCTACATGTTCTCTTACATTTGTTGGTAATATCCTACCATTCCAAGTGCGGTAGACCTACATACCACGATTGTTACAAGTGTGAACTGAGACACGTAGAGACTCACAGTGCATGTGTCTCGTGACTGTTACAAGAAATACATAGTTTCCCAGCCAAGTGCCGTCGAGCCGGGAAGAAAAAACCTTGCTTTTCTTCATTTCTGATTGATGCTTGTCTCACTGTTCGCTTTCCTCCGCTTTAGAAAGCCTTCTCACATTTATAGTGACCAATTTAATGCATCTCATTAAGCATGAAGAAGAATAAGCATAATCATAATAACTTCGAAACACTGCGGTTGCTCCTTGCTGAAATGAGATTTCAGCACAAACCACCGGTTGCAAAAGCATACTCTATACTTCTGTAGATCTCGAAAAACTTTGGCATGGACAGTGTTTTTTACAAATTTAAATTAGCTCCCCAAACACCTCAAAAGCCATTATTTTTAAATTGGAATTTCTGAATTCTCTTGAGAAATCTGACCCTCAAGGGGCAACAACGGGCTACAGTCGAGCTGTGACTGCCCCCTTCAGGCAAAGACGGGTCTTACACTGTCCCACAATCTACACTCGGGGTTCCCTTCCATGTTTCCGGGCAGACCCCTGTAACCACTTGGATTTCTATATGTCAGCACGGATTGTTGGTTCTAAACTACCGCACACACTAGTTCTCTGGGTGACTTCCTTTCCTGCCTACCAATATCCACATTCATTATGGGTGGTCTCACGAGGGGACTGGTGGTACAATGCTTAAACACTCAAATGGCAACTGACAGGGTGCTGGTTGGAATTCACCCGGTAGCTCTCAGGACAAAGACCTGGTCCTCTTCTTCTGTCAAGATGACAACCGGAAAAATCTCCTGGGGGCCATTTCTATCTTATTACGTGACATACAGGAGAACTGGACATGTGAATGATTTGATGGCCTGACTTAAAAAGAATGGCAGGACACAAGTTACACAAATTGTCCTTTACTAAAATTCAGTACTTCACTGGCATGTAAGGGACAACTCTGTGCTCCTGTAATTAACAATAATACCATGTATAATCTCACTGCTGTGAGCCCGAAATTGACTTGCCCCCTAACAACAACATCTTGGAATATTTGTGACTCTCCTGAGAAATTTCAATACAGAGCAGTGTTTCTTTAAACAGTGACTTTAGTAAAGCTTCCCTCACCAGAACACGACCTGTGACAAATTTAAGGCTGAAATGTTGGTGTGATATCTTTGAGTCGATGTTCAAGAAAGCTTTACTTCAAGCAGTGTTCCTTTACTTCATGAAAAGGATGCTGCTGTTCTCTTTGGGCCTCTTTGAAGGAAGGTTTGGCTTCAGCCGGTAGAAGAAATTGAATTTTAAAAAGAAACAATAAGCATATTTCATATGAAAACTCCACTCTTCTATTCTTTAAGTAAAACACAAAGAAAAACACAGAAATAATATTTCTGAACATATATGAGTATTTGCAGAATACACTGGAATTTTTGTATGTTCATACACACTCAGCTTGAAATACATGTAAGCTAATAGTCTGTTTCTTTTTAATCCCACATAAAAATGATTTATTAGCATTTGAAACAATCTCTGTGACATTTAGGAACTGAGTTTAAAATGTAGAATTAGACATAGCATGCTAAATATCAATCCTTATCTTCTGCCTAAAGGAAAAACTGATCCAACTGACATTAACATCGATGGTTTTGAAATTGCCAATTATCGGATTAAAAAAAAGGCTCATGTTGTTTTACTTAGAAAAGCAAAACCAAGGCTGCTTCTTGTCTTCCAAGCGCAGAGACCGTGCCAAGGCTAGATGTGGCATCTTAACACTGACACACAACTTCACATCTTTCACACTGTGTAATCCAGGCCTTGTGAATAATTTCAGGCCACGTACTAGGAAATTGCTCATGATCTTTCCAAACATAGCCTGGGAATTGTAATGCTGAGGCTGAAGCCAAATGTCACTTAAGGCCTGATGCTGGAGAAAAACAATTAGAATGTTACCGAATTACCCTCCTGTTAAGAGTTCACCTTAAAAGCTAATTATCAGCTTATCATGTTTTATTCATTAATCAGAATTCTTTTCAAGAGTGTCAGAGCATTTCAGGTGGGTTGGGTTACGACAGGAAAGACTACATAAACAAACCCTCTGGAAGCTCAGGATTTATTTAGCCAAAGATGCAGAACATAATGGAAGCAAAATGCTACTCAGAAGTAGGATAAAATGAAACCAATTTCATTTCTGAATCTAGAGTCCTTCATCCCTAGACCTCCTTCTCTTGTCCCAGTGAACAAATTCAGTTTGTTCTCTTCCACCTAAAAATATATTTACAGTGTTAAATGACTTTCCTACTTCTTAAGTCAAATCTACCCTACCCACTGCCATCAACTCAAGCTCGACTCAAAGTGGCCCTACAGACAGAGCAGAACTGCCCCCATAGGGTTTTCAAGGAGTGCCTGGTGGATCTGAACTGCTGACTTTCTGGGTAACAGCCATAGCACTTGACTACTATATGACCAGGATGACCTTGAGCCAAACATGTACCATTAAAACCATCTCCAGTGAAACTCAGAGCGACATGTAAGCTGACTTAGGAGTCTCAATGCTATCTTTTTTCCCCACTTTTTCTAATTCTCAAAAAGTCTGTCTCTTGCTGTCCACACTGAGTGCTGCTGAATAATTCATAACATGAATGAGTTGAAACAGTTGATACCTATCATCTTTTCCAATAATAGAATTTTCAATATAACTATATGTATTTTACATGTAGCTATATGCAAGGAATTTAATTGCTGCACTGATGGCATTTGCTCTTAGAGAAGTATCTGATAGTTTAAATTTAAAAATATTACTGAATTTATTATTTGTCTATCCATTCATTTATCCATCCACTCACTCTTTATACTGATTATAAACTTATAATGTATTCTATACAGAGTTGCTACGAGTCGGAATCTACTCCTTGGCAGTGGGTTTGGTTTTCTTTGGTTATACTGTATTTGGATAAATGAGAAGAGAATTAAGACATGCTCAGTGATGGGCGCTGTGCCAAATGCTATGCTTCTGTTATTTTTCTCATCTTCTCGATGACCACATGGAAAAAATATTACTAACTTCATATTACAAATGATAACAAAAAAAAATTTAGAAAACTCAAGCAATTTTTCCAAGATAAACATAAACATGAAGTGAACTTTGGAGACAATATTTATATCAAGAACTTAAATGGCTTATTTTTTTCTACCATATATTGCCAAATCAGAGGTTGAGTGGGGAGAACAGCAAAATTGCATGGAATCCCGCTAAACGTTGTTGCTGTTGTTAAGTGCTGTCGAGTGGCTTCTGAGTCATAGCAACCCTATCTCTGTACAACAGAACCGAACACTGCCTGATCCTGCACCACTCTTACAGACAACAATTGTTGTTATGCTTGAGCCCACTGTGCCAATCCATTTCATTGAGGGTATTCCTTTCTTTCACTGACCCTCTCTACTTTACCAAGCATAATGTTCTTCTCCAAGGACTGGTCCTTCCCGATAACATGTCCAAAATACATGAGGAAAACTCTTATCATCCATGTTTCTAAGGAGCACCTTAGCTGTACTTTTTCCAGGACTGATTTGTTTGTTCTTCTAACAATCCATTTTATATTCAATATTTTTTGCTGACAGTATAACTCAAAGATTTCTTAGTCATTTAGTGCTGCTTTAACAGAAATACCACAAGTGGATGTCTTTAAAAAGAGAAATTTCATTTTGTCTGAGTCCAGTAGGCTAGAAGTCCAAATTTATGGTGTCAGCTCCAGGGGAAGGCTTTCTCTGCTGGCTCTGGAGGAAGGTCCTTGTTATCAACTTTCCTCCGGATTGGAGGCTTCTAACACACAGGGGCCCTGATCATTTCAAAGGACACTCTCATTTCAAAGGACACTCTCAGCTCCCAACACTGCTTTCTTGCTGGTATGAGGTCCCGCTTGCTTCTCTAGCCTTTCTATCTCAAGAGTTTGCCCCACAGAATCCTACACACTGAGTCCTGCCCCACTAACACAACTACCATCCATCCTCCCACCATCATAGGGGCAGAGTTTACAGCATAGAGGAACATCACACAGGAATCACGGTCCAGTCAAACTGCCACACACATTTCTACACATATTTTGGGGGGAACACAACTCAATCCATGATAAAAAGCATTAACTCTTCTTCACTCTTCCTTATTAGTTGCCAGCTAAAGAATACATCAGTAAAAATGATTTGTAGTAGAGGACGAAGAAGGAAGCCATTTAATTAAACTTGTTGAATAATAACAAGAAGAATGGCCATGATGATGATGATGAAGATTCAGCAACTGCTGTGGAACAGTCTCCAAAAAGCCATTTATTCCATCTCCAGGGGATTGCACTGGCCTTGACGAATGATGAGACTGAAGTTGGAAAGGTCATCAACTACCAGCAATGAGAGGAATGAATTATTTAACATCAGTTGGAAATCATAGAAATTAGGGTTTCTGAACAAAAAATTTGGCCTACACTCACTCTCTATGAGCAGTATTCCAACCAAGACAGATGAAGTTTATGGCACAGAATAAACATTTTAACATGGTAGAAAAAAATTGCAAGGCTCTATTTCCTGTTGGCATCCTAAAAGCTTTGTGAATGAAAAGATTTCTACTTCCTTTTACTTGGGTCCACAATCAATGCCCGTGGAAGCAGCAGTCAAGAAATCAGAAGATGCATTGCACTGGGAAAATCTGCTGCAAAGAATCTCTTTAAAGTACTGTAAGTAAAGATGTCCCCTTGAACACTAAAGTGTGCCAGACCCAAGCCATGGTATTTTCAACTGCATCATATGCATGTGAAAGCTGGACAATAAACAAGGAAGATGGAAGAACTGACACCTTTGAATCATGGTACTGGAGAAAAATATTGAATATACCATGGACTGCCCAAAGACCAAACAGGTCTGTTTTGGAACAAATACAACCAGAGTGCTCCTTGGAAGCAACAATGGCAAAATTGCATGTTACATACTTTGGACATACTGTCAGGAAAGATCAGTCCCTGGCAAAGCACATCATGCTTGGTAGAGTGGAGAGTCAGCAAAAAAAAGGAAGAACCTCGATGAGATGGACTGACGCAGTGGCCACATCGATGGACTTAGGCATAAAAATGACTGTGGACACAGTGCAAGACCAGGCAGTGTTTAGTTCTGTTGTGAACCAGGTCACTGAGTCAAAACGGACTCTGTGGCACCTAACAGCATCAAACAACATTGCTTAATGGAGTACTCTACTATAAACTATTATATTTTATAATTGCATTCCAATTTCTGGTACAAGAATTTCTGCAAATATTAGAATCTAGGGTAACGACATAAGGGTCCAGAGCTAATTTCTGTATTTTTTTTTTTAAGAGTTCAGAACAAATCTTACCAACTATTACCAAGAGGTATTTGTCCAAATATGGTGCATGGATCACAGCATCAAAATCACCAGATCTTACTATGCACATTCCTGGGCTCCACCTAAGACAGAGAGAAATCATATCTGGATGTAATGCCTGGGAACTTTCCTATTTTCAGTTCTTTTGGTGATTCTTATGTATACTATTGTCTAGAAGAACTATTACGCTTGGGGGATTTTTTTTTCACATTAGTGTAAATTTTCTGTAATGATACATTTTTAGGTAAACAATGCATTGTTTTGGAATTTGTTATTCATGTACATTGCACCCCTTTCACAGATAAACAATGTAGAATATATACAGTACATACATTTTTCAGCAATGATTATGAAGATGGCAGTGAACTCGGCAGTGTTTTGTTCTGTTGTACACAGGGTTGCTATGAGTCAGAACTGACTCCCAGCATCTAGCAATTTATTTTTCATTTTTATTGATAACTCTGTAAGTCTCTGTAATAAAAGGCTGACAAATGGTGTTTCATAGATTAAGCATCACGCAGACCAACACAATTAAAATGAGAGGGCATAATCATTAGCTTGTATCATTATAAAGCCCCTAGAGAGTTTCTGTATTTCAAATATCCCAACTTCAGGAGCAAATCATACACTGGACATTGTGAGGCTGAAATCCAAATGATATCCTAGGTACCTATCTTTCACCCACCTTGCCTGAGAGTCCTATAGTTTTGGGTGCCAGTAGACAGCAGACAATTCAAAGACAAGGTTCACTTGAGTTGGAATCTGAGGACTTTCATTCTAGCTATGCATATCTTGGACACTCTTATTTTCTAGGATGTATACCTTGATAAGGTTGGCAATATTCTGATCTACAAATACTGAATAGCTCCTGTTCAGCTGCCTCTTTCACAATGAGGTAATTTCTTGTCATTACTATTTTAATGAACTTGCCTAACTCACATGCCATTTATTAGCTTGGGCCAGTTTCTTAATTACTGTGTTTTAGTTTCCACATCTGTTAAATAGGGTACTAACAGTGCACCAACACCAAAACATTCCTGTTTTGATTAACAAAACTTAACATATGAAACATACTTAAAACAACACCTGAAGACATCAGGCTAAGACATCAGAGCAGTCACAGACATCCTGTGAACCCTCCAACCAAAAAAGAACTCAGAAGAAGAGCTGAATGGATTATATAAGACATTCTAGGACCTTGAACATCAGAAGGAAAACGGAGAGGCTGGAACGGGTGACAGGCAGGGGAGAGTAGGAACAGAAGCATCCAGATTGGCCAGATTTGCCCCTGTGGAAATCTACACACCTACAGGGGGACCCTCTACTGCCAGCACAGCAAAGGGAGAGTTAGCATTCAGAAAGTGTCTTTCTCAGTGGAGAAGGTGCACTTCAGACAGCTGTGCCTGCAGAATCACAGAGAACTCTGATTTGCATGTCTTAAGCTAAGTGTTTGTGGACTTGCGTGGATCTAAAATTTTCCTTTGGGCTTATCTTCTCTCCCTTTTCCCAGCAGTTTCCCCTCCATTCTCTGTAATACCCAGGCTACCCAACTCTGATGCTCTACCTGAGCTGGTAGTGGGATCCCTTATGTATGTCCTGAGATATTCTCCTGGACTTGGGGAAGCATTTTATAAATGGTGGGAAAATGACCAAAAAAAGGTCTACTGGTCCCCCTGTCCCAAGAAATCAGGGTAGAAACAGATCCTTTGCCTAGGTGCAGAGGGCTGTTGGTCCCATTCTTTTCCTTTCTCAGTGTGTGTAACCAGCAACCTGTGCCTACTCTAATCTCTCCTCCCCAGCTAGAACTCTGGAAAGAGAAGGCACCACATACTGGCCAGGTCCTAAGCTGAATACATACACAAAAAACTGATACCTGGGTCTGAATACCTATTAAAAGTTCTAACTACCTACTGAATGGATATTACAACGTTTAAGGCTCACACAATCAGCCTGTCTGTACATTTAAAAACAAAATAAAAAATAAATATGTATACAGTTTAGGAAACAGTAAGCAAACATAAATAAACAATCTTTGGATGGCTTGGGGACAACAATCTATATCTAACCACTGACAGAAGTGGACCACTATGGCTTCACAAATCTCCCCAAACACCAAAATCAAAAAATTGTCCAGATGAAGAGGACTTTCTGGAATTACCAGAGATAGAATACAAAAGATCGATGTTGAGCACTTTCTAAGAGATCAGGAAGGAAATCAGGCAAAGAGCAGCACAACATAATGAAAAATTAAACAGGCTGCAAGAAACACCTGAGCAACAAAGATCTGAAATTCATCAGATACACAATATAATTACAGTATTAGACAGTTCAGTAGAAAGTCAAAGGAGCAGAACTGAGGCAACACAACGCAGAATTAGTGAGACTGAAGACCAACTAACTGAAAGCAACATGCTTGTATTTATGGAAAAATCATATAAAAGAATTTAAATAAATTAACAGTAAGACTTAGGTGTGACTCTATAAAGATGAACAATTTACAAATGGTTATAATACAAAAATGTGGGTGGGGCCGATACCAGAAAATACAGAGACAACTGTTGAAGATTTGCTGACAGACAATTTCTTTGATATGACAGATGAAAAGGTATCCATCCAATAAGCTCACTGAACTCCACACAAGGTGGATTCCAAAAGAAAGACACTAAGACATATTTCACTCAGTTACTAAAACTAAAGATAAGGAAATGTTTTTAAAGTCAGCTAGAGTTAATCTAAAAATAACCTATAAAGGAGAGTCAGTGAGACTAAGTTTGTAGTACTCAGCATAAAATATGCAGACAAGAAGCCAACTGGATGACATACAAAACCATGAAAAAAAAACAAATAGCAATCAAAATTTACATATCCTGTAAAATTATCTTTCAGATATGATGGTGACATTAAGACATTCCCAGACAAGCAGAAGTTTAGAGAATTTGCAAAAAACCAAACAAATTGCTGTAATATCAATATCAGATAAAAACTCAAGGCTACAATACAGGTCAGAGCATCCAGATATCAACCCAGATAAGGAAACCACAACATTAAATCAAAGCTGAAACACTAAAAATAAGGAAACAGAGATGTCACTATACAAAACATGACAACTTTATATCAAAAAGAGGGTTAAATAATGTAGTCATAGATCTTTCATGTAAGAGGAAGTCAATGCAATACAAAGAAATTCAAGACTGGTTTAAAGTTAGAATAATAGGGATAAATATCAAGGTAATCATAAAGGAAATTAACAACTTCATAGATCAAAATAAGAAAGCGAAGAAGTCTCAGCAAATATAAACCCAACAACAACGAAAAAGATGGAAAAAAAAAACCCATAAAGGAAACCGATTTAGTTTTCAGAAAATAAAGTGGAATAAACACACTAAAATACACATACACAAAAAGGCACCAAAATGACAGCACTGAATTCATACCTATGCATAGTTATAGTGAATGTAAATGGGTGAAGTGCACCAATAAAGAGAAAAACAGTAGCAGAATGCATTAAAAAACACAATCCTTCTATATGCTGCCTATGAGAGACAGAACTTAGACTTAAAGATACTCACAAACTGAAATCCAAAGGATAGAAAGCTACATATCAAACATTATTGAAAAAAGAACAGGAGCAGCAATATTAATTTCAGATAAAACAGTCTTTAAATTCCTCCACATTAAACAAAGAAGGACACTATGTACTGATTAAAGAGTCAACATATCAGGAGGATATAATCATATTTAATATTTACACCAACAATATGGCCTCTAAGTATATCAAACTGTAACAGCCTTGAAAAGTGAGAAAGACAGCTCTACAATAATAGTTTCAGATTTCAACACACCACTTTCAGTGATACGACATGTAGAAAGAATCTCAGTAAGCACACTGAAGATGTAAATGCTATGATCAACCAACTTGATCTCATAGACATATTCAGAACACTCCACCCAACAGCAGGCAAATATACCTTCTTTTCCAAAGCACACAGAACATTCTACAGAAAAAAACACATACTAGACCATAAAGTAAGCCTTAACAAACTCCAAACATTGAAATTGTATTACAAAGCATATTTTCAGACAACAAAACCATCCAAGTTCAACAACAGAAAGAACAATGGGGGGAAAAAAGACATGAAAACTGAACAACATCTTGCTAGAAAAACTACTTAGAGAAGAAATAAAGCACAGAATAAAGATGCAGAAACAAACGAGAATGACAACACATCCTACCAGAACTTTTCCGACACCACCAAAAGCAATGCTCCACGGTCAGTTTATTGCAATGCGTGCACACATCTATAAAGGAGAGAGGGCCCAATCAAAGAATTAACTCTTCGACTGGAAAAAATAGAAAAAGAACAGCAAAAGAACCCTTCAAGCACCAGAAGGAAGCAAATAATAAAAATCAGAGCAGAACTAAATGAACTAGAAAATAGAAAAATAACTGAAAGCATTAACAAGAATAAAAGCTGGTTCTTCAAAAAGATCAATAAAAATCAATAAACAACCGGCCAAACCAACAAAAGAAAAACAAGACGAAACACCCAGAATAAGAAATGAGATAGGGAAGGGAGGCCATGATGACAGTCAGCCACATGTCTCCTTGATTCCCTATGAGAACTAAGGCCTAGAAAAATAAGTGAACAGGGTAGTGTGGACGTTTTGGGAGCCCCAAGGTCAGGTGAGTGTTGTGAGATCTGACTGGGTGATAGGAAGGGGAAAACTACCTTTGTCAGAGGTGAGACAGCAGCTCAGTGAGTCCCACTTCTGCTGCATTGGGAGACAGACTCACAGGTATCGACATTACCTTTGCAACCTGGAGACTGGGAATGGGACTGCCAAGTCTGAGGCCTGGTAGGTGCCAGCTTCTATGGTGAGGGGCAGTGCCTAAGTAAACAGTGTCTCTCACAGCAGAGGTGCTGTGTTTGGGACAGTCACATCAAGAGAACATAGGAGTGGCTGGTTAAACAGGGTGCCAACCCCCCTCGCCCCCTTCTCTGAGCTGTCCCATAGATACTGCTGGCTCAGTACAGGACAGATGTCTCAGATGGGATGCCACCTTGGTCAGCTGAGAGGTTGAGTCAACCATGTCTGAGAGCTGGATGGCAGCTAGCTGCCATGCTGAGCAACAGTGTCTGTCTGGACAGTGCCTCTCCCAGCAGAAAAGCTCTTTCAAAGACAACTGTATCTGAAGAACATAGTGGCAGTTGACGGCTGGGTATGGCAGAGCCCCCATTCCTCCCTTCTGTAAGCCACATCATAACGTCTGCTGATGGACCTCTGAGAGACTCCATAAGTAGTGTGTCATCTTTGTCAGCCAGGAGGTAGGGCTTGCCACTCCTGAGGGCCTGAGTTCTACAGCTGCTGCTGGGCAGTGCCTCTCTCAGCAGAAAAGCAGTTTTTAAGATAAATGCATCTAGAGAATGCACCGGTGGCTGGCAGCCAAGTGTAGTGGCATCCTTCTCTCCTCCCTTCTCTGAACTATGCCACCATATCAAGTGGGGTGACTCTGTAGAGTCAACACAAGTAGGTCATCATCTTCATCAACAAGGAGGTGGGGCCCACCATCCCTGAAGGCCCAGCTGGGGCCAGCCACCAAGAGAAGCAATATTGTGGGGTGGGACAGCATCTCTCTCACCAGAGAAGCTGTACATAAATCAGCTGCACTTAAGAGAATCCAGTGGTGGCTGGAGGTCTAGTCTAGCAGTGCCCTTACTCCCTTCTTAGAGCTACACCACAGTTCTGGTTGGCACAACATCAGAGAAGTTGAATAGCTTTTGGGTGGCACAAAGACAACAAACAGTATCTAACCATTTAAAGAAACAGACCATCATGGCTAAGGAAAACTCTCAAAATAAGGAATCAAAAAACTTCCCAGATGAAGAAGCCTTCCTGAAATAATCAGAGGTAGATACAAAAGAATTATGTGTAGAGGCCTTCTAGGGATTAAACAAAGCACAGCAGAACAAAATGAAAACTTAAGCAAGCTATATGAAATGCTACAACATCAACGATCTGACATCCAGCAGATCAATAATAAAATTACCAAGTTAGATAATTCAGTGCAAAGCCAAACAAGTAGGAGTAAGGAAGTGGCATGCAGAATTTGTGAGACTGAAGACAAAGCAATTGACACCAGAATTTATGAGGAGAAATAAGATAAAACAATCAGGAAAAATTAAGACACACGTGAGACTCTATCAAGAGGAATAATCTACAAGTAATTGGAATTCCAGAAAGGGAGGGATAGCAGAAAATACAGAGAAAATTGTTGAAGGGTTACTGAAAGAAAACTTCTCTGACATCATGAAAGAAGAGATTACAGATATTCAAGATGTTCATCAAACTCCACAAAAGGTAGATCCCAAAAGAAAGACACCCAGACATATTATAATCAAGCTTAATAAAATGAAATACAAGGAGAGGCTCTTAAAGGCAGTTAAGCTTAAATCAAAACTAATGTACAAAGAGAAACCTTGTAGGCTGTCCTTAACATCTTGGGAGAAGCCATGTAAAATTTCCAACCAAGAATTATATATCCTGCAAAATTGTCTCTCAAATATGATAGTGAAGTAAGACATTCTCAGATAAACAGAAGCTTAGAAACTTCACAAGAAACAAACCAAAATTACAAGATCTACAGGACACAGCATTCAGAGTCCCACTCAGGGAAGTCACAAAGCTCTTTCAAAGCAAAAGTATTTAAAATTTGGGAGATGGAAATTCTAGCACATGAACTATGACAATATCCCATTATAAAGAGGGACATATTACAGCATTTCTAGCCTTTTCAGATGGAGAGGAAGTTAGTAGATATACAGAGGTTAAAGACTGGTTTAAATTTAGAACACTGAGGGGAACAAAGGGGTAGCTGCAAAGCAAACCAGAAATACTACACACCAAAACAAGAAACATAATACAGGAGTCTCAAGAGACAAAAGAAAAAAAAAAAAAAAACATTGAAAAGGATGAAAAGGAAAACTCACAAAGAAAAATGACTCAGAACAAAATTTTAAGTAGATTAAAGAAAATCTCAACAACACAAAAATAAAGACATCAAAATGACTAAATACATATCTATCAATAATTACAGTGAATGTAAATGAATTGAATGCTCCAGTAAAAAGACAGAAAGTAACAGCTTGGATCAAAATACATGATCAGTCTATACTCTGCTTACAAGAAACACACCTTAGACTCAAGAATTAGCTTAAACACAGAAGAAAACAGTCTTTGCTGGTTATGAGGGGAACTAGGAGAAAAAGGGGTAGACAGTGGACAAGACCTATTTTACATGAAGGGAGAGACAACACACAGAAGAGGATATGTCAGCACAGAAGGACTACACTGAAAGCTCAGAAGTATTCTAAACAAAATCAAACAGTTTCAGGGACAGAGTACCAGGGTCAGGGATCTAGGGACCATGGCTTCAGGGGACATCTAGGTCATTTGGAAAAACAAAGATTTTTAAGCAAATGTTCTGCATCACACTTTGATGAGGGATGTCTAGGGTCTTAAAAGGTAGCAAGCAGTCATCTAAAAAGCATTAATTTGTCTCAAACCACCTGGAGCTAAGATACGCAAGAGCATCAATAAGAGGAAAATATGAGCCCAAGAGACAGAATGGGCAACATACAAGAGACACAACATCAACGTAAGACCAGTAGAACTAGATGGTGCCCTACCACCACCTAGGACTTCCCTTATAGATAACTCAGCAAGAGTCCCTGACGGGGTGGAGAAATGCAGAAATCGAAATCTAGTACAAAGACCAGACCTCACGGTCTGACAGGTTGGAGGGTCACCAGAAGACATGGCCCACTGACTTTCTGTTAATCCAGAACTGAAACCACTCTGGAAGCCGACTCTTCAAACAAAGACTGAACTGTTATGCCAGACATAAAATGATACTGGTGAAGAGGGTACACCCCGGCCTGGGCACATACAGGAGACCTGGGACAGCTCCTGCCTGAAGGAGAGAGGGAACATCAGATGGGTAACAGAGCTGGTAACGGAGAAATTCAAGTTGGAGGAGAGGAGTGTGCTATCACTGCACGGTGGAGGGGGGAGCAGTCAGGGTCATACGGTAGAGTGTGTATAGATTTTTGTATGACAAAGTAACTAATTGTCAACTTTCATTTAAACACAATAAGAAGCAATAGTAACAATAAAAACAAAGAAAAAGCTTGAAAAGGAAAGAAGGTATCTAACACACAATAATTGCTATATACTTATTGCTGTTATTATAATGTCCCCTTGCATGTCTTCCCCAAACAAGCAAAAGTGCCTGGGTCAAAATTGGTATATTCAAGGAATGACAGGCATTTTGTGCTCATGACTGCATACATTTGTGTGTGTGTGTTTGTGTGCACATGCATGCACATGTCACCTTTTGTCTTAAAATTAGAATTAACAAGGAATCGTGTATATATATTTGTGTGTGTTGGAAGGTCTTCCATAATTTTATTTAGAAACCAAATTATGTTTTTAAAATGGCAGAGGGATTATTACTCAGGTTGAGAAATAATAGCCAAAATTTATTGAGCTATTTCAATTGATCAGACTGGTTATATGCAAACCAAGAAACCAAACCCATTGCAGTCCAGTTGATTCTGACTCATAGTAACCCCATGAGCAGAGTAGAATTGCTTCATAGAGTTGCCAAGGAGCACCGAGTGGATTTGAACTGCCGATCTTTTGGTTGGCAGCCATAGCGATTAACCACTACACCACCAGGCTTTCACTTCATTTTTGCTTTACTTCATTTCTATAAAAATCCTCTGAGGCAGGCTTTATTAGACCCTATTTATGAAAGCAATAGCTGATGAACTATGAATTTAAGCAATCAGAGTCAAGATCAAAGAGAAAGTAATACAGTAGGTATTTAAACCAATTGCCAATTGCTCTTTCCACTGCATCTAATCATTTCCTTAAATAACTAATTTTTAATTAGTGAGACTTTAAGGTAGTGATGCCAAAATTTTTAGTATTAGGTCTAATCACTTAATTCATCCATCCAGCTGTTTACACATCTAATAAACACTTCCTGAAACAACACTTTGCTAGGCAATGGGAATAGCAGAAGCCTACAACCTGGGATCTTTCTAGAGATGCTCACACTTTAGAAAGAAACTCAACATGCAGATAAGTCAATGTGGATTATGCCAAGGGGATAAACCGAGTACTATGAGAGCTCAGAGGAGAGAGAACCTTACTTCCAAATGGAAAGACGAGAGCGTTTCAGGAGTCAAATGTTGTTTAAAGCTACACAAGAAGGGGTGCCATGACCTTTCTAAATGGTGAAGTTCTGGTTTATAGACAGGATGAGGCACATAATTTTTACCTAGTGGGAGACACACGTATAGGGAGAGTCTGTGACGCACATTTACAATCAGTCACTGCAGATCATGGAGGACAGAAGTTGGCTAAGAAGAAATGAAGAGTCGAAACAGTGATTTATGCCATTCCAGTAGAGAAGACCTGGAACTTGGCCTGATTTCATTAGTTCCACTGCATAATTCCTCGTATAATTATGCACGTAAAAAAAATTGTTCTATCTTGTATCATTTTTCCCCCTTGCTCCACTCCACCACTAAATTTTCAGACCCTTTAGAAGAACTCTCAGGCTGAGTTGACTGGAAATGAAATCTCATCTCCTTGGCCAATATGAAGCTTTCTAGCAGGGGATTTGGAAATTACATCTGAAAGGGATTCATCCTTCTAAATCAAGCTCTCATCCCTGACATGGTTCCTCTAATAACTCTGGAGAACTTTTAAAAACAGTGTTTTACCAGCCCCTTGAAAACCTAAGTGTTTTCCACTTGTGATAATAATTTACAGAGCAAGAAAAAACTTTGTGTGGTTTTTAGATTCAACACAGGAAGAACGGAACATCAAGTGCGATTCAGACTGAGAGACAAGAACGTGAAATCTCTCCTTAGTGAATAGTTATTTTGGAGACCCATTTATTTAGTAAAAATGTACATGTTGCTATGATACAAATTTGTAACAGGTACAAAACATCTCTAAAGTTGCTGAACCCTGGAGGGACTCCCACTGAATGGTGATTGTATGGCAGCCTGGCTTGGCAAGACCAGTGTGCAATCTGCATACACATGCCCCTCTTCCGGGAAGATGAGGAAGGATGCAGAGCAGACCCCTCTCACAGAACCTTTCACAGAATGGCTGGGATGTTCCCAGGTTCAAGTGTGGCCTCTCGAGCACCCTTTTCCAGCATCAGCACCCAAGAGCAGATTCCCATTTGTTATGTTTAAGACACACTCAGCTGGTTTACAGGTCAAGCACATCATGAAAATTCTGTTTCCTTGCTTTGGGTTACATAAATTTGTTTTGGACATTTTCCCAGAATATCTAATGAAGCAGACTGTTGGGGTGTAGCTGGATGAAGGAGGATTGGAGCACAGAATGGGAGGAAAGAGAAAGTGAGAGGATTTCTCAGGCTTCAGTGATGCGTGCAAACTATTAATAACTAAGATCAAGAGGCTGAAGATTCATGGACCCAGTTTGGACTTAAAACAGAAACAGATCATCTAACAATTAGTGACATCTCACAGTAAGTGGTCAGTGTAGGTCAGCTACACTGAGATGGCAGTTGTGGTCCCAGAATGCCTGAGGTGGGATCCTGGCTCAGCCACCACTTGCTCTGTGTCTCTGAGCCAATTACATAACCCTTCTGTGCCTCATCATCCTTGTTTCTAAAATAAAGACAACTGTAGTACATAACTTCAGAATTACTATGAGGATCAAGTGAATAATACATGTAAATTGGTTAGCCCATTTTCTTCTATATAATAACAAAAGCATAATAAGTTAATATACGCCCTGGTGGCATTGTGGTTAAGAGCTAAGTCTGGTAACCAGTCAGCGGTTCAAAGCCTCCTATAAGGTCACTGTGAGTTGAAATTAACTTGATGGCAACGCGTCTGGTTTTTATGTAGCATGCACAATCCCCAGAGTTACATGCATATTATGTGATCTAATTCTCTCAACCACTCTATATTGTAGTGGATACTACTATCTCCATTAAATAGATGAGAAAACTGAGATATTAAAAAATAAGGTACAGAGACTTAAGTTCTCACGATGTTGGAGCAAGGAATCAAACCTAGTCAGCCTGACCACAGAACGCACGGTTACCTTAGGACTGTGCCTGGCAAAACGCAAGTGTTACATAAATAGTAACTATTCTTCCCCTTATATTAATGATGGTGTAAATGCCTTGGAAGACAGGGTCCTGGAGCTATTCACAGTTTGGCTAATTACCTTCAAGAATTCTAAATCAAAGATGACTGCATTTTGTAGAAAATTATTCAATGACCTTGAATGACACCGTCATCTCCACATTGGTTTGGAAACAACGTTGGTGTAGATTAAAATCCCAACTCCGCTGCATTCTACTTACACGACCCTGGCCAGGACATTTGCATTTGTGAGAACCTCAACTGCCTGAAAATCAAGACAACATTATCCATGTTGCAAGCTTTCGATGAAATAATACCCTTGGAATTTAGTTCACGGCTTGGCACATCATAAGCACTTGGTAGATGATGGCCATACTGGCTAATATTGTTATTATAACACTGATATTTATTTAGGTCTTTACTTCTTCAGTATATTTTTTCTTCCTCTGACCTCATCTTTTTATGTTAGACCAGTTGGTATCTGAGATGGAACACATTTTTAAGGTGGCTCTGCTACTCTGTCAGAGGAAGATCAGAATTTAATACCCTAGGGTAAGGGAGGAGCCCTGGAAGTATAGTGGTTAAGTGCTATGGCTGCTAACCAAAAGGTCAGCTGTTCAAACCTACCAGGAGCTCCTTGGAAACTCGATGGGACAGTTCTCCTCTGTCCGACAGGTCCCTATGAATCAGAATCAATTCAGCAGCACACAACAGTAGGTTAAGCGAAGATGGAAAAGACCTGAAGGAGGCATTGAAAGTGGAGAAAATGCATCTATACACAAAGGAAAAAGGACATGTGGGGAATCCATGTAACTGACTTCTCATTTGGGTTTAAGTCTAGTGATACTGCTAAGTGCAGTGAATTCTGGGGCTGCATGTTACAGAAATAGCTGGCCATTAAAAACCAAACCAAACCAAACCAAACAAGTAGTGTCAAGTTGATTCCAACCAACAACAACCCATGAGACTCAGAGAAAAAATGTGCTTCATCAGGTTTTCGGTGGCTAATGTTTGGGAAACAGGTCTTCAGGCCTTTCTTCCAAGGTGCTTCTGTGTGGGCTTGAACCACCTTTTGGTTAACAGTCACACTTCTTAACCATCCAGGGATTCAACACAAAACTCACACGTACACCCAGTAACAAGGAGATGGGAAGATGATGCCAATCGGCCAGGCAGGTGCCAAGCTACATCTTCAGAAGCTACTCCTGGCTTCCCTGTGAAATGGTCATACTGTGTTCTGCACTGGCCCTACACCACAGCTATGGAACTCCAGCAGAAAGACTTTGATTAGAATAAATCAAGGTGAACACGACAGATTCAACACGTTTAGGTAAATATATTGGGCTCAACTTAAAAATTTAACTCTTCAAGGTGATCTCAAGGTCATGATCCTTATAGAAGTATTTCCCTGAAGATAGATAAACCTAACATCTTTTCTAATGGGGGAAAAGAAGGAATTATTAATGGGTGTATTCTGACTTGGAAGGGTTTTCATTCCTCTACAGGTTTCAGGCTTATGTAAAGGGAAGGAAGAGGCCATTCTAGGGAGAGCTGAGCACCACGGAGAGAATGAAAGGGAAGCAGAAAATTCAGGCTCCATGTGCTTCTCACACTGTAGTTAGGCTGTCACTAATGTGGCTATTAACTTTTCATGTTCAGATTTATTATGCTGTCATTATAGCACTTTTCTTTGCTGATGTATCAAACCACTATTACATATTTGTTGGCATCTCATCTATTTAAGAGAAACAAGTGATTACTCGTTGCCAAGGAGACTAATAAGGAGTGTGCAAGCAAAGGACTGCAGAGTTCTCGGTGGAAGATACAAGTTGCTGGTATTTTATTTTCATTTATACCATAAACTGCCTCTTTGTATGAAGAATAATTACCTTTCCACCTCCCCCTCCCCTTTTTTTTTTAAAAAAAGGAACTTACTTGAAAGCTGTACTTACAGACTTTTTAAAAACAAAACTGATGGACATGAAAGACCAAAAATGGTTTGGAAGATCTAATGATGCTTCCCTAGAAAGTTTCTCCTGGAATTTTTTTAAAGTTTTGACTCCACCAGATAGCACTGGAACCAAAATATGGTCCAAGGGTTTCCAAAAGAAACGAGATACAAGATCATGGACAGGAATTCCAGATTTCCACCGACTCTTGGACGTGTTTTTCCAAGAACTTAACGTGGCCTTTGGCATTAGGTGGGGTGGGGGGAGGTGTGCAAATGCTTAACATACTCAGCGGCTAAAGGAAATGCTGGCAGTTCGAATCCATCAGATGTCCCTCAAGGAAAGGTCTGCTGATCGGTCCTACTGCGACACACAGGAGCTGCAATCGGCGGGACAGCAACCGGTGGTTTATGTATCAGTTCTAGTTCTCAAAACACTGTTAACCCTTACTAAAATTACTGCTTTGTCCTATTCCTTTCCTTTTAAAATAGAGAAAGTGACATATAGCACAAGAATTATAATAAAATGAGATAACATACATAAATCACCCAAAATGCACTCGTTCCAAGAATGTCACTCAGTGATTCAGTTTAGCAGGCATTCACTGAACAATGGGACTTCCCTAGGGGTGTGAATGCAAGTAAGGCATGGCCCGGTCTCTAAACTTGAGATGGCTTCAGAAGTCCAGTGACCTACTCAGATGCATAAAAATGTCATTTCAATACAACATCTTAGGAATGATCACAGAATATATGTTGAGGGTAATACTAACAACTGTGAGTGATAAATCCCCAAATCTCACTTTTAACTCTGCTCCTACGGGGCAGGTAGGATAGTGACAAGGGACATCGCCCACTAACCAAAAGGCTGCTAGTCATATCTGCCAGGAGCTCCTTGGAAATTGTATGGAACAGCTCTACTGTGTTCGATAGGGTCAACACAAGACGGAATCGACTTGACAGCAGTGGATCTGGTTTGGAATGGCCTGGGAGATGGACTTCCCCATACCGACTGACTACCGAGGATCCTTTCTGCTTATGAGTCTGCCTTTTTCCAAAAACCTTTGCTTAACCTGCAGCATAGTCGAGAACAGATGACTGTGTCAGAGGCTCTTCAAGCCCAGACCTGGAATAGCCATGTGACTTCTGCTGGCATTCCATAGGCTGGAAATCAATTATATTGCCATACTCAACCTCAAGGGAGTCTGGAAAATGCTATTCAGCCATCAGCCCAGGGAGAAGGAAGTGCTTAGCCCCTGCACCCAGAATTACTGAGCAAGTACAAAGAAAACACCGCAAGACAACCGAGTCTGGTCTTGGGGGAATAGTGAAAGGCTGGGAGAGAAGACTTCCTGGAGGAAACCATAATCACCTAGGCAACGAAAGGCCTGGCTGGTCCTAAGCATGGGCATAAATAAATCATATAGTATATGCAGGATAATACAAATACTGGATCTGAAATACAGAGTGTGGTGGCTGCTGAGTAAGGGGTGGAAAAAGAATAATAATAGTAACAAAAATAACAGTATTCATTGATCATTTATTGTATGTCTTGTTCTGCAGGCAGTCACTGGATTATGAACGGCTCATTTATTAGGCAACTTGTACTTACTTGGCTTTTCAGGATATGTAAATTTGCCCCAACTTTGAAATGATGAATCAATCCCTGCTCAAAACAAATTCTTCATCGCAACGACCTTCACTTGGTGCACATGCAGCTTTTAAATCATTAGAAAGGCTTTGAGACATTTCTTGCACTAAAAAAACTAAAATCTTTTTCCCCTGAGGTGATGCCAACTCATAGCAATTACATGGTGAACCAATAGAACAAAGTAGAACTACCAGCTACAGTTTCAAGGAGCCAGCCTTTCGGTTAGCAGCTGAGCTGATTTTTTTGTTGTTCTTGTTAAACATGCATCCTCAGTATTTGTGAATTAATATATGTACTACTGAACTAATTAATATGTACATTATAAAACACAAACATATCAAGTATGAAATAAACATTTTAAAATATTCTTAGAATGTTTGATTAAAATACTTAACTGAATATTCTGCATATGTTTAAAGAATCTTCAGTTTACTCTCTGTGGCAGTTGTTTCAAGTCTGGTTCTGAGTTTGGCTTTTTTCCCACTGGTTTTATCATACTGCCACTGCTAGCAGCTGAGTTCTTAACCACCATACCACTGAGCCTCCTTCTTACACTAAATTAAGGTTAAACAAGAATGTCACACACGTGTTCTGACTTACCCACAAATTTATCTTAAAGAACCAGTTAGGAATGGATCACCGTTGTAACCGAGGGACTGCCTGTATCCTGCATTTTATATATATGAACTCATTTGATCTGCTTAGCAATCCTATGACACAGGCATTATTATTACCCATACTCCATAGGTGAGGAAGTTAAATAATTTGCCTATAAACTAAGAGTGAACAAGAAGCAGAGATGGAATTTAAACCCCTATTACAAACTCTGAAACTTAGCCCATGAGCACGTGACTACCCCTCTGAGCATAATAGGCTCTCAGTTATGAAGTTACGATCATGTTGGTTACAGGCAACTTACTAAATGGAGCTGGGAAAAGGGGCCACAGTGTTTCCTTTTGATGTCTACAGGCCATTCAGATGGATGGTGAAGTAGGGTGTCTTAGGTGGGGTTCTCTAAAGGAGCAAAATCCATAAAGCATATAAGTATATGTACAGAGATTCATATAAGGTAAGTAGCTCACGCAATGGAGGCTGAAACATGTAAGTCCTGGATCAGGATACAAGCCTCACGCAGGGTGGAGGACAGCAAACTGAAGGTCGGCAGGTCAGAGAGCATCGCTCCTGCTCACAGGCTGTGAAGGTCCATGAATCCCAGCAAGGCAGGCAAGACAAGAAGGCTTCTCCTGGCGCAGGAAGCTGCAGGATGGGCAGGCCGGGAACCGGGCTCTTTGTTGTAGGCTGTGAAGATAGAGGAATCCTAAGACTGTCAGATAAGCTGCTATCTCAAGCCCAGAGAACTACAAGTGAGAAAACAAAAGAGCAGCACCTGCTGAACCCACAGCAAGCCACAATCCTGGACAGGTGAGCAGGCAGTGCATGATATTACATTCATTCCCTGCCCCATTGTCACAGAATGCCGTTTGTACTCCATTTTCTGAATTATATCAATTGCTGATAGGAACATTATTTAGCTTCTTCCAGACTTAAGTCATTACTACTCGGTAAACCTACCATTTGCTGTTTTAAGGCTACCATGAAGTTTGTTTTTGCTGTAAAACAGAAGTCGCAAAGGGGGCCCATCCTCTTTTTGCCCAAATCACACCCCAGCCATTCACATTGTCTAATCCAATAGCCCCATAGCTAAGATACAATTTCTTACCTTTCATGCAAGGCTCCAAACATCGGACAATCGACTGTGACGGTCAGGCTGTGTGTAAACAAGCTCTGCATTCCTTGATGGTCTGAGTGCCATGTGGCACACTCCTGTGGGGGCACAAATCGGCAGTCTCTAGTGAACTAACAGAGCATTTTCCTTTTCATCTGGTAATCTCACTTTCTAGGAATCTGCTCCAAAATGCACTGCCAAAAGTGTGAAAGGAAGGATCAAAGCAATCCATAGCACTGCTACTTTATACTGTTACTGTTTTAGTGGTACTAAAAGATTAACAGTAAGCGAGAAAAATAGCATCCATACTGGAAGGTAAATAAACTAGGGTATAGCTACATAATGGGGGAACTACCGTATGAGGTACAAACCATATACTACTACTACAGATATTGTTGCCTTCAGGGGCTATGGAACTCTTTTTTGACTCATAGCTACCGCACGTGACACAGGCTCAAGTGCCCCACAGATTTTCCTAGGCTGTCATTTTCATAGGATCAGATAGCCAGGTCTTTATCCCATGGAACCTCTAGGTGGGTTGGAACGGTGACATATTACATTACCAGCTGAGCTCTTCACCACTGGGCTCCTTACTACTATTTAAAAAAATATATTGCTGTTGAGTCAACTCCAACTCATAGCAACCCTGTAGGACAGAGTAGAACTGCTCCATAAGGATTCCAAAGAGCAGCTGGTGGAGTCTTTTGGTTTGCATCTGAGCTCTCAGCCACCACACTACCAGGATTCATAACTGCCGTCCCCAAACCCACACCGGACCTATAGCCGTTACGTCAGTTCTAACTCACAGCAACCTTGTAGCTGAATGGAAAGTCAAGGTGGATAAATGTACGGAATGCTCCTGCTTAAGAAATTATGTAACATAAAAATATTGTTTAAAAACACGAAGTATGAATTTCTCACCTATGTAATACAGGATATGGAATTTTAAATCTTTATGTACAGAGGGAGGAAGGGAATTGGGTGGAAGGCTTGTGTACTGGTTACAGTACGGGTACAGGGCTTCCTTTTCTTGTGTGTGTATCTAGGAGCAAAATCCTGGGTCATATGGTAGGTGTATGTTTTATTTTTTAAGAACCTGCCCAACTATTTTCTGAAGTGGTTGTACCATCAGCACCAGCAGCCGGTTTACAAGAATTTCTAGTTCTCGCCAATGCTTGGTATGATCAGACTGTTTAATGTTAATATGTTAGCTAAGTGCTGTTCTAATTAGTGTGCAAACACCTCCCCATCCACTCCCCCCAAAAACATTTACCGTTGAATCAATTTCAATTCATGGTGGGTGACCCCATGTGTATCAAGTAGAAATACATTCTATAGAATTTTCAAGGCTGTGACTTTTTGAAAGAAGATTGCCAGTTCTTTATACTGAGGCACCTGTGGGTAGGCGGGAACATTCTGGTTAGTAGCTGAGCACCTGCTTGCATTACCCAGGTGCAAATTTTCTTTTTTTTTTTTTTTTTAACAATATTTGTATTTTATAGTCTCTTAACTGGGAACTAATGGTAACTTATTATGGTTTAATTTATAATATTCTAAAAACTACAGATGTAAAACATTTTATGAGTTTATTTGGTACCTGCATATATTCTTGGTAAAGCGTCTCTTCAAATATTTTGTTCCCCTTTCCTTTTTTTTTTTTTTAAAAAAAATGTTATTTAGAGAAGTTTTAGGGGTGCGAAAAAGTACTGCAGATGGCACACTGTACACAGCTTCTATTATTAATTTTTTCCATTAGCATATTTATTGCAATGAATGAACCAATATTGACATGTTATTAATTAAAGGCTCTGGTAGTGCAGTGCGTAAAGCACTTAACTGCTACCAAAAGGTCACTGGTTAGAAATTCTCTCTTGGGATCCTTTTAAGAGTGGTCAGTGGTGGGAGTCTGTATGGTGCCATCCAGTTCTTTCAGGCTGAGACTGGTAGAAGCTGTGGTTTATGTGGTTCATTAGCCTGTTGTCTTTTAATTGTGTTAACAGTAACTTTCACAGAGCAGACATTTTAATTTTAATGAATTTCAGCATTTTTTTTCATTTACAGATTTTTTTTTTTTTGCTGTTGTATCTAAAAAGTCATTTATAAATCCAGAGTCACTTAGATGTTCTTCTATCTTCTTGAGGTTATATAGTTTTGCAGTTAGGATTTAAGTTGTGATCTGCCACCACCACCCCCCCCTTTTAACTGTGAGGTTTGTTCTCTTATTATTGAATTCTGAGAGCTCTTTATGTATTCTTGATATGAGTTGGTTTTTTTCAAATCAAATATATGCTTTTCAAATATTTTTTCCCCAGTCTTTGGTTTGCCTTTTCATTCATTTAACATTACAATTTGAAATGTATACCTTAATCTTGATAGTGCCTACCTTGTCATTTTTATTTCTTTTGAGTCATGCTACTGGATTTAAAGGAGACCTGGTGGTGCAGTGGTTAAATGCTCAGCTACTAATTAAAAGGTTAGCATCTCAGACACACCAGTCACTCCAAAAAACAAAAACCAAACCCACTGCTGTCAAGTCAAAGCTAACTCATAGCTGACCCCACAGGAGAAAAATGTGTCAGTCTCCTTCTATAGAGATTCCAGCCTAGGAAAACTATGGGGCAGTTGTATCCTGTCTGACATAGCTGCGTGAGTTTGAGCTGTTTCAGCAGCAATGGGTTTTATTGGTGTCAGACCAAGAAATTTTTGCCTATTAAATGTCACAAGGATTTTCTCCTTTCTTCCTTTCTAAAAGTGTTAAAAGTTTGTTTTATATTTAGATCTGTGAATCATTCTTGAAAGCTTTTGTATACAGTACAGGTATTGCTGCCAGTTCATTTATTCTGCATATGCATATCCCACTGATCTACGATAATGTATTGAAAATAGTGTAATTTTCCCATTAAACTGCATTCTTGCCGATAATCAGTTGTCCGTAGATGTGTGGATCCATCTGTGGACCATGCGACTTGCTCCATTGGTTCATTTGTCTGCATCACTGTCACTGATCTTTGGTCACGTGTATAGCATCTTGAGATCAGGCAATTTTAGTCCTCCTACTTGACTCCTCCAATTTGTTTTTAAAACCTATTTTTCATTTCTATGTGGATTTTAAATTTAGTCTTATCAGTTGCTACAAAACAGCCTGCTGGGACTTTGACTGGAATTCCACTGAATGTACAGATAAATTTGAGGTGAACTGACAAGACATCAGCACATCACTTCATTTGATATTTTTTTTATTGGCCTCAGCAGTTTTTGACAGTTTTCAGCTTATAGGTGTTGCACATTTTTCTCAGATACATATTTATATTTTCATGCCATTCTAAATAGTACACTGAAAATTTCAGTTTTATGCCAGCCTAACTCATATGCTTAAAATTTCAGTTTCTGTTGGTTATTGCTAATACACAGAAAAACTATTTTTGTGTCTTCATGTATCTTTTTTAAACAGGAGGATAACATTGTTTTGTTAAATTTTTTGTTGTGTTTTACATGAAAGTTTACACAGCAAATTAGGTTCTTATTTAATAATTTTTATACAAATGGTTCTGTGACGTTGGCTATAATTTTTGCCAGGGGTATGCATTTCCATGATTTACATTCTGTTTATTGTTTCTGTTGATCTAGGGTCCCTCGTCCTCCTCCTTGCTTTCTCCTCTTTGCTTTTGAGTACGTGTTGACTATTTGGTCAAGAGACACACAACCCCCAGGTGACATGGTTTATTTTATAAGCCAGTCTATTATTTGGCTGAAAGGTGACCTCCAGGAGTGACTTCAGTGCCAAATTCAAAGAATATCTCAGGATGACAGTCAGAGGAGGTACCTCCAGTCTCATACTAAATCTTGAACCCTTATTAATTGCTTTATTAATTCTAATATATTTTTAACGACAACATCAGAGTTTTTTAGACAGACAGTTATGTTGTCATAAATATTGATCTTTTTACTTCTCTTTTTCCAACCTGGATGTCTCCCCCCCCCCCCCCTTTCGCATCATTGCTCTGGCAAGAAACTCCAATAGAATCCTAAATAAAAGGACTGCTTCCAGTTTGGCACTAGTACAAATAAAATTTTGTGTTTCTTATAGAAAATGAGTTCAATCTTTTCATTCTCAGGTATTTAGGTAGTTGAAGGTTTGGGGTAGATGAAAAACCTTCAGCTGATTAGGTTAATAAAATACCCTTCTCTTCCTAGTTTACTCAAAATTTTTCTCATAAATCAAATTGGAAGTTAGTCAAATGCCTTTTTGGAGTGTATCAAGACAATCTTAAAAGTTTTTCTTTTGTACATATACTGATTTTTGAATGTTAAGCCAATTTTGTATTTCTGGGATAAAATTTATCAAATAACAATATATTTTTTTGTATATAGTTTAACTTATTAAAATTTTGGTAAGATTTTTTGCATAATGGAGGGTATTGGTCTGTAATTTTCTTGTTTTTGTATCAGGCTAATGCTTGTTTCATACTACGAAGTGGACATATACATTCCTCTTCAGTTATCTAGAAGCTCTGTGTACAGCTGGTATTATTTCTTCGTTGAATATTAGGTAGAATTCTTAAAATAAGCCATGTTGGGTTTTGCCGCTGCATGTGTGTGGGACGGGAGATTTTTAACCACAAGTCCAATGCCATTAATAGATACAGGACTATTCAGGTTATCTAACTCTTCTTCAATGAGTTTTAAAAGTCTGTTTTTAAGGAATTTTCCAATTTCATGCAAGGTGTCAAAGATAAGCACATAAAGCTGTCCACAGTGCTCACTTATCCTTCTTAATATCTGTAGAATCTATATTGATGTAACTTCTCATTTCTGATGTTTGTAATTTGTCTTTTTTCCATCCCCAGTGCACTAACATTTATAAATTTTATTGATCTCAAAGATTCTACTTTTGATTGATTTTTCCACATGATTTTCCTGATTTCTTTTCTACTGATTCCTAAACTGACTCTTACTATTTTCCTCTTCTGTTTATATATACACCAAGAAAATCAAATACACATATATGTATATATACATATATACACACATACATATATGCATATACATATATGCATGTGTATATATACACATATACATACATATATACACATACATACATACACATACATGTATACATATGTGTGTGTGTGTGTGTGTATATATATATGTGTGTGTATACAGTTGTTGTTGTTGTTTATTTCTTTGTGTTTAGTTTCTGACGGTAGGACCGAGACTCTGATTTGAGATCTCTGGTTTTCTTTCCCATAAGGCATTTAGTAGTTTGTTTCCTTCTGAATACTTCATCATTTGCATCCCCCACATTTTGATAGGTTCTGTTTTTATTTTCCTTTAATTCAGAATGCTTTTTAACTTCCCTTATAATTTACTGTTTGAACCATGAGTTTAGAGATGTGTTGTTTGATTTAAAAATATTTGAATTTTTGTAAAATTGTACACTCTATTTTTGATAGCTAAATTCATTCCACTGTGACTGGAGAATACACTTCGTACTATTAGGATTCTTGTAAATGCATTAAGATTTGTTTTATGGCCAAGAACATGATGACCTGTGGGTAAGTGTTCTGTATGTACTTGAAAGAGTATGCATTCTGCTATTTTTGAGTGGAGTGCCCAATAAATATCTATTAGGGAGAGCTGATTGATAGTCTTGTTCAAGTCCTTCGTTTCTTTACTGATTTTCTATTTACACTCGTCTAATAATTGTTGACAGTGGATATAAAATCTCTGCTCACAATGATGAATATGTGAATTTCTCCTTACAGTTTCATAAGTTTTTGCTGCATGTATTTTTCAGCTTTGTTATAAAGTATATAAACACAAAATGTTTATGTCATCTTGCTCAGTGGACCTTTTGCTGTCATTTACTGACCTCTTATGAATCCTAACGTCCTGTGATCTAACATCTACTTTGTCTATTAATACAGACACATCAGCTTTATTATAATTGTTATTGCGCATCTTTTCCCCCCTCTTTTAACATATTTGTGTGTATTTTTGAGTAGATTTTTTCTAGGCAGCTTATATTTGGATATTTTTGTTTCAAAACCCCATAGTTAGGTATTGCTTATTTGTTCAATGTTCCAATCTCTGATTCTTGAATAAGTGTTTAGAATATTTACATTTAGTGTAATTATTATTCCTGTGTTTAAATTTATCATCTTGTTACTTGTTTTCTATTTGCCGCATCTGATTTTTTCCCAAATTTCCCTCAACTTCTGCTTCCTTTGGTACTAAGCATATATTCTTTTTATATCTTTTGTTAATTATTGGATTCAACACCACTTTGTGCGTTGTTTTAGAGAGTTGTGCACACACGCGCACACACACACAGAGATAAGAAAAGAGAAGAGAAATAGAGAATTGAGAAATCAGAAAACTAAAGGAGATATTTGATGATATAAAGGAATTACTGTAAATATGTTTTAGGTGAGATAATGCAATCGTACATATAGGAAAAAGAAGATTTGTTATTTTTTTAGAGAAACACAGAAATATTCCTGGTAGAAATGATGGATTCTTGAGCTTTTCCTCAAAATAATCTGAAGAGAGAGACTGGATTAATAGGAGAAAACAGGTGGGCTGTGAGACAGTAAGTAAGATGTATGCATGGCATTTCATTATACGGTTCTTTCTTATTTGCATCTGACATTATCCATAACAGAAATATTTTCAAATAGAAAACCCAAAGCAGCCTTTAAGATTTCACTTGCAGAGCTGTATTCACCTGAGTTTTTAGTAGGAATAACAGAGCACACAGCTGGTATACAATGCACTCTTGACACCTATCCTAGTTACTATCAGTAGTTGCTGACTTACCACCAACTTGAGTTACAATGAACTGTACTTACAACCATTTTTTCCCATGCATTTTATTGTTGGTGATATGTATGCATGTGTATCAATATATCTGTAAGTTTTTATGTAATCTTTCTAATCCTGAAAGACAAATGAAGATCAAATTTATACAGATACTGATAATAAAAGGCAATAATAACAAACACTAAAAAAAGAATGAGGTATTCAAAAAGAATGAGGTGTTCAACTTAAATGTCAGAACTTACTACAGAGTTTTCAGAAGGGAACTCTGTCATAAGTTGGGGCTGACTGTGCTGTATATCACACAAATAAATCTGGTATCTCATATTCAGACTCTGCAATTATCTACTTCATTGCCTTACAAGTCTTTAGAAATTTTTCTCAGCCTTATCTGAATCCATTTATTAAAAGAATTTAGAAAACGGTGAACCTCCTCCCCAAGGGCAAAACCCTGCACAAGTAACTCAGGAGAAATGTTAAATCCTCTGGCACTTGGAATTAAGATGGAGTGCTCTGTCTCTCTCCATCTTAATTCTCTCTCACTTGTTTTTGTTTCAAGCTGATTCTTCTCCCATTTTAGACTTAATGTCTTTGCTCTGCAATCCACCAAAATCAAGTGGAAATTGCTTTCTCTAACAGCTGTCTGTCAAGTGTAATATTTGTAGTATTCCAAAGAAGAGATGACATCCCAAAGTAATTCTAAATAAAATACAATTGATGCCCTTAAAACCAAAAAACCCACTGTCCTGGGGTTGATTCCAACAAATAGCAACCCTATAGGTCAGAGTAGAATGGCCTCATAGAGTTTCCAAGGAATGCCTGGTGGATTTGAACGGCCAACCTTTTGGTTAACAGACATAGCACTTAACCTAACCACTACACCACCAGAGTTTCCTCACTACCCTTAGACAAGCACCAATTAGTTTTCCTAATTCATGAACTTATTTACACGAAGATCTTGTACATGTATAAAAATAAACATGTAATGACATAATGAATAATTTGTTCTAATTATTGTAATATTTATATTAATTTTATCATGCATGACATTTTTACACACATTTTTAAATATCATCTCTGACTACCTTAGAAATAGTAGGGATTCTTACATAAATCTTATGTGTGAAAGAAAACTCTGAACTTTTAAGGAAGTTTTATATCCTGCCAAAAGTCTCAAAACCAAGTGATTAGCCAAAGCCAAGCCAAGTGCCGTCGAGTCAGATCCGACTCATGACAACCCTAGGGGCCAGGGTAGTACTGACCCCCAGAGTAATCAAGAGGGATTGCAAAATAAACTTGGGTCTACTGAACTGATACGCCCACAATTCTTCATGAGGACAGTGATTTCCAAGTTGTTATGCATTAAAAACCAATTAGAATTTTGGAATAATATCTTCACATAATTGAAGCTGTATTTTTGGTTTGTTTGACTGGAAATACGAGGTCTGACAATCAAGTTCACAAACTTATCCTAGAAAAAGTGCTACATACCTCTTTGCTGGATACCACTACAGTCACCTTTGAAGTACTCCCCTTGGGGAGCTATGCACCAACAGCAGTGCTTAGTCCACCCTTCAAAGCAATTTTGGAATTCTTTTTCTGGAATGGCCATCAGAGCTGTCTTCATATTACCCTTGATGCCTTGAATGTCACCAAAATGTCTTCCTTCCAGTATGTCCCCTATCTTTGAGAAAAAAAAGTCATTTGGGGCCAGATAAGGTGAGTAGGGAGGGTGTTTCAATTCAGTTATTTGGTTACTGGCTAAAAACTCCCCCACAGACAGTTCTGTGTGAGCTGGTGCATTGCTGTGATGCAAGAGCCCATGAGTAGCTAGTGAAAAGTTCAGATTATTTTCATCTAACTTTTTCATGCAGCCTTTTCAGGGCTACAAATAGTAAACCTGGTTAACTATTTGTCCAGTCGTTACAAATTCATAATGTACAACACTTCTGATATAAAAAAGTTTAGCAATTTTGTTTTGCATCTTGATTTGGAGTGATGGAACTTTTTTGGTAGTGGAGAGTTGGTTGACTTCCACTGTACACTTTGACACTTTGCTTCAGGGTCGTAATGATACACCCATGTTTCATCACCGCTGATAACAGGGCTTAAAACATCATCTTGCGTCTCCAAAAGAAGTTGACAAACTTTCACTCTCCTTCACTTCTGTTCATTGGCGAGCTCCTTTTGGGACCATTTTTGCCTGCACCTTTCTCATGCCACTATTTTCAGTTAAGATTTTATTAACTGTTTTTCTATTGATGTTTACTTGGTCTGCTATGCTTCACACAGTCAGATGATTTTGATACACAATTTGACAAATTTTTGCAATGTTTTCATCATTTCTGCTTATCATTGGCCATCTTGACTTCTCTTCATCTGTGATGCTTTCTCTTCCCTCAGAAAAACATTTAATCCATTTGTATACTGATGTTTTCTTCATGGCATTGTCCTCATAAACTTGGACTAACATGTCCCTGGTTTCACTTCCACTCTTGCTAAGGTTAACAAGAAATGTAATGTTTGTTTGCTGATCTAATTCAAGCTCCAACATTCTTGTGATGGCACACAAAAACACACAATAATGAATGCCACTCAGCAAGACACTGCCACATGTTGACACAAACACAGCTGTGAGACACTGACGTACCAAGGTTTTGAATCCTTACCAAGTTGTTTCTACAGTGCTACCAACGTAAGCACATGGTGGCAAGTTCATTAACACAATTGTCACATGTTGTGTGTATGTGTGGTGCATGAATATGTGTGTGTGTGTGTGTGTGTGTGTATTTATATATATAAAACCCAAAACTCACTGCTGTCGAGTTGGGTCCAACTCATAGCGACCCTATAGGTTGAAGTAGAACTGCCCCACAGAGTTTCCAAGGAGCACTTGGCAGATTTGAACTGCCAATCTTTTGGTTAACAGATGTAGCACCTAACCCACTACACTACTAGGGTTTCCATTTATATCTAACCCTTCTCAATTAACAGACAGAAAGTATCATGAAAAAAAAATAACATACAGGTGTTTGGTTCTGGACAGATGGAACAGATGTACTTTTCAGTCTTCTTTCCTCTAAATACAACTAAAAATCCTCTAAATACAAATATAAAACAAACATACAAAGCCTCTAAAAAGTGAGCAAAACAACGTAGACTGGCAAGGGACCTCAACCTCAAGACCTGAGGAAAGACATGGTGATGACCTTGAGCTTTCTTTTGGTTTTACACATCTCACATTTCAAACAGAAGCAGCCAGTAACCCAGAAACACTAACAGACACAGAGAAAACCAGCCTCAACCAAAATTTGCTCTTTCTAGTCAAAGAATGAGGAGAAAAGCAGCCTAACTAGACATAGTACTGTTAGAAAAAACCGTTCTGCTAACGACAAACACCACAGGAAAAACTCTGACCTACTGCTATCTATGTCAGCAAAGTTTGAGCAGGAAATCTAGATTCCTACCCTCCTTTGGACTTTGTAATGTAGCGCTCTAATAACCCTGCTGGGGTGGTAGCAGAGAAAGCTGTGGAGTTAAAAGGTGTGTTCAACCTTGCTGGCGGCTAATGAGTTTCTCCATCTCCACAGTGCCAGTGGAGAGCATGTGGTGACATTCAACTTCCACACCTTCCTGACAGTAACAAGGTACCCTACCCTTTTCCCAGTGGAGGGGCATCAGAAAATTTGTAGCAGAGAGTCAGGAAAATCATCACAAATCCATAATAATACAACTACCTCACCACAGTGTCAGTGGAGACAAACCAGGAATCAGCATTCTCAACCCACCTAGCTGTAAAAAGATCTGAGGTCTGACAATTAAGTCTGTGAACTCAATTGTTCTAAGTGCTACACACCTCACTGCTGAGTATCAATACAGTCACCTTCCCCTTGGGAAGCTATGCACAGACACCAGCACCTAGTCTACCCTTCAAAGCCATTGTACAAGGTGGCACAGCGGCAAGTTTGCAAACTTAATTGCATAGTTGTCTGTGAAGGAGTTTTTAGCCAGTAAACAAATAACTGTATTGGGACACTCTACCTACTCACCTGCTCTGACCCCTAATGACATTTTCTTTTACCCAAAGATAAAGGACATATTGAAAGGAAGACATTTTGATGACACTCAGGACATCAAGGGTTATATGATGACAGCTCTGATGGCCATTCCAGAAAAAGAGTTCCAAAACTGCTTTGAAGGGTGGATGAGGTGCTGGTGTCGGTGCATAGCTTCCCAAGGGGAGTACTTTGAAGGTGACAGTGGTGACATACAGCAATGAAGTATGTAACTTTTTTTCTAGAATGACTTTGTGAACTTAATTCACAGTCCTCATATTCTCCCACACCTAGACTCCAACTAAAGTCAATACAAACTGAGTAGAAAACTTAGACCTTATCTGTCTTACAGTGGGTTCTCTAGAGAAGCAAAACCAGGACAGCACATAAATGTATATAGAGAGAAAGGTATATATGAAAGAAAAGGCTCATGCAGAGCTTGGAATGCCCCTAATCTGTGGGACAGGATAGAGGCTTATCCTGATTGACGTAACTACAGGGGCTAGCAAACCCAGGTCAGAGAGTGAGGTTCTTGCTCACAGGTTGTGAAGACTGATGAATCCTAAGACTGGCAGGTATAAAATCAGGTGAGATGCCAGCTCAAGTTCTAAGACCTGGTGGTCACACGAACAGGAGTGAGCAGCAGGATATGGAATGAGCAAAAGCCCATGAACCGTGCCGGAATACCCACTTATATTCAATGCAGGTCACACACACAAGGAAATTCCCTTTCATCTGATTGGTTGCTCACAGCAGATTCCATCATGGAGGTGATAGCATAATATCAAGTCTTATTATGGGAGTAATCACAATATCATATGATTATCAATCACTGAGAAGCATGGCCAATCCAAGTTAACAGACAACCTCAATTATCACACCATCTGACAGTGATAAGGCAGTAACCAGACACTACTGAAGCAGTGTAAGAGAAAGCCAGCCAAAATAAACTGTTTAAGATTCTAAGTACATAATACAAAAATATCCAGGTTTCAATAAAAAATGACTAATTATGCCAAAAGCCAGGAAGATCTCTAATTGGATTTTTTAAAAAAAGACAATCAATAGATGCAAACACTTGAGATGACATAGATGTTAGCATTATACAGAAAAGATTTTAAAGCAGACAGAGAAAAATGTTCTAACAAGTAATAATAGACATGCTTCAAATACATGGAAAAATACAAAACCACAGCAAAGAAATAAAAGACATAAAGAACTAACTGGAAATTTAGAACTGAAAAAAAATAATCGAAATAAAAATTGCAATGGATGAACCCCACAGCAGAACAGAGTGGAGAGCAAAAAGAGTCAGCGACATGGGATAAACAACCGCAGAAATTACCTGTATGGAAAACGCAGAAAAGATAGGCTGAAAACAAATGAACAGAGATACCGAATCCTACAGAATTATCACAAAAGATTGAACATTTGTGTCATTTGAGACTCAATCGAAGAGGAGAAATAGTCCAGGAATGAAAAAGTATTCAGGGAAACACTGCCTGAATTTTTCTCTAATTTGATAAGACATCAATCCACAGAGTTCAGACGATGAGCAAGACTCAAACAGGAAAAATACCAGTATAAATCCATATCATTGTACATCATAACTAACCCACTGCTGTTCAGTGAATTTTGACTCACAGCAAACTTACGGCACAGCAGAGCTTCCTCACAAAACTTCCAAGGCTGTGTTATTTGTGGGAGCAGACTGCCTCATCTTTCTTCCATGGAGCAGCTGGTAGGTTCCAGCCGCTGACGTTTACATTAGCACCAAAGCACTTAACTCCTGCACCACCAGAGCTCTTTTACATTGTAATTAAGCTTCTGAAAACTAAACACAACAAAAACTGTTGACAGTAACCAGACAATACCTTAAGCGGTACAAGAAAATTAATTCAAATGACAGCAGATTTGTCATCAGAGACTATGGACACCAGACGAAATTGGCATAAAATTTTTCAGGTGGTGGTAGGGGGGGAAAGACATGACAATAGAGAATCCCATGTGCAATAAACAAATACTTCAGAAATGGAGGTGGAAACAAGACAATCTCAGATGACACAATTTTAAGAGAATCTGTCAACAACAAAAAACTAAAAGAACCAGTTAAGAAATTTTTCAAAACAGCAAATGATAAAAGGAGGAAACTTAAACATTAAGAAGAAAGAAAATGATAAGCAAAATTATAGGCTTTTCTTCCCCTTTTAAGTGTCCTGAAACAAGTTTGACAGTTGAAGTAAAAATCATAATACTGTCCAATGTCTACATGTATGTAAAGGAATTATTCTGAACGGGGGAGGTAAAAGGGACATAAAAGGAGGTCAGTTTGGTATACTTCAGTTAAGTTGATACAGTGATGACAACAGTAGACTAATAAATTATACACATATAGTATCTAGAACTACTAAGAAAGTCACACAAAAAATACTCTAAAAATACGACAGAAAACTCAAAATGAAATTCTAAGTCCTTCTCAAGTAACCCACAGAATATCAGAAAAGAAAAAAAAAAAGAAACTAAAACACAACTATAAATACTCAAATTAATAGAGATTGGAAGATGAAATTTTTAAAAATGACCCAACTATGTGCTGTCTGCAAGAAACGCACTTTGATCATAGGTAGGCTGAAAGCAAGACTGTGGAAGATCACATCATAGATACACTTACCAAAAAATACAACAGAAAACAGGGCCGGCTGCAACTTGTACAAGGCAAGGTCACGGAAGCTCCATAGGTGCTTCCAAACTCCCTTTTGCACCAAGTTGCTGGGCTTAGGGCTGTGGGGACCACGGTCTTGGGGAACATCCAGCTCAAATGACATATAAAGAAAATATTTATAAAGAAAATATCTTACATTCTACTTTGGTGAGTAGCATCCAGGATCTTAAAAGCCTGCGAGTAGCCTTCTGAGATATTCCACCACTCTCACTTCTTGAGGAGCAAGGAAGAATGAAGAAAACTCAAGATACAAGGGCAAGAATCCAAAGGGCTAATGGACCACACCTATCACAACTTCCACCAGACTGAACCCAGTAGCACCTAGCTACCACTACTGATGCTCTGACGGGGATCACAACCAAGGGTTCCAGACAAGTTGGAGAAACATGAAGAACAAAATAGTAACTCAAAAAGGAAAACCAGACTTGCTGTCCTCACAGAGACTGGAGAGACCCTGAGAGAACGACCCCCAGATACTCTGAGTGTTGCCCTGTTGTATGGTTCTTAACCAATATTGTAAAATAATATGTGTAGTAACTGTTTCATGAGAACTAGTCTGTTCTATAAATCTTCATCTACAGTACCATAAAAAAGAAAAAATGATGAAAAATTTAAAAAGTGAGAAAAAGAGCTGGCTATATTAATATCAGATAAACTATACTTCTAAACAAAGAAAATTTCTAGAGGTAGAAAGAGACCTTATCTCATAACAGACAGAAAAATTCACGGAGAGGGTTTAACAATCCTCACTGCATACGCACCAAATAACAGAGCAGTCAAACAGGGGAAATGAAAACTAAAAGAACTAAAAGAAAAGTCTAAAATTTTATTTGGTGGCTTTTTTTTTTGGCGGCTTTAAGACTCTTTTCTCAACAAATGACAGAACAACTCACTTGAAAATCAGCAGACATAAAAAACAAATAAAAAGTTAAATAAAAATGAAAATTCAACACAAGAAAATTTGTGGGACACAAGTATAAACGTATAGAGGGGAAAATTTATAGCAATAAATGAATATTAACTGTAAATCAATAATCTAAGCTTAGAAATGTAGGAACTAGAAAAAGGAGAATGACCTAAACCCAAAACAAGAAGGGGACAATAATAAAGCAGAAATAAATAAAATTACAAAAGAGAAAATCAATTAAATAAAAAGTGTTTCTTTGAAAAGGTTAATAACATTGTCAAACCTTTAGCAAGACTGATAAAGAACCCCCCCCCCAAATGATCCATATCAGAAATAAAACAGTGGCAACCATTGCTGACTCTCCAAACATCAAAAGGCTAAGAATATTCCGAACAATTCAACAGTCACAAATTTCACAACTTGCATGACACTGACCAATTTCTCAAAAGTTACAAGTTATTAAAACTCATCCAATATTAATCAGACATGTTAAATAGGCAACCTGAATACTCCTGCAATTATTCAGGATTCTTAAATAGTAATATAAAAAATTTCACCCTCAAAAAAAAAAAAAAAAACAGAAAGAAAGAAAGCAGAAAAGATCTCCAGGCCTAGACGATTTCATTAGAAAAATTTAACATGTTTAAAGAAGGATTAATAATAATTCTATACAATCTCTTTGAGACAATTTAACAAGAGATAACACTTTACAATTCATTTTATGAAGTTATTTCTACCATAATACCAATACTGGTGCCTTGCTGGTACACCGATTAAGAGCTTGGCTGCTAACCAAAAGGCTGACAGTTTAAATCCGCCAGGCACTCCTGGGACACCCTACAGAGCAGCTCTCCTCTGTTCTATGTGGTCACTATGAGTTGGATCTGACCAATAAGAAGAAGAACAATATCAAAGCTAGACAAATACAAAAAGGAAGAAGAGAACTACAGAGCAAGATTCCTTAGTACACATCCAAATATGCTTAATAAAATATTAGAAAACAGAATTCAGCAGTATGAAAAAATAATTATACACTGTAACCACATGGAGTTTATTCCAGGGATTCAAAAGAGACTCAGCATTTGAAAACTAATCAACAAAACCCACTACAGTAACAGGAAAAATCACAAAATTTAAAAGTGAATTCCAAAAGCTGACACACCGTATGGTCCCATTTATGCAAATTTCTTGAGATTACACAACTGGAGAAATGGAAGACAGATCAGTGGTTGTGGGGGATGAAGGGAGGGGTAGGGAATGGGAGAGAATCGGGTGTTTCTGCAGGAGGATCACAGAGGCACACTTGTGGTAATGAAAACGTTCTGTGTACTGGCTGTATCAATATCCTGGCTTTCACACTGTACTGTAGTTTTCCCAGATGTTGGGTAAAGGATACGTGGGTTCTCTCTCTGAATATCTGCTAACAACTACATGTGAATCTGCAATTATGCCAGAACAAAAAGTTTAATTAAACAAATAATCAGATTAAAATAAAACTGCAGAAAACAGCAAAGCAACACTGGAAGCAGAAAATGAAAAGACAAAAATAAACAGTAAGTATGTCATGCAGTAAATGAAAATGGAACAACATAGTCTATAAACACAAAAACTCACTGTTCTCAGTTTATATTATAAAACAAAATTAACCTTGGGCTGCCTATAAAAGACTCATGAAAAATTGATTTAGCGAGGATGACATATAAAAACAATGGACAAAATTATAACACTAAAAAGCAAATAAAAGAATTGAGATTCCTATTAATATTAGATAAAGTAGAGTTCAAGGACAAAGAATTGAAGGATATATATTCACAAAGTTGACGTTGAAGAAACTATGGCCATAAATCTTTATGTAACTTGCTGTCTAATATCTAAAGTAACAATTTTCAGAAATACAACAATAAATTAAAAAAATACAGTAATATTGCAATACTTAAATGTCTTTGTCAGTCCTTGTTCGAAGGATTGTGTTACAATTATTCTGGTTGAAAGTGACAGAAATTCCGTAAAGCTGGGTACCACACGTAAGGGATCTATCAACAAAAGTCCACAGAAAGGACAGCATTCAGACATCTTCTTCCAGAGAGTTCTGAGAAGCTCTTAGATGTCCACTGTATGCATTCTGAAAACAATGACTTGTCTGCCAATCAGCTACAGGACCTTTAAACATGCATGTGTGGTGGTGGCTGACGTGCGCACACACAGCCTACAGAACTGCTGGGAGTGGGCCAGTAAGGGGAACACTCAGCTCACAGTGCAGACGGGGCCTTCCGTGAATGTTGAATAGACAAAGTGCTTTCATAGTCAGCTATCACTTAACAAGAAATTTCCTATTAAAGCATTAAACAAAAAAAAGGACCAAAACGGAGGAAAGAGGAAGAAAAGACAGAAAGAAACAGAGAGTAGGGAGAGAGGAAGAAAGCGAGACAAAAAACATTTTTAAAAAATGACTGCTTTAGTTGCACCTCTTCAAGTGATATTGTGCATTGGAGCTCTGATTATTTATCATTGGAAGATGATTTATGGATACAGAGTTCTAAGACAACACAAAAATCGAAAGTGAATTTTACAGCTGTACATTTGACAAAACACGTTTTTAAAACTTTTTATTTTGAAATAATTTTATACTCACAAGAAGTTGCAAAAATGCTATAGGGTGACTCTGTGCCCTTCATACAGTTTCTATAGTACCTTATGAACATCAGAAAATTAACCTAAATGCAATCCTATTAACTGAACTATGGACCTTATTCAAATTTTACTGACCATTTCACTTTTTTAACAATAAAACTTCTAAGTGATTTTTGAAAACAACAATAACAAAAACCCACTTCTGTCAAGTCAATTCCAACTCATGGCAACTCCATCCAACACAGGAGAACTACTCCACAGAGTTTCCAGGGAGCACCTGGTGGATTTGAATTGCTGACCTTTCAGTGAGCAGACATAGCACTTAACTACCACACCACCAAGCTTCCCAAGAGAGAGAGGGAACCTTGTATATATTTATATATCTTCAAATGTCACATATTTTGGCCTTTGAATATCACTAGAATGTACCTGCTCTAACATCTGCTTTTGCATTATGTATTTATGTAAAATAGACTTTGCTAGGAAGAGCCTTTGAAATTCTCATTGCTATTCCATGGGGGGAAATTATAAGCTTGTTTTTGCTCTTACAAACTCACAGAGAGTTGTCTGAGATCCTCTGCCATTTAATTATTTAATCTGAACCTAACCTGTCTCTCATCTCTTCCATGTTACCTGATTGACTGACATGAAATCATCCTAGTGATTACATTTCATCAATATCTTTGGATCCTTTACTCTTGTTTTGGCATCACTGATTTTCAATGCATCAGATATCTGAATTTTAATCCCAGTCACACTGGATTTAATAGTTCACTACCTACAGAATTTTCAGGTATATTTTTGGTTTAAAGAGTAAAAATGGAACCACGGCCCTCAGCCTGGACTGAAAATTAGAAATCTTCATTGGAATGGTGGAAGCTGAAAGAACTGACATTGAAAGGTGTGAGCTCTTTGCATTTTGAAAGAGATACAGATTTGAAAACAACACTGCAAGGACAGTTCATTGGATATTAAGAAACCACCCGAGTGAACCATTTACTTAAATAGTTAAACATAGTATAAATATAAATACAAATCAAAGTCTACCGTTAACACGTGGATATTGGAGAAATCGTGGCTTTGAGATCTAAACTGTGACAATCCAAAAGCGCAACTTAAAAGCGCTGTAATCATGAGTTTTAACAGTCTGACTTTGATTTTGGTTGTGGATTAACAGCTATGATTTGTATCATGCCAGTGCTCATTTTATTTTTAGCACTGTGGATACTGTGATTGTGTTTTTAAGAGTTCAGATAATGAAAATGAACACAATGTCAATGCTAGGATGGCCCGGGTATCACAGAACAAGAAGGCAAATGTCTATGAGATTTTAACGACAGGTAGAAAGACAAACACAAATGGATTAAAAAGGTAAAAAATTAAAACAGAACACACTATACAATCGGCAGGGAAGCATTTAGGAATGGATACAATAAAGAAAGAGATAAGACAGCATATGTTGTTGTTAAGTGCCACTGAATCAATACAGACTCACAGCCACCCTGTGCACAACAGAAGGAAACACTGCTGGGTCTTGCACTATCTTTACAATCGGTGTAATATGTGAGCCTATTGTTGCAGCCACTGTGTTAATCCGTCTTGTTGAGGGTCTTCCTCTTATTCATCAACTCTCTATTTCACCAAGCACGATGTCCTTCCCCAGAGACTGGTCCATCTTAATGTTACAGTCAAAGAATGTGAGACGTAATCTTGCCATCCTTGCTTCTAAGGAGTATTCTGGCTGTGCTTCTTCCAGTGAAGATTTGTTCGTTCTTTTGGCAATCCATGGTATATTCAATATTTTTCACCAACATGACAAGTCAAGAGAGTCAGTTCTTCCTTGGGCTTCCTTCTTCATTGCCCAACTTTCTCACGCACACAAAACAACCAAAAACAGCATGGCTTGGGTCAGGTGCACCGTAGTCTTCACAGTAACATCTTTGTTTTTTAACACTTTAAAAAAGAGGTCTTCTGCAGCAAATTTGCCCAAGACTAGTGGCTTTTGATTTTTTGACTGTGCTTCCATGGGTGTTTGCTGATGTGACTCAGATGAAATCCTTGACACCTTCAGTCTTTTCTCTGTTTATAATGATGTTGCTCATTGTCCCCATTGTGAGGGTTTTTGCTTTATGACGAAGTGTAATCCATACTAAAGGCTGTGGTCATTGATCTTCACCAGTAAGTGCTTCAAGTACTCTTCACTTTCAGCGAGCAAGGTCATGCCATCTGCATAATTCAGGTTGTTAATGAGTCTTTCTCTAATCCTGATTCCCCATTTTTCTTCAGAGTCCAGCTTCTGTGTTATTTCCTCAGCATGCAAATTATATAGGTGTGGTGAGAGACTACAACCCTGATACATAGCTTTCCTACTGTAAACTATGTAGTATCACCTTGTTCTGTTGGAACGACTTCCTTTTGTTCTATGCATAGGTTCCTCATCAGCACAATTAAAGGCCCTGAAATTCCCATTGTTAGCAATGTTACTTAAAATTTGTTATTATTCATACAGGCAAATGCTTTGTCTAGTCAATAAAACACAGGCAAACATCTTTCCATAATTCTGTGCTTTCAGCCAGGATGATCTGATAGGACCAAGGGTTCTACAACCTCCTCTGACAATGGCTTAAATTTCTGGCAGGTCCCTGTTGACACACTGCAGCAGCTATTCTTGAATGATCTTCAGAAAACATTACTTGTGTGTGACATTAAAGATATTGTTGGTGATCTATGCAATCAGCTGGCTACCTTTCTCGGGAATAGGTGTAAATGTGGATTTCTTCCAGATGACTGGCCAAGTACCAAATGTCTTGGTATAAATAAGTGAGCACTTCCTGTGCTGCCTCCATTGGCTGAAACATCTCAGTTGGTATTCTATCAGTTCTCAGAGTCCTGTATTTCACCAACATTTTGAGTGCAGCTTGGACTTTTTCCTTTAGGGCCATCGGTTCTTGATCATGTTACCTCCTGAAATTGTTGAAAGCTGACCAAATCTTTTTTGGAATACTGACTCTGCATAGTCCTTCCATCCTCTTTTGATCCCTCCTGTGTCATTTAATATTTTTCCCTGAAGAATCCAGCAATTCTGCAACCTGAGGCTTCAAATCTTTCTTCAGTTCTTTCAGCTTGAGAAATGCTGAATGTATGCCTGCCTTTGGGTTTTCCATTTCCAGGTCTTTGCACATGTCATTATAATACTTTGTTTTCTTAAGCTGTCCTGTGCAATCTTCTGGGGACTAAATCTCACACATCTGGGATGAGATAAGCAAGTACTTCCAAACCTATCAAAAGTTTTCATTTTTTGTAAAACAAAAATTACAAAGTCTAACTAACTGATACTTAGTTAAAAATAGTGGCAGTGAGCTACTTTGGATGGACACCATGAATGAAAAGCATTAGTGTATCTTTCCACTTATTATTCTATGAAACCAAGTTATATTTCCTGATTCAGAGGTTATCATTAAAATGTCCTGTGGGCATTTGAAAAGAGGGACACTGCCTGCTCATTGTGTATATTTGATTCTATCAGCCCTCATTAAGAATCAAAGTTTCTACAGTGTATCCAGTGAAGAGTTGAATCATGACAAAAACAAGACTATATTCCTAGATCTTATATACTTTGATTTAAAAAATGAAGTTCATGTCATCATTTTCTATTCATTGCAGACTTTATATATTGGCATATTTGACAGCAAGGGAAACTATAAAATTTTGCAAGTTCTATTCATTGTCTATATTTCTTAACACAGAAAATGAAAACATTTTACCTAAGGTCCTGAGTATCTTGCACACAACATTGCTAAAAAGGGATGATTTGCTCACCTGTAATACTACTGAGATCTTTATAATGAAGGCTTTGGTCATTTGTTGGTTTCTTTAAAATGTTCACAAGCACTTTATGATGCTGTTAGCTTTAATGAAGGAAATACATACTTGATGACTATGAGTAATGCCAGCCATACAAAATATATTAAAATGTTGGCCCACCTTAAGATTATATTTTCAAACTTTGGGGCAAGAAGAATTTTGCTATTGTTAGGTGCCGTCCAGTCAGTTCTGACTCAGAGTGATCTGAGACACAACAGAACAGAACACTGCCAGTCCCATGCCATGCCCACAATCATCTTTATGCTTAAGCCCAGGGTTTGCAGCCACTGTGTCAATCCATTTTGTTGAGGATCTTCCTTTTTTTCACTGACCCCCTCCTTTGCCAAGCGTGATGTCATTCTCCAAGGATGGATCCCTCCCAAGAACATGTCCAAAGCATGTTAAGACACAGTCTCACCATCCTTGCTTCTGAAGAGCACTCTGGTCGTCCTTCTTCCAGAACAGACCTGTTTCTTCTTTTGGCGATCCAGGGCATGCCCAATATTCTTCTCCAACACCACAATTCAAAGGTGTCAGCTCTTCTTCTCTCTTCCTTATGTGTTCTCCAGCTGTCGCATGCATATGATGCAATTGAAAACACATGGCTTGGATCATGTGGACCTTAGTCTTCAAGGTGATATCTTCAGTTTTCAATACTTTAAAGAGTTCCTTTGCATCCGATTTTCCCAGCGCAATGCATCTTTTGATTTCTTGACTGCTGCTTCCATGGGCATTGACTGTGGAACCAAGTAAAATGAAACCCCAGGCAACCTCAATATTTTCTCTCTTTATCATGATGTTGCTTACTGGTCCAGTTGTACGGATTTTTGTTTTTGAAATTACACTCAGGATGAAAGGAGGAACTGTTACAGGTTGATTCTCCAAAACCACTTGATAATCTGTGAAAGATCATAAGGAATTTAGAAATGATGAACTGATTGCACCTAAACTGTTAAATTGTATGTGTGGGTTGCAAAATCTCATGCAGTGAAAAACAAAGACAATTTTTTTTTTTTTTGGAAAGTAGATTATTTCAGAATCCAAAAATATGCATCCAGAAAAGAGAGTCAAGTTAACTAGAGCTTTTTCAATTCCCTTACTAAAGTGTAATTTATTTCAGAATGCAACTTTGATTTCCACGAGCTCAAATTAGCTCTATGTTTTAAAACTGTTTTCCCTGAGGAAGGGAAACTTCGTGTAACATGCCTCTGAAATGTTAAAAATCATTGACATTTTAGACACAGGTAGTCTATATGGTAAGCTTATCAATGCAAAAGACTTTATTGAAAAACAGATGGTCTATCATAATAAGTCTGTAGATACAAAGTGGTTTGATGTTATTGGAAAACTGAAAAATAATCCCCATAAGCCTTAAAACCTGCTGTTGCTAATATGTAAAATATTAAATATGCCATGCTTAAACACTTTCAATGAAAGGATATTTAGCTTGCTGTCAGCATGCTGGACTGGCATCAGGAATCAGCCTAATGTGGGCTTGATAAGCACAAAGCTAGAAGCCCCAGTGAATTACTCATTTAACTGTATTGCCACTACATAAAAGAAAGATTGTCATAGTGTTGATTCTAACTTATACATACCCTATAGGAAGGGAGAGAACAACACCATAGGGTTCCCAAGGTGCACCTGGTGGACCCAAACTGCTGACCTTGCAGTTAGCAGATGAACTCTTAACCACTGCGGCACCATGGTTTGCAAAAGGAAAAGGATACCCTAGAGGATTTGAACCATTCAAAGAAGCATTATTAGAAAGTAAACAGAAAGAGTAAATATATGTTACTCTATTAGCAACAGAAAAAAAATGTTCTGTTTTATTATTATTGTAGGTGATATGCTTCATTATTTCTATTGTGTTTATATTTTCTCCTTTTAAAAGGTCTTGTTTTTAGGTAGATGAAGCATAAACAAGAATGTAGTCTACAAAATGTAACTATCTAATAAAGAATCAACAAACTTAAATTCCTACAACAGAGGACAGACAAAAGTTGTGCAAGTTTCTTGTGCATACTATTTAATTAATCCTACTACTTGTTATTAACAAATACTACTGTTACTTAGTCCTTTGATTCTGCTTAAGTGATAGAATTCTGTAGTAGGAAGCATAGAATTACATAATTTCAAACACTTATTTTTCACTTTACATTAAAGCAATATCACATATAGATATTCACCTGATGATTTTTTCTGTTTGTTTGATACGACTATATCCTCTACTGAGTCTTTACAAAGTTGGTTACTATGTCTGGCCTTCATTCTAGAAAGTACAGGCTTTCTAAAGACAAATTCTAACTACTGTGAGCAGGAGAGGCAATGCCATAGGCTGCAGAGAACTGTGCCAGTCACCAGTCCAGAAACACTCTGTATAGAGCCCAAATATATGTCAAAAGCCCATCCAAACATGGGTTGAATTATTTTCCCCCAAAAATGTGTGTGTCAGTTTGGCTCAGCCATGATTCTACTATTGTGTGACTGTCTTTCATTTTGTGATGGTAATTTTAGTTAAATAGGATTAGGGATCCAATAATGTAAAAGGAATTGAGCACCTTTTATCTTACAAGAAGTAAAAGGAAAGAGAAGCACACAGGCAGTGACCTTATGCCACCAAGAAAGCACTATTGGAAGTAGCATGTAATCTTTGAACCCAGGGTTTCTGGGCAGAGAATCCCCTACTTCAAGGGAATATTGATGAGAAGGACCTTTCCTCAGAGCCGACAGAGAAGAGATAGCCTTCTCCTAGAACTGATGCCCTGAATTTGCACTTGCCGCTTACTTGACTGTGAGGGAAAAAAACTGCTCTTTGTTAAAGCCATCCACTTGTGATATTTCTGTTATAGCAGCACTAGATGACTAAGATATCTATGAACTGTATTTTAGAGTCAGTAACAAGTCATTTATTCTTTAGGGTAATTCTCAAATGCATCATAAAAGCCTTTTAAATATTATTAGCCCTCAGCAGTGCTGCAGGAATTGAAGGCAGGGGCTGCTGAGGCACTGGGACAACGAGAACTCTGCATGTCAGCAGCATCTCAGGCTAAAAATCAGGAGGAGGCATCCGTCAGCTCCAAGCATCAGTGAGGATAAGAAGAGGCTGCAGGAAAGAGGCTGGTACAGACTGTGAAGCCAGTCATAGATAAGACACACAGTCTAGATTATCAACCATCCTGAAAGACTAAGAAGGACTCCCAACAGCTGGAGTGAGAGTAACAACAGCAGCTTAAAACAACCCATCAGAACATGTGAGACATTTAGGGGTGCAGGGAACCATTAAAGCCAATACAAAAACTGAAAGAGCTTGCAGGGGTGGGGATAGGATGCACAGAGACTAGACTGTTTTAACAGTAAGGGCTGCAAATCAGCAAAACCATTATATGCATTTTAACCTTATTGCAGATTGACTTTCATTGCACACGGAGGAGGGTGAAGCTTGGGAGGCAGAAGACATCTGGTCACTGACATCAGAAGACATCAGAGGTCACTGAGAATTGTATTTCTACCTTGTTCAAATCTGCAGCCCTGGCAGTATCTAGTGCCTGGCACAACAGCTCCTCAATAAAAGTTCAGTGAGGGAGATAAGCCACAGTATAAGAAAGGAGGCTGAATGTGGTTGGTATACACTGGCATTCAATAAGCGTGTATTGATTTCAAAGGAAGAAAGAGCAATGGGCTTTGCTAAAAGCCAGGTGGGCTCTTAGCGGTTATTTCTTGGTGTGTTTACCCGAGGAGACTGTGGAGTGCTTCCTTCGAAAACTCACAGTCACAACATGGATCAATGTGTGTGGAAATCTAAGGGTACCAAGAGGTTCTTGATTTTAAACGGCAGACTGGAAAGTGTTCAGAGGAGCCTCTGAAGGTATCCAGGACACAGAAGCCAACATAGAACATGTCATATTCCACTCAGCCTATAAAACACTTGGTCGGTAAAATTGTTTCTCCATTGTTCAAAGACGAATTGTACTACAGAACAAAAGGAAAATATTCTTTGTATGCTGAGTTCCTTACATTTTATGGATGAAGAATTTGAGGTTCAGGGCAAAGAATGCACGTAATATCTTAGAGTTACAGAAAGAACTAGAATTAGTACTAAAGGCTCTTTTTCTCCAAACTTCTATCTTTATAATGCTGAAGGAACTCAGCATACATTCCTCATGAACACAGTTAAGTCTTCCAGAATTCCCATTCTCCACCACGTTATCCATAATTCATTGTGATTCACACAGTCGAATGCCTTTGCACAATCAATGAAACACAAGTAAACGTCTTTCTGGTGTTCTGTGCTTTCAGGCAAGACCTATCTGATACCAGCAATGTTATCTCTGGTTCCATGTCCTGTTCTCAGCTAGGCCTGCATTTCTTGTAATGCTCTGTCAATGCGCTGCTGCAGTTGCTTTTGAATGATCTTTAGCAAAATCTGACTTGTACGTGGTGTTAACGATATTGTTCGATAATTGATGAATTCAGTTGGATCACCTCTCTTGGGTTGGCCAGGTAGCTATCTTCCGAACTTCTTCATGTACATGACTGAGCACTTTCAGTGCAGCATCCTTCTGTTGAAACCTCTCAATTGCTGTTCCATCAGTTCCTGGAACCTTGTTCTCGCTGATGCCTTCAGTGCAGCTCTGACTTCTTCATTCAGTACCATCAGCTCCTGATCATATATATGCTGCCTCGAAATGGTGGAAGTAGTGAACCAGTTCTTGTCATTATAATCACCCTGTGTGTTTATCCCTTCCGTCTTCTTTTGATGCTTCCTGAGTCATGTAATACTTTCCCTGTGGAATCCTTCAATATTGCCAATTGAGGCTTGAATTTTTTCTTCAGTTCTTTCAGTCTGAAGAATGCAGTGTTTTCTTCTCTTTTGTTTTTTCTAGCTCCAGCTCTTTGCACACATCGTTATACACTTTGCTTTGTCTTTTCAAGCCACCCTTTGAAATCTTCTGTTTAAATCTTTTATGTCATCATTTCCTCCTTTTGCTGCAGCTTCTCAACACTCAAGACCAAGTTTCTGAGTCTCTTCTGACACCCAACTTGGTCTTTTCTTCCCTTCCTGCCTTTTCAATGACCTCTTCCTTTCTTTATGTGTGATGTCTACAATGTCATTCCACAACTCATCTGGTGCTTGGTCATTAGTGTTCATTAAATCTCTTCTTGAGATGGTCTCTAAACTCAGTTCGGAGATACAGCTCTTGTGGACTTGTTTTAATTTTTTCCAGTTTCTATTTGAATTTACATGTGAGCAATTGATGGTCTGTTCCACAGTCAGTACCTGGTCTTGTTCTGACTGATGATACCAAGCTTTTCCACCACTCTTTTCCACATATTTACTTGATTTGATTCCTGTATATTCTATCTGGCAAGGCCTATGTGTAGAGTCACTGCTTATGCTGGTGGAAAAGGTATTTGCAATGAAGAGCTCATTGGTCTTGCAAAATTCTATCATGCAATCTCCAGCATAATTTTTATTACCAAGGGCATAATTTCCGACTATCGATCCTTCTTTGTTGCCAGGTTTTGCATTCCAGTCACTAGTGATTATCAGTGTACCCTGATTGGATGTTTGGTCAATTTCAGACTGAAGAAGGTAGTAAAAAATCTTCAACTTCTTCATCTTTGGCCTTAATGGTTCTTGCTTAAATTTGAGTAACAGTCATATTAACTGGCCTTCCTTGTAGGCATATAGATATTATCCTATCACTGACAGCATTGTACTTCAGGATAGATCTTGAAATGTTCTTTTTGATGATGAATGCCAACACCATTCCTGTTCAGGATGTCATTCCCAGCTTAGTAGATCACACGACTGTTGATTTGAAATGGCCAATACCAGTCTGTTTCAGCTCACTAGTGCCTAGGATATCTGTATTAAAGTGTTCCATTTCATGTCTGACCATTTCCAATTTTCCTAGAGTCGTACTTCGTACATTCCACATTCTGAGTATTAGTGGATATTTGCAGCTGTTTCATCTCATTTTGAGTTGTGCCACATCAGCAAATGAAGGTCCCCAAAACTTGACACCATCTACATCATTAAGGTTCACTCTCCTCTGAGGAGGCAGCTCTTCCCCAGTCATCTTTTGAGTGCCTGAGAATTTTCAAAGTAAACTGTTGGGTCCAAACTGAAACCATTTGATGGGTCAGTCTTAATTGGTGTTTTTCTACAGCAGTCTATGACTTAGTCTGCTTTCCTCTTCCTTCTTTTCCTCTCATCTTTTAACTGCATTTTAAAAAAAATTGTTGGAAGATACACTGTTATACATATTATTTCTGTACCCTGTCTTTCAGAGTCAGTTCTATAATTAAGTATACAACCCACTACGTATCTGTCAAACTATTCCAAGTCATCTCCTGGTTGAATAAAGTTCAGCCTCTGATGGATTACTCAGTGAAGGCCTAAGTGGATCCTATTCTACATGTCTTGAATGATTACAGTTGTTTTCAATAGCCTTGGCACTTGTTTGAAAAGCCTTGGTTTAAATTTTAAATTTTCTGGAAATTGCTTTTCCATTTGTTTTCTTTATTCATTTGCATGTTGTTTTTGAAAAGTTTTGAGGCCAGTGTAATTATCATGATTTTGTAAGATATTGCATTGTTTTTGCCTGAAGATGCTGAAATTGTTTTCTTTATCTTTGAAGTCTCATCACTGGACATGGTAGCAAATGTCTTAAAATGAATTATTGCCAGTGAAATTTTCAGGGAACTTGGTGGACACTGGCAATGTACAGTTTTAAGTTTCCTATTATATCTAAAAATTTTCCTTGAATTAACTGCTTTAAAGATTTATTCTGTTCCATTGGTTTATTTACTTATTTATTTCAGGATGTATTCTGTACTTCCTCCCCTTCTGCCATTTCATATGCTTTCTCTCTGACTCTTTACTTTTTCTCTCATTGTTATTGTCTGTTTGCAGCTCAGGTGGTATAGCGGTTAAACTGCTAATCAAAAGGTGGACAGTTCAAGTCCACCAGTCACTCCTTAGACACCTCATAGGCCAGATCTACTCTGTCCTACAAGGTTGCTACAAGTTGAAATTGACTCCATGGCAACAGGTTTGAGTTTTTGATGTATTGTCTCTTCATAATGTTCGTTATTTGATTTTCTTTTATGTACGTCTACCCTTGGGTACGTTATGAATCTATTTTGCATTCAGATATGATTTTCTATTTTCTTTTTTCTATATCTTTTTAAGTAAATGAACGCACTTGCTAGTTTCCAGTTTTGTTCATTTCTGTATTGTTCTGTTTTGAATATCAAATTCGAATTGTTTTACATACCCCACAAGCCTGCGTTAGAATATTCAACTTACATAGTGTGTAGTAAATAAATCTGGCCTTGTCCAAAGGGAGCCTGGCCTTTGTCTTTGCCTTTGGTTTTTAGGAGGCTACTTATGTCATGGTTTATAGGAGTATCTTTGTTATGATGGCACTTGGCTTTCTTAGCTTTGGCTTGTTATATATCAGGGATGACCACACTGGATCTTCCGTGTGGATTGGCCACATGTCACCATGTTAGAATATGCACTAAGCATGCCAGAAAGACTAAATAAGTGGTTTAGTGTAGGAACTTTGCATCATATGATACCAGTCTATTGGGAGACAGAATTCAACCATGTGGCAATCATTCCATCAATTATAGCTGTTCAATGAAGCCAGTATAAAAACTCTGTGAACTGAGCTTGAATGTGCTTCTCTGGTTGGCAATGATTCATGTATACTGTCACATCAAAACCAGAAGGGTACCATGTCATGAGCACAATGGAAGCTTTGCACTTGATTTGTTTTGACTCTTTTCCCTACAATACCATAAACTAGGTTAGAATAACCAAACTCCACGGTGATTTGGTAATCCCTAAACTTTCAGCTAATGTCCTAAGTCAGGGCAGTCTTTTATGTGTTCTTATTTCTTACTTTGTAGTTGGAACCTTATCTCCTTTCAGTTGGTATCAGAAGTCTTGGATGAACTTGGCCATCTGAAAGATTGTGCCTTCAAACTTTGCTGTTTGACTAACTCTGGATAGTGACTATGTAGGCTAAATAATGGACCCCAGAAATATCCATGTCCTAAGCCTCAAAACCTCCGAATGTTACCTTATGTAGTAACAGGAACTTTCCAGACGTAATTAAGGATCTTAAAATGGAGAGATCACCCTGGATTAAGGATCTTAAAATGGAGAGATCACCCTGGATTTTCTAGGTGAAACTTACATGTAATAGCAAATGAGCTTACAAAATAGAGGAACACTTGACTAGAGAGCAAGAAGTACAAAACGAGGCAACAGAAACAAGATGCTGGAGTGATGACAGGAAGAAATAGCAGCCAAAAAAGTAAGTAGCCTCCAAAAGTTATAAAAATCAAGGAAAAAGATTCTTCCCTAGAGATTCCAGAAGGACACTTTAATGAAAGCCCACTAAAGTTGATTTTGAACTTCTGGCCTCCAGAAATATATCGAATAAACTTCTGCTTTTTTAAGTGGCCAAGTCTGCAATAATTTGTTCAGAAGCCACAGGAAATTAACACAGTTCAGGTACAACTTTCTACTGTTTTGTGATTGATCTTGTGATTTGGGTAAGTTTTCATTGGGTCACTATGAGTTGGATCCAACTCAACGGCACTTGGCTTGGCTTCAGTACCCAAAATGTTTTGATTCATATATCTATTTTTCAAATTAGAGTTATTTAACACAGAAGAAATCTCTCTTCTATTGCTCTTTATTTAAAGATAGAATTTAATATTTAAAGTTAACTTTTGCTTTTTATTAAATATTTAAATATTGGGGGTGGAGTCAAGATGACAGACTAAACACACATCTCCCTAAATCCCTCTGGAAACGAAGACCTGAATTGTTAATTAAACAGAGCCTTCTGGACACTTAGTGAGCCCTAGGACACAGTATAGGGTGGTTAATTTGGACTCCTTACCACTGAACAGAAAACTTCCTCTCCTTTACTGACTCCCACACTTGGTGAGTGCTGGCTTTCATGGACCAAAGGTAACTTACCACTGTAACATTTTTTTTTTCTCTGTTTTAGCTGGTGGGTGGAGCTGGGACTTAACTAGCAGCCAATCTCAGATGAACTGCTGGTGGGACTGGCAGGCGAAATCGACATATTTTGAGAGCCTGACTTCAGACCCTGTGCATCTCAGCACCTTTGGCCTCTCTTTCTGCCTCTGCCATTGAGTATTCTGTACCGCACCTGGCAGAGAGCTTTTTGCACTGGGAGGTGTACATACCCATATGGAGGCCTCAGCTGGACCCAATTCTTAGGCTGGGAGGTATTGCCTCCCTGGAGAAAAATGCTTTTCAGGCAGAAAAGCAGTATTTTACACAGTGTCACCTACAGCTGGGGCCTGGCAGCAGAGGCCAGTAGGGCAGTCAGCCAAGCCAAATAGCCAAGTGCCGTCGAGTCGGAGTAGGGCAGTAGCCTTTCTCTATTTTGAACTAGTTTATGACATCTGGGGTTGGATATAGAGGTGCTTACTTTGCCAGCTGGAAAGAGGGACTTGTACACCTGAAAACCTGAATGACTTCGGAAGTTGTCAGATACCTTTTACCTTTCATTTTAAGATGGCCTTGAGAAACAACTGCAGTCCACCCTAATTGCATCTCTCCCAGCCTTTGTTGACTAACATGATGCCCAAAAAGCAACAAACTCAGGAGAATACTGTAACTAAGAAATCACTGATGGCTTCAGAAGGCCCCCAAAAGAAAGCACCAAAGAACTTGTGTTGCCTGCAAGAAACCTTTTTGAAACTATCAGAAGGTGAATACAAAAGGATTATATAGAAAGCCCTCCTAGACCTTATACAAAATGCAGCAAAGCAAAATTAAAATAAAGCAAGCTGTTCAATCTGATGGAACACCAGGACTCTGAAATCCAGCAGATCAAGAACAAAATCAAAGACATAGAAACTTCAATTTGAAGCCAAGAAAACAAAATGGAACAAATGGAAAAGAGACTTTCTTACTTGGAAGAAGAGCTACTGATGCCACCATCTATGAGGAGAAATCAGAAAAAAGAAACAAGAAAAACAAAGAAGCATATGGGACTCTATTAAGAGGAACAATCTACAATTAATTGAAGTTCCTGAACAGAGAAAGACACCTGAGAACACAGAGTATTGTGACTGAGCTGTTGACAGAAGACTTCCCAGATATTATGAAGGAAGAGAATATAGATATCCAAGATGCATATCGAATGCCATTCAATATAGATCTCAAAAGAAAGACTCCAAGACATATTATACTCAAGCTTAACAAAATGAAACATAAGCAGAAACTCTTCCAGGCAGCAAGATTCAAAGCAAAGCTAACATTCAGAGGGAAACCCTGTAGGCTTTCATCAGATTTCTCTGCAAAAATAATGCTGGCATGGAGACAGTGGTATGACACATTCAAAGCTTTGAAGGAGAAGAACGTCTAACCAAGAACTATATATCCTGAAAAACTTCTTTCAAATATGAAAAGGAAATTAAGACATTCGCAGATAAAAAGAAACTCAGAGACTTTGTAAAAACTAAACCAAGCTACAATACTGAAAGAATCTCTTGGCTTCGAAGAATAAAACCACTAACTTTATATTTTAGAAGCAAATTCAGACCACATCACTCAGAAACCTACTCAGATAGGGAAGGCTCCAAACTCAATCAAAGCTCAAATAATGAAAGAAATGACCCAGTGATCATACATGAAAACTGTGATGTCATCATATTAAAAAGAGGGATGTACTATAGTCACTATAGTCCTTCCAGATGGAGATGAAGTTGATGAGACTGGTAGTAATTAAAATTGGGTTTATACATACTTTATTAAGGGGGATCATATGGGAAGCCATAAAGCACAATAAAGATGCAACATATCAAATCAAGAAACTTAATACAGGAGTCTGAACAACCACAAAATCGATCCTGAAAAACGTGAATAATCAACTCACAAAGAAGAATGTCCCAGAACAGATTAGTAAGAACAGCAGAGAAAACATCAACACAGAAATAAACATATCACAATGACAGCACTAAACACATACTTATCAATAATTACATTGAATGTGAATGGACTGAATGCTTCAGTAAAGAGACATCGAGTGACATCTCAGATCAAAAGACATGACCCATCCATGTGTTGCCTACAAGAAATTGTCCTTAAAGATAGGAACAAACTGAAAATTAAAGAATGGAAGAATATATATTAAGCTAACAATACACAAAGAAGAGCAGGGGTGGCAATTCTAATCTCAGATAAAATCGATTTTAATGTAAAATCTACCATCGTGGACAAAGATGGACACTATTTATTGCTGAAAGGTTCAATACACAAGCAGAACTTAACAATATTAAATACTTATGCACCTAATATTAGAGTACCTAAATACATCGAAGAAACACTGACTACACTCAGAAAGAAGATAGATCACTCCACAATAATAGTGAGAGATGTCAACACTCCACTCTCAATATTGGACAAATCATCTAGAAAAAAGCTCAGTAAAGACACAGAAGACGATATTGCCACAATTAATCAACTAGACCTCATCAACATAGGCAGAACTTTCTACCCATCAGCGGACAACTACACCTTCTTCTCCAGTGCACATGAAACATTCTCCAGAATAGACTGTTTGTTAGGACATAAAGCAATTCTCAACAAAATCCATAAAAATGAGTTAATGTAGAGCATCTTCTCAGATCATAAAGCCATAAAAGTCAAAATCAATAGCAGAAAAAACATAGATAGAAAATAGAACTCATGGAAACTGAACACACCTTGCTCAAAAAGCCATGGATTATAGGAGAAATGAAGGATGAAATCAAGAAATTTATGGATTCCAATGAGAATGAAAACACTTCCTACCAGAACCAGTGGGAGACAGCACAAGCAGTGCTCAGAGGTCACTTTATCTCCATAAATGTACACATCTGGAAGGAAGAAAGAAACCAAACCAAAGAACTAACTCTACAGCTTGAACAAGTAGAGAGAGAACAATAGAAGACCCCCTCGGACATCAGAAGAAAACAGATCATACAGACTAGAGCAGAACTAAATCATTTAGAGAATAGAAGAACAACTGAAAAAATGGAAAAGACTCAAAGCTGGTTTTTTGAAAAGATCAGCAGAATTGACAGACCACTGGCTAAACTTACTAAAGAAAAACAGAAAAGGAAACAAATAACCCAAACAAGAAATGAGAGGGAAGTGGTCATAATAAATCCAACAGAAATAAAAAACATCTAACAGAATACTATGAAAGTCTGTACTCTTAACAAATTTGAAAACCTAGAAGAAATGGACAAATTCCCTGATTCGTATCACCTACTAAAATGGTCACAAGGTGAAACAGAACAACTTAATAAACCCATCACAAAGGAAGATATTCAAAAAGAAATCTAAAACCCATCAAACAAAAAAAGCCCAGGCCCAGATGGCTTCCGTGCAGAATTCTACCAGGGATTTAGAGTAGAGTTATCTCCAATACTACTGAGACTATTTCACAGTCGAGAAAGGGAAGTGAAGCCAGCATAATCCTGATACCAAAGCCACGAAAAGACCCAACCAAAAAGGAGAACTACAGACCGATATCACTCAGGAAGCTAGATGCAAAAATCTTCAACAAAATTGTTGCCAACAGAATACAACAACATATCCAAAAAATAATCCATCACAACCAAGTTGGATTCATACCAGGGATGCAAGGGTGGTTCAGCATCAGAAAAACAATTAATGTGATCAACTACATAAATAACATAAAAGACAAGAATCACCTATTGATGCAGAGACGGCATTTGATAAAGTCCAACACCCATTCATGCTAAAAACTCTCAGCAAAATGGGAGTAGATGACCTATTCCTCAATGCAATAAGGACCATTTATATGAAACCAACTGCCTGCATCATCCTGAATGGACAGAGAATGAAACAATTTCCCTTGAGGATGGGAACTAGACAAGGATGCCCACTCTCACCTCACCTGTTCAACATTGTGCTAGAAGTTATAGCCAGAGCAATTAGACAAGATCAAAAACAAAGGGCATCAGCACAGGCAAAGAAGTAAAAATCTCCCCATTTGCAGATGATATGATTGTATATGCAGAGAATCCCAAAGAATCCATAAGTCAACTACTCAAACTGATAGAAGAGTTCAGCAAAGTCTCAGGATACAAGATAAAGACAAGTAAACCAGTAAGATTCCTTTATACCAACAACAAGACTGTTAATGAAGAAATCACCAAATCAATACCATCTACTATAGCTCCTAAGAAGATAAAGTACCTAGGAATAAATCTAACCAGAGAAATAACAGAGCTTTACAAAGAGAAATACAAGTCCTTACTATGAGAAATTAAGAGAGACTTACATAAATGGAGAAACGTGCTCTGCTCACGGATAAGAAGACTTAACACTGTGAAAATGTGTTTTACCCAAAGCAATCTACTTATATAACGCAATCGCAATAGAAATTCCAGTCACCTTTTTTAAGGAGAAGGAGAAACAAGTCACCAACTGTGTTTGGAAAGGGAAGAAGCCCCAGATAAGCAAGGTACTACTGAAGAAGAACACCACATTGGGTGGCCTCTCACCACCCAACTTCAGAACCTAATACACTACCACAGTAGTCAAAACAGCCTGGTACTGGTACAAAAAGAGACCAATAAATCAATGGAACAGAACTGAGACCCCAGAGATGATATCATCTTCCTATGAACAGCTGATATTCAACAAAGGCTCTAAGACATTAAACAGGGGTAAAAACAATCTCTTCAATAAACAGTGCTTGCAAAATTGGATACCCACCTGCCAAAAATTCAGACAAGACCCACCTCTTACACCTTATACAAAAACCAACTCAAACTGGATAAAAGACCCAAATATCAAATCTAAACAATAAAGCTCATCCAAGAAAAAGTAGGAACAATAACAGAAGTTTTAATACACAATGCAGATAGACTTCAAAATCTGTCAAACAAACCACAGACAAGAGAAAAGGAATTAGACAAATTGAAACTACTAAGAATCAAACACGTTACTCATCCAAAGACTTTATTAATGGACTTAAAAGGCCACCTACAAAATGGGAAAAAATATTTCACAACTATATGTCAGACCAATGCCTGATTTCCATAATCTATAAGGTACTAAAAAATATCAATAAGAAAAAGATAAAGCATTCTATTAAGCAATGGGCAAAGGAGATGGAAAGACACTTCTCTAAAGAAGAGATCCAGGCAGCCCCAAAACACATGCAGACATGCTTACAATCATTAGCTATTAAAGAAATTCAAATCAAAACGACAGTGAGGTACTATCTCACCCCAACAAGGTCGGTCATGATCCAAAAAACGCAAACAACAAATGCTGGAGAGACTGGAGAAATTGGACCTCTCCTTCCCTGTTGGTGGGATTGCAAAATGGCGCAACCTCTTTGGAAAGCAATCTGACACTTCCTTAAAAAGCTGGATACAGATATGCCATTTGACCCAGTAATTCCACTGCTCAGAATATATCCTACAGAATCCTACAGAATCAAGGCCACTCATACCAACTGATACACATGCACAAATGTTTACACGTTCACAGTCCACAACAGCAAAAAGATGGAATCAACCCAGATGCCCAACAACAGAGGAATGGATAGGTGAACTATGGTATATATACTCAATGTAGCACCATGCAATGATAAAGAACAACGATGATTTGGGTATTCAACTTATATCGGCACTGCATGGTCCTGTGCCCTCATCACAATCATTGCTATGTTTGAGCCCATTCTTGTACCTACTGTGTCAATGATTTTGTTTGTATGACACAAAATTTCACAAGGGCCAACTTTACTACTTGATAAATATCAACTGGTTGTACCGAGATGCTACAAGCATGGCCAATTAAGTACACAAACCCATCCTAGAAAAGGTGCTACACATCTTATTGGTGAATACCATTATGGTCACTTTCAAAATATTCCCTTTGGAAAGCTATATACCAATGCCAGTGCCTAGTCCACCCGTCAAAGCAATTTGGGAACTCTTTTTCTGATTCCATCAGAGCTTTCACCATATTACCCTTAATGCTCTGAATGTCATCCAAATGTCTTCCTTTCAATACTGCCTTTATCTAAAGACACAGTGGGGGCCAGATCAGGTGAGTAGGGAGGGTATTTCAATACAGTTATTTGTTTACTGGCTAAAACCTCCCTCACAGACTGCTATACAATTAAGTTTCCAAACTTGCCACCGTGTACAATGGCCCTTCCAGAAAAAGAGTTCCAAAACTGCTTTGAAGGGTAGACCAAGGACTGGAATCAATGCATGACTTCCCAAGGTGTGTACTTCAAAGATTGTTGTTGTTGTTAGGTGCCGTGTAGTCAGTTCCAACACATAGTGACCCTATGAACAACAGAAGGAAACATTTCCCGGTCTTGCTCCATGTCCACAATCGTTTTTAAGCTTAAGCCCATTGTTGAGGCCACTGGGTCAATTCATCTCGTCAACAGTCTTCCTCCTTTTCAATAATCCTCCACTCTACCAAGCATGATGTCCTTCTCCAGGGACTGATCTTCCCTGACAACATGTCCAAAGTATGTAAGACACAGTCTTGCCATCTTTGCTTCCAACGAGTACTCTGTTCTTCCAGAACAGATCTGTTTGTTCTTTTGGCCATCCATGGTACATTCAACATTCTTCTTCAACACCACAATTCAAAGGTATCAATTCTTCTGTCTTCTTTGTTCATGGTCCAGCTTTCACATGCATATGATGTGATTGAGAATACCATGTCTCCACTAAAAGACCACAATTGATGGTCCAGGGCCTCGGGGTTCCTCTGGGAAACTGACCCTGATGCTGCTCCTGTCCATAAATCATAATGGAGGGCAATTCTTTGGATGGGAGTGGATTGGACTTGGAGACACAGAGTGACCATATTGGGTGTGCAATTTATGGTTCTATGCATCTATAGGATGTCTTGCTGACCTCTTACTGGAGCAGGGGAGAGGGTGGAGAGGAGGAGATAGGAGATTGTTAGGAGCATATGACATGTATAGAACAGAGAGGAAGAGTGTGCTATCACCAGACAGGAAGATCATTGAGAGCTGCATATAGGTGGGCGTGCAAGTTTATATGGGAATATGCATTTTCACTCAATCATAACAAAAAAAAAGAAGAAGAAGAAGAGGCAAGAAAAAAAAGAAAAGAAAATACCATGGCTTGGATCAGGTGCATTTTAGTCTTCAAGGTGACATTCTTACTTTTGAATACTTTGAAGAGGTCCTTTGCAACAGATTTTCCCAATGCAATGTGTCTTTTCATTTCTTGACTGCTACTTCCACGGGCATTGATTGTGGACCCAAGTAAAATTAAATCTTTGACAAACTCAATCCTTTCTCCATTTGTGACAATGTTGCTTACTGGTCCAGTTGTGAGGATTTTTGTTTTCCGGATCTTGACATGCAATCCATACTGAAGGCTGTGGTCCTAGATCTTCAGCAGTACGTATCTCAAATCTTCTTCATTTCCAGCAAGTAAGGTGGTGTCATCTGCATATCACAGGTTGTTAATGAGGCATCCTCCAATCCTGATGCCTCATTCTTCTTCATATAATACAGTTTTTTGAATTATTTGGTCAGCATACAGATTAAAAAGGTATGCTGAAAGGCTACAGCCCTGATGCGCACCTTTCTTGACTTTAAACCATGCAGTGTCCCCCTGTTCTGTTAGCACGACTGCCTCATGTACAGAGTCAATAAGAGCAAAATTAGGTATTCTGGAATTCTCATTGTCCACAACGTTGGCCATAATTTAGTATGATCCACACAGTTGAATGCTTTTGCGTAGTCAACGAAACACAAGTAAACATCTTGGTGGTATTCTTCACCTTCAGCCAAGATCCACCTGACATTAGCGATGATATCCTGGGTTCCATGTCCTCTTTTGAACCTAGTTTGAATTTCTGGCAGTTCCTTGTCAATATATTGTTGTAGCAGCTTTTGAATGATCTTGAGCAGAAGTTCACTTGCATGTGATATCAATGATATTGTTCAGTAATTTCCACATTCAGTTGAATCATCTTTCTTTGGAATGGACATAAATATGGATCTTTTCCAGTCAGTTGGCCAGGTAGCTGTCCTCCAAATTTCTTGACATAAACAAGTGAGCACTTCCAGTGCTACCTTTGTGTGTTGAAAGACCTCAACTGATACTCCATCAATTCCGGGAGCCTTGTTTTCCACCAATGCCTCCAGTGCAGCTTCGACTTCCTCCTTCAATACCATTGCTTCCTGATCCTATGCTACCTCTTCAAATGGCTCAACATTGACCAGTTCTTTTTGGTATAATCACTCTGCGTATTGCTGCCATCTTCTTTTGATGCTCTCTGAGTCATTTAACAGTTTCCCTGTAGAATCCTTCACTACTGCAATTCAAGGCTTGAATTTTTTCTTCAGTTCTCCCAGCTTGAGAAATGCAGAATGTGTTCTTCCCTTCTGGTTTTCTATGTCTAGTTCTTCGCACATGTCATTATTTTCTTTTGTCTTCTTGAGCTCTCTGAAATCTTCTGTTTAGGTCTTTTACTTTGCGATTCTTTCCTTTTGCTTTAGCTGCTCAACATGCAAGAGCAAGTTTCAGAGTCTCTTCTGACATCCAATTTGGTCTTTTCTTTCTTTCCTGCCTTTTTAATGACTTCTTGCTCTCTTCATGGATGATGTCTTTGATATCATTCCACAACTTGTCTTCGTCTTCAGTCATTAGTGATCAACACATCAAATCTGTTCCTGGGTTAGTCTCAGGATATTATCCTATCACTCAGGAGGGATATGCTAAAAGTCATACTTGGGCTGTCATGGACTTGTTCTAATTTTCTTCAGTTTTAATTTGAATTTGCATATGAGCAATTGATGATCTGTGCCATAGTCAGCACCTGTTCTTGTTCTGAGTGCTGATATGGAGCTATTCCATTGTCTTTTTCCACAGATGTGGAAAAAGTTCTGTTCCTGTGTATTCTATCTGGTGAGGTCCATGGGTACAGTTGCCATTTGTGTTGATTAAAAAAGCTATTTGCAATGAAAAATTCATTAGTCTTGCAAAATTCTATCGTGTGATCTCCAGCATTATTTCTGTCACCAAGCCTATATTTTCCAACTACCGATCCTTCTTCATTTCCAACTTTTACATTCTAGTCACCAGTAATTATCAATGCATCCTGACTGCATGTTCAATCAATTTACCAGCAGAAGCTGGTAAAAATCTTCACTTTCCTCATCTTTGGGCTTAGTGGTTGCTGTGTAAATCTGAATAATAGTCGTATTAACTGGCCTTCCTTGTAGGCGTATGGATATTATCCTATTACTGACAGCATTGTACCTTATGACATATCTTGAAATGTTCTTTTTGATGATGCAAACAACACCATACCTCTTCAAGTTTTCATTCCCAGCACAGTAGAGTATATGATTCTTGGATTCGGAATGGCCAGAACCAGTCCATTCCAGCTCACTGATGCCTAGTATTTCAATGTTTATGTCTTCCATTTTGCTTTTGACAATTTCCAGTTTTCCTAGATTCATACTTCATACATTCCATGTCCTGCTTATAGTGGATGTTTGCAGCTGTTTCTTCTCATTTTAAGTTGTGCCATGTCAACGAAAGAAGATCCTGGAGGTCTTACTCCACCCGCAGCATTAAGGTTGACTCTACTTTGAGGAGGCAGCTCTTTCTGTGTCGTCTTCCAAGTGCCTTCTATCCTGGGGGACTCACTTTCTGGCACCATATCTGACAGTGTTCGGCTGCTATTCATAAAGTTTTCCCTGACTAATTCCTTTCAGAAGTAGAATGCTGGGTCTTTCTTCCTAGTCTGTCTTAGTCTGGAAGCTCAGCAGAAACTCATCTACCATGGGTGACCCTGCTGGTACCTAAATACCGGTGGCATAGCTTCCTGCATCACAGTAACAAAGGAGCCTCCACTAACAGACAAGTGGGGGCTGCTCACTCCCTGCTTACCTGACGGCATTACCCTCCTTACCGATGCTGCTAACTGCCTTACTCATGCTGTTACCCGCTGCTGTTACCCTCCTTGCCTCCACTGACAGACAACTGGGGGCTTCTCACTTTCTCCTTACCTGATCGTGTTACCGTCCTTACCTGATTCTATTACCTTCTTCACTTCAAAGGTGACCATAGTGATATTCAGCAATGACTATACAACACTTACAATAATTAAGTTCACAGACTTAATTGACAGATTTCACATTAGGTCATTTTTCCTTAACATGTACCAAATGTTCTTTTCTGGCTCTCAGCTTATACCGTAGATGCTAAAATGTATGCAAGCATCTTTCTGAAGCAAATTTTCCATTGGGTGTAACTGTAGTCAGACTACACTGAGTGTGAGCTGGATCTCTGACACTTACTACCTAAGGGATCTTGTTCAGTTGATTCAACCTCTCTTACTGTCGGTTTTCTCATTTTCAGAAATTAGGGAATCATAGTATTCCCTGTTCTGGTTTGTTGTGAGGATTCAAAGTGAAAATGTTTGTAAAGCATTTAGCTCATCAGTGCAGTCACAGTCATGTCTACTTAACTGGAAATTTTGTGATGATTGAGATAATATATGTAAAGCCATCAGCATATTGCTAGACCCAGAGTGCTGGACACATTGATGTTAGCTTTCGCGCGGCTTACAACAGTCAGCCTTGCACACAACCATGCATATTAGGAACTCAATCCAATTTTTTAAACTCTGTTGACCACCAAGCATAATATAAGCCAGTTAGATATCATTTTGTTAGATATCTTCATGATTCTTCTCTACTGCATAAACTTAAGGCACACTTACAAAATTGCATTTACAAATTCATACAATCAAATCATGCAGTATAGAAACCAGAGAGACAAACATTCATCTGTTGCATAGTGTCAATGTGTATGTGTGATTCGGAGATAAAAAAGAGGAGCTGTTTCTCCTTTTCCCTTATTGCAATAGTATCTTATTGAAAATTCCCTTCAGCACAAGTGTTTCAGGCATACAGACTGCTTTTACATTTTTATCTTACCTCAGTATTCACAACCACCTCTTGATGAAAGCCTTCTTATTTCCCTCATACAGATGACAGGTTATCTGTAAAGGTTAAGTGACTTGTACAGGGACATTGTGGAGAAGAGTGATAGAACTTCTGTCCTCTGGGATTTGGTCCAATGCCTTCTTCCTCTTACTCCATGGAATTTACTTTTAGAATTCACTGTTGGCTCTTCAGGGAGATTTCAAGTTTCTTGAGCTGAGCCCTTCCTAGCATACGAAAATTTTAACAGCCTAACACATGGGCTTCTACACAGCCACAAAGACGAAAACAATAATTCTATGCTGTAAATGGGGAGGAGGGTAAAACCAGGCGATGTTGTTGTTCTGTTTTTCAGTGGATTCTGACTGATGGAGTCCCATGTACTACAGAGCAGAACTGTTCCTAAGGTTTTCTTGGCTGTAATCTTGACAGAAGCAGATTGCCAGATTTTTCCCTCTTCAGTGCTGCTAGATGGGTTCGAGTCACTAACTTTTTGGTCACCAGCCAACATAAATGGTTTGTGCCACCCAGGGGCCTTGACAGAGTAATAATACAATGAGTGAAGTCATGTGGTGCAAGCATGGACAGCCTTCAGTTACCTGCTGCCTCATCATCGACACGTGCCTTTGCTCTGCTCCTGCACTCAGCCTCCTCCCAACGCGGCCCTAGGTGTCCATCTAAGCTGCAGTGGCCTGGTGATTTCTAGCTTCTCCTCATTCTAAGATTCCCCATGTCAGCCTGCAAAAATGGTGCCTTTTTCCTTTTCTATATTATTGTTGTGTGCTGTGGAGTGAATTCTAGCTCATAGTCACCTTACTGGACAAAGTAGAACTGCCCCACATGATTTTATAGTCTTTAATTACTAAGGGAGCACACTGGCAGGTCTTTTCTGCCATAGAGAAAATTGCACTAATGACCTGTAAGTTATCAGCCAAGTGTTTAACCACTGCAACATGGAAACTCCTTTTCCTTCACTGTTAAAAACAAACAAGAACAACAAAAAACAAACTCATTGCTAATGAGTTGATTCCAACTCATAATGACCCTAGACAACAGAACAGAACTGACCTATAGAGTTTCCAAGGAGCACCTGGTAGATTTGAACTGCCAACCTTTTGGTTAGCAGCCATAGTACTTAACTGCTACACCACCACAGTTTCCTGATAGTTGATAGATGAATTAACATTACCACAGCCCTCATGTTCTACAGAAGGTAAAAATTCAGCCAGTATGATGTGGAGCTAAGTTTGAGAATGCTAAGATTTAAATGCTTGAAGATTGATAAATGTCTTGCAGTTTCTTGAATTTAAGGTCAATCTGCATGATAAGCTATAAACCAGCAAATGAATAGCAATGATATTACTGTGCAAATACTGTAGGCTTTGAATTGCACATTTCACTTTTCAAGGAAAAAAAATCTTCGTTTGGTGAATTCTCAATTTTCAAATAGAGCCAAACTTACAATTTTCCACAGTATGCGCCATTGTTGTGAATTTCCACCGACAACACAGAAATGGCATGCCACTGACATTTTAAAACAAACGAATAGAAGATAATTTAGTTCACATCATGCTCAAACACTTATATTATTTTGTATTGGAAAATACTGCTTATTACATCCAGAGACACATTGAACTTTAACTCAGAAAGCAGGACAGAGATTATGGAAAAATAAAGATGAAACATATTGCCTTTGCTTTCACACATACAGGAGGCTTGACCCTTTAGCTAAGTGATCAAAAAGGTTCCCAGCTTTGCTTAAGTCCATTAGGGCCATGTAGCAGGGGTCTCAGTTCTGGCTGTGGCCTAGTTCTCAGAGCATGCTCAAACCAACAGGCAGTGTTCTACACAGTAAGCCTCAAACACTCACCATGCCTCTACTGGTCTCACACATTCTAACGTCTCACTGGCTCAAGCAAGTCCCATGGCTAGGCCCAGAATCAGTGTGGGACGGGATGACATGGGGAAGCGGTTAAATATGGGAGATATGGTTCACTGAGGGCCACCAATGTATCAGTCTCTCTCACCGTTGGTTTAGAACAGTGTCTTTCAATCTAGAAAATAGCAGAATATACATCCAAACCAAACCATGGCTGTTGAGTTGATTCCGACCCACAGTGACCCCATAGGACAGAGTAGAACTCCATATGATTTCCAAAGAGCATCTGGTGGATTCAAATTGCCGACCATTTGGTTAGCAGTGATAGCTCTTAACTACTACACTACCAGGGTTTCCAGAATCTATGTATGTGTATACAAATTTTTTTCAAATTACATGTTGCTTATATATCCTAATCTCTGATCTATAAATTGAGTACTGCAGAGCTGCTGTGACAGAGGAGAAGCAGGCGCTAGGGAGCCCCCATAGGTATGTTCCAACCTCTCTCAAATGCATCCTGATGAACACATACTTTGATGTACCTTGATGAATCCCCTGGGACTAGTAAGCAGAGCTGTATTATCCTCTGTTATGATCAATGACAATAATTCACACATGCTATAACTTATAAATCATTTCCTTTTGACATTCAATTACTTCTCCTTGGAGCACCCTACATTGATTTCAGTACCTATACATTGCCTTTCTTCTCATAATGTGGCATGTGTCTAGAATATCTGACAGTATTAATATTAATTTACAAAAAAAAAAAAACCACAAAACTTTCTGTATTTGGCTTTGGGCATTGTCTCTCAATCTTGAGAGAAGATTCTCAGTCTATCCCAATTTCAGCACAATACTCTTTCTACATCTCCGGCATTGGAAATCGCCCCCTTTATGCCCTATTGGGCCTACTAGACCTTTCAGTCAAGGTGGAGTTTAGACAAAGTACATGCAGTTTGATGTTGTTTTAGTGGACAAAGTAGGAGTTCTAAGTAGTGGAAACAATTAGGTATTCACGTACTAACTGAAGCGTTAGCAGTTTGAACTCACCTAGATGTCCTCAACAGAAATCCCTGGCTCTCTGCTTCCAAAGGTGAGAGAGCCTTTAAAACCTCATGGAGCCGCTCCACTCTGCAACATCTAGGGTCTTCATGTGTCAAAATCCACTCAACAGCAACCAGTAGTTTGTAGGGGACTAAACATAAAAATCCAAATGATCCCTCAAGGTTATCTTTGAATCAATGACTGTCAATGGGTTAAGTTTTCAACAAATGCCAATCCCATTAGAATTGAATGAGAGCTGTCTCTAGTCGAGCATCTAGAACCTGAAAACTTCACATAGTCTAGTTCCATGGACTCCAGCCTATCAGCCTCTAGATGACAAGTACTTTATAATGCAGCTGTACTGTCTGAAACGAATACCAAATATTTATTCAACAATCTATACACATTTCAAAATGAATATAACTTCCTACCGATAACATTAAAACGAAATGAATATAATTTATAATAAATTAATATTTTCAATACACAAATCCGGTGGCATTGTGAGACTACAGGAAGTACTCAAATGTTTCTCCTCGATTCCAGAATCCCTGTGAATATGACCACTGCAAATGCAGAGTAATATCGGTGAGTATAGTCAAGCTCTAAATACAATGAACAATATTGCTTTCAGGATGTGATTTTCTGGAAAGGTGAACTACTCTACATAAAATACAAAACAAAGAAAAGCTTTATATACATCATAGATTTCTGAAGCACTCAGTGTATACTAAAACTGTGTTACAATACTTTGGGTTTATTATGAAAAACAGCTGTTTATAGGCTCAGACAAACACCAACGCCCTTCTCAACTACTTGACTATCCAATGGGGTATTCTTCAAATGTTATGCTCAATGCACAACATTTCTCATTGAGCCAGATGATTGCAAGAATGCCAGGACACTGTTCCAGGCTTCTGCCCAGTAAATATCTATTAAACTAGTTGATCTTGAGTTGATTCTGATTCATGGTAACCCCACGGGCATCACAGTAGAACTGTGCATCTTAGGGCTTTCTGTGGTTGACCTTTCAGAAGGAGATCACCCAGTATTTCTCCTGAGATCTCCTGGGTGGATTCAAATTTCCAGTCTTTGGTTAGCAACAATGCACCGTTAACTCTTAGGTCACACCAACAAACCAAAAATCCACTGCTGTTGAGTCCATTCCAACTCTTAGCGAGCCTGTAGGACAGAACAGAACTGCCCATAGAGCTTCAAGGAGCACCAGGGAGCTTCAAACTTCCCACATTTTGGTCAGCAGTTATAGCACCACTATTCCGCCAGCGTTTCCTTACACCACACATGGACCCCAAAATGCCTGTTGGCCCTTTGTCACTGAGTCAATCCTGACACACAGCAACTGTGTAGGACACAGTAGAACTTCCCCATAGAGTTTCTAAGAACACAAATCTTTACAGAAGCAGACTGTGACAGCTTTCTCCTGCAGAGCAGCTGGCGGGCTCAAACTCCAGACTGAAATTTCCATCAGCACTGATCGCTTAGCCATTGCACTTAATAGGGCTCCTAAGAGTCAAAATCGACTCAAAGGCAACGAGCAAATGCCTATTTTAAGAAACAGAATCTGTTGCCATGGAGTTGGTTCTTACCCACAGCAGTCCTGTAGGACAGAGTAGAACTGACCCATGGGATTTTCAGTAAGGAACTGGTAGATTCAAACTGCTGATCTTTTCATTAGCAGCTGAGCTCTTAACCACTGTACCACCAGGGCTCGAAATACCTGTTCCAAAAAACTAAACCTACTACCATGAAGTCAATTCTGACTCAGCGATCCTATAGGACAGAGTAGAACTGCCTCGTAGGGTTTCCAAAGATTGGCTGGTAGATTTGAACTGCCGACCTTTGGGTTAGCAGCTGTGGCTCTCAACCACTGCACCAATTAATACCCACGTAAAAAAGAAAAAAAAGCCAATTAAATAATTTCCAAATTTCCCTCTATTGGGCAGTACCTTATTGATTAAGAACAACTCATGTACCTGAAATTTTTTCAGATATGGGTTGATGTTTCCGAGGAAGGTTAAGTCTAGCACACACAGGTAGAAGGCATTTATCTCTTGGACTGACTTAACCAGTTCCTGGATAGCCACATCTTCTTATTCGGAATCAGATATTTTCTAAACATCTTATTTCAGTGTTTACTCATAGTTTGACAAGAATTTCTTTTTTAGTCTAGCCTAAATCTCTCTAGCTTTTAGCTCAAGAACAATTCCCCCCATAGTCCTAAAAATGGTCACATCAGAGTTGTAAGACAATTTCGTTTCTTAGTTTCCACCTCACCAGAGAAACAGAACAACCGTATGATATCAAGCCATCTTAATAGACAGACAATCCAACAGCAAACCCATTGTGGCTGAATCCATTCTCACTCACAGCAACCCTATAAGACACAGAAAAACTGCCTCATAAAGTTTCCAAGGCTGTAATCTGAATGGAAGGAGATTGCCACATCTTTCTTCCAGGGAGCAGCTGGTAGGTTTGAACAGCGGACGTACTGATTAGCAGCAAAGTGCCTAACCTCTGCGACACCAGGGCTCTCTTAACACTTTAGGTCATCTTTATCAGCACTACCAGGGTGACAAAATAACAGCTATGTTGATTTAGTTACGGTATTCACAAAATCCATTTGCTGTTGTGATATCACAACAACAAATAGCTACTAGCTCTTTGTATTTCTTATATTCTAGCTCTTTTTCTAGGCTATTGAAGGAGATACTGCACATTTCAATGACAGCTGATGATTACTGCGGACATATGCCCCCTCAGGAGATTCTGAGTGGTGCTAACAGTTAAGCACTTGACCGCTAACTGAAAAGTTGGTGGTTCAAGCCTACCCAGAGGCACCTCTGAGGACAGGACTGGTGTTGTGCTTCCAAAAGATCACAGCCTTGAAAATCTTATGCAGCACAGTTTTACTGTGTGTACGCGGGGTCACCATGAGTTGAAATCAACCTGACAGCAACAAAAACAATAGCCACACACAGCTCCTCAGGACTTCTCCAAGGCAGCAACTGCTTTACTACTGTAACCATCCCTACTGCAAAGGTCATGTAAGTAGATAACTGTGGCTGAGTGAAACGTGGATGCACTGTGGAGTCCTGACAGAGGACTGGGTCTAGACAGAGACACTGTGGCTTTCTCTCCCCTTCTACAATGGAGCAGCTTATGCTTTGCTACATGACAAGAATCTACACATTTCTTAGGCATTAAGCGAGTACCTTGAAAGCTGACATGTCTTGCTGTAGCTGGGCAGGGCAATCCAGAATTGAGGGATTGTAGGGCATATTACCAGCAGCACGTGGTAACAGCAGGGTGGGTTGGTAGAAAAACTTCACCAAGGGTGCTTGGAAAGTCTAGAATAAAAAAAAAGGAGTGTGAGAGAACACGCTACAAGTCAGTTTTGGAGAACAATAAAATTTGTTCATGTTGGTATATCCCTAGAGTTGTTGGTTTATTAAAATCTATTGATATTATTACACTAGATTTGGTAATCTACTTATCTAAATACATATATTTAGACATTGGTATAAAGTTGACAGTAGATTTTTTTGCTTCACTGAAAGTATTTCTGTTATATACCCACCTTCACTGAAATACTGAACATTATTCTATTTTTAAACTAAAATTCATGGACTCTTTATTGCAGAATACCATGCCTGTCAATAATTACATTGTTGATCAGTGATAAATAAAAACACCCTAAATCATCCTGCCATGTCTTGTGCAAAGTCCAGTACCGTCTCGTCTCCTGTCAAGTTTCTTAATAACTTCTGTCTCTGATGTCCTGTGTCCACCAAAAAACTGTTTTTAAAACTTCATGTTACTGTTATTTATCTTCAAAATAATATTGACCATAAAAGACTCAGTCACACACACACACACACACATCACTCACACAAGTTGTTTTGGGTATAACAGATTTTATTGACAGTTTTGGGAGGACAGAAGTCTAACATTGGATGAATACAAGTTATTTGAAATAGAATGTCTGAAGTCTATTCTCAAATATTCTTCAGATATTAGGCCAATTTGTTCTTCCACTCACTCTTATGCCACAGATCTCTTCATTTCAAAAGGCAAAAGAGACAACCAGACAAAAGGAGTTTCATATTTGTATATAAAACATTTACATTTACTCTACAACACTCCACTCATGGTGGATTAAACTGTGTCCCCAGAAAATATGTGTTATAAACTCTAACCACTATGCCTGTGGTTTAGAAACCCTGGTGGCATAGTGATTCATTGCTACAACTGCTAACCAAAAGGTCAGCTGTTCAAATCCACCAACTGCTCCCTGGAAACTCTAAGGGGCAGTTCTAGTCTGTCCTACAGGGTCTCTGTGAGTCATAATCAATTTGATGGCAGTGGGTTTGGTATGCTTCTGCTATACACATGGTTATTACCCCATTCTATGCCATTGTGTTTTTGGAAGCAGATAACTTGTGTTTCAGATTTCACAGCTGAAAAGGAATTTCTGGATTTTGGATTTAGACTTAAGATTTTTACTATGATGGGGAAAATGTGTTTTACAAGGACTGATGGTTAACTTCACGAATGCATCCTACAAGTGCTACACAACTCAATGCTGAATATCACTACAGTCACCTTTGAAGTACTACACTTGGAAAGTTATGCACCAGTGCCAGCACCTAGTCCACACTTCAAAGCAATTTTGGAACTCTTTTTCTAGACTATCCATCAGAACAGTCATCATAGTGCCCTTGATGTCCTGAATGTCATCCAAATGTCTTCCTTTCAATATTTCCTTTATCTTTCGGTAAAGAAAAAGTCATGGGTGCCAGATCAGGTGTGTAGGGAGGGTGTTTCAACACAATTGTTTGTTTATTGGCTAAAAACTCCTTCACAGACAACTATACAATTAAGTTTACAAACCTGCCACTGTGCTACTGTGTACAATGGCCATTCCAGAAAGAGTTCCAAAATTCCTTTGAAGGGTGGACTGGGGACTCACATTAGTGCACAGCTTCCCATGAGGAATATTTTGAAGGTGATCTCAGTGATATTCAGCAGTGAGATATGTAGCACTTAGAATAATTAAGTTCGTGGACTTAACTGTTGGACCTTGTACATGTGACTTTGTGGGAGACAAAGAGTGGAATGTCAAAGATTACACTGCTTCTCCCTAAAACATGTATGTAGTAGTTTGTCTGGGGCATGATTCCCAGTGCTGTATAATGTTTCTATATGTTGTAAACTCTGTCTCTGTGATGTTAATGAAGAAGGATGGGCAGCAGTTGTATTGGTGGGGCTCGACTCAGCGTGTAAGATTGCACTGTGTCTTGACATGATCTCTTTAAGATATAAAGGAAAGGGAACCAAGTAGAGAGTTGGGAATATCATACTACCAAGAAGCAGTGCTAGGAGCAGACACATCCTTTGGAGAGAATCTGGGTTCCTTTGCCTTAGAAGCTCCCAGTCCAGAGGAAGATTGACAACAACGACCTTCCTTTAGAACCAACAGAGGAAGCCTTTCCTTGGAGCTGATGCCCTGAATTTGAACTTGTCACTTATCAGATTCTAACAGAACAAGCTTTCTCTTTTTAAAGCCATCTACTTGTGGTATCTTTGTTATAGCAACACTAGATAACTAAGACCACTTGAAAACTCCTTCTGTGGACATTTTTGCATAATATCCATTGATTCACTTCAGATACTATACTGTGTTTCCCACCATACCACCAACAGTATTGGAAAAGGGCCTAAGAGTAGTATAAAGATTTTATTTCATCACTAATACATAATAAACCAGCAACCTACCCTAAAGCAACTACCAATTTTGGTCTAAATAATATTTTTGTATTATTTTTACTATTATTTGATTTAAAAAAATGAAGACCTTTGTTAAGTCGAGTCAGTCAGAATTCTCTTCACTGCAAGTACAAAGTCAAATTACTTTATTAAATAAAATAGAAACTGCTTGGTATTTTCCTTTCTGTACAGCTTAGCACATTTTGATCTGAACAGTTCTCCATCACGTTTGCTTATTGCAAAAGTACTTGTAAAAAATGACTGTTGTGTCAGTTGTCCTTAGTTTCCTCATCTATAAAAGGTAAGTTTGGCTCCCCATGGGTGGTTCTACTTCTGCTGGTGATACTGTAAACCAAGAAGTGACAGCCACAGTGTCATAGACAGAAGTGTTCTTAGAATTGCTTTCTGTATTTTCATTATGATTGTTAATAGATTCTTCTCCTTTCCTAGGTAATGACTGCATCCTTCAAAATGCCATGCATTTTCCCTCATTCATTACATCGAGAGCCATTAATGTCAGGTAGGCTGGCATGTACTAATCATTGTTTCCTTTATTTGTGTTAATTAGGTTAAACATCAAGGCATACAACAAACTTACAAACACTATTTTGAAAATGTATTGCATTTTATGACCAGGTTGAAATAATAAATCCTTTCAATCTAAAGCCAAGCAATGACAAAATTCATCACTATTGTTTCCTACTCAGTTTCTATGGCTCTTCTGCACTTATTTGTCAATACATGCATCAAATAAATACTGTTTGTTGTATATGCACTTATTTCCAAAACTCATTTTATGCAGCTTAAATGTAGATACATTTTTATTTCTGATTGAGTAGTACTCCACTGTATCTAAGTACCAGTCAGAAAGTGAAACAAAGTCCTGATGGGTGTTACAACATGGTTGGAGCCTGAAGGCATTATGTTGAGTGAAACAAAGGAATGACAACAGGACAAATACTGTATCACCTAATTACATAAAAAGACAAGCACGGACAAATACATAGAGGTCAAAGTTTCTCCGTGGTTACCAGAGGAAGGAATAAAGGAGAAAGGGGAGGAACGTTATTGCTTATAAAGCACTGAATTTCTATTTATGATGATGGAAGACTCACATTTATTCAGTAATAGAAGCAGAGCTGTTAAGGCTAATTGGTATCAGTAAGTTGCATACCTGCAAAAAGTAAAATTGGCAAATGTTCTGTGATAGTTACAGGAATTATGACAATGAGCACCTGCCAATGCTGCTTATGTACAGGCTAATGAGATCTGGTTTCTTGGTTTGGATGTTTGGAGTCACGATTTCATGGACAGCCTAGTTAACCGGCATAAAGTCATGCTTAATGCTTTTGTTTTACCTCTTAGTTCCTTGTATAGAACCATGGGTCTAAAAAACTTACAAGTGGCCATCCAAGGTACAACACTTGGGTCTCTTCTCCTGGAGCGATGGAGAAGGAAGAAGGAGGAAGAGAAAACAGAATCCGTGGCTAATTGCTTCCATGAACAACAACATCCTGTGTCATGAGACCTGCAGAACTGGATGGTGCCCAGCTATCTCTACAGAATATTTTGATCAAAGATTCTGTAGAAGAGTCTTGGTCAAAAGTGGGAAAACATGGAACAGAACTTCAAATTCTTATGTAATCCAGACTTTCTGGAGTCATGTGGGCTGGATGAACCCCTGAGACTACTGTTCTGAAATAACTTTTAAACCTTAGAGAAAGATCAAAGCAAAATATCCCCTGAAGTCTTCCTTAAACCAAACAATAGCTAGATCAGTAAAGAATATCTGCCTAAGGATTGTGCTCTTTTAAGTAACTATATGAGGATCGTACAGTGGACAACAGCAACTAGTAAGTTCAGATGGGAAGCTTAGGGAGCAGTGAGCTTATGTTAAAGGTAAAGAGTAACATGGCAAAGGTAGGTGAGAATGGGCACACAATCTGAAGAACGTGATTGACGTCCCTGAATGGTACATGCAGACATTAGTGTACTACGTTCTGCTTTGTATATTTTCAACAGTAACAACAAAAATAAAGTATTTAAAAAATAGACATATATATTTGGAAAAGTACCAAAATGACACAATAGGAATCAAACTTTAGAAGTCTGTGTTTGGTCTACAAAATAGCAATTTGGACATTTTTTAATAATTCATGGAAACCCTGGTGACTTGGTGGTTAAGTGGTACATCTGCATATTCATAAAACTATGACTTTTCATATGGGATTTTCTTTACTAGTCTCACTGGAATAGACTGATTGTCTTCTGTTTTGTTGTTAATTTTATGATGGCCTCTTCTTTCACGAATGCCAACATGCTATGTATCTTAGTTTCTTAGTGTTGCTATAACATGAAGACCAAGAATGAGTGGTGTAACAAAGAGAAACTCATTTTCTCACAGTTTATGAGGCTAGAAGTCTGAATTCAGGGCACTATCTCTGCAGAACAGCTCTCTCTCTTGTTGGTTCTGGGACAAGACCTTTGTCTTAGTTTAGGTTCTGTTCCTTGTTTCCTTGATGATCTTCATGTGATACGGCATCTGGATTCCTCCATCTCTATATCTTAAAAGCGATTGTCTTAAAGCATATATTCGCTTAACACGATTGGCTTAAAGCTATACTGATATGAGCTCATTAACATGGCAAAGAAAACCATATTCACAAATGGGATTACATGCAAAAGTCTAAAAAAACAAAACCCCAAACCCACTGCCATGGAGTCAATTCTGACTCATAACAACCCTATAGGACAGAATAGAACTGCCCCATAAAGTTTCTAAGGAGTGTCTGGTGGACTTGAACTGTTGACCTTTTGGTTAGCAGATGTAGCACTTAAATACTGCATCACCATGGTTTCCAAAAAGATGGTAGGATTTATAATACTTTTCTTGGAGATACGACTCAAGCCATAATACTATGGATATGACATAAACATTCCTTGTAGGTATTTCTCTTTTCCTAGTAACTTGATCACAACACAGAGCTCAGAATACACAAAAGCACACAAGACTGTAGCTAAGCAGCTGACTCTTGACTAATAACATTTTCTGACATCTCTGTTGTCTTTCTCTGCTATTCAAATCCTGTTACAATTTTGGCTTTTATGTAGGTGAGAATTCTCTTTAATTTAGATGAAAGGAGTTAATTTCTTTTTTTTAATATTATGACTGAGTGAAGATGTACATTACCATATAAATTTACATGCCCACCCATATGCAGCTTCCACTTCTCTCCCTGCCCGGTTCTGTAACATATTCAAAGGGGATTTGATTTTCAAAACCAGATCAATCCCAACATAGTACAAGTTTTGACAAAATGGCACTTGGTATTCAAGGGGTAAGACTGTGCCCAAGTATTTCACACTCAGGAGAGTATCTGCTGTACACACTGTTACTGTGTGCAAAGTGTTTACATACATTATGTATTTCAATAGAAAAATCCCACCAAGTGGATACGAGAGCAGACAGTTAAGTTTACAAAATCATCCTAGAAAAAGTGCTCTACACCTCATTACTGAACATAACTGTGGTCACCTTCAAAGTACTACCTACCCTTGGGAAGGTATGCACTGATGCCAGCCCCTAACCCACCCTTCAAAGCAATTTTGGAACTCATTTTCTGGAATGGCTGTCATCATGTTACCCTTGGTGTCCTGAATGTTATCAGTGTGTCTTCCTTTCACTATTTCCTTTATCTTCAGATAAAGAAAAAAGTCACCAGAAGCCAGATCAGGTGAGTCGGGAGGGCGTTCCAATACAGTTACTTGTTCACTGGCTAAAGATTCTCTCACAGACAACCGGACAATTAACTTTGTGAACTTAACACTGTGCCACTACATGCAATGGCCATTCCAGAAAGAGTTCCAAAATTGCTCTGAAGGGTGGACTAGGCTCTAGCAGGAGTGCATAGCTTCACGGAGGGAGTAGTTCAGAAGTGACTGTAGCGGTATTCAGCAATGGGGTATGTTGCACTTAGAACAGCTAAGCTTGCAGATGTAAATGTTGGATCTTGCACTGTTATTTTAAAGCTGAAGAGAGGGAGGCTCAGGGAAACCAAAGGGTTCTCCAATGTTATTAGGAATTATTCACACAGTCATGACTTACACATAATATAAGCAATATATAAATTAATTCCACTCCTACCTACTGCCACTGAGTTGATTCTGACTCATAGCAACTCTTTAGGACAGGGTAGAACTTCACCATGGAGTTTCCAAGGAGCACCTCATGGATTCGAACTCCTAACCTTTTGGTTAGCAGCCATGCACATCACCACTACACCACCAGAGTTTCCCTTCTACTCATAGGCTTGAAAACAAAATCAAGAAGTAGGTAGCTCATGGTTTTTATAGACACTATAAATCATCTCAGACTCACTCTCTTTTTCTTCCTGCTTTGCCAAACCGTATGTTGACATCCATCCTCAAACAGGCCCCATTGCCCAAAATACCTTTTACAGTACAGGAGTGACATTACAGGCAGGAAGCAGGAGAAAGTATAAAGTCAGCAAATATCCACTGCAAATATCTGTGCCTATCATGAGGACTTTTCTGGGAAACACCACACAGCAGTTCTCTCTTACATAATATCAGCCAATCATAGCATCACAGGAATGAGGACAGTGCAGCCTGGGATGGGGAGTGGAAGTTCAGTTTCTAAAGAACAATTTGAATAGTAATTTTGGGTGTGCAACAAATAATCTCTAGTACATGCAGCCAGTAAGTGGCACAGTCAGGATCTTAATGCAGGTCTCACTGAGTCCTAGCTGCTACATCACAGAGCATATCACATATAAGAATTCAGAATGAGGAAACGGAACTTGGCCTATTTCTTTTTGTAATGATGACAGTGTAAGCATAATATTGAGAATGATAAACACGTATCAAGTGGATGAAAGAATGAAGACATGAAAAGAGGGATGAATGCATAAATGGAGTGTTGCTTGTTAGTAAGTCAGGCTATGCACCACTGTTCTCCTTTTGTATGTAATTGAGGGAAAGCATAGGAAGGATATGGGGTAGAAGTGACGAAACAAACTGAATTCTCAAATTTGAATCATACACTTAGTGCTAGTAACACTTAAAACATATATTTGAAAACTTTTGAAACCAAGAAGGAATAGCTGTCAGCATCTTTCATTCATATTCATTCTTTCATTTTTAAAACAACACATATCAAGTAGATTCCTGCTTTTAATGATCATACATTTGATAAACTTTTGATAGCAGAGATCTTAAAATTTCTATCTCAATTAAAAAAAAAAGTTAACACCAGACTTAGCGGGTAGATGGAAGATGGAGAAACTCCCGAGACTACGGCTCCCAGACACCCTCTTAACTCAGAACTGAGGCTACTCTCAAAGTCCACCTTTCAATCAAAGACTAGACAGGTCTATAAAACAAACAGTAATTCACAGGAGAATTACGCTCCTTAGTTCAATCAAGTACATGAGATCAAGTGGACAACACCTGCCCAAAATTAAAGATGAGAAGGCAGGAAGGAACAGAAAAACTGGATGAATGGACCTGGGTGACCTGGGGTAGAAAGTGAGAGGAAGGGAGACTGTGGGGATTGCAACCAATGTCACAAAACAACTTGTGTGCACATTTTTCAATAAGTAATTTGCATCATCAACTTTACCCTAAAACACAGTAATTCTTTTCTTTACAAAAAAGTAATGTATTTTAAAGTATAAAATGAGACAGACACATAACTATCTGCATATTTTGAGGATAGTTTTGTCTCAACTGCCATACAATTATCAAGATAGCCCTCAGTTTTAATTCCAACATCTATGTTTATCAATAAAACTAAATCAGTTATCCAACTCTTGATCATTTTGTATTCTCTTTTTCTGTTAAACACACATACACACTCCGAAACATACATAACACACACTTTTCCACATAGTTTACCTAATCTAATTACTCATAAACCTTTCATTTTCAGCTAAATTACTCTTATTGAACATGCCTTATTTGGCCTTTTGGACAAATAATACTTAAATGTGTGGCGAATCTGCTACTTTTTAATTGAGGCAAATCACAAGTGGACTGTATGCCAAATTTGGCATATACAGGAGAAAGCAATGGGGGACTCCAAGTGCAAAAGCCAACAAAGCAATCTCATTGCTTTCAAGTCATTTTTGACTCACAGCAATGTTACAGGACAGGTTAGAACTGTCCCATAGGGTTCCCCAGGAGTGCCTGGCAGATTCCAATCGTCAACCTTTTGGTTAGCAGGCACAACTATTAACCACTATGCCACTATGGTTTCCATTTCAAGTGTACTCAGCCCTAAATTGTTTGTTCTTGAAGCAATGATTCCAGAATAAACCTAAACCATTATTTATTCAAATCCACCAGTCAACAGTGCTGCAGTCTGTGCACATGCTTTTGATATATGGCATTGTGTTACATCAAACACTGCTGAAAACAGACGAGTCACTGATTAGACTTTGGAAATGATTTTACAATGCATAACCTCAGGTTATAGTGACATCCGTTGTTTAATAATCTGATCCCTTCATTCAATGGCAAGCTTTGTCCTAAGGTTCAGGTTTCTTTGATACATGCCGTACAAGTTATTAGGCCACTTTTAAAAGTTCAAGTTCTCTCAAAATAATGAGCAAACTAAATGTAGTCTTAGAAAGGTAAAAGTGAATACCAAAAGCCAGGCATGAGTGTTTTCTTTCCTGATAACAAATGCCACATGCTTCAGATTCTATTAGCTGGAAAAGAAATGATTTTGCTGGGAGAGAATATAAAAAGGGAAATGAACAAGAGGAATGGAATGCATGTGCCTGCTTTGGGTAGCGTGACACTTGCAGACATCACATGAGTTTTTGGAAATGTATAACAGAAGAGAGATTTACCTCAAAAACGTGGAGACATCTCCTCTTAAAATGGTAACAAGAACAGAAAGGCAGTTAATACCTCTATCTCCCTGCTCCTGTTACTGCTGTGTTGCTATATTCTCACTCCAGAGCCTACAGTTGTAGGATATTTAATCATCCTCTTTCCTCGGTTCATTCAATGACAGTTGGCACTGAAAGCCTATTGCAGTTATCCAGGCCTGTCAACCTCTATCAGCTACCAGTGCCAGCCCTCGGAAGGGAATCACTTAACCAGACATCACATCAGCCAGTCAGTCAAAAGAAAGGACCTTTCCAATTTCGAAGAAATCAGCTCTTGAGGGAATTAGTGGTTAAAAGAGACAGTATCTTGACCGTGAAGAGCGAGCTCACGAGCAAGTGCAAGTGCATGTGTGTGCTTGTGCACGTGCATGCTCACACATGGGCGCCTGCACGCATGCACACATCTCTTTCTCATCTGTCTCTACCGCTTTTGATTCCAAGGTTAAGTGGAAGTGTTGGGGAGCAGAAGGGGACAACGAGCTTATCAGAAAGGAAGTGAGTTAGTAGGAGTGTAGATTGAAAGCAGTTAAGTAGATAACATCCTTGGTAACTAATGATCTTTAGAAAGCTAGGGTCCTAATGGCCATGGAGTGGATGCCAGTGGATTAGATGCTTTGTTACTGTCTGTGCACAGTAAGCTGGACTTACCCTCATTCTCTGTATTTCAGTACTGCAAGAAACGCAGGGTGCCCAACTACAAGGCAGGCAAGTCACATGTTAACCTGGGAAGTGCTCTGTAGGGACAAACGCTTGAAAATAACAGCTATTTAACATTTCATTTCAAGGGGAGACACTAAATGCAGTTTTACCATAGAAAGAACCATTGACTAGCATGATGCAGCTCACAACCCTCTTGAAATGATAAGCAGGAAAAAGTCACCCTAAGTATGTAAGAAAATCTCATTAACATCAATGCACAACCTAAAATGTGCCATGCTATCAAACCAAACTATGTAATTCCCATTAAAATATTTCTTTCCAATGAAGAAGAAATACATAGTAACTGTGGAGGACCCAGAAAACAGAAAAATACAAAGGAAACAAAATTTCTTAAATCTAGATAACTTTTATAAGAATCTGGGACATTTTCTTTCATATATTTCTCTCTCACACACATACACATTTATTTACAATCATCTTCTGTATCTTGACTCCTTTTCATTCAACATTACATTATGAAAATTATGTACATTATTAAACATCCCTCAAAACCATGATAATATGTGACTATAGAGTATTCCATCTAAAGGGGAGAAACTAGTTCAGTAACCATCACTTGTCTTGAACAATGTGGTATGTTAAATTCCCCAGGAAGCTAGCCTTCACATAGAGATAAGTGAGGCCTGACAGTTATGTCTGTGAACTTAACGGTTCCAGGTGCTACGTACCTCACTGCTAAATATCACTATGGTCACCTGTGAAGTCCTCCCCTTGGGAAGACATGCACTGATGCCAGCACCAAGTCCACCTTTCAAAACAATTTTGGAACTCTTCCTGAAATGGCCATTGTGCACGGCAGCATGGTAGCATGTTCCAAACTTTACTGTATGGCTGTCTGTGAGGAAATTTTAACCAGTGAACAAATAACTGTATTGGAACACCCTCCCTACTCACCTGATCTGGCCCCCAATGGCTTTTTTCTTTAGCTGAAGATAAAGGAAATAATTGAAAGGAAGACATTTTCACGATTTAGGACATCAAGGGTAATGTGATGATTGCTGTGATGGCCACTCCAGAAAAAGAGCCCCCAAACTGTTTTGAAGGGTGGTCTAGACACTGGCTTTGGTACATAGCTTCCTAAGGACAGTACTTCGAAAGCAACTCTAGTGATATTCAGCAATGAGGTATGTAGCACTTTCTCTAGGATGAGTTTGTGAACTCAACTGGCAGCCCTTGTATATTCAAGAAGCCAACAAGAGAAAACTTTCTGGATTTACAACAGTGTGGGAAGGGAATGAAGCAAGACTGGGCAGAGCCAAAGGTGGCCCATGATACCATCGTAACAAAGGCCACAGATGATTCCACAGAGGACTGTGGATCCGGAAGTGGGCCTTCAGGGTCATCTCAAGGCCAGCTAAAAGGTCCAAGCTTCACACTATGACTTTACAAAATGCACTAGATGTAGGCTGTCCTTGACAGATGGTGAGACCTTGAGTGAAGGGCAACTAAAAAGAATTCCTTGTAGCCCACTTTAGAAATCCCTGATTATAATAACCTGTTGGTGTCTGTTGATTAGATGCTTTGCCATAGATCAAGCTCCCGAGTGTAAGCCAGTAACACTCCAAGTAGCCAGAGGACCAGATTCATCAGTTTTGAAGGAAGATCTTTAAGTAGGCACATCACAACTTCTAATTGAGTTGAATTAAAATTGAGCATTCCTAAAGTATGTTTCTCTGTCTAAATTCAAAAAGCAACTCTTTCAGGACTTTTGTTGCCATCTCTTCCCAGGGTGAAATTATAAGAGAAATATTAACGGGATAAATGATAATTCTTACAATTTAAGTTGGTTTCCCACAACTGATATTACTTCTGTCATCTGAGTAGAGGGATCATCGTGCTTTCCCCTATCCTTATCTCCCACATCCGCTGATTTAAATGACCGACTGAGATTTTCATTCCACTGTTGTCAGTGTCTGTTGTCACGGTGCTAATTTCTCCTGAGTTGGTGCATTTGTCCCTTTACTACCAAAATTTGGGAAGGGTTCAGGGCCAAGAGTCGCCTAAGAGGGTCACCTGAACGCTAGAGAGTCTTCCGTACTCCCTACGAGTAGGGTTTTCCTCCTGTTGACTAGAATCAGTTGCCCTGCTTATTGCCTTCAGGTCCCTTAGAGCAAGGAGTCTGATGTCCTTGGTGACAAGTATATTTTAATGAGACTCTTTCCATGTCCCCTAGTGGAAGCATTATCATTTGAGAAACAGCACCTGTAAACTTTAAGAGTTGGATTTATGAATATGAGAAACACCAATTTTCCAAGAGGTTGCCTCACAGTGATGGTAAGTGGGATTGCCTCCAGTTTCTCCCTCTGGTTTGCAGCTCTGCTATTCATCTTTGAGGGTAAGGCACAATATATGTTGATTTAGAGTATATTCCACATCTTGGAGGATACACTCTCATCATTACAGGATACCATCGGAAACTTGTGCTTCAGCAATGCCTTCACAGTGGGGTAAGGAAAGGAAGTATCTAAGAGGAAAGAGAAAGAAGCAGGGTTGTCCAGAGGGAGATGATCATCTGCACGTCAAAGTCCTCACAAAGGATATTGAGGGACCCATGGGAAAACTAAAGCTCAGATAACCTTTCAGAATCATCTCAAAGAAGGACAAAGAGGTTCAATCTTTGTACCGCCACATAAACCAATCAGTGGAAACAGGGAAGGGAGTGTGATCTTGGGTAAGGAATTTCTTTTTTAGACTTGGGATACTTCTACAGAGAGCTGAGAGCTGAGGGCTGCTAGCTGGTGACACTCCAACCATCTATGAGATTAAGTCCTTCTGTCCCAAAGAAAGCATTTGGGTGGTCAGAATGCCTACCACATATAACCGAGCCACGCTCAATACTGAGAAATATTGACTAATAACCTAGTGTCTAGTATCATTATAATTTTTTAAAAAGATTTTCTTTGCTAGTTTTAATTTCTTTACTTGAAAGAAAACCTGATATTATCCCTGTATATGTGAAACACTGTTCTTAGAAAAGATTCCCATGTTCAGATACTGCTCTTGTGCTTCTAGCTGGAATGAGCCACACATTTTGATTGGTTCTTATCCTAGAAGAAAATAAATTTCTGAATAAGTAAGTTATGACTTCTGCTTCAAAAATAAAGCAAAAAATATGAAACAGAAGTGGTTGCTGGCATCTGTGTTTGGTTTGAGACAACTTCCTTGGTTTTTGTGCTGCCACTTACAGCCTAAAAGCACGTCTGGTTACCTGCCTTTGTCTCGCATGCACAGTGCCTCACCTTGGTGCCTGACATCGGGAGACTCTTTGATTTCTCAGTTTTCACATAAGTTCTTATCATATTATATTCCATCTTGTATCTTTCATGTCTTTCTCAGATAAATGCTGTTCTTAGCTTAACGTGAATTTAGTATCACCTAAAGAAAACCTAGGATCCGAATCGACGGCACTTGGCTTTGGCAAAGAAAACCTGTGTCATGATGGGTTAATCGCTTTTTACTCAGCTGCGGTATTCCCCCATTTCCAGCACAATTTTAAAATTAATAAGACACTAAAGCATAGCCTACTAGAATATGGCAAAAGGAACTTTTGGGTCATCTCTTACTTTCTGCCTTTCAAGATCCTTCCAGAGAGTCAAGGACTGTGGAAGAGAACACAAGAGCCTTCTTCACCAAGCTCGTTTTTTATAACATAAAAGTTTTTATGAATTCTGGAAATTCTTTTTATATGGTAGACAAACTTATTATATAATATCTCATCTAAGCAATTACATTTAATTACGTGTAGTCAGAAGGATATCTTCTCAGGTCAAGGCACGCATATTCAACAGTCTACTCAACATCTCCTCTATTTCCTTGGATCTCAACAGTGTCAGTATCAATGCCTGTTGCAGTGATTTTTACCTTAGAGCAAGTTTTCAGCTTTTTCAGGTGTGCAGGTTTCTTAGATACCCTTAATTCCTCCCTCACTTTGTATCTTTAGCAACCTACCACTAGTTTTCATCACAAGTGACTTTTCAAATCCATCTGCTTATTACTTCCACAATCAGAACTCTAGTTCAACTTATTTGTCTCTTACCTGAGCAGCTGGAACAGCCTTCTAATTGGTTCTCTACATGTCCTCAACTAATCATTTTTTCATATAATAAACCAAATACTTCTTAAAATGCAAATTTGAGTATGTCTGTTTGATGCTGAAAGTTTTATATTGTCTTTGCTTTCTTTTAGGATAAGAATCAACATCTCATCCTTAATAAGACTTGCAAGGTTTTACAAGCTGAGGTCTCTGGACTCTTAAATTCCACCATCTTTTTTTTCCTACATCTCTCATAATGGCTAAGCAGCCCTGGTGTGCAGTGGTTACAGCCACTGATTGCTAACCGAAAGATGGGTGGTTCCAAGCCACCAGCTGCTCCACAAGAGACAAATGCAGCAGTCTGCTGTCATAGAGACTTACTGCATTAGAAACCCTAGGGGGTCACAATGACTCAAAATGGACTCTCTAACAGCGAGGTCTTTGGTTTTCTCTACCATGTGGACATTTGACTATTTCCCTAGATGTGCTGTCCTCTTTCCGGCCTCAGAGAAACTGTGTTTGCTACCTCCTCCATCTGGAGATCTCTTTCTTCTTGCCCACTTACATTCTCACAGCTCCCAGATCAAATACCACTTTCTCCAGGAATCTTCCCAAGTTCCTCACCTTAGATCAGTTCTCATTGTTACAGATCTTCATACAGACATCTAGTTTGTAAAATTTACCAGTTTGTGATGGTTAGTGTGTTTAAAGAATTCAACTCAGCTTCTTCACAGGGCTGTAAAACCACAAAGGCACAAATCGTGTCTGTTTTGCCCATCTTTGTAAGCTTATTACTTAGCACTGTCCCTGAAGTGTAGAAGCTTTTTTAAGACACCTGGTGGACTGACTGAAAACATAAAAATTTGCAGTAAAATGACCTCCTTCAAGTTCTGAAATGAGAGCAACTTTGGGCTATTTCCACTAAAATTTCTCCTTAGAATTGAAGACATCATGGTATTAGATATCCTCATCTTCCAAGAATGCCTAGCTAACTCTGCCTGTGTATGACTTCATGAAGCAGCTATTCTTAGCAAAAAAGCAAAAACAATACGAAAGAGCTGCCTTCCTATAAAACCAGTCTATATAAAATAGTGGATTATGTTCAGATATTGTCAAGTGATGATCTTCTATATTATTGTAATGAAATATTGTTCAATCATTAATGAATTAATGCTGGAAATATCACTTCCAGTCTCTTATGTCATCGAGCGTAATCATGAGGAGATCTATAGCCAAACTAAAATTTTGCAACTCCTATGTACCTTGCTTTGTCTGCCTGAAGGCCCTTTGATTCTTTTTCTAACCTGTTCTTTTTTTTTAACCCCAATCTTGACATTCAATGTAGTTTTGTTTTATTCAGTATACTTTTCTTCTTGGATCTGGATATTTGATATAGTTTTCTTGTAGTATTTTTTCTGATTACTTATTTCTGATCTTCAGAAATTTTTCTCTTCTTTTGTTTCCATTATCTATTATCTTAATTATAACAACTATTACATGTTAGTTCATTATTATTTTCCCTAAAGTGCCCAAAACACAACTGGTGATATTTTAATAATAATGTATTTTGTTGTCACCTGTAACTTGCAGCTCTATAAAGCTTATGATTTTCACAATTTTTATGCTCTGTGGTATTGAAATAGCTTCTTTGAATATTTCCATCTTTTTACTGGGCATTTGTTTACAGAGTTCATGTTTGCAGAGGTTTCTTTGAGTAAATGATGAAATACTTGTTATCATTTCTTCCTTTTGCTATAGGTCAGTTTTCTTGAGGGGTATGCTGTTTATTTATAGCTGTCATATTGTTCTTATTCTCTTTTTGTTTTTTCACCGATTTTCTTCTTTCATATTTCTGGACCCAGAAAGTTGGCAGGATTTCAAATCTCATATAGTTCCTATTACAAGGCACAATTTCACTCAATAAATGTTTCAAGTACTTCTCTCTTTCTCTTTAATCCTTTCATTTTCTTCTTGTGCCTACATGGAAATAAGCTTTTGAAAGATAACACTAAAGGATGAGGATAACACTAAAGCTCTCAAAAACTCAAAACCAAACTCATTGTTATCAAGTCGATTCTGATTTGCTGCAACCCTATAGGGTAGAATAGAGTTGCCCCATATAGTCTTCAAAGAGAAGCTGGTGGATTTGAACTGCCAACCTTTAGGGTAGTAGCCATAGCTCTTAACCACCATATCATCAGGGTTGCAGAGACCCCCAAATATAAAATGTTTGTCAGCAAGCAATAAAAATTATATTCGTGGTTACTTTCAATGTAATAGTTCATCTATTTCCGTTATTACAGAAGTAGCCTTCAAGCCAGATCACACTATGGAAGACTTACCTTGAAATGGTAACTCAAAAACGGCTGCGTCGTTGCCCCAGCCCTGCAGTTATGATTATAGATAAGAAACTCTGTTGCCTATCAGTGCAGCCTGTGCTTGCAGCAGTGAGGCTGTGCCTGGGAAACGTAAGCACACACCTCTTTGGAGTATGTAATGCACCGTGTGCTTTGGTGTGTAGATTCAGGTATAAATGTCAATCTGGTTTTACAGCTTACTATCTGAACACGCAAAACATCATTTTGTGCTTTTGCTTGTGCTTCTGTTCACAAACAAATGTGCCTCCAGAAGACAGACGGTCAGAGTCTCACTTGGTTTGTACCATGCACTTGTCTGCAAACCCACATTTGGAGTGTGTGAGAACTAGCAAGGCTAAGGAATTTCTAGTGTTAAATACACTTTTGCTGATTTTTTGTAAAAGACATAACAATATATATCTGTATGTTAAAGCCCCTTCACACCTGTTTTAAAGCCTCAATAACTTATTTTTAACGTGTCCCTAAAAATTAAGTCTAATGGATGTAAACCAGTTCTCTTGAAAACAGTCTGAGTTTGATTGACAGGTGTCACGGCAAACGTGTAGTCTTCAACAGAAAAACAAATGCAAAAAATGAAATTATGCACATCTATTTAAAGGCATGTCAGACAGCCCTAGCATGCTTGGAAATAGCTACTTTATAGGACATAATATTTATGTTGTTGGTGAAGAATTAATTTTACATGAAAAAAAAACAGCCATTGCCATCGAGTCAACTCTTGACTCACAGACATTCTATAGGACAGAGAAAGATTGCCCTATATAGAGTTTCTAAACAGTAGCTGGTAGGTTTGAATTGCTGACATTTTTGTTAGCAGTCGAGCTCTAAATCACTGAAATCTGCATGTGTGTGTTTATACACACATGCACACACATACTTATTTGCTGATGATGTTAGGTGCCGTCAAGTCAGTTCTAACTCATACAGAATCTGCATACAACATAACAAAACACCACTCAGTCCTGTACCATCCTTACAACCACGTTTATTCTTGAGTCCATCATTATAGACACTATGTCAATTCATCTGATGAGGGTCGTCTTCTTTTTCGCTGATCTTTTAATTTACCAACCATGATGTCCTCCTCCCGTCATTGATACCTCCTTATAACAGGTTCAAAGTATATGAGACAAAGTCTCACCATCCTCACTGCTAACCAACATTATGGCTGTACTTCTTCCAAGACAGATATGTTTGTTCCTTTGGGTAGTCCATGGTATATTCAATACTCATGGCCAACATCATAATTCAAAGGCATTCATTCTTCTTCACTCTCTCTTATTCACTGCCTGGTTTTTGCATGCAGATGAGCTGACTGCAAATACCCCCTATTGAGGTAGACCCACCTGAGTCTGCATGGTGACATCTTTGATTTTTGACACTTTACAGAGGTCTTTTGCAGCAGATTTGCTTAATGCACTGTGCCCTTCACTTTCTTGACTGTAGCTTCCATGGGCATTTATTATTGACCCAGGTAAAATGAAATCCTTGACATGTTCAATCTTTTCTGTGTTTTTCATGTTGCTCCTTTATTGGTCCAGTTGTGAGGATTTTTGCTTTATGTTGAAGTGTAATCCACATTGAAGACTGGTCTTTGATCTTCATCAGTAAATGCTTTAAGTCCAGAAAGGGACAGAAAAGCTAGTAATATGGAATCCAGTGTTGAGAAGGGAAAGTAGTCACATATTGGAGGGCTGTAAAAATGTCGTAAAACAACATGTGTACACATTGTTCAATGAAAAACTAGTTTGCTCTGTAAGCCTTTATCTAGAGAACAATTGTTTTTAAAAGCGCTTCTAGTCCTCCTAACTCTCTGTGAACAAGGCTGTATCATCTGAATATCGCAGGTCTTTTTTCAATTCTGATGCCCTATTCTTTTCCACACAGTCCAGGTTCTTGGATTATTTGTTCAGCATACAAATAGTCTAAGTCTGGTAAAAGGATACAACCCTAGATGCATGACTTTCCTGACTTTAAACTCTGAAGTCTATCCCCCTGTTCTGTTCAAACGACTGCCTCTTGATTTATGTACTGGCTCCTCATGAATACAATCAAGTGTTCCAGAATTCCTAGTCTTGGCAAAGTTATCCATAATTTATTGTGATCCACAGAGTTGAAAGTCTTTGTATAGTCAACAAAACAAAGGTAAACGTGTTTCTGGAATTCTCTGCTTTCAGCCAGGATCCATCTGACATCAAAAATGATATCCCTGGTTCCACATTCTCTTTGGAACCGAGTTTGAATTTCTAGCAGTTCCCTGCTAATGGACTGCTGCAGACACTTTTGAATTATCTTCAGCAAGATTTTCTAGTGTGATTATTAATGGTACTGTTTATCAGTTTCTGCACTCAGTGGTAAAAACATTCTTTAGAATGGTCATAAATATTGGTTTCTTCTAGTCAGTTGGCCAGGTAACTGTTTCCCAAGCTTCTTAGCATAGAGGAGTGAGCCCTTCGAAGACTGTATCTACTTGTTGAAACATCTCATATGGTATTCTGTCAATTCCTAGAGACTTATTTTTTTGTCAGTGTTTTCAGAGCAGCTTGGACTTCTTCCTTGAAGACCATCAATAACTGATCCTATGTTACCCCTGATAAGAGCTGAACATTGATCAATTATTTTTGGAACAGCGATTGTATTCATTTCATCTTCCTCCGAAGCTTTCTGCATCATTTAATATTTGCCTTATAGAATGTTTCAATATTGTAACTCAGGCTTGAATTTTTCTCTTCAGTTCTTTCAGCCTTACAATGCTAAGTGTGTTCTTCCCTTATGGTTTTCTAACTCTAGGTCTTTACACATTATAATAGTTTACTTTGCCTTTTGGAACTTCCCTTTAAAATCTGCTGTTCACCTCTTTTAATTCATTATTTCTTACTTCCTCCCTGGGCACTCTGCATTCAAGAGCAACATTCAGAGTCTCATCTGACACCCATTTTGGTCTTTAATTTTTTTCCCTGTCTTTTTAATGATGGCTTGCTTTCTTCTGAGTCGAATCCGACTCGACGGCACTTGGCTTGATGTCATTCCACAACTTATCTTCTCTTGGGTGATTCATGTTCAGTAATTATCTTTTCTTGAGATGGTCTCTAAATTCAGGCAGGATATACTGAAGGTCATACTTTGGCTCTTGTGGACTTGTTCTAATTTCCTTCAGCTTGAAATTGAACTTCCATGGGAGCAATTGATGGTCTGTTTTGCAGTTGACCACAGGCCTTGTTCTGAGTGATGATGTTGAGTTCTTCCATCGTCTCTTTCCACAGATGTAGTTGATTTGATTCCTGTGTATTCTATCTGCTAAGGCTCGGTATATAATCACCATTTATATTGTTTTGAAAAGGTATTTGCAGTGAAGTCATTGGTGTGGCAAACTTCACTTGTTTGATCTCCACTAGCATTTTTATCACCACAGTCACATTTTCCAACTACTTACCCTTCATCTTTGTTTCCAGCTTTCACAATGCAACTGTCACTAATTATCAATGCATCCTCATTGTATATTTGATCAATTTCAGATTGGAGAAGTTTTAAAAAATCTGTAACTTCTTCATCATTGTCTTAATGGTTTTTGCACACATCTGAATAATAGTCATATTATCTGATCTTCCTTGTAGAAAAATGGACATTGTACTAACAGTATTGTACTTCAGGACAGATACTGAAATGTTCTTTTTGACTGTGAATGTAACATAATTTCTTTTTAATCTGTTATTCCCAACACAGTGCACCAAACAATTGTACAATTCAAACTGGCTAACTCCAGACCACTTCACTTAACTAATGCCAGGAATATTGGTGTTTATGTGTTGCATTTCATTTTTTCTTTTTTTTATTATGATTGAGTGAAAATGAATTTGCATGCCCACCTATATGCAGCTCCCGCTGCTATCCCTGTCTGTAACAGCACACTCTCCCTCTCCACTCCTTACACGTCTTATCCTCTGAACAATCTCCTATCCCCTCCTCTCCACCCATTCCCCCTCCTCCAATAAAAGGTCAGCAGGACAACATGCTATGGATGCATAGAACCATAAAGTGCACACATGATATGGTCACTCTGTTTTGCCAAGGCCAATCCATTCCTGTCCAAAGAGCTGACCTCCATTATGATTTATGGACAGGAGTAGTATCAGGGTCAGAGGCCATGCTCCCAGAGGAACTCCAAGGCCCTTGGACCATCAATGGTGGTTTTTCAGTGGAGATCTCAAGGTGCACCCCTTTTTATTCTTGTGTTGCTAGTGAGACTCAACTTTGTGAGCTCCCTCATAGCTATCCCTGGTGGCAGCCAGGCACCATCCAGTTCTTCCGGTCACAAGTTAATGTAGTCACCCACTCATGTGGGTGTCTCTATCTTCTGGGTTCTCTTTCCCCCATGTCATTTTGGTCTTTGGTGATCATCTGTTCCTGCTGAGTTGGGACCATTTGCTGTACCCTCAGATGGCAGCTTGGCAGCTTTTAAGACCCCAGACACCACTCAACAATGTGAGATGCAGAAGACTGCCTTAGCAAAATGCTAGTTGTGCCAAATTGGTCTCCATTTCCCCTGAGAGCATGGTACCCAGACCCCTGCCCCCCGCCCCAGCTACTCTGTCCTTGCAATATTGGGTTAAGATGGGAGGAATAATCATGTGATACTGAAGTCCACTTAGTATAGATCTTCTTTCTAATATGTGCTGTCACAGATCTCACCTAAACAAATTTCTATCAACTATCTCATCTAAATTCTTCCCCCCTCACCCTCCCTCTCTCCCTACACTTGCAGCCATCAAAGAGTCTTTTCATCCATGCATGAGTCTATTTTTAAGTTCTTATCATAGGGATCTCATACAATATTTGTTCTTTTGTCACTGACTACTTTCACTCAACATAATGTCCTGTAATTGGAACCAGGTTACGAGGTATTTCCTAAAATCATCGTTCTTTATCATTACATAGTGTTCCATTGAGTATATATACCCTAGTTTACCTATCCATTCCTCTGTTGTTGGGCATCTGGGTTGATTCCACCTTTTCGCTATTGTGGAATGTGCTGCAATAAACATTCATGTGCATGGATCAGTTGGTGTGAACAGCTTTGATTCTGCAGGATATATTCTGAGCAGTGGAATTACTGGGTCAAATGGTATATCTAGATCCAGGTTTTTAAGAAAGTGTCAGATTGCTTTCCAAAGAGGTTGTACCATTTTGCAATCCCACAAACAGTGTCAGAGAGTTCCAATTTCTCCACAGCCTCTCAGCATTTGTTGTTTTGCACTTTTTGGATCATGGCCAACCTTGGGGTGAGATGGTGTCTCACTGTAGTTTTGATTTGAATTGCATTACTAGCTAAAAATTGAAAGCATGTCCACATGTATTTTTTGGCTGCCTGGATCTCCTCTTTAGAGAAGAGCCTGTCCATCTCCTTTGTCCATCACTTAATTGGATGATTTATCTTTTTCTTATTGATATTCTGTAGTACCTTATAGATTATGGGGATCAGGTGTCAGTCTGATGTATACTTACCAAATATTTTTTCCCATTCTGTAGGTGGTCTTTTAATTCTACAAATAAAGTCTTTGGATGAGCAAAAGTGTTTGATTCTTAGTAGTTTCCATATACCTATTTTCTCTTCTATTGTTTGTGGTTTGTTTGACAGATTTTGGAGCCTATATAGGTTGTGTATTAAAATTTTCATTGTTGTTCCTACTTTTTCTTGGATGAGCTTTATCATTTTAGATTTGATATTTAGGTCTTTTATCCAGTTTCAGTTGGTTTTTGTATAAAGTAAAAGATATAGGTCTTGTTTCAGTTTATTGCAGATGGAAATCCAATTTTGCCAGCACTATTTGTTGAAGAGATTGTTTTTACCCCAGTTTAATGTCTTAGGGCCTTTGTCAAATATCAACTGTTCATAGGAAGATGATGTCATCTCTGGGGCCTCAACTCTGTTTCATTGATCTATCTGTCTCTTTTTGTACCAGTACCAGGCTGTTTTGATTACTGTGGCAGTGTAGTAGGTTCTACAGTTGGGCAATGAGAGGCCTCCTAGTGGTGTTCTTCTTCATTACTGTGTTACTTACACAGGGCTTCTTCCCTTTCCAAACACAGTTGGTGATTTGTTTCTCCATCTCATTAAAAAATGTCACTGGAATTTGTACTGGGATTGCATTATATAAGTAGATTGCTTTGGGTAAAATGGACATTTTCACAATGTTAAGTCATCTTATCCATGAGCAGGGTAGGTTTCTCCGCTTATATAAGTCTCTCTTAGTTTCTTGTAGTAAGGACTTGTAGTTCTCTTTGTAAAGGTCTGTTATGTCTCTGGTTACATTTATTCCTAGGTACTTTATCTCCTTATGGGCTACAGTAAATGGGATTCAGTGATTTCTTCATTAACAGTCTCATTGTTCAAATAAAGGAATCTTACTGATTTACTTACATTTATCTTGCTGAACTCTTCTATCAATTTGAGTAGCTGACTTATGGATCCTTTAGGATTCTCTGCATATACAATCATATCATCTGCAAATGAGGACATTTTTAATGCTTCTTTGCTAATGCAGATGCCCTTTATTTCTTGGTCTTGTCTAATTGCTCTGGATAGAACTTTTGGTACAATGTTGAATAGCAGATATGAAAGTGGGCATCCTTGTCTAATTCCTGTTCTCAAGAGAAACTGCTTCAGTCTCTCTCCATTCAGGATGACATAGGCAGTTGGCTTTGTATAAATGGCCGTTATCACATTGATGAATTGGCTGTCTATTCCTATTTTGCTGAGAGTTTTTAGCATGAATCGGTGCTGTATTTTATCAAATACCTTTTCTGCATCAACAGACACAATCAGGTGATTCTTGTTTTTCATGTTATTTATGTGGTTTTTCTGATGCTGAATCAGCCTTGCATCCCTGGTATGAATCCAACTTAGTCATGATGGATTATTTTTTGGATATGTTGTTGTATTCTGCTGGCAACAATTTTGTTGAAGATTTTTGCATCTAGGTTCGTGAATGATATCAGTCTGTAGTTCTCCTTTCTGGTTGGGTCTTTCTCTGGCTTTGGTATCAGGGTTATGCTGCCTTCACAGAATGAACTGGGGAATATTCCATCCCTTTCCCTACTATGAAATAGTGTCAGTATTATTGGAGATAATTCTTCTCTAAAAGCTTGGTAAAATTCTGCAGTGAGGCCATCTGGGTCCAGGCTTTTTTTGCTTGGTAGTTTTTAGACGACTTGTCAATCTCTTCCTTTGTGATGGGTTTATTAAGTTGTTCTGCTTCACCTTGTGGTCATTTTGGTAGGTGGTATGAATCAAGGAATTTGCCCATTTCCTCTAGGTTTTCAAATTTGTTACAGTACAGACTTTCATAGTATTCTGTTAGATATTTTTGATTTGTGTTGGATCTGTTACGACAACTCTCCTCTCACTTCTTATTTGGATTATTTGTTTCCTTTCCTCTTTTTCTTTAGTAAGTTGAGCCAATGGTTTGTCAGTTGTGATCTTTTCAAAAAACCAGATTTTGGTCTTTTCAGTTTTTTTCAATTGTTCTTCTGTTCTCTAATTCATTTAGTTCTGCTCTAACCTTTATGGTCTGTTTTCTTCTGGTGCCTGGGGTGTTCCTCTGTTGTTCTCTCTCTTTTTGTTCAAGCTGTAGGGTTAGTTCTTTGATTTAGTTTCTTTCTTCCTTCCAGATGTGTGCATTTATGGAGATAAACTGATCTTTCAGCACTGGTTTGGCTGTATCCCATAGGTTCTGGTAAGAAGTGTTATCATCCGCATTGGAATCCATAGATTTCTTTATTACATCCTTGATTTCTTATATAATACATTGCTTTTTGAGCAAGATGTTGTTCAGTTTCCATGAGCTCCACTTTCTATGTTTTTTTCTGCTATTGATTTTGACTTTTATGGCTTTATGATCTGAGAAGATGCTTTGCATTAATTCAGTGATAGGGATTTTGTTGAGAGTTGCTTTACGTACTAACACATGGTCTATTCTGGAGAACGTTCCATGTGCACTGGAGAAGAAGGTGTAGTTATCCGCTGATGGATACAAAGTTCCATATATGTCAATGAGGTCTAGTTGGCTAAATGTGGCAATAAGATCTTCTGTGTCTTTATTGAGACTTTTTCTAGACGATCTGTCCAATATGGAGAGTGGAGTGTTCAAGTCTCCCACTATTACTGTGGAGCGATCTACCTCATTTTTGAGTGTAGTCAGTGTTTCTTTGACGCATTTAGGTGCTCTAATATTAGCCAAGCACTGCTCTAATATTAGATACACAAATATTTGATACTATTAAGTCCTGTTTGTGTGCTGAACCTTTCAATAATAGTGTCTGTCTTTGTCCATGATGGTGGATTTTACATTAAAATCAATTTTATCTGAGATTAGAATTGCCACTGCTGCTCTTCTTTGTATATTGTTAGCTTGATATATATTCTTCCATCCTTTAATTTTCAGTTTGTTCATATCTTTAAGTCTAAGGTGAGTTTCTGGTAGGCAGCATATGGATGGGTTGTGCCTTTTGATCCAAGATGTCACTTGATGTCTCTTTACTGCAGTGTTCAGTCCATTCACATTCAATGTAATTATTGGTAGGTATGTGTTTAGTGCTGTCATTGTGATATGTTGATGTTTTCTCTGTTCTTATGAATCTGTTCTGGGACTTTCTTCTTTGTGAGCTGATTTTTCATGTTTTTCAAGGTTGGTTTTGTGGTTGTTGAGACTTCTGTATTATGTTTCTTGATTTGATATGTTGTGTCTTTATTGTGTTTTACAACTTCCTCTATGATCCTCCTTAATAAACTATATATAAACCCAATTTCAATTACTATCAGTCTCATTAACTTCCTCTCCATCTGGAAGGACTATAACAACTGTAGTACATGCCTCTTTTCAATATGATGACATCCTAGTTTTCATGATATGATCACTGCATCATTTCTTTCACTATTATAGCTTTGATTGAGTTTGGAGCCTTCCCTAAATGAGGAGGTTTCTGAGTCATGTGTTCTGAATTTGCTTGCAAAATATAAAGTTAGTGGTTTTGTTCTTCTAAGCCAAGAAGTTCTTTCAGTATTTCTTGTAGCTTTGGTTGGATTTTAACAAAGTCTCTGGATTTCTGTTCATCTGCAAATGTCTTAATTTCATTTTCATATTTAAAATATAGTTTTGCAGGATATATAATTTCTTGGTTCGATGTTCTTCTCCTTCAAGGCTTTGAATGTGTCATACCACTATCTCTGTGCCAGCATTGTTTCTCCTGAGAACTCCAATGAAAGCCTACTGGGTTTCTCTCTAAATGTTAGCTTTGCATTGAGTCTTACTACCTTTAAGAGTTTCTGCTTATGTTTCATTTTGTTAAGCTTGAGTATAATATGTCTTGGAGTCTTTCTTTTGGGATCTGTATTGAGTGGCATTTGATATGCATCTTGGATATCTATATTCTCTTCTTTCATAATTTCTGGGAAGCTTTCTGTCAGCAGCTCAGAAGCAATACTCTCTGTGTTCTCAGGTGTCTCGCCCTGTTCAGGAACTCCAATTAATCGTAGACTGTTCCTTTTAATAGAGTCTCACATACTTCTTGATGCTTCTTTCTTTTTCTTATTTCATTTTTCTGCTTTCTTCTTTTAGATGCTGGAGTCAGTGGCTCTGTCCTTCAAGTCAGAAAGCCCCTTTTCCAGTTGTTTCATTCTGTTTTCTTGGCTTTGAATTCAAGTTTCTATGTCTTTGATTTTGTTCTAGATCTGTAGAGTTTTAGAGTACTGGTGTTCCACCAGATCAAACAGCTTGCTTAATTTTCATTCTGCTCTGCTGCATACAAGGTCTAGGAGGGCTCTTTATATAATCCTTTTGTATTCATCTTCTGATAGTTTTAGAAGGGTTTCTTTGTCTAGGAAGCTCTGAAGTGTTTTCTTTGGGAGGCCTTCTGCAGCCATAGGTGATTTCTTGATTACAGTTTTCCCCAGAATTTGTTGATTTTTGTGCATCATGTTAGTCAATAGAGGCTGGGAGAGATGCTATGAGGATGGACTACAGTTGTTTCTCTAGGCTGTCTTAAAATGAAAGGTAAAAGGTATCTGACAACTGCCAATGTCAGGCAGGTTTTCAGGTGTACGGGTCCTTCTTCTCAGCTGGCAAAGTAAGCACCTCTGTATCCAATCCCAGATGGTATAAGCTAGTTCAAAATACAGAAAGGCTACTGCTCTGCTGGCCTCTGCTGCCAGGCCCCAGCCATAAGTGACAATGAGTAAAATACTGATTTTGTGCTGGAGAAGCACTCTTCTCCAGGCAGGTGCTGCCTCCCAGCCTAGGAATTAGGTCCAGCTGAAGCCTCTATATGGGTAATCCCCCTCCCAGTGGAATAAGATGGCATCCCACACAAGCTCCCCATCTGCCACAATACAGGCTACTCAATGGCAGAGGCAGAGGCCAAAGATGCCAAGATGCAGATAGTCCAAAGCCAGGCTCTCAAAATGTGGCAATTTTGCCTCCTGATCCCAACAGCTGTGCGTCTGAGATTAGCTGCTAGTCATGTCCCAGCTCTACCCACAGGCTAAGACAGAGAAAAAAGTTAAAATGGTAAGTTACCTTTGGTTTGTGGAAGCCAGCTCTCACCAGGAGTGGGGATGGCAAAAGAGAGGAGGTTTTCCGGCCAGTAGTATGAAGTCCAAATTAACAGCCCTATGACATGTCCTAGGGCTTACCATGTGTCCAGAAGTCTCCGTTTAGTTATCAATTCAGGTCTTTGTTTTCAGAGGGATTTAGAGAGATGTGTGTTTAGTCTACCATCTTGACTCTGCCCCCTGCATTTCATTTCTGATGCTTTCCAGTTATTCCAGAGTCATACTTCATACATTCCATGTTCTGATTATTAATGAATGTTTGGAGCTATTTGTTCTCATTTGGAGTCATGTCACATTAGCAAATGAAGGTCATGAAAGCTTCACTCTATCCACATCATTAACATTGTCTCTACTTTGAGGAGACAGCTCTTAAGCAATTTTCTCTGGAATGCATTCCAATCAGAAGGGCTCATCTTCTGGCATTTTATCAGATAGCATTCTGCTGCTGTTAACGAAGTTTTCCCTGGCTAATTTATAGACGATTAGGTCCTGTTTTTCTAGTCTGTCTTACTCTTGAAGCACAGCTGAAACCTGTCCACCATGGGTAGCCCTGCTAATACTTGAATACCAGTAGCATAGGTGCCAGCATTCAGCAACAGGCAATCCCTCACAATATGTAGAACTGATACATACATACACTAATAAAGAGAGGCTAGATGTAATCAGGTAAAAAAGTATGTCTTTAATAGATCTAACAGTCTATCAAGGGAGACTATTTATGACTTTGATACAGGATGACATGAGCTAAAGATTAAAATGCTGTACAAGAATTTTTAAAGAAACTTTTAGATTTACAGAAAAATTGAGAAGGCCATAGAGAATTTCTATGTGATGCACACCCAGTTTCCGGAGCCCTAGTAGTGCCATAGTTGATAGCTCAGCTGCTAATCAGGCCAATAGTTTGAACTCATCAGCCACTCCTAGGAAGCCCTTCAGGACAATTTTACTCTGTCCTATACTGTCACCATCAGTTGGAATGAACTTGACGGCAACATGTATAACAGAATAGTATATTTGTCACAATTAATGAACCAATATTAATGCTAGTAGTTCAAATCCACCGGGTGCTCTCTGGACATACTTTGTGAATGGTTCTACTTTTGTTCTATAGGGCAGCTATGAGTTAGAATTAATCCAATGGCAATGAGTTTTTTAGGTTTATCAATGAAAGTCTATAATTTATCCAGATTTTCTTTGTTTTTACTTAATATTACTTCTTGCTAAGATCCCAGCCATGATGTCACACTGTGTTTAGTTGTCATGTTTCATTAGGTTCCTCTTGGCTGTAACAGTTTTTTGGACTTTCCTGCTTTGATGACCTTGAGAGTTTTAAAGAGTACTGGTCAGGTACATGGCAGAACATCATTCAATTGAGACTTTTTTGATTTTTTTTCTAATGAGTATAGTATACTAGGAAGGAAGAGCTCAGAGGAAAGTGAGAGTCTCATTACATCACCTCAAAGGTACATCCTATTGCGTGAGTCACCATTGCTGTTAACCATCATTACCTGTCTGAGACAGTGCTTGTCAGATATTTTTCATGTAAGGTTACTCTTTCTTTTTTCCTAGTTTCCATACTGTACTCTTTGGAAAGATGTACCTTGTGTGACCCACATTAAAGGAGTGTGGAGTCACATTCTACAACCTTAAAGGTTCAGTATCTGTATGTTATTTGAGATTCTTCTGCAAGGAAAATTCACCAGTTCTTCCCATTTAGCTATCCAATAATATATGGGTATCAATATGGATACTCAGTTTCTACTCTGGGTTACAGGGAATACTGGTGGCATAGTTGTTAAGTGCTATGTCCGCTAACCAAACGGTCAGGAGTCGAAATCCACCAGGCACTTCTTGGAAGCTCTACAGAGCAGTTCTACAGTGTCCTGAAGGATCACTGAGTCAGAACTGACTTGACGGCAGTGGCTTTGGTACTTCTTGTTCTGGGTTATAATATAACAGTACTTTATTTCTTTTCCTCAATTTTTTTCATTTCTGTGCATTGGAAGATCTTTCAGTTAGCTCCACTGTCTCTCTGACATACCCCCAAATTGTGTTTTTTTGGTGTGTGTGTGTATTTTGAGTGTTCCCTTACTTTCTAGTAGTATCAAATTATTTTATATTTTCCTTCCCCAGTCTCCTCAGTCTGAGGATCAGTCATTTCTTCCAGAAGCCATGATTCCTCTGACTGCCTGATAGTGTTAAGAAGCCAAAGTCTGGGTTTTAAGTGTGCTTATTTCTCCTGGTGTATCATTATTTCCAAGTCCTGTCAGCTGACAGAGAATGATAACTATGTGCATATACTAACTGTCTAAACATGCATCTTAAAAGTTTTAAATATAACCATTTGTATCTATAGTACATAAACATGAGTTATGGTGATGTTTCCGACTGTAGTTATTATCACACAGATCATTCTAGCCTCACCCCCTGGCTGCCTTGTAATTTAACACTTCAACAGCGAGAGACCTGGATCCTGTTACCTATCATCATTTAGTTAATTGCTTGATTCCAGTACACAAATATAGTTGTTACAAAATTAGTAGCCCACACCACCAATGGATACAATTTTATCAAGCAGAGTACAATGCATATGCATTTCTTGCCTTTGGTCTTATTAATTCAATTAACTCCTAAAGTAATTTAGGTCAAAATTTCTTCCCCTACTACTCCTGGTAAGTTGTTTCATACTTTTTTAAAGTGATTAGTTTCTTTTGTCACATTCTGCATTCTATACTGTAATACTTCAACCTTTTAATTTTTGTTTTTTTAAATTTGCATGCATTAAGATACACTCTTTCTTCTGTCAAGTTCTAAGGAATTAACAAATAATGTATCCACCATTATGATATTATTCAGAATAGTTTTCCCACCTTTTCCCAACTTGGCTTTCTGGCAAGCTCTTATACTGGTCTCTATATGTTTGCCTTTTCCAGAACACCAGGTAATTGTACTCATAAAGAATGCTGCTTTTTGTAAGTGTCTTCATTCACTTAGTTTCATCTATATTTGTGTCAATGGACAGCTCTTCCCTTTTGATTGTTAAATATTAATTCATTGTATAGAAGTACAAGTTTGCTTCTCTATTCACCATTTGAACAGCACCTTGGCTGCTTCCATTTTTGGTGACTATGAACAAAGTCTCTCTAAATATTCACATGCAGGTGTTTTTGGCTGACATAACTTTTCAGGTCATTTAAGAAGACCTGTGAGGGCAGTTGTTATGTTATATGTTAACAGTATGTTAAGCTCTGTGAGAAACTTCCAAAATGCTAATCAATAATGATTAAGAGTGCCCACTGTTCACATCTTTGCCAGATACTGGCACTGTCATCTGTCATCAGCCTGTCTTCCCTTTCTTTGGATGTGTCCAGTCTACTGATGGACCCACTGAAGGCATTCTTTATTTCTGTTACTGTGGTTTTTATTTCTAGAATTTCCTTTTGACTCTTTAGAGTTTCTGTCTCTCTGTTTAGAGTCATTGTGGGTCTGAATTGACTTGATGACAGTGACTTTGGTTTTTCTCATTTGTTTGTTTACATTAGCCATTTGTTACTGTATGTTGTCTCCAGAACTGGTTTCATTTCTGTCCTGTAACAAGCTTGAAAGTCATTACTGTCATCCTTACAATAAGAAAAACTTTAAAAACTAAAAATTATTGACTATTCTTGGACCAAAGAGAGAACTGAGGTTATAGAGCAAACTATTACCCTGAAATCTTGAGAAACACACACATCAAGAGCATCCGAGCAACTGAGATCTGCTTATCTGGAGCAGGAGTCAATGGAGATATAAACTGGTCTCCAAGCCCATTGCTATGGAGTCAATTCTGACTCATAGCAACACTAAAGGATGGAGTACATTGAGAGACCTTAATGTATTATTCCTAGTTATTTCATATATCCTGTTTGATAATTTTAATATCTGTGTCATATCTGAAACTGGTCTGATAATTGCTTTGTCTCTTTAGGTTATGTTTTGTTCTTGCCATATAACATGCCTCACAATTTTTCTCTTGAGAGCCAGGCATGTTTGGGGTGATAAAAGGAACTGACATACATAAGTCTTTACTGTAAGGATTTATGTTAATCTGGCTAGCAGTGGGGTTTTAATGTTTGTTTTCCATAGCTGTAGGTCAATCGTGACTTGCAGTGACCCCATAGGACAGAGTAGAACTGTCCCGTAGAGTTTCCAAGGAGCACCCGGTCGGGTAAACCCTGGTGGTGTAGTGGTTACGTGCTTTGTCTGCTTACTGAAAGGTTGACAATTCAACTCCACCAGGCACGCCTTGAAAACTCTATGCAACAGTTCTACTGTTTCCCACAGAGTCACTATGAGTTGGAATCCACTCGATGGCAGTGAGTTTGGTTTGGTAGCTATAGGTATTAAAAGTGCAAATTTCTTGTGTCTTTATTTTGTTTCCTCTTTTGATTATGGGTTTTCCAAAGGATTCCTCAGAGACAGTGCCTTTTGTTAAGGCAAGAAGATGAAGGTTTGCAATGAGAGAAGCACCATTTTTCCATATAGGATGAGGCTCTGGCAGAATCTTTGACCTGGAGACCTGGCTGTTGTATGGAGAAGACTTTGTCTATTTCATGATTTCGCCTCCCCCTGTGAGACAGTATGGCATGAAGATCATTCTTAGATCTTAATTGTCAGAATCTAGTGATACTCTGGAGGGAAAGTCCACGAAATGGTGAGGTATTCCCTTCAACTATGATCTCCAAGAGTATCTCATTCTCACGATAGTCTAAATAGTCTTTAAGAAAAAGCCAGAATTGCCATTTAACTGCTCCTACAAGTTTTTAAAGAGCTCTGTTGCAGCTGCTAAGCACTTAGTCACTAAATGAAAGGTCAGTGGTTCAAACCCACCAGCTGCTCTCCTGAACTCTGTGGCAGTTTGCTTCCATAAAGATTAACAGCATTAGAAACCCCATTGGGCAGTTGTACTCCATCCTTTAGTGTTGCTATGAGTCTGAATTGACTCCATAGCAATGGGCTTGGAGACCAGTTTATATCTCCACTGACTCCTGCTCCAGATAGGCAGACCTCAGTTGCTCAGATTCTCTTGATGTGTGTATCTCTCCAGATTTCAGGGTAATACTTTGCTCTACAACCTCAGTTCTCTCATTGGTCCAAGAACAGTCAATAATTGTTAGTTTTTAAAGTTTTTCTCATTGTAAGGATGACAGTAATGACTTCCAATCTTGTTACAGGACAGAACTGAAACCAGAAGTCATTTATGTGCAAACATACACAAATTCAACAATTTCTATATGTACAATTTAGTGATACTGATTACATTATTTGAATTGTGGAGCCATTCTCACCTTCCTTTTCTGAGTTTTTCTTCCACCATTAATACAAATTCACAGCCTCATGGTTGTCAATTTGATCCCAGGTAGGCAGATTTTAAAAGAGTACAATGCTCCAGACAGAAACTCTTTACTAGTTAAGCTCGACTATTATTTAGTTTTAAGAATGGAACAGGCAGAGTAAAATAAGAAATTGCATCTTGAGCATTACCTGCACCATTTTGTTTCTTAATTCTGTCTCCAAGTATGAGTCAGTTGTTCTCTCAAGATAAGGACTAATCGGTGCTCTCTTCAGGACTGTTGGATAATCAAGTGATAATAATCTAAAGACTACAAAAAAAAAAAAAGAATTTTCTGAGATATTATATGATAGCTGGGCCCCAAAACACCAATTAAGATGTCAACACATCTCAGACATGACCACTGTGACCACCTAAACCCTCGTGGTGTAGTGGTTAAGTGCTATGGCTGCTAAACAAAAGGTTGGCAATTCAAATCCACCAGGCTCTCCTTGGAAACTCTATGGAGCAGTTCTACTCTGTTCTGTAGGGTTGTTATGAGTCAGAATGAACTTGATGGCACTGGGTTTGGTTTTGGGGTAAGGAAGATTTAACATTCTACATAGGACTCAAATCTTTAGGCCCTTCTCCAATAAAACCTCTACTCCAACTAGCCTCCCTTTCAGGAGAAAGATTTTGGAGGAATGGCACTTGGCTTGGCTAGCCCCTCTATCTCCTTGCCTACCAGTACACAATAAATGGTTTGCCTTTCTTCTCACACTGTATGAAAGGTTGGCTATTTGTGGCAAGCAGCATGCACTCTGCATACTTTTGCAGTAAAAAGAGGGCTTCAGGAGATAATTTCAGTTTCAGGTATAACGTTTAAAGATGATGTCAAAATAAGAGTTTCGGGAGTTTGACAGCTTCAAAAATACTGAATTCCACAAGAATTTGAAATTCTCTTCTGCATTTCCCCTCCCCCCCTTTGATCTGGATTCTTCTATAGAATCTTTGATCAAACTATTCAGTAATCGCAGCTATTTGTGGCAATGGAAACAGCTGTTCAAATTTTTAATAATGAGTTCACTTAACAGTTCAATTAACAATTAACCAAACAACTAAAAATTTATAAAATGTTTCTTATTCTACTCACTCTTAATTTATACTTCATACTTTCTCTGCAGATACCACACTGCTTTCTGAGATTTATTTGTTTACTTGCTTGATTCCACACTCATTCATTCATCCATATACTAGTATTGGTAAAATAACTTTTGAACAAAAAGCCCAGAAAATTTGAGTTATTGTGTGTTTAGTACACAGTACAGAATTTTCCCTAACTTTTGTCTCCAGATTAGGAAGTCACTGGCATTTTTTTTTTAAAAGAAAAATCTGCTCTACAAGACAATGTAAGTATTCTCAATCAACAATCTATCACTTTCTAGCTAATAATACACCAAAAAAAAAAAAAAAAAAAAAGAAATTCACTTACCAAGAGAAACGCATTCCCTGGCTCTAAAACATTCCCTGGCTGGCTATCTTGCTATCACACCATCTATTATATTCAAGCAGTGAGGAGTGACTGACTTTGATAAGTATCTTTTTCCTTCAAGCTGGTCTGACTCTCAAAAGCCATTTTAGACAAACACACAACCCAAGAAAGAAGCAAATAGGAACACTGGCAGCTGAGCTGAGCACATGTTGTTACATTTGGGGTCAGATGCAGAGACTGACAAGTTGAACACCTTATATTAGGTTGACTTATTTCACACTGAAGGCAAATTTATATTCCTATCTATTAGAAGGGAGAGATGATAAACCACCTCCATATATACATATATATATTTTTTTTCTTTTTAAATTGAGAGTGATATAATGGCTACAACAGAATCAATTGCTTTGAAAGTAATGGGGTGAGGCTATCCACCCCATTACTTTCAGTTCCAGCTTCCTGCCAATTCCATCCAACAGACGCTGTAACAGAGTTCAGTGATTCGTACATTTTGTATTTGCAAGTTTACAGAGATTTTGGAGTCTCCTCTTTCAGTCCTAACACAGACACACTCCAGGGAAATAAGGGCTGGATATCAGCAGTTTCTAGAAAGGAATTCATACTGGCTTCTACCTTTAGGAGCTTGCCAGTATTAGTTCTTATATCCCACAGTCTCTGTACCTTTTCATGAAAACCTTCATTTCACAGACAACTCCCTAGTGGAAAGACTGGTAGAAAGCTGTGTTTTAGAAAATGGCTTTCCTTCAAAGCTAGTGGGCCACTCACCACGGCTGAGACTTTAATTAGCACTCCATAGAAAATGCCACCAATAGAAAAAAATAAAAGCATCCTACTAATTTGATTTCATCAGGAATGGGACTGAAAAATGCAAATAAGGAGGTTAATGCTTAATGATTTTTCCATACATTTCTCCATCAAACACATTAATCGTGAAAACTATTTGTGAAGATAAACACTGCTATTCAAATTGAGATGTTGAATGTACTTTTTTTTTTTCTTTTCACTTTTTATAGGAAGCTACCTTGAAGGAAACTGCTGTGTTGTGGAAGACAGGTGTTTGTGCTTTTATCTAATTTAAATCTCTCTCTATATTTTTGGAAAAAACCCTGGTGGCATACTGGTTAAGTGCTATGTTTGCTAACCAAAAGGCTGGCAGTTCACATCCACAAGAAGCTCCTTGGAAACTGTACGGCAGTTCTACTCTGACCTATAGGGTCACTATGAGTTGGAATTGACTAATGGCAGTGGAGTTTTTTTAAAATATATACATATACTTTTATTTATATTTAAAATCAAATATAATGTAATTAAACAAAATGTTCATTCATTTAGAGAAAAGATCTTCAATGTGGCAAACTTCTCAGGACCAGGGGACCCTGATGTGAGAAAGATACAGAAAGGATGTAGGAAGAAGGTTTGTTCCCAGTCATTTTACAAATTGCCCATCTTTGGAAAGCAAAATTCTGTAGGACAAAGAGGAGCGAATGCTGATTGCTTTTGAGCTTACTGCAAACTTGCAAACTTCTTTAGGCTCGTGCCATAAATATCCAAAGGCAATTACTGTTTTATTTGTCTGTTTTGATTTACTTTTAACTCCTCCTTTCTTAAAAGTTCTTCTATATTCACGTATCTCTAAAATCTCCAAGAAGATAAATTCTGGGGTGATTAGCCACCCTCTTTCTTTCTCCCACCTCTAGGACTATCTTGGCAAAAACAAATAAATATGAACAACAAACAAACCATAGAAAGGAGTGAGAGGTCAAATGAAAGTGGCTCTTGGAGGTTGTTAGGTAAAAACAGAATTTCTTTACTCTAAATCCAGGGATTAGAGGTAGAGACACTTGGACTGATCTTTTCCAAAGATAGCTAAGAGGTTAGGAGAAATCCTTCATATTGTCAATCGACTCAACAAAGGAAGCTGAGTCGGAGTTTTCCTTTTCTTTAGACTTAGGAGGGCCCTTAGAAAACTTCTTAATCAGTAGTACTCAAACTTTAGACAATCTAGAATTCTCATATTTTGAAAGAACTGATTTATCAAATTATATTCAACAATGAGTAACTTTTGTTTGTATTCATCAAATGTCATAATGAATTACTATTGACCAAAGACATATTCATTATGCATTAGAATAATGTAGTTTCAATAATTCACATATTAGTTTTAAAAGAACCAAAAGATCAGGTTAAATAAGCCATGTAGGGTGGACAGTGAGTACTCAAGGACATACTAAAGTTTAACAAAATGGTAGCTAACTTGTTTTTGCATGGAACACAGTTTGGTCTAGACAGGGAGAGTAGAAAAGAGAAACAGAGAGAGGGAGAAGGGGGAAAGAGATGAGGGTGTACAACAGATTGTAGACAGTTGGTCAGTATGTTACTACACATGATCTTTTACAGATGGCTAAACTCATGGACTGCTTGATATGGGAGGAATTCAGAAGCTGGTCATCCCATCATGTTCAACATGGTGGGGAGGTCACAGAGGAGCAGAACTGCCTTGACTTTGAGGTGGAGGTGGCAAGATGGTCTGATCTTCTTGCAGGTCTCCTTAAGTCACTTAATAGCTAGGATATCAGTGCTTATGCGGTCCATTTTATTTTTTATGACTTCTAGTTTTCCTAGACTCAGACTTCATACATTCCATGTTCCGATTATTAATGGAATGTTTTCAGCTTTTTTTTTCCATTTTGAGTCACGCCACATCAGCAAAGAAAGGTCCCGAAGGCTTTACTCCATCGACGTTATTAAGGCTGACTCTACTTTGAGGGGGCAGCTCTTCCCTGGTAATCCTCTGAGTGCCTTCCAATCTGGGAGACTCACTTTTTGGCACTGTATCTAACAATATTCCACTACTGTTCATGAGGTTTTCCCTGGCTAAATCTTTTCAGAAGTAGACTGCCAGGTCCTTCTTACTAGTCTGTCTTTGTCTGGAAGCTCTGCAGAAGCCTGTCTACTGGGGTTGACCCTGCTAGTATCTAAACACCAGTAGCATAGCTTCCAGCATCACAGGAAAATGCAAGCCCTCACAGTATGACAAACATTAACAGATAAGTCAGGGTTGTATTATTTTACCATATCGTCTCAATCTGTATGCTGTACAAATAACCTGAGAAACTGGATTATACGAAGAAAAACAAATTATCCGGATTTGAGGAAGACTCATTAACAACCTACTTTACGCAGATGCTACCCCCTTCCTTGCTGGAAGTGAAGAGGATTTGAAACACTTACTAATGAAGATCAAAGACCACAGCCTTCAGTATAGATTGTACCTCAGCAGCAAGAAAAGATCACAACTGGCCTAGTAAACACCATCATAAATGGAGAAAGGATTGAGGTTGTCAAGGATTTCATTCCATAATCAACACCCATGGAAACAGCAGTCAACAAATCAAAAGATGCACTACCCTGGGAAAATCTGCTGCCAAGGATGTCTTTCAAATATTGAAAAGTAAAGATCTCACCTTGAAGACTCAGGTGTGCCTTACCCAAGCCGTGGTATTTTCAATCACATCATATGCATGCAAAAGCTGGACCATGAATAAAGAAGACTTGATGCTTTTGCATTGTGGTGTTGAAGAAGAATAGCGAATGCACTATGTATGGCCAAAAGAACAAACAGATCTGCTCTGGAAGAAGTATAATCAGAGTGCTGCTTGAAAGCAAAGATGGAGAGACTGTGTCATATATACCCTGAGGATGCTGTCAGGATGAATCAATCGTGGAGAAGGACATCATGCTTGGTAGAGTACAGGATCAGGGAAAAAGAAGAAGATCCTTGACAAGACAGATTGACACAGTGGCTGTAACGATGGGGTTAAGCATACAAATGATTGTGGACACAGCCTAAGACTGGGCAGTGTTTCACGCTGCTGTGCACACAGTCACCATGAGTTGGAACTCTGGGAGGTCCCTCACAACAATAACCCTGGAAGTCAACGGGCCTGAACTTGACATTTGCCTTTCACCCAACATGTAACTTTTACACTTGTCTTGAGAATGTAGCTCAGGTGAAGAAAGAATGATCAGGTAGCTGAACATCTTTATTCCAGATAGGAAGATAATTTCCAATAGACATCTGAAACATAGCAAATCCCTAGAAGTTTAAGGTATATGGATGCGGAAATAGGAGACCTAGAGAAAGTTAGCATCTTTGACAGACCGAGATACACTGCCACAGAGCAATACTGAGACTGATTTCCAAGTTTTAGCTTGTGTTTTCAGGTTTTAGGATTCTTTTTTTTTCTTTTTACTTTTTGAAGTTAAAAAAAGTTATTGATGTATAGATACACATACAAAACCAAACCCATTGCTGTCAAGTCCATTCTAACTTATGACAACCTTATAGGACAGAGTAGAAATGCCCATAGGGTTTCTAAAGAGTAGCTGGCAGATTCAAACTGCTGACCTTTTGGTTAGCAGTCAAGCTTGTAACAACTGCAGCACCAAGGCTCTGATGTATACAGACAGACAGACAGGTAGATACATACACAATATAGATTATATGTATAATAGGTATATAACATGAAACTTGCCATTTTAACTATTTTTATGAGTATATTTCAGTGGGGTTAATTACGTTCACCATGTTGTCCAGTTTTCACCACTATTTTCCAAAAATTTCTATCAGCCTACACAGAAAATGTATACCCACTAAGTAATAACTCCCCATTTCCACCCAGTCCCCCCAGTAACATCTATTTTCTTACTCTATGTATTTTCCTACTCTACATACTTCGTATAAATGAAGTCATAATATTTGTCCATTTGTGTCTGATCTGCTTCACACACCATAATGTTTTCAAGGTCTGTTCACATGGTAACAAGTATCAAAGCTTTGTTTCTTAATTACTAATATTTCATTATATGCATATACCACGTATTGTTTATTGATTCACCATCTGATGGACACTTGGGTTATTTGCATCCTTTGCCTATAGTGAATAAGGCTGCTATGAACATTAATGTATAAATAGCTGTCTGAATGCTTGCTTTCAGATATTTTGGATCTATGCCATACTACCTATAATGAGATATACCCTCAAAAATGCTGCCATATGAATCCTCTTCCACAAGTGATATGGAAAAGAATCAATAGTACACTTTAAGAAAATACTTGCGGGGCATTTCGGGCAGCGAGGGTGCTATAGGTAAACATTGCAGAAGAAGAGTGTTATTTGCATAAAACTACAGTACCTCGGTATGGAATTGCTATAGAGTTTTTACACTCTGCTCCTAAGGAATGTCTCAGTTCCTGGTAAGCTGAAGAAGGTCAACAAGTTTCAAATTTGATTTGTTTCCAGCTTCCCCATTAACTTGATCATAATTGTTTAGGCAATTTTTAAAATGGAAGACAACTTTTAACTTTCAAGTAAGTTCCCCTGCGAGTGCCCTTGATTATAAGTAGGGGCGTGAGTAGCAGAGACTTACATTCCTGCTACCTGCCGCCTCCAAGGTAAGCCTTTTTCTGCCTCTCCTTTCTGGTACACGTGGGACTTGGGCAGAATCAGTTTCTTGGGAAGGAAGTACAAGGATCCACCTCCATTCAACCTTGTGTCTGAAACAACCAGCTTGTAGTCTCAGAGTCTAAGATTTGATCTGAAAGTACAAGTGAAAAAGTTAATTATCTCATGATCCTTTTCTTTCCTTCTCTCCTGAAAAACCACTCTGAGGCCACGAATTATTGGGAAATTAGAGGTCAGGCTGTGACTAAGACAATGGTTTTATCATGCAGGGAAGGAAGGACAGAACAGTTTTCGTGTGCAGCGAGCTAATTTCACCTCTCTTACCAGGATCCTTCAGAGAAAGATGTTTTTGGAGGGGGGGCAGTCATTCAGAAATGGAGTATCTTTAACACTCATCCTTTATTTTAAAGATCTAGAAGGAATGGTTGAGTCATCTTAATTTTCACAGGGATTTTCCTGAAAAGGAAGGAATGTGTTTCTTTGCTTTGTGTGTCCTTGGCCTTAAATGTACTGAGCAGATAGGACACTCTGACAGCCTTTGTTCTAAAGTTAGCCCTCATTTGCTATTTCAGATTCAATAGGGGAAGAGCTGAACTTTGTAATTAATACTCAGGAAATTAGCAATCAGCAGTGGCAGGAAGATAAAATGGGCATGTGGAAGAATCTCAATGGCCCCTGACAGGCAAAGGCCATTGAAGCCTTCCCAACAGCAAAAATACTAACAGCAGCAACAGAATCGCTTTTTAGCTGGGTTTGATTTTTTTAAAAGCACTTTATTCAGTGTCTAAGAAATGTAAGGAAACCCTGGTGGTATAATGGTTAGCAGCTGTAGCTGCAGAGGTTGGCAGTTCAAGCCTGCCAGGCGTTCCCTGGAAACTCCACGGGTCAGTTCTACTCTGTCCTATAGGGTTGCAATGAGGCAACTCAGTGGCAGTGGGTTTGGTTCGGGTTTAAGAAATGTAAAAGATCTTATTTTTCCACTGTGCCTCTGGTTATATACCTTTTAGTTGTTTGCTTCTTGTTGTTGGAAGGAGATGATGGTTTCTACTTTATTTCTACGTGTTCTCGTGATACCAAGTTAGGTTCATCCTCAGTATTGAAGATGGTGTTTCCTATTGCTCCTATATGGAAACAAGATTAGGTGAGAACTGGCTTTTGATCCAGCTGGGCTCTGTGAGGGCGTGAATGTAGGAGGCATCCTGAAGAGGAGTGGACAGAGACTTTGCTCCTTCAAGATGCTTGATGTTGACTGTCCGGGAACAATAAACTCTTGATTGATGTCTTCATTTATAAGAGTAATAAAGAGTGTTTGCAGACTGATCAGTTCTAAAGGGATTGTCTCTGCACAGTCATGGTGATAAAGGATTTTATCAGTGTGCGAACGCATATCTGTGCATATATATGTATGTGTGTGAATGCAAAGAGATACATGGGAAAAAAAAGTAAACGTGCATCCACTTTAAAATTCGGGCCAGTCAAACGAGTCAGAGTGAATCACACAACTGTGATTTCTCAGTTTCTTCTCCTTCCTACTAAAACCAAATCCACAGCTGTTGAGTCAATTCCGACTCACTGTGACCCTGTGGGTCAGAGTAGAACTGCCCCATGGAGTTTTCAAGGAGTGCCTGGCAGATCAGAATTGCCAACATTCCGGTTAGCAGCTGTAGCACTTATCCACTACACCAGAGACCCTTAAATCTGAGTTCTCTCAACAAATTCTACCTTTTAGTCAATAAGCATTCCATTGCCCACCAAAAGGTGCCCTGATGCTGCAAGGGTTAAACACTCAGTTGCTGACTCAGTAGTTTGGACCCATTAGCCGCTCCAAGGGAGAAAGATGTGGCAGTCTGCTTTCACAAAGATTACAGCCTTGGAAACCCCATGGAGCAGTTCTACTCTGTGTTATAGGGCCACCGTGAATCAAAATCTACTCAACAGCAGTGGGCTTGTACTGAGTTTGTGCCCACTAAACAGTGTGTGAGACATTGGAGCTGTCTTTTGACTAGAGGCAATTTATGACTTTCATGGGATCTTTTATTTCTCATCTTCATGTAGCTTTTGATCATGGTGACCATGGCCTTTGCCTTATTTCCTAACCCAAGCTATCTAGGTCCAAAAGGAAATGATCTCATCTTGGCACTCCGATCGCTGAAACTGCTTCTACTACCTACTTTGTATTTATTATACTAGCTCTGCCATGCTCGTTAACATCCCCTCCTTCCTGGTCCTTCCAGGCATGTGAGTTTATGATACTCTTGCCTGGGCTTATTCTATATTGTGCCTTCCCATTATCACCAAAAATTCAACACTACTGCACTCCTAAACACAGGCTGATATTAGCATATTTAACCCTGTGTTGTAAAAAGCTATTTCATTCCTCCAGATCTGCTATTCATTTTCACTCAGATGTGACAACTTTATTGGTCAAGTGATCATCAGAAATCTGAATGCACAAAAAATATGTAACTTTGTAAAGAATGTGCAGTCCTGGTCCTTCACCTCCAAATTTTAAATTACATAGTTCTCAACAGGTTTCTAAGAATCAACATTTTAGCACATACATCAGGTAGTTTTTATGGAGACTGAATTCAGATCATACTCAGAGAAACAATATTCTAGATTTCTATAGTAGATAGTATTTTTTAAGGCTGGCTCCCACAATATATCCCATGTCGTATGTTCTCCTTACAATGTGGGGTTGAAGCATCTCCCATTGACAGATGGGGTTTATGCTCCTTCACTTGAAATCCAGGCACGCTCATGACTGTACACCTTCACTGCAAGGTTATAACTGATAATGTAGCTTCCACCTGGTCGACTTGGGGTGCTTGCTCTTACAGCCTAGCAGCCACACCATGTAAAGGAAGCTATTACTAGCTCATTCACAGAGGCTACTTGAAGGGCCCATATGTAGGTGCTTCAGCCAACAAACCCAGCTAAGCTCTCCGCTGACTCAAGAGCCATCTAGTGATGTGATGAACCATTGTGGAAGTGGTTCTTCCAGCTTCAGTTGGGCCGTATCCCTGATAATGTACGAAACAGAGGGAAGACATCCTTGTGATCCCTGCCCAAACCGTAGGTTTGTGAGTTGAGTCAATGATGGTTGTTTTATATCAGTAAGTTTCGGAGTGCGTTGTTACTCACAGTGACCCTATAGGACACAGCAAAACTGCCCCATACAGTTTCCAAGGAGTGCCTGGTGGATCTGAACTGCCAAACTTTTGGTTGGCAGACATGGCACTTAACCACTCTGCCACCAGGACTTCCAGATGGTAATCCAGCCAAGTGCTGTCAAGTAATAGATAACTAAAACATGTCTAAAATATTTAGTCTGGAAGTAGTCAAGGATCAGATCAGGAACTAAGAAATCAAACAAAACTGGTCTTAAATATTGTCTCCACAGTTAGTTACTAAGTGACTGTGGTCAAGTCACCGAGTTCCTGAGAGGGTGAACAGTTAATGCATTCATCTGTTAAAAAAAAAGGTTGCAAGCTGGAGTCTTCTTGGAGATACTTCAGAAGAAAGGTCTCACAATCTAATTACTTCTGAAAAATCAGCCACTGAAAATCTTTTGGAGTACAACTGTACTCTAACCCACGTGGAGTTACCGTGATTTGGGACTGCCTCGATGGCAACTGATTTTCTGGTGGTCAAGTCATTAAAACTCTCCCACCCTCAGAGCCTTCACTTATCAAATGAATTATGAATCATAAATTTATAAAGGAATTACAAAATACATCACCTATTACTGAATGAGTACAGATCTGCTCTAGAAGAACAACAACCTTCTCCTTGCTCCTTGCTCCTTGGAAACAAAGATGGCCAGACTGCGTTTTACTTACTTTGGGCAGGTTATCAGGAGAGCTCTGTCCCTGGAGGACATCATGCTTGGTAGAGTGGAGAGTCAGCAAAAAAGAGGAAGACCCTTGAGGAGATGAATTGACCCATTGGACGCAACAATGGGCTTAAGCATAAAAACGATTGTGGACATGACACAAGACCGGGCAGAGTTTTGTTCTGTTGTTCATAGGGTTGCTATGCATCAGAACCTACCTGACAGCACCTAACAACAACAACAACATTCCTGCTCTGAGAATTGCAAGAAAAACAAATGTGAAATACTTTTCTACTCTTTTTTTCTAATTTTAAGGGTTTTTATTGAGGTATACAACCAGCACACATATTCAACTCGCTTTTTTTTGATATACGACTTCTTCCTCCTTTAAATACTAGTATGTGGATGGTTAAATACTCTTAAAGATGGCCCCAGTTTGGGAAATGTATTTCTTGATACATTATGAAAGAAGAGAATTAGATTAAATTTTCTTCACGTTTGTGATTCTTCTGGCCTTCAGCACAAAGTGCGTGTGTATACATTTAAATGATGCTGAGGTTAGCAAATCTATTAAAGACATAGAACTGTGAGAAAAGTACTTATAGATGATATTATATGAGATACCCAAGATAATACATCTTAGAACTGATAAAATAATTCAAGAAGGGAGAAAATGTGAAATTAAAATATCCCAATCCAAGGACTTCCTATACTTCAGCTGCAGCCAGTTAAAAGATATTTGCCTAAACTTTCTTCTAGGACTTGAATTCCCCCACCCCGCCTTCTCTAACTGTCATGGATTGAACTGTTCCCTAAAAAATTTGTAGCAGGGTGCCTAGGCCCTAATTTCTGGTCTTACGTGGTACTCCTCCGAGTTGGAATTCCTGCCTCTATGATGTTCATCAGGGTGGAAGGGTGGCAGTTGGGTTGACAGAGCAAGATTCAAGGTGTAAGTTTGTTTTGTGCCTTGAGGCGGCCTTCTGAGCTACAAAGGGAAACATCTCCCAGAGAGCTATGGGAACCTGACACCATCAAGAAAGCAGTAGGCGGAGAAGAGCACATCCTTCAGACCCGAGGTTCCTGTGCCAAGATGCTCCCTGGACAAAGACTGGTAGAAGGAACACAAGAACTTTCCTCCGAAGCCTTTCCATGGAGCGGACATCCTGAATTTGGACTTGTAGCTTACTGGACTGTATAAGAACAAACATTTCTCTTTTAAAGCCATCCTCTTTGTGGTATTTCTGTTAGAGCAGCAATAGATGACTAAAACTCTGACCCATTAGTAACTTATCCTAGTGTACACTGTGAAGCAATAGAGATAAAGATGAGACAATTCTGTGGTTGACACACGTTTCTATGTAGTTTTGATTTTTGAGCTATAAAAATGAAAAAAGAAATTCGCTTAGATTTTAATAGTTTTATTAAGGTAGGAAAGCCTGGTATCATAGTGGTTAGGAGCTCAACTGTTACCAAATAGGTTGGGAGTTCTAATGCACCAACTATTTCTGGGAAGCCCTTTTAAGTAGTTTTACTATGTCATGAATTAAAATTAGTTTTAGGATGCCATGAATTAGAATCAAATAAACAGCAAAAGGCTTGGTTTTATTAAGGTTAATTGATAGTAAATAAAATCACATTTAATGTATATGATTTGATGTTCTGTTGCTTTAGATTAGTTTGTAATTACTATAGTTACATATACATGAAATCATGGAATCATAGAGTGTATAATCCCTTTCCCTGGCTTATTTCACTCAGCATAATTATTTTCAGGTTCATTTATGTTGGTGTGTACAAATAACTCATTCCTTTTCATTACTGAGTACTATTCCAATGCAAAGAAACCCTGGTGGCACAGTGATTACGTGTTAGGCTGCTAACCAAAAGGCTGGCAGTTTGAAACCATCAGGTGCTCTATGGCACAGTTCTTTCCTGTCCTTTAGGGTCACTATGAGGCAGAATTGACTTGACAGCAATGGGTATTCCAGTGCATTTATATATAACAATTTATCCATTCCACTGCTTATGGATATTCAAGTTACTCCTTGTTTTTGACTATAACAAATAATATTGCTATGAACATTCATGTATCAGAGTTTTAAGGATCTATGCTTTCATCTCTCTGATTGGAATTAGATGGCCCTAGTGCCACAGTGGTTAGGAGCTATGGCTACTAACCAGATTCCGCATTTGAGCACACCGACCACTCCTCAGAAACCCTATGGGGCAGTTCTTTTCTGTATACAGGGTCACTATGAGTCAGAGCCAACTAGATAGCAATTTTTTTTGATAAATTATATCTTCAACTTTATTTTTATATTCCCATATAAATTTGCATGCCCAGCTATGTACAGCTGACACTGCTCTCCGTGCCCGGTGACAGCACACTCTTCTTCTCCACTCCACACATGTCTTATCCTCCCAACAATCTCCTATCTCTTCCCCTCCACCCACTCCCCTGCCTCCAGTAAGAGGTCAGCAGGACAATATCCTACGGATGCATAGAATCATAAAGTGCATACATGATATAGTCACTTTGTGTCACAAGTCTAATCCATTCCTGTCCAAAGAGTTGACCTCCATTATGATTTACGGATGGGGCAGCATCAGGGCCAGGGGCCATCCTCCCAGGGGGACTCCAAGGCCCCTGTATATCTTCAACTTTTTAAGAAACTACTATGCCATTTTCCATAGTGGCTGTTACCAGCGGTTGATGAGAATTCACATTGAAACGAACACTTGGTATAATTAGACCTTTCGAATTTTCTAGTATCTGTTATTTACTTCTGGGGTGACTGCTAGATGTTCTAGTGGCTTCTGACTCACAGTGACCTACACATAACAGAACAAGAACACTGACCAGTCCTGCACCATCCTTGTAACTGTTGCCATCCTTGAGAACATTGCTGCAGCCACTGTGTCAACCCATTTTGTTGAGGTTCTTCCTCTTTTTCGCTGACCCTCTACTTTTCCAAGCATGACGTCTTCCTCCATGAAATGGCCCCTCCTGATAGTATGTCCAAGGTACATGACACAAAGTCTTGCCAAGTACTTCCCAGAGTGCTCCTTACTTCCAAGGAATACTCTGGCTGTACTTCTTCCAAGACAGACTTGTTTGTTCTTCTGATACTGCAAAGTATATTTAACATTCTTCATCAACAATATACTACTGATTTGATTCTGCTGTACTTAGAGAACATATGTTGTGTTACCTTGGTACTTTAAATTCACTGAGACTTGCTTTATAGTCAGGAGCACTATCTTGGCAAAGTTTCTCCATGTGCACTTAAAAATATATTCTGGTACCATTGTGTGGAATGTACCAAAAATGTGTTATGTCAAGTAAGTTGATAGTGTCTTTCAAATCTACTATATTCTTTTATTATTATTATGATTGAATGAAAATGTCCATTCCCATATAAATTTGCATGCTCACCTACGTGCAGCTCCCACTGCTCTCCCTGCACGGTGACAGCACATTCCTCTTCTCTGCTCCACACATGTCCTATCCTCCCAATAGTCTCCTGTCCCCTCCTCTCCATCCCTGGTTTCCTATCTACTTGTTCTATCAATTATTGACAGTGAGACAAATTTCCAACTGTAATTGTGGATTTGTCTCTTTCTCCTTTCAGTTTTGTCAGTTTTTCCCTCATGTATTTTGAAGCTGTGTTTTACATACATAAATGTTTAGGATTGTTATGCTGTATTGATGAACTGACCCCTTCATAAATTATGAGATTATCTTATTTATCCCTGTTAATATTCTTTGCTATGAAATCTATTTTGTTATTAATACGGCTACTCTAGCTTTCTTTTGATTAGTCTAAGCATTGTATATATATATTTCCCATCCTTTTACATGTAGCCTGTTATTTCTTTATATTTGAATATCCTCTTTTATGCAGTGTAGTTATGCTAGGATTTCAAAAATCTTCAGTTTGTAACTATCATGTAATATATTTTGTCAAGGAGTAGTCAACAAATGCTAAAATATGTGGGTGGAAGGTTGTTGGGAAACAAAATATTCATCTGTAAGTTTCATGTCATACTCCTTACTGTCTATAAAGGGCAAAAGGTTCTTCTGCGAGAAAGAGAAATGTCAGAACCACCATACTAAGAGACAAACTAAGCTTATCTATTACGGAGCAAACTGATATTACATGCTTTCTGACATCATGTGTTAAAAAGTAAACAGTCTCATATATAGTATCCTTGCCAAAAACTGCTGCTCTTAAATCAAATTAAGAAGAAATAATTGTGCATACATATCCTTGATGGTGTGGTATGTTAGTTACCTAGTGCTGTGATATCAAAATATTCCACAAACAGGTAGCTTTAAAGAAGAGAAATTTATTTTCTTAAAATTCTGCCAGCTAGAAATCCAAATCAGAGTCTCAGCCATGTCAACCCCTTCTGTGGACTTTTCTTTTAGTTTCAGGCATCTGCCTGCAATCTGTGGAGCTTGTTTGCTTACAGACAGGACTTCCAGTGGCACTTTCCCCATGTGTGTATCTTTGTGTCTGTTCTATTTATTTTATAAGACATCGCTCAGAGGTGATTAGGTCTCGGACTACCCTATTCTGGCATCACCTCATTAACACAAGAGAATACCCTTGTATTCCAGACACGGTCATATTTACTAGAGTCAGGAATCCTATATTGCTTTTTGGGAGGACACAATTCAATACAAAACATGGGACAATTCACAATACAACTAGACTGACTCTACAAGTTTCAATTTTATGAAAGAAGGAGAGAGAGAAGAGAGGACGGAAAAAGGAGAAAGCAAATGTTCCTAGTTTTGTATATTGTTGCATGTAAATGGTATACAAGCATTTAATATATTACCATTGTCATACCAGTTTGAACTTTTGTGTTTTCAGGAAGTAGGGAAGTCTAATGAGACCCTAAGAAGGATGTTCGTAACTCTAAACATTATCCACCAAGTGTCTTGCAGAAGGTAAAGAGTTGAAAATCTCTTAAGCATGTAATACTAGAGAGTGGTGGTATCCGCATAGTAAATACATAAAACTACCTACCAGCAACCTCATATTTTCACTTAGAGTCTCGCTGAGCCAAAATGACATAGCAACCATTCTGAATTTACATATGAAAATGGCAGCCTGCCCACTATGTTGAATAAACAAAGGCTGTGCCTGAAATCTTCTGTGATACAGGAACTGACTCTCCATCTTTAAGCTATTTCCTTACTTAGGTATGCTTTCTGTTTCTCGCAAAGTTGAGGAAAACAAGAGATTGGGGTCACAGGACCAGCTAAAACTGGCAAGAATTAGTTCTGACGCAACTGACATGTGTAAAACCATCAATACGCCTCTCCCACCCTCCCATCATCTAGGTGACCCCAGAACTCGTCTCCTTCTGGCTTGAACCAAACTTCAGTGGCTCAAGATTGGGAGAAGCCTTCCAGGGGTTCCAGGCCAACAGTCCAGTCTGAGAGATCTGCCGCCTTCTTAGACTAAGCAAGCGCAGAAAGGTTGGATTACCCCTGGAATACGTTTGGCCAGGCCAGTCAGCAAGCTGGCCCCACCTCGAGGCATTCCTGAAGTCCCCAGAACTGGTTTGCTTCACCCATACAAACCCCTTGGACTATTATTTTGGAAGCCATCTGGTGACACAAGTCCCAGTGTGCTCCTTTACTTGGCTAACCAAAGAAAACTTTCTCTTTTGCTTTCACTCGTTTTGTGTCTCTGTGGCCCTGATGAGCAGCGGGTCTGGAACAGTGCAGTTACATCATATGTGCTTTACTGAGTGACATTCACTGGAGGTTATTACACAATCCTTTTAGGTCTCAGTTTTCTGATCGGAGTAACGTCTGTGCCTCAAGACTACTACTAAAATTAACTAAGAAAGTACACATAAATAGCACCCAGACAGTTCGCATTTTGCTACCAACTGAAAGGAAGTCTTCCAGGTATAGTGGTTAACTGTCACAGTTGCTAAGGACAAGGTCTGAGACTGGAAGCCACCAGGTGCTCAATGGAAATGCTATCCGGTGGTTCTACTTTGTCCTGTAGGGTCACTATGCGTTGGAATCAACTAGACGGCAATTGATTACAAACTGAAAGATTGGTAGTTAGAAGCTGCCCAGTGGCACTACAGAAGAAATGCCTGGCCAATGCTTTCATAGAGATTACAGACAGGAAAAGTCAATGGAGCTCAGTTCTACTTTGTACCATGTGGAGTCATCATCAGCCAGAGACTGACTTGGCAAAAGCCAGCAACAGTGACAAGACAGTGCATAACACAAAATATGGGCTTAATCAATTATAGTTTCCTTTTCCCTGGGCTCCTCAGATTTACGTGGATGCAGCACACTGTCTAGGCACTGAGATATTAACTGATCACACTGAAGCCTGATTCAGCCCTTTGCCCAATATAACATCTAATTCCCTGCCCTCATCTCAGGTCATTATTCAGTCTGTGTATGTCTGTGTTAATAGCACTATACACTGGAAGTTTTGAACATGCATCCATCTCTGTATTCCCTATACCCCCTACATCACTGTCTTTTAGTTAGCAAGAGTTCAGTGGAAGTTTTAGATTAAAGGTAACCATGAAGTATGAAGAATCACCTTAGCGTCTTGCCTTTCCCAACACCAGTAGCTTTTCAGTTGGGATATTCAAAACTGCCATAATTTTTTACTTTATGATGAGCCTCTACTGAAGCCTGGAAAATCTTCTGACCTCTAGCAAAGAGTATGAAAAGAAAAGAAAAACAAAGAGGCCCATTTATCAATTCACTTGTCATCGTTTTCTGAGTCTTAATTAAAATTAATCTCTGTTTTGGGCTATCTCTTAGACTTATAGTTTCTAATCATTTTCTTTGATGAAGAATAATGTGTTCAGAAATGTTGAAATATAAGGCTTCATTTATTTTATCCTTTATCCTGTTTTAGACAACTATTCTCACTTCTTGAAATCTTGACACAGCAGATAGTTGTCACCTGGACCTTACCACTGTGTGTGCAGCAACTTCTCCAAGAAAAAGTGTATTCATTGTCTTACCAAGTTGGGCGTGAGCTAATGAACTGAAAGAGTGAGAAGGCAAAATGAAAATGAAAATGAAAATGAACAATGACTCCCTCTGTCTCTGGTTTCCATAGAGTAAGATTTCCCAGGCTTCTACAGAAGAAGCCCTTTACTTCAGGCTGAAAAATTTTCCAAGATGCTTATACTGAAGCAGAAACATCCTAAACATGAAAGGGAAGTCACCATCTAAATACGTATTTAGCTTATGGTCAGATTGATTTTTCAGTAACAGAAACACACCCAGAAATCCTCACGGCGTTAGACTGGAAACACAACTACAACAACCACATTGCACTTGCTTTTCCATGTACTTTGGCCCGAAGTAGCTGCAATGAACCTCGTGACACCACCTTGACTTCTAGCCAGTGTTTATCCTTCTGAGAGATGGAGAAACTCCTCACTACCTTCAGACCAGGTCTTGAGTCCTCGAATCCCCCTAACTGAGCACAGGAAAAACAGCAAGGACAAAGACAAACAGCAATGACAAAGAATCTTCTGCTGCCATTATGGGTACGAAGGTCCAGTGTGGTCAACAAGCATGAGGAACCAACCCTTCTCTTATGCTGGGTGTGGAAGTCAGTGTTAAGCACAGCTTTAACAGAATGGACAAAACCAGAGCAGAACTGCCCCGTGGGGTTTCCAAGGGCTGCTAGTAGATTCAGACTACTGACCTTTCCATTAGCAGCAGGAGCTCTTAACCACTGGGCCACCAGCACTGTTCAAAAAGACACTAAATGTAACTCATGTTGCCCATCCCTCCAGGGATGCAAAAGTGCATCAGGTGAGGTTCAGTATCATGATTTATCAGCTAAATGACAACAAACTTGCATGGGAAACATTTATGCCCAATGAGAGCTACCAGCAATGAAACATCTCATGACTTAAACCTGGATTATCAATCCCATCTTTCTGTACTTTTCTTGGTGACAACTTCTAAAAGGAAATTTAGATGTAAGTTCTATGCACAATCATCTTTAAAGTGTGGTCACTTTTACCTGCTACCTAATATTTGTTCAACAAACTGCCATTCTTTTTTTTTAAATCTGGTTAAATGCAAATACTCTTAAGAGGAACTCATGGTTTAAATAATTTTAATTCATTTATTATTGAGTGTGAAAGTGCTTCAGACTTTTTTGATAAAAGAGACAGGATACTAAAAACATAAATATCTTCCTGATCATCAAAAGGAAGTGGAGTGTAAGACAGGAAAAGGAGCAAACACCAAATGATGCCAGGTCACCACTGAAGAAGCAAGAGGGCCTGTGGTTTACTCATAGTGACCCTAGAGTTCAGAGTAGAACTGCCCTATAGAGTTTCCAAGGAGTGCCTAGCAGATTTGAATTGTTGACCTTTGGGTTAACAGACATAGCACTTGACTCACTATGCCACCAGTTGCTGAGGCCCGTCACCCACAGAAGCCCCTGTAAGCAAAGCCACACGCCTATGTGATGGCGAGCGGATGCATCTCACCCTTGGCATATTTTTTGGCTGTACTCTCCCTGATAATATTTTGCATCCTAATCAACCCTTCCTCAAAAGTACTCTCTCATCTCCTGGCACAAGGATTAAGGAAGATGCCTTCTAAGTAGGGCTTGACAACCCCCTCAGCTTAATGAATTCTGACATGGCACGCCCAGTCTGGGAATGCCGAGGCCAGCCTGGCCCCACTGGCTTCCCCCAACTGCACATCCCCCTCCATATGTGAAATACAAGATTGCAGGAAGGTCCTGGGAAGCTCCCCAGGGACAACACCCCACACAGCCCTTAGATACAGACATCCCACTCCCTGCATCAGGAAGATGGATAGGCTCCCAAGTTTATTATAATTGGTATGGCAAATGAGTAAACACTAAAGAAATACCCTTCTTAGAACAGCTTAAGAGAGGGAGACGGTGAGCACTTACTGTCCCCACAGGAAGAGATAAAACAAGAGTGAAGAAGGAACAAATAGAGACAGCCAGATAATAACCTTTAGATGAATCTCCCCTTCTTCCTGCACCTTTGACCTTGAGGCATAGGTAAAGCTGATTGAGCTCAAGGCATAACTTTGTTTTCACTGTTAATTATCACCACAATATACTTGTCTTGGGCCATTACCTAGAAGGCCTTAATAATTAACATGAAAAGAGACCACTGTCTGGGCCATTATCTAGAAGGCTCTAATGATTAACACGAAAAGAGACCACGAGGTATCAGTTCCTCACTAGCCAACAGCTTACGTGATCAAAGACCAGAGTGAAATCACGCACTTCATTGATTATATAAAAAATAAAGAAAGACAGGTCTTAACAGGCTGCTGACCTCCACATTCCTGGTTGTCTGAGTCTCATCATTTCTTCTTCGCCGATGCCACCCATCCCTTTGTGATCCCAGGCCCTACCAAGGCTGGCCCCCGGCAACCAGTGTTTCCAAACATACCTTTGAAATGACTAGCAAAGACTTACCCCTCTACCTTCTTAAAAATTACGTACTCAGGGACTTTTCTTCCAGGGAAGAATAGCTGTGTCTGGGACTATATGTACCTCCTAAGCAAGGACTTTGTCTTAATCACTTTCATATTCTCGGGAGACACAAAACAGAAGTTCAGTGAATCTTTTTAAAATGAATGAAATAGTTGTTACTTGTTTATGTATTTCACTGTAGGCCCCTCTAGTCTGCAGTTCCTTGAAAATTTTTTCCTTAGCTTCTGGCCATTTTCTGAGGGGACACTTTTTCATTGTAGCTATCAGACTATAAAGGCTACTATTAGTCAGAATCGACATCATGGTAACATAGTTTGTTTATTGTGTTATGAAACTCCTAGTGTCCTGAACTGTATAGATGGGGACATAATCTCCAATTATTTTAGACTGAGTTTTTTAATAGTTATTTAAAGGCATCTTGTCCCAAAGAATCAAGATATGGCCAAGAGAAGGGGCATACTACTTATTTTGCCTCCAAATTATAAACTAAGCTCAGCTCAATACTGTTAGGAGAGAGTATTCTACTACCAGGATTGAAATCTTCATGCATAATCCTTTTTTAGATGTCTTACAGATTTTACCAAATATTTAAGTTTTTTAATATATTAGCACAAAAGTTGCCTGAGAATTTCCTGGCAAGTACAAATTTGGAATTGATATGGGTTCTGAGAGGGCACCAAGAAAAACAAGCTGTCATCTTATGAACAAAATCTTTCAACGATTTATGGGTTTAGCTTCAATTCTGGATTATCATTACTAAAATATTTGAGCTACAAGAAGATGACTAAACTTTAATGTCTGATCAAATATTTTGAATTATTACTTAAATTTGTAGCCAATTTATCAAATCAAAAATTATCTGGGAAAAGTAGGTGAGAGTAGTGGTAAAAGGAAGGATCAATCTCTGGATCGCTAACTCACAATTATAAAAGAGGATAATGGTACAAATACACCGATTAAAGAGTAATATAATTATGCTGTAGCCCCTATGAGTAAGCTTTAATCATCATCAGTATCTCTGTCAAATTGTTACGAGTCATAACCACCAAGCCTTTGAAATAAAAATTATTTCAAAAACATGGTGTCTCTTGGACAATATTCTTCATACCTATTACTATCAGTCCTTTTTGTTGTGTGGATCATTATGACTGTATAATATTTGAACATGGATATTTATAAATATGCCCAGCTATCTGAGTAAGTATATTGAATATGAACTGCAGCGGTCAACAAAATCATCCTTCTCTAACACAACACTCACTACAGAGCTATCACTACATACAGGTCATTATGTTAGCTGACATACGTGTCCCCTGTATTAGCTTATGCAAACAAACACACAAACATACAAAGAAGTGCTGAGAAAAGTTACTAATATAATAGCCTATACACAGAACTTTCAAACATCCAGAGAATGACTGATCTAAGCCTGGAGAGTGGCAACAGCTTGAAAAGAGAGTTTTCACTAATAGATTCTTCCATTCATTTCTTCATCTTACGTATCTTAAGGATTAGAAAAATACTGTCTTACTCTTCAAGAGTTGAAAAATGAAACTTCCTCTTGGAGAGAAAACATAGATCTATAAGAGAGATGACCAGAACAAGAAGGCATAGATTCCAAGTAAATAATATGAAATATAACACATGATTTCAAAATGATGGGAAGCAGGAAAGAATACAAAGAAATCCTTCAAAGACTTTAAGCTAAGCTGTGGGAGAGTGACTGGACTCAAAAAAATCAGAGACAACACAGAAACACACGATAATAGCAATGTGTCAAGGAACAGTACGACTGGGACAAATGTTTTACACTTGGAGAGTTGTGTCCAGCATTTGTTACTTACAAACTTTATTTTGGCTAGATTGACATATTTAGATGAAAAAAGGTTTATATATATACCTTGGAATATATATGACATAAACATTTAAAATTAAGTATGACCAGTAATTCAGAGAAAAGTAATGAAGAGCAAGTTAGCATAATTCCTGATGCGAGGTATCTCACCTTAGCAAGTGATGTGCAAGAGAAAAACAACTCCAATTAAAAAAAAAAAAACCTAGTGTTGTCAAGTCAATTCCAATCATAGTGATGTTACAGGCCAGAGTAGAACTGCCCCATAGAGTTTCCAAGGAACATCTGGCAGATGTGAACTATTGATCTTCTGGTTAGCAGATGTATCACTTAACCACTACGCCACCAGGGTTTTCAAGCAAAAAAAGCAACTTCAGTAAGTAATAGGAAACTGGACCCATGGTTTGAATGCCTGTGATTCCTTTTGGATCAATGTCCTGACTAGTTTTCTTAGAAGTGATTCTTTTCTGTTACATCTGCTGAGTGACACCATAAGGTGATCCTTTAGTCTATGTAATGGAGCAAACCCTACTTCATCTGTATAAAGGCCTTTGGGGTTAACTGTCAAACAGCAGGAGGTACCTAGTTGGGCCCCTAGACTTCCTTCTGTAATGTTCCATCTACCACGGGTGGATACCTTTCCCTACTACTTTAGGCCTCCTGTAAACTCAAGCATGGATCCTTAAAAACTACAGATGTAATGGGAGGTAGCTGCTAATGTGTGTTTTTGTGGGTAAGTTTTTGGGAAGATTCGGGTTGGGGAGATACATTAAGAAGTCTGAGATTCCTCTGGCTGCAATGCTGACAATTACAATGTTTCTATTGCATCGTATGACATGGCAAGTTGTGGTAAATTCTATGGCCATAAGAAGTATGATGAGATTTTCAAAAAGGAGTGCCTGGGATTTCTACTGAAAGGACCAGTGAAGCTTCTTTGAGAAAGGCGTCTAATAGGAGTTGAACGAGGAGAAGGAATTAGATGAAGACTGTGACAAAGAACCCTCTGGGCACCCAGACCAGCAGGGACAAGAGCTGTGGCGAGGTAAACATTGTGATGAGAGAAGACTGTAAAATGAGGCTGGAGAAAAAGAGACAGGCCAGATTACACAGATCTTTAAACAAAGCAGAAAGGAAAAATGGAATCGTATCTCAAATGAGAGGTCTTGGATGAGTTTAATTGGGTGATTTACATGATCAGACACGTGATTTACAAATCCCCATCTTCTGCGAGGATCAACAATGAAGGGACATCAGGAGCAGGGAGAAGACTATTGCACAAATCCAGGTGGGAGACGGTGAAGCTCAGCCTGCAGTGATAGTGATTAAAAGTAGACATAACGACAGTCACAGGATGTTTCCTGCATGTGACCATCGCTAGGACTTGGACATGCACTTGATGTGTGTATGATGGTGGTGAACACAAGGAAGAAGGTGTCCTCCATTTTTTTTTCCTCCAGTTACTGGCATAAACAGAAGGATAAGCTAACATTTTGGTATTAGTCAGAACACTTACTGTTTATCAGTTTTCAGGGAAGAGTTGCTCTGTTTCCAGCTTTATGACATATTTTTATCTTAGCCTTCTACAGAGACATAATGAAATAAAGAACATTTGAACCTCGTCCTTTGATAAAAACACACATATACACCATATATTGACATACACATTATGGAATTATATAAATGATAATATTAAGAAAATGAATTTATTACTCCACTTTATCTCACTTCAGATACCACTCTATAATCATCCCCTCATATTAAGTTGCTAGATTCTTTCAGAATATTATTTACAGTTTTCAAAACATCTGAATGAAATTATTATTGTATTGGCTATATTAGTAAAATTAAAAGTCACAACTCCAGTAAGTAAAACATGTCTGCTTAGGAAATACCCATCCTGCAGGGAATTGGAATAACCAACTAACTTTTAACTGTTAGTTTTATTAGAAAACAACAGGACTAATTTGCAACAGCGCTGATCTGGTAAGGTTCTTATTAAGTTTGGCAATCCTTACTCCAAAATTTAGGGAACGCTTTCTCTTTAAATGAAAATAAATGACAGTGTGCTGAGCATACTGAATTTGATTCTGGCTTGAAAATAGTGCATTTCTAGATTTTAAACTTAGGAAATCTGAAAAATATGATGAAAGCCTAATAAATTCCTTAATGGCATTGCGATAGTGCCTGGCTATATACTTCTCCCATTATTCAATCAACTATACCAGAAATTGAGTAAGTTAAGTGAAAATCACAGGCATCTAATGGAGCAAGAGATAGCTGTCAACATTCCCACGACAGAACAGCACTGCCACTGACCACTGCCTACATGTACCCAAGCAGAGTCAATCTCATTCTTTAAAAGATGTGGTGGCCTTCTTAGGGGGGCATGTTCTACCGCACAGTAGCACTGAGGGCTCTAGATATGGAAGTGAGTCCTTGCTGCTGTATAACACGGAAATGTGATCTCAGTGTTACCAATTTACTTTTATCAAGAGATGATTAATAACACGCCCAATTATATTAGGATAAAACTAAACCAAACTATTGCTGTCAAGTCAATCTGGATAGGTTATGATATATCACAGTTACAAATTATTTCTGAATGTGTAATAACTTAGACAACAAAGATTTATTCAGCTAATGTTATATTATGCCCAACATAGGATGCTAGGGCATGGGAGCTCTAATCCATGTAGCCACACAGTAACCCAAGATGACAAAAATTCTGTCACTGTAAATGAGACTTTTGTGAATTAAAGCTGGACACTTATACACCAGTTCTTAAGTGTTTTGGCCTATGATGAAAATAAGAACATCAAATATTAATGTTTAGAAATATAAAGAAGCATTGATCACTAGAAGTTTACTATTAATAAAAAAATAATCACTCAAAAAGCCAGAGTAATAGTTCAGAAAAAATTTACCAAGTATGCATTTAAAATAAAAAAAAATATGTCTCTGGAATGGTGGCATGAGGCGATCTGTGGACCTGAGAAACAGCCATTACTGAAGAGAATTACCTAAAACAAAGATCTAAAGTCTCTGGAAACTGACTAAGGCATATCACAAATGAAGAAACACAAAAATTCGCTGTAGTTTAGTAAAACCAATGCATGCCTTGGCACTTGAGCCAGGGCTAGTTGTCTTCCTATCTGAGCTCAGTGTGATTAGAATTTCACCCCAGGCAGTGTGACAAAGTGGATGGAGATCCCCCTTCCCTCACTGACCTGTCACAGGATAGAATACCTCTGGCTGCCAGCTGTGAACGGCAGAGGTTAGGTTTCTGGTGAATGTGGTTGAGAGATTAGGGGTTCCCTTCTTGGCTTGGCTTTGGCTTCCTCCACACAAAGCTCATTCACAGGGTGGAGTCCCTACACAGGCACAGCAGGCTGAGAATACCGGGACTTCAGTCATCCTTGTCCCAGCTCACTGTCACCCCGTGCTAGCAGAGGCAAGCTGAGAAACCTCGAGAAGTGTTCAGACTCAGAGCCATGTCCCTAGCACAGCTCTGCCACCCCCGTCCCAGCTCCCAAGCAGCCACTCAGTCACTTGCCCAGGGCAGAAGAAGTTCTAAGAATGCAAAGCTTCAACGTCGTCCCAATGTGACCTGACTGTTTTTGAAACAGAATATAGAGAAGTCCAAAAGCAAAGTACACTTTGGTGGCAAGAATTCAAGAGTAGGCTGGCAGCATGATGACAGAAACAGGCTAAGTGACAGGTCCACTGGTTTATGAGAAAGAATCACAGCAAGAGATACCTAAAAGCCATACTGGGGTCACAACAAAGCTCAAAGACTACTTTCAAGAAATGACAAAGAGACGAAAGTTTAACTGGACAACACTGAAGAATGATTTCTCTCTCAAGCATTGTTGAAAAGAATAAAGCCATGAGGCAAGTGGAAGAGCCTCACAGCCTAATGTGTTACCAAACCATCAGACCACGAAGAGATTAGGGGATGAGACAATCAGAAAACCCTTTTAAAGCTATTTTCATCTTTGAGATGAATGCAGATGACCATGCTGGCCCTTCTGCCTGAAGACACTGGAAAAAGAAGTGCAAACTAAGCTAAAGCAAGGAGAAGGAAGGAATAAAGATTAAGCCCCAGCAAATGAAATAGAGAAGAGACAATCAGTAAAATCAATCATTGGTTTGATATTAGCTTTCCTTCCCTCCCTCCCTGCCTCGTTTCCTTCCTTCTGCATTCAGACTGAAAGGCAAGATTAATATTATCTTATCCATATTAATATTATGAATATAAACACAAACATTCCAAAAAAATTACTAATAAAAAAATCCAGCATCATATTAAAAATGTTATATAGTATTACCAAGTGGGATTTAGCCCACCAATGCAAGACTAGTTTAAATATCTGAAAATTAATTAATGTAATAAATCCTAGCAATAGACTAAAACATACAGGATCACCTCCACAGATACAGAAGAAAAGCATGTAACAAAATCAACTACCTATATAGCAAAAACATTCAACAAACTAGGAGTAAACTAAAACCAAAATCAAACCCCATGCCGTGGAGTCCATTTCAATTCATGCTGTTGTTCATTCATAGTGGCCCTGTAGAACACAGTAGAATTCCTGCCATGGTTTCTAAGGAGCATCTGATCGATTTGAACTGCTGACCTTTTGGCTAACAGCCTTAATGCTTAACCACTGTCAACTAGAGCCCCTGACTAGGAAGAGAAATAAATTTTCTAAGCCTGACAAAAGTCATACACTAAAAACCTACAGATCAGGAGCAAGACAAGGGTGCCTTAAAGGAAAATATTTTGTCTTTCATAGTTAAGTAAAGGGTACAAGTTTTAAGCGTTATTTGTATGTTCCCTCAAGATAAGGAGCAAGACTAGGATGTCACCTCTTGCCACTTCTATGGAATACTGTACTGGATATTTTATCCAAGGAAGTGGAGAGAGAGAGAGAGGGAAGGAGGGAGAGAGGGAGGGAGGGAGGGAGGGGTAGAAGGATGGGGAGAAGAGCATTTGGATTGAAAAGCAAGAATTAATATTATCTTTACTTGCAGATGATATCACCTTTATAAGGAATACCCAGAATACCAAAAAGAGTGATTCATTGTTCAACTATCTCAGGAGTGAGCACAGGATCAAGAACCGGTTGTACTGAAGGATGAAGTCCAAGCTGCATTGAAGGCAATGGTAAAATACCAAGTGAGATGTTTCAACAAATGGATTCATCACTGAAGGTTCTTATTCATCTATGCCAGGAAATTTGGAAGATAACTAACTGGCCAACCAGTTGGAAGAGATCCACATTTGTGCCCATTTCTAAGAAAGGTGATCCAACAGAATGCAGAAACTAAACAATATCATTAACATCACATGTAGGTACAATTTGGCTGAATATAATTCACAAATGGTTGCAGTGGAGTATTAACAGGGAACTTCCAGAAATTCAAGCCAAATTCAGAAGAGAGTGTTGAATGAAGGCTATCGTTGTAGATTTCAGATGGATCTTGGCTGAAAGACATTCAGCTCTGTGGATCATAATAAATTATGGATAACTTTTGAAGAATGAGAGTATCAGAACACTTCATTATGCTTATGAGGAACCTGTACATAAACCCAGAGAGTGGTTTGAATAGAACACAGTGACACTATGTGGTTTAAAATTGGGACAAGCATGAATTAAGGTTGTATCATTTCACCATATTTATTCAATCTGAGAAGCTGGACTATATGAATAACAAGATACTAGGACTGAAGGAAAATTAATAAATGACCTGCAGTATACAGATGACACAACACTGCAGGACTTGAAGCACATATTGACGAAGATCAAAGACCACAGTCTCCAATATAGATTACACCTCAACAAACAGAAAACAAAAATCCTCACAACTGGACCAATAAGCAACATCATGATAAATGGAGAAAATACTGAAATTGTTAAGATTATCCTTTTACTTGAATTCCGTAATTAACACCAGTGGAAGGAGCAGTTAAGAAATCAAATAATCTATTTGGGAAAATCTGCTGCAAAATACTTCTTGAAAGTATTTAAACAAACAAACAAACAAAGACGAGTCACTTTCAGGACTAAGGTGCACCTGACCCAAGCCATGATATTTTCAGTCACCTCATATGCATGCAAAAGTCAGACAGAGCATAAAGAAGATCAAAGAAGAATTGATGCCTCTGAGTTACAGTGCTGGCAAGAAATATGGACTAGACCATGAATTGGAAGAATGAACAGGTCTGTCTCAGAAAAAGCACAGCCAAAGTGCCCTTGGAAGCAAGGATGGACTAACTCCACCTCATGTACTCTGGACATGTTATCAGGCAGGAGTAGAGCCTGGAGAAGGATGTCATGCTTAGTAAGACATCACCAAGGCAAAAAAAAATCTAAACCCACTGCTGTTGAGTTGATTCCAACTTATAGGGACCCTACAGGACAGAGCAGAACTGCCTCATAGAGTTTCCAAAGAGGGCCTGGTGGATATGAACTGCTAACCTTCTGGTTAGTAGCTGTAGCACTTTATGTACCATGCCACCAGGGTTTGGTCAGTGAAAAGGCGAAAACTCTCAAGGAGATGGATTGACACAGTGACTGTAATAAGGGGTTCAACAGAGCAATGACCGCTAAGGACAGCCCAGAACAGAGCATTGTTTCCTGCTGTTGTACATAGGCTCGCTGTGAGTTGGAAGCAATTTAAAGGCATCTGAAGGTTGCCAGGAGTCAGAATCGACTTGATGGCAATGGATTTGTTTTTTCTTTTTTTCTTTTTCTGTAACAACAACATTCTCTTTTATATAGAAAATCCTAAAGAACACTGCCATAAAACATATACAACTAATAAACAAGTTTGGTAATGTTACAGGACATAAGATCAATATAAAAAATCAAATGAACTTCTATATATTATGAATGAGCAATCTAAAGTCATGCAATATTTACAGATACCCTGACATATTGTTGCTAAACCTTTACAATACAAATTTATAAAACATTGTTGTAAGCAATTAAACAAGATCTAAGTTTTAAAAAGATACCATACACCTATGTATCAGAAGACAGTATTATTAAGATGATAGTGCTATCTACTTTGATCTATAAATTCAATGCAACCCTTATCAGTCTCTAATCTAAATTTCGGTGAGAACTGACAACCTAAAACTCAAACTGATATGGAAATACAAGGGGTCTGTTATTGCTAAATTAATCTTGAAAAACAAAAAAGAACATAGTTGGAAGACTCACAGTTCCAATTTCAAATTTTACCACAAAGTTACAGTTATGAAGATAGTGTGTTACTGGCATAGGGACAGCCACACGAGTGAATGGAACTGTATTGAGAGTCTAGAAAGAAACCCTTCCAATTATGGTCAATTAATTTTTAATGAGTGTGGTAACACAATTCAATAAAAGAAAAAATTACTTTTTCAATGAGTGGTCCTAGTACTACTGAGACCTGAAAAGAATAAAATGAGACCATTTATTTATAAGGCACACACAAATCAACTCAAAGTGGATCATAGGCCCAACACTATGAAATTCGTTCAAGAAAACATAGCAGTGGATCTTTACAACCTTAGGTTAAGCTATTTATTCTTAGATAACACACACTTGACAAAATAATAAATTACAGTTCATTAAAGCTGAAACTTTCATACTTCAAAAGACATCCTCAAAAAAGTGAAAAGGTAACTCACAGAATGAGAGGAACTATTTCTAAAATATATATCTAAATATTTGGCTTATGTTTAGACTGTAAAAAGGACACTTGCACTCATAAATGAGAAGATAAATAATCCAATATAAAGGGGAAATTATCTGAAGAAACAATTCTCAAAGAAGATACAAATGGTCAATAAATATACACAAAGATGTTCAACATCATTAATCATTAAATAAAAAAAAAAAAAAACCCAGAGCCATTAATTCTGACTCAGTGACCAACACGGCAGAGTAAAACTGGTCCAGAGTTTCCAAGGAGCAGCTGGTAGATTCAAACTGCCAGCCTTTTGGTGAGCAGATGTAGCACTCAGCCACTACGAAACTGTCATTAGTCATTAGAGAGATACAAATCAAAACCACAGTGAGATCTACTGTATACCTGCTATAAAAGAAGAGTCAGGTCTTTTTATTATAGAATGCCCAATATATATCAAATCCTAGTTGCATAGTGGTTACGTGCTATGTCTCGTAAACAAAAGTTCAGAAGTCTGAATTCACTAGGTGCTCCTTGGGAACTTTATGGAAGAGTTCTATGCTATCCTATAGGATCGCTATGAGTTGGAATCTACTTGATGGCAGTGGGGTTGGGTGTGTGTGTGTGTGTGTGTGTGTGTGTATGCTTTCTTTTTATATGCATTACATATACATATACATACACATATATATACATATATATATACTATATACATATACACCTAGGAATTGGGACATTGGAGAGAGTAGATGTATCAGGAATAAGTCTGAAGTTTATCTTAGGGGGTGCAAAAATATATTAGGAAACCCTGCTGGTGTAGCGGTTAAGTGCTACACTGCTAATCATGAAGGTTGGTAGTTCACATCTACCAGGTGCTCCTTGGAAACTCTGTGGAGCACTTCTACCCTCTTCCACTGGGTCGTTATGAGTCAGAATCAACTCAGCAGTGGACTTCATGTTACCCTTTCCTGTAGCTATCCCATAATTCAGTAAGTTACTCACTCATTTATATTTCAGAGTTTTCTAGTTTCCTCTGTTATAAAGAACAACTGATTCTGTAATGGATGTTTGCATTCTAGGTATGAAATTTTCCTGTTGATAAGTGAAACTCATCAGTCATCCAAAATAATTTTTTTTTTGTTTACCATATGTGCCAAACACTTTTACACTCTTAATCTGTGACAATTAAATATTCAGTCATTCTCCTGACCCATAGTAGTGCTGTTGATGTCTTCACGATATATGTCACCTCGCAACAAAAGAGCCACCAGAATGACAGTGCTGTATTTCAGCTACTCTCCTTCATCACACAGCTGAGGTACAATGTAAAGTGAGTTAACAGTGATTTTCTGGTCAGCCACTATTTCTGGTGGGGATGTCAACTAAATTCCTATCATCACAAGTATTACTCAAAATAAAATTTTGTATAGCAATGACAGCACTATAACAAACCCAAAACAAGCCATACCCATTGCCATCGAGTAGATTCTGGCATATAGCGACCCCATAGGACTGAGCAGAATGGCTTCATGGAGCCTCCAAGGAAGGCCTGGCAAATCTGAACTGCCAACCTTCTGACTAGCAGCTGTAGCAATTAAGCACTATGCCATCAGAGTTTCCAACAGCATTATACATCATCAAAAATAGATAAGCAACTACTTTGCAATATTCTGACACTTGCCTGGTTAAAATATTGTGTTAATCAAAAGAGAGGTGTTACTTGTATTGGAGGTACTCTAGTCCAATGTGATTCTTTTTATTTCTTTGTAGTCATGGTTGAACTCTGACAGATTTGTTTGGAAAATTTTGTCTTTCTATCCAGAGAATATCTTCTAAATTTGGAGTATATTCTAAATCTAGTAAGGCAACTCTGCTTATTTTTGCTTAGTAGAAATAATTTTTTGGATACTGAAGGTTATAATAGTGTCTTCAGGATGACTTCATCAACCACCGAAAAAAAAAAAAATATCTCACGAGTTTAAAAAGCACTGCTACATAGAAGGACACTCGTGGTTTAGTGGTTAAAAGCTCTGCTGCTAGCCAAAGCCTGGCATTTCAGATCCACCAAATATTCCTTGGAAGCTCTATGGAGCAGTTCTACTCTGTCCTACAGGGTTGCAATGAAATGGAATCGACTCTACGGCAATGGGTTTGGTTTTTGATGTTTTGCTACATATAAGGAGACCTTGGTGGCATAGTGGTTAAAAGCTACAGCCACTAACCAAAAGGCTGGCAGTTCAGATCTACCAGACATTCCTTTAAAACACTATGGGGCACCTTTATTCTGTTGTATGTGGTTGCTATGAGTCAGAATGGACTCGATGGCAACGGGTTTCTGGTTTTTTGACCACATATAAAACACTAAATCTCAATAAAAGCCAATACAAGCAAAAGGAAGGCCTTTCCATTTATTAAATATTTTTAATGTGCCTCAGTTGTATTTTTGTGACTTAATAATCTGTTTTAAAAGTATCATTGGGACCTAGAACCATGAGTCAGACACATGACTCATGTGAATATTAATATGAATTATGAAGACACATATGGAAAAGGGGCCTGGCTTTTATCATACACATGTTCAACTCTAGCCAGATTGTCACACATACTGAGATAACGGATGTATTCTGTACACACTGACAGTTTGTTTTGAGAAGACAGATGTGTTGAGACAGCATGACACAGTGTGAAACACTGGCTCGGGAGGCAGCACACGCCTTCTTTCTAGTTTGGGTTTTGCAAAGAATTATACTGCTCTGGGTAAGAATGTTGACTTCCCTGGATCTCACTTCTCTTACCAGTAAAACAGGAAAGTTGGATATAACATTCTCCAATTTTTTCACTAGGTACAATATCCTGTGATTTAGCTAATGGTTAGCTCGGGAAGACTTTTTTTTCTCATTTTCTGTGTTAAGTTTTAATTTCTATTTCTGATAGGTACATTGTTTTAACATCTTACAAAGTGTGGAACAAGGTGAATTGCAGCTACCTTCACCAAGTAAATTCAATGCCTACGAATATTTTTCAAAACTTGCTTCCAATTATTTTATTTAAATTCTTTGTACACTAGAAGGAAATTCTCTGCAAAAAACATTGCTAAATGTGATCGTGGTTTCTGGCCTGAGAAAGAGTTCTCTCAGTCATTCAGAATATTGGTTTCCATTTTAATAGATGGAAATATTGGAGATAAATATAGTGGTTAACGTGGGAAGCAAAAAAGTGTAAGCTGATGGATTGGCCATCTGTACCAAATCAGTTTTTAAACATCTTGCTTTTTTTTTTCCCCTTTTACGATGAAACTATTTTGGTTCAAGATCTTTTAATTGCTTCCCGATGTGTGCATTAGTCACCTAACTGGACTTTTTGGTTGCTGTCACGTTCCCCTCTAACTGTTTTGGTTAAATCAGTGTTCTCACGTGTCCATGTTATTTGCTACCACTACTTAGTGAGCTGGAGTGACTATCAGATGAAGTCAAACACTTTGTCTCAAGTGTTCACAGTATTCACAATCACTGCTTGTGTGGCTTTATCAGACTGGCTCACCTGTGTATCAGAGCAGTCTTTATTGCTGTGTCACTAACTATAACGTCTCTTTTCAGTAACAGGCTTCCTATTTTTTATCTGAGGTGTGTTTAATTATTCTTCAAAATCCTTCTGTACTGATTTCATGGAAATATGTAGCCAGAAGGTATATATTCTCTCTTTTTTCTGACTTCATATATATGGGTGTATGTGTATTAATAAATATTTCTTATTTAATAATGTATGTCTTTATAGCAACAGCTCTTTTACAAAGTTTTTTGTTTTAATATAACATTCATCTATTCAAGAAATCCTTACGGAATCCCCATGATGTACCTGACACTGAACTAAAAGCTGAATATACAGCGGTGAAGAAGCTACACTCAATCTCTGTGCCAAGTGAGAAACTAGTGGATTTTGAAAAACTCCTGTATCTTACCCTCGATGTGTTACCCTGCTCTTGCTCCCTGCGCTCAAATTTGTTCTAAAGAGTTGCAGGGTTAAAACTCAAAATACATACCTCTGAGAATCTCATTTTTCTACCTGACAATCTTCAATAGCTCCTTAGATCTTAATGATTTACCAGTAATCCCAGCAAGCTGTCCACAGTACATCCAAACCTGCCTTTCTAGGAATATCTCTTGGAATTAAGAGCTTGCAGGCATATCTCATTGGACTGTGAGTTTTTCCAGACTGAGAATGATAACAGTCACTCATTCTTTTTCATTTTTAAATCATACTTGACTTGTGACAAACTGCTTCCCACTCTTCTATCTATACACTTCTAACCTAATGCTTCCACACTGGCTTCAAGCCATAACACCCTTCTCCTCTTGCTATATATTTTCTATCTTTCCTCACTTCATATACATGTACATACACCATCTTTGTGTATGTGCGTGTTTATGCATATTATTGAATAGTTTTTACACTTTTCCAATTGGAAATGCCTTCTTTACCAACTTGAAGTGTCATGCTTTATATCAAATGGCAACTCATCTATAAAACATGTCATGATGCATATCTCCAACAAAAAGTAATCTTTTTCTCACCTAAATCTTGGTGATACTTTGTGTATCACCTTTATGGAATTGGTCTTACTGTGACAGATTCTTTTAAAAAACTTATTGCTTCAATCCCTTGCTTTCAAAATCTTTTCTGTTTTTTTTTTAACATGAGGTTGCTGTCTTTTGGGTCAAGACAGTCCAATGATGGCAATTTCACATGATTCTATCGAATAGTACAGAGAATGAAACTTTTCAGCCCTGTATCACAGTTTCAGATTAAAAAGGTCACACTCTGGGGGACTTTATAATATTTGTAATGAATCACAGTGAATAGTGTGACAGCTGAAGGCAAATAAATATCGTTAGGCAGAGATAAGCCAAAGGCAAACCCCATAAATGCTCCCATACATGCTTGAGGAAAATATGATTTTTCTGGCCTCTAAGCTGTCTAGAATTGAAATAGAGAACCAGAAACACTGGGATGCAGGCGAGTTGGCCATGAGTAAGAGCATCACCATCACTTTAATTACAGTGGTTGCTCTGGTAACGCTCTGTAGGAGAACATTCCTTTACCGTGATCCAGAGAAGTCCAACTGTAAATATGTTATCTGTTATCTACATTAAAACGTCCATTGGAGAGGTCAAAGTGACACTCATTCCCCTCAGGGGGCAGTGAGCTTACATTAGTGGGTGAGGACCAACGCAGAAAAGGAGGACAGTGGGGTAAGGGCAGACGCACAACTATAAGAATGCTACTGCTGTCATGGAATTGTCCACGTACAAACTGTTGAACTGGTATACGTTTTGCTCTGTATATGCTCAACAAAATAAATGAAAAAACTCACTTATTCATTCATTTTCTATTAGTCGCTTGAGAAACCATGATCCAATACTGGAGCACACTCCAGTCTTTCTTCCTGGGAGATTTTCATACCTTTCCCCTGATTCATCATTCCGTCTTTATGCCACTTTTGTTCTCCTCCAGTGCCTCAAAAGAAACTGTGGTGTGTTTACATATGTTTTTCCCAATGATTTGTGAAAGCACTTATTCTTAACAGCTAGCAGAAAGTGGTTCCCTAGTAAATATTTGTTGAATACATAAATGACTTGATGGAAAAAAAATCAAGTTGCATGGTTTAGGAAAACCAAAAACCAAACCCACTGCCATCAAGTTGATTCTGACTCACAGTGACCCGACGGGACAGAGTAGAACTGCTCCGTAGAGTTTCCAAGGAGCACCTGGCAGAAGTGAACCGCCAAACTTCTGGTTAACGGATGTAGTGCTTAACCACTACACCACCAGGGTTTCCTAGGGAAGCAAACAGAAAAAGACCTGATGGATGAAGGGAGATCTGAGCTGATGCTGAAGGCCTTGGAGGGACGCAGGACATTACCAAGAAGTAGAACATGATCTTCTCACTATCTAGCAGAGGATTTACGCGTGGTTGTTAGCAGCCCATCTGGTCAATTCTGACTCATAGCAACACTGTGAGACAGAGTAGAAATGCCTCCCAAGGTTTTCTAGGCTATAAATATGTACAGAAGTAGATCCTCAGGCTTTTATCCAGATGAGCCACAGTTGAGTGCTCAAACATTATACCAAGACTGTCTTACGACAGCCCCTCAAAAGAGGAGGTGAACCTAGGGGAGAGTATCTTCTAACCACCATGCTACTGGTAGTAGTTTATACCTTCAGGTTTTTCTACCTACAAATTCCTCCAGAGTTTACATTCAGTTTATAAAGCTAAATGAGATTACAGAGATAAAGATACTCTCTGGGTAGAACCACTATTGAAATGAATGGATTTGTGAAATGCTCCAAGTCACAGTGTCTGAAGAGATTTGGCTCGAGTTAAATGGGGGACCTGTGGATATACACATCGGATGTAACAGCTTATAAGGCTAAAGAAAGTCCTTGGAAGTCTGAACTGGCTGGGTGAGTTATTTCTTCCCTTGGCATCTGTTAAGCAGCTGGCTTTGAGTCATAGTTAAAGATGTTTTTTCAAATAATTGAAATCCATCTGACCCTGAACCAGATCTTTTTACCAAATTGAAGGCATTTTAGAACACACTGAAGAGAATAAGAAATCAGGATCAGAAATGAGGGATCAAGACAGAGTTTGAAGGAGTCAGTACATTGAAAGAGGAAATTATTACTCTGTATCAGTTAAGAGCAGTGTTTAGTTAAGGGTTCAGAGATTATTTTTTCCTTGACAGTTCACATCTAAACATTTCCATTTAGCTGAGAAAGACACTGTCTCAAAACTGCTTCCTAAAAACAGTTTTCTTGGGTTTATAAGCAAACCCTTATCAGTATAAAGAATTCTGTAAAAGTAGTCTTCACCCCCCCACCCCCCTCCCCAAGGATTTCTTTTGTTATTGTTTGCTTTGGGGGATAATTTTAGAATTGCAAAAGAGTTGCAAAAAGAGTAGTGAGCTCTTAAGCCTTTCCCCCAGGCTGTCCTAAAGTTAGCATCTTATACAACCATAATACAATTATCAAAACTAAGAACTTCGCGTTGTTGCAATGCTCCTGACTAGGCTACAACTTTTATCCATCTAGCAAGAGTTTGTCCCCCAATATCCATTTTCCACCCATGTCCACATTCTCTACCAAGGTCTAATCCAGGTTGTCATTTAGTATTTAGCTTTGTGTCTCCTTGTTGTTGTTGTTGCTGTTGTTAAGTGCTGTCGAGTCAGTTCTCACTCACAGTGACCCTACGTACAACAGAACAAATCACTGCCTCGTCCAGCGCCGTGCCCATCAACAGCTTTATTCTCAGGCCCATCGTCGCAGGCACTCCATCAGGCTATGCTGTTGAGGTTCTTCCTCTTCTCTGCCAAGCGTGATGTTCTTCTCCAAGGACTGATGCATGTTCAAGGTGTATCAGACTCAGTCTCACTGCCTTTGCCTCCAAGGAGCACTCCGGCTGCACTGCTTCTGGAACAGATCTGTTGGTTCTTCTGGCGGTCCATGGCACATTCAATATTCTTCTCCAACACCACAACTCAAATTCATCAATTCTTCTGTTTTCCTTTTTTTAATACCCAGCTTTTGTGTGCACTGTATCTCCTTAGTGTCCTCTAATCTGTGATCATTTCTCCTTCAGGACCTTCAGACTTTTTTGAAGAGCACTGATTGGTTATTTTGTAGGATGTCCCTCGGGTTAGGTTTGTCTGATATTGTTCATAAATATATTGGATGAGGAGCCCGAGTGGAGCACTGATTAAGAGTTCAGCTGCCAGCCTAAAGGTTGGCAAATCAAATCCACCAGCCACAACTTGGAAACCCTAGGGGCAGTTCTACTCTGTCCTATAAGGTCACTATGAGTCATAATCAACTGATAACAACGGATTTATACTGAATTGTGTATTATTTGGAAGAATACCACAGAGGTGATGTACTCGTCTTATATCTGGGCACATGATACCAATTGTCTTTTAACTGGTGCTCCAAATTTTATTCTTGGTTAAAGCGGAATCTGTAAAGTTACTACTTTTCCCTTTACAATTCAGAAATACTTATTGTGGAGTAGATCCTTCGAGACTATGCAAATATTCTCTTCCTTAAATTGTAGTCCACTAATTTTAATATCTAGGAATGAATAATACCTGTAATAATTACTGCTGTAGTGTTATTATAATAACTTTGTTACGTCCATCCCTTCTATATTTATTAATTTGTATATATCAGTATGGGCTTAAGGGTGTCTGTTTTACGTACTTTTAGAACCTTAATTTTAGAAAAATTAAGGTAACAATACAGAGAGTTTTTGTATACTTCTAGTTCCCTCTATTATTAACATATTTCGTGACACTGGGTACCTTTGCCACAATTCTTACAATTAATGTGTCAATATTGATCAATTATTATTAATTAATGTTCTTTGGAAACCCTGGTGGCGTAGTGGCTAAGTGCTATAAATGCTAACCAGAATCCTGGCAGCTCAAATCCACCAGGCACTCCCTGGAAACTCTACGGAGCAGTTCTACTCTGTTCTCTAGGGTCACTGTGAGTCCGAATCAATCTGGTGGCAGTGGGTTTGGGTTTTGAGTTTAATGCCCTTAGTTTATTCAAAGTTCTGTAATTTGTAACTAATGTTCTTTTTTTCTATTCCAAGATCCCATCGAAGATACCACAATATATTTATTTTCTGCATCTCCTTACGTAGGCTCCCCCTGGCTGTGACAGTGTGACTGGCATTTGTGGTTATTAACGGCCTTGACATTTTTGAGGAGTACTGGTCAGGTATTTTGTGGAATGGCCCTCTATTAGAATTTTGCTGATACTTATCTCATAAGCACTTGGCTATCTCATAATTAAACTGGAGCTAGGAGATTTGGGTGGAAAGTAAAATGCTATTTCATCACATCATATCAAGGGCACATGCTAGAAATATGATTCATCATTGTTGATGCTATCCTTCAACATTTGGCTGAGGCAGTCATTCAAGTCTCTGTACTGTAAATGTCCTCTTTTTTCTTCTACATTTCCACACTCATTAGAAGGCAGTTACGATGTGCCGCTGAAAGTAAGAAGTTATGTTCTCCTTCTTGAAAACATGGTTTCTACATAAATTACTTGGAATCCTTTTACATGGGAGATTTCTCTCTTCTTCCCCACTTATTTTAATCATTTGTTTAAGTCATTATGGACTCATGGATATTTATTTTAAACATTGTGTTATGATACAATACTATTTTATCATATTCTCAAATTATTCCTGCTTTGGCCACTGAGTGTTCTTTCAGTTGGCTTATGGGTCCCTTTGACAAAACCCTTCGGTGCAGAATGTTTGTTTGATTTTAGCACTATTTATTTTCTGGCACTTGTGTATTTCCTGTCCCAATGTAGAATCTGCCATTTTTCCAAGGAGTAACTCCAGTTCCTTTTACTAGAAACCTACGCGGTTTCATTAGACATCAGTAAGTCATGAGGCATGCTTGTTGCTATGCAGTATTTTGCTGTTAGACCTTCTCATCTGACAAAGCAAGGAAATGTAAGTGTGTATACTAACCCTGGAGCCCTGGTGGCACAGTGGTTAAGAGCTTGGCTGCTAACCAAAAGGTCAACAGTTTGAATCCACCAGCTACTCCTTGATACTCTACGGGGCAGTTTTAATCTGTCCTTTACAGTTGGTATAGGGTCACTACAAATTTGAATTGACATGATGGCGATGGATTTTATGTTAATCCCTTATTCCTTCAGACTGCGCATATTTATAAGCAAATCTGTGTCTAACCATTTGTATCTATGTTAAGCTAAACATGAGTTTATGCTGATGTCTCCAATTCTCATTTATTCCTACATGACTCATTTTGGGCTCCTTTCCCTGCTTATCTGTAATCTCACATTGAAGAATCTGACTTCTACCATCTGCCATCCATTTACTTAATTGTTGAATTCCAGAATACATCGTGATTGTTAGCTCATACCTGCAATAGAAGCAATTTGATGAATGACAGGACATGCTTTTATGCAGTTTATTTTGCTTTTAGTCTTGCATACTTCACTCATTCCCCAAATTGCTTGGGTTTGCATGATTTCCCGCACCTCCTGCAGTGAATTTGTTTCATACATTTCTAAAGATCATTGCATTCTCTCGTCACAGTCTGCATTCCTTCCTGAACTCCCAAGTGATCTCCTTTATATTTCATTTAATATACATAATTTTATGAATTTGACAAATGCATAGTGTCATGTATTTATCAGAATAGTTTCATCACCCTAAAAAAAAGTCCCCATGTTTCACTTTTTTAGCTCTTTACTCCTCTCCCTTCCCTCTAGCAATCACGGATTTCCAGACTGTCTTTATAATTATGCCTTTTCCAGAATGTCATATAATTGGAATCACACAGTAGGTAGGTTTCTCAGACGTGCCATCTTCACTTAGCAGTACGCATTTAAGCAATATGCATGGGTGTTTTTGCAGCCTTTTCACTGCTGAACAATACTCCGTTGTATGGGCGTACCACAGTTTGCATATCTAGCCACCTATTAAAGGGCATTTTGTCACTCCCAGTTTTGGAGGTTATGGAGAAAGCTGCTATAAATACATACACACAGGTTTTTGCATGAACATACGTTTTCCTATTTGGTGGGTAAATTCTTAGGAGTGCCACTGCTAGCTACATCATATGGCAAGACTGTGCTATCTTTGTAAGAAACTACTAAGCTGTCATCCAAGGTGACCGTACCATTTTGCGTTACCTCCAGCAACGAACGAGCATCTCTACTTCTCTACATGCTCTCCAGCATTTGGTACTTTTGGTTTTCAAAAATTTTATTTTAACTTTTGTAATAGGAGAACAGTGGTGTCTCATTGTCATTTTATTTTACAATTAATGACAAATGACACTGAGCATCTTTTTCACATGCTGATTTGCCATCTCTGTATCTTTTTTTGAAACCCTGGTGGTGTGGTTAAGTGTTATGTCTGCTAACCAAAAGGTCAGCAGTGCAAATCCTTCAGGCACTCCTTAGAAACTCTGTGGGGCAGTTCTACTCTGTCCTATAGAGTCCTGTGAGTCAGAAGTGACGTAATGACACTGAGTACTTTTTTTTTTAAGTATCTTCTTTGCAAACTCTGGTTGTGTAGTGGTAAAGTGCTATGGCTGCTAACCAAAATGCCAGCAGCTCAAACCTGCCAGGTGCTCCTTGGAAACCCAATGGGGCAGTTCTACTACCAGGTATGTGTGAGTTGGAATCCACTGAACAACAGTGGGTTTGGATTTGTTTTGTTTATATCTTTTGCAAACCAGTCCCATACTAGATACATGTTTTGAACATATTTTCTCCTATTTGATGGCCTATCTTTTCATCCTTAACAGTATTTTTCACAGAGCAGAAATTTTAATACTGTCCAACATCAATCTTTTCCTGTCATGGAGTGTGTTCTTGGTGTTCTCAGTTTTTCATTGTTTATTTTCATTTATTTTGAATTAATTTTTGTCAATAGTGTAAAGCCTATGTCCAGATTTGTTTTTTTATATGTGGCTATTTAATTGCCCCATTGATATTTATTAAAAAGTTTATCCCTTCCTCCAGCAATTTGTCTTTGCTCCTTTGTTAATGATCAGTTGACTGTGTTGGTGTGGATCTATTTCTGGAGTCTATCTTCTGTTGCACTGATTTATGTCTATAGTCTTTTACCCAGTACTACACTGCACTAATAACTGCAACTTTGTAGTTAAGTCTTGAAGTTCAGTATTGTCAGTCCTCCAGCTTTATTCTTTCTTCAGTATTGTGTTAGTTATTCCTGATCTTTTGCCTTTTCCCTTCAACTTTAGAATCACTTTGTTATTATCCGCAAAAGAGACTGCTGGAGTTTGATTGGGGTTCCTTTCAATCGATAGATCAAGTTGTGAAGAACTGTCATTTAAAACCATAAGCCTTTCAATTCATAATCATAGAATATTTCTCATTGATTTTTTTTCATTTGAGTTTGATGGTTTCCTGCAAGCAGAGTCTGTACATATTGCATTAGGTTTATCAGCGGATTTTGCTTTTCATGCTATTATAAATGATATCATAGTTTTAATTTCAAATTCTGTTCGTTCTTTATTGATATGTAAGAAAACTATAGACTTTCACACAGTAACCCTCTAACCTGTAAATTGTATTTTGAGGGAACTTCTATGTATACAATCACATCATCTGTAAAGATAGTTAGATTTTTATAACTCCCTTCCTGTCATAGTTTCCTAGGTTTGACATAACAAAAGAATGTAAAGTAGGAGGCCTAAAGGAGCAGTCATTTGTTTTCTCACAGTTATGGAAGCTACAAGCTGGAATTCAGAGCATTGGCAGAGTTATGCTTGGCCTCTCTCTTTCTGTCCGTAGACTTTATATGAACATAGTTCCTTGTCCCACCAGTTTCTATACTCTGGTCATCTCTTGGTGCTTCTTAGTTTCCTTCTATATTTCACCTGTGTGTGACTCTGTTCCCACCTCTTTCCTTCTCTTTCACTAAGATGCATCTCAGAAGGGATTAGAACTCATGTTATTCCAGTATTACTTTCTTAATTTAACTGATAACTGCTGCAAGAAAAAAAAATTTATATTCCCAAGCCAGTACACATTCAGCAGTGCAGGGGTTACGAATTCAACTATCTCTTTAGGGACTCAGTTCTATCTATAACAATTCCCCATCTACATACCCTTTGTTTGGTTCGTGGGTGATACAACCAGTTGGTATTCAACTATTAACTGGAAGAATGGCCATCCAAACCGTCCTAGCAGTGCCACAGAAGAAAGTTCTGGTGATCTGCTTCTGTAAAGGTTATAACCAAAAAACCCCACACTTTTAGAGTAAACTGACTCTGTAACACACAAGGTCATCATGAGTTGGAATTGACTCGATGGCAACAGGTTTGATTATTTAGGACTTCCAATACGATACTGGGTAAGACTGGGGGAAGATAAGTCTTTGCTTTGTTTCCTCTCATGCCAAGTGCCGTCGAGTCGGATAGTCACTGAATATTTAGTTTCTCACCATTAGACATGGTACTAACATGGTGCTAATGATACATTTTAAGAATATGCTCTTTATCAGACTGAATGTGTTCCTTTAGGGACATTGTTTTTAAAGAAGGTGTAATTGTCATGAGATTACAATGACTAACTATAGTAAGTTTCTCAGAATTACAATGATGGAAAGTTTCCCCATTCCTGTGAGAAAAAATAAAAACAATTTCCAAATGTTTGTGTCTAAACCCAGCTTACTGCCTTCTTTGTTCACAAAACTCTCTCTAAAACGATGGGCCAACCGGCTGACAGCCCCTCCAGCGGGTACCCCTGCTAGATGTCAATCACACCAAGTATAGGTACATTTGGGCTCCACTTCTTTGAAAGCCTCATGGAAGATGCTTTCTTTCAACTTCTCCATTCTGCTTGCAGGCTCTAGTACTTTTATACATCATTCTGTAGGACCAATCACATTTCTCAGCACACTGCTTCTTGAATCTATCTTTCCACCTTCCTTTTCTCCTGAAATTACAGGACAGTGCAGGTCTGTATAAAAAGTTGGGCTTCAAAACTTGCTGTAACCCTTATTAGCTCTGTGACAGTGACTACTTATTCTTCCTGATCTTAAGTTTCCTAAACCAGATGAAACCTGTTGATGTCGAGTCAGTTCTGACTCATAACAACTCTGTGGTGACCCTAATACCAAAGCCAAATTCATTGCCATCAAGCTGATTCTGATTCATAGTGCCCCTAAAGGTCAGAGTACAATTGCTCCCTGGGGTGTTCAAGGAGCAGCTGGTGGATTAGTCTTACTGCTGACTTGGTTAGCCGCAGCAGCTCTTAACCACTCTAGTACCAGGGTTTTCTACCCATTGCTGTCTGAGTTGATTTTGAACTCACAGCAACGCTAAAAGGCAAAACAGACTTAAATATATACAGAGAGTTGTCCTAGAGGCTCACTGCTGGAGCTGAGACATTAGGGTGAGGGGAGTGAGATCTTGGTAAATAGGTCACAGGAAGTTCCAGATGAAAGCAGGTAGCATGCTGTTGGTGGGGGAAGAGAGGGGAGAGCAGTTAGAATAGAATAGCAGTTGAAGTTCCTGGTGTTACATGCCAAAATTATAGAGATTGTAAAACTATTCTTAAAGGACAATAAAATGTAATTTTTTTAAAAAAGATGACACAGTAGATTTGCCCCATTGAGTTTTCAAGGAGCTCCTGATGGATTTAAACTGCTGATCTTTTGGGTAGCAGCCATAGCACTTAACCAGTGTTTCTGTAGTAACCCTAAACTGAAAATCCACTGCCATCAAGTCGATACCAACTCATAGCAACTCTACAGACACAGCATAACTGCCCCATAGAGTTTCCAAGCAGCACCTGTGGATTTGAACCACTGATCTTTTGGTTAGTAGCTGTAGTATTCAACCACTGTGCTACCAGGGTTTCTGTGGTGATCCCGGGGAAACAATATAATTCTCTTTTAGTCTTACTGGTAACTATGAGTACTAAATATAAAAATCTCATTGTCATCGAGCCTATTTTGACTCATAGTGACTCTAAAAGAGGAGCAGAACTACCCCACAGAGTTTCCAAGAAGCACATTCTGAGGGATGTGAACTGCTGACCTTTTGCTCAGCAGACGTAGCATTTAATCACTACACCACCAGGACTTTTAGGGCCCCTTAAACTCTGCACCTGAGAAGGTATACTGCACAAGGACTTCCCCTGTGACTTCCTACTATGAAGGATGACTCTGGGTAAGGACATTGATGCTAAACTCATGAATGTCCTCATGCTCTGTTCTAATCTCTACCCCAACAGCTTTCGGATTGTAAGCAGATTTCCCAGGGATTCTGCCTACAAGAAGAAAATGTGTTCACTGGAGAACTGAATTTAGAAGGTTTATCAGACTAATAATAATAATAAATTAAAATTGGCATTCAGAGTGTATTCATTAGCATCGTTAAGTTGTTTGCTATCAATCTCTATCCAGGAATTAGATGGTTTGGGAGCATTAGGCAATAAGATTTCTCAACTTTTAAGATTAGGGAAATTTTATGAAAATTCACTAAGATAAGGCTACTATTTGAGGTCTCAGATGACAGAGTTGGAAAGCCAGACATGGATCTGATGCTATTTAGACAGAAAGGGTTGTTGAACAATAGTATGCGACCTGTGTAGAGTGTTGGGCATGACTAGGGAAAAGAGCACGTATGATATTTTCAGTGTGCTGAGGTGTGGCAGGAAGGCAAGCCAGAAGAGTAAACTACTGAGAGAAAATGAGGCTGGAAATGCAGGTTGGGGCCAGAGAACATGCCTCTTAAACAAAGGACTGTGAAGAAGATGGAATTCTTTAAGGAGGAGCTTATATTAAGAAGTGGTACATCCAATATTTAAAAACTTTATTACTGCATAACAAACAACCATAAATACCAGTCAAATCAAAAAAACCAAACCTATTACCATTGAGTTGATTCCAACATATAGTGACCCTATAAGTCAGAGTAGAATTGCCTTTGAACTGTCGACCTTCTGGTTGGTTAGTAGCTATAGCTCTTAACCACTACACCACGAGAGTTTCCATAAATAAAAGCAGATGTGGTTAACTGGAACTAATACCACAGCTTAGAAAAAAATATGGTGGCAGGATGGAGAATGGACTGCATCAGAGACAGACCTGGGAATCGGAAACCAAGTAAAAGACATACAACGACACAGCAATCTGCATAAAAATTCTAAGTCTTGACTGAAAACTGTTATACTCAAGACTCTTAAAAACGAGAAAAACAGTACTAGCAGTGTCTTTTCATTCATAGTCACCATATAGTCTCTTTTTTTCTATCCCTTGGAAATACAGGAATCCAGTTTGTGAAGAGAAATGGATAAGAGGAAGTAATATATTTTATGTTGGAATCTTTACATTTTCCAAAACATTGGCTTGGTTTTTCGTCTGAGTGTTCATCACTTTGATTTATCCTTGCCACATTTTGGTTCCTGTTCTTGATCTAACCCACTAAATTTTCCCTCCTTAGCTCCCACCCCTAGCCAACAAACTACATATTGGCCTAAAGTGAGAAATTCTTTAAAAGTAGAAAGGAGCTAAGGAAAATGATCTAAATGTTATTTTCTTCAGTATATTCATAGCTAGTGTTACCTACAAATCTTCCTTGGTAATTAATCACTGGCCTAGGTGAAAAGAAATTCATAACTCTCCCAAAGCTTTATGTAAAAACTGTCTTAAACAATATATATAAGCAGGATGAGCTCAGGGTTGAACAAATTTAAACTCAGCTCTACCAGTAAGTAGCTTTGGTGATTTGTGGTCAGTTATCTAACCTCCCTGGCTAAGTAGCTCTCTTCATCTACAGAATGGAATGGGTTGGATTTGATGATATTTAACATTTCTTCCAGCTCTTATATTATCTTTCATAAGCATTGACACTTCTTGGAAACCTAACTAATGTGTTTTCCTTGGGCTCATTTCATGTATTTTGATTCATATACTTCCTGAAATAAGATATTAAAGGAAAAAACAAGTCCATTCAGGAACGGATGGGACTTGGGGACATAGAGTGACCATATCATGTGTCCACTTTATGATTCTATGCATCTATAGGATGTTATTCTACTGGCCTCTTACTAAAGTGGAGTGGAGAGGGTAGAGAGGAGGGGACCGGAGATTGCTAAGAGGATTTGACATGCAAGGAATGAAAAGGAGGAATGTGCTGTCACCAGGCAAGGACAGCAAAAGGAGCTGCAGATAGGTGGGTACACAAATTTAAACCGGACTGTATACTTTTACTCAATCACAATTAAAAACAAAAAAAAACCATTGCTGCTGAGTTGATTCTGACTCTTAGGACACAGACTGCAGCTTCCTTCTCTTGAAGACTGGTTGGTGGATTTGAATCACTGACCTGTATTAACATAGTAGCTGAGTACTGGACAACTGTGCCACTTAGAACCCAAACTAATCTAGATTTCACAGGCTAGCCGAATGAGAAAGCAGAAATCAAAAAGAACTGAAAAATCTCGTAAGATGCTCAGATCTATGTAGAAGAGGGCTGCAGTTACCACCATCAGGACAGGTCTGGGATGGGGCCACCACTAACAGGATCTGAAATCCTTGCTAATAAATTTTTCATAATAAATCTGTTACATCATGGAATGACAGAACTTTGAGTTTTTAGCCCATATAGTATTACATATATATATGGAACTTGTTTTAAAAGCTTAAGAGACTCATAAAGAAACTTCCCATAGGTATGAATAGAACTAAGGTTTGCTATAATTGAAACAAAGTATATGATGAAGGATTTACATATTCATATATTTATTCATTCTTTAATTCATCACAAAAATTCTGAATGTTTGCATTGTGCTAACTGCTTTGGCTACAAAGGCGATGAAAAAGCTTCTAACTTCAAAGTGATAATATTCTAGAGGCAGATAAGAAAATCCATTGCCACTGAGTTGATCCCAATCCACAGCAATTGCAAGATAAAATAAGAACAACAAGTCCGATGGAGAGAACATCTAACTAGGGCCTGGGGTGTTAGAAGAGCTGCAAGAGAAAGTTACCAGGTCTGACGTCTCATTTTGCATTAAGCACCGTTTCGAGCTAGGAACCCAGAAAAAGGTGTGAGTTGGGATGGGTAGACGAGAACAGGATTTCAGTTACAGAAGTGTTAAATTTTTAAAGTTTGTGTAACTTGTGAGGCTAAATGTCAAATAAGCTGTTATATACGTAGGCACAGGACTCAGAGAAGAGGCCTGAGCTGAAGGAACAGATTACTGAATCATCAGCATAAAGACGATAATGAAAACACCACTAAGTTCTTATTTAATGCTAAGTTTTAAGGGGAAACCCTGGTGGCATAGTGGGCTAAGTGCTACGTCTGCTATCCAAAAGGTTGGCAGTTCAGATCCAACAGATGCTCTAGGGGGCAGTTCTACTCTGACCTCTAGGGTCACTATGAGTTGGACACAGCTGGATGGCAGTAGGTTTGGTTGCTTTGGTTAAAGTCTTGGACGGAAACCCTGGTGGCAGAGAGGTTAAGAACTATGGCTGTAAACCAAAAGGATGGCAGTTTGAACCCACCAGGAACTCCTTGGAAATCCCATGGGGCAATTTTACTCTGTCCTGTCGAGTGACTATGTGTTGGAATCAACTTGACAGCAATGGTACATCCTAAATCAGGAGTTCCTACATGGCACAGATGATTACGTGCTTGCCTCGTAATTGGAAGGTTGGCTGTCAAATCCACCCAGGAGCACTTTGGAAGAAAGGCCTGGCAAAAGGCCTGAAAGGTCACAGCCTTGGCCTATGGGGCATCATTCTACTCTGCAACACATGGAGTCACCTAAAATCTGACACAAGTCCATGGCAACTTCTTTTTTAAAATGTCCTAGTTACTGTTCTGAATGTCTTATGTCTATTATTTCATCCAAACCTTTAATGTAGGTACTAAGGATGTTCTCATGTCAGAGCGGAGAAGATAAAAGCATAGACAGGTGAGTTAGTAACAGAGCCAGGGTTGAACCCAAGCAATCTGGACTAGATTCCATGCATTTCACTAAGAAGCTCGCTGAAGCAGTAAGAAGAGACTGACACATGACCAAGGAAGAATACACAGAGTGCCAAGCGAAGCAGCTTCCAAGGGAATCCTAAACAAACCACTACTTCAGACATCAAAAGAATAAGGCAAACATGCAAAGGAGACAGATAGGAAGAATATAGCAAATCAAGAGGAAAAGAAAATAATTTCTTGTAACAGGGCAAAGACAAAAGTAGTTCTCAATTAATGAGTGTTCGATGGTATCAAAACCAGCTTAGAATTTGACAAAGATTAGCCCTGTAATGTGCTCATTTGGCTTGAAATATATAACAAGACTAAATGTGAGAAGTTCTATACATCATTCCGAAGGGGTTGGTGCTTGTTCTGTGGACCAGTGATTGTTTACTCAGTTTGGGGACATCAGAATTCCCTTTGTAGAAGCACAGATGCCTATTTCCAAGCTAGACCCAATGGCCTAGAAACTTTCGGAATGCAGGGGAGAATGTACACACTTTCAGAGCTCTGCAGAAGATTCTGATACTCATCCAAGGTTGAAATTAGTACTTTTAGTCACTGGGGTTGGGGGAGGGAGGGCACCTGATCACATGGTTCATGGTCATATTTGTGTTCTGGAAAGATTTATTTGACAACGTGTACCAGTGTGAGGAGAAATGGAGGCCAAGCTACGGGCTAAGGATCTAGACAGACAATATTTTAGATAAGCTCCCAAATCCGGACTCAAAGTTAAGGCTACTCTGAATTTTTCACACTTTTTTGTCTGCTTGAAGAAGATCCTACCTTGTACACCTAGTCCGTGAATCCCTGTAGTGTTTGTCACATGTAAAAGCTTTCCATGAGTTTGAAAATGACTTAGCTTGGCCATTATTAGGTTCAGTAAGAAAACGGAGCAAACCTTGGACCTAGCTAGAAGTAATGGGCTTCCTCACATGATGCTGTTTAGTTTAAAATGAGACATTTTTTTTTCCTATCATTTAGAAATGATACTTTAAAATAGATCAACAATTCTAAGAGAAACGGCGGGGGAGGCTACATGGGAAAGTATTGGGTTATACATTCATTCATCCATTTATTACAAAGAATTGTTATGGAGTAAAAAAGGCATTGTTTTCTTTCTTTTCTGTTGCTTTTCAAAAGGCCTAATTGAGCACAGCTGTGATATGGCATAGACTGAAACAGGAAATGAGTGTTTCGATAATTCTACATTTCCAAAGCACTTCTTAATGTGACAACGAAAACACTAACAACAATACTTTTTGAGATTAACCACGGAAGGCTGGCTTTCTCTCCCCACACTTTTTCAGAAGACTCCATTTTCTAAAAGTTTCAGAAAAAGCTTCCTTCTTCTCTAAGCTGTCAGGAGATACCAAAAATAAAAATAAAAGGGAAAAGCAAGATACACGCAGGAAAAAAAAAAAAAAAAAAAAACACGGGGTGTGTGGAGTGTACAAAACAGAGGAAAAGGCTGCTGTTCCAAGCAGATATTTTCCTTTCTGCACTGTGGCTGCCAAGCAAAGTTCCCTGGTTTTTGATTTAGGAGCAATCTCCTCCAGGTCACATTTTAGATGGAATGTGGCTGTGGCCAGTGATGAAGCTCCTGGACTCCTGGACAAGGTTCTGAAACATTTTGCAAAGATGCCGCCTGAAGAAGAGGTTTTTTTTTTTTTTTAAGACTTCTAATTGTCAACAAATGGTAGAGCCAATAGCAGCCCTATGTCACCCAACACTCTTCCACGACCACTCCCAGCTCCTCTCAGGATGTATTGGCTTGCTGACAGCTAACTCTGACCCCGTGACCTTGTTGCTTACAGCATAAGAAAATCCTTGTTTTTAGATCATTTGACTACATTGCTCTTGCTCACAGTCTGTTGGGTTGGGAGAAGCTGCACAATGTGCTCAAAATAGTAATATTTGTACTTTTTAAGCAGACTTGGACGAAGTGAGCAATGGAAGAAAATTGGGATAGTTTCATGCAGTGATTTTTCTTAGAAAATTGATCAATCTTTTAGCTCTGTTTCAAACAATTTATGGGGCACATAGAATGTCCCTGCAGAAGGATCTATCTCAACTGGATAATAATTTAGTGCAGAAGTCTGCAAACTTCTTCCCATACACATTTACAGAATCAGCTATAAACACACTGGGCTTTCTGAGCCACATACAGTCTCTGCCACATGTTCTCTGCTTTTTTTTTTTTTCACAACCAATTAAAATGTAAAAAAGCAGGCCATATCTTCCTGACTCCTAGTTTAATGGATAAGATACAAATGGCAGTTTCATTTATAAATTAAAAAATTACTTTGTACTACATGAAATTGCTAACCATCAATCATTTGTTGATGGCAATTTCATAGAGGTAAAATATGTGCAGAGCCCTGGTGGCACGGTGGTTAAGGGCTTGGCTGCTAATCAAGAGCCTGGCAGTTCAAATCCCCTAGCCACTTCTTGGAAATCTTATGGGGCAGTTCTACTCTGTCCTATAGTAGGTTCTCTAGGAGCTAGAATTGACTTGACATAATAGGTAATGTTACATATGCTTAACTACTGGACAATCATATACTTACTATAATGTTAAATACACATGTGTAAGTAAAGAAACTAGCTAATGCTCCTTGAGGAAGTTACATCCGAAAGATGAATTTTAAGATAGAAAACAGTGAAAAGGGATTGAAGAGATTCCAGGTAGGGAGAATAGTGAGAGTAATGGCAACAAATCCCCACCGGAGGGCTGAAGCTTAGAATACATTTCAAAAATGCGCCCGGGTAAACCAGAAGACAGACAGACCCATGTGAGCAGGTCTCTACATCGACTCGTGATCAGAAGAACGGGATGGTGGTGGCCACAATGGAGCTCACCAAATTGAGTCTCAGTGGCAACTCAAGAATAAATAGGAGTGCACCCTAAGATCTCCACTAAAAGACCACAACTAATGGTCCAGGTGCTCCGGGGTTCCCCTGGGAGCATGGCCCCTGGCCCTGATGCTGCCCCTGTTCATAAATGATAACAAAGGTTAACTTTTCAGACAGCAATGGATTGGACTTGGTGAAACAGAGTGACCATATCTTGTGGGAACTTTATGGTTCTATGCATCTATAGGATGCCATCCTGCTGAACTCTTACTGGAGGAAGGGGAGTGGGTGGAGAGTAGAGGACAGGAGACTGTTGGGAGGCTAGGACATATTTGAAGCAGAAAGGAAGGGTGTGCTGTCACCGGGCACGGAGAGAGTGGGAACTGCATACAGGTAAGCACGTGAATTTATACAGGAATGTACATTTTCATTCAACGATAAAAAAAAAAAGAAAAATGCACCACGGTAGATTTTGTCCAGGGTCTTGTACAGCATTCTAACTAAACTCTCTTGAAAGGAGTAGAATGGTCACTGAAGAATTAATCAGGGGAATGGCATGACTAAATCTATGTTCTAGAACACTAATTTTATTCAAGGCAAGGCAGTCCACACGACACCTGCATGCAAACTAGTAAAAGGCATCTTTATGTCACGTGTCTTACACACACTGGGAAAAAAGTGTTGTAGTATACTGACTTGGTTAGAATAATGTAGCTGACTGCCACCCACTGAAGATATTCCATAACATACAAAGTTGTAATGTTTGCCATCTGAAAGGTGATTGCAAGACGTGGCATCTTGTGTACAAATTATATATAGATTCCAGTCTTTTCTTTCAAAGCAGCATAGAGCTCAATAGTAGCGAGGACAAAAGTAGGTTAGGAAGATTTTTTCATTAACCCAGGATCTAGGCAAGAGATGATAACGGCCTGGGAAACAGAAGGAAGTGAAGGCAAGGTGACGGGTGTTACAGAAATTGAGGTCTATGAAGTACTGAAGGAAGATAAAGGGAGAGACGAATGTGGATGGCTAGTACTGGAGACATGACATATGAAGTGAATGTGAGACATACCTGCAATTGCTAACAGGAGCCTAGAACTCAAGACATGGGGCAATTGATATGAGGACTGCCACTTAAGTTCACAAACTCATCCTAGAAAAGGTGCTACATACCTACCTCCTTGCTGAATACCAGCACAGTCTCCTTTAAAGTACTCCCCTTGGGAAGCTATGCATCGATGTCAGCACCCAGTCCACTTCTCAGAGCAATTTTGGAACTCTTTTTCTGGGGTGGCCATCAAAGCTGTTGCCATATTACCCTTGATGTCCTCGGTGTCATCAAACAGTCTTGCTTTCAATATTTTCTTTATTTTCTGGTAAAGAAAAAGTCATTGGGGGGCCAGAGCAGGTGATAAGGGAGCATGTTCCAATATCGTTATTTGTTTTACTGGCGAAAAACTCCCTCACAGACAACTACACAATTAAGTTCGTGAACTTGCCACTGTCATACCACGTGCAATGACCATTTCAAAAAGAGTTCCAAAATTGCTTTGAGGGGTGCACTAAGCACTGGCATTGGTGCATAACTTCCCAAGGGGTGTATTTTGAAGGAGAACATAGTGATATTCAGCAATGAGACACGAGCACTTAGAACAGCTGAGTTCACAGACTTAATTGTCGGAACTCGTACAAGCAATGGCATACACACAATCGTCCAGTGTGAAAACGTGGGACAATCTGAAAGCAAAGGGAGGATGCTAGATGACAAAGAGAAATGAGAGAACAAAATATAAAAAGTGTGAATAAAAATTCCAGAGGAAATTCTGTTGAAAGCATTTTCATAGAGTCAGAAAGGAGAAATATTCCAGAAAGGATAAACATCAAAATAGGGTTACGTCTGATGGCCAAGGAGTTAGGAAGTCACTGGTTACCTTTGTAAAAGCAGTTTTATTGGCATAATAAAGATAGAATTCTGACTTCTGGATGTTGAGCAGACATTTTAAAAAATGAAAACTAAACGGCAATGAGTATGAAATATTTTTATCATTATTATTTAAAAAATCTGACTGCAAAGTAAAGGAGAAATAAATTAGAGTCAGTGTAGAAGAAATACTTTTACTATTTTGTAAGGATGTGAGTGAAATATCGGGAAAGAATATTGACTACACAATAAATAATGACAAGCCTACACAATATATAAAAAGGAGGGAGACAGAAAGAGAGGCAGTGAACTAATGTGAGAACTTTAAAGATCAACAGAATAAGGTGGGACGGCGCATGGTACATGAATAACTGCTAAAGGAATACCTTGGATAGGAATGAGTTTGGAGAAAACTAGAAAACGCCTTCATTTCAACACCTGAGCATGTCTTGCTCAGATTTTAAGGATTTGGTAAGTTAGAGAATAACAGTTTTCCACAGGCCTTGAAGAGAGGCAAAGAGAAGCAAGTCACATGAGAAAGAGGTTGAACCCCACAGCCTGCTGTAATTTGACTTTTCTAAAGATACTGCTGTTGTAGATTGAACTGTGTCTCCCCAAAATATGTGTCAACTTGGTTAGGCTGTAATTTGTAGTACTGTATGGTTGTCTTCTGTTTTGTGACTATAATTTTAGGTTAAAGACATTCAGGGTGGGATTGTAACGCCCTGGCATGGTCTGATCAGGTGGCAGGTCACATCCCTGATCCAATGTACAGGGAGCTTCTGTAGGGTATAGCATGCAGCACCTTTTGTCTTATAAGAGGCAAGCAGAGAGTTGGGAACGTCTTACAACCAAGAAAACAATGCTAGGAGAACAGAACATCATTTGGACCCAGGCTCCCTGTGTGGAGAAGCTCCTAGATCATAGGAAGGCTGATGGGAAAGCCAACAGAGACAGAAAGCCTTCCCCTGGATTTGGACTTCTAGCCTACTTTACTGTGAACAAATCCATTTCTCCTTGTGGTATTTCTATTACAGCAGCGCTATATGACTAGAACAATCAATGCAAGAGAGTCAAGAATACTTCAGGTTCTTTTCAACTACTGGGTCTGAGAATTAAACACACATCTGAAAACACAATCACTCATCTAAGTGGTAAAATCTCTTCTTGACGCATAAATTCTGAAACCTGAACAGTGTGTTCAAGTTGTAAGGTCTCCTTTTAATTTTCTCTTGGTTTCTCACTCCCTGGTCACCCAAAACACACCCATTAACACTGCAGCCATTGGGATCAATTTGCTGTGTTTTGATTTTCCAAGGCAGCAGATTTGTTCTAAGGACATGTGTATAACTGCACTTCTCTTCCATGATTAAATGGAACCAGTGCTTCTCCTGACACCTGAGAACACAAGCTTTCTTCTCCCAAGACGGATCGATACAAATAATCTTTGGCGTTAAGTGTCACTCCAGGCTACTTCTCTTTTGTGCACAGACAACAATCTCCCTCTGAATCTCAAAGTGGACAACTCCATACATTATTCTCAGCATACAGAGAGGGGCGCATCACTTAGAGTTCACTTGGGCTCTGAGCAGATACAGTGATACATTCAGGAGGAACACACCACAGACAAGATAGCATAAATCATCCCAGGCCCACTAAGCATACATTTGGGACTGAATGATGTAGTCTCTGAATTTTACCAGACCAATGCATGTTCTCTGTCCTTCTCAGTATATAAAGAGGCTAGCAGAAATACACACAAAGCCACAGTTTCCAGGTAAAAGTTTCTGATATTTAATCAAACTAGTCAGGTGGGAGGAAGGCAAGTGCTATCTTAACTTGGTGAGCAGCTAGAAGAATTAAAACTATAGCTTTACGTTGCCTTCCCTGGGGTTAATGACCTTGTCTTTAGGTCACTATCCAAACCTTGATGAACAGGGGAGCTAGGAAATGCATCTATACCTAGCTGCAACATGACCTCAAAAGACTATTAAACATAAAGCAAGGGCAGTGTTAGATATTAACACGTAACATGCTCCAGATGTTTGAGAGAGCAAAGATAATGGACTTGTAGCTTTTAACCAACGCAGTATTTTTGTATTAGAAAGTCCTAAAGTACTTCCCCTAAACTGCAAGTTTCTCACAAAGCTAAGTATTTTGTAACTCTCTCACTCTCGGCAGGTGAGGGGTAGCTGCGTGGCTGTCTGCTTAGAAGCAACTCAGGCTCTTTTCCAGAGAGGCTCCTCTTGCTCAGAGAAACGGTTTGGAAAGTCTGCTTAGGGATAATGTTCATCTTTTTTTTTTTAAGCTAATGAAAAATATTTCTATCATTTAGAAACAGATTAACAACAAAATATAAAATACAGATATGCTCTTGACTTCTCTTTTACCTGTGACTTTTAACATTCTGTGTGTGTGTGTGTGTGTGTGTGTGTGTGTGTGTGTGTGTGTGTATGTGTGTATGTAAGTGAAGTCCGGGAGTGTTTGTTTAGGCAATTCTCACAGATTGAACTGTGTTCCCCCCAAAATGGGCTGTGATTCCCAACATCTTATGATGTCCTCTGTGTAGTGATTTTTCTGTGGTGTATGTTAAAGAGGACTAGAGTGGGACTGTGGATCCCTTCCTGAGCTCACCTCCCTGCTCCATTGTGAAGGGAGTTTCCTTGGAGTGTGGCTTACACCACCATTTCTCATTTTGTTTCATAAGAGATGAAAGGAAAGGGAAGTAGGCAGAGAGGTGGGAACCACACACCATCAAGAAAGTAGCACTGGGAGAAGAGCGTGCCCTTCAGACTAGAGGTTCCTGTGCCAATAAGTTCCCTGGCCAAAGACTGATGCAACGCAAGGACCTTCCTCCAGGGCTGATGCAGAATGAGAGCTTCCCCTGGAGCGGACACCCTGAATTTGGACTTGTAGCCTACCAGACTGTGTAAGGATAAACTTTACTTTGTTGAAGCCATCCACTCATGGTATTTCTGTTAGAGCTGTACCAGATCACTCAAACAACAATTTTAGATTTTCAGCAAACGTATCATCTATTCAGGACTTCTCTAGGCTACCTGGAACCCCTTTTCCTTTCTGCCTTGACCTCAATAAACATTGGGTCCATTGCATTCCTACAAGGAAGAAGGGCAAGGGAAGTGAAAAAGTACACAAAATTCTCCTCAGGTTGTATGAGATCAGATCTGGAACAAGGCTCGGCAAGGACAGTACCGGAAAGGTTGCATTAAGCTGTGCTCAGAAGCATTTATCTGGATTTAATTCCCTATCATGCGAATAATCGGAGTTGGCTGTCCTGTTAAGATTAAAGAGACACAACTTAACAGGTTTCTTTGCAGACACCAGTGATCAAGTCACTGCTCTTACTTTGTGGGTGGGACAATTTAAATGAATACTTTGACATACAAATAGTGTGACGCAATTGCTAATAAGATAGCAACACACCAGGAAGAGGAAAAAGCAAGTTATCAGGAATCACGATTTTGACTAGCATGACTTCATGGATGAGATTTGCAGAACAGCAGTGATGTATAAAGGACAAACTTCATTCCAGAAAGTGACTGAGATGGTTCCAGGGGCTGCTCTCTGAAGGGAGGGTTCAAAATATTACCATTTTAAAAGAAATCAAAATGAGAGAAAAAAATCATTTCAATAACGGAACGGCAGCAAAGATGCAGTCTTGGCAATGAACACTGATGTCCCCCAACTGACTTAAATTCAATTGTGCTGAGTGACTAATGCTCAGGAATTAAGGTGAGTTATTTCTTGAAATTCTCCTGTCTCCCCTTCAGCCACCCCTTGTCAGAGAAGAATGAATGCTCCTAGAACTCTAGCCTGAGCTTTTTGTCCGGAACATTCTAACTGATTCATATAATGATGTTAAGGCCTCTCCTAGTTGGACTCAAACAGCCCTTCGGAATTAAACACCATGTGAGCATCTTCATGGCACACAGCCATTCCCTTTGATTGGCTCATGGCCTTGATCGAACATCTGCCCTAGAAGGTAAGGAGAGGGACACTTGGGATGGGAGAGTTATATTTCTAACAGGTTAGAGGTGACTTTCTTAGTCTCTCTTTCATTCCCCTTCTCATTTCAGTCTTGCTCTTGTAGTTTGAAAACAGAAGCATATGTAACAGTGACTTGTGGCTATGTGATTTGAGAGCATTATAAGACCATACAGAACAGCACAATAGGAATAATAAATCTGCAAAAGCGAAGATGTTAGAAGAAAACAGGCAGCATGAGTAATATTACTTTGCACATATTAGAAAAAAGCAAAAAAAAAATATGCTTCAAATGTTGAATGAACTGAGCTCCTATATTACATATATAATGATATATTATTATAATAAGTTATATTATATATGGAAACCCCAGTGGTATAGTGGTTAAGTACTAGGACTGCTAATGAAAAGGTTGACAGTTCAGATCTACCAGGCACTCCTTGGAAACTCTATGGAGCAGTACTATGCTCCTGTAGGGTCGCTATTAGTTGGTATTGACTCAACGACACTGGGTATGTTGTATATAGTGATACTGTACATATGTGATGCTTAAGATTGTGTGTCAGCTTGGCTGGGCCATGGTTCTCAGTGTTTTGCCAGTTGTATAATGCTGCGATCACCCCCATGATGGAATTTGCTGAGTGGTACTCGCAGGGGTGGGGCGTGTGGTGGCTCCAGCCTTCATCTGGATACCTTTGGCCACCTACTTCCTTCCTGCTGACCTTGCCTAGGTTTTGGGCTTGTCAGCCAGCTTCTGTGACTGCGTGAATTGGGAGAGGCATCTATTCTGATCTCCACACACACACACACTTTACTTGTTTTGCTTGGAAACCCTGGTGGCATAGTGGTTAAGTCCTACAGCTACTAACCAAAAGGTCAGCAGTTCAAATACACCTGGTGCTCCTTGGAAACTCTATGGGTCAGTTCTACTCTGTCCTATAGGGTCTCTATGAGTCAGAATTGACTGTATGACAGTGGGTTTGGTTTTTTTGTTTGTTTGGTTGGTTGGTTTTGCTCCTCTAGAGAACCCAGACCAAGACAATACAATATGTATTTTATATGGTATACACACATGTATACTTACGTATTAATGGAATTTGAAAAATATTTTAAGTTTTCCAGAAATAAATTGAATAGAACTTTGAATCAGAAAGGAATTTAAAATCTCAGTTCTAGTGTTAGGTACTTTCACTGCTCTGGAAGGCATTTTGCTCCTCTAGTATTATTTCTTCATATTAAAAAAAAAAACATTAAAAAATAACTTGTCCCATATAGTTTTAGAATGATTATTATGAGAGTAACAGTGATCAGTGCTAAGCACATAATAAACTCTCAACAAATACTGGTTGATTAGAACTTCAGAAATATATTGCTGAAGTACCTTTTGAAAAATATCTTCAAATGCTGAAATATATTTGAATATACTTTAAAACACTAATCAAATGTTAAATTTTCATCAATTAGTCTTCATTCTCTGGGGCCTGAAGTTCACTCTTGGTGTCAATATTGGGTAGGATGGGTGGAACAAGAGGATGGTTTGGATTAGAGATGTGGATAAAGAATTTTTATTTAGCATTTACTGTGTCATTATTCCAAACAGTTATTTCAAAAATCATGTCCCTTATGTCATTTAATATTCTGGAGGGTGATATAGAAAACCAGTCTATGGATGCTTCTGGGTCAACTGTCCTTCAATTTTTACATCATCTGGATTTGAGAAAAGATTAAACTGATTTAATTTGTTAGTGCCCAGCACTTTTTACTAGACTGTGGTTATCTAATCATAATAAATGACAGCTTAGAAAATTTATGTAATTGTGAGCTTCAATATTTTAAATACTTTAAAAGTGACAGGAAGGTGTATCAACAAAAATTAAGGCCCGGTTCAGCCAGGTAAGGCACACACGCGACAGTGCTCTCAGAGGGCAGGACGGGACCCCAAGGAACCTAGCTTGATTCTTACTCTCCTGCTGTGCAGCTGGGAACATCTGAGCAAGTCATTCGACCTTCTACATCACAGTTGCACAGTACTAACATAATTCAAAAGACAAACCCACCCTAGACATGTAATTGTAGATTTTCTAACAGCTGCACAGCTGCACTAAAAAACAATTATCAACATAAAATTATAATAAGATTTTTTTTTTCATACTATCTTGAAACTACAGTGTGTAGTTTACATTTCCAAAATTTCTCAATTCAGACTATCCACAGTCCAGGGACTCAAAAGACCCATATAGCTTGTGACCACACAGCAATTACATAGTCTCGGGTTCTGTGTAAGTAGATAAAGAAGCTGAATGGTTCATCTCATCCATGTTTAAGAATACCACATTCTGCAGTGCTGTTTTTAAACAAACTAGTTTTAAACAAACATATAATAACCTGAAGCCTGAAGCAGATGCTTCATTATAAAATAAAACCAAACATGTTACCTAAACAGGTATAGATGCAGTTGTCACATGTAAAAAGAAATACTTCCTTCCAAAACATCGTGTGAGACTTAAATGAGATAGTGTATATTAGAGTACCTAGCATATGCGCTCTCTCACTCTCTCTCGCTGTGTAGTTGGACAAATCTGCAGCTATTAAAAAAAAAAAACAAACAAACTGCTGTCAAGTCAATTCAGACTCAAAGCAACCCTATAAATAGACAGAGCAGAATTGCCCCATAGACTTTCCAAGTAGCAGCTGGTGGATCTGAACTGCCAACCTTTGGGTTAGCAGATGTAGCACATAACTACTATGCCACCAAAGTTTCCAACTGTAGCTATAGCGCCTGATATTTATCAAACTTTGCAATTTTACAGAAAATTAACATGTATGATTGGCATTCCTACCCTCTTCTGGTAGTAGCTCCTGGATTTTTTGTTCAGGGAATTGACAGTAGAACTCTTAATCTAGGTTCCCCGACTTTCTCTGAACAAGGAGGGTTGCATGATACAAGCCACCCCCAATCTTACCACCCATTCACGGAATCTGAACTTGAGGCCAAAGCTCTGGGAAAGAATGTAGTTAGAAATGTCCCATCCCAATGGGGCATATGAGAAGATACTATCCCTTTAGCCTCAATGACCATGTCTCTAGACTATCCCTGGTTGCTATCCCTGCTGAAGCCTGTTTATTTAGCTTTTCCATTGATTCGCCAAGTTTCCTTATAGTTTTCAAGTAAATCCCCATCTTTCCTTAATTCTGAGTCTGTGTCTGCTCTGTTGAGCCAAAAGACCTGATTGGACAGAGTAAAATCCTTCATTTCCAACCCCTAGAAATCACCCTCATCTGATGGCATCTCTACTCCTCACATCTGTATCAGCTTCAGCAGCAGATTCTTTCCATCTAAATGTGACACAAACAGTCACTTACATTTTGTTTACTTACTACCAGGAGGTTTTCTGACCCTCTAGGCTATAGCTTGGGAGCCCTGGTGGCATAGTGGTTAAGTGTTACGTCTGCTAATGAGAAGGTTGGCAGTTCACCAGGTGTTTGCTAGAAACTCTGTGGGGCAGTTCTGCTGTGACCTATAGAGTCACTGTGAGTTGCAGTGGCCAGTTGCCAATGAGCTGACTCTCACTCAGGGTGACTCCGTGAGCATCAGAGTAGAGCTGTGTTCCACAGAGTTCTATAGGCTGTTTTTTTAAAGTAAATTACCAGGTCTTTCTTCTGAGGTACCTCTGGGTAGATTCAAACCTCTAATCTTTCAGTTCAGCAGCCAAGAACATTAACTGCTTGCATCACCCAGGTACTCAGCCCAGAACAGCTGCATGGAACTGTTCCTCCCTCAAAAGTGCAGGAGGACCTGATGTAGCAAGATCCTGATTTGGACTTCTAGCCTCCAGAACCATGAGAAAATAAATTTCTGTTCTCGAAAGCCACCTACTCTGTAGTGTTTTTTATTATGGTATTGCTAGTAAACACAAAGTATATTCAGAGTATCTGGAAATCATTTTCTGGAACATTACCTTATCTAGGAGTCCCTGGGTATCACAAATGCTTGAGTACTCAACTACTAGCCAAAGGGCACTCAGAAGAATTTCAGAAGACAGGTCTGTCAGTCTGCTTCTGAAAGGTCACAACCTTGAGAACGGAACAGTTCTACTCTGTACACAGGGGGTCAATGTCATGGATTGAATTGTGTCCCCCCAAAAATATGTGTAGCCATGTGGCTGGGCCATGATTCCCAGTATCTTGTGACTGCTCTCCATTTTGTGGTTTTACTATGCTGTATGTTAAAGGATTAGGGTGGGACTGTAAATTCCTTTATAAGATCACCTCCCTGCTCCACCGTAAAGGGAGTTTCCCTGGAGTATGGCTTGTCCCACCCTTAATCCTTTCAGCCTGCAAGAGATAAAAGGAAAGGGAGACAGGCTGAGAATTGGGAACCTCACACCATCAAGAAAGCAGCACCGGGAGAAGAGCATGTCCTTCAGACCTGAGGTTCCTGTGCCAAGATGCTCCCTGGACAAAGACTGATGCAATACCGGACTTCCCTCCAGAGCTGATAAGGGGGAAAGCCTTCCCCTAGAGCAGACACCCTGAATATGGACTGGCAGCCTTCCTTTGTTAAAGCCATCCACCCTGTGGCATTTCAGTTAGAGCAGCCCTAGCTGACTACAACAGTCACCATGAGTCAGAACCAATTGGAAAGTACCTAACACAAACCACCACCTTCTCTGGAAAAATTCAAATCAACCCTGTTAGGCTGAAACCCAAACTCCCGTCCCCCGACTATTCCCAGAACGGCCGGAGTTAAAATGTTTCATCCGCCAGCTATTCCTGAAATTCCATTCAAATGAAGACTAGCTACTGCTTCTTCCCCATAGGCTCAACTAGACCTCTCCTCACCTCAGTCCTGTGAAAACAACATCCCCCTATATTAAGTGACTCTAATTGTCCACAACCCCATTGGCTACCTGCCATGGGCACTGTCCTCAGCACTGTCCTCAACAAGGTCCATCACCACCCTTTTATAAACCCCCAGCCCCTGGACCAGAGTGCAGTTTTGCAGACTCCTTCCCGGGAGCTCTGTAAAGCTGCCCAGGATGCAAATAAACTTTTTCTTTCTCTTTCTCTCTTTCTCTGGTTTTCTTTTACTGCATAATTTAAACTAAACAAAATCTTTTACATCTAAAACCTCTAATAAACGCCTTCATAAACCCAGCCTTCCTTACTGCCTATGATACGTGAGATCACACAAGTGACACTTCACACATCTTAACACCAAAGCAAAGAACCCAGGTGGTACGCAGGTGAAACTCTTGGCCACCATCCAGAAAGTTGGCTGCAACTCACAGCAGCTCTGAGGGAAAAAAGACCTGGCAACCTTCTGATATAAAGATTACAGACTGGGAATCCCCATGGGGCAGTTCTATAATGCCATGTAGGGTCGTCATGAGTCGGAATGAACTTGACAGAACACCACCACCACCACAACAGTGAAGCCAGAAACCTATATGGATTTCTTCAAGCACTAGGGAATGAGAAATTAACTCCCTGGGGTCACACAACTAGGAATGATTCTGAATGGGTTAAATATTATCCCCTGAAATACACATGTCCACATCTACTTGCCCAAACAACCTGAGGAATTAAAACACTTTCAAGACCCAATTATTTTCTGCTTTGAACTTTCTGTTGATACCATGCATTTTTAAGAAATGGAAGCTTGCTGAAGTATTGAGTATGTCAGAATTTATGGTAGGAAGTGTGGATTCTTTTGTCTTCCCCCCTCCCATACCCCCACCCTCAGAGTACCCCTAGTTCTAACCCCAGAGTCCAGAGGTACATATGTACACCACTTAAAAATTTCAAAATCCAGATTTTATCTTAAAAAGTATCAAGTCAGCATCACCTCACATAATCCCCTGCAAAACAGTAAAACAGGAATTTGTACCACACACCCATGTGTTCAGTTTTAGTCATAAAGGCCTCCACCTTGCAACAGCACTCACCATCAACTGGAAAGCAGTTTCCCAATAAGCCCCAGAGGCTAAAAATTTAAGTGGTCACGTCATCCAGATGGGGTACTGAAAGAGTTAAGTAGTCTCTTACAGGTGTGCTTTATTTAGGCAAGGATCTTCAGACTAAAATAATGAGAGGTAAGTAAGAAGAATATATTTCCAGAGTTCTTTGTGATGTTTGCTGTAACCCAGAACGAGACAGAGCATATTCTACAACTAAACAAAAGGTTGTGTGTGAGGAAGAGCAGTACCGTCAAGCATATAAACCTGTATTAAATTAAGTCACCATCCAGAGCATCACATGTGTAAGTAAATGTATACTTTTCTCCCTGGGACGTGAATCTGCCAAGTCTTGAATTCCAGAACTTACTCTGGACAGTCTTCAGTTTTACATTTCCTTAAGTAGTTTAGTATTGGCTTGGCCAGTGTCTTCCTGCCTGCCTGCCAAATTTCACTGTCTGTTACACATTGATAGCTTCCTTCTGGGGGCTGCTGACTATTGTTGCCTGACAGGTGAATCAACAATGGACATCATTAATGTACATTCTGACGTTTCAGTCAATTGAAAAACATTTGTTTTTAATATATACACCTATCTTCATCTTTGCCTGGAATTTTTTTGTCAGCTACTTTTCACAGCATAATTTGGAATAATAATGGCATTTCCTCAGGATTAATGAAATTCCATGTGCTTAGCTTACCTCCACTCTCCATGAACAATTAGTCTTTCTTTCAGCTGCTCTCATTGATTCTAACACGGATCATCACCGGCCTCCAAGTATCTGCTCTGGCACTCTGTAGCGGGAGGAAACTGCGTGACGGGATGGGGGATGCGTCATTCCACACAGAAGGCTGGAAACATGAGCTACGGAAGAGAAGGTATACTGCAGGGATCATTCACTTGATGAGAAAGAACACGAGAAAACTTAATATGCTGTGTTTCAGTTTTGTTTCGTTTTTTAGGTCTTTAGGTCTTCAGGATTTGTTTGCCATCTTTTCAGAACAAAATCCAGAAAAAATTACATTAAAAATCAACCTAACTAAAAACATCAAATTATATATTTCCACATGTACTCCCTTTAATTCACCTGTACACATTGATTTTTTTGAACAGATATGAACACTTATACTCCCTGGCCCAAAGCACGGGTTTTCAGACATTCTCTCAAAACCCTTGCAAACATCTGTTAGTACACTGGTGACCCGGTGGCACAGTGGTTATGACCTAGACTGCTAGCCAAGAAGTTGGCAGTTTGAATCAACCAGGGGCTCCATGGAAACCCTATGAAGCAGTTCTACTCTGTCCTCTGGGTCACTCTGATTTCGAATCAACTCAACAGCAATGGGAGTGGTTTGGTGTTAACATCTGTTACATACTCTGGATAGATCTGTCTTTCCATTCGCTCAGATTGAGACTCCTCATCCAAGTCCTTGGCATACACTGGATGTTGCAGAAAGGTAGAAAGTAGTGGTTAAAAGTTCAGAATTCAGATAGTTTGCCTTAGCATTGCTTAGCATTTGCTTTAATATTCTCATCTGTGAAACAGGAATAATAACAGTAATACTTCCTAGGTGGTTGTAAGCATTGAACAAGAAAATACAAAAAAGTGTTTAGATACAGCCGCTGAATATTATCACTACCATTATAGACAATAGGATTCTGATTGAACAAACAATGAAATTAGAATCTGTAAATTAAAAAAGAGAAATCGTTTCTGTGTATTTATATCAAAAGGAATTAAAGATATAAAGTGCAGTAATGAAAGTACATACTGTATATGGAAAGGAGAAAAATAGGAATCTATGTCTGTATGTTTGAATTTGCATTGAAATTATCAATGAATCTGTAGCGTTGGATGGGGTGAGTGGGCTAATGGCAGATGGGGGCTGACGGAGAGACTTTCCAAAATATTACATGTTTTCAGAACTACAATAAATACCTATAAACTACCTATAAATATTTATGGTGTAAATTGGAAGAAAACGTACTCTGTCAAAAAATGATTGCATAATATGTTGATATATTTACCTAATGAAGCCTATAAGGTTTCAGTTAAGCTTCCAGACCAAGACAGACTAGAAAGGAAACAGCAGTCTACTTCAGCAGAACCTGACCACTGAAACTGTATGAACAGTAGTAGAATACTGTGATATAGTGCCAGAGCATAAGCCCCTCAGGATGCAAGACACTCAAAACACAAACGGGAAAGAGCTGTCTCCTGGAAGTGAGATTGACTTTAAAGACTTGAATGGAATAAAATTTTTAAAACTTTCATTTGCTAATGTGGCTTGAACCAAAATGAGAAAACAATAGCTGCAAGGGAAAAGGAAACACAAAACGTACAAAATATCAATCCAGGAAAAATGGAAATCATCCAAAATGAAATGAAACACATAAAGTTCGGTATCTTAGGCAAGAGTGAGCTGAAATGGACTGATATTGGCCACTCTGAATGACACAGAAATATGATGCAGTATGCTGGGAATGACAAGTTGAAGAGGTCTGACATCACATTCATCTTTGAGGAGCACATTTCAAGATCTACCCAGAAGTACAATGCTGCCAGTGATTGGATAATATCCATACTTCTACAAGGAAGACCAGTTAATAGGACTGCTATTCAAATCTATACATCAGCCACTAATGTCGAACCAGAACTCAAAACTAAACCCAATGCTGTCATACTGATTCTGACTCACAGCTACCCCATAGGGCTGAGCAGCCATAGAGTTTCCAAGGAGTACATAGTTGGCTGGAACTGCTGACCTTTGGATCAGCAGCTGTATCACTTAACCACGATGCCACCAGGGTTTCCACTGATATCAAAGATGAGGAAATTGAAAATTAAAAAAAATTTTTTTTTTTTTTTACCAATTTTTGCAGTCTAAAGTTGATCAAACATACACTGAGTCACTGTATCGAAATGAGCTGGTTGACTTTCAGTCATTTCAGGAAGCTGTATCTGATCAAGAATCAACAGTAATGAAGGAAGAAGTCTAAGGTGCACTGACAGTGTTGGTGAAAAACAAGGCTCCAGGAATGGATGGAAAACCAACTGAGATGTTTCACAAATGGATGCAGTACTAGAAGTACCCCAGTCATCTGTGCTAGGAAATTTGAAAAAGACCTAACTGGCCAACACCTGGAGGAGATCCATGTCAATGCCCATCCCAAAGAGAGATGATCCAGTGGAGTGTGAAATTATTAAACAGTATCCTTAACACAATGCACAAGAAAAATTTTGCTGAAGGAAATTAAATATCAGTTGCAGCAGTAATCCACAGCAAATGTCTAGAAATGGAAGCTGGACTCAGAAGTTGATATGGAACAAGGGCTATCACTGGAATGTCAGATAGATCTTGGCCAAAAGCAGAGAATATTTAAAACTAGTTTCCCTGCATTTTATTGATTATGCCAAGGTGTTTGACGATGGACTCTTAAGAAATTATGGATAGCATTGTGAAGAAGAGTAATTCTGGAACACTTAATTGTGCTCATGAAGAATCTGTACAGCAATCAACAAGCAATTGTTTAAAGAGCAAAAGGGGTAACTGTGTGGAAGGAAGGGTTTGTTTCAGGACTGCATCCTTTCACCACATTTACTCAACCTGTATGCTGAGCAAATGATCTGAGGAGCTGGACTATACAAGGCATAAGAAGTCAGGATTGGAGGAAAACCAACAACCTGGAAAATGCACACGACAAGGAAGAGGACTTGAAGCACTTACTCATAAAGATCAAAGATTACAACCTTTGGTAGGGATTACATCTCGACATACAGAAAACAAAAATCTTCACAACTGCACCAGTAGGCAACATGATGATAAAAAGAGAAAACTTTGAAATGGTCAAGAATTTCATTTTACTTGAATACACAATCAACACCAGAGGAAGCAGCAGTTAAGAAATCAAGCGACCTATTGCATTTGGGCAAATCTGCTGTAAAAGACTTCCTGAAAGTGTTAAAAAGCAGAGATGTGTCACTTTGAGGACTAAAGTACACTAGACCCAAGCCTGATATTTTCAACTGCCTCATATACATGCAACAGCTGGACAAAGAATAAAAAATAGTAAAGAACAATTGATACCTTTGAATTGTGGGGTTAGGGAACAATATTGAATATACCCTGGACTGAGTCAAGGATTGAAACATGTCCCCTGAAATTATCTATCAACGTGACCCGGTCACGAACCTCAGTATTGTATGACTGTCTACCATTCTCGATACGTGATATGATTTTTCTCTGTGTTGTAAATCCTATCACTATGATGTAATGAGATGGATTAATGGCAGTTATATTGATGAAATTGACCAGATCAGTGTCTTAAGCCAATCTCTTTTGAGATATAAAAGAGACAAGAAAGCAGACTCAAGAGTAGCTCATACTACCAAGACAGTAGTGCCAGGTCCTGAGTGTGTCCTTTGGACCTGAAGTTCCTTCGTTGAGATCCTCCCAGAACAAAGGAAGGCTGAGTACACGGACCCTTCTCCAGAGCTGACCAACAGCCTTTGCCCTGGAGCTCCCATCTGAATTAGGATCTCTAGCCTGGTGACCGGCGAGAGAATAAACCTTTGTTTGCCAAAATCATCCATGTGTGGTATCTCTGTCACAGCGGCACTAAATAACCAGGACAGACTGCCAGGAGAACTAAGAAGTTTGTCTTGAAGAATCATACCCCGAATATTCTGTGAAAGTGAAGATAGCGAGATTTTTTTCTCAACATACCTTGGACACATTACCAGGAGGGACCCCTTAAAGGACATCGTGGTTGGTAAGGCAGAGGCTCAGCTAGAAAGAGGAAGGCCCTCGATGAGGTGGACTGTCAAAGCAGTTGCAACAAGGGGCTCAAATACAGCAGCGACTGTGAGGCCACCCCAGGACCAGCCAGTGTTTTACCCTGCTGTACACTGGGTCCCTGAGAGTCAGAACTGACTCAGTGACATGTGACAGTGACAACAACAGCAACAAATATATAGAGACGCATACAGACTTTTTTTTCCTCTCAGTGAAGTTTAATCTTTGATTTAGGCTATTTGAATGTTTTTAACTCACCATTTAAAAGTTGCCATTATTTCTCACATTGGTCTCACATACTTTTTAAATAATAAATACAGTAGCCATTTGACAGATTATGGCTTTTCAAGATTTTATGTTTGTCTATAAATGACAGAGATAGAAATGTCGTCTCTGGATTTTTCCGCAGTATTTTCGTACACCTCCTTATGACATTTTGTGTCAATTTTAATTGCTCTGTGGTGCTTTTTTCCCTCCCCGCTGAATATATGGTCTTCATTTATTCAGCTTCAGAGTGTTTTCCACATTTTTGGAATCATCTTTGTGTTGATGACATATCAGTCCTCACTTCCCCCACCTTTTGTCAATTACCTTTGAATTGATAATTATGGAATCAGGTTAATTTTTCATGTAGTAGTTACTTGCCAGCATTTCGGGGAGAGTGGCAAGGTGTCAGGGTGAATGCCACAGTAATTTCCCTGACAGTACAACTGAAACCCCCTCTTCCATCTGCCACCACAACCTGCATCAGCTTCCCGCAAATACGCCATTTTTTTGTTTGATTCTTTGCATGCATTTTGGCCAGTAAAAAATGGCTCTCTCCAAATGCAAACATATGTTTTTCTGCTACTTTCTGAGTGCTATTTGCCTCATCTCCTTGCCACCACTATCCTTTGTTTTCTTGCTCAGTTTTGTACAGCTGGCTGCTTTTTCAGATTCTCTCTCTCTTTTTTTTTTTAAGCTTTCATAGATGTTGTATATATACTCATGGTTTCACTGAAAATGCAGTCTAAGAAGACTTTTCTTCATGGGCCTTGTTGAATTGATCCACACGGAAAAGTAGATAGAAGGCTTACTATCATATAAGCAAATTAAAACCACCCTTATGCAAATTACACAGGAGACAGTCTCACAGACACTGATGATATACAATATTACACAGGAGATAGTCTCAGAAACACTGATGGATATTCTGAAAGAATATGAAGAAGGAATTAGTTGAAAGAATATAGGTTTTAGAATTCTGTTGGCCGGGTTCATGAGGATACTCAATCACTTATTAGCCAATTAAAAAAAAAAATACCCTTGAGTCAATTTCAGCTCATTGCAACCCTGTACGACAGAGGAGAACAGCCCCATAGGGTTTCTAAGGAGCAGCTGGTGGATTGGAACTGCTAGCCATTTTTATTATCCTTATTTTTGTTCACAGCTGAGCACTGAAACACTGCACCACTAGCCTCCAATTAGCCGATTAATCAAGGAAAAATTACTACAATAGGAAGCCTCAGCTTCACTGCCTATAAAACACCAGTAAAAATGTTTCATTTCTCATCAGGATTAAATACCACATGTATTTTGAAGTCATCTGGCTACTGGTCACCCTCAGTACGTGACAGTTCATTTTTTCTATCACATATTCAAAAATGAATACCTAATAAAGGCAAAATCATAAAATAAGTGACTGAAAACAATTCGAAAACTTAATATACCATGGAGTGGCTTCAGACTCGTGGCAACCTCATGTGTTAAAGGAGTACAACTCGCCTTGATTTAGCACTTTTAACAGCTACGATCTTAAAGGAAACAGGCCCAGGCCTTTCTTCTGTGCCACAGCTGGGTGGATCTCAACTTTCAACCTTTCACTTAGCACCTGAGTGCAATTTACTCCATGCAAAACCCCTTATACATTACAGAAAGTTATTAAATCTGTCGAAGTAAGAAAACAAAATTTTGGTCCAGAGAGAAGTTGCAGTTGTGCACTGTTGATTTCTGTTCTGAGTAAACCCACAAAACAGAGTAGAAGCATCTCATAGGGTTTCCTAGGCTATGATCTTTATAGGAACAGAGCAGGAAGTCTCACTTCCTGTGGAGGGGCTCGTGGGTTCCAGCTACGTTCCTTTTCATTAGCAGCTGAGGGATCCTGAAATAGTGAGATGTTGTTAGTGCTGTTAAAGGCCGTGGAGTCAGCTCCTGCTCACAGAGACCCCACGAGCAACAGAACGAAACCCTACCCAGTCCTGCATCATCCTCAAAACCATCGCTATGTTTGAGGTCATTGTTGCAGCCGTTGTGTCAATCTCATAGAAGATCTCCCTTCTTGCTGACCTTCTACCGGGTCTCTAGGAACTGGCCCCTCCAGATATTATGTGTGAACTACTTGAGACAAAATTTTGCCACCCTCTCTTCTAAGGAGCTTTTATTCTTCTGGAGGTCCATGGTATAGACTCAATATTCTTTGCCAATGCCATAATTCAAATGCATCCATTCATCTTTGGTCTTCCTTATTCACTTCCCAGGTTTTGCATGCATCTGTGGCTACTGAAAATACTATATAGCTTGGGTTAAATCTACCTTAGTCCTAAAAGTGACATCTTTGCTTTAAAGGGGTCTTTTATAGCAGATTTGGGCATTGCAATACGTTGTGTGATTTCTTAACTGTTGCTTCCAAGGTGTTGACTGTGGATTCAGGTAAAATGAAATGGTTGATAGTTTAGTAGTTTCTCCTTTTATCATTACGCTGCTTACTAACTCAGTTTTGAGAATTTTTGTTTTCTTTATACTGAGGCGTAATACATACTTAAGGCAGTAGTCTGTGATCTTCGTCAGCAAGTGCTTCAAGTCCTCTTTTATTTTAGCAAGGAGATTGTCACACCTGCATATTGCTAGTTGTTACTTGGTCTTTTTCCAATTCTGATGCAGCGTTTTTCCTCATGTAATCCAGCTTCTCAGATTCTCTGCTCAGAATATAGATTGAGTTAAGTATGATGAAAGGATACAACCCTGATGAACATCTGTCCTGGTTTTAAATCACACTGTATCCCTTGTTCAGTTTGAATCACTGCCTCTTGGTCCTTACAGGCTTCTCAGGAGCACAATTAAGCATAAAAATCTCCATTCTTTGTAACGTTATCCATAACGTTATCTGTAATGCTTATCTCTTATTTAAAATAAAAATATATTACAGATGGACACTCAAACATTTAAATATATAATATTTAAATTATAATATTTAAATTTATAATAATTATAATTATATAATAATTATAATGTTTAAATTTATTTAAATTATAATATTTATAATCCATAACTTGTTATTATTCACACAGTCAAATACCTTTGAAAGGTCAATAAAGAGGAAACCAGCTCTCTGGTATTCTCTGCTTTCAACCAAGATCCATCTGACATCATCACTGATAGCTTTTCTTCTACAGCCTTTTCTGAATCCAGCTTGAATTTTTGGCAGTTCATTGTTGATATACTCCTGAAATTGCTTTCAAAAGAATTTCAGTAAAATTTTAGCTATGTTTTATATCAATGATATTGTTTGTTAATTTCTGCATTCTGTTTGATCATCTTTCTTTGGAACGGCCACAACTATGGATAACTGAGATAAAGCTACTAATTTTGGAAAACACTGATGCTTATCTCTTATTTAAAATAAAAATATATTACAGATGGACAGTCAAACATTTAAATATATAATTTTAGAAGAAATCTCATCACTGAGGAAAATTTAACTTTGCAGGCATGTTTATAGAGGAAAAGGGGTAAATATTTATAGAAAGTATATACAAACTAAAAGAAAATGTAGACTAGTTCAAAGAAGCTAAAAGCACCTGTTAATCATACTCCCAAATAAAAAGGAAAACTGCACTGCAAAATTACCTACCAAAAATACATCAAGCCAAAGATGATACTTTTACTGAACAAAATGTTTAGAAAATTTATAAAAAAACTGAGTCCTTAACTTCACACTACCTGACCCTAGAACCTATTATACTGACACAGTAATCAAGACAGCCTGGTACTAGTGCAAAAAAGACATACAGACCAATGGAACAGAGTTGAGACCCCACAGATGCCACCATTCTCTTATAAACAGTTGATACTCAACAAAGGCCTTGAGAATGTAAACTGGGATAAAAACATTCTTCTTTAACAAATGGTGTTGACAAAATTTGATATCCACCAGTAAAAACCTGAAACAAGACCCATATCTAACATCTTACACAAAAACTAACCTAAAATGGATCAAAGACCTAAATACCAAACATAAAACTATAAAGATCATACAAGAAAAAACAGGGTTAACAACGGAAGTTTTAATACACAGCTCAGACAGACTTCAAAATCTGACAAAGCATGATCAACAGAAGAGAAAATAGATAAATGGGAACTACTAAGAATCAAACAATTTTGCTCATCCAAAGACTTTATCAAAAGAATGAAGAGACCACCTACAGAATGGGAAAAAGAATATTTGGCAACTACATATTGGACCGATGTCTGAGCTCCATAATCTATAAGGTACTGCAAAATATCAACAAAAAGGTAAACAACCCAATTAAGTGATGTGCAAAGGAGATGGGCAGACACTTCAGTAGAGTACATATAAGGAAATGCTCCTGATCACTAGCTATCAGAGAAATCCATATCAAAACTACAATGAGATACCATCTCACCCAGACAAGGATAGCCATAATCCAAAAAACACAAAACAACAAATGCTGGAGAGGCTGTGGAGAGATGAGAACTCTCCCTCACTTCTGGTGGGACTAAAAAAATCATACAACCTCTTTGGAAAGCAATTTGGCACTTCCTTAAAAAGCTGGAAACAGATGTACCACTTGATCCAGTAATCCCACTGCTCGGAATATGTCCTACAGAAACAAAGGCTGTCATATGAACAGATACATGCACACCACAGTAGTAGCAAAAAAATGGAATCAACCCAGATGCCCATCGACAGAAAAATGGATAAACAAGCTGTGGTACAAATATTCAATGAAACACTGCAATGATAGAGAACAATAATGATTTTAGGAAGTGTCTCAAAACCTGGCTTCAGTTAGAAGATATTATGCTGAGTGAAATCAGTCAGTGGCACAAGGACAAATATTGTATAAGATCCCTATTAAAAGGATTTAAAAATAGGCTTGTGTTTTTCTTACGTACAGAAGAAAAGATTCTCTGATGACTACAAGGGTAGAGAGGAAGGGAGAGAGATGGTCATAGATTACATAGTTGATAGAAATTTGGTTGGGTGAAAGCAGTGACAGCACACGACAGAAAGTAGATCAACTTAACTGGACTTCACCATAAACTGAAAACTCTTCTAATCTGAACACAACATTGCAAGGATAGAGTAGCAGGGGCAGGTTCTGCGGACCATGCTCTTGGGGACTTCAAGGCCAACTGGTATAACTAGCCTATTGCTAAGACTGTCTTCTGCACCCCATACTGGTGAGTGGTGTCTCGGGTCTTAAAAGCTAGCAAGCTGCCATCTGAGGTACACCAAATGGTCCCAACTCATCTGGAACAGACGATCACTGAGAACAACAAAGACACGAAGAAAACAGAGCCTGGAAGACAGAAGGACCCATGTGAATGGGTGACTGTATCAATATGTGACTAGAAGAACCAGATGGTACTCAGCCACCGCCAAAGACAGCTGTGACGGGACACACAATGTTGAGTCCCTGTGGCAATATGAGAAAAAGAGGGGTGCAGCTCAAGAACTCTACTAATAAAGACCACAATTGGTGGTCTGCTGGCCTGTGGGTCCCCTGGAAGCAAGCCCCTCAGACCTGCCTCCATAAAACACTACTGAGGTCAACTGTCTGGACAAAAATGGACTGGACTCAGGGACACACTGTGACCATATGGTGTGTGTACTTTATCTTTCTATACGTTTATAAGATGTTGTCCTACTGGTCTCTTTCCAGATGGGAGAAGAGAGGGTGGAGAAGAGGGGTCAGGAGACTGTTAAGAGGATTCTACAAGCACAAAATGAGAAGGAGGAGTGTGGTGTCACCAAGGAACGAGAGCAGAAGGTGCTACAGCTAGGCTAGCATGCAAATTTAATTTGGACTGTATACTTTCAATTAATCACAGTAAAACGAATGAAAAAAACTAATAAGAAATTGAGTCCTTAATAGATGAAAAACAAGAAAAAAAACTTATACGTATTGAAGAGTAAACACCAGGAACAACTAAAACTCAGAAAAAAGTAGAAAAATCTAGGGAAAAAAAACCTGATAAAAACACTTAGATATTTTTGTTAAGTAGAAATAACAATGATAACACTTCCTTCTGTGTAATGAAATAGAAATAATGGTGGTATTGAAAATTGGAAGGACCTTGCTTATGAGATTACAGTGATCTACAACCCTTTCTGTTAAGAACTTGACAGTGTGTAGCAAGTCATGACAATCTGTGGGTCTAACAAAATACCAAACCTGTCGCCTTCAAGTTGATTCTGACTCATAGTAACCCTCTAAAACCAAAACAAAACAAAAAAAATGCATGTGAGGAGCTGCTTCTTAGTACAAACAAATATACAAGGTCTAACAATTCAGTTCACGAACTCATCCTAGAAAAAGTGCTACATACCTCATTACTGAGTATCACTATGGTTACATTCAAAGTCCTCCCCTTGGGAAGCTAGGCACCAGTGTCAGCACCGAGTCCACCCTTCAAAGCAATTTTGGAACTCTTTCTGGAATGGCCATCAGAGCTGTCATTGTGTTATTCTTGATGTCCTGAACGTCATCCAAATGTCTTCCTTTCAATTTTTCCTTTGTCAGGTAAAGAAAAAAAAAGTCACAGGGGGCCAGATCAGGTGAGGAGGGAGCGTGTTTCAATACAGTTATTTGTTTACTGGCTCACAACTCCCACACAGACAACTATACAATTAAGTTCACAAACTTGCCACCTTGCCACTATGTATAACGGCCATTCCAGACAGAGTTCCAAAATTGCTTTGAGGGGTGGACTAGGTGCTGGCATCAGTGCATAGTTTGCCAAAATGAGTATTTCGAAGGTGACCACAGTGATACTCAGTGATGAGGTACGTAGCACTTAGAACAATTAAGTCAGGTATGAGGCTAAATGAATAGATCCCATTCCAAAGCAAGGTGAGAAGGTACAAAGTGACAGAAACCTGGACGAATGGACACAGGAAACCTGAGTTGGAAAAGAGCATGCTGTCACATTGTGGAGACTGCACTCAATATTACAAAACAATATGTGTATAAATTTTTAAATGGAAAATTAACTGGAGCTGTAAACTCTCACCTAAAGCAGTTGTTTTTCTTTCTTTTTTTTTTTTTTTTTAAAGTAGTGCCATTGAGGCAGGGATAGGAGAGAGTGTTTCAGGATGAAAGAAGAACACAAGCAAATTCACAGAGACCTGAAACTGCCTGGTACTGTCAGAGAGTTGATGTAACTGGTATGTAGGATACACTGTGGGACACAGCACTAGCTAAAGCTGGAAAGAAGGACAGATGCCAAGTCACAAAGGGACCTCTTGAGTGTATGTTTACTGAACTGGATTTTCTTTTAAAGTTTTCTTTTCTGATTATTGGATCCAGTCCTGGGCTTCCTTCCCACTGCTTCACAGTCCCACCATCACTGTTCATTACCCAGGACCACAATGAACTTTCCTTTTCAGAGCTACATAAACTGGCTTCTGGGTTCATTTTCTAGGGCCACCATAACAAGGCACCACAAACTTGGTGACTTTAAACAATAGAAATTTGTAACAGTTTCCCGTATCGCCAAGACCAGTTCAAAATCAAAGTGTTGGCAGGGCCATGCCCTTCCTAAAGTCTTTAAGAAAAAAAGTGCATGCCCTCTGGAACTATGCCAATACTTTTGGATTCTAAGAAAATAACTCAAAACATAGAAAATGCTCAGCACACGAAAACATGATTTCTAAGTTTTAATAGTATTATAATTTTGAAAACCTGAAAACAATATCAATGCCCAGTTGTGGGTGGGCAATTAAATGAATTATCATACATTATCTATTGAGACACAATGCAGTTATTAAAATTATGGCTTCAAAAATACATATCTCAAAATGTCATTGCTAGATAGAAAGAAAAACCCAAGTTAAAATTTTATATAACAATCCTATATCTAATAAAGTATTCACATGTGACCAAAACATGGGGGAAATTCATTTTAAACTCATAACCCAGCTATTGGCAAAGCATTTCAATGTGTGTGGGTATGTTTTAATCACTACTTCCCAAAAATTGTGCATTGTGCTTTTAGTCATTTAATTTTTTTCTTTCTAAAAACATAATTTAAATGTATAAACATAAGTAATTTTCTTTCAACACTTTTTTCCTTTAACAGTTTCTATTTAGTGTCCAGCTGTTGTTTTAATTAAGAATTCTGTATTTGTAGAAACTGTGGAAAAATAATTACCTCATTTCCAGTTAAAAAAAAAAAACAAAAACTTATATACTCTGTCTACTTTTTAGTACATAAGGTCATAATCAAGCAACTCACAACTACAAAAACTTGAAAACTGCAGCTATAGATGAAATGTAAGCAACAAGAGCAAAAAACTGGTAAAGTGCTTCAAACAATTAAATGATGTATTTAAAAAGCTCATGTAAAGTATGCTTTATAGATGGCAAAGGTAATTTCCTTCATGCATGTAACCATACACTCACCCGTTCTGTTTTGTGGAAAGTTTGCAGTGTAAGCATATACTAATTCACCTTGCTGGGGGTGATGGTGTTCCCTAAGTGGGCAACTTTCCTAGTTAATTAATGCAAAAGAGAAAAAATCTGGACCAAGTCAGAAATACATGAATCTCCACAGAGCAACCTGGGTATAAGCAGCTGAGGAATTAATTAGACCCGAATTTGAGAAGACGATGGAGGTCAATCACTATTTCAGTTATTTAACCTCAGAGAATTATCTTCATCTTAGATAATTCTGGAAAAATCATTAAAAGACCTAGTGGATTAGTCTCTTCTCTGAAACCTAGACAGAATAATGGACTGACAAGCAGAAGCAGTGACATGGCAAACCCTAATTAAAGCAATTGTTTCTATGATGGGAACTAGAGAGTTGATTTGGAAAGTGCTTGGTCTCGTTATGCACAAGGAGGTGATGAAGTGTTTTTTTTTTTTTTTTCCTCACCTGACTGGGAAACTAGCAGAAAATATTCTGGGAAGATTTCAATATCTCTAAGAGAATAGGTACCACAAGCAAAATGTACCTGTTTATTTTTTCAATCTATGAGCTTAAAAGGAAACAGAGCATAAAGTGTTTCTTATTAATGGGACTAATATTAAATAGAAGCATCAGTATTATATACATACATAGCCAAGCCAAGCACCATCGAGTCAGATCTGATTATATTTAATATATAGTGACACTGTATAATAATTCACTGTATGACAATCACATAGAGATAAAATAATATTATATTCAATATGTGTATCATAGTATTTGGTTAATTCCAGGTTTCTTACTAATCCCTATCCAAGAGGTAGAACTAGTGATCCTTGAACTCCAAAATTCAGCTCCTTTCTTTATACAGAAACAAAACTGAGGAGTAGAATATTCTCTAATTTTCCCAGACAAAACATTAAGCATCTGGAAAATGTAGACTCCAAATGAGTTCAGGTGTTATAGACTTCCAGCATTTAATCTTGCACACTGATTTTAAAAACACATAAGTTTAATTTTATTTTTTCTGAAAATATATACAGCAAAACCTACTCTCATTCTGCAGTTTCTAGACATAATCATCAGTGACATTGGTTACACTCTTCACATTGTGTCAACCTTCTAGAGATTTTTGTGCTAACTGTTTTTACTTCCATTTACTTAAACTCCGTGTCCCCTCAGTCCTTTCGTCTAAGCCTTAAAATAGCCATCGAGGCAGGTCCCAGCAGCTTGGGAAGCAGCAGAATGACTGGGGCCAGGAAGCTTAGGTTCCGGAAAGCTCTAGATGCCTTGCCACTGGACAAGCACCCTCCTCACTGCCAAAGTACCCAAGAAGGTCAGCTTAGCAGCAGTAGTAGTAAAGGAAGAGCTGAAGAGATCAGTGAGTGGGGTTGTCAGCTAAACTTGCTCCTGCAAAAGTGGAAACGAAGCCAAACAAGCCAGCAGGAAACGATAAATCCTCAGTCAAGGATGTGTACACAAAAGGGAAAAGGGGAACAAAAGGAAAATGTGCTGGGGTGGCTAACCAAGGTTCCAAAGATTTACCTGCAGACAATGGACTGACTAAAATCGTGGAGAGTCCAGCCTTCCACAAAGCAGGAGAGAAAGGTGCCAAGTCTGAGTAACACTTGTCTACTATTGCTGGTTTTAAGGAGCACACTACTCTCGGGTGTTATTGTTTATTTTATGGACCTGTCTACAGTTTGGCAGAAGTGTAGTCTCCAGGAATGGGTTCAGTTCAAGTTCAGAAACTTGTCTTAAGGCCATAGTTTTGGGGGTTCTTCAGTCTGTCAGACCACTATGTCTGGTCTTTTTTAGGAATTTGACTTTCTGTTCTGCAATTTTTTCTCCCAGTCTATCAGGGACCCTCTGCTGTGATCCCAGTCAGAGGTATAGGTAGAGGTAGACAGCCACCATCTAGTTCTTCCGGTCTCCGATTTCAGAGGCTATGGTCCACGTGGTCCATTAGTCCTTTGAACTAGTTACTCTCTTGGGTCTTTGTTTTTCTTAATTTTCCTTTGCTGTGAGTAGGAAGAGAACAAGAATTGTATCTTAAACAGCAGCTTACAAGCTTTTAAGACTCTAGACACCAGTTACCAAAGTAAGATGCACAGCCAGCCAAGCCAAGTGCCGTTGAACGTTGTCTTTATAAGCCATGTTGCACCAACTGATGTAGATGTCCCCTGAGTCTAAGTTCCTTTGCCTCTGGGCCTAAGAACTTTGTCCCATGATGTGTATGGCTAAGTCTAAGAAGATACCGAGTGTGGCCCTTGCATGCTCTCTTGTTTGTATTAACATATAAGCAACACCTACAGTTACATATGTAGAAATATGCTTTTTTCATGTATCTACCAACCTAGCAAAGAACAAGGCATCAGGACTGCAGGATGACTCATTAACAACTTGTGTTACGCAGACAACACCATCTTACTTGCTGGAAACACAGATTTGAGGCATTTACTGATGAAGATTAAGGACCGCAGCCTTCAGTATGAATTGCACCTCAACATCAGAAAAACAAAACACCTCACAACTGGATCAGTAAGCAACACTGTAGTAAATGGAGAAAGGAGGTTGTCAAAGATTTCATTTTACTTGGGTCCACAATCAACACCCTTGGAAACAGCAGTCAAGAAATCAAAAGACACATTGCATTGGGAAAATCTGCTGCAAAGGACCTCTTCAAAGTATTCAAAAGGAAGGATGTCACCTTGAAGACTATGACGTGCCTGATCCAAGCCATGATATTTTCAATCACATCACAGGCATACAAAAGCTGGACCATGAACAAGGAAGGCAGAAGAAGAATTGATGCCTTTGAACTGTGGTGCTGGAGAAGAATGTTGATTGTGCCATGGACTGCCAAAAGAACCAACAGATGTGTTCTGGAAGAAGTACAACCTGAGCACTCCTTGGAAGCAAAGATGGCAAGACTGTGTCTTCCATACTTTAGACATGTTGTCAGGAAAGATCAGTCCTTGGAGAAGGACATCATGCTTGGTAGAGTGGAGGGTCAGTGAAAAAGAAGACAACCCTTGACGAGATGGGGTGACACAGTGGTCACAACAATGGGCTTAAGCATAAAAACACTGTGAACATGGCGCAAGACCAGGCAGTGTTTCGTTCTGTTGTTCATAGGGTGACTATGAGTCAGAACCAACTTGACGGCACCTAACAATATCAACAACAACCCATCTATCTGAGGACTCATTGGTAATTCAGTGCTTGTCAATGCTATTGTTCCTGGATTGGCTATGCTTTAGTAATTGTCACTGCTGATCTTTGTTCTTGAATTCCTTTCATTGTTCTCCTATGCCCTGGTCACATTTTGCTGGCTTCCCCGTATTGTTTGTCACTTTTCCCTTCACTAGTATTAACACATGTCCTCTATTTATTTGGTAATTTGTCTTATCTCCTTTCCCCATCCCTGGTAGCCATCTTACAGGGTTTTTATTTTTGTTGTTTGTTTGTTTTTTTATTAATGTGTAAGCTTTTCCTTGTTCTATAATTATAATAGTGGTCTCGTGCAATATTTGTCCATTTGTGACTTGTTCTACTCAGCATAATGTCCTCCAAATTCATCAATGTTTTGAGATGTTTTGCAGATTCATCATTAATCTTCATTGTTGTGTAGTATGTCATTGTGCATGTGTAGCAGAGTTTGTTAATCCACTCATCTGTTGATGGGCACTTACATTGTTTGCACCTTTTTGCTACTGTGAATAGTGTTGCAGCAGTAAACATAAGTGTGTATGTGTCCGTGTCATGGCTCTTATTTTCTTTAGGGTATATACACAAGAATGGGATTGCTGGGTCATATGGTATTTTTAGCATTTTAAGGAAGTGCCACACCACTTCCCAAAGTGTGTGTGCCATTTTACATTCCCACCAGCAGTGGATAATGGTTCCAGTCTCTCCACAACCTCTCCAACATTGGCTATTTTCTGCTTTTTCATTAGTGCCTCCAATGTGAGGATGAGAGGGCATCTCAGTTCAGTTTTAATTTGCATCTAACATCTCTTCATGTGTTTGTCAGCTATTTGAAATGTTGGCCATTGGTGAAGGATGTGTTCATATCCTTTGCCCATTTTTAAACTGGGTTGTTTGTCTTTTTGATGTTGAACTGTTGATGTTTTCTACAGATTTTAGAGATTAGACCCTTGTTCAAATGTGTCATAGCCAAAACCTTTTGCTTTGTCTGTAGGTTCTCTTTTTACTCTTTTGTAAAGTTATTTTGATAAGCCTAAGTATTTAATTTTAGCAAATCTAATTTATCTGGCTCATCTTTTGCTTTTTGTGCATTTTTAGTTATGTTTCATATTCTATATATGCCATACACCAGGGTCTCTATGGTTGTTCCTATTTTTTTTATACCATGATCTTTACAGTACGCAACGTTTAAAAAAAAAGCAATGTGGCACCTATGAATATACCTTAAATGAGGAGGAGTTTGCAAACAAACTTGGAAGAACTGTGTTATTTGTGTGCACATACTATATAACAGGATGGAACTTTGCCTGTCCCTGTCCTGTTTTCATACTGGAGTCCACTGCAGCCACAGTGCCAGTCCATCTCGCTGTCTTCCTCTCGTTTGCTGACTGTCTACTTTGCTGAGCGTGGTGTTCTTTTCCAGCCACTGACCCATCCTGACAATGCTTCAGAAGCAAGGGAGACAAAGTCTCACCCTTCTTGCTTCTAAGAAACTTTGTGGCTGTTCTTCCAAGATAGATTTATGTCATTCTTCTGGCACACAAAACTAAAACAAAACACCAAACTCACTGCCATCGAGATGATTCTGACTCACAGTGACCCTGCATGACAGAGCAGAACTGCCCCATCGAGTTTCCCAGGAGTACCTGGTAGATCTGTACTACCTTCCAGTTAGCAGCTGTACTGTGTCACCACTAGGCCACCAGAGCTTCTGTTCTTCTGACAGTCCGTGATATATTCAATTGTATTTGCTCACATCCTAGTTTAAATGTGAGCAGCCAGTGCATTTGACCCTCCTGACCTTTCAGGGCTGAACCACTACGCCACCAGAACCCCTAATGCAGGGGTGGTTACTCTAAATTAAATCTTCACAGTGGTACGAATACAAGAGAGCTTTCCCATCAGAGCAGATTTAGCTATGGTGAGTCTCTCCCCTTGATCAACGGTAGTTAGCCCTTAGTCTCCCGCAGTGCTTAGTCACCTCTTGGACTAGCAGAAACAGACGGCTGAAACCAGGTTTGGAGCATAATCTTAAACTCTCTAGAAGAGTTGCTCACTCACACGTGAGAAAACAGAGTCCTGGATACTTGCCTAAACAACACCATGGTCTCCATCATTTCTGTAAGTTTATTGCATAGGTTAAACAGGGGCTGGATATATTTTTCTTTTGTATAAATGGACAAAAACAGATGAATTAGAAGTATCCATTTCCTCCTTCAAATGTATATACATTTGAACAAACAGGCATGCTGAATACTTTGTGTTCTTCTAGGACGTCTCGTCTAAAGAAAGTGAGGTCAATTACTTGGTGAAATACAAGATGAATTACCAATCAATGAGGAGTTTTTCTTTAATGTGCTCAGGAATAAAGAGGAATATGATAAAGATATCTGAAACTCCACGTTAGGGAAATAAAAGTGTTGTGCAGCATACAAGGACTGGGCTATGATGCCTATTCTCAGGGTAAAAATTAACTATAATTACAATTTCTTTTGGAATATCCCTCAGAATTTCAAAAAATGAGATGTATATGTTATATAGATGTATATATGAGGTCCAACAATTGAGTCTATGAACTTAATCGTTCCAAGTGATAGAGACATTATCGCTCAATATCATGATGGTCACCTTCAAAACACTCTTCTTGAGAAGCTATGCACTGACGCCAGCACCGAGCCCACCCTTCAGAGCAATTTTGGAACTCACCTGGACTGGCCATTGGGCCTGGTGGCAAGTAAACCAACTTAACTGTATCGTCTCTGTAAGGGAGTTTTTAGCCAAGAAACAAGGACTGTATTGGAACACCCTCCCTGCTCACCTGATCTGGCCCCCACTGACTGTTTTCTTTACCTGAAGATAAAGGAGATTCTGAAAGGAAGACATTTGGGTAACATTTGGAACATCAAGGATAATACAACAACAGGTCTGATGGCCACTCCAGAAAGAGTTCCAAAATTGCTTTGAAGGGTGGGCTAGGCACCCTTGGTGGATAACTTGCCAAGGGGAGTATTTTGAAGGTGACTGTAGTGGTATTCATCAGTGAGGTATGGAGCACTTTCTTTAGGATGAGTTCACAAACTTAATTGGTAGTCGTCACATATAGTCTTAACGTAGAATAAATCTGGGAACTCCCTGAGTTAACTCAAAGGAAAAAACAAAAAAGAAGACACTGTAAAGTTGTCTATACATTCTTGCCATAAGATCATTCTTGCCATAAGATCATTCTGGCCATAAGATCATTCTGATCGTAAGAAAATTATAGCTTCCTCCATAGAAAAAAAGAACTTCTTTTACTAGACGTGAAAAGATTTTTTTGTTGTTGTCATAATTAAATGACATATTAGAGTTTAATCTTAAACCCAGAACACAATTCTAATGTCATTTTCTATGTATAACATTCCCATGGCATCATTCCAATGAGCCTAACTTAAGAGATGAGACCAGAATACATAAATAATTAGATCCCAAAAGTGTGTATCTGGGACACTCATTATATGTGCACTGGGAATGCAGAAAATAACTCGATAGCATTGGTGGAAGTAACCACAGACATTTCAGAGAGTAGACAATTCTCCAAGGGTCTCTCACATTTCTGTGTGTCTTATGAGCTAGGTACTGTCTGCCTTTCATTTCAGGCTATTTTTTCAACAATGTTGGTAAAAATAAACATTCTTAGAAGATTGAAATAAAGTCTTCCTTCAGAGGAAATGCACGTCTTAATTACTGTGTACACCAGTACATACACAGACATCTACCAAAAGCCCTGGTAATACGTGGTTAAGCACTTGGCTCCTAACCCAAATGTCAGAAGTTCAAATCCATCAGCAACTTTGTAGAAGATGGATGTTACTTAGTCTGTTAACATAAATTTACAGGCTAGACAATCCTATGGGGGCAGTTCTACTCTGCCCTATCAAGATGCCGTGAGTGGGAATTGACTCCACAACAGGAGTGTTTCTTTTGAAGCAAAGGCACGCTTATTGCCCATTATAAAAGATTTAGGTTCCTTAGACTCAAGTTCTTCTGTAAGGTATCTCTGTGTCTAGAGGTGTCATCTTGCTCACTTTCCATCATCCTGGGCCTCAGGGGACCAGTGTATAAATGCTGACACTGGCTACTACTAATACAAAAAGAGATAAATTTTCCTTTGTCCCTGACCTAGGAGTCTCATGTGTTCTTACATCAGTGCTCATGTCTCAAAGAAGGTAATGGTTGTAAGTAGACTAATGCAAGGAGCTAAGAGATTAAAGGATAAAGAACTACATGAACAAAGACATAGAGAAGAGGATGAACAATAAATATAAGAAATAAGAAGTAACTGGTGGTATTAGAGACTGATGAGATACAACTTTGGGATAGTTCACTTAAGTAAAAGGAATGTCACATGGGGTCAAGATTAAAGTCTCTTTGGAATCAAACCCTTTGCTGTTCCAAGCCTGATGTTACATGATCTTGGGCAAGCTACTTAACCTCTTTGAAGACTTTATTATAAAATGAGAATAATCAGTCACTTTTTCTTACAAAATTTTTGCTAGGATGAACAAAAATAATATGTGTGAGGTTTGTACCTTGCTTCTAAAACTTAGTAAGTATTCACACAGCGTTCATGTTACTATCATTACGATGTCTGCCCGACAAGGCCTGATACTCAGAAAAAGAAAGTGGGAGAGGTACAAAAAAGGATGTAAGACCTAACAGAAATCAAGCAGGTCAAGCTATTATGCTTACCCCTGTTTTATATTGCTTCTTTTGTTTTTCTAAAGTATTAAGAAATGAAAATCTAAGAAAAAGAAAGTGAAAGAATAATATGCCCCCAATCAAAGAAACCTTTATAGCCACATCTTATTTTTTGCCTTTTACGTACTACTCCGACTTACATTATATGTATAAGCTGTGTATCAGTGAGGTATCTGTCAGAGGAAGGGTCCTTCTGCACTCTGATCATGGTGTGCTCTTCACTGTGTGTGTAACCACAAGCAACAGGCCCTGTCTGCAGCTGCCAGCTGTATACACTAGTTGTAAAACATGCTATGAGACTCTTCACTACAGAAACACAAGCATCGTTCTGCCATCAAACACAGATGCAATTTGGATTTCAATGCAAAGTGTCGGCGGGCTTCTTTTCCGCAGTGGTGCATGAACTCCAGGGTTCCCATAAGCAGTCTTTATCTAAGTTGACAGATTACCATCTCCACTTATGCATGGAACAGTCCTCCAATTCTGGGGAAAGATGTTCCTAACTGCAGTCTCAGATGGAGGCCTAATAACCCTTAGTAGGGCTTATCGGCAAAGGGAAAACCATTCAAAGACATCTAGCAATTTTCAGAAGAGGTATTGCTGTAACCAAAGCACCATCAGTGGTTCTTTCTAGAGCTGTGTGGCTGGCTCACTGGCATTTTTAAGAAAGTAAACAGAGGGCTAACTTTCTCATCTCCCCTAGAATCTGTCAAGTGAGCAAAGAGCAGCAGAGAGGTGTTCTCTCTCCCATGGCTCTGTCTTCAGTAGGAGTCCGTCTGTTAAAACTTACCATCATCTCAGACTGGGAATGCAAACCTCAGCTGTTTATCAGAATTATCGGAGAAAAGAAAAACATAATGTAGGTTATTGATATCTACCCTACCCAAGCTGATATCTACCCTAAGACATTTGTATTCACAACATGTTCAACGGAGTTCAAAAAACACAGATTTTGAGAGACATTCTCCCCATGAATCCAGTCATTAGGCAGGTTTTACTAGTTCTGATACGGGAGATCCAGGAAGCAAGAGGTACAGCAAATGATTCCACATGTCTGTTTTGTACAGCACTGGACCTCAAAAGCAGGATTGTTACCCCAGAGTCTCTGTCAGCAGGTCTCTGCTTGTGCTGCCATTAAACATCCAGGTTGTCAAAACTTGATCAGGAGAGACACATGGCTAATTAGCTCTTGACTGTCTTCCAAAGAGGAAGATGACCACAAACCTAGCTCTGAACAGCAGGCTATGTGTTCATTTGATTCATTCAATATGTGACTAAGACACAAGCATTTCCGTGGGGGAGAGATGGGACAGGAAAAAATTGGCAGAAAACTATAAAATTAATTCTCTTTGAGCTGAGCAGCTCACCGTCTGGGATATTTTGCCGTTCATCAGCCATGTGAAATTATTTTGATATTCTTTCTTTGGCAACGAAAACCCAGAAAGGAAAGAGCGTTTTTCCTTTCCCTTCTCTCATACTCTCCTTTGCCTACTGTTTGTTCTTCCAAGAAAGGGTAGACTGTCCTGACCACACACAGAAGCTGTGCTCTCGATTCTCCTGCCAACTGCACTTCCAGGGCCTCCTACTCTTTGAATATGTCACATTTACAGGTTCTACTGGCAGAAAAATTCTTCCGGAATATTCAAGCTGTATGTGTCCACCCTTTGGAGTTCTGCCTCGAACCAGATGTAAGATAAAATGTATCAACTCCCTGTGGTACAGGGAACAGAACCTGGCAACAAACTAAACACAAAACTATGAATAACTTCCTTAGGGTCCTTTCTCTCCTGCTCCAGTTACATCAGGATGGGCCACGTGGAATGGTACCACCAATTCTCCAGTTCCTCCCTGGCTAGCAGTAACCTGGCAGAAGACCTTTATCAACTACTCAGAACATCACACCTGCAAAGTTCAAGTCCTATTTCAGTAATGTCTGACGATGGGCTACTATGATCACTGCTCTCAGGGAAATAACTAGGTGTTGGGCTCTGTTGAAAGGCGGCATCGGTTCATTGGCAGCTCTCTCACCTTCCATGTGGAAGATGTGTGTTTGATATCTGGCTAATACACTGTCCGTGGAGGTTTCTATGTTACATAACGCTGAACAGGTCTCAGCAAGGCTTTCAGGTAATGATGGACTAGGAAGAAAGGCCTAGTGACCTACTTCTAGAAATCAGCTAGAGAGAACTCTACAGCTCACAATAGTCCAATTTGCAACCCACCACGGGAATGACCCAGGTCTAGGCAGCATTTCTTTCCATTGCGCGGGGTTGCCATGAGTTGGGGAGAACGCTCTGGCAGCTGAGAGCATTGTGAGCTGCTGGGGATTCATAGCTGAGCTCTGCTGGCATCATACAAAGCTCCCAGAAGGTATCTAATAAAGTTGATCGAATGAAAGAATGTTTGCATTTAAACTGAAGTCTTCTGGAAATGCTATTTTAATCCAGAAGAATAGCTGAGCATTGCTGATGTTTTTACCTGGCTCTGATTTGGATATGGCTTCTTCTACAACATACATGAAGAGATTTCTGGTAAAATAAATACATAAATAAAAATTAAGAAGTGAAGTAGAAACAGTGAATAGTCAGTAAAAAAAGAAAACAAACAACAAAAAAAAACAAAGCAAAACTATTGCCAGTGAGTCTACTCAGACTCATACAGGACAGACCAGAATTGTCCCATAGGGGTCCCAAGGGGCCCTGGTGGATTAGAGCTGCTGACCTTTTTGAAAACAATTAAGCTTCAAAGCACAGAGCAATCAGTGGGTTCAAATATTCAGCTTTTGGATAAGCAGTCAAGCACTTAACCACTACCCCACCAAGGTAATTATTAATAGCAATTTCAATACAATTCTAGAATAATTTTCACAAAATAATAGTTTTTCACATTTAGCTGCTTAAAAGCTCACCATTGACTCCCTGTTAACAAGCCCACATCATCAAACCAATTCTTTTTTCAGAACTTACTGACAGAGTAAATATTATCTACAGGTCACTGGTGGGTACCTACTGTAGGCAGAGTTGTATCTGATAATCTTCTGTTCTGTTCACTGAATCACGTCTTCCACTTCTCTACTCGGTAAGGGGTCCTTCATTCTGTAAGATGCCAGACTATTCTAAATAAAGCCCTTTCAGGTGGCCTCGTTCTTTCTTCAAATTTCTGGTTCTTTACAGTTCCTGTCAACATAACTTGTAACCTGTCTCATATTTTACAGCTATTTTGAATGCATTTTAAAATCATTCAATAATCTGAGAAACTCTTGTGGTCAAGATTGGTCTTAAATATAATTGTGAGGGAATATAATTTATGCTTAATAAATATCTGTTAAATTTAATAGTATCATGTCTATCATCTCAACTTACAAGTTCTGTAGCTAAACAGAAACATTAGAAAATGTAGAGACTGAATTATTTTGAGAGAAGGGTAGTGGGTCACCTTTGTTTTTTAAAACAAAACAGGTACCTGCCCTTGGGTCTGTAAAATTTGATAAAAGATCTTTTTATCATTCTATCTCTGAGACAGTAATGACTCCAGATGACAATCATAAACTACTGAAAAACCAAATAAGCGGTTTTCTAATTTCAAGTCTGTGTAGTTTACAACTGAAGTGACTGCTAGACCAAGCTGTTTTATTCAAGTTTTTATTGATGAAAGCCAAGCCAAGCCAAGCGCCGTCGAGTCGGAGGGAAGTTTATATATTTTGAATATTTTGTAACTCCAAGAAGACTTGCATGAACAAACACAAGTGTGTCCAATTAATCAATGCAATCAAGTATTAGGTACTGGCCTACTTTTCCTCAAAGATATTATTTCCAGATAAAATATTTTTCCTCGAAGACATTATTTCTTTTAAGTGGATAACACATTTTGGCTATTGTCCTCTGTAATTACTAAAATTTTGGTTCATAGAAGACAGCTGATCTATAAACTCTTCCTGTTAATCAGGAAGTAAAAAGTGAGATCTGAATGTTTTACACAAACATACGAGCTGAGCTTCTCTGCCAAGGGTAACCCCTGCTGCCAGGCCTCAGTAGGATTTGCCTGAGTTTACTATTTTATTGAAGGGGTTGTGACCCTCAGTGACCTCCAGGCTTTTCTGAAAAAGAGAGAGTGCTTTGCATCTTCTTGGGATCCACCATAATTAGACCAGTGCATTAGAGGCATCCAGCCTGGACCAGAGTTCAGCCCCAGGTGACTGCAGGCCCGGAGATGCTCGGTGCAGCTGCTCCCTTCCGTTAGTCTCATCAGCTGTTCTGTATTACGGGACGCAGTCATCTTTCGTGGTGTTCAGGATTGCCTGGCTCAGCCATAGCAGCCTGGCTATCTTTTAACCCTTCCTAGAATTAGCTGTCCCACTCCAGAAACAGCATCTTTACATAAAATGCTGTATAAGGGTCTCAGTGCCAGTTTCTGTTGAACTGCTACTCATGATGACCCCAAGTATGTCAGAGGAGAAGGGTGACCCATCAAGTTTTCAGTGACTGCTTTACTGGGAGTAGACTGCCAGGCCTTTCTTCGGAGGCACACCTGGGTAGACGTGAACCTCCAACTCTTTGGTCAGCAGCTGCTTGGGATTACCCCCGGACTCCAAAACCACAGGCTGTCAAGATGCTCCTACCAGCAGGAGACCACAAGAACCAGATGGCACCCAGCCACCTCCAATGGCTGCCTTGATAGGCAATACAGTGTAGACTCCCTGACACAGCAGCAGAAAAATGGGGGTGTGGAACTAGAATTCTGTTAAAAGACCAGACTTGACGGTCCAGCAACTTGGAAGGTCACCCGCTGGTCTCACTCCTACCCCCAGCTGAAACCAGCACCAATGACAACTCTTTAGACAAAAACTGGGCTGTGCTCTAAATCACGAGGCTGTCAGAGCAGCTCCCCTATATTAATAAGATGAGAGGGCAGAGAAGAGGGGACAGAAGTAGGCGAATGAACATGGGAAGTGCAAAGTGGAAGGAGGAATGTACCATGTCACACGGTTGGGGGAGCAGACAAGAGTTGCACAAGGGTCTCTGTACGGGGTTTTACGTGGCAAATTGACTTTTTAAACTTTTACTTAATCACAATAATTTTTTTTTTAAAGATATTTCTGACTCATGGTGACTCTAGGTGTCTCAGAGTAGAACCATGCTCCATAGGGTTTTCAATAGCTGACTTTTCAGAACTATATCACTAGGCCTTTCTTGCAAGGTACCCAAGGCTTGACTTGAACTGCAAATCTTTTAGTTAGCAGCTTACCATGCTGTTTTTATCACCTAGAGGCCTAAAGGGGAAAATGAGACAGAGAGAAACAGAGGCAGAGAGGCAGAGAGAGTGTTCAGCCTGCGTTTTCACACTGCCAGCCAGTATGCAGATGGAGGGCAGGAAAAAGGTGGGTGTTTTCCCATGAAAGTGTTGGAAGCAGCAAACGGGATGCTAATGAACACATTTATTCCTGACTTCCCTGCAGCGCTGTGGCCACCCAGCTGACAGCACAGCGTCTGGAAGAGCTCTGCTGAGGTCAACAGCAGATATCATGCCCTAGTCCCTACAGAAAAAGCAGACGGAAATAGAAAGAGCCAAAGACGTACAACCACTCCAGTGGGCACCACTGTGCAATCCACTCATCTGCAGACTTAGTGTCCTGAGGTCACCTCTCACACTCTCTCTCAGATTTTCTTCCAAAACAAATGCATGGCTTCAAAGCCTCCACCAATGCCTTTTTTCTTTCCCCTCAGCAAGCACTCAGGGAAAAAGCAAACAGAATCATCAGGAAATGTGTCACTGCAATTTGGAATCCTAAGGATAAGGTGACAAGATAGTTCTAGCAGCTTGTTTTACATGCTATTTTTAGTTACCCTTTTCACTTGCGCATCATAACTAAAAGTAGTGTTCAGCATCCACCTGGTGTATGCCAACACATCTTGGCAGAAATTTATTTTAAAGTCAGTCTTTGTGTGAATAATTACATTTGTTGAAAGGACACAAAACTGCTCAAATGTTACTTTCAAGTACATAGTAAGTTCTCAATAGAGGGTAGTTCTTGCTCTGATTTTATTTATGAAAACCTAACTCACAGTCTCAGTATTATCACAAGAACATTGTGGCTTTGGGATTGTCACCTGGATTTTCCAGCTCTAGTTTACCAGTCTGTAAAATAAAGTCATAGAACTGAGTGACCGAGAGTCAAAAAGAGGGTTTTTAAGACCTCTTTCCAATTCAGTATTTTATGGAGTCGTGGGAAGGGACATAGGTGAAGGAATGCTGAATTATGTCTCCTGGTAGTCCCAAATCAAGTTAAAAAAAAAAAAGGAATAAATATGAGAAGTCTCATATTTCCTTGTTAATTATTTGGCTTAAGGAGAGCCTTAAGAACTATATTGTCCCTTATTCTTAGAATTCCAAATTACAGTGACACATTTCATTGGAGACTGAATGATTTACTGAATTCACAAACGTTCATAAAGAACCATTCGTTTTTCAGGACAACTGCACAAGGTCAGCTCTCTCATGCTTTCATGGAACAATCAGCAGTAACTCCTAAACCTAGTGACTGGCTTTCTTAGCTGCAATATCCACTAATAATTGGAATGTGGGAGGTACACAGGATGAATCTAGGAAAATAGGAAACACTCAAAACTGAAACAGAGCACATGAACACTGACATCCTAGGCATCCGTGAGCTGAAATGGACTGGGACTGGCCATTCTGAATCAGACAGTCCATGTGGTCTGCTGTGCTGTGAACGATAAACTGAAGAGGAACGATGTTGCTTTGGAAACCCTGGTGGGGTGGTGGTTAAGTGCCATGTCTTCTAACCAAAAGGCCACCAGTTCAATCTCCGAGGTGCTCTCTGGAAACTCTGTGCATCAGTTCTACTCTGATTTAGGGAGTTGCTATGAGTTGGAATCAACTCAGTGGCAGTGGGTTTGGTTTGGGGTTTTGGGTGCTACTTCATCATCAGTAAGAACATTTTAAGATCTGTCCTAAAGTTTACAATGCTGTCCAGGACAGAATAATACTCACATGCCTACAAAGAAGACCAATTAATAGGACTATTATATAAATTTACACATTAACCACTGAGGTCACAGATGAAGAAACTAAATATTATTATCATCTTCTGCAATCTGAAATTGATCAAACTTGCAATCTGGATGCATCAATGATTACTGGTGATTCGACTGCAAAAGTTGGAAACAAAGAAGGATCAGTAGTTGTAAAATAAAGCTTTGGTAGTAGAAATGACACAGGAGATTGCATGACAGAATTTTATAAGAATAATGACTTCTTCTCTGAAAATACCTTTATTCACTAACAGAAATGGCAACTATATACAGGGACCTTGCCAGATGGACTATGCTGGATTCAAATCGACTTCATCTATGGAAAGAGATGATGGAAACGCTCATCATCGGTCAGAACAAGAAGATCAGAACAAGTTCAGGAGAGCCCAAGTATGACCCTGAGTATATCTCACTTGAATTTAGCCAACATGTCAAGAATGAGTTTGATACATTGAACACTAATGACCAAAGACCAGACGAGTTGTAGAATGACACCAAAAACATCATACATGAAGATAGCAAGAGGTCAATAAAAAGACGGGAAACAAAGAAAAGGCCTGAATGGATGTCAGAAAACACTCTGAAGCTTGCCCTTGAACATCAAGTAGCTAAAATGAAATGAAGAAATAAAGTAAAAGAGCTGAACAGATTTCAGAAAGCAGCTCAGGAAGACAAAGCATTATAATGACATGTAAACAGCTAGAAGTAGAACACCAAAAGGGAAGAACACATTTTTGCATTTCTCAGGCTAAAAACAGCGAAGAAAAAATTCAAGCTTCAAGTTACAACAATCATGCTTTCTACAGAGAAAATATTACACAACACAGAAACCATCACAAGAAGATTGAGGGAATATGTAAGTCATTATACCAAAAAAATTGATCAACATTCAGTCATTTCAAGAGATAGCATATAATCAGGAACTGATGGTAGTGAAGGAAGAAATCCAAGCTGCACTGAAGACACCGGTGGAAAACAAGGCTTCAGAAATTGAAGGAATGGCAGCTGAAGATGTTTCAGCAAAAGTACGCAGCCTTGGAAGTATGCACTCATCTATGCTAAGAAGGCTGGAAGACAGCTACCTGGCTAAATGATTGGAAGAGATCCATATTTATGCCTATTCCCCAAAACGGTGATCCAACCAAATGTGGGAATTACGGAACAATTATCATTAGCATCACACACAAGGAAATTTTTTCGGAAAATCATTCAAAAGTGGCTGCATGTTCATTAAGAGAATACTAGCAGTACAGAATGAAAAGGAGGAATGTGCTGTCACTAGGTAAGGGAGAGCAGATGGAGCTGCAGATAGGCGGGCATACAAAATTGATTTAGATCATATACTTTCACTGAATCACAATATAAAAAAATTGAAAAAAGTGGCTGCAGCAGTATATTGATAAGGAACTACCAGAAATTCAGGTCAGATTCAGAAGAGGATACAGAATCAGAGATATTGTTGCTGATGTCAGATAGATGTTGGCTGAAAGCCGAGAATACCAAAAAGATGGCTTTTCTACATTTCACTGACTATGCAAACACATTCGATTGTGTTGCTCATGACAAATTATGGCTAACATTGACGAGAACAGGAATTCCCTAACACTTAGTTGTGCTCATGAGGAATCTGTACATGGATCAAAATGCAGGTGTTTGAACAGAATTAGAGGACACTGCATGGTGTAAAGTCAGGAGAGTTGTGCATCAAGGTTATATGCTTTCACTACACCTATTGAATCAGTTGATAGTTCAAATCTACCAGGCACTCCTTGGAAACTCTACAGCAACTCTATGGTGCAGTTATATTCTGTACTATGTGGTCACTATGAGTTGGAATCAACTCGATGGCAATGAGGTTTTCTTTTTTTGAGATTCAACCTGTATGCTGAAGAAGAATGGGGCATCAGGATCTGAGGAACACTCACTAACAACGTGGGTTACACAGATGCCATAACCTTGCTTGCTGAAAGTGAAGAGGACTTGAAACTCTTGCTGATGGACATCAATGACTACACCCTTCAGTAAGGATTATGCCTCAACATCAAGAAAATAAAAATCCTCACAACTGGGCCAGTAAGCAACATCACAATAAACAGAGAAAAGAGTGATGTTGTCAAGAATATCATTTTACATGGATCCACAATCAACACTCATGGAAGCAGCAGTCAAGAAATCAAGATACATTATATAGGGTAAATCCACTGCAAAAGCAATGAAGAACAAAGATGTAATCTTGAACACTAAGGTGTGCCTGACCTTGGTATTTTTAATGGTATCATTAGCATGCAAAAGTTGGACAATGAATGAGAAAGAAATATGGATGCCTTTGAATTGCAGTGATTGAACTTGGATCCAACTCCATGGCACTTGGCTGGCTTGAATTGCAGTGGTTGAGGAGAATACTAAATACACTAAGGACTGCCAAAAGAATTAACAGATTTATCTTGGAATAAGTACAATTAGAATGCTCCTTAGAAGTAAGAATAGTGAGGCTACAAGGACTACCAATTAAGTTCACAAACTCATCCTAGGAAAAGTGCTATATACCTCATTGCTGAATATCACTATGTACACCTTCAAAGGACTCCTCCTGGGAAGCTATGCACTGATGCCAACACCTAGTCCACCCTTCAAAGCAGTTTTGGAACTCTGTTTCTGGAATGGCCATCAGAGCTGTTGGAATATTACCCTTGATGTCCTGAACGTCATCAAAATGTCTTCCTCTCAATATATCCTTTATCGTTAGGTTTAAAAAAAAAAGTCACTGGGGGCCAGATCAGATGAACAGTAGGGGGTTCCAATACAATTATTTGTTTACTGGTTAAAAATGCCCTCACAGAGATGCAGAGCCAAGATGAGGGACTAGATACACGTCTCCTCCATTTCCACTGAGAACTAACACCTGGAATGATAACTCAACGGAGCAGTGGACAACTGGGGAGCCCTAGGACCTGCCATAGTATTGTGAGATTTGACAGGGACTGGGCATGAACCAACAAATATGATTCATTGCAGTGCTTAAACAGACAGTGAATAGCACAGCAGAGAGGCAGTACATGGGATAGCCACATATTGAGAACCTGGCTGCTGACTGAGCTCACCACTGCAGCTCCACTCTTTATTTTCTGAGCTGTGCCACAGACTGCTGTTTCACCACAGGAAGGGCAGTTTGGTCGGGATGCCATCTTGGTCAGGTGGGAGGTGGAGTTATCCAAATGGGGGCCTTAGCTGCGGGTGATTCTCAAGCAGAACAGCAACCCATCTGACAAGGGCTTTTCCAGAAGAAAAGCAATGTTTGAGACAATTCATGTCTAGATTCACAGGTTGGGCCTGGCAGAGGATGGCTGGAAGGCCAGCCTCTCAGTACTTTGTACTACATCATAGCATCTGAGGACAGCCTATGAGGTACTTTCATGGTCAGCTGGAAGGCAGCGCCTACCACACCTGAGGGCCCGACTGTTTTCAGCAGCAATTGGACAGCTCTCTGCTTCAAAGTACCCTTTCAAATAAGACCTGGAGATCTAACTGCTGAGAAGCCTGGTATCTTCTCCTCTGTCCTTCACTGACTCACATCATAGAGTCAGCTGACAGCCCCCTCATGACTCAATACGTAGGTTACCATCTTTGCCAGTCAAGAGGTAGAGACTGTCACCAAAGAGAGTCCATCTGGGGCCAGTCACTAGAGTACACAGAGATGGCTGGTAACCAACTCCCCTCTTAGAACTATGCCTCAGCTGCAGTCGAGGTAATAACTGAGAAATCAAACAGCTTCTACATGGCACGCAGACAACAGACCGTAACTAACCATTTAAAGAAGCAGTCCACAATGGCTCCAGAAAACTCCCCAAATAAAGAATCAAAACAATTCTCAGATGAAGAAGCCTTTCCGAAACAATCAGAGGTTGGGTACAAAATAAATATATATAGTACCCTCCTAGAGATTAAACAAAATGCAGCAGAACAAAATGAAAAATTAAGTAAGCTATTCAACTGATGTAACACCAACAATCTGAAATACAGCTGATCAATAACAAAATTACAGAACTAGACACTTAGTCTAAGGCCAAAAGAACAGAATGGAGAAGATGGAACTCAGACTCAGTGACCTTGAGGACAGAGCCACCGACACCAGCCTTTATGAGAAATCCGAGAAAAGAAATAAGAAACATGAAGAAGCACTAAGAAACATGTTGGACTGAATTAAGAAAATTAATATATGAACAACTGGAGCTCCTGACTCGATGGCACTTGGCTTGGCTGGAGCTCCTGAACAAGAAGGGATAGATGAAAATATAGAGAGCATTGCTGTGGAACTGCTGACAGAAAACTTCCCTGAAATTGTGAAACAGAACATAGATATCCAAGACATGTATCAAACACCACAAAAACTAGACCCCCAAAAGAAACAAGCCAAAACATATTATAATCAAGCTTAATAAAATAAAACATGAAGAGAGGTTCTTAAAGGCAGCGAGGCTCAAAGCAAAGCTAACATTCAGAGGGAAACCCTGTAGGCTTTCATCTGACTTCTCCACAGAAACAATGTTGGCAAGAAAGCAGTGGGATGATACATTCAAAGCCTCAAAGGAGAAAAACTTCCAACCAAGAATTATATATCCTGCAAAACTCTCTCAAATATGATGGTGAAATTAAGACATTTGCAGATAAACAGAAGCTCAGAGACTTTTTAAAAACCACACCAAAGCTACAAGAAATAGTGAAAGAAGCTCTTTGCTTAGAAAAACAAACACATTATGTATATACTTAGGGAAACAATGTAGGACACAGCACCCAGAATTCTACTTACTTAGGGAAGTTAATAAGCTCAATCAAAACTACATTATTAACAAAAGGGAACCAGTGATCATAACACAAAAACTATTATATCACCACATTAAAAAGAGGGATATATTACAGTAGGTATAACTTTTTCAGATGGAGAGGAAATTAAAAAGATATGCAAAAGTGAAAGTCTATTTTAAACTTAGAACAGTAAGGAGGATCTTAGGAGTATTCACAAAGCAAAATAACAGTGTAGATTATCAAAACAAGAAGTATAATACATGAGTCTCAGCAAACACAAAACTACCAATGAAAAAGATAAGAAGTCAACCCATAAAGAAGGACTCAGAACAGAATATTAAGAAAAACATAGAAAACATCAACAACACAAAAATCAATGCATCAAAATGACAGCACTGAACACATACCTATCTTCAATTACACTGAATGTAAATGGATTGAATGCTCCAATGAAGAGACAACGAGTGACATCATGGATCAAAAGACATGACGTGTCTATATCTTGCTTAAAAGAAACACACCTAAGACTGAAAGATATGAACAAACTGAAAATCAAAGGATGGGAAAATATATACCAAGCCAACAACATACAAAGAAGAGTAGAAGTGGCAATACTAATTTCAGATAAAATAGACTCTAATATAAGATCCACCATCCTGGACAAGGATGGTCACTATTTATTGCTTGAAGTTTCAAAGTAGGACATAACAATATTAAATATTTATGCACCCAGTACCAGAGCATCTAAATATACTGAGCAAACACTGATAACATTGAAAAATGAGATAGATCACTCCACAATAATAGTGAGAGACTTCAATACTCCACTTTCAGCGACGGACAGATCATCCAAAAAAAGCTCAGTAAAGATACAGAAGATCTTACTGTGACAATCAATCAACTAGACCTTATCAACATATTCAGAACTTTTCACCCATCAACAGATAAGTACACCTTTTTCTCCAATGCACATGGAACATTTTCCAGAATGGACTATGTATTAGGACATAAGTCAAGTCTCAACAAAATCCAAACCACTGAATTATTGCAAAGCATCTTCTTGGACCATAAAGCCATAAGAGTTGAAATCAATAGCAGGAAAATCATAGGTAGAAATTTGAAGTCACGGAAACTGAACAACACTTTGTTCAAAAAGCCATGGGTTATACAAGAAATCAAGGACAAAATAAAGACACTTATGGACTCAAATAAGAATGAAAACACATCCTACTAGAATCTATAGAATACAGCAAAAGCAGTGCTCAGAGGTCAATTTATCTCTATAAACGCACATGTCTGAAAGGAAGAAAGGACACAAAGCAAAGAAGTAATCCTACAGCTTGAACAAGTAGAAAGAGAGCAACAGAGAAACCCTTCAGGCACCAAAGTACACAATTTGTGTACTCCTCTTCTCTTAACCCAGTATTGTAAGCACAGAGTATGCACATTTACATTTTTTATTTAATAAAGAAAAAAAATTCTTAAAAAAAAAGATTAGAGCAGAACTAAATGAGTTAGAGAATAGAAGAATTGAAAAAAACTGATCAGATCAAAGGCTAGTTGTTTGAAAAGATCAACAAAATGATAAACCATTGGGTAACTTACAAAAGAAAAAGAGGAAAGAAATAACCTGAATGAGAAGTGAGCTGCGAGATGTCACAAAAGGCCAAACTAAAATCAAAAGTATCCTAACAGAATATTACAGAAGACTGTACTCTAACAGATTTGAAAACCTTGAGGAAATGGACAAATTTATAGATGCACATCACCTACCAAAATTTCAGAAGGAGAAGTAGAACAACTTAATAAATTCAACACAAAGGAAGAAATTGAAAAAGTAATCCAAAAACTACTAACCAAAAAAAAGTCCTGTCCCAGAAGGCTTCACAGGAGAATTCTACCAAACTTTTCGAGAGGAGTTAACTCCAAAACTACTGAGACTATTTCACAGCATACAAAGGGATGGAATACTCCCAAATTCATTTTATGAAGCCAGCATAGCCCTGATACCAAAGCCAGGGAAAGATCCCACAAAAAAAGAAAAGTACAGACCAATATCACTCATGAACCTAGATGCAAAAATCTTCAAGAAAATCCTAGCCAATAGAATTCAACAAGCAATCAAAACAATAATTAGTAATTTATGGTTCTAAGAATCTATAGATGCTGTCCTACTGGCCTCTTACTAGAAGGGAGAGGAGAGGGTGGAGACGAGGGGAGAGGAGAATTGTTAAGACGATATGACATGTACAGAACAGAAAAGAGTAGTGTGCTGTCACCAGGCAAGGAGAGCAGAAGCAGCTGCAGATAGGTGGGCATGAAAATTAAATTTGGATTGTATACCTTCACTCAATCACATTAAAAATAAATAAATATATGATCATGGCAAAACTGGATTCATACCAGGAATGCTTGCTGGCTCAACATCCATTGAAGTGATCAACCACATAACTAGCACAAAGGATAAGAATCGTCTGATTTTGTCAATTGACAGAAAAGGCATTTGACAAAATCTGGCACAGACTCCCGCTAAAAACTCTCAGTAAAATGGCAATTGAGGGGAAATTCCTCAGTGCAATAAGGGGCATCTACGCCAAGCCAACTGCCTACATCTTTGTGAATGGAGAGAGACTGCAAGAACTCCTCTTGAGAATGGGAACTAGACAAGGATGCCCACTCTCACCACTTCTACTCAACACTGTTTTAGAGGTTCTGGCCTGAGTATTAGACAGGACAAAGAATTAAAGGGCATTCACACTGGTGAAGAAGTAAAAATATCCCTATTTGCAGATGATATCACTGTATATACAGCGAATCCTAAAAAATCCATAAGTATACTACTGGAACTAATAGGAGTTCAGCAAAATATCAATATATAAGATAAACTTAAGTAAATCAGCTGAATTCCTTTATACCAACAAGGAGATCATCAAAGAAGAAATCACCAAGTCAATACCATTTACTATAGCCCCCAAGAAGATAAAATATCTAGGAATAAATCCAACTAGAGAAATAAGAGAGAGACCTATAGAGAGAGAGAGAGAACTGTAAGACCATACTGCAAGAAACCAAAAGAAACTTACATAAACAGAGAAACATGTCCTGCTCATGGATAAAAAGACTTAATATTGTGAAAATGTCTAAAGTGATATACATATACAATAGAATCGCAGTACAAACTCCAGTGTCATTTGTTAATGAGACGGAGAAACAAATCACCACCTTTGTTTGGAAAGGGAAGAAACCCCAGATAAGTAAAGCACTACTGAAGAGGAGGAACACAGTGGAAGGCCTCACACTGTATTACCTTAGAACCTACTACACTGCCACAAAACAGCCTAGTACCAGTAGAAAAAGAGACACATAGACCAATGGAACAGAGCTGAGACCCCAGAGATGCCACCATTCTCCTATGAACACTTGATATTCAACAAAGGCCCTAAGATTTTAACTGGGATGAAAACAGTCTCTTTAACAAATTGTGCTGGTAAAATTAGACATCCATCTACAAAGCAATGAAACAAGACCCAAATCTCACACCTTACACAAAAATTAACTCAAAATGGATCAAAGACCTAAATATCAAACCTAAAACAATGAAGATCATGCTAGAAAAAATAGGGTCAATGATGGAAGTTTTAATACACAGCTTAGACAGACTTGAAAACCTGACAAACAAAGCGCAATCAACAGAAGAGAAAATAGATAAATGGGAATGAATAAGAAGCAAATGGAAACCCCAGTAGTATAGTGGTTAGCAGCTATAACTAGTTACCCAAAGGTAAGCAGTTCCATTCCACCAGGCGCTCCTTGCAAACTCTATGGGGCAGTTACACTTGGTCCTAAAGGGTTGCTAGGAGTTGAAGTCGACTCAGTGGCACTGAGTTTTAGGTTTTTCAAAGAAGCAAACACTTTTACTCATCCAAAGACTTTAACAAAAGGCTTAAAAGACCACCTACAGAATGGGAAAAAATATTTGGCAATTACATGTCCCACTGATGTCTGATCTCCATAATCTACAAGGTACTGTAAAATACCACCAACAAAAAAAGTTAAATAACTCAGTTAAGCAACAGACAAAGGAGATGGACAGACACTTCACTAGAGAGGACATCTAGGCAGCCAAAAGACACATGAGGAAATGCTCATGATCTTTAGTTATTAAAGAAATCCAAATCAAAACTACAATGAGATACTATCTCACCCCAGTAAAGTTGGTCATGATCCAAAAAACACAAAACAACAAATGTTGTAGAGGCTGTGGAGAAACTAGAACTCTCCTACACTGCTGGTGGGATTGCAAAATGGTACCACCTCTTTGGAAAGCAATCTGGCGCTTCCTTAAAAAGCCGACAACAGGTATACCATATGATCCAGTAATCCCGCTGCTTGGAATTTATCCTCCAGTAACAAAGGCTGTCGCATGAACAGATACAAGCACACCAGTGTTTACTGCAGCACAGTCCACAATGGCAAAAAGGTAGAATCAACCTAGATGCCCATCAACAGATGAATAAACAAAATATGATACATATACTCAATGGAACACTACGCAATGATAAAAAACAATGAAGATTTTAGGAAACAACTCATAACCTGGGTTCAACTGGAAGACATTATGCTGAGTGAAATCAGTCAGGAGCAAAACGACAAATATTGTATGATACCCCTGCTATAAGGACTTAAAAACAGACTTATGTACAGAAGAAAAGACTCTTTGATAGCTACAAGGGCTGGGAGGGGGTATGAGGGTTGATCCTAGATTAGATAGTTGATAGAAACTTGGTTAGGTTAAAGCAGTTACAATACACAGTAGAAAGGAGATGAACTTAACTGGACTTTACCATAAACTGAAAGTTTTTCTAACCTCAACCCAATATTGTAAGGATAGAGTAGCAGGTAAGGGGTCCGGCGACCTTGCTCTTCAGGGTCACTGAGGTCAACTGGCATAATTTGCCTATTCTTAAAAGTCTTCTGCATTCCATATTGGTGAGTGGTGTCTGGGGTCTTAAAAGCTAGTAAGGCACACCAAGTGGTCCCAACTCAGCCAGAACAAATGATCACCGAGAACACCAAACCCATGAAAGAGGAAGAAAGAGCCCAGGAGACATAAGGACCCATGTGAATGGAAGACTGTATCAACCTGTGACCAAAAGAACCAGATGGTCCGGCCACCACCAAAGACAGTGTGATGGGGCACACAATGTTGAGTCCCCGTGGCAACGTGAGAAATGGAGGGGTGCAGCTCAAGAACTCTACTAAAAGACCACAATTAATGCTCTGATGGCCCAGTGGATCCCCTGGGAGCATGGCCCCTAGGCCTGCTGCTGCCCCTGGATAGAAAACACTACTGAGGTCAACTCTTTGGACAAAAATGGACTAGACTCGGGGACACAATGTGACCATATGGTGGGTGTACTTTATGGTTCTATGCATTTATAGGAGCTGTCCTACTGGTCTCTTTCTAGACGGGAGAGAAGAGGGTAGAAAGGAGGGGGCAGGAGCTTGTTAAGAGGATACGATAAGTATAAAATGAAAAAGCAGTATGTTGTCATGGGGCAAGGAGAGCAGAAGAGCTATAGATAGGAGGGCATGCAAAATTGATTTGAATGGTACTGTTTCACTTAATAATAAATAAAATTAAAACAGCATTTGCTGTAAAAAAATATGTCCTCACGAAGCTATACAACTAAGTTTGTGAAACTGGCAATGTGCCATCATGCACAACATCCATCCCAGAAAGAGTTCTAAAATTGCTTTGAAGGGTGTACTAGGCGCTGGTGTCAGTGCACAGCTTTCCAAGACGAGTACTTCAAAAGTGACTGCAGTGAGATTCAGCAATGAGCTATGTAGCACTTAGAACAATTGAGTTCACAGACTTCATTGTCACACCTCATATATGTTGGACATGTTGTTAGGAGGGATCAGTCCCTGGAGGAGGACATCACACTTGGTAAAGCAGAGGCTCAGTGAATAAAAGAAAGACCGTCATGGAGATAGACTGACACAGTGGGTGCAACAAAGGGCTCAAGTGTAACAGCTGTAGGCATGGCACAGGACAGGGCAGTGTTTCATTCTGCTGACTGTAGGGTTGCTGTGAATCGGACCAACTCAATGGCACCCAACAGTAATCTCTCTTTGACTACTGCAGACAGGAGTCCTGGAGTGTTTCCTTTCACAGTCCCTGTGTATGTCCAAGAAGATAGGATGGACTACAGTGTGTTCAGCTATCTACACAAAAACAACATGTCAGAATGGAAAGACTAAAGATATTAATGGATACAAGGAAAATAATCTATGTTTTCTTCTAACCACAGGTCTCCATCCAACCATTTAATCAAAAGTGTTTATTGAACATCTATTATGTGCCAAGTATTGTACAAGGGACGACAATTGACAGTTTCTCCCTCAAAGAGCTTGCATTTGAGAGTTGAAGGATAAAGGCAGATATTTTAAATGAATTAGCTGATTCCAACTCATGGCAACACCACGTGTGAAGTGTAGAAGTGCACCACAGGGTTTTTTCATTATCTTTCACAAAAGCAAATTTCCAGTTTTTTCTTCCGTGGCACTGCTGGGTGAGTTTGAATCAATAACTTTTAAGTTAGTAGCGGAGAGCAAATCATTTGAGCCACTCAGATGGTCTTGAGGGAGAAGAAATCAAAAGAGCTGAGTCCGAGAGAAAGGTAATGAAAGGCTGAGGGAACGCAGTGTTCTTGGGATAGAGATGATAGAGTGCCATAATGTATACTATAGAAATATAATTGTCAGGGTTTGAATAACGATTAAATGAAGAGTTTTCAGTGGAAGCCTCACCACTTAGTAACTGTGAAATAAGATGTGGAGTCAGGTTTGCACCACAATCTATGAAAAGTTTATATATAAAGTGGAAATAACACCTCTGAAAACAAGTTTTCTTTTATTTCTGGTTTGCCAATGACTAGAAGCATTAGTGCATACCCTACTATTCAGAGAGGTAGAAAAACAGTAGAAGACAACACAGTCCAAACTCATCCCTGCGTCTCATTTTCCAGGAAAACCACAACAGAGGCAGGTCTAGTGGTGGTAGTAGTGTCTGACACAGCTGTTCTAATTCTTATCACCAAACATTCAATTTCAACTTCAGCTGGTTTCTAATATGTTATCACCCTCTAATGGTCCTTAGTAGCTACAGTGGAGGGCAAACAATCCTGGAGACACACCCAGCAAATAAAAGCTGAAGACCAAAAAAAAAAAAAAAAAAGCCATCAAATCAAATTCACAGTGACACTGTAGGGCGGAAAGCTTCATAGGGTTTACAAGGCTGTAAATCTTTACAGAAGCAAACTACCACATTTTCCTCCCATCGAGCAGCTGGTAGGTTTGTAACGCTGATCTCCCAGATAATAGCTGTGTACCTAACCACTGCGGCCACTGGAGCTGCTTTTCCCTAACTCTACTTAACCAAATATGAAAATGACTTTGCCCAGCAAAATCTTAAGTCTTTCACTCAAAAAGTTTAGCATACCTGTCACCAAGCCAGAACCCACTGCCATCAAGCCAAATCTGACTCAAAGCAACCCTACAGACAGAGGAGAAGTGCCCCTACAGAGTTTTTCCAGATGCATCTCGCGGATTTGAATTGCTGACCTTTTGGTTAGCATCTGTAACCTGTAACCACTATGCCACCAGATTACCTTGAAATTATACTGGGTCACTGTTACAAACTGAATTGTCTCCCTAAAATATGTGTTGGAATCCTAACCCCTGTAAGTGTGGCTGTAATCCCATCCACAAATAGGATTTTCTTTGTTATATTGACAAGGCTGTATCAGTATAGGGAAGTGTTTTAAGCCAATCATTTAACAGATAGGAAAGGAGCAGATTAGGGACAGCAGCAAACAAGTAAAAGACAGGAGGTTAGGTGTCAAATGCAGATGCTGGAGAAGTTGTGACAAAGGTGCTCCCCCAGAGTGGACAGGAAGAAACTTCCCCTAAGTAAGAACTTTGAAATCTGGACTTCTAACTTCCTAACAGAGGCTCTAGTGGTATAGCAGTCAACCAAATGGTCAACAGTTAAAATCCACCAAGAGCTCCTTGGAAACTCTACGAGACCACTCTGCTTTGACTTATACAGTCAATGTGACTCGAAATCAACTTGATGACAAAGGGTGACTCCTAATTATAAGAAAAATTTCTGCTCCTAATGCCACCAATTTGTGGTAATTCTGTTTTAGCAACACTGGTTAACTGAGACAGCCACGTAAGTTAATGCATTTTATATGTACAGCCAAGAAAACTCTACAGAAAAGTTTTGCTTGGTGTCATTGGTATCAGGCATGTGTTGAAACTGATTGAGTGACAACTAACAACACGTTGTTGTTAGGTGTCGTTAAGTTGGTTCTAACTATAGCAGCCCTATACACAACAGAATGAAACACAGCCCAGTCCTGAAGCATCCTGAAAGTCGTTGTTATGTTTAATCTCGTTTGCAGCCACTCTGTCAGTCCATCTCATGGAGGATCTTAGTGTTTTTTGCTGACCCTGTGCTCTACCAAGCATGATATCCTTCTCTAGGGACTGATCCTTCCTGATAACACGTCCAAAGTATGAGAGATGTGGTCTCACCATTCTCACTTCTAGAGTGCATTCTGGTTGTATTTCTTCCAAGACCAATTTGTTCATTCTTTTGGCAGTTCATGGTACATTCAGTATTCTTCTCCAACACCACAGTCAGAAGGCATCAGTCTTGCTCTGCAGTTCCTTATACTTTGTTCAGTTTTCATATGCATTTGAGGGTACTGAAAACACCCTGGCTTGGATAAGGTGCACTTTAGTCTTCAAACTGACACCTTGACTTTTCAACACTTTAAGAGGTTTTCTGCAGCAGATTTGTCCAGTGCAATTTATCTTTTGTTTTCCTGACTGCTGCTTCTATAGGTATGGATTTTAGATTCAAGTAAAATGAAATCCTTGACAACTTCAGTCTTCCTCCATTTATCACGATGTTGCTTATTCGTCCAGTTATGAGGATTTTTTTTTCTTATGTTGAGGTGTAGTCCTTATTCATCAGTAAGCGCTTCAAGTCCTCTTCACACTCAGCAAGCAAGGCTGTGTTATCTGCATAATGCAGGTTTTAACGAGTTTCCACTGTTCTTCATATAGTCCAGTTTCTTGTATTATTTGCTTGACATACAGACCGCATAGGTATGGTGGAATGATACAACTCAGACACACATCTTTCCTGACTTTAAACTACACTGCATCCTCTTGTTCTGTTTGAACAACTGCCTCTTGATCTATGTGCAGTTCCCTCATGAGCACAATTAAGTGTTCTGAGATTCTCAATCTTTACAATGTTACCCATAATTTGTCATGAGTGACATGGCTCAGTGCTTTTGCACAACACAGGTAAACATCATTCTGGGTTTTTTGTGTGTGTGTGTGCCTTTAGCCAGGACCAATTTCATATCAGCAATGATATCCCTTGTTCCATGTCCTCTTCTGAATCCAGCTTGAATTTCTGGCAGTTGCCCATCAATCTGCTGCTACAACTTCTTTTGAATTATCTTCAAGAAAACTTTCCTAGCGTGTGATATTAATGAAATTGTTTGATAATTTCTGCAATCAGGGTGATCACCTTTCTTGGTAATAGACATAACTATGGATCTCTTCCAGTTAGTTAGCCAGTTAGGTGTCTTCCAAATTTCTTGGCAAAGACAAGTGAGCACTTCCAGCCTAGCAACCATTTGTAGAAACATCTCAATTGATATTCCATCAATTCTCATAGCCTTGTTTCCCCGGTGCCTTCAGCGCAGCTTGGACTTCTTCCTTCAGTACCACGAGTTTCTGACCATGTGCTACCACCTCAAACGGAGGAATGTTGACCATTCTTTTTGGTATGGTGCCTCTGTGTACTTATTCCATCATCTTTTGAAGCTTCCTGTATCATTTATTTTCCCTACAGAGTCCTCGAGGATTGCAATTCAAGGCTAGAATTTTTTCTTGTTTTTTTTCAGCTTGTGAAATGTAAAGTATGTTCTTCCATTTGGGTTTTTTATCTCTAGCTCTTGGCACGTGTCAACACAACACTTTGGTTTTATCCTGTTGAGCTACTCTTTGGAATCTTCCATTCAGCTCTTCTACTGTTTCTTCCTTTTGCTTCAGGTACTTGATTTTCAAGAGCACAGGACTTTTCTGTGTTTCCTGCTTTCTTCATGTGTGACGTCCTTAATGTCATCCCATAGCTCATCTGGTCTTTGGTCATTAGTGTTCAACGTGTCACATCTCTTGTGGAAATGCTCTCTAAATTCAGGTGGGATATAGTCAAAGCCATAATTTGGCTCTTGAACTTGAGTTGGTCGTCTGGTCTTCAGTCAGCCCCTGGCCTTGTTCTAACTGCTGATAATGAGCTTTTCCATTGTCTCTTTCCACAAATGTAGTCAATTTGATTCCTGTATGTTTCATCTGGCAAGGTCTACATGTAGAGTCACCATTTATATTGGTGAAAAAGGTATTTTATCATGTGATTTCCAGCATTGTTTCTATCACCAAGGCCCTACTTCCCAACTATGAATCCTTCTTTGTGTCCAGCTTTCACATTCTAATCACTAGGAATTATCAGCACATCCTGACTGTGTGCATGATCAAGTTCTGACTGCAGAAGTTAGTAAAAATCTTCAACTTCTTTATCTTTCACCTTAGTGGTTGGTCTATAAACTTGAATTACAATTGTTTTAACTGGTCTTCCTTGTAGGCATATGGATATTATCCTGTCACAGACACTACTGCACTTGAAGACAAATCTCAAAATCTTTGTTTTTTGATGTTGAATGCAATGCCATTCCTTTCTATGTTGTTATTCCCAGGATAGCAGACCATATGATTTTCTGATTCAAAACGACCAATACTCGTCCATTTCACATCGTTAATACCTACGACATCTATGTTTTTGTGTTCCATTTCACTTTCGAAGACTTCAAATTGTCACAGATTTATATTTTGTACATTCCACATTCCAGTTATCAATGGATGTCTAAAACTATTTCTTCGCATTATGAATCACGCCCCATCAACAAAGGAAGGTCCCAAAAGCTTCACTCCATCTAGTTCATTAAGGTCCACTCTACTTTGAGAAGGCAGCTCTTCCCCAGTTATATTTTAAGTGCCTTCCAACCTGTGAGTCTCTTCTTCTGGCACTGTATCAGGCAGGGTTTTCCTCCTATTCATGTAAGTACACATATAATGCATTTCTGACAACTTCTGTTTCAATTTTAAATGCAGGATCTTTTCAGTGGGAATGTGAGAATTCCCAAAAGAGAACTTTGAATGTGTAACCTCCTACACTGTAGGGAAAAGGAACACTGATCAAAACAATCTATTATTAGGGCTTTCAACTTCTACCTACCCCCATAGTAAATATGTGTTGGTATGTGGAAGTGTGCATGACTGGATGTGAATAAGTTTCAGACTCAGAGAGTCCATATGCATTGGTAGAAAGAAAACATCACAGCTTGAAAAAGCTATACTTTACTGTTTTACAAAAACAAAGAATTTCTACAATTAACCCTGCTGATCTGTTTATAAACCCCAAATAGTGTAAACACACACAGTTGCTCTCATTAATTTTTGATAAGCAATATAACTTACAAATATTTTACTTCCAAGCATATGTTATCTGCATTTGGCATCAGCAGAAGGCATATGCTTTGACATATGATATTCTACCTTGTACCAAATGCACTTGACTCACATCTAAAACAATGCTTGAGCTGTACATGGGCATCTCATTGGCTGAGTGCTTGGCTTCTTTCATATTTTAGGTTTCTTGAACAAGGTTTTATGCAGGGGAAACACACAAAAGTCTAAAGCTGAGAGACTCCAAAGTTTATGATTACATGTTATTCTATCTATTCTTAAAACAGTAACAGCAAGGATGGATTCGATGTCTACCTAGTATAATTTGAGTCTGTGAATTTTCTGTTTTATTTCTTCCTCAACATCCATTTGTCCCCAAATAACCTTACAGCAATCTAACATGCCAGCCTCTTTCCTGGAAATATAATTGTCAAAGTTAATCTTTTGTTTCAAGCAGCCAAAGTGATTGCCTTCTACACATTTAGCACTCTACTTGTTTCAAAGGTTTATAAACGCAATAAAAATTTAAACAGCTACCCCAGCAGCCAGAGAGTCATGATTTATAAGTATGCAAAAATGGTGTGGTAGGGGCTTCTGACCTCCCGTAACCTCACAAGGAGGACAAAGAATCAAGGTCAACAACCAAGGCTGATGTCTATGAGGCTGTGGTCATATATGCCTCTATCTTCCTCTCCTTTAACAATTCTGACACCAATAGCCTGCCCTACTGCTCTCTCTATTCCTGCTGGGTTTGGCAGTTTTGTGATATTGGCCATATAGAACTCATACACCAGACTGACAGTAATGGAATGTATTAGGGAAATCACAGGTTACAATCAAGTTCAGAAAAGCTCAGTTTTTCCACCGGGACAGCTTCTACTCAGTGGGCTGCAGGTCCCCGTCTCTCTGCCCTCCAGGGTGCCTCCTGGTCTGGCCCTGCCTCTGCCGTGCTCCAAGTGTTACAAAGCTCTTTTAGCTCTGCTGACAAGGCACCAGAGGCATACAACTTGCCAATAAGCCTCAGCCCAAAGGCGCTCAGCTCTGGTTCTGTGTGTCAGTAAACCTAAGCTTCACCAAATGCTCAGAGGCACCCTACTTCACCAGTAAGCGTACCGCCTGAAGGCTCACATCTCTCCTTCTGTGGACTGGGGAGCCACCGTGCCACCTCCTGCCAGCCTTCTGGTTCTGCAGTCTCTGCTGCCACCATTTCTCTGCTTCTCAGCATCTTGCCATTCTTCAGCAGTACAGTCCTCTCTCCCTCCCCACCACCCCACACTGTTCCCTACCCCCCATCCATCTCCTGGGTCTAAAAGCGTCTCAGCTCAGGGATCTCAGGTCCAAAAGGTATACTCTGTTCCGGTCTCTCCTTCATGGTGGTCAGGTCCCTGTTTCTCTGGAATTGGCTCTCTTTTAAGCCTAGTAGGATGCCAATACGGACCAAACTCCTCATTAGGGTTCCATACACCTCATCCTCATAGTCCCACCTCACAAAGATGCCATGTACCTCATTTACATTATTGGCAAGCTAACCAATCCCCTTAGTGGGACACAAACACCTCATTTGCATAACGCCATCCAATCATTCATTGGGAGTTACAAAGACTATGGCAACAGGGACTATATTAAATAATTCACTGCACAGCAACATAAAACAACTAACAACTTGCCACATATTGGAATACAAAGTTCCGTACTATTCAATGAAAACAAACAGATTCCATCATCAATCACTGTTAGAATGTGAATCCTGGCATGCTTGAGGAGTTAAAGGGCATCAGAGGGGAAGACACAATGAGAAAATGACTGAGTTGAGTATTAAACCACAGGCAGGCTAAGAACTGACACCAAGAGGAGACAGACAGCAGAGATGTAAAGAACAACATGAACTAATGTGCGAAGGTTGGGGTCACTATCGTTTGAACCAATGGTGACAGGAAGGCTGAGGTTGACAGGGCAGAAGTTTCTTTGGGGAAATTTTTTGAGTTATGCTTCCTGTTCCTAAGGAATCTGAGTGATAGGAGACAGAAATTGATGAGGTAGCCATTGAGGGTCATGCTGATTCCTAATCAGAAACCAGTGGAAGTGGGACCAGATCAACCTGGAGCAGTGCTCAGTGAGAATGAAAAGAAAGAAGAAGACTTGAGACTAGAGAGACAAGGTAGAAGGAAATGCCGGTAATTCAAGTGTGCAGGCAGGAGGACGCGGAGTAGAGTGCTAACAAGATGCAAAGAATGACTGCGGTCAAAAGCCCACCCTTGATACCAGGAACGTTGGCCAGTGCCACTGATACATCTCTTCTTTCTCATCTCCTGCTCCTTCTCTTTTTTCACTTCACTCCAATAATTCAGTATTTACTATATACCAGGCACTGGGTTTAACCCTTTACATATATTACCTATTGAATTAATAATAGCATATGAATTTAGATAGTTGTTTTTATGTCTAAGTTTTAGATGTGTAAATAGGCTGGGGGACCCAGCTACTCAGTGGTTAATTGTTGGCAGCTAATTAAAAAGCCAGCAATTCATTTCCACTCATCACTCTTTAGAAGGCCTGTGGGGGAATTCTACTCTGTCCTATAGGGTTTTTGCAGCTGGAGTCAACTCACTGACAACTTTTGGGGGGGGGTAAACTTAAGTTTAGAGAGGCACAGTGGTCGGTGCCAGGTTCCAACTCTGGTTGCAGACACTGAAGCCCCAGGCATACTGAGGAGCCACCCTCAGACCTCGCACATTCTATGAGCCTGGCTGTGAGGTCATTCTTGAATTATGCCTAGCTCCTCTTTATTTTTCCATCACTCTTTTACAATTAAAAGTAAAATATACACATAAACATGCACACGCACACGCACACACACACACACACTTCAAGCACATTGGAAGTATACAGAATACAAACCAAACATCCTTATTCACCACTGCGTCTCCCCACCGCCAATTTCTATTCTCCTCCTGGAGGCAGCGATGGTATCAGTTACACGTAGCTCTCGGTATCTTTTTCACTGCTGAAGGCTATCTTTGCTCCCTTAAGAATGCACTCTGCTTTGGCTTAATCTTCACACATGAGTCAGATCCTGTCTTTTCATTCCCCTTAGAGTGGGGAGATAAATTTGGAGAGTGGCCAATGTAGCATGTAGTCTAAATAATCTCTTTTATAACAAAATTAAGTCATTGTATCTCTCACCGAGTTAAAAAAACATAATCAAGCAAATCTTCTCTGTTCACTTGATTCAGTTCAACAAATACTTATTGACAGCCTATAATAATCTGAGACAGAGACAGATATTACAGAGCCCTATAAAGTGAAGTCAATGTCTTTAAGATATTCATAGTCTGGTAAGCATAAAAAACATACCAAAAAAAAAAAAAAGGTCAATACAATAGAGCATACATACACATACAAGAATAACGACCCTTTGAAACCAGAGAAATATTATTTGAATTATCTATCACTAGGAAGCCTGGAAGCATAGTGCTTAAGTACTTGGCTGTTAGCTGAAAGATTAGTGGTTCAAACCCACCAACTGCTCTGTCTGAGAAAAATGTGGCAGTCTGCTTCTGTAAAGATTTATAACCTTGAAAAACCTATGTGGCAGTTCTAATCTGTCCTACAGCTTCACTGTCAGATGAGACTGACTCAGTAGCAGTGGGTTTGGGTTTGATATCTATTGCTACATAATAAACCTTCTCAAAAGTAGCTGGTTTTAAGCAATTTATTTTCTCTTATGTTTCCATAATTTGATTGGGCACAACTGGGACATTCTTGTTTAGACTCTTCCATGCAGCTTTAATCAGGTAACAGATGGAGTGGGAGTCATTTGAAGACTCGGCTGGGCTGCACGTCTGGATGTCCGGGCTGTCTCCCTCACCCCCGTGGCTGGCATCTCAGCACTGCTCTATACTCTGTTTCTATCCATAAGAGCATCTTGGACTTTCTCCACGACAGTTCAAAGTTGCATGGGCAGTAAGCAGAGCTACCAGGCCAGCTAAGGGCTACGCCCTGAATGTTTTGTCTACGAAGAAGCTGAAGCTGCACTGAAAAAAAAAAAAACAAGTCTCCAGGAACTGATGGAATATTCACTGAGATATTTCAACAAACAGATGCAGCACCAGAAGTGCTCACTTGTCCGTGTCAAGAAACCTGAACATGGCTGACTGAAAGAGATCCCTATTTATGCTCATTCCAAAGAAAGGTGACCCAAGCAAACGTGGAAGTTACCAAACAGTCTCATTAATATCGCATGCGCATAAAATTTTGCTCAAGATCATTCTAAAGTGACTGCAACAGTATACTGACAAGGAACTGCCAGAAATTCAAGCTGGAATCAGAAGTGGACATGGAATCAGGGCTGTCATTGCTAACGTCAGATGATCTTGGCTGAAAGCAGAGAATACCAGACAGATGTTTACCTGTTTCATTAACTACACAAAAGCATTTGACTGTGTGGATCCCACCGAATTAAGGTTAACATTGTGTAAAATGGGAATCCTGAAACGCTTAATTGTTCTCTTAAGGAATCTGTACATGGATGAAGAGGCAATCGTGTGAACAGAACAAGGGGAGACTGCATGGTTTACAGTCAGGAAAGGTGTGCCTCAAGGCGGTATCCTCTCGCTATATCTTTTCAATCTGTATGCTGAGCAAATAATCCAAGAAGCTATAATATATGAAAAAGACCGAGGCATCAGGATTGGAAGAAGACTCATTAACAGCATGCATCACATAGATGACACTGTCTTACTTGCTGGAGGTGAAGAAGATTTGAAACACTTACAGATGAAAATCAAGAACCACAGCCTTCAGCATGGATTGCACTTCAACATCAAAACAAAAATCCTCACAACTGGGCCAGTAAACAACGCCATCACAAACGGAGAAAGGACTGAGGTTGTCAAGGATTTCATTTCACTTGAGGCCACAATCAACGCCCATGGAAGCAGCAGTCAAGAAATCAAAACACACACTGCACTAGGAAAATCTGTTGCCAACGACCTCTTTCAAGTACTGGAAAGTAAAGATGTCACCTTAAAGGCTAACTGCATTTGACCCAAGCCGTGGTATTTTCAATCACATCATATGCATGTGAAAGCTGGACAATGAACAATGAAGACAGAAGAACTGATGCCTCTGAATTGTGGTGTTGGAGAAGAATACTGAATACACCCCGGACTGATAAGTGAACTAATGTATCTGTTCTAGAAGTACAACCAGAGTGCTCCTTGGAAGCAAAGAAGGTAAGACTGTATAGTATATACTTCGGACATTTTGTCAGGAAAGATCAGTCCCTGGAGAAGGATGTCATGCTTGGGTAGAATAGAGGGTCATCAAAAGAGAGGAAGATCTTCGATGTGATGGATTGACACAGTGGCTACAACGATGGGCTTAAGTATAAAAACAACTGTGGACATGGCACAAGACTAGGCAGTGTTTCATCCTGTTGTGCACAGGGTCATGATGAGTCAGAACTGACTTGATGGCACCTAACGGCGACAACCAGTAGTCACAGGATCTGAGCCGATTCAAGGGGGTGAGGAGCAGATTCTCCTCTTGATGGGAGAGCAGTAATGGCAATGTCCAAACACAGAACAGCATATGGTGGGAGATATTGTTGCCACCACCTTTAGAAAAAAACTATACCGCAAATATTACAGGGTGTGGGGTAAGTTAAGTGGTTTGGGAAGTGGCAGCATCATGCGGAGGCAACAGCTGGGTCAAGTTTTGAATGATCAACAAAGGTTTCAAAGCTAGAAAGGATACAAAGCATGTCAGGTAAAGCAAGTGCAAGCAGAGTGGATATGTGGCGAGAAATGCAAGGATGAATTTGTATTCTGGGCACACTGAGGATAGGATAGGAACTTTAATACAGGAATAAAGGACATAAGGCCGGAGCTCTGGCAGATGGGACTGGAGAGCGAGAGAGGAATGGAAGAGTGCAGGGTCTTGCCAACTATTCAGGTGACGGAAACTTTGGGAGCTTCCAAACAACGAGGCCAAGTCTCCTTTTCTGGAAGCTCACCCTAACTGCAATAGGGAGGAAAAGGCAGACAGTGGGGCAAGAGTAGAAGCAGGTAAAGTGTGTGCTGTTCCACTAAGAGGCACCTTGCTTCACTAGACTTGAAGTCTAGCATTGCCATTTACTAACAGCGAATTTGTAGTTTCCTTAGTCTTTCTGTGGCTTACTGTCTTCGTCTAAAAAAATGAACAATTAGCAGGATCCCTGGAATAATTGCATTACAATAATTACATTAGCTAATATATATGAGGAACCCTGGTGGCATAGCCTTAAGAGTTAGTCTGCTAACCTAATATTGGCAGTTCGAATCCACCAGGTGCTCCTTGGAAACTCTATGGGCGGAGGGCGGTAGGTCCACTCTGTCCTATGGAGTCCACTTGGTGGCACTGGGTTTCTTTGGTAGGCTGGAGAATCTATATGAAACAGTTGGAAACACTGGTGGCATAGTGGTTAAGGGCTATGGCAGCTAACCCAAAGGACAGCAATTTGAATCCTCTAGATGCTCCTTGGAAACTCTATGGGGCAGGTGTACTCGGTCCTATAGAGTTGCTATGAGTAGCACTGACTTAATGGCAGAGAGTTTTTGATGTTGTGTTGTTTTGTTTTTGTTTCTCTTTTTGAATGAAGTAGTTAGAATAGTGGCTGGCACATAAAAACTAATATTGTCTAGAATTATTTTAAAGCTATATATTTCTCCAGGTTACTGAAAATGAAGCTTAATCTGTACCTGCCACGGTGTCTCATTTAACACATTTAACAAGCCAGTGATGTAAGAGCTTATTATCTGCTCCTTTCACATACCGACGAGCCTCCCGAGATATAGAAGGACTATGTAACTTTCCCAAGATCACACAGCTGGTAGGCAGTGAAGACTGAATTTGGCAAAGAGAGAATGAGATTAAAAAAAAGAAAAAAAAATTAGTAGCTTAAATTGGCTCCTAAATTTAGGAGCTTAAATTGGCTTCTCCTGGTGATTACGCATAATTTAAATATTTAGCAGTTTGCTGGTTTTTATATGTCTTCTCCTAGCACTTTGTCTCAATACTCAGAATCAGTGTTTTCCATTTTAGATTGTTCATTTTTAAAAGAGACAAAATACACACACATATATTATTGCTCTATTTAATATAAATTGTAGAGAACCAAAATATTTCTTCGCAATGATGATTACGTTACTTCTTAAAATATTTTCTCTCAATCGAAGTATGTTAACTTTGGTCTCACTTCAACATTCCCTCGTTGTTAAAAAATTAAATTTATTCAGAACCACCAATCACCATTTGCTCAGACAGGGAGACCAATTATGCTCCACTCTGTCAGAGGGGAAACTGCTGACAAATCAGTTACAAAACTGGAAACGTCAGACCTCCAAGCTTGCCTTTTCTTTGTTAACAGCCCTATAAGACATTCCTGTAATTTGGCCTAATAGCTTCTCCAACTCAGCCTACTCTGATGTGTAGGCAAGTTCCTCACCCTTCCAGCACATTCAGCTTACATAACTGAGTCAGAATGTGCAGCGCTAAAAGGACAAATATTGTATGAGATCTCTACGATAAGAACTCAAAAACAGGCTTTTGTATGGAAGAAAAGACTCTTTGACGGCTGCAAGGGAGGGAATGGAGGGAGGGCGAGTGGGGGGAGGGTTAGATTAGATAGTTGGTAGAAATTTGGTTGTGTGAAATTGGTGATAGCACACATCAGAAACAAGAACAATATTAAGTGGACTTCAACAAAGCTTGAGTACTCCTTCCATTTTAACCCAATATTGCAAGGACAGAGTAGCTGGGGCAGAGGGCAGGGGACCACGCTCTTAGGCGAAATTGAGGCCAATTGACACTACTAGCGTTTTGCTAAGAGGGCTCTCTGGGGTCTTAAAAGCTGTCAAGCTGCCATCCGAGGGCACAGCAAATGGTCCCAAATCAGCAGGAACAGATGCTCACCGAGGACCAAAATGACATGGGGTAAAGACAACCCAGAACATAGAGAGACCCACATGTGTCTCTCTAGACTTGGGACCAGAAGAACCGGATGGTGCCCGGCCACCACCAGTGATAGCCGCGATAGAGCTCACTAAGTGGAGTCTCACTGGCAACACAAGAATAAAAGGGAGTGCACCCTGAGATCGCCACTAAAAGACCACAATTGATGGTCCAGTGCCTTCAGGGTTCCCCTGGGAGCACGGCCCCTGGCCCTGATGCTGCCCTTGCTCATAAATCATAATGAAGGTCCACTCTTCAGACACGAATGGATTGGACTTGGCAATGCAGAATGACTATATATTGGATGCACTTTATGGTTCTATACATCTACAGCATATCATCCTGCTGACCTCTGGATGGAGGAAGGAGAGTGGGTGGAGAAGAGAGGAAAGGAGGCTGTTGGGAGGATGAGACATGTATGGAGCAAAGAGGAATAGTGTGCTGTCACCGGGCAGGGAGAGCAGTGGAAGCTGTGCATAGGTGGGCATGTAAATTTATATGGGAATGTACATTTTCATTCAGTCATAATATAAAAAAAAAAAAAAAAAAAGAATGTGCAGTCCTGAGTTCAGAAGTTAACAGGAGATTTGAGAGTACAACTTCCTACAAGGCATTGCGTTGTTATTTTCAATTTCCTTCTTTATGCAACCAGCTTAGTTTCCTGCTGTGATACAGAAGACACATTGGTGAGAGCAGGAATAAAGCTCCAGGAGCCATCACTTTAAAAAATAATAATAAAGAATAAGAAAAAAAAAAATCAGATCTGGGCTAATGCTAGCTTTCATGAGGCAAATACTTCTCTACCTCTCTCAGGTGTATTTTGTGGAACAAATTAAAATAATACGATCCAAAACCTTTCATGCTTGCAACAGTAAGCCTCTGGCTAATGTTGACATTCTCATGAACTCCTCCGGCAAGTAGGCACTGTCTCATAGGTCTCCTTCAGTGTCCTGTTGCTCCTCAGTGAACTCACATCCACAGCCATTGCAGAAGCTATCTGTGGGAAACTTGTCACTTTCTTTACACTTAGCCTCCAACCAACAGTTTCATGAGCTTTTCCATTTGATGGATATCGTACCCATAAGACTTAGCTGGAAGGTTGACTTTCATTCAAAACAGCTTTGAAATCATGGGAATCAAGCGGGCTAAAAATCTTCACTCAACTGGAAAAAACAAAAAACAAAACACTTCTGTTTTCCCCTTTATTCTAGTTTTATTCTTACCAGATGGATACAGTGACCTGAACCCAACAAACTATAAAGTAAAACTGTACATTTCTTCATGATGGGATGTTTATGGCCAGAGACACGCAGGAAGAGACATTCCTTGGCTCTCACACATCCAGTTCTGACTAGCCCCTGGGGCAGAGGGACATGTCCTCATCAGCAGCCACCTCCTGAGCTATGTGGAGGCCCATAGCCCTGGGCAGGGCAACTGTAAATGTAAAAGGCTTTCTCTGGCCACATTCCCTTTTTTAAAAAGAGCTTATTTTTGCAAAAATGACTCAAGAGAGGCTAAAGAGAGGAAAGAAAATCTTCCTCAGTTCCTGAAATCAGGAAAATTGAATTACTTCAGGATTACTTAAAATTCTTATCATCTCTTCTGGGACCACTCAAGCCAAGAATCTGTGTCCTTTCCAGTGGAATCAAATTCCTGGTTTTCTTCTCTTTCACATCATGCTGTCTACGCCATGCAAAATTCCTGGGATCTGTTTCTAGTTGTAGGGGTAGAGCAGACGGAGAGGCCAGAAGCTGAAATAACCATTGAACAAATGACATAATTAACTTGAGTCTAGTTCAGGGTCATGGTTTTAGTGTGTTAGGCATGCTGGTTGTAGTGCTGCATAAAATCAGACTGAATGTCAAAGTCTTTGCAGAGAGGTGATTATCTGAGTTGAGGCAAGAGATGTCAAAGAATGGTCCACATTCCAGGACAGGAAAAGAAACTCGTCAACAAAAGGTGGTGGTGGGAGCGGGGGGTAGCGCTGGGAAGTGGGGGAATGCAGAAAAGATCTCCTGTGATTATGCTTGAATTTAGGAACAGCCCTCAAGGAAAATGGGAGAGGGTGAACCAGAGCAGATCCCCACACCGAGCAAAGCCTAGACAAGAAGGTTGCAAATCTGATATTGATTTCATACTCAGGACCCTCTGTATCTGGACAACAGGCTCTTTTGAAAGCTCTCTCCAGGGTGTAGAAATTCTCCCAGTCATCTTGTTGCCCCTGGGTCTAGAGTAAACACACAGACAGCCAATGGACACAACACCTGACAGATACTGGTATCTGGATGAATCTTTCCACAAGGTCATAACGAAAGCTCTGGCTAAGAACTAGAATAAGGAAGGGTCGTCAGTCCCCAGTTTCAATACTAACAAACACATTTGGAGCATAAGACTCATTTCAGAAATGTGTCTTTATTGTTTCTTAGAAATCTCAGTTTTACATCGTGTTGAACAGGAATCAAGGGCAAGATATCTGTACCCTTCTTCCTGGGCTATGGATCACGCACTATCAGGTTTGGTAAGTGATTGGGAAACTTACTCTACCAAAAAAAAAAAAAAAGCAGACCTTAGTGGAATATCCTCCCAGGGGCTTCTGCTAAGTATAAGAGGAAGGGTGCTTCTGATGATGATGTTCCCTATCGAACGAGTATCCTATTCAATAAAACTGTCTGCTGAAACCAGAGGGAGCCGGGTGTATCCACAAGGCCCGTCAGAGAGCCTATCAGGCCAGCAGCCACTAGAGTGGCACTCAAATACTCAACTAGCTTGTTCTACAGCCTTGAAGGTGATGTGGCATCCTTTATCTGGATGCACAGCAAAACATTGGAAGTTCAAATCACCAGGTGCTCCTTGCAAACCGGATGACACAGTTAAACTCTGACCTATAAGGTTGCTATGAGTCACAATCGACTTGACAGCAGTGGGTTTGTTTTTCATTTAATCTGAGGAGTTGGAATCAACTTGACAGTAGTGGCTTTGTTTTTTTCTTTTTAATCTGAAGAGCCCAGGAAACACCTGTGGCATAGCAGTTAAGTGCTACAGCTGCTAACCAAGAAGCTGGCAGTTTTAATCTACCAGGTGCTCTGTGGAAATTCTATGGGGGCAGTTCTATTCTGTCCTATAGGGCTGCTATGAGTCAGAATCAACTCAATGGTAACAGATTATGGGTTTCTATCTGGTGAGCCTCAAAGACTAGGCTCTCTTCTAAATGGTCTGTGTGGGTGTATGAGGGAGCAAGTACCATGGACATCCATGGCAGAGAGCTGAAAGGAAGCCACATAGGTTCAGGGAGATGCTTCGTTGTCAAAGCGAAGCCTGTAATTGGGGCTTTAATACGAGCAGCTTCTAGACTGTGGTGGAACTCTGGGAAACAGAGCAGATGGGGCAGAGCAGATGGAGGGGCCAGAAGCCAAAGAAGGGGCAGCTCTTTGGAAGCAGGGACATCCAAAGAAGATGAAAAGGCCATGCCATAGATGAGATCAGTCATGACAAATGGCCTCTGTCCCAAGACACCAAAGGACCTGGCCACCATCCACACATCTGTCTCTGAGGTCACATGAAGCTTATACATATTATTCCTGAACACATGTATTCATTCGCTGGAAAGACATTTACTTAGCATTTATAATGAGTTTGGTTTAAGTAAGCTATGGAAGATACAGAGCAATTAAGGTCAAGTTCAGACAAAATGAAACCTCTTTTTCCCAATTTTTGACTAAGAAACCTAGCATCTGACTTAAATTTGTTCTTTTAAAGGAGACCATGAATAAAATGTAATGCTAGTTGGAACAAAAATCAGACTTGGAAGTGTGTGTTCTTGCACAGTATACCAAAGTTACTTTAATTACTTCAAAGAATATTCATATCTCTCTCTCAAAGTTAGTTACAATCTGAACAATTTAAATACTACATGACAATATTTTTCAACAAAAAATAGGAAAATTTCCTGGGTTTCTTTGACTCCTTGTTTTCAGGCCTTGAACTTTTTTTTTAATTATTATTTTAGTTGAGCACCTATTACATCTCTGGTTAAATGATAAATAGTCTGCAAGATATAGAGTGACCTAAACTCTGTGCAGGCAACAGAAGACAGATATTCTGTGTTCAAGGCCTTGATTCGTTTTCCATTATATTCACCCCCATCTGATACTCGCAAAAGATTACTCATTTATTTCTACAGATATCCAATGTAATTAAATACATTTAATCCATAGTCCTCTCGAGATCAGAGTCTACAGGCTCCATGTCACACAGACAATGGGGGTTCAAGTTATGCCTTCCTTTATCTGTACATTCAACAATAACTAACAATTCATTCAGTCCTTTGATAAATACCAAGCCCTTCTTTCACAGCAGGTAGTCTGTTATGGGCTAGAGATTTAGTCCTAAACAAGACAAAAAATCCTTCTCAAAAGGAAGAGAATTCCAGGCAAGGCTAACAGCAAAGACAAAAGGTGTAAGGTAGAACTAAATACTGTGTATAACACAATGAAACAAAATAAAAGGCAGGCTAGAAGCAGGGAAATTAATTAGGAGGCAATTACTATAATTATGAAGAAACATCGTCTTCAACTAGAGCAGGACGGATGATGAGACTTCAGCGTATTTTTCAGTTCTAAAATCAATCTGATTGGCTAACGATGTGAGGAGATGGATAACTCTGATGTGCAGAAAGTAGACAGAAAGTACTCTCCTTTGCTAACAGGAGGAGCTGACTTAACGTGTGAAAGTAATAAACTGACAAAAGAAAACATTGCTGTCAAGTCGATTCCACTCATAGCAACCTTATAAGGCACAGTAGAACTGTCCCATGGGTTTTCAAAGCTGTATCCTTACAGGACCAGACCCTCCACATTTTTCTCCCATGGTGCACCTCGTGGGTTTGAACCATGAATCCTTTGGTCAGCAACTGAGTGCTTGACTACCACACCACCAGGGCCCTTTATAAAAGTAATAGATGAGGAGAATAGAGGAAAGGATCAATAATAGTTTCCTTCAGCCAATTAAACACGAGATGCCTTCTAGATTGGAAATACCATTGAGACCATTAGACACATGTCTGGAGCCCAGGAGTGGAGTCAAGGAGGATGACTGTCCTAAGTACAGAAAACACAAACATGAGTAAGCACTGTCTCTTTTTCAAATGCCTCACAATCTAATATGCTTTATTGGAAAGGATAGTGGGTGCTGGAAACCAAGTGCTTTATTCTTTCTGCACTAGTCTGTCACATTCATGAGGGCAGGGATCTTACTTAATCCACCTCTGCAACTCGGTTCTCAAAACACACAGTGGACATACATTCTATCTTCATTAAGTTGGGTGAACAGAATCAGTCCAAACAGAGAAGCACTAGACTTATCCACCAATAAAGGAATAAACAAAGAGGGGAAATAGTATAGTCACACTCGTGCTTTCCAGGAACTTATAACCCAGACAAGGCAATAAAATACATTCCTGAAAATGGGAAATCAAGAGGGAATATGCTAAAGGCCAAATATATTTAAGATGAAAGAACTCTGAGAGGATGAGTGGAGAAAAGGATTTGAAGGTTAAGGTGGTCAGAGAAGGCTTCATGGAACCAAAGTTCCACGTATAAGCTTTGGTGGATACGTAGGGTTTAGAGGATTGATGAGAGAGCATGATAACACATAAACAGAACATAGTCTCCTAAGAGCTGACAGTGTAGATATCAATTTGCAAACAAAGACTGGAGCTGTAAGAGCAGGGCTTTAAACAGTGGATACATATTTGGAATTTATCATGTATTCAATGCCACTAAGTTGAGGGCTCTCTGCAAGAGAGCTGGAAGATGATATGGAAACCTTGGTAGCGTAATAGTTAAGTGCTTCATCTGCTAACTAAAAGGTAGCAGTTCAAATCTACCAGGTGCTACTTGGAAACTCCATGGCGCAGTTTTACTCTGTCCTATAAGGTCGCTGTTAGTCAGAATTGACTCAACAGCACTAGGTTGGGTTGCAGAGGATGGTACTGGTGTTAGTTTCTGTTGAGTCAGCTCGAACTCATGACAACAGCATGTACAACAGAACAAAACACTGCCCGTTCCTGCCTGAGTCCATAGTTGCGCTCACTGTGTATTTTGAGAGATTCCAGCTAGGGGTTCATCCTTCCAGCATTGTACTGAATGATTTCTGTTGAGATACACAGGATCTGGACCCGGAATCCACCAATTCTCCCTTTCTGAGTTTTGCAAGAAAAATTCCCAATGATGTAGGAGTGGAGTAGATAGCAGTCAACATGCCAGGCTTCTAGGTCTTGAACATATCACACTCACACGTGAACAGCCCCTGTCACCTGAATCGGTGCCAGAAAATTTTACTGCTAAAAGCTCATTAGTTTAAGCCCTGAAGGCTCATTTGTCTTCTACTCACAGTCCCTATTCCAGCACATTTGATTGTAATACTTTAGGGGTCATAAATTGATAGTTGTAAAATATCCATCACAAGATGGGTAAAAGAGGAGCTGGAAGTGAAAAGAATGAGGAGAGAGATGACAAAATGAACTTTCCAGTTCTACTTTGTGTGGGGTTGGAGTTCTTGTCCTTCCCCCTGAGTTTTATAAGTTTTTCTCTCAAAATTAAAGAGAATTTCTCCTTTTAAACAACACCCTGTGACTACTCAAACAATGTACATACTATATTTTGAGAAGATTTTTTCTGGCATCGCGCATGTTTTTGAGGCATTTTGGGAAAAGAAACAAAGAATGGATTCTTTCCTGCACCAGAGATAAGCCTAAGTGCCCCCAGACAGTGACCACCTATATCAAAATGCTGGATGCTCTTCTCTTTCCCTTGACCAAGACTGCCTTTTCTATTTTCCTGCAAGTACTTGCCTTTTGCTTCCACATCTTCCTCTGTCTCTAGAATTTTTCTGGCATCATTTTTGAATATTCACTAAAGAAACTTGCTGGCTTTTCCTTTCACACTGGCAATGTCATAGCTAAAGCAAGAGAGCTCTTGAAAATGAAGCTGGAGTCCCATGACAAATGAAGTGTTGGCCACCTCTTGTCCCCTGAGGTCATTCACTGCACATGTCCCATAGCTGCCACACTACTACCAACCTCTTCCTGTTCTGTCCTGATGTTAAAATGTCTAGCTGGCTAATGGAGAGCTCACCCTAAAAGGATGAAGGCTTGAGAAATTGGGGAGCCCAGTAGAGAGCTCCCTCTAATGATAACATTGAAAGAAGTATTAATTTTGCCTGATTGCTTTTCTTGAATGTTGACAGGTTCACGGAACACTGTAGTTGCATTATGTTACTCTAAAGGAGCCCTGGTGGTGGAGTGGTAAAGCACTCAGCTGCTAACTGAAACATAGGTAGTTCTAATCCACTAACTGCTCCACAGCACAAAGACAAGGCGGTCTTCTGTCATCAAGATCGCAGCCTTGAAAACCTCAAGGGGCTACTGTCCTCCATTCTCTAAGATCTCTCTGAGTCAGAACCAACTCAGTGGTGGTAGGTTGGGTTTGATTTTTTTTTGCCTTGTACGTTATGTTGTAGACTGCTTGCCAGACGGATGATGGTTCAAGCCAACCCTCGAAAGATAGGCCTGGTGTCTGCTACTAAAAGTCACAGCCTTGAAAACACTATGGAGCAGTTATATTCTGCACACCAGGAGTCACCATGAGGATAAATTTATTTGACAGTAACAAAAACATATAACTTTATATGAGTGCTGATCATTTTCAGCAAAACTGCTAAGAGTTTTGTCCCTTTCTGTTCCGTTCAGCAAAGATACCAAGCATTGACTGTGTCAATTCACCTTATATTAGATTATAAGTCTCTTTTATTTTCTCCTGGTACACTGCAAGTAACACTTTCTCAGGGCTTATCATGTTGTTGGTGGGTATCTCCTTTCAGGTTTCCTGGAGCCCTCATGGTACAGAGGTTAAGTACTTGGCTGCTAGATGAAAGATTGGCAGTTCCAACCTACCAGCTGCCCCATGGGATAAAGATGTGGCAGTCTGCTTCTGTAAAGATTACAGCCTTGGAAACCCTGTACAACAGATCTAATCTGTCCTACAGGGGAGTTGGGAGTTGGATTTGACTTGATGGCAATGGGGTTTTAGGGGGATGGCTTATGTGTTTGTATCTTTCACTAGAGTACAAACTACATGAGGGCAGGAGCTGGCTTATTTTTGCTTATTGTTTATACCTGGTAGCTCTGCCTGGATAGCACCAGCCAGCAACAAATACAACAGCAAATACTCTTCAATAAGAGTATTATTACTGGATAAACAAAAGAAAAAAATGCCACCAGGACCACAAGGACCACAAGGGTGAGTAAGCACCATCCCTGTTCTCACAGGCACATAGCCTAATGCATCAGACAGTCACTCAAAGGACAATTGTGACAGTGTAATAGAAGTATCTGCCTTCTTTCCATTTTTGGAAGTTTGCATTTAAGTAAACAATCTTTGAGCAAACCCAAAGTACCTCCTGAGAGAGCCCTGGATTTTCATTTTCTCGTCTGTACTCCACAATTACCTGCTTTGGGGTTCTGCCAAGCTGAAATAGTGTCATTTTTCCTAAGTCCTCTTAAATGAGAAACACTGGACAGGACATAACAAATAAGCATAGAAATCTCTGAAGGTTGTAGAGAAGTTGGTGACAATCTAGGGTCCTCGGGGCTGGAGGGATGACATGGCAGTAAGTTCCCTAGAAAAACATCTTGAACAGGGTACTGCAGAAATCTCTAACTTGAAACTGCCGACAGGTAAGAAAGAAACCAACTCTAAGGAAAGCCTGCTGCCCCTAGCCAAAGATCAAGGACAGGGTAACTTAACAACAACAACAAAAATACTTTTGGCAGTTATTGCCCTCCTCCAGATGGACATTCATGGAAAACATGCACCACCTTACCCCACACAATTTCAACAGACCCTGCAGAGATTTAATCCACAACTCACTAGCCTCTCTGTACTGAGCACCATGGAAGAGAGTGGTGTACTCTGATGCCCCCACTGGGTGGTATTAGCAGAACTACGTGGACTGTTGAACTTGTACTGCCTGCCAGATGGAACTCAAAGGTGTGAGTTGATAACTCTGCCTGGATAGCACCAGCCAGCCAAGCCAAGTGCCATCGAGTCGGATTCGATGCAGGGATCTGACTTTCCTGCTTGCATGAAGCAGGAGGTACTCCAGTTCTTCCACTAGCGTCACGGGAGTCCAGTGGCCAGCTGAATCTCCAACCTCAACCAGTAGCAATGGGAATCAATGAAGTAGGGTGAGGCCAAGTCTAGGGACTACTAGGAATCACACACCATCTGCTATCAGCAGGACCCAGTGGGGAGAGAAGCACCCATCCTCCACCCATCACAAGACTGACAGTGGGCAAAACTTAAGATTACTAATTATTCCCCTTTCTCACCACTCCTGTGTCAACTGTGTCAGCCGTTGTGTCACCTCTCATCTTGCTGAACCTCCATATTCATCCAGTAGCAATGTGAATTAAGAAAGCAGTATGAAGTAGCACTATTCAGAATTCCCATTTTCGTCCCCTATTGGCTAGCTCAGCCTTCAACCTTTCTGGCATCAATGAGACAGAATAAGACGTGTCATGACCTAGTTTTGCTGGGAAGATGAGAGTGTGGTTAAAAACAGAGCTAAGACTTCCACTCTACCTTTCAGCAGTCAGACAATGTAGGTAAATTACTTTTCCTAAAGTGGTGTCAGCAGGGCCCAGTGAGCAACTGAACGCACACACACAGCACTTGTGCTACATGGGAGGGCTGCGTGGAAGGATGAGAGGAAGGGAGGGAAAGTGGAAGGGAGGGAAGGAGGGGGAAAGAAGGAGGGAGGGATGGACCCTAAGTTTCAAAACACAATACCTAAAATGTCCAGTAATATAACTAAATGAATGAGACAAGACCATCAATAAATGCCAAGAAAAATATAATATTGGAAATACCTGACAAAGATATGAGAGAAGGCATTGTCATGGAAGGCACTGTTTCCCCGCCAAAAATGTATGTATTGATTTGACTCGGCTGTGAGTCCCAGTACGATGCAATTTCTCCCATGTGTTGCGAATCCTGCCCCTGAGTTACTGATGATGGAGTATGAGCAGCAGCTGTGCTGGTGAGACAGGGCTCCAGTGACCAGCTGTGGGATATAAGGGAGAGAAGTGAGCAGAGTGAGTTGGGAACCTCGTGCCACCAAGAAGGCAGCAGGGAGAGCAGAGCACATCCTTTGGACCTGAGGTTCCTGTGCCGAGATGCTCTCCTAGAACTTGGACTCAGCCTACTGGACTGTGATAATTTCTCCTACTGAAGGGACCTATAACTCATGAGTGGATTTGCGGCTTACCAGACTGTGTCAATAAAGTTTCTCTTAATGAAACCATCCGCTGATGGTATTTTCTGTTAGAGCAGTACCAGGTGACTAAAACATCATAAATTGCTTCAGAAACAAATTAAAAATTATCTTGAAGCAAATAAAAAAAGATAAAATTTCAGAAAATAATTATTTAGAAATAAGAGCCAACTAGATATTAAAAAACTGAAAAGTGCAATCACTGAAGTAAAAACTTGTTAGAGGAGTATCAGTGGAAAAACTTAGCGAACATTAGAAGAAGTCAATAGAAATTATCCAATGTGAACATAAAGAAACTGGGAACAGAGAGACAGAGAGAACAGTCTCAGGAACCTGTGAGACAATGAAAAAGCTTTCACTTTTCATGTCACTGAAAGTCCCAGGAGAGTGAATGTGTATAATAGTATGCAAAAAAAAAATATTAGTAAATTCTCCAAATTTGGCAAAAGATACAAATCTGTGGAAGCAGAGTTAACCCTAAACAGTAAAAAACCAAAGAAATCCAGGTCATGATACATAATCAAATTTCTGAAAATTAATAACAGCAACCATAAAAGCAGCCAAAGAGAAACAACATATTAATCACAAAGACATACAAAACCCAAACCCACTGACTCATGACGACCCTAGAGTCAGAGCCAAACGCCTCAGAGAGTCTACAAGATGCACCTGGCAGATCTGAACAGCCAACTTTTCGATTAGCAGACAAACCACTTAACCCACTATGCCATCAGGGTTTCCAAAAAAGGAACTACCCAAAAAACCCACTGTCGTTGTGTCCGACTCACAGCGACCCTAGAGGTCAGAGTAGAACCGCCCCAAGGAGCTGGCGGATTTGAATGGCTGAGCTTTTGGTTAGCAGGGGCAGCCCTTAACCCACTACGCCACCAGGGTTTCCTTGGCTAGCAAACAGACACATATAAAAAGAGATTTATATAAAGGACACAGCTCACATAATTGTAGAGGTTGAACTATTCCAGGTCCTAGTTCGGAATACAAGTCCCACACAGCCCAGGAAGCTGATGAACTCAAGGTCAGCAGGTCAGAGAGCAAGGCCCCTGCTCACAAGCTTGTGAAGGTCACTGAATCCCAACAAGGCGAGCAAGACTGCAAGGTCTCTGCTGATTCAGGGAGCCGCAGAGGCTGGTGAACCCAAGGTCAGCAAGCCGGGGACTAGAGTTCCCGTTCACAGGCAGAGAGATGAGGGTGCAGGGGGCGGGGCCTGTGGTGGGTCCCCGCCCCCACCTCAGGCCCCGCCCCTGTTGGTACTCGAGTGCATTCCATCAGCGACTTTATACAGCTGCGAAAACACTGCAGAGCACCGCCCAGCCAAGACGATACACAATCTTAGCCGTCACAGATAGAATTCTAAAAACAAAAGTTAAAGTCATCCGGGAGAAGGTAAAAAGGAAAAAAAAAGTGAAACAGCTGAATAAGACACAGAAAACAAATATTACATGGCATAGTTAAAATCGAACATTTCAATAATTACTTTAAATATAAATGGTCTGAATACACCAAGTAAAAGACAAAAATTGGTAAATAATAATTTTTTAAAAAGGTACAACAATATGACTTCCACAAGAAATTCACTTCAATCATAAATAGATTGAAAGTCAAAAAATAATGGAAAGAAGTATTTAAATGTTAAAGAGAAATGGGAGTGGCTGTGTTATCAGATAAAGCACATTTCAGAAGAAGAAACGTAACAACTAGAGGCAAAGAGGGATATTGCGCACACACAATAAAAAGAACACAAAAAAAGCTGAATCTACGGAGAACATATAACATTCCTAAATGTGTATGTATCAAAATAACAGAGCTTCAAAACATATGCAGCAAAAAGTGATAGAGCTGAAAGGAGAAACAAAAACTCACACCTGTGATTGGACACTTCAGCACCTCCCACTTGGCAAAGGATGGAGCTACTGAACAGGAAATCAGGAAGGATGTAAGAACTCAGCAGGATCGTAAACCAAGAGACTCTCGTTGACACATACAGAGCACTTTGTCTTACAATGGATTAATCCACATTTTTTTTTCAATCACCCATGGAATGTTTACCAAGTTAGAGCACATCTTGTGCCTTAGAGAAACCTTAACAAAATTAAGCAACTGAAATCATACAGAGTATGTTCTCGGACCATAAGTGAGTAACACTAGAAGTCTGTAACAGAAACCATCAGAAAATATCTAAACATGTGGAAATCAAGCAACACATTTTAAATAATTTATGGATAAAAGAAAAGGGCTCAAAAGATACACACACACATTTATATATACACATATTTACATATATTTACATATATAAATATATTAAAAATTAAAACACAACAAACCAAAATACATGGAATGTAACTAAAGTGATGCTTCAAGGGAAATTAATAACACACAATGGATAAGCTTCTCAAATAAATAAGAGAAGATTTCACCACAAGAAACTAGATAAAGAAGATATATAAATCAAAATTATGCAGTAGGAAAAATAAGAAAAACAAAAAGAATGGAATTGAAAATAAGACTATATAGAGAATATTACTGACAGAAAACGTGGTCTTTTACAAACATCAATAAAACTAGTAAACCTCTTTTAATGCCAACAAAGATAAAAAGGGAGAAGGTATAAATTAATAATTTCTAGAAGACAATGGAGGCTATCACTATAGCTCCTGCTACCATTAAAGGATAATAAAGAAATAATATGAGCAACTTTACACTTGTTAATAAATTCAACAACTTAGAAGTAACGAATCAATTCCTTGAAAATGGCAAAATAGCAAAAATGAACTAAAATAGAACTGATTACATGAACAGTGCTGTAAGTACTAAAGAATTTGAAACTGTAATTCAAAGTTTTCTAAAACACAAAATCCTAGGCTCAGATGATTTTACTGGAAAATACTAACAAATACATAAAGAATTAACACTGACTTTACACAGTATCTTTCCAAAACAGAACAATTCTCTACTTATTATATAAGGCTATTATTGCCCTGATGCCAAAATCACAGAATAAAAAACAAACAGAAAACAAGAAAAACAAAATCTCTCATGAACTTAGACACAAAAGTCAACAGCCCAGCATATTCAGCAATGCATAAAAAGGATCACAGTGACCAAGCAGGATTTATCCCAGGTATTCAATGCTGGTTCAATACTGAGCATCAATCAGTGCAATCTGCCACCCTAAGGCATGAAAGGAGAAAAATTATATAATCATATTAAGTGATGAACTTGATAAAGTCCAACAGCTATTCATGATAAAAACTCTCAGCCAACTAGCAACAGAGAGAAATCTTCTCAACTTGATAAAGTGCTTCTAAAAAAACTATACAGTACACAGATAGGAGGCAGAACCAATATGGTATTACAGATAGAAATGCCATGCCTTTCCTTTACAATAAAGACCCCAAAATATAAGTAAAACAAACATCAGATCTGACAAGCATCAAATGAAGAAATACAGAACCCAGTTAAGCACTGAATGGACTAAGAAAATGACATTGACCAAGAGCAGAAAATGAAGAGAACTATGGAGTGGAGACCGTCAGCCAGCTAGGGTGGCACAGATTTACCATCTGGGACTACAGTCACCCAGGAACACAGAGTACAGGAAGGCGGCTTCAGGGAGCTTCCCACAAAGGACGAAGCACCTGATGCCCAGGGATACACGCTTTCCCACTCCGGGTCCTTCTTCCCTTTCCAGCAGGCCATGGTCACTCGGCCAGAGAGACACCTCGTGGACCACCCCACCCCCAGCGGCCAGCCACTTGGGGCCATTTTGCTTCTTTTTGGATATCATCAATTTGTGGTTGTTTCCCTCTCTCTCTCTCTCTCCTTCCTATCTTTTCCTTTCTCCAGTCCAGCTAGCCCTGTGGGCTGTCCCCTGCCCTCCTTGATGGGTTGTACTTTTTTGGTGTGTTTCCTTTGTTCTTTCTCTTTCTTTTCTGTTTCTTCTCTCTCTCTCTCTCTCTCTGTCTCTCTGTTCCTTCCATTCCTTTCTCAGGCCCCCTCAGCCCTGTGCAGCTCTCCGCCCCTTCTCAAGGGGCCATCCTGCACTTTTTAGCTGCAGGTGGCCTCCCTAGGTCTGTGCGAATGTCACAGACTGGCACTATCAGCACTGTTTTATTTACGGACATATTTTTGTGTATTTATCTTTTCTCTTCCTTTGGTTGCTGTTGCTTCTTTCTTTCTTGCCTATCCTTACTTGCTTGTGTTTCTGCAACTTCCCTAGCTGCTTGCATCACGTCCTCTCCTTTACTACCTGCTTTTCTGCACCGGGTGCTGTTTGCCATCTTCCTGAGCTGCACCAGCACGGTCCCCTGGATCCTGCCCTGCACTGCCCCCTGACCCCGCCCCGCTGGCCCAATAATGCTGCAAACTATCAATCCCGGCACCAGAGTTGAGAGTTAATGTAATTGGTTCCAGTTATTCCTTCTTTCTCTCCAGTTTCTCCCTTTGTAATGGAAATGTCTAGTTTATACTGTTCTACCATACTACTTTGGAAACAGATAATATGTAGTACAGATTTCATAGATGAAGATGAATTTCTTGGACTTGAGAGTTGATTTAAAATTTCTACTATGATACAATAGGATGAATAGGTTTTCTATGTGGCAGGGACGTAAAGTTGGGGAGTCCAAGAGTGGAATATCCCACATCGAATTGTGTCCCTGACAAACATGTGTATCAATCTAGCTAGGCCATGATTCCCAGTATTCTGTTGTTTCCTGCCGTTCTGTCCTCTGGTGTGATTTTCCTGTGCGTTGCAAACCCTACCTCTATGACGTTAATGAGGTGGGATAGGTGGCAGTTACACTGATGAGCCAGGACTCCACCTACAAGACTGGACTGTGTCCTGCAACAATCTCTTGAGATATAAAATAGTGAAGTGAGCAGACAGATGGGGGACCTCAGACCACCATGGCTTAAACAGGAAGAAATGAAACTGTCACTATCTAGAGATGGCGTGAGTAGAAATGTGGAAAATCCTGAGGCACCTACCAAAAACAAAAAAATCCTATAACTGTTAAGTCAGATGACACAAGACCAATACACAAAAATAAATTACATTTCTATAGATCAACAATGAGCATATCAAGGAAAAAACACACCATGCTATTTACTATCATTCAAAAAAATGTATATGCTTAACAAAACATGCAAGTTGTGCATATAAAAATCACAAATACTGACAACAAAATTACAAATTATGAAATTTGATAAATGAAATCAAATTACTAAATAAATGCAAAAATACTGTGTTTTCATAGATTCAAACATTCAACCTAATAAATACACCAATTCTCCCCAGATTCATCTGTAGGTTTGATAGAATTTCTGCCAGAATCTTAGCAAGGTTTTTACACTAACTGACAAGCTTAATCTAAAATTTATTTAGAAAGGCACAGACCATAGCTAAAATAATCTTGAAAAGAAGAATAAAGTGGGAGGAATGACTGTACCTGATATTAAGACCCCCTACACAACAACAGCAATCAATACAGTGTGCTGTTGGTAGCTGAACAGGTAAAAAGAAAAAGGCAGAGAAAATCAAGAAAATGGCTCACAGAAATGTAGTCAACTGATATTTCTCAAAGATGCAAAGGTAACAGAATTCTTTTTCATGAAGGACGGTTAATTGTACTGTAGCAATTGGACATTAATGGGCAAGATGAATTTAGACATAAGTCTCATACCTTGTGTCTAAATACAAAAATTATCTCAAAATGGGTCTCAGACTTAAATCTAAAACTATGAAACTCTTAGAAAAGTAATCACAGGACAGATCATTGGAATCTACAACTAGGCAAAGAGTTCTTGAACTTCACATTAAAAATATTACTCATAGAAGGAAAAAAATGGATAAATTGGACTTCCTCAAAATTGTTTTAGACTTTGTTAAAGACTGTTGTTGAAATGAAAGACAACCTATTACTCAGAAGAAAATACTTCTGTAACATGTATTTGACAAAGGACTACAATATACAAAGAACATTCAAAACTCAACAATAAAAAAAATCTAACTAGAAAATTTTCCTGTAGAACACACAGAGCTGTCAAATAAACATAAGAGGTTTGACCTTAGCCACTGCTGTCCTTGTTCTCAGCATATCAACTGATACATGGCAACTCTGAGAGAAGAACTGCTCCATAAGGTTTTCAAATTTGTGACCTTGCAAAGCAGTTTTCCAGGACCATGTTCTAAAGCACCTCTGCAAGAGGTCAAATTGCCAACCTTAAAGCTAACAGTGGAGATTTTAACAGTTTTCACCACCAAGGACTGTCCACTAATCACTGTTGTTGTTGCTAGCTGACTCATAGCGACCCTATGTGTAACAGAACTAAATCTGGCCTGGTCCTTGGCCAGCCTCGCAATGCTTGTTATATCTGAGCCAATTGTTGCAGCCACTGCGTCAATCCATCTCGTTGAGTGTCTTCCTCTTTTTCCCTGACTCACAACCTTACCAGCAGGATGCCCTTCTCTAGGCACTGGTCCTGATAAAAAGTACAAACTACTTGCAGTCCTCACATTCAAGTTGTACTCCGGCTATACCTCTTCCAAAACAGACTTGGTCATTCCTCAAGCAGACCATAGTATATCAGAAATTCTTTGTAACTGAAAGGCAACAATTCTTCCATCTTCCTTGTTCATTGTCCAGCTTTTGTAGGTAAATGAGCCCATTGAAAATACCATCATGTGGTCCTGGGGAACCCTCTGTTATGGATTGAACTGGGTCCCCCAAAATGTGTACCAACTTGGCTAGGCTAGACTCCTAGTATTGTGATTGCCTACCATTCTGTCATCTGAAATGATTTTCCTGTATGTTGTAAATCCTACCTCTATGATGTTAATAAGGCAGGATTAGAGGCAGTTATGTTAATGAAGCAGGAGTCATTCTAAACATTCGCCAAAGCCAAGTGCCGTTGAGTCGGATCCGACATTAGGTTGTACTTTAAATCAATCTCTTGCGATATAAAAGAGAGATGCAGGGGTGGGTTGGGGAGGGGCTTATACCACAAAGACACAAGAGCCAGGAGAATAGTGCATCCTAGACCTGAGGTCCCAGTACTGAGACGGCCCTTGACAAGGGAAGACTAATGACAAGGATCTTCTACCCGAACTGATAAAGAAAGGCTTCTCCTGGAGCTAGCCCACTGAATTTGGACTTCTAGCCTCTTAGACTAGGAGAGAACAAATTTCTCTTTTTTTTTTAAAGCCACTTACTTGTGCTATCTCTAACAGCACTGTAAAACAAAGACATCCTTCAATAGATGTCTCTGCTTTTTACCACTTGAGAGGTCTTTTGCTGAAGAGTTCCATAATCCGATACATTGTTTGATTTCTTCACTGCTGCTTCTGTGGGTGTGGATTTTGGACCCAAGTCAAATGAGATCTTTGACAACATCAGTCTTTTCTCCATTTATCATGAAGTTGTCTACTGGTCCAGCTGTGAGGATTTTTGTTTTCTTTGTGTTGACACACAATTCATACAAAGGCAGTGGTCTTTGATCCTCATCAGTAAATGCTTCAAATTCTTGTCTTTCAGCAAGGAAGGCTGTGTCATCTGTACATCGGAGGGTGTTGACAAGTCTTCTACTAATCTTGATGCCTTGTTCTTCTTCATACAGGCCAGCTTCTCAGATTATATCCTCAGTACAATGAAATGTTCTAGAATTACCATTCTTTGCAATGCTGTCCATAATTTATGATTCACACTGACAAATGTCTCTGCATAGTCAGCAACACACAAACACCTTTCTGTTATTCTGTGCTTTTAGCCAAGATCCATCAGACATTAGCAATAACATACTTCATTCCATGTCCTCTTCTGAATCTAGCTTGAATTTCTGGCAGTTTCCTGTCAATAAACTGTGGCAACCTTTTTGAATGATGTTCAGAAAAATTTTACTGGTGTGTGATATTAATGATATTGTTTGATAAATTCTGCATTCCTTTGGGTCACTTTTCTTTGCCACAGGCACAAATATTAATCCCTTCAAGTCAGCTGGCCGGATAGCTGTCTCCTAAATTTCTTGGCAGAGACTGAGGAGCACTGCCAGCATGGCACTTATTTGCTGAAACTTTTCAATTAGCCAAGTGCCATCGAGTCGGATACTGGTATTCAGTTAATTCCTATAGACTTGTTTGTTGTTAATGCCCTCAGGGCAGTTTGAACTTCTTCAGTTCCATCTGTTCTTGATCAGATTCTATTTCCTGAAATGGCTGAATGTCAACCACATTTTTTTTGGTACGGTGACTGTGTATATCCTTCCATCTTCATTTTATGTTTTGAGTTTCATTTAGTATTTTGCCAGCAGAGTCTTTCACTACCACAACTTGAGGCTTGAATTTTTCTTCAGTTCTTTCAACTTGAGAAATTCAAGCATACTCCTCCTTCTTGGTTTTCTATATCCAAATCTGTCATGGATTGAATTGTGTCTCCCAAAATTATGTGTAGCCATGTGGCCATGATTCCCTGTATTCTGTGATTTTCCCCCACTTTGTGATTCTCCTATGCTGTATGTTAAAGGATTAGGGTGGGACTGTAAATCCCTTTATAAGATCACCTCCCTGCTCTACTGTAAATGGAGTTTCCTTGAAGTATGTCTTTCCCGACCCTTAATCTTTTCTTCCTGCAAGAGATAAAAGGAAAGAGAAGCAAGCAGTGGGTTGGGAACCTCACACAATCAAGCAAGCAGCACAGGGAGAAGATTGCATCCTTCAGACCTGAGGTTCCTGCACCAAGATGCTCCCTGGACAAAGACTGATAAATACCAGACTTTCCTCCAGAGCTGGTAAGTGGGAAAACCTTCCCCTGGAGTGGACATCCTGAGTTGGACTTGTAACCTACCGGACTGTGTAAGAATAAACTTCCCTTTGTTAAGGCCATCCCCTCTGCAGTATTTCTGTTACAGCAGAACCAGCTGACTAAAACAAGATGTTTGCACATTTCATTATAATTCTTGATTTTCCCTTTTGAGCCACCTTTTGTAATCTGTTTAGCTTTAAGTCATCATTTCTCTATTTGCTTTACTTAACTCCAAGGGAAGTTTCAGAGTCTCTTGACATCAGTTTTGTTCTTTTCTTTCTTTCCTGTCATTTTAATAACTTCTTGCTTTCTTCATGTATGTTGTCCTTGATGTCATACCATAACCTGCCTGGTCTTTTGTCATTAGCATTCAGTGCATCAAATCTTCAGATGGTCTGTAAATTAAAGTGTGATATACTTGTCACAAGAAACCCTGGTGGTGTAGTGGTTAAGTGCTACGGCTGCGAACCAAAAGATGGGCAGTTCAAACCTGCTGGGTGCTCGTTGAAAACTCTATGGGACAGTTCTACTCTGTCCTTAAGGATTGCTATGAATTGGAATCAACTTGAGAGCAGTGGGTTGGATTTGGCTTTGGGTATACTTGCCATACTTTGGCTCTAGTGGACTTATTTTTTCTTCATTTTCCACTTGAAAGTGTGTATCAGCAATAGATGATCTGTTCCACAACTGGCCACTGGTCTTATTCTAACTAATGACACTGAGCTTTTACATCATTTCTTTCCACAGAGATAGTTGATCTGAATTCAATGTGTTCTAGATCCATGTGTATATTCACTATTTATGTTGTTGAAAAAGATACTTGCAATGAGTAAGTCATTAGTCTTGCAAAATTCGATCATGCAATCTATCACCAAGGCCTATTTTCCAACTATATATCTTTCTCCTTTGTTTCCACCTTTTGATTTCTAATCACTAGTAATTATCAACTTATACTAATTGAATGTTTGATCAATTTCAGAGTGCATATGTTGGTAAAATTTTTCAACTTCTTCATCTTTGGCCTTAGTAGTTGGTGTGTAAATTTGAATAACAATCATATTAGCTGGTCCTCTTTGTGTATGTGTGGATATTATCCTATCACTGACGGTTTTTGTCCTTCAGGATGCCTTTTTTTGATGATGAATGCGATGCCATTTCTTCCTGTTTTGTTATTCTCAGCATAGTAGGCCACACACTTGTCTGATTCAAAATGGCCAGTATCAGCACACTAATGCCTAGGATATCGATTTTGGTGCATTCCCTTTCATTTTTGATGACTTCTAATTTTCCTAGATTAATGCTTCATGAATTCCATGTTCGAGTTATGAATGGATGTTCGGAGTTGTCTTATTCTCATTTTTAATCAGGCCAGATTAGCAAATGAAGTCCCCAAAGCTTTACTCCATGCATGTCATTAAAACTGACTCTACTTTGAGGAGGCAGCTCTTCTACAGTTCATAATCTGAGTGCCTTCCAACCGGAGAGGCTCATCTTCCAGCACTGTATCAGACAATGTTCCACCAATTTTCATAATGCTTTCACTGGCCAAGGTTTTCAGAAGTAGATAGCCAGGTCCTCTTAGTGTGTCTCAGTCTGAAAGATTCATAGAAACCTGTTCACTGTGGGAAACTTCTACTACTTGAAATACTAGTGGCATGGCTTCTAGCATCACACGAACACACAAGCCACTGCAGTACAATAGCGGGATATTAGGTCATTGTCATTAGTCATCAGGCAAATGTAAATTAATATCATACATACAAAGAATTATTACCTACCTATCAGAAAAGGTTAAAACAATTAAAAAAATATATGTGACAACACACTGATATAGATTCAGATAAACTGGATCATATATACATTGCTGTAGCTTGTAAATGGTACAAGCACTCTGGAAAACATTTTGATGTCTTCTTATAAAACTTGACATGTAACACCTATATGGCCTGATAATTTTACTTCTGGATACTTATCCCAGAGAAATGAAAACTAATTTTCAAAATACACACACACAATAATATTCATAGTAGCTTTATCCATAATTGATCAAAACTGTCTTTCAGTGGGTTAAACAAACTGTGATACCTCCATACCATTGAATGCCACTCATCAATAAGAAGGAACAGAATATCAATACATATAACTCTGGTGACTCTCCAGGGAATTAGGTAGAATGAAGAAAAAAGGGGAAAAAACAACCCAATTTCAAGAGGTTACATATTATATAATCCCACTTGTGTAATATTCTTGAAATAACATTATAAAAACGGTTTCTAGGAGTGAAGCCTAGGATTCTGGGGAGGGAGGGAGGGAGATGCGGCCATGAAAGGACCACAGGAGAGACCCTAGTGTATTGTTCTACAACGTGCCTATATCAATGTCAATAACCTGTTGTGATACTATACTACAATAGTACAAGATACACCACTGGGGAAGCTGGAAAAAGGACACATGAAATCTCTCTAAATTATTTTCATGAGTGAATTTCAAAATAAAAAGTTTAATCGTCAAAAAGAACCTGCTTCCCAAAGAGATCATGCTACCACAGGTTATGATGATTATTCAATCATACAAAAAGAGATCAGTCTTTGTGCACTTACACAGGCCTCCAAATTATTAGTTCGCAATTCTCATGTATCAGATTTCTCACTAGTACCAAGTAACATGGCTCTCTTATGGTACATTGGGAAACTGGTGGCACAGTGAGTTAAGCGCTACGTCTGCTAACCAAAAGGTCAGCAGTCCAAATTCACCAAGCGCTCCTTGGAAACTCTATAGGGCAGTTCTACGCTGACCTCTAGGGTCACTATGGGTCAAATCCAATGTGATGGCAAAGAGTTTGGTTTGGTGTTTTACTGTACAATGTGGCTATGCGCAATTTAAATAACCTTGATCAACACTACCACTGATATTCCTGTTTTCTGGGTAGATCTGACATGCTTAACTGATGATACTGTCAGCTACTCAGTTCTGAAAACACTTGATTGACTGCATGCTCAGAGTAAGGCATTGTACCAAAACAAAATTAAGGAAGACTCAACTCGTCAGCCCCCTGAAATTGCAGGACGTTATTGCATGCAGTGCCACAATCGAGTTTCTCCTTCACACCTGAATGTGCATTCTCTTGTTCGTTTGAGAGAGAAACCACAGGGATGAGCCATGATCACTGCTGTCCACAGAAAGATCAAGGTGTTATCCATGCAACGTGTTATCTTGCAAGTGGACCTGAGGTCCTTGCTCTGTGTAAGGAGCCAACAGAAGGTAATCAAAGTACAATTTGGTCCCTGGTTCTTTATTTCCTCTGTAGTTCCTACTCTTAAATCTTCATCTTGGGATTCTTTAGAGTAATGATGTCTAGGGTGGAGCAGGAGGGCATGGACATAGAGCCAACAGCAGGAACAGATGGCTCCTACTTACATAAAATGAGAAAGAGAATTTTCTCCTAGTTACATGCCTAAAGTCATACACTCCCAAATGGGGCAAAGGTTTAAAAGGGAGTCAGTATTTATTCAAGGGTCTACTGTGGAACAGGTACAACACTAGAAAACTTCCAAGCTTTATCTCACTACAGGCTAGCCAAGTGATAAGTTCACCATTTTACATTTTGGGAAACTCTGTAAGTTCTCTGATCAATAGGTTGTTTTAAAGTTTATTTTTTACTTTTTATTTTTTTAAGTTCTCTGATCGATACGTTTTCTTGTTCCTATTTGGCAAAATAAAGTCTCAGGTGAGGGGCCAATAAATGTCATTCCAAAAAGAAAACCAGCCCTGCTGCAATAGCCTCAATTCTGACTCACAGCAACCCTCTCTATCAGAGTAGGCCTGTGCTCAATAGTGTTTCCAAAGACTGATTTTTAGAAGTAGATCACCAGCCCTTTATTCCAAGATGCCTGTATAGACTTGAACATGAAACATTTTGAATCGCAGCTGAGTAAAGTTAACCATTTAAACCACCCAGGGACTCTGACATGTTCAATATCATCTAAAATCAGACTTTAGATTAGAATGCACATGAATGAACTCCCAGCTGAGTAAAATTCGCTCAAACCCAAATAATAGAAGAAATTCTTTTAACAAGAAATATTCTCAAGGATCTTTAAACATACATCCCAAGGGATCCACCAATGCATTTTTGAGAAACACTGACTTGAGAAGGGAATGCTCAGTTCTATAGAGGTATTTTACAGTTGCAAACCATGGTGGCAAAAGAAAAGTTTTGTCTGTAACTAGTATGATGAACCCTGTCCTCACTTATCAACATGGTTAATTTTTAAAGACCCTGCTATGAGTTGGATCTGACTTGATGGCACTTGGCTTGGCTGGCTATTATGTGAAAATTGATGTTACACAAAAATGTAAGATGACCACATCAAATCACAAAACTGAGTGTGACTACATCATTACACAACTGTCAGATTATGTCATCACATAACTGCCAAACCACAGAGTAGCAGTGCCCAGCCAAGATGACGCATAACCGTAGTCATCGCAGCCAGCATTACTCCTGCCTTGCAATCAGGCATTTGTAACTGCCTGGAACAAAACAGTCAAATAGCACATTTTTTATCATTGTTGTAAACGAAAAATGTTGGAACACAAGACAGTCGACAAGTGAGGAATAGATATACTTCCAAATTTTAAAATACTCCAAATGAGATAAAATAAATTCATATTTTAAGCAAGACTAAGATGTAAAATTAAACATTCTTACAGACCTTACAGATTTTCAAGTACCTTTCAGACTCTGGTTCTACAGACAAGCCAAAGCCGCAGCTGTCAAGTTGATTCCAACTCTTAGGGACCCTGTGGATCAGAGTAGAACATCATAGAGCTTCCACCACAGGCCTGGTGGATGCGAACATCTGACCTTTTGGTTAGCAGATGCCACACTTAACCACTGCACCACCACAATATCTGTTCTGGTTCTACCTACACCTCTGTTTGTGAAACAGTTCACTCAAACACATCCAGTGCCTAATCTGGCTATATTACATCCACTTTTCTTGCTTTTTGAATGATTATTTTGTAGAAGCAGAGAATCTACTCCTAAAAATGCAGCATGGAAAGAAGGCTGGGACGTTTTAAGGTACTTAACCAACGACATTTCCACTCTTGACAGAGATGATGTCAATACTCACTGGTGTCCTTTATGCAGGTGAATCTGAAGTGTTTTGGTCGCTGTCAGGTTTGGAGGGATAGCTGCCAAAAATCCTAGAAGGGCTACTTATTTTCCTAATTAGTTCTTAATTGGGTATGCTAATATGTTGCTCCTTAAAATGCAAAGAACTTTGTGGCAGCTGTTCAGGTCTTTGTTCCCTATTCAAAACCATTCTGGCCTGAAAGGATGATAGATAACTCTTCCCCTGAAGAGGTGATCTGTTTCCTGTTGTTTGCAGTCTATCGTATTGTTGGTAAATTCTAGGCTTTTTGTTTGTTTTTCTTTTAGGCACAGAAGTCAGACTACAAGGAATTTGCTTCTAGTTCAATCAGTATTTTTTTCTGGAAGGTAAAAGGAGGCCCCGGAGAGCTGTTTGTCTGATCTGCGGGGTAGTGTGTGGCACAGGTGAAGCAACACGCTACTAAAACAAGCATCACGAGTGGTGGGACTTGGTGATATATAGACTTCACCTCCTCTGGAACCAAAGCCTATAATATAGTTTACAGTTTATAAAACAGTCTTAAAATATTTATGTGACTCTGTAGGTGAATTGGATCTGTTTTTCAACTCTGTATGCAATCGTGCTGTACCAAAAAGCACTGACCTTTACAAAGGGAAATATAGAGCGTGTACTAAGCTGTTCAATGATTTTGATGTTCTACTTAAATGGGAGTTTTGTGTCTAGGGGAGACAGGAGAACAGCAGTGCAATGATAAGAAGGAAGCTTGGCTCTCTTAATTTATATAAAACAACAGATCTATATTTTAGCAAGGTGTTGACTATATTCTAATGAAAGGAGCTCTTGTGGTGCAGGGGTAAGGGATCGGCTGCTGACTGAAAGGTTGGCTGTTCGAACCCACCAGCCACCGCATGGAAGAAAGATGTGGCAGTCTGCTTCTGTCAAGGCTTATAGCCTTGGAAACCCTATGGGGTAGTTCTAGTCTGTCCCATAATGTCACTTTGAGTCTGAATTGACTCAGTGGCAGTAGGTTTGAATTTTTTGGTTTTTATCTTCTAAAGTCACATTGTCCAATAGAATTTTATGAAATGTTGGGAATATTTTCTATCTGTATGCTATGTGTCTATTGAGCACTTGAACTATAACCGGCATGACTAGAAGAAATGAATTTTTTATTCAGTTTAAATTTAAGTAGTCACTTTTGGCTGTAGATGACTGTATTAAACATTAGAACTATAAAGCGTGGATTTTAATCTATTTGAGTTTATAGAACTATTGATAAGTGTTGAAAACAGTGTACCCTTTATTCCTTGAAAACTGCCTAAACGCCAACGTATACTTTACAAGTGTTCACAGATGCTCTGAGTCATGTATATGACTTGTAGACATTTGTTTACCCTGGGACATACATTTTAGAAGCACCTTGGCTTTAAATTATGGTCACAGTAAGTTGTAGAAATCAAATTAGATAATGTTCTTAAAACATATTCCTTCATCTATAAAATGGGCCTGTTAATAATATCAACGTCATAGGCTTATTTAAAGTGTCTCAATGAAAAAAAAAAAAACTCTCTAAAGTTAATGGTTGTAACTTTGAAAGAAATTATAGCCTCATTTCATGTCTTAACTAGAAGGGAATTTACAAATCCTAGTCTGTTTCAATCAGGGTACTATTAGCAGAGTAGTGTCATGTCAACAAGGGATTTATGATGTGAATTGGATCTCACATGAATATGGGAGGAGATGGCGAAGGGAAAATCTAGGAGGGAAAAGGGGGAGGATCAGAAAAACAGTCGCTAATGATGTCAGCCTGAAGCACTGATACATGCGCACAAGTTAAAGCTTTCAGGAAAATTCTAGAGGCAATATACCTCTGGACATCTAAGTGGGGCTGCGAATGGAGAACTTAATAGATGGCTTGTGATAACTGTACCTTCTGAGAATACTAGCATCCATATATAGCTACAGCTTCCATGGGCTTGTAGGTAAGTGCCAGGTGGGACAGGGACTTGAGGCTTGGGACTGCTGTTGGTTGACACAACTATAAGTTAGGACCAGTACTATAGATGGATTCTGTATAGTGAGAGAGTTAAGACAAACGAGTCCACTGTCTTAGTGTTTGCTTGCTAAGTCCCTTCCAAGAGTAATGGCTGTGGCTACATTTCTGCCTTCAAGTTTGTACAACCTCCTTTCTGGGCCAACTCTATTCTGAACCCATACAGAGATGGTGATTTGGGGGAAATGTAGTTTTTCATCCTAGCAAAGCCGAGAAGACTCAGTGGTCACATGGTCTAACCTCCTTAGTTTGTAGATGAGTTTGAGGCTCAGGGTACTCTCTAAGTGACGGGCACAAGGTCACCCAATGGGAAGTCTGACTACAGCACAGTTTCTGAGGGTGACTGCATGGAGGACTCTATCCACCTCCACAAAGTGTAGCAAATATGCCCAGTAGTAAATACAATGTCCCTTACTCTCATACTGATGAGAGATGATACAGGGTAAATAATATTTAAGGATAGCTCGTTTTGCCATTCAAAGACAGTGACTCAAGAGTAAACAACCAAATGATTACTGGAGTACACAGATAAAGTTCAAGGCCAAATTGCTCATGGGTGAATCATTGGTCTTTGGCTAAACTGTAGGTATAGCTTTATAACATAAAAGATTAATATGACCTTCCTAGAAAGCAGGACTGAAGAAATCTATTGTACTCATAGTTATCCACTGTGCCAGCTAAGGATAGAAATCAATCACCATTCTTTCCATGACAAGCTTGTAGAAATAATGATATGTACGCATATGAAATGGAAGGGAAATGTTTATGTAATGGAGACATTTATTCTCACAAATTGTCAAATTATAAATAGCTGCCAACCTCTTGAATTTTCCTAAGGCTGTGTGCTCTTTACTTCTACTAACTTTATATATAATTTATGAAGATAGAAAAATGATTTAAAAAATGTGACTTCTCTTTGTATTTTTAAAACAGAATCCAAGGCTAAGCTTGTGAGTTTTAAAAATTACTGGATCAGAATATAGAAATTTGTTGGAATGATGATTATAAAATATATGTGGTTTCATCAGTAAATAATAATTAAAAATTACAGAGTAAAAACACCTTATTCTTAAAATCTATCACAAAAAGTTTGTGAAACTGGTACTAAAATACCTTCTTTTCTGTAAGGAAAAACAGAAAAAAGATTCAAATGCAATACAGAATTTGTTCACCTGCAAGGTGGTAGTGATGATGGGATGGTGGTTTGCTTTGGTTAAAATCCACCACTGCCGTTGAGTCAGGTCCAACTCATAGGGACCTCAGAGGTTAGAGTAAAATTGCCCCACAGTTTCCAGGGGGCACCTGGTAGATTTGAACTGCCAACCTTTCAGTTAGCAGACATACCACTTAACTCACTATGCCACCAGGGATTCCTTGACTTGGTTATAGTCTACAAATGTGTTTAGTCTTAAATAAGTTTAAAAATATAGCTAGTCTTAAACTAAGCTACTGCTTAAAGACACAAAGCTCCACGTAGTAGAAAGGTTCATATAAATGACCATAAAATTGGCAGACATAAAAGAAATCTGATCAAAATTCCCATTCCTCCAGGAATAAACACCACTGTACAAATATCATCACAACCTTCTATTATGTCATGGTCAAGCTGAGAGCATTCCTTTACATACCTTTTATAAACAGCCAATCACTCATCTGTCAGCTGATGTCAGTGACTAGTTGAACCATCAAAGCAATTCTGGAACTCTTTTTCTGGAATGGCCACCAGAGCGGTCATCGTATTACCCTTGAAATCGTGAATGTCATCCAAATGTCTTCCTTTCACTATTTCCTTTATCTACGGGTAAAGAAAAATGTCATTGGGACCAGATCAGCTAAGTAGGGAAGGTGTTCTAGCACACTTATTTGTTAGTGGCTAAATACTCCCTCACAAACAACTCTACAGTTAAGTTCACAAACTTGCCACCATGCTACCATGTGCAATGGTCATTCCAGAGAGAGTTCCAAAATCACTTTGAAGTGTGGACTAGGTGCTGGCGTCAGTGCATAGCTTCCCAAGAGGAGTACATCTAAGGTGACCGTAGTGATGTTCAGCAATGACGTATGTTGTACTTAGAACAATTAAGTTCACAGACTTAATTGTCAGACCTTGTACTTCTGAAGACAAATTGGCTAGTGAAAACCTTATGGACAGCAAGAGAACACTTTCTGATGAAGTGCCGGAAGATGAGCCACTCAGATGGGAAAGTACTGAAAATATAACTGCGGAGAGGCGCTTCCACAAGGTAGCTTCAATCTTAATAACACAGATGGAATAAAGTTTTTGGGACCTTCATTTGCTGATGTGGTAAGACTCACAATGAGAAAAAAACAGCAGCAAATAGCAATTAATAATCAGACCACGGAATGCATAAGGTATGAATCTACAAAAATTGTAAATTGTCAAAAAATGAAATGAAACACTTGAAGATAGATATCACAGGCACAAGTTAGGTGAAGCAAACTGGTATTGGCCATTTTGAATCCAACAACCACGTGGTCTACAGTTCCAGGAATGAAAACATTGAGGAGGAACGGCATTGCTTTTACCATCCCCCTGTAAACATATTTTTTCCAGAAGAATCTTGAAGTACAAAGTTATCAGTGATAATATCCATATGCCTACAATGAAGAGCAGTTAACATGACTATTACTCAGATTTATACACCAACCACTAATGCCAAAGATGAAGAAATTAACGTTTTTGCCAACTTCTACAGTTTGAAATTTAACAAACAAGCAATCAAAATGCACTCAAAATTACTAATGATTGGAATACTAAAGTTGGAAACAAATACAGATCAACAGTTGGAGAACACATCCTTGGTGAGAGAAATGACATCTGAGATAGCATGATAGATTTTTGTAAGACCAACTATCTATTCATTGAAAACCCATTTTTCAGTATCATAAAAGGTGACTGTACACATGGATCTCACTAGATGGAATATATAGAAATCATCATCACTACATCTGTGCAAAGAAACAATGGAGAAGTTCAGTGTTATCAGTCTGAACAATGTGAAGGGCTGACTGCTGAACAGACTGTCAGTTGCTTACATGCAAATTCAAGCTGAAATTGAAGAGAATGAAAACAAATCCATGAAAGCTAAACTATATTCTTGAGTATCTGCCACCTGAATTTAGAGACTATCTCAAAAACAGATTTGAAGAACTGAATATCAATGACCAAAGACCATATCAGTTGTAGTACGAGGACATCAAGGATACCATACATGAAGAAAGCAAAAGGTCATTGAAAACTCAGGAAAGAAAGAAAAACACTAAACTAGATGCAGACAAGACTAAGACTTGCTTTTGAATGTACAGTAGCTTGAGAAGAATAAAAGAAATAACTAAGAGCTGAATGAAGACTTCAAAGGGTAGCTCAAGAAGGCAAAGTAAGGAGCTATAAGGAAATGTGAAAAGACCGGGAGCTAGAAAACCAAAAGAGAAGAATACATTCTACATATCTTAAGCTGAAAGAACTGGAGAAAAAATTCAAGCCTCAACTTGCAACACTGAAGGGTTAGACGGGCAAGATAGTGAATGACACATGAAGAATCAAAAGAAGACGAAAGAAATACATAGTCACTGTGTGGAGAAGAATCGGTCGATGTTTAACTACTTTAGAAGTTTGTACATGATCAAGAATGGATGGTACTGAAGAAGAGTCCAAGTTGTACCAAAGGCATTGGTGAAAAACAAGCCTTCAGGAATTGGCGGAAAACGAATGGAGATGTTTCAACAAATTGATGCAATAAACACTCACTTGTTTACGTCAAGAAATTTGAAAGACAACTACCTGGCCAACTGACCAGAAAAAATCCATATTTGTGTCCATTTAAAAGAAAAGTGATCCAACAGAATACAGAAATTATTGAATATCATCAGTATCACAAGCAAGTAAACTTGTGCAGATCAAATTCAGACACGGTGTGGCAGTGCATTGAGAGAGAACTATCAGCAATTCAAGCTGGATTCTGAAGATGACATGGGATAAGGGACGTCATTGCTGATGTCAAAGGGGTCTTGGCTGAAAGTAGAAAATACGAGAAAAATGAACCTGTATTTTATTGACTACGCAAAGTCATTTCATTGGGTATACTGTAGCAAATATGGATAAAATTACAAAGAATGGGAATTCAAGAACATTTAGTTGTGTTTATGCAGAAACTGTACATAGACCAAGAGGTGTCCTTTCAGCAAAGCAAGGGGGTACTGCATGGTTTAAAATCAGGAATGGTGTGCATCCAGGTTTTATCCTTTCACCATATCCATTCAGTCTGAGCATGGAGCAAATAATCTGAGTACCTGGGCTATATGAAGAACATAGCATCAGGACTGGAAGAAGATTCATTAACAACCTGAGTGACGTGGATGACGCAACCTTGCTTCCTGAAAGCAAAGACGACCTGAAACACCAATGAAGACCTGAAACACTGACTGATGAAGATCAAATACCACAGTCTTCAGTATGGATTACACCTCAACACAAAGCAAGCAAAAATCCTCACAGGTGGACCAATAAACAATACCACGACAAATGGAGAAAATACTGAAGTTGTCAGTGTCTTAGTCATCTATGGCTGCTATAACATAAATACCACAAGTAGATGGCTTTAACAAAGAAATGTTTATTTCCTCTCAGTAAAGTAGCCTAAACAGTCCAAACAGTCATGACTCAGTGGAACTGCTACACACAGTTTTGGGGGGACACGACTCATTCCATGAGAGTCAAGGATTTGATTTTATTTGGATTCATAATCAATGACCATAGAAGCAGCTAAAAGGAAATTAAACAACGTATTGCATCGGGCAAATCTGCTACAAAATACCTCCTTAAAGTGTTACACAAAAACGTTACTTTGAGTTCTAAGGTGCCCTTGATCAAAGTCATGGTATTTTCAATTGCCTCTTACTCATGCAAAAGCTGCAGAGAGAGTAAGGAAAAAGAGTTGATACACTTGAATTAAGGCATTGGCAAAGTATATTAAATACACCACAGACTACCTGAGTGAAGAATGAACAAATCTATCTCGGAGGAAGCACAGCCAGAATGCTCTCTGGAAATCAGGATGGTAAGACTTCATCTCACGTACTTTGGACATGCCGTCACGTGCACTGGACATGTTGTCAGAAGGGACTAGTCCCTGGAGAAGGGCACGGTGCTTGGTAACACAGAGGGTGAGAAAAAGGAGAAGAGCCTTGATCTAATGAACTGACACTGTAGCTACAACAACGGACCCAAGGATAGCAAAGATTGTGAAGTTGACCCAGAAATGAGCAGTGTTTCATTCTGTTTTATCGAAGAGTGGTTACAAGTTGAAAGCGAGTTGATGGTACCTAACAAAAAGGTTAACAATAAAATGTAGACAACCCAACAGATGCAGGAACTATATCGTAACCATAATTCAACATTCTTTTTGCCACAACTGTACTTAAACAAGTACTCAAAAATACTTTATAATCAGATGCTTCTGAGTGTTAGACTCCTGTTTCCACTTCTCTTATTTACATCTGCGGTTTCACCAGTTCTGGACATATCAGACCCAGAGTCCCACACTGGAATTATCACTAATCAACCCTTCCGGCAAATCTTTCTCATCTTACTGTTCCCATCTCAGCTAATTTATGCCCAGGCATCCAGTTACCAAAACAAAAGCCTGGAATGTACTACAGGATAGTAAAAGTCAGAGAACCTAGGTTTGACTACTACTCTGGAGGACGTTGGGTATGTTACCTTGCCTTCCACTACCTCGGTTTCCTCACCTAGTGATGGAGGTAAGACGGTAGCTTCCTTTGCTAAAACCAGAAAACAAAAACACCAAACCCACTACCATTGAGTTGATTCCGATTCATAGCAGCCCTATAGACAGAGAAGAACTGCCCCACAGACACTGCCTACCTTTTGGTTAGCAACCATAGCACTTAACCACTACACCACCAGGATTTTCTAAAGGTTGCTAGTGAAGATCAATTAAATTCTCATATTCATGTAGTATTTTGAGGCCTGTTCGAGCTCTGGTTAAGCATTCAACCACTAAACAATATGTCAGCAGTTGGAATGCACTAAACCTCCCAGGAACCCTGAAGGGCAGTTCTGTTCTATCCTGTATGATAGCTATGAGTCAGAATTGACTTGATGGCAATGAGTTTGGGATATGTACTGTTATTTAAAATTCAATAAATCCATGCCTTTGATTCCTTCTTTTTTGTACCCTATGTTTAATCCTTGACCAGAGCCTTCTGTTTCCGCGTGTGAACGCTCACTGACGCCTCATTACCCCTGCTTCTCTCACTTCAGGCATCGCGAGTGCTTGCCTTCTAACGGGTTAATCTGTGACAAAGAAATTTAAAGAGCATATTAGGTCTGGCACGACTCCAGAACCAGATCCCATATGTAAGCAAAATGAAACTTTCTATTGCACTAGAGTACAAATAAAGCCAAATACTTAGTTTCAACCAATCAGATTGCGGCTCTCTTTATATCCACATTTGCCTGATAAAAGCCTCATATTTTCTCCACTTTTTCCATGAGCTCCTAGCCACTTGCATTTTGGTTTGCTATCCAGTTCGTGAATCCTCCCATGCTTATATAAATTCACAAATTACTATTAAGTACTGAGTTTTTCTTTTTATACCTGTCCCCAGTGTCTTAAAAAACAATAGCAACCATTTATTCTTTCTCCTATCCTTGGACAGCACTCACTAATCTGTCCTTTATTTTATTCTCCTACCAGCTCACACAGAGATGATCAGATCGCCTTATTTTAACAACAACAAAAAATCCTATCTTGTCAGTATATATAAAATTAATTCCAAACTTAGGGATAAATAAGACTCTTTAAAATCTAATGAAAGCTATTTTTACTGGCATGTGTTTCTTGTGAACAAAAGGAATAAGTATGCATAGCCAACATACATATTCTAAATATTATATATTCATAAATTTAGAAAATAAAACCATCTATAATAGCCCCCCAAAGGCTAAAAAACCTAGGAATAAATCTAACCAGGAATGTAAAAGATTTATACAAGGAGAACTATAAAACATTATTGTAAGAAATCCAAAAGAGACCTACATAATTGGGAAAATATTCTGCATTCATGAACTGGAAAACTTAACATTGTGAAAATGTTAATATTACCCAAAGGGATCTGTAGATATGATGCCATCCTGATCCAGACCCCAACAGCAATCTTTAATGAAACAGAGAAACTAATCTCCAACTTTATATGGAAAGGACAGAGTTCCCAAACAAACAAGGTATTCACAAAAGTTAAAATACTTCTCTTTAAAAATACAAAATCACTCAATTCAATAATTCATTAAGTAGTGATTAAAATATATATCACAAACAAATGGTACTTTGTCCCTTGACAGAAGAGATTTCTCTCCCTTTGGAAGACAAGGACCGTCTGTTGGAACTGTGATAGTCTATAGTCTAAGCCTAAGGTCTTTGACAAAGCTCCTTTCCCTCAATTCTTGGAACTGCATCTGTTTATTTTCCAACACCCTGCTTGCAAATTAGACCAGCAAGTTGTTTTTTTTCTTCTTCTTTAATTGAAACCAGGTATTTCAGAGCTGATTCTGTGATCTAGAGAGTTAATATACATGATGTGAACGGTTTCTAAATGGAGTTTTCAAGAGTTAAATGACAGTATTTACTTTATGCTTCCTTTTCATTTCCTATTCACTATTATTTTTAAGTTCTTCTTTCTTTCCCCTTTGGAAAGGAAAATTTGAACATAAGGTAAATACAGAATTTTCTAAGATCGGGAAGAATGTGACATTTAAAACTAGAGGATCTATATTTGACACTAGGCACACCACTTTCAAAATATAAATTCTGAGCTACTTCCTCTTACAAAGATTAAGATGTAACATGAAGATAAAATGAATATCCAACCCACCGTATTACATAGACAGTTTATGGTAAGTTAAACAAAAATATTCTCTGAATGATTAAGATCAAAGCAGACACTAGTCATCACTATTACCTTTGGAATGTGTTGAAAGGGGGACTTATTACCCATGTGATGATATCATGCCTGTTTCTGCAACACTATTCTAGTTCATGGCCCATCTTCAGACACGTTGCTAGAAATAGATTTAAATAACCGTTCACCACAGGACTGTGTAGAACTATACCATTTTGCTTATGGACAGTGACTACATTCCTTTCAGACATCATATCGAACACAGTTTTCTATTTTAGGACTAGTTTTTGCCATGTGGAATCACATGGTAAGTCAGCAAGCAGAACCCTTACCAGGAGTGTGACTGAAACTGTTTCATATCTTTTCCTGATCTCAATATCTTCAAAGAGAGAGTTCTAGAATGCATCCAAGAACCCACGTTGGACCTAGATATCAGCTGAAGAGGAAAGTCTCAATCACTGACCTTTTCAAATGTGAAAAAACAGGAAATCAGTAAAAAACCAAAGGAAATCAGGAAAGGATGGAGGGACAGGACAACAAATCATTCTCAGACAGAGAAAAATGGCGTGATGGAACTTCCTTCTTGTTCTCCCAAATAACGTAATCCCAAAGTAGGGTTGGGGAATGACCAGGAGTGGGAGGAGGAGGGGAATGCTAAGTAGAATGAAAGACAGGTTTTATAACTCAGAGTGCTCTGTGCGGTTTTGGAGGAAAACAGAGGATTTTTGACTCTGGTGCTTTTGGCTGTGTTCTCTCAGGCACCAAGAGCAGCCCGCTGGCATCAGGTTCTCCTCTGGACCTGACTTCCCCTGGGCTGTGTCTGTTGGCTCCTTGAAGAACTCTCTGAGAACACTGGAAGAGTCTCAGGAACCTAAGGAATTCCAGCAACACTTGGCTTAGTGCTTCCCCAGCTCCAGAGCAGGGCCTTCTGCCCAGGCTCATGGTCACGGCCACCTTTCAGAAGGCTGCGAAGTTGCTTCTGAAAGGTGCATGGATTTTTGACTTCTCAGGTAAGGAAGGTCCTCAGATTCATTCTGAAAAAAGCATCAGAAGTTGAAAGCTGCATTAGCTGTTTTTAGGTCTGAGCTACAGAGCTGATACTGAGTAGTTTTACTTCATTAGGAGAAGTCATAACAATTTTAAAATCTGGAACTTGTCAGAAACAAATAATGCCTTCCAGCATCTGAAAAGAACATAGTAAAACTGTGTATAAGAAATAACTCTTTTATTCTCATCTGATGTGTGTATGCATGTGTGTATACACTTATATATGTGTACATACACACATCACATGTGTACATATACATATCACATGTGTACATACACAGGCATATGTTTGTTACTTTAATACCTTTAAAAAAAAACAATTTTTCTTACTGACTTCTCAATAAGTTAGAGTAATCCTGGTGGAAGCCAGTCTCTATAGAAGCCACATCATGAGCACACACATACATGTAACAAATATGTCACTTGCATGTGCAGACACATATTATCTGCTGCTGGCTAGATTTCATAAACAAGGACAGGGCAAAGAACCTCATTAGTAGGCTATGTTGCAAATACATAGTGGGTCTAGCAGCAAATTGGACTTGTTAATGAAGCCCAGAATAAATCTTAAATGCCAGTTTGACTACCAAGACAGGGTACACTCTCAGCCACACACTAGTCAGCTTAGAAGAGAAAGAGGGACAGACAGAGGGAGGAGGAGGAGGGAGGGAGCAACGAAACCAAACCAAATAAAGCAAGCAAACAACCCTTTGGTTTCTCTACCTGCTCAGCATATCCTAGACTCACTGGGTCACCAAGCTCTATTAAAGTGTTTCCATCCCCATAATCATTTCAGTTCCCTTTCAGGCTTTCTCTTGGGCTGATTTACTTTTATTCTGTGCCTTTTCTATCACCAAGGTGGCTCAAGCCAAGGCCTGGAAAGAGTTCTTTCCTGGAAATGCCACTTGCACATCTAGCATTTATTAAGTATTCAACAACTAGACATGTGAACATGTATGAAAACAAAGGGTAACATCTGGACATACACATCTGAGTGCTTCTGAAGGGGCCAGGTACCACTACTAGCTTTTTTCAAATACCCAGCTTATATTCAGATGTTGAAGAAAGCACTGATTAAAAATCTATAGTAATAAATGATTTGAAATGATTTACAATATAGCAATAAAAATATTTAGCCCTTGCAAAAATACTCCTATGTTCCCACATCACCTTTTACACCAACGAGAATATTGCAAATACTGATTGCAAGAACAAGTGTTAGTTTAAAGTTTAAAGGATGCGCAACTAAGCAAGCAAGTATACTTATGTACCCACAGGCTGCTATGGCACTAGAGGACATGAAAGTGACAGGAAACATTATCTGATACCTGAGTCCTACTGTGAGCCAGGCATACTGCATATAAGACTGAATTTAATTACCACAATTGGTCCTTACACCTCTTTTTATATCTGACAGATGTGAGGCTTCAAGAGTATAAGTAACTTGCCTAACACCTGGAATTCAGATCCAGGACCAGTTCATTTTGAAACTTCTTTCTACCTTTATCAAAGTAGGCTCTGTTCAAGAGCACCTTTGGACAAATAAGCAAAAGGAAATGAAAACACAGGAAACAATTAATGAAAAAGCAATACACAGTAAGATTCATTTACAACTACCATATACACCAAAAAGAACTGCGAAGAGAAAAATCCATGAATGTTGGACAAAGATTTGTTATCCACGCATCTGGCACAAATATACCAGCACTACATTGTGGGTACCCATTTAAATGAAGTCACCTAAATTTGTATTTGCTGACCTATGAATTTGTTGCATTAGCCCTCTATGGCTGTAGTGATGAGTTCCCACAAACCTGGTGGGTTAAAACAACAGAAATATATCCTCTTAGAGTTCTGGAAGTCAGAATCACAGAATTGGCGTGAAGTGTGCCCTCAGAAAGGTGTAGGGGAGAATTCGTTCCTTGCTTTTTCAGCTTCTGGTGGCTGCCTACATTTCCTCACTTGCAGTTGGATCTTTCCAGCCTCAGCCTCTGTGATCACCTCACTTTCTCCTCAGAGTGTCTGAGATTTTACACAAAATCTCTTTACAGCTCAGCTACTAACTCAAACAGTTAGCAGTTCAGATCCACTAGCTGCTCTGTGAAAACTCTACGGTGCAGTTCTACTACGTCCTATAAGGTCACTACGAGTTGGAATTGACTCTACTGCAACAATTTGGTTTTTTGGTTTGGAGTTGCATTTAGTTCTAACTGTATAATTCAAGATAATAGCCCGATCTCAAGAATTTTTTTTTAATTGTCTTTGTTGTTAAGAATGTAAACAGCAAAACACATCAATCTAATCACTTCTACAGGTATAATTCAGTGACATTGATTATATTCTTTGAATTCTGTAACCACTGTCAAGTCTCTTTCCAAGCCATTCTGACCTCATGAACCTAACTCATTGAACCCTATGGTTCCCACCTAGTTTGTTTTGAGTTGCTGTTGTCATTTTGATTCTGTGTAAACAGTTCTTAATAGAGCATTATGCTCAAAGCAGACATTTTTTGCTAGCTAGCTAGACTGTTCGATTTCAAGAAGACTTCAAGGAATATTTTTGGTTTAAAGTTTAGATTATGTCAGGGCATACTTTCAGTGGTTCATCCAGCCCCATGGCTCCAGAAAGTCCAGAGTCCATGAAAATTTGAAATTCTATTCTTATTGACTCTCCTTTGGAGATTATTTTTCATTTAACCTGAACCACTTTTAAAATTCTCTCCTTTTCTTTTGTTTTGCCCAATTTGATTGCTAAATGATTTAGTGTCTTTCTTCTGGGATTTACCTGGTGTGGAGTTCAATAAGTATCCTGGATAGATATCTTCTTATCTTTTGTGATATCAAGGAAGTTTTCTCTGAATTTTCTGTTACCTCCACTCACCCAGTTCTGTTCCTTCAATCACTTATAGATTACTCCTCTTGATAGCCCACGTAACTCTGTTTTATTTTTTAAATTCTTTTATCTGATTTTTCTCAAATATGTTGGTGTCAGAAACCTTGGTGGCATAGCGGTTAAGTGTTATGGCTGCTAACCAAAAGATTGGCCATTCAAATCTGCCAGACACTCCTCAGAAATTTATGAGGCAGTTATATTCTCTTCTATACGGTCACTAAGGCTTGGCATAGACACAACAGCAGTAGGTTTGGCTTTGGTTTTTGGATGCTGGTGTCAAGTGTTTTGTCACCAGTGTCATTAAGTCAGCCTTCCATTGCCTCAATTCAGTTCTTTCAACTTTCTATTGAGTTTTCTGATTCTGTAATTTTATTATTATCTGCTAAACTTCTACTTGCTCACTCTATATGCTTTCTTACAGCCTATACAGCTGGTCAATGTGATCTGCTATGTTTTGCCTGATCTCCTTCCGGATCTCTTCAGGAGTTCTAAACATGAATCTTTTGTATTCTACCTCGGATAGCTTCAGGAAATACTCCTCATCTGGTAAATTTCTTGATTCTTTGGGGAACTTTTTGAAGCCCTCGTGGTCTGCCTATTTATATGATAAGATGTTGACTGTTTTCCAAGCCCATAATTATATTGCTGTATTTATTTATATTTGCTTACTGTCTTCTACCTTCTTGTTTTGTTTTAAAATGTCCAAATAGACTTGTTGTGTGAGCTAGTTTGAAAACTGAAGTCTTTGAAACTCTGATATCCTGTCTTCAGCTGGTTAGAGCTGCTTTAGGCATGTGAGTCCAGGGGTACATTTACTTTTCTTGTATGTATTCAGCTCAAGTGTCCAGGTATTCAGTCACCAGGTATCTAATGCAAGCTCTTGTCTATAGTCTTAAATGTTCATGGGAGTTTAGTGCAGGCATAGGTATCTGGCTGCATGTGCTAAGACAGGCAGGACACTGATAGCCACATGTGAGTGTCTGTGAGGAAAGCATGTGCCTGTTCTTTAAGATGTGTAGGTAGATAGATTTTGCAGCTGGATGATGAGTCCTGTATGCTGAGCACAGGGTGAGAGTTAGTCAAGGTCTATAGACCCCTTATGCCTGTATCTTGGCCAAGGAACTCTTTCTGCCTAGAGTTCACAGCTCAACAGAGTCAACAGACTCCCCGCATCCCCACCCCCACCCCCATTTGTTAAATTATTCTCTAAATCCAGGAGAATGGTTCAGGCCACACATGGGATCCTATTTCTGTCTCAGATCAGTCTATGGAGCCAGAATTATGCACAGAAGGGAGAGGGAAGTGCTGGTAAAAGGGAGCGAGGTTTATTCCAAGGGAACGATTTGGATCCACATGTGGTAGGTTAGGTGCAAGCTACTTAGCTTTTGATGATGGAATGCCATTTTCACTGTCTCTAGATCCATGAACAGGCTCTCTACCACTTGGTTTCCACTGAGGCAGATGCTTCTTGAATGCCATTGCTCCCCTCACCATGTTTGTTTCACTGATCCCCCTTCATGATGCCAGTTCCTGCCAGGTCAGGTCTGCCAGTCTGAGTTACTTCTGGACCCATTCTCCCTTACCTGTCAGTCCAATTTCTCAACTTCTCCTTTGATATTCAGGGCTCCTAGAATGTCACATATAATCTATTCATTTGTTCTTTTGAGTCTTTGTTGTTAGAGGGATCACAAAAAGAGTCCAAGTACTCTGACATTTTAGTCCATCTCCTCCACTGATTGAAATTTTAAATACACATGTTGTTGTCAGGTACCATCAAGTCAGTTATGATTCACAGTGACCCTACACCCAGTCTTGTGCCATCCTCACAATTATTGCTATGTTTGACCCCATCGTTGTAACCACTATGTCAGTCCATGCCATTGAGGGTCTTTCTCTTTTGACACTCTACTTTTCCAAACGTGATTTCCTTCTCTAGAGTCTTGTCCCTCCTGATAACACACACAAAGTAGATGAGATCAAATTTCCCCCTCATCCCTTTGAAGGAGCATTCAGGATATACATCTTCCAAGACAGATTTGTTCATTGTTCTCGAAGTCCATAATATATTTAGTGTTTTTCATCCACATTGTAATTCAAATGCATCCATTCTTCAGTCTTCCTTATTTATTGTCCTACTTTTGTACGTGCATGAGTAGACTGAAAATTGTGTGACCTAGGTCAGAAGAACCTCTGTTGTCAAGGCGACATGTTTTTTTTTCAAAAAGGATTTCTTTTTGCAGCAGCAGCAGATTTGCCCAATGCACTACATTGTCCAATTCTTCTAACTGCTAATCTCATGGGCATGGATTGGGATGCAAGTAAAATGAAACCCTTGACAAGCTCAATCTTTTCTCATGATGTTGCTTATTGGTCCAGTTGTGAGGATTTTTGTTTGCTTTACGTTGAGGTAGTTTACACTGAAGGCTGTAGTCTTTGATCTTCATCAGTAAGTGCTTCAAGTCCTTTTCAGGTAAGGTTGTGTCATCTACATATTTCAAGTTGGTGGTGAGTCTTCCTCTAATCCTGATGCTTTATTCTTCAAGTAGTTATCCTTCTTCAAATATTTGTTTAGCACAAACTGACTAACTATGATGAAAGGATACAACCTTAATATACACCTTTCCTGATTTTAAACCACATAGGATCGCCTTGTTCTGTACAAATAACTGCCTCAGTCTATGTACAGGTTCCTTATGAATATAATTAAGTGTTCTGGACTTCCCATTCTTCACTGGTTTATACATAATTTGCTATGATCTATGCTGTTAAATGCCTTTGCACGGTCAATAAAACACAAGTTTCTTTTAGGTACCCTCTGTTTTCAGCCACAATACATCTGACATCAACAAATGATACACCTCATTCTATTCCCCTTTATGAATCTGGCTTGAATCTCTGGCAGTTCCCTATGGATGTACTACTGGAGTTAATTTTTAATTATTTTCAGTGCAGTTTTCATTTCTTCATCTGGTACCATTGGTTTCTGATCATCTACTGCCTCCTAAAATGGTTGAGCATTGGCTGATTCTTTTTGGCAGTGAGACTGTGTATTCCTTCCATCTTCTTTTGATGCTTCCTGTATTGTTCAACATTTTGCCCACAGGATCCTTTAATACTGCATCTCAAGACTTGAAATTTTCCCTCCAGTTCTTTCAGCTTGAGAACTGTGAAGCATAGTCTTCACTTTTAGTTTTCTTACTTCAGGCTTTTGCACATATCATTATAATACTTTAAAGTGCCTTCGCCCTTTGAAATCTCCTGTTCAGCTCTTTTATTTCCTCATTTCTTCCTTCGCCTTTAGTTACCTGAAGTTGAAGAGCAAGATTCAGAATCTCTTCTGACATCCACTTTGGTATTTTCTTTCTTTCCCATGGATTTTTTTCTGTGATTTTGGCTAAAGAGTATTTTTTTGAACATTTGATTTTGCTTTAAGTGAAAATTTACATGGGAAATTAGTTTTCCATTTAATAATCCATGCACAAATTTTATGTGACACTTGTTGCAATCCCTGCAAGTGTCAGCATTCTATTTCCACCCTAGTTCTCTGTTTCTGTTGATTTGGTTTCCTTGCCCCTCCTACCTTCTTGTCTTTGTTTTTTGGCAAATGTTGTCTTTGAGTCTCATATATTTGATTTTCTATGAAGCACATTCCTTATGGATATTGTTTATTTTATATGCCAGTCTATTATTTAACTGAAATGTGGCTTCTGGGAGTGGTTTCATTTCCACGTCCAAAGATTGTTAGGACAAAAATTTCAGGAGTTTCTCTACTCACTGTCAGTTCAGTATGATGAGTGTTTTTTATGAATTTGAATTTTGTTCTACACTTTTTCACCCATTATAACCAGAATCGTTTATTCTGCTACTGGTGAGACTCTTAGTAATGATACCTGGGCATCATCTAGTTCTGCTCTGAGGCCAGAGGTGGCTGTGGTTCACGTGAGTCACCAATTCTTTGGACTAATTCCTTTATTGAATGTTTGGTTTTATTCATTCTCCTTTATTCCAGACAAGAAGAGACCAAGAGTTCTAACTTAGTTGAGCCCTTGAAGTTTTTAAGACACTAGATGCTACTTACCAGACTACAATGTAGAAATTTGTCTTTATGAACTATTTTGCCATTTGACCTAGACATCATCTGATGTTGCTTAGACTCTAAGCCCAGTAGTTCAGTCTCATGAGGTGTTCGAGTATGTCCAAGAAGTTTCCACACGTATGCCCCCATGTGTTCTCTTTTTAGTATATACACACATATACACACACATGCAACACAAATTGTAGTAGTATCCTCAACCACACTTATATATCACAATGGTGTACTCACATATAACCTCACATGCCTATTTGGCATACATATCTACCCTGGCCCCTAGGGTCGCCATTCAACAGCACTTGGCTTGGCTATCTACCTAGGTATCCAATTATAAATTATTATTGTTGTTGTTGTAGGATTATATATATTATAGTATTTTCCTTAGTTGCCTTTTATTCTTGTGCACCTCTCAGCATCTTCCTTTGCTTTGGTCACATTGTGCTGACTTTCCCAGTAAGGTGTATTGCTTTTCCCTTTGTCAGAATTAACACTTGTCTACTATCTACACAGGATTTCTTCCCAGCCATCCCTATTTCTCGGAACAATCAAAGAATGCTTCTTTCTCTGTGTAAACCTACACTTGACTTTCTGTAATAGGGGTCTCATACAGTTATTTGTCCTTTTGTGACTGGCTTACCACTCAGAATAATATACCCCAGATTCATCCACATTGTGAGATGTTTCCCAGAAGCATCGTTATTCTTTTCATTTGGATTCCATTGTGTGTGTGCATACCACACTTTGCTTATCTACTCATCTGTTGATAGACATTTAGGTTGTTTCCATCTTTCGGTTGTTGTGAATAATGTTGCAATAAACATGAGCATACATATGTCTATTTATGTCACAGCTCTAGGATCTATACCTAGGAGTGTGATTCCTGAATCGTATAGTATTTCTAACTTTTTCAGGAAGCATCCTCCCATTTTGCATGGTAGTTTTACTATTTTACAGTCTCACTACCAGGTATAAGAGTTCCAATATCCTTCTACCTTGCTAGCATTTGTTGTTTTCTTTTCATTTTGATCAGTGCCATAATTATTGCAGTGAGGAGGTATCACACTGTAGTTTTGATTTGCACTGAATTACGGAATTGAAATAGATCAAGTGCTGTCTGTTTGTCTTTACTATCATTGTACTGTCATTGTTTATTCTGAATTTACTGTTTAAATATAGGACAAGTTAGCCATACAGTGACACAAACTCTGTCCAAGGTGAGTTCAAACAACTTGATTTTTACCAATTTGGTCTGAAAATGAACACATGTACCTGAGTCTACGTGTGTTGGGCCTGCCCTATAAATGGAAGTATTGCAAATTAATTTTCATATAGAATATAATGCTTTCTAAAATAATAAAAATGTAAAAAATCAAAGCTTATGCACAGGATATGAAGACTCAGCAGGCACTCAAACAATGATGCTAATTTAGAAAATGTAGACAAACGAAACATTTTGAGGGTAAGAACTATATAGTGATAAAGAAACTGTCTTTCAGTTGGCTTTATTATTGACTTTGGACTTTTTCAGACAACGCCTCTCCTTATTACTCTGTCCCAGGGCTGAGCGCTGTCGCCATTCCCACTCCTGTCCCTAATACTCCACTACCTTAACCTATTTTCCCACTTGAATAATTAAAGAGTTTTGCTTTACTGGACAGCTGATTATGTTCAATGCACCATAAATTCTAACATTTTTTAATTAAAACACTATGAAAATGAACTCTGTGGCTTGTTAGAGAAAAATGCAGCAAAACCAAAATTAAACTCTTTTTTTTTTATTATTATTACTACAGGATTTCTCAGATCTTGAAATGCAAAAATACATGATAAATCTTCAAGAAGTGTCACACACTTCATTTCTAATCACAGAATTCTTTTTTCCCCAGGGCATCTGGATGGACTAACATTCCAAGGATAACATTTTTGAAAGCACAGCTATTGTGCAATTCCCATCCAATTACAAATAATACAATAATAAAATTTGCTGTTGCCATTGCTATTGAACATTGTTCTGCAGGTTCTGGTCAATGAAAAAAGAAAAAAAGTAATGAGCTAAACCTAGGGGAAAACCTGAAACCAAAGGACTGCAATGATGTCATTATATACATTTATATTAACAATCTCTTGAGGATTAACTGTAAAACTCTTAGAATTAATAACAAAATCCAGTAAAGCAGCTAAATAAATGTGCAACAGACCTCCTATATATGAGTAAAAACCAGTGAGAATATATTATCCACTGAAGTTTCTTTTAACAATAACTATCCAAGCATACAAAATGTATACATAAAATTATATAAAAATAATGAGAAATGCCTACAATTAAAGCAAATATAACTACAAAGTTTTCAAAGGGCTTCGAAAATTTAAATAAAGGGAAGAAACATAGCTCTTTCCTGGATGGAAACCTTGAATGCTAAAAAAAGTTTTCCTTATTCTCAAAATTCTTCTTAGTTTACAATCTCAGCAAATTTCCAATGTGAGATTATTTGAAATTTAACTAAGTTTTTGTTCCTTGGGAAAATTATGTTAAGAAAAGAAATAAGGACTTTATACTACCAGATGTGTATAAAATCTATTAGAAAAATACAATTAAGTGAGTTAATTATAATGCAAAGCAAGAAATTGATCATATGGATGCCAGAATATTTAATAATAATGTGAAATGATATTTTATATATTCCAATAAAGAAAGGAATTCTTGTTTGCTTGTAACTTCCCACCAGATTAATACTGTACATTAAACACATGTGCATGTGATACTTCTATATATTAAACTTTTGTACATTTAAATGGAGAAAGGGAATTTCAGAACACCTAATTGTGCTCTTAAGGAACCTGTATATGGATCAACAGGCACTCATGTGAACAGAACAAGGGGACACTGCATGGTTTAAAGTCAGAAAAGGTGTGTGTCAGGGCTGTATCTTTTGACCATACCTTTTTAATCTGAATGCTGAGCAAATAATCCGAGAAGCTAGATTATACAAAGAATGAGGCATCACAATTGGAGGACGACTCGTTAACAACCTGTGTAATGCAGATTACACCACTCTACTTGCTGGAAATAAACAAGATTTGAGACACTTACTGATAAAGATCAAAGATCACAGCTTTCAGTATGGCTTGCACCTCGACATCAGGAAAACAAAAATCCTCACAACTGTACCAGTAAGTAACACTGTCATAATAAGGAGAAAGGATTGAAGCTGTCAAGCATTTCATCTTACTTGGGTTCATAATCAACGTCCTTAGAAGTAGCAGTCAAGAAATGAAAAGACGCACTGCATTGGGAAAATCTGCTGCAAAGGACTTCTTCAAAAGTATTCAAAAGGAAGGATGTCACCTTGAAGACTAAAATGCGCCTGACCCAAGCCACCGTATTTTCAATCACATCATATGCATGTGAAAGCTGGACCATGAACAAAGGAGACAAAAGAAGAATTGATGCCTTTGAATTGTGGTGTTTGAGAAGAATGCTGAATGTACCCTGCACGGCCAAAAGAACAAACAGATCTCTTCTGGAACAAGTACAAGAAGGGTGCTTGTTGGAAGCAAAGGTGGCAAGACTGCATCTTACATATTTTGGACATGTTGTCAGGAAAGACGAGTCCCTCGGGAAAGACATCATGCTTGGCAGAGTGGAGGGTCCATGAGAAACAGGGACACTCTCAACGAGATGGACTGACGCAGTGGCTGCAACAACAGGCTTAAGCATCGAAACGATTGTGGGCACAGCGCAGGGCCGGGCAGTGTCTTGTTCTCTTGTTCATAGGGTCACTGGGAGTAGGAACCGACTTGATGGCGCCTAACAACAACATTTAAATACCTAGACATGTTACAACGGACCATTCCCCGATTATGATAAGTGTTTTATTGAGAAGGTCTTGACCAAGCAAACTACAAAAACATAATTTTAATAAAAACAAAAGAGTTAACTACCAAATAAATGAAAATCTAAATATAGCAAAATTCAGCTAAATAAATGATTCTGTCATGGATAAAGATTAAGGATAAAATACAAAATATATATTTGTCCATGCCAAGCCAAGCCAAGTGTCGTCAAATTGGATCCGACTCATGGTGACTGTCTGTCCATAGAGCGACAAAAATGTGTATATACAAAACTCAAAAATAAAATTTAAAAGAAAAACTCTTAAAATATCTCTAAAAACATACTGCTACAAATTTTTATCATCGAAACAATATAGAACTTACTCTTAGAGATTTGAACTGCAGACCTTTCGGTTAACAGACATAGTTAACCATTATGTCACCTGTTTCCATAAATTTATATCATGAAAACCATACACAAAGGTTCAGAAAGTCATTTCAAAGAAGAAGGAATATAAATGAGTAATTAACAAATGGAATAGAATTATCAATCCCACTGGTATATATAGCAATGTAAACATCAAGAAAAATACAATGAGATCCCACTTTCCTCAATCCAGTTGACATAGGTTCAGAGCAATAATGACCATCAAGGCAGGCTACGCCAAGAGAAAAACTACCAGTGGGAGCATGAATTACTAGGAGGACCTGGAGGCCAATCTAACAGTACGTATGGAGAACCTTCAAACGAGTTTACATACTTTGGTGTAGGAACTCCTCTTCTAAGAATCTTTGGTAAGAAAGTAATATGTGCAGAGACATATATTTGAAGGAGACTTAGCTAAGTAGCAGTTTTCCTCCTTGTGTGTGTATGCTTTTTGTAATAGCAAAATTTTGGAAACAATTCATATGCTCAAAAAGAAAAAAATTACTAAAATATATGATACACCCATGTGATGGATTTATTATGCAGTCATTAAAATCACATTTTCAAATTATGTATATATATATGGGCATACGTGTGTCTATGTATACAAGCATTGCAAACTAAGTTCTCAAACTCATCCTAGAAGAAGAGCTACATACCATACTGCTGAGTATCACTACAGTCACCTCTGAAGTACTCCCCTTGGAAAGTTATGCATCGATGCCAGCACCTAGTCCACTCCTCAAAGCAACTTTGGAACTCTTTTTCTGGAATGGTCATCAGAGCTGTTATCATACTGCCCGTGATGTCCTGAATTGCATCAAAATATCTTCCTTTCAGTATTTTCTTTATCTTCGGGTAAAGAAAAAAGTCACTGGGGGCCAGATCAGGTGAGTAGGGAAGGTGCTGCAATAGTTATTTGTTTACTGGCTAAAAACTCCCTCACAACTATACAATTAAGTTCACAAACTTGCCACCATGCTACCATGCACAATGGTCGTTCCAGAAAGAGTTGCAAAACTGCTCTGAAGGGTGGACAAAGAGCTAGCATTGGTGCATAGCTTCCCAAGAGGAGTGCTTTGAAAGTGACCACAGATAGTCAACAACGAGGCATGTACCACTTACAACGATTAAGCACACGGACTTAGTTCTCAGACCTCATATATGTACACACACACACACACACACACACACACACACACACACACACACACACACACACATATGAAGAAGTACAGCCAGAGTGTTTTCTAGAAGGATGATATGTCTTCTCATCTTCTCATGTGCTTTGGCCATGGTATCAGGAGAGACCAATCCCTGGAGAAGGACATCATCATACCTGGTAAAGTAGAGGGTCAGAGAGAGGAAGACCCTTGAAGAGATCCTCAGTCCTCAGTGAGACAGACTGACACAACGGCTGCAACAGAGGGCACACACGTGACAGCAATGATTGTGAGCACAGAGCAGTGTTTCCTACTGTTGTACAGCGGGGCATTTTGAGTCATTATTAGACAGCACCTAACAGCATCAACAATGATGTATACATTTGGTTTCAAACAATGTAAGTTTATTGTCTCACAGTTTTAGGGGCTGGAAGTCCAAATCTTTGTGCCAGCCTGGCCACAGTTCACTTGTGAAGTCTTCAGAGGAAGGTCCTTTCTTGTCTCACCCAGCTTCTGGTCCCCCTAGCTTATCTCCTTGTCTTGTAGCGTCATCTTTATATGAATCCTTCTTCCATCTGTCTCCCTGTGTGTTTTCTCCTCTTTTTTCATGGGTACCACTCCGACTGGATTAGAACTCATGCTAATAATCACCTCCTGTTAACTCATACTAACTAGTAACATTTTTAAAAACCTATTTTCAATCAAGGAAATGTGTCAAATAATTTTTTTATGAACTTAATTTTTTTCACAAAGGAATATATAAAAAGATATTGTGGGAAAAAGCATACCAAATTTATTAGTGCACAGAAAACAAAAGAAGAAACATATCTGTATTTAGAAAGTATTTCAATGTTCCTTATACTTTTTTATAATTTCTAAGAATAACAGACTGAGCATGTAGTAATTTTATAACTAAAAAAAATACTCTTTTTCTTTTTTTAAAATGGGTGTGCAGAACTCAAGCTCCATTAAAAAGACCAGACATGAATGTCTGACAGACTGGAAGGTCCCCAAAAGACACGGCCCCTGGATTTTTGGTTAGCTCAGAGCTGAAACCATTCCTGAAGCCAAGTCTTGGGACAGAGATTCGACTAGACTATAATACATAAAATGATCCTGGTGAAGAGTGTGCTTCTTGGCTTAAGCAGGTACATGAGGCTAACTGAGCAGCTCCTGTTCAGAAGTCAGATGAGAAGGCAGAGGGGGACAGGAGCTGGTTGAATAGAAATAGGAAATACAGCGTGGAGAGGAGGATCGTGCTGTCACACGGAGAGGAGTACAGCTAGAGTTACATAGCTGTGTGTTGTAGTCAGCTAGGGCTGCTCTAACAGAAACACCACAGAGGGGATGGCTTTAACAAAGGAAGGTTTATTCTTACACAGTCCCGTAGGCTACAAGTCCAAATTCAGGATGTCCACTCCAAGGGAAGGCCTTCCTCCTTGTGGGCTCTGGAGGAAAGTCTGGTATTGTATCAGTCTTTGTCCAGGGAGCATCTTGGCACAGGAACCTCGAGTCTGAAGGACGCCCTTTTTCTAGGGGCTGCTTTCTTGATGGTGTGAGGTTCTCAATTTTCTGCTTGCTTCACTTCCCTTTTATCTTTTATCTCTTGCAGGACGAAAGGATTGAGGGTGGGGCAAGCCATACTCCAGGGAAACTCCCTTTACAGTGGAGCAGGGAGGTGATCCTGTGAAGGGATTTACAGTCCCACCCTAATCCTTTAACATATAGGATAGGAAAACCACAAAATGGAGGACTGCCACAAGATACTGGGAGTCCATGGCCCAGCCACATGGCTACACATATTTCTGGGGGGGATACAATTCAATCCATGACACTGTATATCTGCAAATTTTTGTATGACAAGTTGATTTGGATTGTAAGCTTTCACTTAAAGCACAATAAAATAATTTTTTCTTAAGTGTCAGGCATGGGATGTGGTATACATTAAGAACTAAAAAATTATTCTCTTTTAATATAAAAGCTAAGTTGTTTATAATCATATAAAGTAATCTGAAACCCCAAATTTTGAAAACAGTCCTCTGGATGCTATATTACATTTTCTATCACCACTTTCCTAACAATGGAGTAACAGAATGTTTTAAAATAGAGAAAGACAAAAATATGCCTCCTCATTCCAAAAAACAACAAACAGAAAACAGACCCTAGCAAACAATATGAAATCCAAACAACACACACAAACAATTCCTTATATACAAGTGTGGTTTGAAAAAACAGAATTATAATCAATTTTTACATAGGATCTTTAACTGACTTAACAAGTCAAACATCCCTTAGAGAACTAGTGTCAAGTTTGGGAATTATTTTACAAATAGAAGCTTTGAGTTTTGTCAATCTAAATTTAAAATGTCATTTATCCCTGCCAAGGTTGGTAGTGATATGCTAAATGCTGATTGAGAAACGTGATTGATGTCTTTTTTTGTTGTTTTAATTCAAAACTGGTTCAAGGTAGTTACGTCAATATATGAGTCTCTTTTGGCTTGGCTTTCATATTGTAGCAATTACCTTTTTTCCAACGTATCTTACAAGGATAAGATTCTTCCTGAATAGAGTATTAGATTTTATGGAAACAAAAAGGCAAGAACCTGACAAACTCCATGAGGCACATAGTTTCACTGCTTAGAACACGCTCCTGATTTATTTGCACTGCAGTAACTAAGCTCTTCTTTACACATAACCTTAATTACCACAATCATTCATTCTACAACTGCTCTTATTTCCTTGCCTTCTTCTCTGCTTCCAATTCCAATTTGTAATGTCGCCTCCCTGAGGATTCATTATCTGAAACTCTACACCCTGGCAGAGGGGTTTTCCCGCCTCAAGCTCCACTCTCTATGCATTTATAAGTCTCTAGGCACTCTGGCCTGAAATACATCGTGGCTGTCCTGTCTTTATAAAATGGCTAGCCTCCATATGAAAAAAAAGAATCAATTTTGATGAAGAAGAGTTAAGCCAGACACTCTCTTTTATGATGCGATGTAGATTTCCCAGTAAAAATCATTTATCTCAAATGTTTTAATATGATGGTCCGAAACACTGCTGATAGTTGAATACTGAGCACCTCAAATCTAATGCGAATCTTTACCTATGAATTTCACTATTAATTGTATTTTTTTAATTGATTTTTTTTTAGACCTTGTGGGATGGTTAGTGTCATGTGTCAACTTGGCTAGGCTATGCTGTTCAGTGGGTTTGCAGACACTAAGTAATAATGTCCTGTTTTGTGTTCTGGTACAAGCAACCGATCAGTTGAAAGATGAGTTTTCTTAGGAGTGTGACCTGCATCCACGGCATATGTGGATGTTCTGGCAAAGCACACCCTTTTGATCCCGTGCTTTTTCTCGCTGGTTGGCCTTGGGTTCTTCAGCCTGCTAGCTGACCTGCAGATTTTTGATTTGTCAGTCCCTGCAACCACGTGAATAAGTAGCAGTCTTCAACATGCTAGAAGCCTGCAGCCTACTGTCTGACCCATGGCTCCAAGACTAGCCAGACCTCAAAACTGTATGAGCCATTTCCTTTAAGCAAATTGTTCTCTACATAGCTATACATGATTTGCTGGTTTTGTTGCTCTAGAGAACTCAGACTAAGACACCCTGCCACTCACATTTAAAAAACTGGAAGCCATCTTGACTTATCCCTAAATAAGCTGTGAGCAATTTCCATAGGCGGACCATTCAAATCTCACCCGAAGCTATCCTCTGTCTTTCTGTTCCTTGCTCTTCTCTGTGGTTTATTGCAGCCTCCTAACACCATGATCTATTTGCCTCCCATAAGTCCACCCAAATGTATCTTCTCTTTGCTTTTTTTTTTTTCCAAAACTGTACATCTGATCATGTCAGGCCTTTATGAAAAATCCTTTTCTAGCCTTTCACATAAAGTAAAGCTAGATGCAGTGAAAAAAATAAAATGTTAGTGGTATATCAAAATAAATTTTCTCATTTGTGTATCAGTTCTATGTACCTGATCAGGAAGGTGGGAACTCTTACTAACCTAGTCACTCAAACATCCACGCTGCTGGAGATGGTGGCATCTTCAAATGCGGCTTCCATCTTCAAACATCAGGTGAGAGGGAGTGGAGAAGACACGATGGCTTTTTCACTACCTGACAGTGACATACAACCCTACTGCATACATTTGGTGAACACCAGTCATCACGCAGTGTCTGAGTGGTCCCATAGTTCACACATTCAGCTGCTGACCAAGAGGCCTAGAGACACCCTAGATAAAAGACCTGGTGATCTACCTTAAAATATTAGCCAGTCAAAATCCCATGGAACCCAGTTCTATTCTGATACACATGGGGTTGCCAGGAGTTGTTCAACTGAATGATAACTAGTTTAATTGGTTTAATCACCACCTAGATTCATACAAGGCAGGAATACGTACTGACTGGCTGGGCAGTCATTTCTTACAGTTGCTGTGTATTACAGAAAGCAAAACCAAACCAATTTGCATGGGGTCAATTCTGACTCATAGTAACCTGGCAGGACAGAGTAGAACTGCCTCACAGAATTGCTGAGATAGTACTTATGGAAGTGGACTGCTGTTTCTTTCTCCCTTGGAGCAGCTGGTGGGTTCAAACTACCAACCTTTAGGCTAGCAGATGTGTGCAACTGGAGCTTCATAGTATGTAAAGGTCTCCCAAGTCTTTGGTTTCTCTGACACATTTCTATGACCTTGACTTCTTCATAGGGAATGCAAGGTCATGATCCATTCTTCTGCTAACATTGCAACCTCTGTCCCCATGTTCCCTCTTTGCAGACCAAACACCTCCTTTTCTCCTAAGTGCACAGTTGCAGGCCTTCATCCTCCAGCCCCTAAATCTCTGCATAAGCTAGTCCCTCATCTGCGTTTTTTTTTTCTCTTACTGATAGTTCGCAGAATTGTAAAGGCAGGATTAAGAAGTTCTCAAACCCGTCTTTAGTTAGTGCATATAACACATTTGATACACGGCAGGTCTGACATTCTCACATGTCTGAGTGCCCTGTTCCCTAGTAACTTCCTTGAGATCGGGGATCACTTTATGCTATTACATTCCTTAAAGGTAAAAACATGCTTGTTTGGCAAACACATATATCCTAACAGACACCTGGGCACATAAAACATGTTCCATATATATTTATGAAGTAAGGGAATGTACACGTACACCTTTGTATTTCTGGTGCTGATAAACAGAGAAAGGAAAATATAGGAAGAAGAGGGGGAGAACAGGGGAGGAAAACTTGCTGGGCTCTGCAGTAGACCATCCCTTATGCCAAAGGTCATCTTCAATCAGTAAAATAGCCAAGCCAAGTGCCGTCGAGTTGGATCTGACTCATGGCGACCCTGGGGCAAATAAAAAATAAATTTACATTGCAGTCAAGATCTTTCATGGACAAGGAGAAGAAATGACTTCTTTTCTTTTTATTTTTTGTCACATGCAATCCTGAAAAAAAAATTAAAGAAAATGAATTCCTTTCAGTTCTGACTCATAGTAACCCTATAGAGAGCAGAATCACCCCACAGGGCTTTCCTGGCTGTGACCTTCACAGAGCCTCATACGGTGCTGCTCACTGAGTGTGAACGACTAACCTTTCAGTTAGGAGCTGAGTTCAAACAATATATATTTTGTCCCTTGTCCTCCCAAAACCCACTGCTGTCAAATAAATGACAGTGCATAGCTACCCTATAGGACATAGTAGAAATGACCCACAGAATTTTCAAGGAGTGCCTGGTAGGTTTGAACTGCTGTTGTGGTTAGCAGTCATAGTACTTAACTACTATATGTACCACCCAGGGATTCCTAGTTTCTAAGACTGAACAAATATTATTGGGTTTGGGGAGGTAGCAAAGATGTCATGATTTAATAACACCAGGAAGATAGATGTAGGAGCCCTAGTGGCACAGTGGTTAAGAGCCTGGCAAAAGGTTAGCAGTTCAAATCTACAAGCTGCTCCTTGGATACCTGATAGGGCAGTTCTACTCTGTCCTATAGGGTCACTGTATAATAAGCTATAACAAAAACAAGTTAACACATAGAAATTTCCTCGGTCTTAATCTGAAAAAAATTTGAAGAAAACAGAAAACTCACAGCTACAGTTTATAAAAGATAGATGTTGTGTCAAGTGAAACTACAGAAATTCACTGGGGAGAGCTGAGTAGGGTCAAAGTTATACAACTGTCTAGAAACTACCTGAATGTTAAAATTAAACACTGTATAAAAATCTATTTTAGGGTTTTTCAAATATTTGGAAAGGCTCTTTGACAAAGTTTTCAAAAGTGTTATTAATATGAAAGAATGTTGTTTTCTTCCTTGCTCCAGTATGGCTGTATCCCGGGACATGTTCAGCCAACGGGTATGACTTCATTATGTGTAATGGGTAATGAGCTTAAGCTTTGTAAACTGGTACTATCTACAAGAGAAATGTCCTCACTTGTTCAAATAGCTTTCCCTGTAGAAAACCTGATGCTCTTTCTCTAATAGTCACCCAAAGATTGAAACTTCAAAGGCAAAAAATAGACTTCCCTCTGGGACCTTTATCTAATTATCAAACACTGAAGATTACAGAGGGAAATGTTCTTTCCTTTCTTCAGACAATCACTTAAATTTATACTCCTGATTTCTAATTAATGTATTCAAGATCTGAATCTAATTATCTCTCATTGTGAATAAGGGCCCCTCGTTTTTATGTAATGTCCTCTAAGACTAGGGCCCTGTTAAACTCTGTCACGGCAAACTCCTTTATTAACCCTATCATCTAGATTCCACTGTCATTTATTTAAGCCCTCCAGGAAGTGTGCACTCCAAATGGGACATCACTTTGGATTAGAATTAACTCTGTGATGGCTACAAAATAATGGCACATCCCAGATCTAGAGGGAGGACATGGCTGGTTACAACTGGTTTCCATGGAAAATTTACTCTGAAATGAAGTTTAGCGTGCAGGAAGTTTATCAAGAAGTACTCTCGGGACCTAGCCTATGGAGAAAAAAAGACGAAGCAGGATTTAGTAAATAAAGAAATCAAGTTTGGAAAGAAACAAAGACCCAGATAAATAAAACATTACTGAAGAAAAAGAAGAAAGTAGGAGGCCTCACACTACCTGACCTTAGAAACTATTACACTGCCACAGTAGTCAAAACAGCCTGGTACTGGTACAAAAACAGATACACAGACCAATGAAACAGAACAGAGAATCCTGAAATAATGCCATCTACCTATGAACAGCTGATATTTGACAAAAGTCCAAAGTCTGTGAACCGAGAAAAAAAGACAAACCAGTCTCTTTAACAAATGGTATTGGCAAAACTGGATGTCCATTTGCAAAAAAAAAAAAAATGAAACAAGACTCACATCTCATACTCTGTACAAAAAGTAACTCAAAATGGATCAAAGACCTAAATGTCAGATTTAAAGTGATAAAGACTATAGAAAAAAAATTAGGGACAACACTGGGGGCCCTAATACACAGCATAAACAGACTACAAAATAAAAGAGCAGAAGAGAAAACAGATAAATGGGAACTTCTAAAAATCAGAAACTTATGCTCATCCAAAGACTTCATCAAAAGAGTAAAAAGATACCTACAGAATGGGAAAAAATATTTGGCTACCACAAATCTGAGTGGTTTGTCATCTCAGTAATCTATGTGGTTCAGCCATATACCAACAAGAAAAAGACAAACAACCCAATGAAACAATGGGCAAAGGAGATGGACAGACACTTCACCAAAGAAGACATCCAGGCAGCCAAAAGACACATGAGAAAATGTTCATGATCATTAGCCATTAGTGAAATCTAAATCAAAACTACAATGAGACACCATCTCACCCCAATAAGGCTGCTCTTAATTAAAAAAAAAAAAACAAAACAAAAAAACACACAAAATAACAAATGTTGGAGAAGCTGCGGAGAAACTGGAATTCTAAACTGCTGGTGGGAATGTAAAATGGTAAAATCTCATTGGAAAGCAATTTGGCACTTTCTTAAAAATCTAGAAATAGAAATCATATGATCCAGCAATCCCATTGTTTGGAATGTATCCTAGAGAAACAAGAGTTGTCACAGGATCAGATACATGCACGCAACTGTTTATTGCAGCACTGTCCACAATAGCCTAAAGAAGGAATCAGTCTAGGTACTCACCAGCACATGGATGGCTAAAGAAACTATGGTACATTTCCACAATGGAACACTATGAAATGATAAAGAACAATGATGATTTTAGGAAACATCTCATAACCTGGAATCATCTGAAAGACATTATGCTAAGTGAAATCAGTCAGCAGCAAAAGGACAAATACTGTACAAGACCACTACTAAAAGGATTGAAAAAAGATTTATGCACAGATGAAAATAATCTTTGACAGTTATAAGGGTGGGGAGGAAAAGAGAGAGTACTCATAGATTAGATAGCCTATAGAGTGACAGAGTGCAGTGGGTGGAAAGGCAGCATAGCTGGACTAGAACCATAAGCTAAATGGTTTTCTAAAAACAACCCAAAATTTTAAAGGAGAAAATAGCAGAGAGAAAGGTCTGGGGGCCATCGTTTCAGGCAACACTGAGGGCAATTGGCATTACTAGTCTTTTTCTAAGAAAATGTTTTGCATCCCATATTGGTAAGTGGCTCCTGGGGTCTTAAAAGCCAGTAAGCTGCCATCCAAGGAACATCAAGTGGTCCCAACCTACCTGGAACTGCAGAAAACCAAGAACATCAAAACTATGAGGAAAATATGAGCTCAGGAGACAGAAGAGCCCATATGATTTTGAAACTATATTAGCATGAGACCAGAAAAACTAGATGGTGCCTGGCCACTACCAGAGACTGCCTTGACAAGGAACACAACACAGATTCCCTACGGAAGCACGAGAAAAAGGAGAATGCAGATCTAGTACTGTATTATAAGACCAGACATGATGGTCCAACATCCTGGAGGGTCCTCTGAGAACATAGCCCCTGTTCTCACTAATTGCCCAGAGTTGAAACCAGTACTGAAGCTAGATTTTCACACAAAAATTAGATTGGACTGTAAGCCACAGACTGATGCAGTGGTGTGTGTACTTCTTGGCTTAACTATATGTATGAGGCTGTCTGACCACCTCCTCTCTAGGTGGAGAGGAGGGGATAAGTACTTGTTGAATGAATACCAGACAGGAGAAGTGTGTTGTCACAGCGTGAGAAGAGCAGTTAGAATTGTACAGAGGCATGTGTTTACAGTTTTATAAGGCAAATTGACTTGGATTGTGAACTTACACTTAACCACAATATTTTTTTTAAAGAAGGACATATTATTTTTTAAAAAGGAAAGAACTAGAGCTGCAGTGCAGTATCACCGAAAGTCATGGAGGAATCTGCAGGGCAGTCGAACTTTTCCTCACTCGAGGGTGACAGAGTTGGGCCATTTGGCCTTCGAACTGTTACTGACTGCAAAATGCACCAGGACTAAGATGTGACTTTGGGTAAGGCTAGTCTCTGCCCTAAGAACGTCCTTAGACAAGCCTGAAAGTCAAGGGTCCAGCAGTCAGCAGATTAAACTTTTCATTCCTAAGGTTATTCTGGGCAGTACATCTCTGAGTTTACCCTATGGCTCTAACTCCACTTGAAAAGAGTAACACAGAGAACCTGAAAGCCACAGAAGGCAGCAAGAATGTAGTTAGCAGTTGAAATTTGTGTAGAGAACAGTAGTTGATGTTAAACAGTCATGAGGGGGACACAACCAGCATCTTCACTGGGATCGGAAATGTTAGGCACCCCTACTACGTGCCGGTCAAGCCACTACATACGTGCACTTTTATTTCCCCATTTGGAAAGTTGAAACAACATAGTGTTATCAGAAACATGATTGAGACCCTTTCCTTGGTGAAATGAACTTTGTCTCTTCATTGACCTGAAGCATTTGGCGAAAAGGTGAGGAAGTCCTTCCAATCCACAGCATACAAACTACAGGCCACAGGGCTCTCAGTAAGGTAACTTCAGCTCAAGCTGCTGATTCTCATCCCACACATTGTTCCCACCAATTGCCTGGGAACCTGCTGAGATTCTTTAGTCAGTAGAACAAGGAGATCTCTCCTCTGTAATGGCAGATAAGCAAAAAGCCATCTCATCGGCCAGCAGGAAGACCCAATTTCACACATTTTAGAAGGCTTTTATCTCCTAATTTTTTTTAAAGTTACTCCTAAGAAAGGAAGAACCACACTTGTGCAGATCTGGGAAATGCTTGGCAAATTGGTATGGTAGTCTGACCAAACAAAATCCCAGCTCATAAAATTTGTGTCATATTATATAGCACCCTCTGCTACTGGATATTCAAATCCAGAAACCATGACAATTAAATTTTATAATTATATAAACAAAATAAGGTTAGAGAAGTAGACGTAAAACTCATACTTGTGTAAATGTACACATAAAAAGTCATTTTCAACACAAAGTGGACTGCAAAAGGAACTCCTGATGAAATGTAAGTATTGTATCATTAAAACTGTGCTGTGAATGTCTTAAAGAATAATAAAAATTCACTTTATAATCTGGATTCCATTAACAATAAATGCCCAGTTACACTACTGCACTTTTACCAATCCATTAAGTTGGTGTTTTAAAATTACTTACCAGGAAATGTTGGTGTGAGATACAATAAAATACCATACTGCAGTTATAATGGGTTGAACTGTAATTACTATTCTTATAAAATATGAATTAACATGGTGGCAATTCACTTAAGATCTAATTAACTTGCCTTAGTTATCTCCTTCAATGCCTGCACTATGCAAATAATCTTTACAAAGTTAACATATTAATAAAAATATCATTATTCATTTTTCCCAATTTAATTTCTGTTTAATTGCATTACAAAACTAGGTTTGTCTCCCAGCAAAGTATCAATTTTGTAAAGAGAATCAGTAACAGTCCCTTGATCATGTCTTAAAAAAAAAACAGTATCTTTTTAGTTCTGTATACATTATTAAAGTCATTTGTGCTTAATGTCTGATGCCCACATTTTCTGCACCCTGACACCTGTGCCACTCTAGCTCTTTCACAGACTTTTTTAATAAAGTGAAGTAAACACTATGTAGAGTCACAAGTGACCCATGGCCTGGCCTCTGCCCTAATAAATATACCAGCATGGAGAAAATGGAAAGAGATTGGTAGGAAGAGATGCCAGAGCAAGAACAATGTGCCAAGATCAGCTTACAGGTCACGTATACAACGGAATATTATTTGTTGAACTTCACATTGCGTATTTCTTTAAACACTAATGACATGTTGAGCTGCACGCATTGTTTAACATTCATGATGCAAACCAGTTCATATTCCCTTACTAACATAGAGACAACAATGTCATGTAGCTTTAAAAAAAAAAAAGTGGGGAAAAGGATTAACCCACTTGGCTGATAACAGGTTGGTGGTTCAAGTCCACCCATGGGCACCTTGGAAGAAAGCCAGGCAATCAACTCCACCACTGAAAATTCTATAAAGTATAGTTCTCTCTAACACATGTGGAATTAACACGAGACAGAATAGACTCAGTAGTAACTGGTTACATTATGTAGTCAAATCCATTGCCATCGAGGTGAATCTTACTCATAGCACCCCTATATGACACAGTAAAATTGGCCCATACGGTTTCCAAGAGCAGCTGGTAGATTTGAACTCCCCACCTTTCGGTTAGCAGCCAAACACTTAACCACACGGTTTCACCGACTCATTATGTAAGAGGTTTAAAAATCTAGTGTACTTCTATCAGCTAAACAGAGACATATTTCAGCTATATATCTGGATTCTATGGTTGGCACAAATTTAACTCAAAACTCACTGCTGTTGAGTCGATTCTGACTCATAGTGAGTGACCCTACAGACAGCACCTGGTGGATTTGAACTGCTGACCTCTTGGTTAGCAGCTATAACACTTAACCACTATGCCACTAGGGTTTCTGGTACAAATTTTAACTGTCCCTGTGGATGTCACATATCTTGGAAAGTACCAGTGTTCCATATCATACCTGATTCTGAGAGGCTGTCATAACAACCCGCAAGGAGGGACAGAAAGAAAGCTTGTGATGAGCTGATCTGCTCCGCCCTTTATGCTGAGAGATTTCCATTTGGTGCATGTGGGCTCCGGGAATTTCACAATCTATGGGATCTGCCCAAAGGCCACATGCTGGTGTGTCACTAAACTTCTAAGCAACTCAGTTTATATTCCTCCCTATGTCCTTGCTGGCAGAGCTGGAATTAAGTCCAAAGTTTGTATCCAGGATGTTTTTAATAGACTGTCATTCCATTAGCTAGGAAGGAGGCGCTCTGGCGGTGCAGCGGTTAAAGTGCTTGGCTACTAACCTAAAGGTCAGTAGTCACCAGCCACTCTACAGGAGAAAAAAAGGGCAGTCTGCTTCTTTACAACCTTACAGACTGTTCTTCCTGGTCTACTTGGCTGCAGTGGGTTTTGAGTTTAGCTAGAAAGGGAAGGAAATGGGAACACAGAGGTACATGTCCATCCATTCAATTCCATCTTATCTTGGAGATACTTAGCAGAGTTTAGGGGAAAAAATGGCTAATTTAAAACTTTTTTAAAAATCTCAGACTATTATAGAATTAATATATTTTAACTCAATAGCACAATTACTTTTAATTCAAAAGGGTCATAATCTGGATATACAGAGAGGGAAGAAAATCATCTACATTCCTCCACAGTAATTAGAAAAATTTATGGGTTACGTTGTCCTGGGTGAAAATAGGTGAAGATGATCGTAATTATACATTTACATTAAGTCCCAGTTTCCACAGAGCAGTATTAACTCTTTTGAGTCCAATAACAACCTTCAAAGAGATAATCCATTGCCACTGAGTTGACTTGTGATTCATGCCAACTCCAAGTGTTGTATCCTAGAACTGCTCTGAAAGGTTTTCTTGGCTTAAGAGAATCTTAATCTTAAGAGAAGCAGATCAGCAGGATTGCTCCATGACTCTGCTGTACAGGTCAGAACCATCAAGCTTTAGATTAGTAGTCAAGTGCAAACTGTTTTTGCCGTCTAATGAATATTTCAATGAGTTATACATCATGATCTTCATTTTTATAAATGAGAAAACCAAAACTCAGTGGGATTAAGTGATTTGTTCGTGTTTTCCTGGCCAGGAATGGTGCCCTGAAGACTTAGCTTCAAAATTTTATTCTCTATGCCCAATTTACATTCTTTCTACTCTTCTTCACAGAAGGGTCTTGTAAACAGATTTAGAAAAAAACATTAGCAGACATTGTAACTCATTTCTCCCCCAGTTGACTGTGGCACAGAGGCAGTTTCACTAAAACCTACGTGAATTTCCTAACTTTCAGGCTTAATATCGTAACTATTACACAGTGCCCTAAAAAGGGCACTGGGACTAATAATATAAAAAAGACAATTTGACCTTCTACATATATTTGTGCTTTTCCCTAGACCATGTCCATGTTTAGAATCTAAACCAAGAAGGCAGCATTAACAGCTGGAGAATGAGGATTAAGACCTGTAGATTCTTGTCTCCTACTAAGGAATGCTGAGATTTGAGGGCTATGGATTGGGCCTGCATACGTACAAGAGTGTCAGCAACAAGAATGTAAGTAGTTCAGGTGTTTGACTGCTAACCAAAAGTCTGCCAGCTCAAATCCACCAGCTGCTAAGGAGAAAGATGTGGTGGTCTGCTTCTGTAAAGACTTACAGCCTTGGAAACCCTATGGGTCCTGTAGGGTCGTCATAAGTTGGCATCAACTCCATGGCAATGCCTATATTATGTTCCAGGCAATTTATAAAAATGATATTCATTATCCTTAAATAACTCTATAATACAGGCTTCTCTAGAACCCATTTATAGTTCAAAGAAACAAACAAACCTGAAGTCTGCAGGCTGGAAACAACTTGTCCAAGATGAAAGATCTCACCTAGGGAAGGTGGTAGGATTTGAAAGCATGCTATTTGAGTCCAGAGCCTGTCATCTGAATCACTGAGTTATGCTGCCTTCATGGTATTTGGGAAAAATACGATGAGTGCAAGCAAAAGTATGATTTTAATGGCTTGAGAGGAAAAAAAAAGGAAAAGAAAATTTATAGCTCCAGAAAACATGTGCAGACTCTCCAAAGTACATGAAATCAACCACATAAATTCTAGACGGTGAGTTGTATTTCCATTAGTTTATTCTTCTAAGTTTTCCATTTAGAGCACACATGCCCCAGGGGCAGGGAGGATATCACTTCTGAGAGGGTGAAAATCAACTCTTAGGGGACCAAAAAAAAAAAAACCTTACTCTTTACATATGCAACTTTTCAGAGCCTCTGTTTACTTAGATCCCTGTGGAACTATGTGGAACAGAGGCCCTGCCCACCTGCATTAAAACATAAACATACAGCACCCAAACAGGTATCTAATATGTCCACGGTATTTGTATTTCATGAGGGACGCTTGTAGTAAAACAAATGTCTAGAAAAATTCCTGTGAGGGGTTATGAACAAAAAGATTGAAAGCCATTAATTTAGAGAAATAATTTGAAATATGTAAAACTAGGAGCACTTTTGTGGAATTTGATGGAGATGACATTTTAAATACCACATGGAAGTTGTCGGTGCTCCCCCGTCCATTCTCCCAATCATCTACGCTCAAGATTCATAGGAGGAACTGTTCACATTCTCTTCTCCTTCATGATCATCATGTAACGTATTGTGATGACTCTGAACTTGACAGAATGTGTGGTAATGTAGCAGGACACAGATGTTGTAGTAATGCTCACCACGTGGTCTCCCACATTTTTCAACCCCTTCGAGTGAGATAGAAACATATGATGAGCACCAGCTCATAGGCTGAGAAAAGAATGAACAATCTCACTTCCAGGGCAAAGCCTTCAGAAGCTGGTGGCAATACTCCAGCTCTTCTCTTTTCCTAGGGCAGTGACTAACGAGGCTATGTATTCCAGGTGGCACAGCTCTAAGTTGGCAGAGACTCCAACTGCCTAGATCCCTGAGCAACTATGTGGAGCAGAGGCCCTGCCCACCTGCACTGGAAAAAGAGCCTGAGCAAGCAATCAATTCTGATTCTATTAAGTCACTGAAATCTTGGGGATACTTTTTTATAGCCTCATTCTCTTGTTATCCTGAAAAAATGCAACTGCTGGTTTTCAAACAGTGGGACTGGCATGAGGGTTTGCAATGTAGTCACCCATGCAACAACTTTATAGCCTTTGAAGAATACAGTGCTGCATAAAGCCTTAGCTTCATGGGCCAAATATTAATGATTCATAAGCTGTCGAACAGAAACTCAAAGGTCTTTCCCGGAAGCTGCACGCTCTCCTCTAAACATTATTTTCTAAAGAATTCATTCCAGTGACCTCAACAGTGAATTTTAATATGAGTCAGTTCTCAAGGTGGGGTCCACAGGATTAAAAAGGAAAGCATCATAAAGCAAATATTACCAGTGCTTAGGGGATTACTTTTTATTTTTATCAAAATATGTTTGCCTCCACTGTTCATTTTAAGCCTAGCCTCATTTCTTTTAAGTCCTGGGCCTGTGGGCCAGTGCTTATTTGCATGCTAATTACCAGCTAAAGGCATTTTATGCTGATTCAAGGTCTTTAACCAATTAATGAACCATGGAAGATGATCTTTCCTTGGAGGAGAATGGCTTCCTTTCACCATCATTACCACCGAATTGCAGGCATTGTACCCATTACCTCACACTTCAGGCTTATTCCAGAATGCGTAAGGAGAGAATTAAGTGGCCGCGGCTGGATGCCACTGAGCATCTCATGGCTCATATCTATACTTAGGAAACATGCCAAGCACTGTAGATATGTAATTCACACTAAATGGGCAAAAGGAGAGTCTTCTTGCCCTATCAGAATCTTCTTAGAAGTGGGTTACATTCTCCAAAGACTCTTAAAGCGGAGATCAGGCCCTACAGAACCCTTGATTATGGGATTATTAATGGTGCATTTAGAGTCACTGCAGAAAAACAAGATGAAGTTTCCAGGGAAAGCAGGGGAATCGGGAAAATCACACTAAATGTGTGTCTAATAAATGATAAAAACTGAGTGCTAGCCCTGATTGTTGGCTTAGGCAATTGTTTTTATCTGCTCTTGAATCGATTCTGACTCACGATGACCCCATACATACAGCAAAGAGCTGTTATATAGAGTTTTCATGGCTGTGACCTTTTTAAAACTACGTCATGAGAACTGTTTTCCAAGGTGCTTCTGAGTGGATCCGAATCACCTACTGTCACAGATTGACTTGTGTCCCCCCCAAAATGTATGTGTTCATTTGACTTGGTTAGGAGTTCCAATATGGTGCCCTTCCTCCCATGTGTTGTGAATCCTGCTTCTGTGATATTGATGATGGAGAATGGTTTGCAGCTATACTAGTGAAGCAGGACTCAAGCTTGTGGAATATAAGGGAGAGAAGTTAGCAGAGGAAGGGGGGAACCTCACACCACCGGGAGAGAAGCACTGAGAGCAGAGCACGTCCTTTGGACCCGAGGTTCCTGTGCTGAGACGCTCTCACGGGATTTGACTCAGCCTACCGGACTGTGATAAATTCTCTTACTGAATGGACTTACAATTTGTAAACGGATTTGCAGCTTACTGGACTGTCTCAATAAAGCTTCTCTACATGACACCTTCCACTCGTGGTATTTTCTGTTAGAGCAGTACCCGGTGGCTAAGACACCTACCTTCTGGCTGCTAGTTGAGCACTTAACTGCTTGCACTACTCTGGGACTTCTGCTCATGGAAAGGACCTTGGTATTCAGTTTCCACATCGTATAAGGGGATTCCACATAGTCAAGGGAGTTTGTTGATATCTGCAGCAGGTTATAATGGTTGTTTCAAGAACTTAGGACACACAAACATACACACAAATGCCCCCAAGCATGGCATGACCTAATTTCAATGGCTGAAGCAATGTATCTACCTTGCTCTTTATCCTAGGAAGTTCACCTTTGTAGCCAGGGACTTGGCTCTCATTCCCAACCTACAAAGTTATTAGAAAATACATCAGCACAAAGGCATAACAGGAATGTACTATTTCCAAACCCTGTTTCTTCATGATCAAAACTCCCTGTGGCCTCTGAAATTTATTAGTGTTGACAATAAGCAGTGACAACAATCTATCCCAGAAATACCCTGCATCCTACTGTAGCAGAATTGCAAATTATTAATGTGCACTGAGACATACAATGTGTACACACACACTCATCTGCTATACTCCAGAACACTATCTGCCATTGAGAGAAGGGACTAGTTTAGTAATATCAGACTAATTTAGTAGTTCAGACTCTTGGTCTTTCCTTAAACATTTAAGGAAATACATCTTTCTTTTGGATTTAAGTCCTCATTCTAACAAAGTTCTTCTAGTCTATCATTATTGCCACTACATGGGAATTTGGGGAGGCTAAAGAGTCAAACACTAAAATTGCCTTATCTAGCTACTACTTAGCTTTGTAGGGTCACCATGTTACAGGGGTTTTCATTTTTCTCATTTGCTGCTCTAGCTTTATCATATAGAACAGTGATTAGGAAAGAGTAGGTGATTAATAAATTTTATTGAATGAATGTATATACAGGATTGTCATTTAAAATCCCCATAGGGGAGAAATATTTTGAGGTTCTTTCATTCTACCCAAACTACCAAGCACCACAGTTGGGATAACCAGTTGCCCCCAGGTCACTGCCAACTCACGGCAACGCCAAGTGTATCAGAGTAGAATTGTTCTCCATAGGTTTTCTAATGGCTGATTTTCCAGAAGTCAATCACCAGGTCATGTTTCCAATGCATCTCTGGATGCAAACCTCCAAACCTTTGGTTAGCAGCTGAACGCATTAACCATTTGTACCACTCAAGGACTCCAAAGAAGGGATATGAGGACATAATCTGAGGGCTTCCTTCTTTTAAAACTTTTTGTCTGCCTTGTCTGTATCGGCAACAGGAAGAGGGCTTCCCCATATTCCCTCTTTCTGCCTGCACCATCTTTACAAAAAACTTTGTACTATTCTCCTTACCAAGCACTGCTTTCTGTCTCTAAAGAAGACATAATGGAATTTGTTTATTTTTTTTCCCTTTCCCCACTTGTTTTTGAATCTAGTGTTATGCTGCATAGGTCAAAATCATGTAAGCCCATCTTTCCTTTGAAGAGTTCTATAGTAACAGAAAACAATTCAAGTTGGATAAAAGACCTAAATATCAAACCTAAAATGATAGAGATCATGCAAGAAAAAATAGGATCAACAATGGAAGTTTTAATACACAACTTAGACTTCAAAATCCCACAAACAAAGCACGATCAACAGAAAATAGATAAGTGGGAACTACTGAGAATCAAATACTTTTGCTCATCCAAAGACTTTATCAAAAGACTTACAAGATCACCTACAGAATGGGGAAAATATTTGGCAACTATATGTCAGATCTACATCAGATCTCCATAATCTACAAGGTACTGTTAAATAGCAACAAGAAAAGGATAAGTAAGCACCGGGCAAAGGAGATAAACAGACACTTCTCTAAAGAGGATACCCAGGCAGCCAAAAGACACATACATAAATGCTCATGATTATTAGCTATTAAAGAAATCCAAATAAATCTATGATGAGATACCATCTCACCCCAACAAGGTTGAGGTTCCAGAAAACACAAAACAACAAATGCTGGAAAGGCTGTGGAGAAACCAGAACTCTCCTACACTGCTGGTGGGATTACAAAATTACCTCTTTGGAAAACAATCTGGTGCTTCCTGAAAAAGCTAGAAATAGATATATCATTTGATCCAGTAATCCCACTGCTTGGAATATATCCTACAGGAGCAAAGACAGTCACACGAACAGCTACATGCACATGAACGTTTATTGCAGCACAGCCCACAATAGCAAAAAAGATGGAATCAACTCAGATGCCCAACAACTGATGAATGGATAAACAAACTACATGAACTCAGTGGAGCACTATGCAATGATAAAGAACAATGATGATTTTAGGAAGCATCCCATAATCTGGTTTCAACTGGAAGACGTTATGTTGAGTGAAATCAGTCAGGGCTACAAGGACAAATATTGTATGAGACCCCTACTATAAAGGCTTAAAAACAAACTCATGTACAGAAGAAAAGCCTCTTTTGACAGCTGAAAGGGAGGGGAGGAAGGGACGGAGACAACTGGTTACAGATTAGATAGTTGATAGAAATTTGGTTGGGTGAAATCAGAATTAGAAAAGAAGATCATCTTAACTGGACTTCAACATAACCTGAAAACTCTTCCAGTCTTAACCCAATTTTGCAAGGATAGAGTAGCTGGGGCAGGAGTCCAGGAACCATGCTCTCAGGGTACACTGAGGCCAATTGGCATAACTAGCCTATTGCTAAGAGAGTCTTCCGCACTCCATATTGGTGAGTAGTGTCTGGGGTCTTAAAAGCTAGCAAGCTGCCATCTCAGGTACACCAAATGTTCCCAACTCAGCTGGAACAGATGATCACCAAGGACAACAATGACATGAGGGAAAAAGAGCCCAGAAGACAGAAAGACTCACATAAGTGGGTGACTGTAACAACATGTAACAAGAACCAGATGGTGTCTGACCACCACCAGTGATAACAGTGATGGGGCTCACAATGTTGAGTCCCAGTGGTAACATGAGAAAAACAGGGGTGCGCCCTAAGACCTCCACTAACAGACTGCAATTGATGGTCCAAAGGTCTGGGAGTTCCCCTGGGAGCATGGCCCCTAGACCTGATGCTGCTCCTGATCACAGATCATTACCAGGTCAACTCTTCAGATAAGAATGAGTTGGGCTCAAGGACACAGAATGACCATATCATGTGTGCACTTTATGGTTCTATGCATCTATAGGATGACATCCTACTGGCCTCTTATTAGAAGGGAGTAGAGAGGGTCAAGAGGAGGGGACAGGAGATTGTTAAGAGGATATGACATGTATAGAACAGAAGTGTGTGTTGTCACCAGGCAAGGAGAGCAGAGGGAGCTGCATATAGGTGGGCATGCAGATTTAAACTAGATTGTACACTTTCACTCAATCACAATTAAAAAAAAATTTTTTAAGTGTTATATAGTAAAACGTGGGACAGAAGGAAAGTGTGCAAGGCAGAAACCTGTCAGAGAAGGAAACTCAGATATTTTCCACTAAAGCAAGTGATAGAGAAGTGGTGAGGCTGCACTCTGTCAAAGGCAAAGGCAGAAAACTTGCAAGACTTGGAGAAATGATTATCTCGTCAAGTTCCACGTCTCACAGTTTTCACTGTATTAGTTTCCTACAGCTGCCATAACAAAACACCACAAATTAGGTGGTTTAAAACAACAGAAATTTATTCTCTCACAATTCCAGAGGCTAAAAGTCGGAACTCTGGATGCTGGCAGGACCAGGCTTACCCTGAAGGCTCCAGAAAGATCCTCCCTTGCTCCTTCCAGCTTCATGTAGCTCGAGGTATCACTTCACTTGTGGCAACACAACCGTAACCTCTGTCTCCTTAGTCCACTGAGGATTCTTCCCTGTGTCTGTGTCTCCAGACACGGGTCATACTGAATTAGGGACCACATTAACCCAGGCAAGCCCATGTTGACTACTTGTATCTGCAACGATGTCATTTCCAAACAAAGTCCCATATCCAGGTAGGGGGATGTGAGGGAGGGTTTAGAACTTGAGCACATTTGTAACAGGAAGTAAACCTCCAAACTCAGTTGAAGAAATATGATTAAAAGGAGATATGAGTGCAAAGAAAATGCACTGCTTTAGCAGCTACAAAATATTCAGTCAGTTTCACTAGGAATTGGAGAAGCAGTATCTTATAAAGTGAATAATAAAGATCTTGGCCATTTCAAACAGAGAAACACAGAGGCTAGGTGATGTGGCAAGTAAAATGGCATTTCCTGATGAAATTTACTATAATTTTTTTTTCTTTAGATCAGTTTACAGTTTTCTTGAGTATATGCCAAAGACTAGGGCAGTAACTGTTCCAATGAGAAGCAGTAAGAGCAGTACACAAGGAAATAGAATTAGTGAACTTGGAATACTCAGTGGAGTCCCACTAGCTAGGATTTTCTCCTTTCCTGCTGCACTAAGTGTTCTGTTAGTTACTGGTATTAAATCTCTCCACGTTTTTATCATATTCCCATCCCTAAGGAAATTACCACATTTTTGTCGAAGGAGAATGAGAGCTAAACAATGGCATGCCACTGTTTTCCTTTTAGCCTGCCTGTCTGTGACACAAGATGCTGAATTATTTCAATCATTTATTTTGAGACATCAGCTATGCTAAAGGAAGCCACCTGATTGATTGGGCAGTGGATCCCACCTTTGGCTACACATAAGAATCTCCTGGAGATGTTTTAGAAAATACTGATTCTTAGGCTCTATTTTCAGTAGATTTTTAAGAAGATTTTTACCAGTTTCTGCAGTCTTAAATTGATAGAAAATGCAATCAGGATGCATTGATAATTACTGGTGATTGAAATGCAGAAGTTGGAAATGAAGAATCAGTAGGTGAAAAACATGACCTTGGTGATAAATGATGCCTAAGATGGCATCACAGAATTTTGCAAGACCAATGGCTTTTTTATTGCAAATACCTTTTTCTTTTTTAACCATTGTAAGTAGTGACTGCATGCATGGACCCACAGTCACAACATAATGACTATACAAATGGATCAGATGGTACACACAGGAATCAAACAGATTCCATCTGCGGAATGAGATGATGGAAAAGCTCAATATAATCAGTCAGAGCAAGGCCCAGGTGCTGACTGCAGCACAGACCACCAGCTGCTGGTATGCAAATCCAAACTGATATTGAAGGAAATTCAAAAAAGTCCATGACAGCCAGAGTACAACCTTGGATATATCCCAAGTTTATACAGTATCTCAAGAATAGATTTGATACAATGAACACTAATGACCAAAGAATAGATCACCTGTGAAATGACATCAAGGACACCACGCAAGAAGAAAGCAAGAAGCCATTAAAAAGATAGGAAAGGAAAAAGAGACCAAACTGGATGTCCTAAAAGACTCTGAAACTTTCTCTTGAATGTTGAGTAGAAAAAACAAAAGGAAGAAATGATGAAGTGAAAGAAAAGAATATTACAAATGGCAGCAAGGGAAGTCAAAGTTTTATAATGACGTGCAAAGAGCTAGAGATGAAAAAACAAAAGGAAAGAACATGCTCTGCATTTCTCAAGCTGAAAGAACTAAAGAAAAACATTCAAGTCTCAAGTTGCAAGAGTGAAGGATTCTACAGGGAAAATATTAAATAATGTAAGAAGTATCAAAAGAAGATGGAAAAAAATATGCAGAGTTGTTACACCAAAAAGAATTGGCTGATGTCCAACCATTTCAAGAGGTAGCATATCATCAGAAACTGAAGATACTGATAAAAGAAGTCGAAGCTATGTTGAAGAAACTGGTGAGAAATAAGGCTCCAGGAGATGGAGATGTTTTTACCAATCAATGCAGCACTGGAAGTGCTCACCCATCTATGCCAAGAAATGTGACAGACAGCTACCTGGCCAACCCAACCAACTGGAACAGATATTTATGACCATTTCCAAAAAAAGGTGATCCAACTGACTGTGGAAATTATACAAGCAATAACATTAATACAGAACACAAGCAAAATTTTGCTCAAGATCATTCAAAAGCAACTGCAGCCATATATACACAGAGAACCGCCAGAAATTCAAGCTGCATTCAGAAGAGTTCATGCAATCAGGGATAACACTGTTGATGTCAGATGGATCTTAGGCTGAAAGCAAAGACTACAATAAAGATGTTTACCTGTGCTTCATTGGCTATTCAAAGCCATTCCACTGTGTGAGGATCATAGCAAATTATGGGTAACACTGCAGAGAGTAGAAATTTGAGACCACTTAGGTGTCCTCATGAAGAATATGTACATGGATCAAGAGGCAGTCATTTAAACAGAACAAGGAGATATGGCATGTTTTAAAGTCAGGAAAGGTTATGTGTCAGGGTCGCATCCTTTCACCATATTTATTCAATCTGTATGCTGAGCTAATGTCTTCGGCTGGGTTTTCTAGGGAAGCAGAACCAGTCACACATACAATATGTACAGGGAAAGATTTACATAAAGGAAACAGCTTACGCAATTGTATAAGCTGAAACATCCCAAGTCCTGTATTGGAGCACAAGCCTCACATGGCCATGACAGCTGGTGACCCTAAGGTCAGCGGGTGAGAGACGACAGTTCTAATCACTGGCTGTGTAGGTCTGTGGATCCCAAGATAGCAGGCAAGACTGCGAGGTTTCTGCTCATTCATGGAGCTGCAAGGGCTGGTGAACCCAGGATCCAGGGACCAGGATTCTCACTTGCCAGCTATGAATCCATGAATCCAACAGCTGCTAGTTCAAGTCCCAGGAATGAGACACAAAAAGAGACGACTGCAGAAGGTGCTGGCAATGTGCCCAGATGGAAGTAAGAGGTGGAGGGGGAGAGATGAGAACTGAGGGGCACAAAGTCCTCACAGGCTCCTCTCCTACCACTTGACACAGCTGTCAAACATGCAGAATCGCTGTCCAGCCAAGTTGACACGGTCTTAACCATTATAGCTAATAATGTGAGAAGCTGCACTATGTGAAGAAGAATGAGACACAGGGATAGGAGGAAGACTTGTTGACATCCTGCAACACACAGACGATACAATCTTGCTTGCTGAAAGTGAACAGGACTTGAAATACTTACTAATGAAGATCAAAGACCACAGCCTTTAGCATGGATTTCACCTCAGCATCAAGAAAACAACAATCCTCACTACTGAACCAGTAAGAAACATCATGATAAACAGGGAAAGGATTGAGACTGCCAAGGATTTCATTTTACTTGGATGTACAATCAGTGCCGACAGAAGCAGTGGTAAAGGAATTAAAAGATGTGAGAGACACATGTGAGCGGGGACAGACCCACATGAACAGGTGACTACATCAACAAGTGACTGGAAGAACTGTATGGTGTCCGGCCACCACCAGTGACAGCCGTGATGGAACTCACAAAGTTAAGTCTCACAGGCAACATGAAAATAGAAAGGGGTGCACCCTGAGATCTCCACTAAAAAACTGCAACTGATGGTCCAGGGGCCTCAGGGTTCCCCCAGGAGTATAAGCCCTGGCCCTGATGCTGCCTCTGTCCATAAATCATAATGGAGGTCAACTCTTTGGGCAGAAATGGATTGGACTTGGTGACACAGAGCAACCATATCATGCGTGCACTTTACGGTTCTATGCATCTATATAGGATGTCATCCAGTTGACCTCTTACTGGACGTGGGGGAGAGGGTGGAGCAAGGGATAGGAGATTGTTAGGAGGATATGACACGTACAGAACAGAGAAAAGGAGCGTGCTGTCACTGGGTAGGGAGAGCAGTGGGAGCCACTCATTGGTAGGTATGAAAATTTATATGGGATTGTATATTCTCACTCAATTATAATAAAAATACATATATATTTTTTTAAAAGATGCACTGCATTGGGCAAATCTGCTGAAGACTTCTTTAAAGTGCTGAAAAACAAAGATGTCACCTTGAAGACTGAGGCGCACCTGACCCAAGCTATGGTATTTTCAATTGCTTTACATGCATGTAAAAGATGGTCATTGAATAATGAAGACAGATGAAGAAATGACACCTTTGAATTGCGGTGCTGGAGAAGAACAATGAAAATATTATAGACTTCCAAAAGAATGAACAAGTCTGTCTTGGAAGAAGTATAACCACAGCACTCCTTAAAAGCAAGGATGTCAAGACTACATCTTATATACCTTGGACATGATGTCACGGGTAATCAGTTCCTGCAGGAGGACCTCATGTTTGGTCAAATAGAGGGTCCACAAAGAAGACGGCCCTCAACAAGATGGGTTGATACAGTGACTGTATCAACACAAACAACTGGGGTCATGGTGCAGGACTGGGCAGTGTTTGGTTCTGCTGTACATAGGGGTCACTATAGGTCAGAACCAACATCACGGCAACCAACAACAACTGAACGATGCTTCCCTTTGGCTAGATTGGAGCCTGTGTGTTGGTGTATTTGTCAAAATTCCTTAGCTGATTTTAATAGGAAACTATGAAGACACGATTTGGAACTATCGGTGTGACAAGAAGAGCATTAGATGCATTCTGGGTAATGTGTACCCATGAACACATTAGACCTAGGGCATCTGATTTGAATCAAGCCACATTACTTCTTCTGATCTCAGATTCTTTACTGTAAAAGTTGGGGGTAATAATAGCAACTAACAGGGTTATTTTGCAGAACATGTAATATATGGCAATGTACAAAAACGTGTTTTGGAAGTTCCAAGGTTGTACACTAAGTTCTATTTGTATCTGACATTTAAGAGGTTATTTCCATACATTTTGAATTAGAAAAGTGTGAACAACGACTATAAAAACTAACAAAAACAGAAACACCATCATCACAATAAACATTCTGTCCAACCCAGGAGGAAGTCTTAGCAAATCTTCTATAGAATGCACTTGCTGCAATCTGGGTGACGCCCCATAGTGACGGGGCTGTTTTCTTTGGCACTCTCAATTGCTCTCCAGAGATTATAGCTAGTAAAACTGAACTTTATCGTTTATGTTTGCCTGTGTTACTTTTATTTTTTTGTGGTTTCCCCATCATCCTTATTTCCTTGTTCAGAATGGCATTAAAAAAATGCCCTGGATCCTCAGAGGAGAGCTTGCAGGTGGAACGCAAGACCTGTTCGTTATACCCATTGCTTGTTCATGAAAGTAAAGCACAGCAGGGACGCATCTGAATGTGTTGTTGTTTGCAGTGACAAACTGCAGAAGTACGAAGGAGAGAAATTACTTTGAAGCAGGAGAGGGCCAGAGGGTAAGATATTTGTGCTGCCACAGACTTCCAACACAAATATCCTGAGAAGGTGTTCCTGCATGTAAGGCACCAATAAACCAAAAACCCAAAGCGACTGCCATAGAGTCCATTCCAACTCACAGTGATCCTACAGGACAGAGTAGAACTGCTCCACAGTTTCCAAGGAGCACCTGGTGGATTCGAACTGCCAACCTTTTGGTTAGTAGATGTAGCATTTACTCAACTGTACCACCAGGGTTTCCAAGGCAACAATATGACTTGTAAAAAGGAGAGAGGCAGCACTATCCTAATGAATAAAGACTGCTTTTGAAAGTCACCAAGAAGAGATGATTTGATTTCTTAGTGAGGACCTGATACACAGACCTCGTCTTTGAGACAACAGCCGGGAAACACCGGAACCCACATCATAACTTCCTGGCTCCTCTCTTTAAGTGGATTTGCCTGCAAGTTAAGAAGTCCTGAATGAGCTTGCATTCTTACCGAGACCACAGAAGTAAAACTGAGCCCTTGGGTGGATACCAAGTACAGGACCAAAGGCAATGCCTAGAAAATTTCTAGGCATATTTTTGCCAGATGAATAAAATGGAAGACTTTCAGTGACTGAGCCAATAAATGCCGGGCTTAAATCTCCCCATGGCTGAAAAACATTCTTGACACGTTCATCCTTTCCAATGAAGCTTTGGCCTGGGAGTTTCGTACCACTTAATCTTGGACTCAAGTTAAAAACCAAAGGCTGAAATCATCCATTGATGACATCTTGTTAAAGACATCAATCATTACTAGGATAAGTGAGCATATTTGAAAATTGACGTTGCATGCTTTTGACATGAAGATGACTTTTATTTCTTTTGAGGTCATGTCAGGCTAATTTTAGGAGCAGTAAAATATATTTATGTAGGAACAACCATAGAAGAAAATGGGCACCTGATCTTGAAACTATGCATGCAATAAATAGCCTCTTTGAGTGAATCATTTCAGGAAATAGAGTGCTATTTCTGTTTCAGGCCTTTGCTGATCCACACTTGCTTAAAGCTACATATTTCAACATTGCTGACATCTGGAAATGCAGAACATAAGCCATAGCTCTTACGTCTGCCGCATCTCACTTTCCCTCTTCGCTTCAATTTCAAGGCATGCCATACATTTCCCTCCAAATGTCTCCCAGGTTCTTTTGATTATCTTTTGGTCAGATGATGACCATACTTGGTGTGAGACGAGGCACTGCCTTTCAGAAACCTCAATAAATAGGCTTTCAAAAGGAATGCTGATGTTAGAAAAGGATGAAGCAAAGACATGACTTCCCGCCAAGCTCTGGAGAGCTGAAATCCTTTCTGAAAAGATGATGAAGAGCAGGTCCTTCTGTCTTTCTCACGGTTCTTCTCATGCCAGCCAGATGCTCAGAGGAGCCAGGCTGTTAGCATGGGCCTTGCCAGGGAAATTCACAGAGAAACACGAGCAACAGAATTCTAAGACCTTGCTCCAAAATGATGTTCTTTGGGGGAGAAAAATTAGCAAAATTTTCATCATGCTCAAACAGTCTGTATTTTATAATGCAGCACCTAAATTCATAAGATGACTGGTTGAAACAGACTTTGCTATTTGGTTATACCTCAAGTGTTCCCAATTTTTTTTCAATGCAGTTGGTCAAACAGAACTAAGATGCCAGCCTTCAATTTAGCTGCTGACACGAGAACAAAGACAGGGCGGACAATTAAATCCATCTACAAGGCCACACACCCAAAAAGCTAAAAATAGGTGATATTTGCTTTCAGCAGTCTTTCAGTGCCTGCTGAGATGTGGCATTTTGTCCCAGCTCTGATGCCAACTAAACGAACGACACTGGTCAAGTTATTCCACTTGACAGAGGTTATGTTAGTTTAGTGGAATTTTCTCTTCAGATCCTTCTACTCTGTAACATTTGATGATCTAATTTTCTCTTCTACCTCTTATTTTCAATTTCTTGAGATTCATTTTCTGCCAAGAGCATTTGATTCTTTTTCAGGAAATGCTTTAATTTACTCTTTCCATTTGAGCCTTAGTGGCATACCGGTTGAGAAATCAGCTGCCAACCTGTAAGTCACCAGTTTGGATTCAGCTGCTGCTTGGAAACCCTCTGGGGCATTTCTACTCTGTCCTACAGGGCCACTATGAGTTGGAATTGACTCGACACAGCAGGTTTTTGGTTTTTTTATTTGCCAGGCCAGTGATTCTCAAAGTGTAGGCAGGCAGCATCAGCATCACCTGAGAACTTGTAGAAACACAGATTCTTTGGTTTCTTCAAGTACAAAATGCCTCTGAGGCAACTTCGAGCTTTGTCTCTTCATTATTTCACCATCTACTCAGTGAGAGAGGCACTAATGAGCCTTGAATTAATGAGAGGAGAAGCAAAGGAGTTGGATAATTTATAAAATGGATAAGCAGTCACTGAATAATTAATTACCATTTCACTGTTATTACAGCTTCTTATCTAAAACAAAGATATAATATATTTTAGGGTACTTAAAGCTGCAGGGCAATAAGTTCTTTGAAATTTATCTTGGAAGCTTTTGTGAAAGACCCCCAGGGTACATTATAGCGTAACTTCTAGGTAATCTGTCAAATATAAAATAGGGCTACTATTAGCGATGATGATGATCACATTTATTTTAAAGGAGAATCTGACGAGTTCTGTGAACTAGGGAACTATAGAGGAACATCAGTGGTAAGTGTGGGCCATGAAACTGACTTTTCAACTGATTTTTAAAAGAAAAAGGTGAGAAACTGTGCACCTGGGTTAAAGCCTGTGATGATCATGGTATCTGTTTGCTTCGTTTGATGCTGTTAGGTCAAAAAAGAAAGACAAAGATTAGACTAGACTATAAAATAATATTCATGAAGAGTGTGCTTTTTTGTTTAATCAGATGCACCAGACCAAATGGGCCGCCTGTGGGCAGCGGCAGGAGGAGAAGGTAAGAAGCCTCAGGAACTGGCTGAATGAACACAAGACACATGGAGAAGGGGACTGTGCTCTCACATTATAGGGACTGCCACTAATGTCACCTAACAGTACATGAGGACTTTTGCATGAGAAATCAACTTGAGCTGTAAAATTTCACCTAAAGCACAACCGAAACAACAGAAAAAGAAAAGTGTTTTCTGGATATCTTAGTTTGCAGATTTTGGAGCTCAAGTTTCTACAACAAACAAAAAAGCATCAAGGTTTAATACACAGAAAACAATTTTAAATGATTTATGTGTACTTGAAATCCTGGTGGCATAGTGGGTTAGGCACTACGTCTGCTAACCAAAAGGTCAGCAGTTCAAATCCACCAGGCAGTCCTTGGAAACTCTATGGGGCAGTTCTACTCTGACCTCTAGGGTCGCTATGAGTCAGACCCGGCAGTTCTACTCTGACCTCTAGGGTCGCTATGAGTCAGACCCGGCAGTTCTACTCTGACCTCTAGGGTCGCTATGAGTCAGACCCAGCTCAATGGCAATGGGTGGGTTTTTTGTTTTTTGTTTTTAAATGTGTACTCTAATAGAGTTACGTACTGAGTCTAAGCTGCTGCTATATAATTCAGGATGTGTGAAAATTAACATTTTTCACTTGATCACAATTTCTTTTAATGGCAAGCTCAAATCACTTGATGACTAGCTTAGGCAACACAAATACTAAGAAATGACAACCAAAGTAGATTCCATTAATAAATCTTTTTTATTAACCCAAAGGCTAATAATCATTTTCTTTATCTGTACAATCCTGGTGGCATAGTAGTCACGTGCTTTGTCTGCTAACCAAAAAGTCAGCGGTTCAAATCCACCAGGCACTCCTTGTAAAATCTACGGGAAGTGTTACTCTGATCTACAGTGTCACTATAAGTCAACCTTGACCCTAGAGGCTTTAAGCCTCTTTGACGCAATCTGGGTCTTTTCTTTAGCTGGTTAATTTGTACTTTTTAGGTTCCTATTTTACAAGATTTTGTTCTGAATATATTAACATGGTCTCTCAACTACTGCAGTGACCAGGTCATGAGTGAGACAGAAACGTCAGATGTTGCTTCTCATCTTTGTATTGTACTCAGACTTACACATCACATTTGGAATATGAGGTCCAACAGTTAAGTCCACAAACTTAATTGTTCAAAGTGCTACACTGTTGAATATCACTCCAGTCACCATTGACGTACTTCCTTGGGAGGTTACTCACTGACACCAGTGCCTAGTCCACCCTTCAAAGCAATTTTGGAACTCTTTTTCTAGGCTGGCCATTGTGCACGGTGGCATGGCGGCAAGTTCATGAACTTAATTGTATAGTTGTCTGTAAGGGAGGTTTTAGCCAGTAAACAAATAACTGTATTGGAACACCCTCCCTGCTCACCTGATCTGGCCCCCAATGACTTTTTTTTTTACTAAAAGGTAAAGGAACTATTGAAAGGAAGGCATTTTGACAACATTCAGGACATCAAGGGTAATACAATGACAGCTCTGATGGCCCTTTGAGAAAAAGAGTTCCAAATTTGCTTTGAAGGGTGGACTAGGCACTGGTGTCAGTGCATAGCTTCCCAAGGGGAGGACTTTAAAGGTGACCGTAGCTATATCCAGCAATGCAGTACATAGCACCTTTTCTGGGCAGAGTTCAGGAACATAATTGTCAGATCTCACATACATATTTCAAGCATACAGTGGATAATTTCACATGATGACAAGTAACATATACTAATATTGCAACATCTTTGTCTTCAGAAAGGCATTCTGGTCACTTTAAATCATGATGTTTATAACCCAGAGCCATAAAACACCAAATTCCCCATCTATTACTCTGAATTACATTAGCTCTGAGTTCACCCAAAATGTGAACTGGCCAAAAAAGTAATAATTCCAATAGACAAGCCAAAACACTCATAATTTTTCAACCTCTTTTATTTTCTTAATTTAAGAGCAATATTTTGAAAAGTTTTACTGACATGACTTAGATAATTATTTTTTGTGGATAAATCCAGCTGTTATATGCAGGATTCCACCATGGGGAAAATGGAAACCTCTGGGTTGGCATGCAGTTGATTTGTGGGTTATTTTTATTTTTTGATAATGCTTTAACAATGACATATTTAGTAACAAATGAAATGTAATACATGTTTAATTTGGAAAGCACTTTGAAGTTTTCAGCAATACCTTGTAATCTTCTGGTTGATTATCCAACAGACAATGGATATTTGTTGCCATCTACAAAAAGGCAAATATTATCTGAAACTAGGTTCTCTAAATAGCAAAATAAGCGTGTGTGTGTGTGTGTGTGTTTCTATGTGCATGTGTGTGTGCGTGTGTGCACGCACATGTGCAGGGGTGGTGGGGTGGAGCTTCCTCTTAAGGAAATGGCTCACATGACTGCAGAGACTGCTAATTCCCAACTCCACGGTGTCAGGTGTCAGAACATACACTTCTTCTGACTCACAAAGCTGTAGGGTCTGATGAACCCGAGATTAGCAGGACAGGCAGCAGAATGCTAACTCATGGGCTGCAGAGGCTGATAAATCCAGCATCTGCAGGTAAGACAGTAGGCTGCTGGCTCTTAGGCTGCAGAGGCCAGTGAACTGAAAGACTGACAGAGAACACAGCAGGCTGCTGGTTCAAGTCCCAAGAATGAAGTCAGATGGTAATGAGCCATATGTAGAATCTCAAAGTGAACAAAACCCAGCATGCTTTGCCAGAATGTCCAAATATATTGAATGCAGGTCACACCCCTGAGAAACTCCCCTTACAACTGACTGGATGATTGCAGCAGATCATATCACAGAGGTAACTACATCATATCACAAAATTGGATGTAACTACATCACACCAAAACTGCCAAATCACATCATTTCATAACTTCCAAATCCACTGAGAATTATGTGTCATTTGAGTTGATATACAACCTTAACCAGCATAAACATATATAATAACATGCTCCCAGCAAATCTGTGATGTTTAGGAAACAGCTTCCAGCTTTAAATAAAGACAAAAAGCCAAGACAATAAGCTTAAAGCAAAAGCCCCAAAGGAGACTCCACATTCTGGTTTGGGGGTTACTTATTGGGATCTACTGCTATTTCTTTAAAATCACTCAAAGAGTTACAAGAAATACACAGTGTCCTCTAAGCATGTATATTCTAGGCGGCTGTTTCACCTCACAATCAGAAATGCTGAAACCGGACTCCTTGATGAAAAGCTTTTGGCTTCAAATATACATGAATTACTGTCAGTTAGTTACTTAACTAACCAACTAATACCGGTAGTGTTGATAAACCATAATCTGGCGACGTTTAAAGAAGAGAAAGATCCATTCTGCACAAACATGATGTATTTCCCCTTCTCTAATCCTTGCTGTACGCTGGTTGTAGGTACTCTAGTTTTCACAGTATCTAAAAACTTGACGAAGTGACTCTGGTTTTATGTTATTTGGTGCACTGTACCTGAATGAAAACCACACCAATATTTTCAGTTCATTAATCAAAGCCACCCAATTCGGTCATTTTTTTCTTATACTTCATTGCCAAGTCTGTGCGTGTTGACTCTTTGAGAAAGGTCAATTCCTCATCGGCAAAAATTAATGAATAAAATGGGATGGACCATGAAGGGCAAATATCCTGGATTTCACCCAGAAATGAAGGTTTGTTTGATATTGATCAGCAGCCCAAGTGCACTAGACACCTCATATGAAGTGTACAGTTGATGACCTTCAATATGTTCATATAGTTAATGAGTATTTATTGATTCACAGGTGTGACACCAAGATACTCTATTAGGTATGGAGATGGAACAATGAACAAAACAAATACATTCCCTGCTATCAGGAAATATGTATTTTACCAGGCTGAGGGAAGAGAAATATTAAGCAAAATGGCTAACTAAAATATACAGTCTGTTACAGAATAATAAATGATGTATAGAAATATAAAGCAGGACAAAGGAAAAGGAAGTCTGAGAGACATAGTATGTAATTAAGAATTTCTACCATAAAGAAATATAAATATCACAGCTCATGCCAAGGAAGACAAAGATTCTTACTGTGGTTAAGTTTTTATGCTAATGCCAGAAAGCAAAAAAATAAAAAAAGAAAACAAAATTGATGTATAACATAATTAAATTATCCCTTTGGTAACTCAATTATTCTCTTGTTTATATGTTTTTCTATTTTTGGATACCATATGTTTTCATTAATGGGAGTAGGCTGAGTTATAAGCTGTGTTTCAATTTGGGGTTGGTGATAAGAACTTTGAGAAATACTGTGTTGGAATCCAAGGTTCCCAGTAAACTTTTGCTTCTCAAGTCTGCTGATTAATACTCAGGTACAGTCCATTAGGTTACATGGGGAACCTCTGGTTTTTCAAAAATGACATGCACAAAAAACCAAAACCAAGCCCACAAGAGCTCCTTAACTATCAGACCCATTGCTGTCGAGTTCACTCCAATGCACAGTAACCCTCTAGGACAGAGGAGAATTGCCCTATAGAGTTTCCAAGGACTGCCTTGTGGACTTGAACTGCTGACGTTTTTTAGCAAGCACAGCACTTAAACCACTATGCCACCAGGGTTTACAACTGGCATACAGGAAACCACAGACAAGCTTATGAGGTTCATCTGGGGTAAAAAAGCCGAGACAAAATTTTTACCCAATCACAGTTCCTGATTGAACTACCTTACTGGCAAGTCATATTTAACAAAGAAAAAAAAAATTCTGCTATTCCCACAAAACCTGCAGTGCTGTGGAGTCAATTCCACTCCTAGCAACACTATAGGACAGAGTAGAACTGTTCCTATAGTTTCCAAGGACTGCCTGGAGGATTTGAACTGTTGATCTTCTGATTAACAGCATTTAACCACATAGTTACACAATAGCACTTAACCACTACGCCACAAGGGTTTCGCTCTGTGCTGAGTCAATTCCAATTTATGCTGATCCTATACGACACAGGAGAACTGCCCCAGAGGGCTTCCGATGCTGTTAATCTTTATGAAAGCACCCTGCCACATCTTTCTTACATGGGAGCACCCGTTGGTTTCAAACTACCCACCTTCTGGGTAGCAACAAAGCACCCTAAACCACCATGCTACCAGCGCTCCTACTATTCCACACGTTTAGTGTTTCATCACTAGGCTAGTCCTCACTGAAGCGCAACAAATGACTTCCAGTGGCAGAAATAAACTCCCAAAGACCTCCCAAACCCCAAACCAAACCTGCTGTTGTCCATTCAATTCCAAGTCATTGCCTTCCCAATAAAAGTTTACCTTATTTGAAAGGTAAGAGAAAGAACCTATTTCTGAGATAGGGCCAAGGTGGCGGAGCAGGAAGATGACTCCACTGACCGTCTAAGGACAAAGTCCCCCAAGAACAAATGAATCCATTACAAATGACCTCCCAGGAGCCCAGAACATCAAAGGGAAAGTTGAGAAACTGGACTGAACAACGGGGAAGGAGGAACAGGATATGCCAAACCCGACCTGCCGGGAAGGGGCTGCCACCGGCATGGTGGTTGAAGGACGACTTCCCGGCCAGGGAAACTGGCCGGAGAATCCACTCGTGCCCTCGGAGCCGTGAGGAACAGCGCTGCGCTGTCAAAAGCCGAGTCTTTGAGTGTAAACTACTGCAGGAGGGTCTAAATCCTTCCCTTGGGCTGTACTTCACTCCCTTCTCCCAGCATTTCCCCACTGCCTTCTCTAACAAGCGTGCCCGCCCTCTGGAGTCTGATGCCATTAACTGAACCGGAAGTAGTACTAACCGGAAGTAGGACTCCCGAAGTGCTTCCTGAGCCATTCTCCCAGACCTGAGGAGGAGGAGTTTACCCAGGGCGGAAGGAAGAAGGGAGAAACAAACAAACCGAAAACCTGCTGACTCCCCTGAGCCGGAAATTCAGGGCAGAACCTGATCCTTTGCCTGGATTCAGATGTAAGGGGACACCATCTTCCCAGCCACTCAGAGAAGGCTGTTAGCCACTTGGCTTCCTCAGTAGCTACACCCAGATACTAGCGCCCCCAGACATTACTCCTGCCCATCTAGGACACTACCTGAGAGCCTGCACCACTTGGGGACTCATTACTGGGATGCCTTTATACAAGTAAACTGTTGAGCTTCTACGTATAGTAACAACTTTAACGATCTTGTGACAAGATGTTAGATAGTCAAAGGCAGCAATAACCAAACTAACACACGTGATGAGCCTATTTGGACGTTTCAAAACAAAACAAGAAGCTAGAACCATAAAAGAAGTAAATTCAACAATTTATTGGTGGCTTAGAGACAATAGTACATATCAAATCACTTAAAGGAGTAGACCATGATGACTTCAGAAAGCTCCTAAAACAAAGATTCAAGTTTTCCAGAGAAGAGAACTTTCTGGAACTATCAGAGGCAGAATACAAAAGGTTAACATTTGACAGCTCTTCAAGAGATTAGGAACGAGATGAGGCAAAATGCAGAAGAGCATAATGACAAAATGAACAAGCTACAAAAAACATTGAGAGGCAAGAATTAGAAATTCAGAAAATTAACAATACCATTACAGAATTAGACAAGTGAATAGAAAGCCAAAGGAGCAGAAGGGAAATTAAAGAAACAAATAGAGACAAATTGATGTTATCATGTAAACATTATAACAAAACAGAGGGATTTAAAAGAAAATATAGACATAGATCTTTCATACACAAAGGAAGTCAAGCCAAGCCAAGTGCCGTCGAGATATAAACAAATCAAGGTCTGATTTAAACTGAGAAAAGCGGGGCAAATATTAAGGTAGCCACAAAGAAAATATCAATCCTATGCATCAAAATAAAAAAATAATAAAACGAAGTCTCAGCAATGCAAACTGCCAACATTGAAAAAGGTGGGGGGGGGGGACAACATATAAAGAAAAAGGACTCAGCAGGGAAATTTAAATGGAACAAGGAATTGTCTACAATGCATACACACACACACACACAGACACACACTCACACAAAGACATTAAAATCACAGGACTAAACTCATATCTATCAATAATCATGCTAAATGTAAATGGATTGAATGCACCAATAAAAACTGAGAACGACAGACGATTAAGAAAATAGGACACATCTATTTGCTACCTGCAAGAGATGCACCTTAGAATTAAAGACATTAACAAACAAACTCAACAGATGGGAAAAAATATATCAAGCATTCAAAAAAGATCAGGAGTGGTAATACTAATCTTTGATAAAATAGACTTTAAAGTAAAAACCATTATACTGCATAAGGAAGGACATTATATACTGATTAAACAATCAGTACTTCAGGAGGATATAAGCATATTAAATATCTATGCATTCAGTGACAGGGCTCCAAAACAAACAAGCACTAAATCAAAACATAAAACAAACGCTACATAAAACAAACACTAACTGCATTGAAAGGAGAAATAGACAGTTTCACAATGATAGGAGGAGACTTGAGCACACCACTTTCAGTGAAGGACAGAACATCTGGAAAAAAAGTTCTGTAAAGACAAGAAAGATGCAAATGCTACAATCAACAACTTTACCTCGTAGACATACAAGGCATGCCAATTCAGTTTGTGAACTCATCCTAGAAAAAAGTGCTACTTACCTCATTGCTAAATATCACTGTGGTCACCTTTAAAATACTTCCCTTGAGAAGCTATGCACCAATACCAGTGCCTAGTCTGCCTTTTAAAGTGAACGGCCATTCATGGTAGCATGGTGGAAAGTTTATGAACTTAATTGTACGGGAACACCCCATCTACTCACCCGATCTGGCCCCCAATGACTTTTTCTTTACCTGAAGATAAATATTGAAAAGAAGACATTTTGATGATATTCAGGACATCAAGGGTAATACAAAAACAGTTGATGGCTATTCCAGAAAAAGAGTTACAAAATTGCTTTGAAGGGTAGTCTAGGTGCTGGCCACAGTGCATAGCTTCCCAAGGTGAGTACTTCAAAGGTGACCATAGTGATATTCTGCAATGAGGTATGTAGAACTGAGAATAATTAACTTTGTGGACTTAATTATCAGATCTCATATACAGAATCTTCTACCCAACAGCAGTGAAGTATACTTTCCAATGCACGTGGAACAGTCTCTAGAATTGACTACATATTAGCTCATAATGCAGTCTTTCACAAAATTCAAATTAGTGAAACACTACAAAGCATCTTTTCAGATCACAAAACGCCCCCCAGAATGGAAATTAATAATAGGAAAAAAAACCCAAACACATGGACACTGAACACCTTGCTCAAAAACTACTGGGTTATAGAAAAAAAATCAAGGATGAAATAAAGAAATACATAGAATCAAGTCAGAATAGAAACACATCCACACATCCTACCAGAACCTATGGGACACAGCAAAAGCAGTCCTCAGATGTCTATTTATCTCAATAAGTGGGCACATCCAAAAACAAAACAGGGTCCAAATTGAAAAGTTAATCCTATGACTCACACAGGTGGAAAGAGATCAGTTAAGGAAGCCCTCAGGGACCAGAAGAAAACAAATTAGAGAAGAGCTAAATGAATTAGAGAACAGAAAAATGATTGAAAGAGTTAACAGCACTAAAAGCTGGGTTTTTTTTAAGGATGGACAAATCGATAAAGCATTGGCCAAACTGACAAAACAAAAACAGGACAGGAAGCAAATTAATAAGAAATCAAGTGGGTGATATCACAACAGAGGCAAGTTAAATTAAAAGAATCCTAACAAAGTCTAGTATCACAAGGATAGAGTAGCAAAGATGGGAGTCTAGGGACTGTGCTCTCAGGGAACATCAAGGACAATTGGCATAACCAGCCTATGGCTAAGAGTCTTCTACACCCCATATTGGTGAGTGGCATCTGTGGTCTTAAAAGCTAGCAAGCTGCCATCTGAGGTATGCCAAATGATTCTATCTTAACTGAATCAGATGATCACCAAGGTCGACAAAGACATAAGAGAAAAAGAGCCCACAGGGCAGAAGGACTGTACCAACATGTGATCAAAAGAACTGAATGGTGTCTGGTCACCACCAATGACAGCTGTGATGGGGCATACAATGTCGGGTCCACTGGCAACACAAATAAAAGAGGGGTGCACCTCAAGAACTCCACTAAAGGACTGCAATTGATGGTCCAATGCCCCGAGACTTCCCCTGGGAGCATGGCCCCTAGATCTGTGGCTGCCCTAGGTCATTATTCATTACTGAGATCAACTCTTCAGACAGGAATGGACTGGACTTGGGGACATAGGGTAACCAAATGGTATGTCCACTTTATGGTTCTATGTATCTACAGGATGCCATCCTACTGGCCTCTTACCAGAAGGCAGACGATGGAGAGGAGGATGGAGAGGAGGGCATAGGAGAGTGTTAGTAGGATATGATATGCGCAGAATGGAAAGGAAGAGTGTGCTGTCACTGAGCAAGGAAACCAGAGGGAACTGCAGATAGGTGGGCATACAAATTTAACTTGGATTGTACACTACTTTCACTCAATCTCAAAGAAAAAAAAGAACCATAACAGAAAACTATGAAAAATTGTATTCTAATAAATCTGAAAACCTAAGGAAATGGACAAATTTCTAGATACACACTACCTACCCAAACTAGCACAAACAGAAGTAGAACAGCTAAATAAACCCATCACAAAAGAAGACATTGATAAAGTAGTTAAAAAAAACTCCCAACCAAAAAAAGCCCTGGAGAATTCTACCAAACTTTTAGAGAAGAGTTAACTCCACTATTGCCAAGCCAAGTGCCATTGAGTCGGATCCGACTCATGGCGACCAGTATTTCAGAGCATAAAAAATTATGGAATATTCTCAAATTCATTCTATGAAGCCAGCATAGCCCTGGCACCAAAATCAGGTAAAGACAGCATAAAAACGGAGAATTACAGACCAATATTTGATGATGATGAACTTAGATGCAAAAATCCTCAACAAAAGTTAAGCCAATAGAATTCAACAACATATCCAAAAAATAATTTACCATGACAAAGTGGCATTCATACCAGGGATGCTGGAATAGTTCAGCACTAGAAAAACAGTTCATGTAATCAACCACAAAAGTAAAACAGAAGATAATAGCCAGGTGATTTTGTCAACCGATGCAGAAAAGATATTTGACAAAGTCCAACACCTGTACATATTAAAAACTCCCAGAAAAATAGGAATAGAAAGGAAATTCCTCAATATAATAAGGAACATCTATACAAAGGTAACAGCTAATGTCACCCTAAATGGAGAGAGTATGAAAGCATTCTTTTTGAGAACATGAACCAGACAAGGATGCCCTTTGTCAGAACTTTTACAGAGTATTTTCCTGGAGGTCACAGTCAGAACAATCAGGCAACATAAAGAAATAGAGGACATACAAAATGGTAAAGAAGTCAAAGTATCTCTGTTTGCAAATGACATGATCTTATACACAGAAAATCCTAAAGAAGCCTCAAAAAAATCTACTAGAACTAGTAGAAGAGTTCAACAAAGAATCAGTAGACAAGATATACATAAATCAACTAGATTCCTTAACACCAGAAAAACGACCATCAAAGAGGAAATCACCAAATCAATACCTTTCATACGTAATAGTGCCCATGAAGATAAAACACTTAGGAATAAACCTAATCAGAGACATAAAAGACCTATGCCAAGAAAATTGCAAGACTGTACTGAAAGAAACCAAAAAGGATGTACACAAGTGGAGAAACCTACCTTGCTCATGGACCCTACCAGGAAGACTTAACATCATGAATGTATCTATTCTACCCAAAGCAACTAATATACATAATGCAATCCCAATACAAATTCCAATAGCATTTTTTAATGAGATGGAGAAACAAATGACAAACCTCATTTGGAAATGGAAGAAATCCTGGATAAATAAAGCATTACCAAAGAAGAAGAAAGCCTCACTACTTGACTTTAACACTGGGCACTTGGCTTGGCTGGCAGTAGTCAAAACTACCTGGTATTGGTACAAAAACTGATTGATAGACCAATAGACCAGAATAGAGAATCCAAATATAACATTATCTCTCTATGAGCAACAGATACTTGACAAAGCTTCAAAGTCTGTAAACTGGGGAAAAGACAGTCTCTTTAACAAATGGTGTTGGCATAACTGTCTAGTTATGCAAAGAAATGAAACAAGACCCATATCTCACATCATTCATACACACTAACTCACAATAGATCGAAGACCTAAATATAAAATCTGTAACTATAACGATCATGGAACAAAAAATAGGGACAATGCTGAGAGGCCTAATACATGGTATAAACAGACTACAAAATATTACTAACAATGCACAGATATCAGAAGAGAAAATCGATCACTGGGAACTCTTAAAAATCAAACACTTATGCTCATCCAAAGATTTCACCAAAAGGGTAAAACAACTATCCACAGACTGGGAAAAAATTCTTGATTTCCATGAATCCAACCAGCATCGAATCTCTATCATCTACAAGGTACTGTGAAATAGCAACAAGAAAAGGTGAATAACCCAGTTAAACAATGAGCAAAGGATACAGGCAGATATTTCATCAAAGAAGACATCCAGGATGCTAACAGATACATGAGGAAATACGATCATTAGCCATTCCAAAACCAAACCCAGTGTCATCCAGTCAATTTTCACTCACAATGACCCTATAGGTCAGCATAGAACTGCCCCATAGAGTTTCCACGGAGCACCTGGTGAATTCCAACTGCTTACCTTTAGTTAGCAGCCATAGCACTTAACCACTATGCCACCAGGGTTTCCCATTAGCCATTAGAAGAATCCAAATTAAAACTGCAATTAGATGCCGTCTCACTACAAGGCTGGCATTAATCCAAAAACAAACAAAACACAAAGTAATACATGTTAGAGAGGTTATAGAGAGACTGGAACTCTTCTATACTGCTGTTGAGAATGTAAAATGGTACAAACACTTTGGAAAGCAATTTGGTTCTTTCTTAATAAGCTAGAAATAGAAATATCATATGATCCAGCAGTCCTACTTCTTGGAATATATCCTACAGAAATAAGCCCTCTCACACAAATAGGTACATGTATACTAATGTTTATTGCAGCACTATCTACAGTAGCAAAAAGATGGAATCAAACGAGGTGCCCATCAACAGATGAATGGATAAACAAATTATGGTATATTCACACAATGGAATGCTATTCAATGATAAAGAACAACAATGATCTTAGGAAACATCTCATAACACGGAGTCACGTGGAAGACATTATGCTGAGCGAAAGTAGTCAGTTGCAAAAGGACAAATATTATATGAGAACATTATTATAAGGACTCAAGGTTTAAGCAGAGAAGAAAAGAATCTTGGAGAAGGGTATTCACAGATTAAATAGTAGATAGGAATTGGATTAGGTGAAGAGAGGCACAGAACACAGTAGAAGGGAGGTTAGTAGAGCTGGAGCATGCCAAAAGTAAGAGATTTCCTAAATACAACTCAACATTTTGAAGGACAGAGAAGCAGGAACAGGGTTCTGGAGATTTCCTGAATACAACTCAACATTCTGAAGAACAGAGAAGCAGGAACAGGGTTCTGGGGGCCATGGTTTCAGGGGATATGTAGGTCAAACAGGCACAACTAGGTTTTTTTTTTAAGAAAATGCTCTGTATCCCACTTTGGTGACTGGTGTCTGGGGTCTTAAAAGTTAGCAAGCAGTAATCTAAGTAGCATTAACTGGTTCTAATCCACCTGGAGCAGAGGAGAATGAAGGACATCAAAGACATGAGGAAAATATGAGCCCAGCAGACAGAAGGGGCCACATGATTTGGAGACTTCATCAGCATGAGACTAGAAGGACTAGATGGTGCCTGGCCACTGCCAATGAGTGTCTTGACAAGAAACACACACAGAGTCCCTGAAGTGGTGGCAGAAAAATGGGTATGCAGAACTAGAATTCTGTTCTAAGAACAGATTGATGATCAAACAGTTCGGAGAGTCTCCTGAGGACATGGCCCCAGGCTTTCTGTTAGTCTAGCACTGAAATCAGTTCTGAAGCCAACTCTTCAAAGATTGGACTGGACTATATGACACAGAGGGACGCTAGTGAAGAGTGTGCTTCCTGGCTTAAATAAATAGATGAGGCTGTCTGAGTGGCTCCTGTCCAGAGGTGAGAAGAGAAGGTGGAGGGGACAGGAGTTGGTTGAATGGATATGAGAAGTACAAGGTAGTAGATAAAATGAAATAGGATACTAAGTGATTCTTTTTTTAAGAATCAGAAGTCACTTTTATTTTCATACCACAAAAACAGGCTTTCCTTAGTCACTGGAAATTTAAAATCTTTAAAATTGGCAAGATTGATTTTCCCAGGATACAACACACCCGTCAGTTGTGTGTACGTATGTTTACTGCAGTAGAATATGTACAACAGAACATTTGTCATTTCAACCATTTTTACAGTTAAATGACATTAACTCCATTTACCATGTTGTGAAAAATCACCACAATCCATTTTCAAAGGTTTTCCAGTCATCCTTAATAGAAACTTGCTACTCCTTAACCATTATCTCCCCATTTTCATCTCCACCCTGCTTCTGGACTTGTGGTTGCCCAGTGGTTAAGCACTTGGCTGCTAACTGAACTTCAACAAGTCCAACCCACAAGCTGCTCTGCAGGACAAAGATGTGGCAGTCTGCTAACATAAAGATTACACCTTTGAAGACCCCATGGGGCAGTTATCTTCTGCCTTACAGTCTCTGTGAGTCAGAATCAACTAGATGGCAATGGATCTTATCTTTAGTTTACCCGCCCCTAGCGACCACTAATAAGCTTTGGACTCTACATATTTCCCTTTCCTGGACATTTCTTATAAATGGGATCATAAAATATTTGTCCTTTTTTGTCTCATTTATTTCACTCAGCAAAATGTTTCCAAGAGTTACACAGCCTGTAGTATGTTTCAGAACTTCTCTTTATAGCTGAATAATATTCATGGTATGGATATATTACATTTTGTTTATCTGTTCACTTGTTGAAGGACATGAGTTTTTTCTACCTTTTGGTTGTTATGAATCGTGCTGTAATTTCACACCCAGCTGTGAGTTAGAATACACTTGATGGGGAGAGGAAGGATAGAGCACTGGTGATATAGTAGTTAAAAGCTTGGCTGCTAACCAAAAGCTTGGCAGTTCAAATCCAGCAACTACTTGGAAACTCTATGGGGCAGTTCTGCTTTGTCCTGTAGGGTTGTCATGAGTCAGAACCGAGTGGATGGCAATGGGATTTTAAGATGCTTATGCAGAGCCCTGGTAGTACAATGGTTAAGTGCTCAGTTGCTAACCAAATTGGCATCCACCCATAGATCTACAGGAAATAAAGGTCTGGTAATCTGCTCCCATCAAGATAACAGTCTAGGAAACTATGGAGCAGCTCTACTCCATCACATGGGATTGCTATGAGTTGGAATCCACTGGACAGCACACAACAGCAGACGGCTATTATCAGAAGACTAAGTGTCTTACTCAGCTTTTGTTGGAGTAGGTAATCACAGGGCCACTTTTTTTTTTGTCATTGTTGTTGTTTTGTTTTTTCCATGAAGTATGGTGGTTATTGACTAAAACTTTTCTGTCTTGCTAGGCAGTCTGTTTCTCTGGATTTTTCAATAGCAAGGGCAGACTTTTGTTTTCTGTTTTCTTTCTTTCTTTTGGCCTATGTCCAATGGCATTTCTGGCTTATCTGCTTCTCTAGTTTCAATCTGGGCTAAAAAGAAAATTCTGAGAATTTATAATCATATTGTTCTTTGAGTCTTGAAGTCCCTACCTAGACTGCCGTCATCTCTATACCTTTCAGAGTCTTTTTAAGTTTCTTTTGTGTATAATGTCTAAGAGTTTTGGTTGTATGTATTGGGAAGAATAAGGAATAGTACAACAACTCTATTTGCCAAGCAGCTGAAGCTCTGTCCTACTGATTTAAAAAAAAAAAAATTAATCACGTGCTCCAGCAAAATGAACCGATACATTTTGGAGATGCTGTGTCTTCCCCGAAGCTTTGTTTATGGACAAATGTGGAAGCTCTCACATGCAGTGAGAGGCAGATGTCGAATGTGAGGCAACCCAAGTTCCATGCAGTCTTCCCTCTCTTTAACCTGCTTTGCCATTTTGAAACCACATGTTGCCTTCTGAAACAAGCTGATCCAGGTACTTGACCAGAGGGACACAGAGAAAAATAAAAGTACATAAAACATGTTTCTTAATGGCAATTATCACTTGGAGGAGGGGAGCTAATTAACTTTTTCCTCTTAAGGGACTGATAATTATCAGGAGGAACCACAAAGTACCATGAATTATTTGAGATGCAAGGTCAGCCTGATCGTCTGCCTATACTGTGGGAGACCTGATTTTATTACCTCTAACCAGTCTAGATAGATGGATGGGAAGGTAGCCTTGAATTCCTTTTATAAAAGAGGCTGTGTAACATTCTTGAGAAGGTTATTCATTTCTTCTGGCTGAGTTGTCACTGGATTTGATTTCTAGCGAAGTCAGAAAGATAGCCAAACATAAGGAAGTGGCATAGAGTCTATCAGTCTGAGAAAGGACTCAAGGGAGAAAAAAAGAAAAGAAAAGGAAAAACAGCCTCTGGCCTGCCCTTAAATTGGAGGGAACAGCAGCAGGAATATGCGAGGGTAGAGAAAGGATAAACACAACTTTCAGGGTCACATGCCCATTCTGTAACCCTGGTGGCATAACTGTTAATTGCTATGTTTGCTAACCAAACAGCTGGCAATTTGAATCCACCATTGCTGCTTGGAAACGCTACAGAGCAGTTTGACTCTGTCCTATAGGGTTGCTATGAGTCAAACTGACTCGACAGCAGTGGGTTGATTTTGGTTTACCCACCCCATACCTTAACATTCTCATCTTTAAACTCAGATAATAATGCTTACCCTGCTTATCACTAAAGATTTTTGAGAGGGTAACATGGGATACAGTGTTGGAAAGTACTCTTCCAATAATAAAAGGGCATAAATCCCTCAGAATTGTCAACCTTGCCTTTATCAATACTTCCTGCATTTGTGTCCTTTTCTTCGCTTCCCCACCTTCTTCCTCTCACATTTCCATTCAGGAGGTCAAGACAAAAGCAAGAAGAGAAAGAAACGCTAAGATCCATGGATTATAATTGAACGGGCCTTGTGACACAAGTTTTCCTTCTTTTTTCACAAGCCCTACTGACATGAGAGAAGAGGAAGGGGGTGACGGAGGCAGGAAGATGGAATGGAGGTTATGACAAGGAAGACGGAAAGGAGGCTATGACAGTGACGTTCTTCCATTCATGAAATGTGTGTTGATCACTGACTGAGTGCCAGACTCTACGTTAGACACGGAAACAAAAACTTACATGTGACCAAGTCCTCAACAGGATTTCTGTGTAGAGGAATAGACAAGGAAATAAATAATAATTATACAAAGAGTGTAGCAATTATACTATTGATCCAAGAGATGTAGGTAACTACCTTTGGAAACCTAATGTTACTAATTCTGATTAATTCTGGTTCAATGTTGAAGGAAGGAAGATTTCCCTGGAAGTGGTCATATTTAAGCTCTGTCTTCTAAAGCATGAGCCAAGTTTAAGAGGGGTGAGAGAAGACTAAGTGCACAAAAGATGAGGAAAGTTGTAACATCAAAGATACAAAGTGACAATGATGAAACTATAATTTACTTATAGCAAGAAACCATTTTAAGAAAAGAGAAACAAAACACATAGAGCAAACACAATTTGAAAGAAATGTAAAGTTTAGTGTGTTTCAAGTTGTCAGAAGGAAAATTGATCTTCAAGTGTTCATTTTTAAGTTACTATTACATTTTAAGAGAAAAAAAGAATTCCCTCCACTTGTCTTTCTTTCTTGAATCATCAGAAGCTTTATAAAAAATATGAGAGACGGGAATGAAACTGTTTTTGTCTCTTAATTCCTTCACATAAACAAACTATGCCAAGCACTTGAAGCCATGTTGACCTACCTATTTTCTTGTTGGATCTGATGGGCCACACGCCCTGACATCCTGTCTGGAGTACAAAAGGAAAAAAAAAAAATAAGGGAAGATCAAGAAGTTATCACCGAAAGTGAATGGCATCAAAGAAATGGCATTTATTTTTGCATTTGTACATGTTTAAATCCTCTCAAGAGTCTGTCCAGAATTTCTAGTCAGTATTATGATATTTATTAGAGGTCTCTCTGCATGTAGGATACAAGAACTTTTATTTATTTTTTAAGTATATACAGCTTTTTAAGAAGCTGAAAATTTTAATTTTACACATATATGGCATCTGAATGTAAACTTTGGCGACACAGTGTTAAGTGCTTAACTGCCATGGCTGCTAACCAAAAGGTCAGTAAGTTCAAATCCACCATCACTCCTTGCAAACTTTATGGGGCAGTTACATTCTGTACCATAGGGTCACCGTGAGTCGGAATTGGGTTTACTTTTTGTTATTGTATCTGAATTTATGCTCCTTAGTTAAAATCAGATCTAGTTCTTCAAGTCTGTATTTCTGCATAATTAGACAGAAAGTGAGGAGCTACCACCCGCCTTCGGATGGAGCCTGTGCTCCGCAATTTATCAAGTTTCCTTCCCTCTGTGTCCTTCCAGCTGGCTAGATTCACTCATTTACTTGACTTTCTTGATTCTAGTACACTTACCAAAAAAACCAAACCCGATGCTGTCAAGTCCATTCTGACTCGTAGCAATACTACAGGATACACCACAACTGTCCCAAGGAGTTTCTGAGGAGCACCTGGTGGATTTGAACTGCTGGCCAATTGATTAGCAGATGCAGAACTTAACCACTATGTTATCAGGATTTCCCTAGTACAAAACCTTATTAAAATTTATAAATCCTCATTAAATAAAGCAATTTCAAATGTTACTCAGTTTGATTTCAATGATGTTAGCTTGAATTTCCCCCAAAAGAGACACAATTGAGTGTAAGTAATTTATTAGGGAGGTGATCCTCAGATGGGAGTGGGGACAAGGAAGGAAAGAATGGCAAAAAGACAGAGAGAGAGAGGGTTAATAGGCAACTTATTGTGTAGAGCTTTTGGGGCTTGTCTGTGAAACCATAAAACAGACCTTAGCACTGTCTCACGGAGGCATAAGAAAACAGAACATTTATCCACCACTTCTCCTCCTCTACTGGCTGAGAGTCATCCCTGGTAGACACTTACCTCCCCTGCATGTCCAGCCTGCCCCTGTGCCACTTGAACTAACCGGAAATGACTCTTGGATTGGGATGCTGTAGGTGCCTCTGGGAACTCTCCACTGCAGCTGCAGGTAGCCTTCATGTGGGCCAAAGGCGTAAATAAGGTTAACAATAGTTTCTGCTCATAGTGAGCCTCATCAAATAGGGTGTTAGTTCAGGTCCTTTGAGAAACACATAATAAGAAGGAATTTATTTAGGGATGGGAAAGGCTGAGATATCTATGAGACCCCGAGCTTGAATGAAGGCGAGAGGAAATGGAGAGTGCATGGAACTGTTCAGCAAGGCCCTTGGGGAGTTCTTGAGCTTGGCTTTGTCATCAGAGAAGACCCAAGTATCCCAGAGAGGAGCCTACCTTAGTATTTCTGATGTACTGATGCTGCCATCAGTCAAGCTGCTCATAGGATGTCTGGCTTCGCAGAAATGTCTAGGTTTCTGAGGATGGCGTCTTGGCCTTTAGTTAATTACCGTCCCAGAGTAGCTGGAGGTCTTCAAAGTGAATTATTGGAGCCATTGAAATTAGTAATACAAACAGTGCATGGAATATAACATCCAGTGGTGTGCTGGAACTGACTCATGCTAGCTTATAGATCTTTTTCAGCTTCTTGTTTGGTGACTTCATTTTGGCAACTTGAAATTGGCCATGGCGAGAATATTTACAAGACAGTAATTGAACAATACTGCAAATCATGGTGCTTTTTTCTTTTGGAGGGCTTATTGTTAAACATTTATCAGCACCTGCTATTACCATGTATTCTAAAAAGGTGGGAAAATCACACTAAAAACCTTCTCGGAAGAGTTCTCCATGTTTGACCTTACTGAGAATCCACTCTGCCAGAATAATTCCATATGACATCCTCTCTGAAATAATGAAAGTCATTCAGTCATTTTTACCATCAAACAGGTACTCTTCTTTTATCTGTTGTATTTGTTTTGGGGTGAAAAAAGGAACACATAGTTTTATAACTTTTTCACACTTTGTTTCTAGTCAGAAGGCTCAAGAAAGACTTTGCATTGCAAAGCAAAATCATGTTTTCTCATTGTAATACCACACTTGGCATTAAAATAATAATGCTTGGTTGGGTGAACATGTCATCTCTAGATGCTATAATAAACAGCTCAAGTTTAATTGTCAATGGATGAAACTGGACCCTTTCTTCAACCTAGCAGAAGAATCGAAGTCAGTTCATACACCTAGATTCTACTATTGGGTGCGTTATTCATGCTTGAGTTACAGGGCAACGAAAACCCTTTACTCTACAATCTAATTCAACAAATAAAAAGTTAGTATTGCTCCCTACTTGTTACAAAGAGAATAGTACAACAACACCATTAAAACAATTTGAGTGTTTTAGAAGAAAGGTATTTTATAAATAGCAAGTATTATTATCCATATTCAGGAGTTTTGCCAACCTACACATCTTTACTTATGATTATCTGCCATTTTTCAGTAAGTAACATTGGATGCTATCACGTAATCATAACAGAGGGATACTAAACTGGGAAGAAAAAAAAGAAAACCAAACACACGGAAATGTCTATATGTTGTATTTTATGACACCACATAATTTAAAATTCAGAAAATCTACAAGATTGGTATAATTTGAGCTTATTTAAAGATGCTCTGTCATTTTGGAGTACAGAAAACATTGTTTATCATAAAACTTAGGCATTTCATGAGGTGGTAACATGTTAAATAAACACCCTATTCAGGAGAGGAGCTAGTGCTAATATTTAGGAAAGATGGTGCCACCTGTCAGATGTTGGATCAAAGTTAAATGTACCCACTCTCTTGAGAGCCCCAGGATTTGGATGGTGGGTGATAGGGACGAGCAAGGAAGGTGGAAGGACACTTATTGTGTCTACTATTGTGGTCCCTGGGAAGCAGTCGTGGTCCCTGGGAAGCAGTCACGGTCCCTTAGCACTAGACTGTCTTCTATAATGAAAAGGATGGCCAGCTATGCTGGTATTGCAGAAGGTAGAGTGCCCTTTTCTTAGAGAAATGACTTTGGTGTAACAAAATGTCCCCAAAAGCATTAGGCCAGTCATTAAGTGCTTCATGATATGGAGATAATGAAAATGAGTGGGTGTTGGGCACAAAAGGAAACTTTGCCTTGACTCAGATCCTTGGCCAGAGCCAATGAATTTGCTTAAAAAATTTTAAGAATCATTTATGTGCGTAAGTCTATGATTATCACTTTATTAGGCTTATGGAGAAGATGAAAAGACCCCTTCAATCCTCAGAGTGTCTTCTTATCACATAAAAATGAGAAAACATTGATGTTGCCAAGGATTCCTTTTTAACTGGGATCCACCACCAGTGCCCATGGAAGCAGTAGTCAAGAAATGCAAAAAACACACTGCATTAGGCAAATCTGTGGCGAAAGACATCTTTAAAATGTTAAAAAGCCAAGATGTCACTTGAAGGACTAAGTTGTGCCTGATCCAAGCCATGGTGTCTTCAGTCACCTCATAAGCACGTGGAAGCTGGACACTGACTAAGGAAGACCAAAGAAGAACTGATGTCTTTGAACTATGGGATTGGAGAATGTTGACCACAGATCTTGAGATACAAAAATTAACAAATTTGCCAAATCCTGAGCCCTTCCATTTCATTTTATATTGGTTTTCTTATTGTGGTTCACCGAGAGCTAGTAGCTGAGATTAAAGGGCTACAGCAGAGAAACAAATTAACATATTACAGATTTCCACGCTATCTGAAAATTGGGTGTTCCTATAAAACCTTTTGCAAGCCAAAATGGTGTAAAACAAAGAAGCAATTTACATTGAGTTATACGGGAAAATTTTTCGAGCATTTCCAAACCCCCAAAAAACCTACCAAGTCATGCCAAATAACACAGAAAACATAAATAACATCAATCTATAGTAAAAACAGGGATGGTATGATAAATAAATGTTCTATGTAAAGTGGAAATAATGAACGTACAGTGTAGCTTCACAGACCCAGTTCACAAGTACTGGGGCTTGATGCTGACATGCTACGTGTAGTCCTCAGGGAAGGAGCTGGGGACATCACTCTCAATCCTGGTTGACACTGCCTCCTTAATGGCTTACTGCTAAACAAATGCTGAATGTTATTTCTGCTTTTCAGCATTTATGTAAAAGTGAAAACACTCTTTGAACTTGTTTTGGTAAGTGAAAATAGGTATTAATGTAGGTCTTTCATAAAAGTGAAGTGGCCTAAAGTGAACTGCCACAAAGTGAGGGACAACAGAATTTGTTTAGGATTAAAATTCGTGGCTTAACAGTATCTCCTAATTTAGCCCTTCAAAAGTCTTGTTGTTAGGTGCCACCCACTTGGTGGCAATTCACAGTGACACTGTGCACAAAAGAAAGAAACACCGCCCAGTCTTGCACCATGCCTACAATTTTTATGCTTAAGTCCATTGTTGCAGCCGTCCTGTCAATCTACTTCTTTGAGGGTCTTCCTCTTTTTCACTGTTTACTTTGCCAAGCATGCTATCCTTCTCCAGGGACCAATCCCTCCTGGCAACATGTCCAAAGAATGTAAGACACAGTCTCACTGTCTTTGCTTCCAAGGAGCACTCTGACTGTACACACCTCTTCCAGAATAGATATGGTTGCTGTTTTGGCAGTCCATGATATGTTCAGTATTCTTCTCCAGCACCACAAATCAAAGACATTAATTCTTCGTCTGCCTTCCTTATTTATTGTTAACCTCTTGCATGCATATGATGTGACTGAAAATATCATGGCTTGTATCAGGTGCACCTTAGTCTTCAAGGTGACATCTTTTCAAAAATCTTGAGTTAGGTATTATTGCCTCTGGTTTATAAATGAAGATACTGAGGTTCAATGGACTAAACTTACTGGTCAAAGTCATAGGACAAGTTCGAGACTTGAACACAAACTCTCCAGCCCCAAGGATCCAGACTTTTCTATATATGAGGTCTGACAATTAGGTTCAAAAACTCATCCCAGAAAAAGTGCTATGCACCTCTATTGCTGAATACAATTACACTCCCCTTTGAAGTACATCCCTCGGGAAGCTATGCACTGACACCAGCACCTAGTCCACCCTTCAAAACAATTTTGAAACTCTTTTGTCTGGAACTGCTATCAGAGCTGTTGTCTTATTACCCTTGATGTCCTGAACGTCATCAAAACATTTTCCTTTCAGTATTTCCTTTACCTTCAGGTAGAGAACAAAGTCATCGGGGGCCAGATCAGGTAAATGCACAGGGTGTTCCAACACAGTTACTTGTTTACTGGCTAAAAACTCCCTCACAGACAACTATATGATTAAGTTTGCAAACTTGCCAACATGCCACTGTGTGCAATGACCATTCCAGAAAGAGCTCCAAAATTGTTTTGAAGGGTGGACTAGGAACTGGCACTGGTGCAAAGCTTTCCAAGGAGAGTGTTTTGAAGATGACTGTAGTGATATTCAGCAACGAGGTATGTAGAACTTACAACAATTAAGTTTATTGACTTAATTGTTCGATCTTGGACTGTGCTGCCAAGGGGCTGTTTCTCCTCTATTCAGAGGCATCTGTGTTTGATTAAACCAAACCCAACAGACAAACAAAATATCCTACATTCATCCAAGAATTGACCTCCAGTCCCAAAGACGTCTTGTCCTAGGATTTTAATTCACTTGCAACCCTAGGGCTTAGCATATGTGAATTCCACGAATTTCCCTTTTACTGTTTTACTGATCCTCAATAAAAGCATACATCTGTGTGTGTTTCTGTATTTATATAAGCACACACAATACACTATTGTGTAAATATAAGATATAGATGAAATATTCATCCTAATTAGTCAATAAGCGTATAATGTGTGAACGTTTTTAAAATTAGTTAACATTCCTAATTAGATGTACTTAAATTTTATGATCCACTCAACTACTCATTCACTCCTTGTTTAACAATTACAATAATATACATTTGATTAAAAATATGTGGTAGTTTTATGTTTGTCAGCAAATAACTTCTGTTGGCTGGATGGTACACTGCATTTGGAAGAAGAGCAGGCGGAGTGAAATGTGGCTTTCTTGACATCAGAGTCAGAAAGCGGAGCAATGGTAAGAAAAGTTTAAATTTGCTTTGTAATGTTTGTTTCTTTACTTTGTAAAGTATTTTGATGGAAACTCATAAAGGCAAGAGATTTTACCAGATAAATTCTGGAAGCAATTAAATTACATTGACTTTGTCTGCTTTGGAAATGCAGGGAAACTTCGTGTGAGTTTCTTCTTCTTTTTTTTTTTTTTTAATGTTGTCATTTAGATGCTGGGTGGGTATAATCATAAAAAACTGGGAGAAAGCAGTCAACTCCCAAAGGTTCATTTAATTTCTGGCAATATTTCTGATGCTTGCAATGAACTACCCAGAAACAGCCTTGATTAGCATGCGCCATTAATCATTTAGGGGAAAGAAAGGGGCCTTTCATTCTCAACGAGCAGAAACACAGTGGCAAATTAGGGCAAAGCCCGTGGATGATGAGGACTTTACTTATCTTCTGAAATAAAGCTTGATTTAGGGGGAAAAAAATTGTGATTCCAGCAACATTCACTTATGATTATTGAAGACATTTATTCTCTGTGGCGACAAATATATACCATTTGTTGAAATATGTGGGGGCTGTTTTTTATGTTTTACTGTTTTTTCATTTTCATTTTTCAGAGGGAACATGATGCTTTGCGATCTACAAGCTTATTCAACAGAAATTATGGGTATTCTTTCTCTCTGAAGGGCCCTTTTAGAGGTAGTTTACTTTCCCTGCCACTAGAGGTCAGAGAAAATCATCACAGGCATTGTGGGGAAGGCAGCCAAGTCTGCTCAGTTTATTGGGAAAGAAAAGTAGAAGTTACTCTGACAAAATTCTAGCTTTAGTCTTTGACTAGAGGGCATTAAAATGCAAATTGATACAGAAGTGGAGATGGGTCACATGGTTCTTGAAAATTACAGGGCACTGGTCGCAAAAAAAACAAAAATAAAAAAAGAAAGAAAGGAGGCTTGGTGATGCAGTGGTTAAATGCTTAGCTATTAACTTAAAGCTATGTGATTGGAACCCACCAACTGCTCTATGGGAAAGAGTTGTGGCAGTTCACTCACATAAAGATGATAGAGCCTTGGGAACCCTATGGGACAGTTCTACTCTGTCTTACAAGTGCACTATGAGACAGAATCGACTCAGTGGCGACAGATTTGGTTTGGTTACAAAAAGAGACTTGATCTTTGTATCAGTCATGAGCCAGTAAGAAAACAGAAAACATACAGTAAATTGAATAAAAACTCCCCAAACAAAACCTGTTGCCATCAAGTTGATTGTGACTCATGGCCACCCCATGGACTGCAGAGTAGAACTGAGCTCTGTAGATTGTTCTTGACTGTGATCTCGACAGAGCAAATTTCTCGGCCTTTTTTCTGCGGCACCACTGGCTGGAGTTGAACTGCCAGTCTTCCAAGTAGTAGTCTTGTAGAAACCAGCTGTGTGCTGCCTTGGAAAGTAGGAAATTGACTAGAGAAAGTTTACCACAAAATTATTAAGTAAAAATAGGGGATTAACTACTATGGGCTCAAAACAAAACAAAAAGACTTGTTGCTGTCAAGTTGATTTGACTCATAGCGACCTTGTAGGGCGCAGTTGAACTTCTCTATAGGGTTTCCAAGGAGTGATGGGTGGATTCAAACCACCAGCTTTGGGTTAGTAGCTCAGCTCTTACTCTAAAGAAGTTAAGAATAAAGGATATGGGAAAAAGTCACAGGCAGTTCTACTCTGTCTTACAGGTGTCACTGAGGCTGAATCAACTTGATGGAAATGGCTTTGGGTTTTGGTTATAATTCTAATTGGGGCAGTGGTGGTTTGGTAGTAGAATTCTCACCTTCTGTGGAGGACACCAGGTTCAATTTCCAACTAAGGTACTTTATGTGCTTCTAACAATATCTCTCTAACTATTTGTCTTTTCTGTCTTCAATAGAACAAAAATAAACAACAATGCAACATTGCTATCAAGTCGATTCTGACTCATAGAGACCCTATAGGACACAGCAGAACTGCCCCATAGAGTTTCCAGTGGATGCCTAGTAGATTCAAACTGCTGACCCCTTGATTAGCAGCCATAGTTCATAACTGCTATTCCATCAAGATTGCCTCATTAGGACAAGGCACTATCCTTTCTTTGCCGGAAATAGATCTCCCAGCAATTTTCTATTCGGGCATCTTCCGTGTATCCTTTTTTTTAAGGTGTCTTAAAATTGTGAAATGTCTCACTTAAAAGAGTGCCTATAATGTATGTGTATAATACACAGACAATAAACTGAGTATCACCGTCCTCACTATTCATTAAACATCAATGACACCGTTGAAAGCCTGAGTTACTGTCCCAGCCTGGTCATCTTCCCTCTCCTGTCACTCTTGCCAGAGGCAACTATGTTTCTGCATTTTAAAAAAGGTACTTATTTTAATAGTTTGAACAATCAATTGTTTGGTTACATGTTTTAAAACTATAAAATCAGAAATAAAACATGGAGTAATGCTCTATTACAAATTGATTTTTCACTTAAATATTTTTGTTGATTAAAGAAGCTGTAATTGATTTTCATTGCCATATGGCATTCTCTTTTGTGACTAGCCCATGATTTACTGTTGAGGGAACTTTGTATTACATCTAGTTTGTTTTTTCCTGTTGGAAATGGTGATGTAACAAACATCTCATGAGATATTAATATTAGTGTGGACCACAGAATAAGCATATTCTTAACTGAGAGTATATAGGACATCCTGTTATTTTTCATGCTTGCCAAAACTATTTCAGAATTTTAACATTTTGCTAATCTTGTGGCGTTGATGTGGTAATTTATTGTGCATTTTTCTGTTTGCTAATGAGTTTGCTTACCTTTATGTATATTAAATGGCAATTTCAATTTCTTCTTCACAGAGCTTGTTTAAGTATTTAAATAACATAAAAAACTGAATTTCTATTTCTTCTTTCCTTATTTGTAGAAAATCATTTATAAATTCTGGAAACAAATCTTTTACCAGCCACTAAATGGTTTCTTTCTACCTTCTTTATACCTTTGTATTTTTTGCACTTTAGTAAGTAGACAAACATTCATAGTTTTATTGCAGTCATTTTTCTCAACTTTTTTCCTTTATATCCTACATAACTGTCAAGCATCAGCCAAAAATTTATTCTACATTTCCTTTGAGAAGCTTAAACTTTTTTCCTTTGAGAAGTGTAAACTTTTTTCCTTTAACCTTTAAATCTTTGATGAAGCCAAAATTGCTTTTTTACAAATAATATTAAGGATACATTTTAATTTTTTCTTCCATATAAATAAGTTGTCCCAGTATGATTTACTGAATACTTTAATGTGTTCCCATTTACCTGGACTATCAGCCGCATCACAAAACAAGTTTCCGTGTTTAATTCTGTTTCAGGTCTTCCCATGATCTACTCCATGCTGATTCCACCTTGTTTTAGCTCGTGTTAAAAACATCACCTAGTTATTCTTCTTCACCAGTGTCTTGACTTCTTCTGGCTCTTCACTATTCCATAAATTTCATAGAATCAGATAATCAAATTCCTAAAAAGAAAAAATACTAACAGCAGCTGACTTTGTAATTCCATCAAACGTGTAGATCAATCTGAGGGAAATTTCAGCATGCCTCTGGATCAGCAGGCAAAAAAGCGAATTACTGTATTGGCTAGTGTAACTGGTCTTTATTGCCAAGAGGAAATCAATTGATAGTACACAATGAAGATAAAGAAGTATGTGTCTGGAATGCAGGAGATCCCTTAGGTTGCTCCTTAATACTACCATGCTCTGTAACTAAAGTCAATGGAAAATTATAGCAACTTGATTCAAACTACTAGTAGTTTGACTACTAATAGACCATATCTTTCAGGAGTCACGGTTTCAGTCACCCTATCAGACAAAGAACTGACATGCTTGCTGAGTGCAAAGGGAATATAGAATTGGCATTGGGAGAAGGTAGTTCTAAATACCACTTACAACCATGTGACCTTTTGCAGATGCAAGGACTATAATTGTTAGGGCATTTCTGCTTACTATGTGTGCATTAAGTATTTTTGTTTTCATCACTTATAAGATTTAAACAAGGCTGGTGTATATTCAGTTGTATGTGCAGCTGTATCAGGGCAGGTGTAAGTATGACTACTGTCTTTATTTAAAGATTATGTATGGTTTAAGCAGATGCATATGAGTGCCAAGCTGATAAAGGTTGGACTTGGCTGGCTTGGCATGATCATTAAGATTGTGTGTTAACTTGTCTGGGCAATGGAGCTAAGTGATTTGACAATTATGATGTAGTCTGGCAGTTGTATGATGATATGATCACTTCCATGATGAGTTGTGATATAATGTGATCACCTCTATGATGGGATCTGCCATGAATAGCCAATCAGTTGAAAGGAAGTTTCCTCGTGGGTGTGGCCTGTATCAAATATAAGTGGACTCTCTGGTAAGGTTTGTGAGCTTTCTTGTGACATCTAGACACTACAGCTGACTCCTATTCATCTGGACTCTAGTTCTTGGGACTTAGGGTAGCAACTTGCCTCTGGTCTTATCTGCTGATTTAGAGATTCGCCAGTTTTTGAAGCTTGTAAGCAAAAGATCTGCTGATCTTGGGATTGACAGACCTTGTTACTACATGAATCAGGAGAAGCCTCCAGCCTGACCTACCAGTTTGGAACGTTTCAGCTTCTACAACCATGTGAGCCATTTCATTAATATAGACCTCTCTGTAGAGATCTCTACCCTAGCCCCTAGTGTCGCCATGAGTTGGATCCGACTTGACGGCACTTGGCTGGCTGACTTTACTGATTTCACTTGTCTAGAAAATCCAGCCCAAGGCCACCATTATGCCATTTTTATTTTAAAAAGAAATTGATCTATTCATTTTTATCCAGAAAAGATTGTACTGTACCTAGCCACTTATACAGAGATACAGTAAACACAGATATACTGTTACAGATTGAATTATGTTCCTCTAAAAATGTGTTTATCAATTTGGCTGGGCCACGATTCCTACTATTGTGTTGTTGCTCCCTATTTTCTGGCTGTATTAATTTTATGTTTAAAAGGATTAGGGTGGGTTGTGACACCCTTTCTCAGGCTATGCCTTAGATGCAATGAGAAGGGAGTTTAGTTTCCCTAGGGTATGTCCAGCACCGCCTATTATGTCTCATCAGATAGAAAGAAACGGAAGGCAGCAGGGAGTAGGAGACCTCACACCGCAGTGCCTGCAGCAGAGTACATTGTTTGGACTAAGGGTCCTTGCACCTGAGAAGCTCCTCCACCAGGGCAAGATCAAGGACAATGACTTTCTGTCAGAACCAACAGAGAGAGAAAGCCCTCCCCTGAAGCCCTGAATTTGGACTTCTAGCTTACTTCACGGTGAGGAAATAAATTTGTCTTTGTTACAGTCATCTACTTGTGATATTTTCTGTTACAGCAGCACTAGTCGACTAGCCAAGCCAGCCATACATATGTATGTTCATATTCATACAAGAAACCCTGGTGGAACAACACGCCAGGTTGCTAATTGCAGTGTTGGTGATTCAAGCCTACTCAGTGGCTCCAAGGCACAAAAAGCTCTGGTATCTGCTCTGGTAAAGATTATAGTCTTGAAAACCCCATAGGGCAGTTCTACTCTGTCCCATGGGGCTGCTATGAATCAAAATCAATTCCACAGTGCCTGACAGCAAAATATGCATATATGCAGTTTTAAATGTTCTGGAATAAAGCTTTACAATGACTTTAGTGGATATCTTTCATTATTTTATCAGTTTTGATTAGGAAGTACTTATGTAATGAAACTCTTTTCTGTAATGGTAAGTCATTATTCTCTTCATTTACTAGAATTAGAGAACCTCCACAATGCTTACATCCCAAATATTTCTGCATGTTATAGACTTGTGTTCAAGAGAACTTATATATGTTAATATCACATTTTTGTTCATGGTCAAAAATTCTCGGTTCCCATAACCTGTCATCCTATGTTCTGTTCTAATCACCAAACACTTTTAGAAGCCCTTCTCTATACCAGACATGTTGCTATTTCCCACGAAAAATATGTATGTCCTACCTTAATTGAAGCTAATAGTTTCTGCTGGAGATGTATGACCCCCTAAATTAGTATAAAAACAACTTGGCTTACTTTGAAAGTGAGTGGTCATCGAAGTCTTTGCAGTCATACTAGGAAATAATCATATCATTCTTCCTGGCTCTGTACGTATAGATTCAGGTTCAAACTCCTAATCACACTGATACATTAAGGATTTGGGTGGAATTCATCACTACTTTTCCTTCTCATGACTTAATTGGACTTCATCTTGAGCAGCAAGATGACCAAAGGGAAAGAAAATCCATACCCAACTTTGTATAGTTTGGAAGATTCTTTTCTGGAAATGGGAACACCACCTGAATTCGAGATGCCCTGGTAGTGTGTGCAGTGGTTAACGCTTGGCTGTTAACTGAAATGTCTGTATGTTGAACCTACCAGCTTCTCTGGTAGAGAAAGATGTGGCAGTTGCTTCTGTAAAAGTAACAGCCCTGGAAACTGTATGGGGTAGTTCTACTGTCTCACGGGGTCACTCGCCCCATTTGTCTGTCTGTTTGTTGTATGGTGGGGCTTACATGTTGCTGTGATGCTGGAAGCTATGCCACTGGTATTCAGATACCAACAGGGTCACTCATGGTAGACAGGCTTCAGTTGAGCTTCCAGACTAACACAGACTAAGAAAAATGACCCAGCAGTCCACATCTGAAGCAAATTAGTGAAAACGTCATGAAAAGCAGCGAACACCGCCAGATACAGTAACAGAAATTGAGCCTCCCAGGTTGGAAGGCAGGCAAAAGGTGGAAAATATTAAACGACTCAGAAAACATCAAAAGAAGGTTGAAAGAATGTACAGTCATTATACTAGAAAGAACTTGTGGATGTTTGACCATTTCAAGTGATCGCCTATGATCAGGAACTGACTGTACTGAAGGAAGAAGTCAAAGCTACATTGGAGGCGTAATCACAAAACAAGGCCCCAGGAACTGAAAGATGACCAACTGAGATGTTTCAACAAATGGATGCAGGTCACTCATCTATGCCAAGAATTATGGAGGACAGCTACCTGGCCAACCACCTGGAAGAGATTCATATTTATGCCTATTCCCAAGAAAGGTGATCCAAATAAAAGTGGAAATTATTAAACAACATCTTTAATTTCACATGCAAGTAAAATTTTGCTCAAGATCATTCAAAAGTGACATTATATTGACATGGAACTGCCATAAATTCAAGACAGATTCAGAAAGGGACATAGAACCAAGGATATCATTGCTGATATCAAATGGATCTTGGCTGAAAGCAGGGACTACTAGAAAGATGTTTAGCTGTGTTTCATTGACTATGCAAAGGTATTCACCTGTGTGGATCATAACAAATTATGGCTAGCATTGCATAAAATGGGAATTTCAGAATACCTAATTGAGCTCATGAGGAATCTACATACGGATCAAGAGGCAGCTGTGCAAACTGAATGAGGGGACACTGTGTAGTTTAAATTCAGGAAAGGTGTGCTTCAGGGTTGTACCCTTTCACCATACCTTTTCAATCTGTATGCTGAGCAAATAATCTGAGAGGCTATTATCCACGAAGAAGAATGAGGCATCAGGATTGGAAGACAACTCATTAATAACCTGTGTTATACAGATGACACAACTCCGCTTGCTGGAGGTAAAGACGATTTGAAACTCTGATGAAGTTCAAAGACCACAGCCTTCAGTATGGATTGCAACTCAACAGCAAGAAAACAAAAATCCTCGGAACTGGACCAGTAAGCAACATTATTCTAAATGGAGAAAGGCCTGAGGTTGTCAAGGATTTCATTTCCTTGAGTCTACAATCAATGCCCATGGAAACAGCAGTGAAGAAATCAAAAGATACATTGCACTGGAAAAATATCCTGCAAAGGACCTCCTTAAAGTATTGAAAAGTAAAGATGTCACCTTGAAGACTAAGGTGTGCTTGACTGAAGCCAAGGCATTTTCAGTTGCATCATATACATGCAAAAGCTGGACAATGAATAAGGAAGACAATAGAAGAATTGACGCCTTCGAATTGCGGTGTCGAAGAATCTTGAATGTACCATAGGCTGTCAAAAGAGCAAACCAATTTTGGAAGACATACAAGCAGAGTTCTTCTTGGAAGAAAAGCTGCTAAGACTGTATCTCATATACTCAGGACACATTGTTAGCGCAGATAGGTTCCTGGAGAGTGGAGGGTCAGTGAAAAAGAGGAAGACCCTCAACAAGACGGACTGATACTGGCTGCAACAACGAACTGAAGTATAAAAGTGATTCTGGGCATGGTGCAAGACTGAGCAGGGTTTCATTCTGTTGTGCATAGGGTCGCTGTGAGTCTCAACTAACTCAGCAGCACCTGACAACAACAACAACATAGGATCACTGTGAGTCAAAATCACTCCACACACTGGTTTGGGGTTTTGGTTTTGACTGTAAGGCTATTACAGGAGCCCTAGGGTCGCTATGAGTCAGTACCTGACTCGATGGCAGTTGATATAGGAGCCCTGGTCCTGCAGTAGTTCAGTGTGAAGCTGCTTACTGAAGAAAGGTCAGCAGTTCAACCCAGCAGCCTTTCTACAGAAGAAGGATGTGGCCGTCTTCTTTCATAAAGATAACAGCCTTGGAAGCCCTACGGGGCAATTCTTCTCTGTCCAACAGTGTTCCTATGAGTTGGCGTTGACTTGGCAGTGATGAGTTTAGGTTTTTGTTTTAACACTGTTATGGCCCAATCACAGCAGAGCTGTGTTCTCAAAATCATTTTGAAAAATTCTCTTCCATTCTCTTCAGTACTTTAAAGTCATGACCTATCTCCTCCAGTCCCATTTACACAATTATTGATAAGCTTCTCAGGGTGCAGCAAAGCTTATGACGTCTTCAAGTGTCAAATGATATCCACTTCTTCCTAACTGCTGGCTGATCTTATCACCAGTTTCTTCAGTAACTGCCTTACAGATTGCTCTCTGCACCACAAAACTAGCATTTTAACATCCAGCATAATGAGGGCCCCTTATTTATTTGGGACAGCTCTAGCACTATCATTTGCCCAGCTTTTGTCAGTCTCAAATCTGTTTGAGAGAACACAGATGAAATTGCACACAAGAGGAGTCACAGAGAAACCAATGGCATGTGTTACAGGAGAGACTCGATTCATGACTTAGTGGCAAACTCTTCTGTGGTTGATCAGTTTGAGAGCAAAATACAGTACTCAGAACTTAAAAGCATATGCAGTATAATAAAAATAAACTATTTTTATGTTTTAAGAAAGTATTAAAATAACAAATAGAATGGTAAAGATAAACACACCATGGAAGTTAGACTACATGGAGTATGTATATGGATTTTATTTGAATCTCAAAGTTTGAGAAAGACAAACATATATTTAAGTACTTTATTGGTATTCTTTTGTTGTATTTTCAGCTTCTCATCAAACTCTATTTCCAAAGGAGAAATAATAATGATCAGAACAATTATGACACATGTCACAGTTGTGTTCTTAGCAGCAAAAGAATTCAGAGTTCAAACCCAGATCTGTCTGATTGCTAAGGATTTGCACTGGTTCCCAGTAATTAGTGCTGTGAGATGAATTTATTCATGTGAAGCATTTAATGTGGGATTTGGCACACTATGAGTGCTCAACAAATGTTGAATGTGACGGTTGTTGTTTTAGTTTTTGTTAGAATAAAATCAGTATTTTCTAGGGAAAGAGAAATAATCGGCAAAGCATTAGCAGGATTGCCATCTCTAGTTGGTTGGCATAAGCAGTATTTTTCTGAGAGTATGTACTCCTTGGAACAATATTCCTCAAAAAACAAAATAAAGCAAAGACTGTTGCTTTATTCAGTCAATTCTGACTCATGATGACCTATACAAAGTACCTGGGAATTTTCCTAAAATGCGAATTCTGACTCAGTGGATCCAGTAAGGGCCCCAAGATGCTGCATTTTTCAAAGACTTCCAGATGACTTTGATTCAAGGAGCACACCTTGACTAACAAAGACATATATAATACCCGTGTCAGAGTTGCAATTTTAATGCAATTTTTAAAATGCAGTTACTATGTCATAGTTGCCTAGGGAACTCTAATAGAACCCCAGAAACGTTGGTGGCATAGTGGTTAAGTGAGCAGTTTCAATCCACTAAGCACTCCTTGGAGACTCTATGTGGTAATTCTGCTCTGTTCTGTAGAGTCGCTGAGCTGGAAACAACTCAAGAGAAATTTGGGGTGTCTTTCTCTCTCTCTCTCTCTCTTTCTTTTGGTTAGTGGAGCCCTAGTGGCACAGAAGTTAAGAGCTCAAGTTAGCAATAGAAATGTCAGTAGTTCAAATCTACCAGGCACTCCCTGGAAACTCTATAGGGGTAGTTGTACTCTGTCCTGTAGAGTTTCTATGAGTCACAACAGACTTGGCAGCAGAGGATTTGGTTTGGTTTGGTTTTGGGATATTTTATCCTCTTGAAGGAAGATAATTCTATAAAGAGATGGGTCTGAACAAAAGCAGTTATTCCAGCCTTCTCCCATGAGATGAAAATCTAAGACTTTATGCTGTGTGTATGTGTGTGTATATATCACATCTTGGGATCGGCTTATGAACCAGCCATTAATAGTGGGCAATGATCATGTTAAAGACCCTTTGGATTGTCACAAGTCAGGATGCTTAAACAGGGCAGAGCGGATATAAAAATCTGGAAACCCTCTATCACAAATTGCAGAAAGGACAAACTGCCGAAGGATGGTCATTGGCACTAAGAATAGACTTCCCAGAGGAGCTGATTTAAGCAGCATTAGGCACACTTTCACTCACGAGCATTTGTAGAGCTCTTACAGGGCACGTGCTGAACAACAGAGGAGGAGAGGACAAAGGATAACATCCTCGCCCTCATGACACCTGCAATATAAAAGAAAAAAAGTGCCACTTCAAATTAAAAATGTTTCCCTGATGTGAGGAAAGTAAAGCAGTAAAATTATTTTCTTTCTATTTTTCTTTTTTCACTTTTACTTTAAAAAACAATAAAAAGGTAACTTTTCCTGGACATTTCTTTTTAATTAGTGAGGGAAACTTATGTTGATAAAAATTTTAATTCTGTATAATAACTGGAACAATCCAAGCATCCACTAGCAGGAGAAGGAACAACCAAATTGTGTTATAATCCTGTAAGTGATTGCTAGTTAGCAATAAAAAGAATTAATAACTGATACACGCAAACATAACTGAATTCAAAACTCTTAGTTAAAGTGGACTAAAACAAGTCAGATACACCACTATGCATATTGTATGATCCAATTTATATAAAATTCAAGAACAGAAGAAACTCATCTATGGTGTCAGAAACTAAACAACGGTTACCACACTGAATGGAGGGCCCCTTGGGAGCGCGGTGCTTGGACTCTCTAACCCCAAGTTGCATTCAGCACTAGGGCCAGCTCCCCAAAGACTGATCTGGACCATACAAAACTTAGAGCGATGCTGGAGGTGAACAAACCTTTAAAAAGGTACATGGAGTTGTCTGAGGGGCACTTTGCTGGAGCCGAGTTGATTTGCTGAGGAGGGCCAGACCTTTACCAAAAAGCTCACAGTAAGTTCTGAACAAAAGGGGAAGCATGTTGTCACATGGACGGGGGTTGGTGAGTTTGGGGTGGGAGGAGGCAGTTAGAATAGAATAGAGGTGAGAGTTCTGGGTGTTACATGTCAGCATGATGTGGTGGCTGTTAGGTGCCGTTGAGTCAGTTCTGACTCATAGCTACCTTATGAACAACAGAATGAAACACTGCCTGGTCTTGCACCAGGTCCACAATCGTTTTTATGCTTAAGCCCATTGTTGTGGCCACTGTGCTGATCCATCTCATTGAGGGTCTTCCTCTTTTTTTGCTGACCCTCCACTCTACCAAGCACATGATATAGACTGTAAAATTGGTCTAATTCACAACAAAAAGAAAAAAAAAGAAATTCTATGGGGCAGTTCTACTCTGTTTATAGGGTTGCTATGAGTCAGAATTGACTCAGTGGGAGTGGGTTTGTTTTATTTTGAAACTTTTAATTAAATGTGTGTGTATTGTGTTGTTAGCATATCATCTTTCTGAAGTCATTTATCACTTGTGCATTTTATTTGACAAATTGAATTATAACTTCACAAATAAGAGGAATAATTCCTGTTATATTCTACAGAGCTTAGAACTAAATGTTTGAAAATGGAAAATTCTAGTTAACAACATAATTTGTGATTTTTTTACAAATCATATGAAATTGTAGGCTGACTGTAATTTTTTAAGGAGCAAGGAAAGAAGTAGATTGCTTTTATCTTTCTTAATACAAATCAAACTATGCCTCTTGCTATAATGTTAAGTAAATGTATGCCTCATTATATATAAATAAATAAAATAAATAAAAATAAAAATGTACCAAAAGTTTTTTTAAAAAATAAAATAAACAATAGTCACTACGGGAGTGGGGATTGCCTGGAAGGGGCTTGCAGGAATTTCTCCAGTGACGGATATCAAGAACGGAAATTTTTAAAAGGAGTAACACTTTCTCTTGGCATAGACAGGTGAGTACTTCCAGTGCTGCATCTGTTCATCTATGCCAAGAAATTTAGAGGACAACTACCTGGCTGATTGCCTGGAAGAGATCCATATTTATGCCCATGCCAAAGAAAGGTGATCTAACTAAATGTGGAAATTACCAAACAATATCATTAATAGCACACGCAAGTAAAATTTTGCTCAAGATCATTCAAAAGCGACTGCAACAGCATATTGAAAAGGAACTGCCAGAAATTCAGAAGAGGAGATGGAACCAGGGATACCATCGCTGATGTCAGACAGATCTTGGCTGAAAGCAGAGAATATCAGAAAGATGTTTACCTGTGCGTTATTGCTTATGCAAAGCCATTTGACTTGTGGCTTATAACAAATTATGGCTAAAATTGCATAAAATGGGAATTCCAGAATACTTTACACTCTTAAGGAATCTGTACATGGATTAAGAAGCAGTTGTGCGAAGAGAACAAGGGGATGCTGCATGATGGTTTAAGGTCAGGAAATGTGGGCATCAGGGTTGTATCCTTTCTCCATACCTTTTTAATCTGTATGCCAAGCAAATAATCTGAAAAACTGGATTATATGGAGACAAATGAGGCACGAGGATTGGAGAATGACTCACTAACAACCTGCGTTATGCAGATGATCCCACCTTACTTGCTGGTAGTGAAGAAGACCTGAGACATAACTGATGAAGATCAAAGACCACAGCCTTCAGTATGGATTGCACCTCAGCATCAGGAGAGCAAAAATCATCAAAACTGGACCAGTAAGCAACATCATGATAAATGCAGGAAAGACTGAGGTTATCAAGGATTTCATACTACTTGTTTTAGTCAGCTAGGGCTGCTCTAACAGAAATACCACAGAGTGGATGGCTTTAACAAAGAAAGGTTTATTCTTACACAGTCTGGTAGGTTGCAAGTCCATATTCAGGGTGACTGCTCCAGGGGAAGGCTGTCCCCTTGTTGGCTCTGGAGGAAAGTCTGGTATTGCATCAGTCTTTGTCCAGGGAGCGTCTTGGCACAAGAACCTCTGGTCTGAAGGATGTGCTCTTCTCCTGGTGCTGCTTGCTTGATGGTAGTGAGGTTCTCAAATTGTCCTTTGTTTCTTTTTCCTTTTATTCCTTGCAAGCTAAAAGCATTAAGGGTAGGGCAAGCCATACTTCAGGGAAACTCCCCCTACAGCAGGAACTTACAGCCCCACCCTAATCCTTTAACATACAGGTTAGCAAAACCACACAATGGAGGACAGTCCCAAGATATGGGAACCATATCCCAGGCACGTGGCTGCACACATTTTTGGGGGGACACAATTCCAACCATGACATCAAGGATTTCATACTACTTGAGTCCACAATCAACACCTATGGAAGCAGCAGTGAAGAAATCAAACGATGCATTGTACTGGAAAAATACACTGCAAAGAACCTCTTTAAAGTATGCAGAAATGTCACCTTGAACACTAAAATGTGCCTGACCCAAGCCATTGTATTTTCAGTCATATCATATGCATGCAAAAGCTCGACCATCAACAAAGAAGACAGAAGAAGAATTGATGTCTTTGAATTGTGGTGTTGCAGAAGAATACTGAATGTACCATGGACTACCAAAAGAACAAACAGATCTATTTTTGAAGTAGATCTAGAGTGCTCCTTGGAAGCAAAGATGGCAAGACTACATCTTACATACTTTGGACATGTTGTCAAGAAGGACCAGTCCCTCGAGAAAGGCATCATGCTTGGCAGAGAAGAGGGTCAGCAAAAAGGAAGAAGACCTGCGGATTGACACAGTGGCCGCAACAATGTGTTTAAGCATAAAAACGTTTGTGGACATGGCACAAGACTGGGCAGTGTCCTTCTGTTGTGCACAGGTTTGCTATGATGGGAATCAACTTGACAGCACCTAACAACAACAACATCTTCTCAGAAAGGAGAATGAGGTCATCTTAAAATATGTTTTGTTTTAGATGTTTAAGACATGAGAGTATGCTTTACTGGAGAGAGAGGAAAGGAAGTTCAGGCAGGACACTGGCTGAGGGCAGGCCTTTTGGCGCGTATTTTACATACAAGGTAATTGAATTTGCATTAGACATACTCATCAAATTGCAGCTCCAAATCTATTGCTGTGGAGTCAGTTTCCAACTCATAGCAATGCCATAGACAGAGCACAAATGCCCCATAGAGTTTCCACGGAGTACTGGGCAGATTTGAACTGCTAGCAGTCATAGCACTTAGCCTCTATGTTGCCAGAGTTTCTAAACTTCAGCTCAGCCAAAGCCAAGTGCCGTCGAGTCAGCTCAGGGGAAGTAAAATTGAAGTCTACTCAGGAACACCAGAGCATCAAACAGATTCAGGATGTTTTAAATTATGTGTCATTATCATATTCCTACAATATGACTTCTGCCATCACTCTTTTTAAAATTTTATTGTGCTTTAAGTGAACATTTACAGTGCAAATTAGTTTCTCAGTCAAAAAGTCATTCACAAACTATTTTGTGATATTGCTTGTCATCCCTGTAACGTATCAGCAATCTCAGACATTCTCTGTACACCCCAAGTTCCCCAAGTCCACTTGCCAAGATTTTCTGCCCCTTCCTGCCTTCTCATCTATGCTTTTGGTCAGATGTTGCCCATTCAAGTCTCTTGATTGAACTAAGAAGCACACTCGGCATATGTGCCATTGTTTGTTTATAGGTGTGTTTAATTTTTGGCTAAAAGGTAGACTTTAAGGGTAGCTTCAGTTCTAAGCTACCAGGGTGCCCAAGGGCCATAGTTTGGGGGTTCTTACAGTGTCTGCCAGACCAGTAAGTCTGATCTTTCTTTGTGAATTTGAATTTTGTTCTATTTTTTTTCTCTTGCTCTGTTCTGGACCCTCCATTGTGATCCCTGTCAGAAAGACTGATGGTAGCGATGGAGCTCACAAGGCTGAGTCTCACTGGCAACACAAGTATAAATAGGGGTGCGCCCTGAGATCTCCACTAAAAAATCGCAATTGATGGTCCAGGGGCCTCAGAGTTCTCCTGGGAGCAGGGCCCCTGGCCCTGATGTGGCCCCCGTCCATAAATCATAATAAAGGTTCAGACAGCAATGGACTGGACTTGGTGACGCAGAGTGACCATATTGTGTGGGCTCTTTGTGGTTCTAGACATCTATAGGAGGCCATCCTGTTGACCTCATACTGGAGGAAGGGGAACGGGTGGAGAGGAGAAGATAGGAGACTGTTGGGAAGATAAGTCATATATGGAGCAGAGAGGAAGAATGTGCTGTCACCGTGCAAGGGGAGGAGTGGAAGCTGCATGTAGATCAGCATGCAAATTTATATACAAATGTACATTTTCATTCAATCATAATAAAAAAAAATAAAAAAAGAAAGACTGGTGGTGGTAACTGGGTACCATCTAGATCTTCTTGGCACAGGCTGTTGGAGGCTACGGTTCGTGTGGTCCATCCGTCATTTGGACAAATATTTTCCTTGTGTCTTTGGTTTTCTTTTTTTCATTTTCTTTGTTCCAAATATGATGGAACTAACAGAAGTATCTTAGATGGCCTGACAAAAGCTTTTCAGACTCTACATGCTACTCCACAATGTAGAATATCTTTGTTATGAACTATGTTATGCCGATTGACTTAGCTATCCCCTGAGACAACGGTCCCCAGCTCTCAGCGGTAGTAACTTGGTCCCTAAATTGTTTGCTTGTGTCTAGGAAGCCTGTACAACTTGGCCTTGGTCAAGTTGTACTAACTTCCCTTATACTGCTTGTTGTCTTTCCTTTCACCAAAATTAATACTTGTCTACTAACTCGTTAGTAATTGTCCCTCCTCATTCCCCTCCCTGTAACCACCAGGGATTTTTCTTTTTTTTTCTGTATGTAAACCTTTTCTTAAGATTTTATAATAGTAGTCTCATTCAGTATTTATCCTTTCAAGAGAGACTATTTTCACTCACTACGATGCCTTCTAAATTCCTCCGTTGTGCAGATTCATCATTGTTTTTTATTGTTGCAGAGCATTCCATTGTGTTGGAATTTCCATCTGGATGCAACTTCAGTAGAAAGAACATAGAAGGGATTTGGAGTTGGACATTCTGATGAATTCAGACTTGAGTAATTGTTTAGCCTCTCTGAGTCAGATCCAACTCAACAGCACTTGGCTTGGCTCTTAGCTTCAGGTCCTTCATAGACAAGATGGAGTAATAATGACATTTTCTTAAGAACTGTTTTTAGGATGAAATAAGATGGTGTTTGTAAATTGCCAGGTTAAGCATCTCCTGTATTGAATCTTCTCACAATAATGACAGCAACAGAACCAATCTTATTGAGACTATGAACATCCTCTTAGTTTCAACATCTTCATTCTTCCCAGCATATAAAAGAGGACACTTAATACTTGTCTCCTTCAATGGAGAGTATCAGAACACCTCAATAGGAAGATGGCATTTCCTCCTTTCTACTCTACAGCTCATCACCTTGGAGGTTGTTGCAAAGGAGAAAAAAAAGTGTGCCAAGTTACACAGTATTGGAGTGTATTGTAAAGTAGTAGTCACTGCAATTTGTTAAAAGACCCATGAAATGCAATCAGTGACCATCTAGTGATTCTTTTGTTTTTAATGAGAGCGCTGGATATATAATGATATGTTCTTCTTTCTTATTCTCTGCCGGAAAACTTGTTCTGTTAGCATATCTTGTTGTGACATTGCAAGTCTTGTTTTATAAATCCCTTTCTCCTGTAATGAAAATCAGCCAAGCTAACGAAAAGGTAATCAATCTTCCATGAACAGAAATTATAAAAAATAAAAAGTCTCCAGGATCTATTTGTTTTAAGCTTCAAAACATAATCCTGCTTGAACATAAACCCCAAGCCCACTGGCACTGAGTCGATGCGACTCATAGCAACCCTATAGAACACAGTAGAACTGCCCCATAGAGGTTCCAAGGACTGGCTCATGGATTTGAACAGCCAACCTTTTGGTTAGCAGATATAGCACTTAACCATTATATCACCAGGGTTTCTGCTTCAACCTAGTAGTTCTTACTTTGGTATCTAAGTCAAATATCTGAGTTTGCTAATCTCTTCACTGCTTTCTAAAGATTGTCTTCCCTTCTGCTGACATAATAAATGGGTAGATAGTCATATGTGAGATGCTTGCATCTTTAATGTGCCAGTACCTTCTGTCTTAGAGACATATTGTGCCAGATGGCATGTTTCATAAACACTGTAACAGACAAATCACATTAGATACCCCGGCTAGCACAGTGACACATCGTATCTTGATATAACTCAATTTTGTCTTTGCCTACACCTCATCCACTGCATTTTAAATCCACAGTGGGATGGTAAAATCTATCATGTTGGAAGACAATAATAAATTAAACTGGTCCACTCTGTGAAGCATTTAGCCTCTATTAATTATCTTCATGGCAATATTTATGCTAATAGTCAAATGTAAGAATGGCAAAAGCAAGTTTATTCTACACACAAAACAATTTTTTAAGGATAGTATCACTTTCATGAGTAATTCAAGGGTTATGATGGACAATAATTAAAATAAACTCAGATTTTTTTTTATTATTTTCAGCTGAGCACACGAAGTAAACTAACATTTTAAGAAACTAGTAGTTAGAAGTTTGATGAAAAAAATAGGTAGTTCCTAACACAAACTATCATGATTGGGGGGGAGGGGCTAAAATAGGAATATGCCTGTTTACAATACGTAAATGAGGAGAATGAAAGAGTATTAAGAGAAAATAGCAACTGGCTGTATCGGTGGATGGAGTGATACATCAATGATGATACACAGACAGGTAGATGGATGGATGGATGGATTGAGGGATGGATGGATGGATAGAGGCATGGATGGATCGAGGGATGGAAGGATGGATCAAGGGATTGATGGATCAATGGACAGCCAGAAGAATGGATGAGGGAACTCTCTTGATCTTGGGAATCAAGAACAGGGTCTTAGCTATCTAGTGCTGATACAACAGAAATGCCACAAGTGGATGGCTTTAACAAAGAAAAAATTATTTTCTCACAATCTAGCAGGCTGTAAATCCAAACTCAGGGCACCAGCTCCAGGGGAAAGCTTTCTTTCTCTGTCTGCTCTAGGAGAAAATCCTTGTCAAGAATTTTCCCTTGGTTTAACAGCTTCTAAGAGCAGAGATCATAATTCCAAATGACATGGTGTGTTCCCAGCACTACCTTCTTGGTAGCATGAAGTCCCTCTGTCTCCTAAATTTTCTCTTTTATATTTCAAAAGAGAGTGACTCAAGACTGAGTCTTGCTTTATTAACATAATGGCCGCTAATTTTACCTTATTAACATTATAATTCCACTGTCTGTGAGTCCAATCCGATTCACAGTGACCCTACAGGACAGAGTAGAACTATCTCATAGAATTTCCAAGGAGAGCTTGGTAGACTCAAACTGCCAACCTTTTGGTTAGCAGCCATAACAGTTAACCATTACACCCCCAAAGTTTCCCATTAACATATAGAGGCAGGATTTATAGCATATAAGAAAATCACATCAGATGACAAAGTAGTGGACACACAATACCAGGAGTTGTGGCCTAGCCAAGGTGACAATCATTTGGGGGGCACCATTTGATCCATATCAATCAGTATTTATCTTTATAGTTAAAAAAATACCTTATTATATGGCCTAAGCACTGAATTTAACAAAACATTTCTAGTTTGAAAGTTTCATTGTAGAGGTTTGCTTAAAGAGGAAGTTGCCAGCATTTAGAAAAACAGAATAAAATACTGCCTTAAAGAAATGATTTATTCTCACTGAGATCTCCACTTAAAGACCGCAATTGATGGTCCAGGGTCCTTGGAGTTTCCCTGGGAGCATGGCCCCTGGTCCTGATGCTGCCCCTGTCCATAAATCATAATGGAGACCAACACTTCAGACAGGAATGGATTGGACTTGGTGACACAGAGTGACCATAGCATGTGTGCACTTTATGGTTTCAGGCTCTACAGGATGTTATCCTGCTGATCTCTTACAGGAGGTCGGGGAGAGGGTGGAGAGGAGGGGACATGAGACGGTTAGGAGGACAGGAGATACATAGAATGGAGAGGAGGAGTGTGCTGTCACTGGGCAGTGAGAGCAGGGGAGCTGCATATAGGTGGACATGAAAATTTATATGGGATTGTACATTTCACTCAACCATAAATTAAAAAAAAAACTTATTTCAAGGATGGTGTTTTGTCAGTCTTGCTGCCTTTAAAAGGTCTTCCCATGCACTCTTGCCTACCCTGTTAACTTCCTGGTGGTATACTTGCTGCGGGCATCTGCTAACCAAAAGGTCTGCAGTTCACATCTGCCAGGCGCTCTATAAAAACTCCATGGAAACCCTGGTGGCACAGTGGTTAAGTGTTACATCTGCTAACTAAAAGGCCAGCAGTTCAAATTCACCAGACATTCCTTGGAAACCATATGGGGCATTCTACCCATAGGGTTGCTATCAATCCAAACTGGATGGCAGTGGGTTTGGTTTGGGGGAATCAGAATACCAAGGACTCACAGCGAGACTTCCACACTTCCCAATACTTCGCTTCTATATGAGTACGTTTCCATACCCAAGACAAGGCAAAAATTATTTTTCTTCATAATGTACCTTCCTTTACAATCTGGTTTATTAGGTAGTTGAGTAGAAACCAAGGAAAGCTTAGGAAATGCCTCATGAATTCATGGATTAAAATCATTGTCTTAATTGTACACTCCTTAATCTTATGAGGGAGACAATGAAATTTATGGCTGCATGACTAAGTGCAGAATTTGACAACAGTTTCCTTTTTTTTTTCAATCAGTGCACTAAAAGATGATTTCGATGGGCAGGGGACAGTGAGTTAATTAAAATGCACAGCCTCAATAAACTATATGAATAAGATGCTGCATATATTACAATCAAGCTTTCTAAAATTCTGTCCCTTTTAAAAATAAATTTTCAGCAAGCATCTACTTAGAAACAGGAGATCACAGAAAACACATTATGTAAACAAATCTGATTTAGCAGTGTATCTTTTATTAAACCTTGGGTAAATCATGACTGTTCTTTTTGTCTGCATTAATTAGCTATTTGGGAAAGAAAAAAGATCATATGTACGATTAACAATTAATTTAACTTTTGTGATTAGAGTTCACTGAGACTGCCATAGATAACTGAGAAGTTGATCGGGTTTGATTGATGGCAAATCTCTTTTTAAAATGTTTTCTTTTTATTACGAAATTAACAGAGATAATTTTTAGAATCATTGAAACAATAGAAAACCATTCACAATCTCAACAACATATCCATCCACAAAAGTCTGTTGTTACACTTTTTTTTTTTAACATTACTCGTGAACACTATACAATGATTTTTTTTTCTTATTTTCTGCTCCATGGTAAACATTTTGAGTTTACTAGTGTTCCTAAGCCTCACTTTTAATGGCTGAAATATATTCTACTCTGTGGCTATAAACCATTTCTTTATTATTGGACATGGACATTTTCTTATTTGCAGATTTTGTTGTAATTTGAATTTTTGAAATGGTTGTAAAAAGTAGAATTACTAGCTTGACAAAGCACATGAGCTTGAAATTTTTCTCACTTTTCTATTATGCTTTCTTCTTGATAGACCTGACCAACAGCTAATTAGTACATATTTTTAAAATGTAAATGAATAGTAAATGAATAGTAAATGAATAGTCTGCCGGTCAAGGTGTTTCTTCCACTAGATGCTTCCAAAAGTGCTCTGACAGCTCTATCCCCAGAGGAAGTGGCTGAAGTCTCCAGACTGCTCTTAATGACTTTCTTTTCTACAAACTGCTTACGTTTTCTTGGCCTTTGTTTTCTCCAAAGGTACAAAAATACATTACAACTATTTATATCTGGAGGTTTTCTTTTGTTTTTTTTTTCAATTTTAGTATTAAGTGAGAAAATACATGAAAAAATCTACTGCTGTCCAGTTAATTCTGACTCATAAGACCCTAGTGTGTTTGATCTTTTGTTTAGCAGACAAATACTTAACCATTTTCTCCACCACGGTCACTATGAGTTGGAATGGCAATGCGTACATACAGGATCTTGCAAACTGTTAGTCTTACTAGTGTTATCATTCTTTTAAATAAATCAGTGTTGATAATGATGATTAAAAAAAACAAACCAAACCCATTGCTGGTGAGTCAACTCCAACTCATAGTGACTCTGTAGGTCAGAGTAGAACTGCCCCATAGTTTCCAAAGAGTACCTGGCAGATATGAACTGCTGACCTCTTGCTAAGCAGATGTAGCACTTAACCACTATGCCACCAGGGTTTCCAGTAACAGTGACCTATGTACTTATTCAGTTAATAAATGAATTAATCAGTCACATTTTTTAAAAAATATTTTTCTAAAAATACATGAATATTAAATTAATACAACGAAGCTAAAAATATGTGGACTAACAGGTCTCAGATGTTTTGTTACCCCTAGAACGAGCCAGTAGTTTGGACATTATATAAACTCTCCGGCACAGATGTCTGCACGATGGATTGGATTGGCCAGGTAGTCGATAGGAATCGGCTCTTAAGACAGTATTTATCAAATAGACGTGTCCCTGGGTGACGTCCCGCCTGTCGGCATTCACATCTCACAGTCTCACGCTGACACGAGGGTGTAATGTGTGCCTCTCAAGCTTTAATTTGGCGCGGGATCTCTGTCTCTGAAAGCTCAGATATGACAGCTGTCTAAGGAGGCAGACAGTGTAAGGTAGGAATTATACAGCTGCCACGACAGGGCTCTGCTCTGCCTTTACCGTCACCATCATGTAATATTTATCAGGACGTCCACATTGCACTTCAGAGGCTGCAGGCAACTCTAGGCCGCAGAACCGAGGATGCTGTGAAAGTCACCACGTGCCCCAGACGAAACAAGCACCAAGGCCCCATCAAACGGACGTGTAACATTTAGAAAGCAAGTCCTGTTTCTGAGGCTGGACACTGTACAGTCCAGTGGGAAACTTCGCAGCCTGCTGTAAGAGGCCTTCAAAAAGAGAAGGAGCAAAGGTGAGATTTGAGACTCTGAGATCAAAATAAGGCTGGTTGTTCTTCTTAGGGTGTGCTCTTTCTTTCTCTCTCTCTTTTTTAGACACAGACACAGAAAACAGAGGGAAAATTTTATTTATCAAGTACCAAGCTTAAGATGTAAAATCACCCTGAGAATTCTTTCACTCCTAGGAGGTTAATGTCAAGTAATTACAAATGGTCCATTTATGTTTCGATGACAGTGCTGTTGTCATTTTTTAGTTTGTGTATTTTTCACTTGCACAATTTAATGTTCCAGGTTGTAAAATGAATGGGTATGCTTTGGACAAATTGTGGAAAATACATTAAAGGAAAATACATTAAAGGAAAATACATTAAAAGAACATGATAAAAATTTCTGTAATTCTACCACATTTAACATTAAGTGTTCCGTGTCTCCCCTCAGTCTTTTTTCCGTGTGGGTAGAACTTTCCTTTAGTGACTTAGTATTTTTTCGTATTATTAAATATGTCCTTCTTCTAACAAATGAACTCTATCATTCTTTTCAATTGCTAATTCATAAGGATATGTTAATAAAAGAGTTAGAAATTCTATTCCTGTGGTAAAAAAAAAGTCATGGTAATCTTGAATTTTGATGGATACTGATAATTTTTTTTTAAGAAATACTTAAAATCAGCTAATCTCCCATTAGCAATATTTACACCCGTGACTAAACCGGATATTAAATTGTTTACCACTTTTATAGTTAAATTTTGATTTTTTTGTGTTGCTATGACTTATGATACAAATTGGTTAGTTTTAAGAATTCTTCGATATGTTTGTTAGCTATTTTAGATTATTTTATATGAATTCATTGTTCATTTTACCACTTTAAAACCTGGCTGTCTCCCTCTTCCCCCCTTTCATCGATGCAGTCTATTTTATTTTCTGGAGGTTAATCCCTTGACATGTATATTGCAAATATGTTCTCCAGGTTTGTTTTATATTTTAACTTTAATTATTGTGACTTCTTCCCACAGAAGGGTTAATTTTTAGATAATAAACTAAAGTCTTTGCAGAGTGTATTGGCTTAAGAAGACCTTTCCTACTCTAAGTTTAAAACCAGATTTTTTACTTTGGAATGCTTTTAAAAAATATATTGTTTTTTCATTCTTAAACTATTTTGGGGACCTAGTGTTTTTCTCCAAATTTCATAGTTGAACATCCCAAAACTCCATTTCTGAAGATTTCCTTTGTTATCACAGTGCTAATGCCAATTTTTTTTCTGTCATGTTGCATTTATATCTTCACAAGCCTAAGGTCTGTCTTCTCCCATCAATTCATTTGTTTATGACTGACAGATGAGAAGAAACCAGCTATATAAAGCAGAGAGAGAAGAGTGCACCTGTCAGTCAACACAGAAAATGTGTAAGTTCTGACACTGGAAAGATTTTACATTTTTCAGAAAAATAAACAGGAGGTTTGTATAGCTAAAGGGTAGGATAACGACTCAAGATGAAATAAAATAGAACTGTGGGGCCAGGTCATGCAGGGTATTGTGTAACAGTTACTGTTGAGTTGACTCTGACTCACGGCGACTTCAACTCACGGTGTCAGAGTAGAAGTACTCTGCATGGAGTTAAATGACTGACTTTCTGGAAGCAGATCACCAAATCTTTCTCATGAAGTACCTCTAGGTGGACTCAAACCTCCAGCCTTTCCATTAGCAGCCAAGGGGATTAGTCATTTGCACTACCCAGAGACTTTGTAAGGCACAGTCAAGTCAAAGCCACAGTCGTCGAGTTGCTGCTAACTCAGAGCAACACTATAGGCCAGAGTAGAACTGCCCCATAGAGTTTCCAGGGTGTGCCTGGCAGACTTGAACTGCCAATCTTTTGGTCAGCAGATGTAACATTTAATCACTATGCCACCAGGTTTTTCATTGAAGCACTGTAGTCCTTGCCATTTGGTGATAACTTTGGTGAACCTCATTAGGAATGTGGGTGAATGAACATTTAATCACTTTACCTCTGGAGATGACTGGAAACAGATAAAGTGCTGTCCTCCTGTCCAGGGCACTGTGCCCTTTTTGCCTCCTCAGACCAAAGACTCCAGTCTGTGATGGGCTATAGGAGAATCTCTAGTGGATGGTCATCTATTATTGGAACAATATAACTTGGAAAAAGGGAGGTAGAACTCTCTTAGATTAAGGAGAAGGTCTTCTAGACTCAGACTGTTGAAATAAGAGTTTTTCCTTAGCTACTTCTTCACTTTGGACCTCACTAGTTACTTAGTTCCCAGTTCCTCTCTGCACATCCTCATTTATGTTCCTGAGTTTCAGATCTTTAGATTTCCCCAGAAAACACACTGTTTCCCGTGAAAAAGGAGTTCTAGTCTCTTGAGACACCATACCAAATTGTGAGACTTAGAATTCATTGGATGCCAGATGATCCCAGCAGACAAGAACATCTCGGGGAAAACAGAATTCATCAAAGTACTGCAAGTCTTGTCCTAAAGTTTCAGTAACCAAATGATATTAAATATCTCTATATTATAGGATTTCCTGACTGTCAAATGGCTATCAGTATCCATACAATTTTCAATTATTTGAAGACTTCTACTTCGGGGTCACATGTGAATACTTGGAAAACCACTACAACCTTATTCTTTAGTGAATTTTTAGAAAACAATTAGACATATGATCATAAGCAAATGCTGACTAACTGAAGAAGATAATGGCAATAATACTTCATACTTTAACATGTAGCCCATGGAAGCAGCAGTCAAGAATTCAAAAGACACATTGCACTGGGAAAATCTGCTGCAAAACACCTCTCTACAGTGTTGAAAAATAAAGACATCACCTTGAATACTAAGGTGTGCCTGATCCAAGCCATGGTATTTCAATTACATCATATGCACAAGAAAGCGGGACAATCAATAAGGAAGACAGAAGAAGAATTGGTGCCTTTGAATTATGGTGTTGAGGAAGAATACGGAATGTTCAATGGACTGTCAAAATAAAAAAAAAAGATCTGGAAGAAGAAGAACCAGAGTGTTCCTTGGAAGCCAAGGCAGTCTTACTGCCTCTCATATACTTTGGTCATGCTGTCAGGAGGGATCAATGCCTGGTGAAGTAGATCAGCGAAAAAGAGGAAGACCCTCCACAAGATGGATTGGTTGCAACAACGGGCTTAAGCATCAAAATGATCGCGGGCACAGTGCAGGACCAGGCAGTGTGTCGTTCAGTTGTGTGTAGGGTTATGCTAAGCTGGAACCCAGTCAACAGTACCTAACTACAACAACAGCAATGACTTTAACATGTATACACAGATAACCAGATACGCTACTACTTTTGAAACTCATAGCATCCTTGGAGGACAGGCACAGTTGTTATTATCCCCATTTTACAGCCAAGAAACAAGTTCTTAAGGAAGAAATTATTCTTGGTGTTACATACAGGCACAGTAGATGAACCTCAAACTCAGTATTTCTAACTCTGTGACTGCAGCTCTTTCACCTACCCAATTCTGCTCTTCTTTTATTTAACAAGGAAAGAAGTAACACTGCCACCACATTCTTTGAATTTTCTTAAGGGCTAATATTAGGACAATGAACAATTAGGTCACTATTATAGCATCTAAAAATGTTATTTCTTAGTCATCCAAGGCAGAAAGGTTGTGCTAACAGAACCTGGAACTATTGAATAACCTTTTATCATAAATTATAATGTAACACCTGTAACATTTAGCTATAACAATATTTTAATTTAGTGTAGCTTTCTGTGGTAATGTTAGCACACTTCTGTGAAAATCAATCAGAAAGAAACATTCAAGGGATCTTAATGGAAACCATTATACAAATGGTCTACATGCTCAGATTATTTATATGAGAAAGAAAATTATTCTATTTCCCCATTCAATAAATGAAATGAAATGACACAATTTTGGTCCAAAGTAAACCTGAAAAGCACTAATGGCTCAAGTGGACATGTTTTCGGAATTTCTATTTTCATTCTCCTCCTCACTTTTCCATGATACCTTCTCCCTCTTTCTCCAGCCTCCACCAAGGCTATGAACAGAGAGGCTCCATCCAGATACTCAAGAGTTCTGGAATGCAACATGCATTTGGGGTAGATTCTTATAATATTTTTAACATGCTACAAAATATTGTGTTGGGAAAGTGAACTGCAAAAGACTTCTACAAAGTGTTCAAAAGCAAAAATGTCACTTGGATGATTAAAGGGCATCTGACCCAAGCCGTGGACTTTCAATCATTTCACATGCATGTGAAAGCTAAACCATGACAAAAAGATCAAAGGAGAATTGATGCACTTGAATAGCAGTTTGGCAAAGAATATTGAATATACTGCAGACAACCAGAAGAACAAACAAATCAATTTGGGAGGAAGTACAGCCACAGAATGCTCCTTAGAAATGAGGATGGCTAGGCTTTATCTTGTTTACTTGGATGAAGATCAATCAGCAGTGACCAACCTCAAAAAAAAAAGGACACAGTGTTCGGTAAGGGGAGGGTGAGCAGAAATGAGGGAAACTCTCCATAAGATGGACTGACACACAGTGACCGTGACAAATGGCTCAAAGATATCAGTGATGAGGAGAATGGCACAGGACCAGGACCTGATTGATACCAACTAACAGCTAACTCTCTGGAAAGAAAACAGAAACTCTTTAAACACAAGCTGCATTTTCTTGGCAACAAGTGTTACCCTTATGGTGTCACCGTGTCACAGATATTCTGTTTTGTAGATATCAGTTAGTGTATATATAAATGACAGTTTATTTTGAATGATGTAATTGTTGGAACTGCTGGAGAGCAGACATTGATGTTTGTTCCCTTTGTTAAAATAAGAAGCTAGATTTTATATTCTGGATTTAGAGTTACTTCCTTCCACCCCAAAAGCTTCAGACACATGAGCCATTTGACTTCTTCGTAGGAACTGAGAGAGGATAACACTTGGCACATAGTTAATAATGTGTAGGGACACCAAAAACATATGTTTGTGAGAAAAAATAACCTTTCTGACTTGAACAGATCACTTTCAACATGTGAAGCCACTCTGACAAACTGGGCTGGGTAAATTAAACATATCAGGTCTGCTAGGTTATCCTTGATGCTGTTTCTACTGCAGAACAATGCTGTAATAGTCAAAACCCAAAAAACTCACTGCCAACAAGTAGACTCTGACCTACGGTGTCCCTGAAAAACAGAACAGAACTGCCCCATAGAGCTTCCAAGCCTGTAATCTTTATGAAAGCAGACTGTCACATCTGTCCCCTGGGGAACAGGTGGCAGGCTTGAAATGTTGACCTTTCGGGTTAGCAGTTGAGCACTTAAACACTGTGACACCAGTGCCTCTGAACCGTAATAACACCACATATTATTTCCACAATCCCTGTGTGCTATAGTAGAGGTGTCCTAGGTGTAAACAAGACTAATTACAGTGAAGAAGTTGGTATATAATAAACTCACAAATAACAGCCATTCCACATAGATTTGTAACAGGTCCTTTGCTAGGAAAATTATACAGCACAATAAAAAAAATTCAGAAAAGCACAATTAAGCATAAGACAGATATAAATACATATATGTGTGTATGAGTATACACATGAATTTTAATTGAAAAGAGAAGAGGAACAGGAAGTGGATTGTGATACAAATTTCTTTGTACCCAAGAGGGTCCATTTCTCTAGTAGAGGGACGGATAGGTTCCGTCTTGATTTTTTGTTTTCTGGTTCGATGTGGGGATCTGAGGCTCATTTTTTGAGCATTCATAACCAGGTAAGGATTCTAGATTAGGTACCAAACCCAGACCAAACCTGTTGCCATCAATTCTGACTCACAGTGACACTATAGGACAGAGTAGATCTTACCAGTAGGATTTCCAGGGAGTGGCTGGTGGATTCCAACAGCTGACCTTTTGGTTAGCAGCCTGAGCTCTTAGCATGGCTCCCAGATTAGGTAGAGCCTTGGCTTTAATTAAGACCAGGAAGTTACGACAGTTATTTCTTTAAAAAATATCTTACAATTCATTTTCTTCTGGAAGCTGGGGGAGAAAGAGAATACAAAGGTACAGGAAAAGTGAAATGCTTTGTATAGCACCACTGATTGTTACAGAAAATTAATTTGTTCTTTGTTGTGAACCTTTTCATCAGGAGAATCGCCATTAAGCACAACATAGTGTTTCCCATGAATGTCCCCAGGCAACACGAGGAAAACTTCACTCTGTGTCTCGGCAAAATGTTAACCCTGAAATTGAGCAGGAGCGATCAATTCAAGCCCAAACCATCACATTTAAACAAATAAGAAAGACCTCAGATCTAGGAATGACATAATTAAAAGATAGCCTCTTGGGAACTAAGAAAGTCCTGGGTTTAAAACAGAAAGTTTCAAGAAAAGGAAACCTACTGGGAAATATCGTATTTCAAAAGACTTTGTCTTTAAAAGTAAATACTGATACTTTTTTTTTTTCACATTATAAGTGCAATATTGAGCCTGAGAATACAAAAGACAGCAGTGGTGCTTTAGAGAACTTTCATTACAAGTGTTTCGATTGTTTTTGTTCAAGATAACTTGTAAGGTCTTAGAGAGCAGAGGACTGTTTTCTCTCTCTTTCTCTTTTTTAAATCAGAGTAGGAAAAGAAGACCCAGAGGCATTCAGTGATAAGTGATGGATGTAGTAAGAAATAGGAGTTTTGTGACTCCTTGTCAAGTGTTCCAACAAAACACAGCACATTTTTAAAGAAATGAACAACACAACAATGAATACAGCATATTTTGATTTAATACTGTAGATTAAACATGCTGTGATCATTGGATTTTTTGTCCTTAGCTTTGAGATTTGGGGTTGAAATATTTCTGATGAATGCATAGATTTCTCAAGCAAGGACATCTGGAATATCCTAAATGGTTTTTAAAATATATTTTCTTAGTTTTAATTCTGAAATAATTCTAGACTTCAAAGACATTGCAAAATAGTACAAAGAATTCCTTGCAAACCCAGATTTTCCAAATGTTAACATCTTTCATGAGTACAGCACAGAGATAAAAATCAGTAAATTAACCTTGATCTAATATTAATATTTTAATCTATAGGTCAGTTTGCTCAGTTGATCCATGATGTCCTTGTACTGATCCAGGATCCAGTGCAGGATCAGAGGGGGCATTTCAGTGCCACGGCTTCTTACTTTCCTTTTCCATCCCAGTTGTTCCATTGACCTTCCTCTTTCAAAACCTTGACCCTTTTGAAGAGTTTAAAGAGTAGTGGACAGTTAACTCGCAGACTGTTTCTCAGATTGGCATAGTCTGATGCTTCTTCATGATTATCCATTTTGGAAAGCATTTCACAGAAGTTATGTCATCCTATCCTCAGGGCCTCATGCTCCTCTCTGGCTCTTGATGGCCATACGTCTTGCTGTTGGTGAAGTTGACCTGGTGTCTACCAGATTTCTCCACTGTTGCTACTGTCATTAGCTGTTGTCATGATGGCCCCTGTCTCACGGTGATCCCGTGAACCACAGACTTTTCGCTGCATTGTTTTTGGAAGTAAATCACCAGGCCCTTCTTCCTAGTGCCCCTGGAACTCCTCCGAAATATGTTGGGCATCACAGTGGTGCTCAAGCCACCACTGAAAGAGTAGTTGCTGCACTTGAGGCAGTTGGGCAGTAATTGAGCCTAGATGTCCTGTGTAGAAGGCAACAATTCTACCACTGGACTGCTACGACAATGTTACTATTTTCTCCTATGTAGTTGTCTGTTAGTTTTCAATACAGTGGTGGCTTACATGTTGCTGTGATACCGGAAGTTGTAACACTGGAATTTCAAATATGAGGTAGGTCACCCATGGTGGACAAATTTCAGCGGAGCTCCCAGACTAAGACTGGGAAGAAAGACTTGATGATCTACTTGTGAAAAAATTAGCCAGTGAACATCTATGGAGAGCAACTGAACATTGTTTGACACATTGGTGGAAGATGAGCCTCTCAGGTTGGAAGGTACCAAAGTACAGCTGAGGAAGGGGTGTCTTTAAAAGTAGAGTCTACCTTAACAACATGGATGGAACCAAGCTTTCTGGACCTTCGTTTGCTGATGTGGCACAACTTAAAATGTAAAGAAATATCGCAAACATCCATTAATCATTGGAATGTAGAATGCACCAAGTATGAACCTAGGAAAATTGAGAGTTGCCAAAAAATTAAATCGAATGCTTGCATTAGTCACCTGAAATGGCCATTTTGAATCAGAAAATCATACTGTCTACCAGGAAGGACAAACTGAAGAGGAATGGCTTTGCTTCCATTGTCAGAAAGAACATTTTAAGATCTATCCTGAAGTACGGTGCTGTCAGTGGTAGGATAATATCCATATGGCTACAAGAAGATAAGTAACTTGATGTATTATTCAAATTTATGCACCAACCACTAATGACAAAGTGAAAGAAACAGAAGACCTTTTCAAATTTACTCTGTTGGAAATAGAACAAACATGAAATCAAGATGCAGTGATAATTACTGGTGACTGGAAGGAAAAAGATAGAAACAAAGAAGGAGTGGCAATGGGCCAGTTTGTCAGAAAAGGCTTCGTTAAAGTGTTAAAAAGCAAAGATATCCCTTTGATGGCTATGGTAGGTCTGACCCTTGCCATGGCATTTTTTCAGTCACTTCATAAGCATGCGAAAGTTTGACAATTAATGTAGAAGGCTGAAGAAGAATCGATCCCTTGGAATCATGGTGTTGGGGAAGAATATTGCATATTGTACTCATTCCAAAGAAAGGTGATCCAGCAGAATGCATAAATTATCACATAATATCATCAATATCACAGATAATTAAAATTTACTCAAGAGAATTAAAAAGTAATTTTAGCAGTACATCAACATGCAACTGCCAGAAATTCTAGCTGGATTCAGAAGAGAATAGGGAACAAGTGATAACAATGCTAATGTCAAACGGATCTTGGCTGAAAGCAGGGAACACTAGAAAGATGTTTACTTGTGTTTTATGGACTTTCCAAAGGTATTTGACTGTGTGGATCAAAACAAATTATGAACAAAATTATGAAGAATGGGAATTCTGGTACACTTAATTGAACTCATGCAGAACTTGTATATAGACAAATAGGCAGTCACTCCATTAAATCAAGATATTATTGTGTAGTTTAAAATTAAGAGAAGTGTATACTAGAATTGTATCCTTTACCATACTTATTCAATCTGTATGCTGAACACGTAACTTGAAAAACTGGACTGTATGAAGAAAAATGCAAAACCAGGGTTGGTAAAGGACTCACTAACAACCTGCAATATATAGATGACATAACCTTGCCTGCTGAGAGTGAAGAGGACTTCAAGCACTTACTGATGAAGATCAAAGACTACAGCCTCCAGGATGCTTTATACCTCAACTTCAAGAAAACAAAAATTGTCATAAATGGGCCATAAGCAACGTCATGATAAAGAGAGAAAATATTGAAGTTGTCAAGGACTTCGTTTTACTTGGATTCACAATCAATGCACATGTAAGCAGCAGTCAAAAAATCAAAAGACACATTGCAATGGGCCAATTTGTCAGAAAAGGCTTTGTTCAAGTGTTAAAAAGCAAAGATACCCCTTTGATGGCTATGGTAGGTCTGACCCTTGCCATGGCATTTTTTCAGTCACCTCACAACCATGTGAAAGTTTGACAATGAATGTGGAAGATTGAAGAAGAACTGACACCTTGGAATCATGGTGTTAGGGAAGAATATTTCATACATCATGGACTACCAGAAATACAACAAGCCTGCCTTAGAAGTACAGTCAGAATGCACCTTAGAAGGGGTGATGGCAGGACTTCATCTCACATGCTTTGGACATGTTATTAGTAGGGATCAATCCCTGGAGAAATGCTTCCTTCTTGATAAAGTGGAGGGTCAACAGAAAAGGGCCTGGCCCACAATGAGATTGGACTGACACAGTGGCTGCAGTCATGTACTCAAACACAGCAAAGACTGACTGTGAGGTGCTGTAGGACCACGCAGGGTTTCCCTCTGTTGTTCATTTTCATTCTGAAGTACTTAGGGTTGCTGTAAGTCAGAACTGACCTAACAGCAACAGTTAATAGTTAATAAACAGCTTACAAGGTGCTATTTTGAAACAATGTAAACATTGTTTTCCTGAAGTTTTTGCTTACTATTCATTGATACTTCTTACTTAAAACAATTATTTGAATTCATTCATGTCCTCCAAACATATTAGTTGGAATTTTAGAACAAGCAAGAGCCACGGAGTTTCCCTCATTTATTTATTTTTCAATTATTTAATAAGTATGGACTTACAGATTCTTGTTTTACTCTATGGCTAACAATCTATTACTATTATTATTTATTTCTCAGATTGTTCCTCTGGGACAGGTTTGAAAAGCCAGCTGCTGGAAGTGACAGACAAGCAGGCCATAAGTGGATTGGTGTGATGGTGTAAAGTCCCTTCTAGAGCTAAAGTTCTGTGTTACAGATGTTCCCACACAAGAATGGGCCTCACAATTTGCTACCACTCCTCTCTTTGTGAGGGTTATGCTCATAAACCCAGAGACTGAGTTTGAAGAATGGCTTGCTGTGTTGAAGTCTGACAATGTACCCATAGGTTGAATCCTTGATTTGAGCTAGACACTTACTCCCCTTCTCTAATCCCGGCCTTAGGCTAGCCACCCAGTAACCTTCACATATCCCCTCCAGACACACACAAAAAATTCTCTTCACTCCAAATTTATCTCTAATTTAACCAAAAGTAAGTTAATAATGGTAAACTAATAATAATCACATCATTCGTAACTCATGTGGCCCTTCATCTTGTTAAAATCCATTATTGTCCAGTCAAGTCTGACTCATAGTGACCCTACAGGACAGCAAAGAACTGTCCCATAGAGTTTCCAAAGATAATGTGGTGGATTCAAACTGCTGACCTTTTGGTTAGCAGCTGTAGCACTTAACCACTATGCCATCAGGGATTCCATGGCCCTTCATGGCGCATAGTTATTTGGGTCTTACTTGGGTTTTTCTGGGTGCAGAATTTTAGAATAGAATTGAATCGTAAGTGGTTTGTTTGGGAAGTTCAGATAACAGAGGTAGGGGCATAACGAAAGAATGAGAAGGCAGCTCATGAAAGGTGAGCTATGAAGCCACCTGCCTAAATGACTAACGTGAGTTAAATCATTGTTAAAAATTCTGGAGACAGTCAGAAAGCACACACATTAGAATTATCCAGTCTGAAGGCTGAGGCAGCGGGAGTGAGCATATATCAATTCTGGAGAACCAGTGGTTGAGGGTTGCTTCCTGAGGTGTGAATTCTCCAGCACATCTTCTGTCTCTGTCTCTTTCTCTCTCTCATACACATACATACACACACACAAGCTTGAAGGAAATTGAGTTTCTCACTGTTTCAGAAAAAAGAGCTTGCAGGAGCAGAGCTGCAAAATCCTGGCAGCTGGGTGTGGGCCAAGGCACACAAAAAGACACTAGAGTCACAATTTGGGCACTGACGAGGTTGGTTACCCTAGCTCTTTTGCATATTTAGTGTTCAAAAGCATCATGTCAAATAGGTAAATAGGTGCCACCTGCCATTTATAGATTAGATTAACTAAGAGACAAAATGACACACTTAAGGTCATGTAATATGTGCACGTGAAGAATGGAGTAAAGAATTATACAGCACAGAGGAAAATAGAAGTATTCACATCCCTTCTCCAGAGCTCAGAGATGCTGATGGCAAAGTGACCCTCACAGGGAATGGATTTGTCCCGCAGCTACCTGGTCAACTCTGAGGGGTCTTAGTCACATGAAGCCCGCGGACTTACTTCTAAGTACAACATGGCATGATCCACCCCTAATTCTCAATGATGTACATTTCACTGCTCTGCTCAGTTGATACCACCAAGTAATGACCTATATCTCTTTCCTTGCTGACTTTACAGGCACTTCAGACAGCTTCTGTTAGACAATAAATGTTCCTTGGAGTCATCTACTACAAGGAACAGCCAAGCTAATAACTTGAATTTAACAAATACGAAGTCCTTGTGTTAATTTAGCACTGAAAATGAGAAAAGTGTTCCACATTTTTAATGGAGAAAACTCAATTTCACACCTAAGAAACAAGAATTTGAATTTTTGAGCAGTTAAAATGTGTGTACAAGACACCAATTCATTCACTCACTCTACTTGTCAGTTATAGTTGATTCTTCTACTGACTCCCTGTTATATAGCTGACTTCATGCTCACCACAAGTCTGCAACATTAATGCTACAACTCTGGCCTTTATAAAACTCACAGTCTGAAGGGAAAACACTATGCAATATGATATAGTGTATAACAGAATACAGGCTAGGGAAAGTGATAGAAAATGAAGCTGGAGTGACTGAGATTAGATACAGAAGGAACCTGAATATGGTAAAAGAGACTTTGGATTATTTTGTCTTACAAAGAATCACTGGATTTGGTTTGAAAAGTATTGGAACATCTCAAGTACGAGTATCAAGTGAAGACACAGTACAGGATAAGTCAGCACAGTGGGACTAAAACAGAAGCTAAAATGTTTCTGAACACAACCATATACGTTGAGGACAGAGTAGCTGGGGTTGGGGGCTGGAGACCATGGTTTCCAGGCACATCTAGGTCAGCTGTCATAACAAGGTTTACTAAGAAAATGTTCTGCATCCCACTTTAATGACTGGTATCTGGGGTCTTAAAAGCTAGCAAGTGGCTATCTAAGATGCACCAAATGGTCGCTCGCCAACTAACATGGCATAACATTGTCATCTTGGAATGCAGCCAGCAACAACTCCAGACAGAGAGTATAGGAAGACAGCTTCTTGGAGCTCCCAGAAGCAGACAGTGCTTCTGGTCACCAGAGAAACTTGCTTTCCCACGCCTTACTCCCACACACCACATCTACCTTTTCCCAACAGACCACCACACGGCTTGGCTAGAGAACTATCCATCTACCACCACCCCAAAACCGTCCTGCATTTACCCTCTGGCTTCTACCCTGTTATTTTTTTTTCCTTTCTTTTTTCTGTCTTTTCCATTTATGCCTCCCTCCCACGGCGGCCCACGTATCACTCTCTTCCCCGATGGCCCGCTGTGGCACAGCACTTGTTCAGACAGCTAATGGTCCAACACCACCGCAGGTCTGCCCCACTCCAAGCCATCGGTTCCTGTCCCACCTTCTTCCTTTCCTTTCTCCCGTCTAACTAGTTCCACTTTTACCCCTTCATGGCAGGCCATGCGGTGCTGCCTAGGGGAGAGAGCCACTAGCCCACTGCCTCCCGGGTTTCAACTCCAACCAACTGCTGCTGTGCTGCCACTTTTTTTCCCTTCTCTTTGGTTTTTCCTACCATCTAAGCCCCAAGTGTCACCTGCCTTCCCTTCCAACAGGCCCTCTGGTTCATCCCGCTCCCACTCACCGGCAATAACCCAACCATGAGTATTTTTAATAAAAAAAAAATGCTTTTCTTTCTCTTGCCTACCTAGACCTATATCACCACTTCTCTCCCCTTGTGATCATGAGCCATCGCCAAACCCATTGCCATCGAGTCAATTCTGACTCACAGCAACCCTGTAGTCAGAGTAGAGCTGTTCCCATAGAGTTTTGAAGGAGCTCTGCAAATCAAAATCACAATGAGCTGCCATCGCACACCAACAATGTTGGCATAAATTAAAAAAAAAAAAAGAGCAGTAAATAACAGTTGGATAGGATTGGCTCTATTATGCAGTGCTGTTGGGAACGTAAAATGGCAAAATCACTAAGGAAAATGATACGGCTGGCTACCTAAAAAAGCTGGAAATAGAAATACCATACAATCTAGCAATTCCACTCCTAGCAGTATATCCCAGAGAAATAAAAGCCATCACACAAATAAACATATGCATACCCGTGTTCATTGCAGTGTTATTCACAATACCTCAAAGACAGAAACAATCTAAGTCCCTATCACCATTTGAACGGTTAAAAATTATAATACAGACACACAACAGAATACCACACAAAGATGAAGAACAATGATGAGTTCAGAAAACATCTCAAAAACATGGATAAATCAGGAGGGCATTATGCTGAGTGAAACATATCAGCCACAGAAGACAAATACAGCATGAAACCACTAACAAAAATTGAAGAAAAAGTTTACATGCAGAAAAAAAACAATCTTTGATGGTTATAAGGGAGGGAAAGAACGGGAGGTGAAATCACTGACTTGATAATAGAAAAGTGCTGACTTTAATAGAGGAAAGACAACACAACTTGATCAATGCAGAGTCATAGAAGCTTCCTACACACATTAAAATACCTTGAGGGATTGAGCTACTGGGGCTGAAGGCTGGAGACCATAGTCTTGGAAGACATCTATGTTAGTTGACATTAACAGAGCTCATTAAAAACATGTTCTACATCCTACTTTGGTTAGTGGTATCTGGGGTCTTAAAAGCTTCCAAGCAGCCATCTAAAATACACCTGTTGATTCAATGATGGTTGGAACAAATGAGAATGAGGAAAACCAAAGACACACAAGTGTATCAGTACAAAGGACTAACGGATCACATGAACCACAGCTTCCACCAACCTAAGCCCAGAACCAGCTACCACAACCAATCTCTCTGATAGGGGATCACAACAGAGGGTCCCAGACAGAGCAGGAGGAAACTGAAACAAAACTCAAATTAACAAAAAAAGACAAGATTTACCAGCCTAACAGAGACTGAAGGAAGCCCTGAGACTACAGCCCCTGGACACACTGCTAACTCAGAACTGAAGCCACTCCCAAAGTTGGTATTTCAGTCAAAGATTGCATAGGCCTATAAAACATACAATAACACTGAGGAGGAAAATCTTTTCTTATTTCAGTCAAGTATCTGAGACCAGAAGGACAATGCTCACTCAAAAACAATGATGAGAAAGCAGGAAAGAACAGGATACCCGGATGAATGGATGAGGGCAATCTGGGGTATACAGGGGAAGGGGGAGACTGCTAAGGCACTGCAGGGATCGTTATCAATGTCATCAAACAAATTGCATGTAAATTTTTGAATGAGAAACAATTTTTGCTGTAAACTTTTATCTAAACACAACATATTTTCAAAAAACTGTTCTACATTTGACAGAATGTGCAGACAATGCTGAAAGAACCCAAACATGATTGAGCGTGACTAGGGGAATGAGACTTAATAGCAAAAACCAAAGGAGCAAATAAGCTTTCTCCTAGACAAATTAAAAAATTAAATTTAAATTTAAATTTAAATATTTAATTTAATTTAAATTTAAATATTTTTAATTAAATATTTTAAGTCATTTAGACAACTTGGTTTTAAAGGTAATACATGTTTTTAATCAGTGAGCAAGTATATACTTTAGCGTATATATATTTGGTATATACTGTGGATAAGACTGTATGACAGGTATTATGGATTGAACTGTGTCCCCCTCCAAAAGATGTGTGTGAACTTGGCTAGTCTATGATTGAAAGTATTACGTGATTGTTCATCATTTGCCATCTGATATGATTCCTGTATATTTTGTAAATCTTGCTTGTATGATATTAACGAGGTGGGACTCTTGGCAGTTATGTTAATGAGGATGGACTTAATCTACAAGATTAAGTTCTGTCTTAAGTCAATATCTTTTGAGATGCCAAGCCGAGATATAAAAGAGAAAAATGAGGAGACACGGGGACCTGGCATCACCATTTAAGTAGTGACGGGAACAGAACATACCCTTTAGACCTATAGCCCTTGCGCTGAGAAGTTCTTTGACTGGGTAAGACTGATGATAAGAACCTTCCCCCAGAGCCAACAGAGGGATAAATCTTCCCCTGGAGCTGGCACTCTGAATTTGGACTTCTAGCATCCTAGAATATGAGAGAATAAATTTCTCTTTGTTGAAGCCATCCCCTTGTGATATTACTGTTGTAGCAGAAACAGATAACTAAAGGAGCAGGTGTTGTAGAGTACTGTTATATAAATGGCTCCCATGTATGGGCCCCTTTTGTTGATAAGTGCCATCAAGTCAGTTTTGACTCATAGTGACCCTATGGACAACACAGAAGGAACCATGCCCACGATCATTGTTACGCTTGAGCCTACTGTTGAAGCCACTGTGTCAGTCAATCTCGTTGCAAGTCTTCTTTCTTTTCTGCTGACCATCTACTTTACCAAGGATGCTGTCCTGCCCCCAGCCACTGATGTCTCCTGATAACATGTCCAAAGCACAGGAGATGAAGTCACCTTATTCTTGGGTCGAAGGAGCATGGTGGTTGTGCTTTTTCCAAGATGTTTTCATTCTTTCATCAGTTCAAGGTATATTCAGTATTCTACACCAACACCCTAATGCAGAGATGTCAGTTCTTTGATCTTCCTTATTCGCTGCCCTGCTTTCACGTGCGTATTCGTCTGATGTGATTAAAAACACCATGGCTTAGGTCAGGCTCACCTTAGTCCTTTAAGTGACATCTTTTGCAGCTGATTTCTCTAATGTAATGCCTCATTTGATTTCTTGACTGTTGCTTCTGCAGGTGTTGTTTGTGAATCTGAGTTAAAAAAAAAAATCCTTGACAACATCAATGTTTTTTCTGTTTATCATGATGTTGCCTGTAAGTTCAGTTGTGACCATTGTTTTGTTTTCTTTATGTTGAGGCATAATTCTTACTGAAGGCTGTAGTCTTTGATTTTCATTAGTAAGTGCTTCAAGTCCTCTTCACTTTCAGCGAGCAAGGCTGTATCACCTGCATAAGAGTCTTCCTCTAATCCTGATGCTCCATCATCCTTCACATAGGGCAGCTTCTCCATTTATTTGCCCAGCATAGAGATTGAATAAGAGTGGTGAAAAGATATGACATTGCTGCTCACTTTTTTTTTAACTTTTATATTAATTGCAATAGAAGAATAAAATTTCTAACATCTATCAATTATCTCATCTATGATAAACACTCAGCCCCCTACCCACCCATGTAGCCAACATAGTCATTTTCTTCTGTGGATAATTCTCTTGTTAAGTCCTCATAACAGGGGTCTCACAAAATTTGTCCTTTTGACACTGATTGATTTCACTCATCATGATCTCTTCCAAATGAGACCATGGTATGAGATGTTTTCTACAATTGTCATTGTGTTTGATCATAGCATAATGTTCCTTTGAGTATATGTACCATAGCTTGCTTATCCATTCATCTGTCAATGGGATTGTGGTTGATTCCAACTTTTTGCTATTGTAGACTGTGCTACAGCAAACATTCGTGTACATGTGTATGTTCATGTGACAACCTTTGTTTCTGAAGGATAAATTCGAAGCAGTAGAATTAAAGGATCAAATGGTATATCCATTTCCAGCTTTTTAAGGAAGCACCAGATTGTTTACCAAAGAGGTTGTACCATTTTGCAATCCTACCAGCAGTGCAGGAGAGTTCCAACTTCTCCACAGCCTCTCCAGCATTTGTTGTTTTGTGTTTTTTGGATCATGGCCAACCTTGTTGGGGTGAGGTGGTATCTCATTGTCATTTGATTTGAATTTCTTTAATAGCTAATGGTCATGAGCAATTCTGCATGTGTCTTTTGGCTGTCTGGACATCCTCTTTAGAGAAATGCCTACCTCCTTCACCCATCGCTTAATTGGATTATTTATCCTTTTCTTGTTGATATTTTGTAATACCTTATAGATTACAGACATCAGACATCAGTCTGACATATAGTTGCCAAATATTTTCTCCCATTCTGTAGGTGGTCTTTTAATTCTTTTGATAAAGTCTTTGGATGAGCAAAAGTGTTTGAATCTTAGTAGTTCCCATTTGCCTATTTTCTCTCCTGTTGAATGTGCTTTGTCAGATTTTGACGTCTGTCTACACTGTGTATTTAAACTTCCATCCTTGATCCTATTTTATCTTGGATGAGCTTTATCATTTTAGATTTTATGTTTAGGTCTTTTATCCAACTGGTAGTTGACCAATTCTTTTTGATATTCCTTCTGTATACTCCTTCCATCTTCTTTTGATTTCTCCTGCATCTTTCAGTATTCAAACTACAGAATCCTTCACTGCTGCAACTAGAGGGTCAGATTTCTTCAGTTCTTTCAGCTTCAGCATTGCCAAACGTGTTCTTCTCTTTTGTTTTTTTTTTTAACTCCATGTCTTTGTACATGCCATTATAATACTTCGACTTCTCAAGTCTCCCTTTGAAATCTTGTGTTCAGTTCTTTTACTTCATCACCTCTTCCATTGCTCTAGCTACTAGTTGGCATTCAACAGTCAATTTCAGAGACACTTTTGAGATCCATTTTGGTCTTTACTTTCTTTCTTGTCTTTTTAATGACCTCTTGTGTTCCTCATATATGATGTCTTTGATGTCATTCCACAACTTGTCTGGTTTTCAAACATTAGCGTTTAACACCTCAAATCTATTCTTGTGATGGTCTCTAACTTAAGATGGATATATTCAAGGTCAACTTTGGATTTTGTGGATTTTTTTCTAATGTCCTTCAGCTTCCAGTTGAACTTGCATAAGTACAATTAATAATAATCTGTTCCACAGTCAGCATTTGGCCTTGTTCTGACTGATAATGTTCAGCTTTTCCATTGTCTCTTTCCACAGATGTAGTCAATTAGATTCCTGTGTATTCCATTTGGTGGGGTCCACATGTATAGTCTCCATTTATGTTGCTGAAAAAAGACATTTGCAAGGAAGAAGTCATTGGTCTTATACAATTCTATCATGCAATCTCTGTCAATGTTTCCTATCATCAAGGCTTTATTTTATAACTACTGATCATTCCTCTTTGTTTCCAACTTTCTCATTCCAATTGCCAGTAATTATCTATGCATCTTGATTGCATTTTTGATCAATTTCAGACCACACAAAGTCTTCAGTTTCTTCATCTTTGACCTTAGTACTTCAGGATAGATCTTGGTTATTCTTTATGATGATGAATTCCATACCATTCCTCTTTAATTTCCAGGATGATAGACTATATGATTGTCCAATTCAAAATGGCCAATACTACAATATTTCAGCTCATTAATGTCCAGAATGTGGAAGTTGATGCATTCCATTTCATTTCTGACAATCTTGAATTTTCCTACATTCATTATTTTGTACATTCCATGTTCTTACTGTCAGTGAATGTTTGCAGCTGTTTCTTCTCATTTTGAGTCATGTCACATCAGCAAATGAAGGTCCCCAAAACTTGATTCCATCCACATCATTAAGGTCTACTCTACTTTGAGGAGGCAGCTCTCCCCCAGTTGTATTTTGAGTGCCTTTGAACCACAGGGACTCATCTTCCAGTGCTGTATCAGACACTGTTCTCTTGCCATTCAAAGGGTTTCACTGGCTAATTTTTCTCAGAAGCAGAGTACCTAGTTTGACTTAATCTGGAAGCTTGGTTCAAACCTGTCCACCAGGGGTGACTCTGACGGTATTTGAATACAGGTGTCCTGTCCACCAGGGGTGACTCTGATGATATTTGAATACAGGTGGCATAGCTGTTGGCATTACAGCAACATGCAAGCCCCCTACCCAGTATGACAAGCTGACCGTAGGCCCCTAGATGCTTATTTTTTATTGCAAGTCTGTTAGCCTAGAAAGTTTACTGGTGCCAAACTCAAATTTACATACATCCAATTGTTTTAAAAAGTAGCCCTGCAAAACAGATTTTTAGCCACTTAGAGCCCATCTGCTTTACACACCTTGAAAAACTGCACCCACATCTGGCCGCCCTGTAGTGTTAGGTGTGTAGAGCTGATCTTGACTCATAGGTGTCCTATGTGCCAGAAAAAATTTCTCCTAGGATTCCCAGGGTGTGATTTGAATGGAAGTTCTTTCTCCCATAAAGCTCTCAATCTCTTAGTCAGCAACCCAGTCCCAGTAGCCCTAGAAAAGATAAAGTCCTGTAGTTATAACTTCCCTAAGTCGTTTTGCTTTTGAAGCTCTGTAACCAGAGACTTGTTACCTTGCTGCCTTATAACCTTTCCTAAGGTGCACGTAAGTCCCCTCTACTTTCCTATTCCTCAATTTTCCTTGCCCACTTCCTCTTCTGATGGCTCCTTGCACCACTTACCTCTGAAAGATCTTCTACTATGTCTGCAGTGGTGTCATTGTCAATAAATAGCCTGTTGTGCAGTGATATCTCATGGTCTTGGTCCTATCTCTTTCTTGAGCAGTCTCAAAGTCCCTGGAACTTACAAGACAAAGTCCATAAAGTTTCTTTAAAAAAGGTGTTGCTGTTGAGTTGATTCTGACTCTCAATCATAGCAACCCTGTAGGACAGAGTGGGACTGGCCTGTAAGGTTTCCAAGGAGTACCTGGTGGATTTGAACACCTTTGGGTTAGCAGCCTGAGCTCCTAACTACTACAGCAATAGGTAGATACTAAGATTGCCTTTAAGCTTCCTCCGTAGGTGTAAATGCTTTGTGTAGTCCTTTTCCCTGAGTGGAAGCAGATTATGTAACTACAAAGGTAAATTCCTACTAGTCAGTTGATACTGCGTTAATCAAAAGGGAGATAATGAGGATGGGCCTGATCTGATCACATAATCCCTTTAGATGAGGTAAGGGTATAAGGAAGTCAGAGAATGGAAACCTGAGTAGGATTCAGCTTTTGAGAGGTTCTCCACAGCTAGTTTTGGAAATGGTGGGAGTTAGATAAGAAAGTAGCCTCTGTGTTCTAAGAACAGTTCCTGGCTGACATTCAACAAGGAAATGTGGACTTCAGTCCTGTAACTGCAAGCAACTGAACTTTGCCGACAGCCTAAATGAACTTTGAAGTGGATTCTTCCCCAGAGCCACCAGACAATATCTTAGTCTGGCTCACGTGTTGATTTCGGTCTTAGATATGCAGAGCAGAGAATCCACTCATTCAAAGCTGTGTCCTGTTTCAGAGCTGCAGATGTGTGAGCTAATAAATGTGGCTTATTATAAACCACGAGAGCCCCAGTAATGCAGTGTTTAAGTGTTTGGTTGCTAACAGGAAGGTCAGTAGTTCAAACCCCCCAGCTGCTCACAGGATCAAGATGTGGCAGCCTGCTCCTGTGAAGATTTACAGCCCTGGAATCCCTAGGGAACGGTTCTACAGTATCTTAGTGGATCACTAAAAATCAGTGTTGAGTTGACAGCAATGGATTTAGCTTGGTTTTTGGTTATAAGCTACTAAGTTTGTGACAATTGGGTATACCACAATAGGCAACTAATTCAGTACACCAGCATGGTGATAAGATGTTTCAGGAGCTCTCAATATCAGGGGATCACAATGCGAGCTAGTAGAAATGAGTAGCTCAACAGAAAAAAAGAAAAAAAAGCTATGCTATTTCCCAAGTGGGGTTGGGGGTGTCACAGTAAATTGGACTTAAGAGATGAATGGGAATATTAAAGATGATGAGGTAGGAGGCATCATTCCTATTAGTGTGAGCAAGAAACTGGCTTAAGAGGATGGATAGTACTAGGAGACAAATACAATGAATTGAATGAAGCAGACATGCAGTTTAAGGAATGTTTTTCTTATGGAGTCTCAGGGTCATTTCTAAGTCAGGACACACCCTTGGGTCTTCTTGGTAATGCGAACATGCAGATAGAGTGTGGATAAGCATCAGTCATTAAATGGAAAAGGCTCTGAGTAAATGGGGAGGTGTAATCTCCCTGTTTCATCTTTGAGATAGTGAATGAGGAGAATTCTGGGTTGCTGTGTGTAAACAAGTGCCAGTTTGTGACATTAGCTGGTAAACAACACTGTTTCCACAGGTATCCAACAACTTCCTCCAAGACTTTCAAATTCTCTTCCCTCTTTTCTGCTTTCTTATCAAAGAAATATACTTCCCTAGCCCCAAGCAGTCCTATTCCCCCATAAATACTAGTATAATCTTTTCAGAAATCTTACACTTTCATAAAAGATGGGAAGAGAGTTTATCTTTTGGCAACTTTTTGCCCTTGCATTTCTTCTCTGATGCAGGAAATTTAACAGGCTCAGATCGAATGAGAAGAGAAACATGTACAGAGAGATCGAAACCAAAAATATTACTATAAACGCTCATGCTGCAGGCTCTTTCGGACATAATTTGTTGTCTTCTTGTCTGTCACTGAAGATTTCATGAAACAAAATCTCTCCAGGTTCGACAAAGAATTGAGTATCCGAGAAGGAAAGGGACCAAACTTACTGAAACCCAGCAAAAAATGTTAGTCCCATATGCCCTAGTCATCGAGCGCTGCTGTAACAGAGGTGCCACAAGTAGATGGCTTTGGAAAGAGAACTCTTATTTTGTCACCGCCCAGTAGGCTAGAAGTCCAAACTGAGGGCATTGCTTCCAGGGGAAGGCTTTCTCTGCTGGCTCTGGAGAAAGATCCTTATTGTCAATCTTCCCCTGGACTGGAACCTTCTGAGGCTCACGGACCCTGGACCTTTCTAAAAGATGCACTCAGCTCCTGGCACTGCTTCTGGGTAGAATGAGGTCTCCCGATCTCTCTGCTAGCTTCTCTCCTTTATCCTTCAAGAGATTGCCTCCAGGCACCAGACGGTCTTACACGGGAAGTCCTGCCCCACCAACTGCCCGTTCTTCCTCGTGGCTCTACAGCACGTGCATTACAGAGAATCACGGCTCAGCCAAACTTCTACACACATTTTTGGGGGATCACAATTCAATCCATGACACCCTACACGATGACAGATTAACTCATTTAGCAACAGGGGCAATTATTTGTAAAACTCTACAGGCCAACAGTAAAGAAGTACAATGGAGGGAAATGAAAAGAGACAGCGGGAGGGAAGACTTGTGTTATAGAAATAGCATAAGATACTCCTTGCAGAGAGATGAAAGACCAGGTGATGGAGAAGAAACCAGATTGGTCTTTCCTGGGCCCCAAAGGACTTTGGGAACGTCAGCATTAGGTTTAGTTTGATGTTTTTCTGCAAGTGTCTCTAGAGATAAGGTAAATGTCTGCAGTTTAATGCTGATTAAAGAGCTGGTATGGCTCTGTGTTTCCCATCTGTCCTTGCTATTCTAACTCCTCCATGGCAAACAACCCAGTTATCTGTTATTATTTCACACAGTCCCCAACACGTCCTGCTTGATCTCTTCCCTATACCTTCACAAACACCGCGCCAGCTCAGCTGCAGTCATTCCCAGTCCATCTGATCTGGCTGGCCTTCTAGTCTGCATTGACAAGGTGTGTCTATTAGACACAGTGAATATCTCTGTCGTATCATTGATCACAGTTGTGTGATTATACATTTACCTAATCTGTCTGACTGTACCAGGGCCTCTCCGAGTTTATGAAACAAGTCTTACATCTCTATACCTCTAGCCTTTCATACATCTTCTGGCGTATCTTAAATGAAGAAGATCTGCTTTTACAAATGAATTGGTGTGAAACACACGCTTCCCAGTGCTGGAAATCACATTCATTTTTTCAAAAACAGTGTGAGTTGTTACAAAGTCTCTCGTTCCGCCGGCACATCCTTTCCAAGGATTAAAAATATATGGGTACTGGGATATAGGAACCACTGGGACATTTAGCAGAGGTTTGGGGAATAAAGGAGGCTGAAGCGCACAGTGGTGCCACAAACGGAAAGGGACGATTAGAGCAGAGACACGAATTAGAATACATGCAGTTGTTGTAAAGGCTAGAATAAAAGATCTGCCAAAAATGCTGTGAGATGTTTCCCCTAATTTTACAGTTTTTATAATGTATGAAATGCCAAGCATAAAGCACTATGAGTGGTACATGGAAATTTCAGCGGATCTTTCTACTTAAATGTCACCCTGCTGCAAGAGCAGACTCTATTTTGAAATATGATGATACTTTCGGGTCCCTGTTCCCTTGTTCTTCATTACAGGGTACACTTTCAGGGTAATAGGATGTCTCTCTTCTAGTAGCACATCTGTTCCTTCATCACTGTCTTAACCTGAAATTGTCATTTCCTCCTTGGGTATGTACAATCGGTGGCAAGTAGAGATGATTATGATGTCATAAACAGTAACGATGACTTCAGGAAGGCAATAAAAGTCAAGAAACCAAGAATTTTGCTTCCAAATAAAGTCTTCAGTTGATTAAAGCGGGGAGAAAGGAACCAGTGTGTCTGTCATGCATGAGCAGAATGCCTTTGAATCAGATGGCTTCTCTTAGATCATCTCTGATATGGGATTTCAGTGCTTTATGGGCTGTGTCCCAGCAGTTGCAGTTAAATACATTGATTCTTGTCACATACACATATACCTCATATTTTTTTTAACTTTCATCATACATCATACACTATTGTTTCAAATCACTTCTATTTTATTGTGGGATAATATAAAAAATAGAAACTTAGGAACAGTCTGGGATTGAATCCTGACTGAAACTCTTAGTTTTGGACTTTGAACATGCTACTTAATGTCTTTGTGCTCCAACGTTCTCTTTTATAAAACAAGATAAAAATACTAGCTATGCATTGTCATTGTTAAAATTATCATAGGCATTTATAAAATGCCTATTAGGGTTTCTGATTTATGAAAACACCTCCACATGACCTGTGCCCCAATATGACACGGTAATTAAAATAATTCTTCTGTTAAATTCATTCCAAACTTTGTATAACAGCTTTATGTCTTCACTTCATAAGACTTAGTATTACATTTTTCCATATTCATTACAGCTGTTAAGTTCTGATTCCGTGTTTTACTTTTCAGCCCAGGTAATCTAGCTGTCATTCTCTTTTCTGTTAAAACCTGTATGCACCCCACCCCCCACGATTTCTTCCCAACTGAATTTCTAAGAAACAGCACTGTAAAAGTTTGAATAACTCAAAGACCCTGCATCAGCAAGTAAGCAAGCAAATAACAAGTACAAAACACTTCCTGAAACATGGAACCCTAGTTCTGAGTTAAATTACATTTTTCGTTATTTTGTTAGAGAGATAGATAGCTAGATCGCCATATGTACAAACAGACTATGTTTAAAACTCTTTGTAATTATAAGACAACAAAAATTAATGCTTAAAATTCAGCTTAGTTAAAGTAATTAAATGCAAGTATTGCTAACACTTATGTGGAAACCCTGGAGGCATAGTGGGTAAGTGTTATGGCTGCTGACCAAAAGAGCAGCAGATCGAATCCATCAGGCACTCCTCGGAGACTCTATCAGGCAGTCTGACTCTGTCCTGTAGGGTCACTATGAGCTGGAAAGGACTTGATGACAATGTGTTTGGCTTTTTTTAACACATGAATTTTGCCTTGTTTCTTAATCTTGTGAAAAATGGAATTGCAAATGAAAACTCTTGTGTATGCTTTATTTTAGCCAACATTATGCTTTTGCGATCTAGCCATTTGTTTCTGGCATGAATAAGTTCTGACTTAAGTTATTAGTTCAGGATTTAAATTCTAGGAAAAAGTACATTATTGGTTGTTCAGTTGGACATTTTAATGCATCCCCACACTCTCCTTCAGGAACAGACTTACTCCCTGAGCTACTGAGAGTCATCAGCAGAAAGCCCTTAGCTAAAAGTAGCTGTGAAGATTATTTGGCTGGATAAAGCCATCCTGCCCACTCCTTATTGAGATGGCCTATATACAGTGACGGGCTGACATGAAGCTATAAACCCCCCTTGCCCCAAATCAGCACAACTCTAAAGGGTCGCTCCAGCTCCAGAATTCCCTGTGGCTTTAGCCAAGGCCTCCAGAGACCACTGCAGCTCAGCTCCTCGCTCTGCTCAATCCTGCTTTCTTCTGTCAAAACGTAAACATAACAAGGACTCTGGAAAGAGGGTAATGATAGAGATTTAACGAGGATTTGTTACAGCTAAAGCCGCAGTGACACTTGGTAAAATACCAAGTGCGCTGAAGCCTGAAAGGAGAGAGGGATTTTTAGACAGATTGGCTGAGGATTATTCAGTTTGTATACAGATACATGAGTCACAGGAAACTTTCCATACCGTCAGTTCATTGCAAACTATCTGGGGGCAAAATTCACTAGAAATGTCAGGAAAATAATCTGATACAAGTATCTTTGGGGGGCCATTCTCCTCGTTGTCTGACTGGAAAATTCTTATCATTTGCTAACTGTCCACAAGCATCCTTTCTGAGAACAGTGTTACTACAGTCTTAAGGAAGCACAACCATGTACTTGCTCATTCAAAGTGGGGGGCAGGAGGGCAGTGCATGTATTTTGAAAGCAGAAGCAAGGTTTTAGAGGAAAAGGGAGAGTTTGATTCAGACCTGGGTCAGTCTCTTAGTCACGCCAGTCACCTCAGGGTAAAGGTATCCTTCCGCTCTTCTCCTCCAAAAGTGCTCCATAAAAAAAATTTCTGCATGCCCATCACCCTCAATGCCAGATTCCTGTAGAATCCAAACTGTGATAGCCAGACCCATGTAACCTGGGACAGTGAGGGACTTGATCTGACTTCTTTACCTTTTAAGCAATTGGCTGTTTCTGTAGCACCTACCTAGATTAGCCACCCTACAGAAAATGAAGAATGATCATCTTCCAGAAAGGTAAGTAAAGTATTGAGCTCCCCGAAAAAGCTGAGAGAAGTCCACCCTATGCAAGAATAAAGGAAGTAAGAAATAATTGATGACTCTCCCTATTGTTTTCATTGACTTTTTGGAGAACCCAGGTTAAGAGGAGAGAGACGGTATCCTGCATCTACTTTCAATCAATGCAAACTCACTCACTACCTTAATGCCACCCCCTGTGCACACTATGGAGGCCTAGTGGTGCTGGACTTAAGTGCTCGGCTTATAACCAAAAGGCTGGCAGTTCAGACCCACCAGCCACTTCATGGATGAGAAGATGTGGCAATCTGCTTCCATACAAATTTCAGTCTTGGAAACTCTATGAAGTAATTGTGTCCTTCAGTGTTGCCATCAATTGGAATCTACTCAAAAGCAACGGGTTTGGTTAGGGATATATATTGCATGTAACATACCATTTCTGATGCACCTTGTGATGATTTAATTTCAGGACTATACATATACACAAACATCTTTAAGTACAAAACTACAAACAAAAACAGGTTTCTTTTTCTTTAAGCTAAGAATGTTTATTATAAATGTTACTTTCAGCTTCCCTCTGGGACTAAAATTTTTTTTATAATTAAGCAGCATTTATACTCCCTTCAAAAGCTAAAATCACTGCCAAAAGATGAAATGTGAATTGCTTTTACTACTACAAAGTGGATTGAATCAGAATGTCTTCAGAGACAAGATAATGCTATGTGTGGATGAATTGCTCACTCGTTAAATATATGAGTATAAATTACCTAGAAAATGAAAGAATGAATGTCAAATATCCAAAATAGTGCCTAGAACATGGTAGGCATCACATCAATAGTATCTACTCCACCCATTCATTTATACTGCCACACAAGTGTACAAGGACTGCCAATTAAGTTTGTGAACTCATCCTAGAACAAGTGCTACATTATTCATCACTGAACATTATTATAGTCACCTTCAAAGTACTTCACTTGGGAAGCTATGCACAGATGCCAGTCCACCCTTCAGAGTAATTTTGGAACTCCTTTTCTGGAATGGAAATCAGAGCTGTTGTTGTATTACCTTTGATGTCCTGAATGTCATCAAAATGTCTTCCTTTCAATATTTGCTGATTTATGGGTAAAGAAAATAGTCATTGGGGGCCACACCAGGTGAGTAGGAAGGGTGTTCCAATACAGTTGTTTGTTTACTGGTTAAAAACTCCCTCATGGACAGCTGTACAATTAAGTTTGCAAACTTGCCACTGAACCGCTGTGCACAATGGCCATTCCAGCAAGAGTTTGAAAACTGCTTTGAAGGGTAGACTAGGTACTGGCATCAGTCCATAGCTTCCCAAGGGGAGTACGTTGAAGGTGACTGTGGTCATGTAATGAGATATGTAGCACTTAGAACAATTAAGTTCATGGACACAACACATATACACACACACTTCTCCTTACATTTTTGAACCTTTTATAAACTTTGACTTTAAATGCATAGGTCTGTTTCATGTGTGTTTAACACAGTGATTTACAAACAGAAATGATGATGTGTCATCATTTTATAAATACCATCAAATGATTAACAAATAGAAATCATGATAAATCATCATTATGTGGCCCTTGGCCCTTGGTCTAGTATGAGACCATGAGTGTTTATGATTGAATATGATAGTTTACCTCTATACTTTTTATTAAAAGCCTGGTAGTATTTATTAATCCAAAATAGAATACAAAACTACATCGCTACAAAAATCAGGATTTACAACATTGTTACTTGTTATCATGGCCCCCAAAAGAATCTTTGTTCTTCTAAAAATTTTGGTGTATTTTCATCATTTGGTATAAAGATCTAACCATCATTTTTACAGTTTTTGCAATGCAAGTGACCAAGAACAAAGTTGATTCTAACTCTGTTCCTGATTAAAGAGCATCATGTATCTGAGAAAATCTTAATATGAAATAAAATAGAAAACTAAGCTTAGAGAACTGGGGAAGAGCTGCCTCCTCAGAGTAGAGGCTACCCTGGTGACATGGATGGAGTCAAGTTTTTAGGACGCATTTGCGGACATGACACAACTCAAAATGAGAAGAAAGAGCTTCAAATGTTCACTAATAATTGGAAGACAGAATGTATAAAATACAAAGCTAGGAGAACTGGAAATCATCAAAAATCAATGGCATACCCAAAGATCAATATCCTAGGCATCAAGATGCTGAAATTAGACTGGTATTGGTCATTTTGAAACTGACAATAACATGGTGTACTATACTGCAAATGACAAACTGAAGAAGAATGGTGCTGCATTCATCATCCAAAAGAATATATCAAGATCAATCTTGAAGTGCAACACTGTCGGTGATACGATGGTATCCACCTATCTACAAGGAAGATAAGTTAATACAACTATTATTCAAATTTATGTACCAAATGCTAAGGTTAAAGACAAAGAAATTAAAGATTTTCACCCACATCTGCAGTGTGAAATTAACTAAACATTCGATCGAGATGCATTGATAATTACTGCTGACTGGACTGTGAAAGCTGAAAACAAAAAGGAAGGATTGTTAGTTGGAAAATATGACCTTGTGTAGAGAATTGATACCAGAGATCACATTATAGAATTTTGCAAGAGCAATGATTGCATTACTGCAAATACCTTTTTTCAATAACATAAACGTATACTACACACGTGGACCTTTCCAGATGGAATACACAGGAATCAAATTGACTACATCTCTGGAAACAGATGATGGAGATTCTCAATATCGTCAGTCAGCACAAGGGGCTGGCTGTGGAACAGATCATCGATTGTTCATATGGAAGTTCAACTTTAGGACGAAGAGAATTAAAACAAGTCCACAAGAGCCAAACTATGACCTTGAATATATTAACCCACTCGAATCTGAGAGGTGATCTCAAGGATGATTTGATGTACTGAACACTAATGACCAAAGATCAGACAAATTACGGAACACCAAGGACATCATACATGAAGAAAGTGACTGTGTATTCCTTTTGTCTTTCCTTCCACCGTCACTTGTTTGAACATGACATAACACAGGGATGACTACCGTAAAAAGGATTTTGTGAGATGGTGTGGAAGTCAGCTTCAAGAAACCTAATATTGTAATAGATTACATAAAATTAATGGGGGCGTTGATCAAGCAGATCAATATTCCTCGACATAATGTTTTCTGCATAAATCTTTAAGTTCCTTTGTGCAGGAGGCTTTCTAGCAAGAGCAGAACTACAGAGCTTTGGAGCCCTTGCCCCGGCAGGGCAGATGCAGGCCTGAGGCCCAGGCCATGAAGCCATAGGAAGCAGACGCTGAAGAGACAAACAACCTGAGAAGCTGAGCAAAGGGTGTGGCCATGACCTCAGGGGTTTGAAAGGGTGGAGCCAGGGCTTTTAGTGTTTGTAAGGGTGGAATTGCCACTCAGTTGGGCTTAGGGTACACCTAAATCTGAAGGGGCGAGTTGCTGTCCAAGTGAGCCTTTCCAGGCAGAGTTGTAGATACTGCTTCCACTCAGAATCTAGAGAGTGTGGCCAATACCTAGAGTCTGGAGGGCAGGGCCATTATGTAGAATGTCTCAGAAAATGTAAGAGTATTTTCAAAGCTTTGAGGGCTACTTTCATGTGTTTTTTATTGAGATATGTGCCCTCACAAACTGAGGACGCACCTTGGGGATTGTTTCACAAGATACCATACGAAAAACAATTGCAGAGTGTAATATTTCAAAGATTTTGTTTTGTAAGTTGTAGAAATACATGAAATGTTAAAATATATTATCTGTATACATTTGTTTGAGCATAAAATCATTTTAAAGTAGCTGTAAGAAACTTGCCTAATATATGCAAAATCATCTTGAGTTCCTAGTTTGCCCCATAGAAAAAGTTTGTGAGTTGTTTTTGATGGTGAATGCAAAGTCATTCCTCTTCACTCTGTCATTCTCAGTATATAGCAGACCATACAATTCTGTGGTTCAAACTAGCCAGTACCAGTCCATTCCAGCTCACTCATGCCTAGGGTACCAATGTTATGTGTTCCACTTCACTGTTAATTTCTGATTTTCCTAGATTCACACTCTATACATTTCACATATGGATTACTAATGGATACTTGCAGCCATTTCTTCTCATTTTCAGTGGTGCCCCATCAGCAGATGAAGCCCCTGAAGGTTTGGCCCCACCCATATTGTTAAGGTAAACCCTACTTTGAGGAGGCAGCTCTTCCCCAATTGTCTTTTGAGTGCCTTCCAAGCTGAGGGGCTCATCCATGGCCACTACACCAGACAATGTTTTGTTGCTATTCATAAGGTTTTGAGTGGCTATATATATATATATATATATATATTTTTTTTTTCTTTTTTCCAGAATTAGACCACTAGATCTTTTTCTTCTAGTCTGTCTTAGTCTGGAAGCACAGTTAAAACCTGCCCATCATGGGCAAATCTGCTGGTATTTTACTACTGGTAGCATAGCTTCCATCGTCATAGCAACATATAAGGCCCTACAGCCAGACAAAATGACAGACACTTGGGGAGTACATTGCTCACAGAAATGTAAACTTGTACCGCTGCTTTTGAGAATGTGACAGTTCCTCAATTTATGAAACAAAGGGTTACCATATGACCCCACAGATACACCTAAGAAATATGAAAACCCATGAGTCAGATACAACTCGATGGCACCTGGCTTTTGGCTTGGCATGTTCACGTAGAAACTGGTAGACAAGTATTTATAGCAGTATTGTACGTAACAGGTAAAAAGTGGAAATAATGCAAGTTTCCACCAAAGGATGAATGGATACAAATAATACAGTACATCTATACAATGGCATATTATTCAGCTATTATAAGTAACGAAACACTGATTTATATTACAGGGCTAGACCTTGAAAAATCTATGCTAAGTGAAAGGAGCCAGTCACAAAAGGCCATCTGCTATGTATGATCTCATTCACATGAAAGTTAGAATACAGAAATTTACAGGGAAGGAAAGTAGATTAATGTTGGAGGTGGAAATAAGTAGTTGGGGGTAGGGGAGTGAGGTCCAAAAGATAAGGATTCTTTCTTGCAATAATGAGAAAGCTCTAAAATTTACTAAGACAATGATTTCACATATCTATGAAATACTAAAAAAATTGAATTTTACACTTTACATAGGCAAATGACACTGTATGTGAGCTGTGTCTTAATAAAGCTGTTATAAATGTCACAGATAGATACATGGATATATTCCTGTCTTAGGGCGCCCTGTTGGTACCACCGGTAACTGAAAGTTCTGCAGTTACAACCCACCAGCCATCATACAGGAGGCAGACGTGGCAATATGAGAAGTTCTACTCTGTCCTGCAGGGTCACTCTGAGCCAAAGTTGATTTGATGGCACGCAACAGTAACAGCCTCTCTTGGGTCTTCTCTCTCCTTCCTCTATGCCCTCAGGATGTCAAAGCAGGAAGCTGTCACAGGGCTCAATCAGGAGGAACCTCAGGACAGCTTTGCTTTGGTTTTTCTGTTTGTGTCACTAGATCAGTAGCAGAGACTAGACTGTGTATCCAGCCATGTCTGTTTCTCACAATTACTGTGGTTTGGTAATCAATCAGCCTCTGAAAATTTGCTTACTGCAATGTAAATATGTAATATGATGGAGAAACCACTGCAGGCTTTGGATCAGATCACAAATTCTTATACTTTTCCAAAATGCTCTGCACTGCAGTTATGGGCACAGGGTTCACTCAACGGTAAAAGCATCCCTTTGTGATTTTTTTTTAAAATAAATTTCCCCAGAATATTCAACAGGAATCACAGATTCAATACAACTATTATCATAATAACTAATGATGGGAAAAGCCAAACAAGAAGAACCCACACTGGGTTTCTCAAACTCAAAGGACTGAAGGAAAATTTTAACCAGCAAGTTGCAACAGAAGGATGCCACAGGGAAAATCCTAAATGACACAGGAAGCATAAAAAGCAGATGGAAGGAATATACACAGTCATTATGCAGAAAGAACTGGTTGGTGTTCAACCATTTCAAGAGGTAGCATATGACCAGGAATTGATGGAACTGAAGGAAGAATGCAAAACTTCATCAAAGACAATGACAAAAAACAAGGCTCCAGGGATTGATGGAATATCAGCTGAGATATTTCAACAAATAGATGCAATGCTAGAAGTGATCATTTGTCTATGTCAAGAAATTTGGGGAATGGCTCCCTGGCCAACCAACTCAGAGAAATCCATAGTTATGTCAATTCTGAAGAAAGGTAATCCAACTGAATGTGGAAAATATTGAACGATGTAATTAACAGCACATATAAGTGACAGTTTGCTAAAGATCATTCAAAAGGAGCTGCAACAGTATATTGACAGGAAACTGCAAGAAATTCAAGCCAGATTCAGAAGAGGATGTAGAACTAGGGATATCATAGTTGACGTCAGACGGATTTTGGCTGAAAGCAGAAAATACCAGAAAGATGTTTACCTATCTTTTATTGGCTAGGCAAAGGCATTTGACTGTGTGGATCATAGCAAATTGTGGCTGACACTGTGGAGGATGGGAATTCCAGAGCACTTAATTGTGCTCATGAGGAATATGGACATGGATCAACAGGTAGTTGTGCATCTAGGACAAGGGGACACTGTATGGTTTAAAGTTAGGAAAGGTGTGCATCAGGGTTGTATCTTTTCACCATACCTATTCAATTTGTATGCCAAGCAAATAATTCTGGAAGCTGGACTATATGAAGAAGAACAAGGCGTCAGGATTGGAAAGAAGACTCCTTAACAGCTTGTATCATGCAGAGGACATCCCTTAGTTGCCAAAAGTGAAGAGGATTTGAAACACTTACAAAGATCAAAGACCATAGCTCTCAGAATGGATTACACCTCAAAATTAAGAAAACAAAAATCTGCACAACTGGACCAGTAAGAAACATCAGGATAAATGGAAAAAAGATCGAGGTTGCTGAGGATTTCATTTTACTTCTTTCCACAATCAACACCCATGGACGGAGCAGTCAGGAAATCAAAAGAGGCATTGCACTGGAAGAAAAGTGCTGCAAAAGACCTCTTTAAAGAGTTGAAAAGAAGAACTGTCACCTTGAGGACTAAGGCATGTGGCCACAGTGTTTCAATCATCTCATATGCATGTGAAAGCTGGACAGGGAGTAAGGAAGACAGAAGAATTGACAGCTTTGAACTGTGGTGTTGGAGAAGAATACTGAACATGCTATGGACTACCACAAGAACAAACAGACCTATTCTCAAAGAAGTACAACCTAAGTACTGTTTGGAAGCAAGGATGGCGAGACTACATCTTAACATACTTTGGACATGTTGCAAGTGGGATCGATCCCTGGAGAAGGACGTCATGCTTGGTAAAATGAAAGGTCAACGAAAAAGAGGAAGATCCTCAGCAAGACAGATTCACACAGTGGCTGCACCAATGGGCTTAAGCATAAAAACAATTGTAGGCATGGCCCAGTGTTTTCTTCTGTTGTACATAGGGTCGCTGTGGGTTGGAACTGACTTGACGGCACCTAACTACAAAGAAGGCAAATTGTGAAAAAGTAGCTTAGAGAATGTGTAGTCAATGTAACAGTTGTCAAATTCACAATCCAAGAAAGGCTCTTCAAAGGAAAATCTCATCTACTAGTGTGCCTCCTTGCATGGATGCTTAGAGCACCTACAGATGGACTTTATTCAACTTCTCCATTAGTGAGATATAACTATGCTTTGGTGATTATCTATTTATTTTCTGGATGGATTGAAGTTTTCCCTTGCTGACATGCGTTTGGAAAATTTTTTCTTCTTTAGGGTGTGCTCTATGAATTACTCAGTAACTGGGGCACACGCTTCCCAGAAAGATTTTCAAAAGGAATTTTCCATGTTATCCCTATTTGGCAATATTTACAGTGTCCATATCATTCCCACATCATCTGGCAAAGTAGAGAGAGAGGGGGGAAAAAAAAGAATGTCAAAAACAAATTAGCAGAACTTTCATAGTCACTTAGCTTGCCATGGCCAAAGTTTTCTGTCTAGCACTCATGGCTATTAGATCCACATTATAAAGGAAAGCTCTTTATAAAACTGTAAAAAGATACCTTAGGCATTTAAGTATCATACAGTACACAGATCTAGTCCTTACCAGAATTTATATAGTTCAATAATTGTAAAGGATTAATGTAATACATCCAAGAGAAATCTCAAAAGATAAAAGCAGCATTTCAAGACCCCCTTCATAAGAGAACATTCCTAACACAGAACTAGGAAACTAAGTGTTCTGGAAGAGATATCAAAGAAAATTAGCCCTCAAATTACTCTGGACAGGGCCATCCTAAGTTCTACTTAGCACACAGGCTGCATCCAAATGAGAAGAAATAGACTCCTGGGTACGTATCTCTCAGTTAACAAAAGTTCCACTTCTAAGTGCTCTCTAAAGTTAAACTGACTAAACTGATCAAGACTGATTAAAGGAGACCTGCCCCAGAAGCAGAAGACTTCTAATATAGACAGCTAGCCCTAAATGTTTGAGCAGACCAAAGACATCACAAAGTAGGTATCTTCTGCCCAAGGCTCCAGAACAAGATTTCCCTGTCTCATGTCTTGCTTGACTTTGCAGACAGAGACAACAAGTAATGCCCATTGTCCTTCTGGAGCCTTCTCCTTTTATTGCCCATCTTCTCTTTGATTATCTCTTTCATCTCCTCTCTTCCTTTACCTGCTATTGGCAAGTAGCAATTGAGGTTGCTAGTATATTATGCCCAAGAGGGAGGAACTTTGGGGTTCGTATCCCATGAAGTGAAGTGAGGCATGCGTGGACGTGACTGTAACATCCCATCCTGGACTGAAGCCTAATGTAGGGGAACTCTGCTTGATAATAATGTTTGCTATACAACTCTACCATGTCCTACTTATTTAGAGAGTAGTAAACACCTGTTAACCAAGCTATTAGCAAAGCAAGCTAAGTCAAGCAAGGCATGAGACAAGGTAAGCCAGGGGAATTTTGTTCTGGAGTTTGGGGTAGGAGTTGTCTACTTGGTGATGTCATCTGTTTGTTCTGAAATTTTGAGGTGGCTTCTGTATCTGCTTCTGGGGTAAGTCTCCGTTAATCAATGTATCATCTGTGCTATGCTCCAAATGGTCCTTCACTCAAGAATTTACTAACAGGATACACTGGAATATTAAAGATTCAGTGACTCATACACTGTCATTTCCATTGTGTGGAATATATCCAAAGTTGGGTATATGACTACTCAGCTTACATCTTCTGAATAAGATATCCCTGAATCTCCATAAAAGACAACCTCCATGTAAATCATACACCACAGTAGAAAACCCTGGCTAACCAGCATAGATAAAATACATATTGAAAGCCAAAAGCCACTGCTGTTGAGTAGATTCCAACTCATAGCAACCCTATCGGTCAGAGTAGAACTGCCCCATCATTTCCAAAGAATGCCTGGTAGATTTGAACTGCCAGCCTTTTGGTTGGCCAATGTAGCACTTAACCACTATGCCAGGGTTTCCATATACATCAGCAGGGACCTAAAAGATTCACAAATGTCCTTTTAAAATCTGCTTCTCTAACATGAATATATTAAAGTTGCTGAAGTCTTTCCACAGATGATATTTGGGCTGGCATTTCTGTGAGTGGAAGAGATTATCTTTCGCTTACAATTTGTCACTTCTAAGTGACTGTAGATCACAGCAGTTTAGAAGCTTAACCCCTTTAAGTAAGGCTTTCTTCCAGCATTTACAAAAATCCTTCCAGAAGGCTGATAAAAATAGCAGCAGCGAAGCAATTAGATATAATCCCAAACATCTGCAGTCCAAGCCAGACCCAATATATGCTTTCTTCTATTTTAGTTACACTTGGATTCAAAATTCTCTTTTAAGGTACCAACAGAATGAAAGAAACGGATAATCTTTCAAATAATATACATTTAAATTCAGCTCTAAGTACTCCTATCCAATTCCCATGGCAAATATTGGCCATCTATGTCAGTAAATGTAGTGCAACTCAGTTTTGTGTTTAGAGTCACTGATGCAAAATAACTGAAAATTGGATTTTGATTAAAAGCAGAAAAATTTTAACAGTGTCTACTAGTCCTAGATACTTCCAAAGGTTGGACATAAACACAAATATGGTACATTCTCTGCAATTAATACATTATCTAGAGGTGGCTTATAGTAGCTTAACTTTGATACTACTTATGCTGTTTTGTTATGTATTTATAATATCACCAAAAAACCAAACCCATTACTATGGAGGCAAATCCAACTCATAGCGACATAGGACACAGTAGAACTGCCCCATAGGGTTTCCAAACAGTGGTTGCTCAATTTGAACTGCCAGCCTTTTGGTTAGAAGTTGAACTCTTAACCACTGTGCCACTGGAGCTCCTATAATACCATAAACCTTATTATTTGAATAAACCAATGGCAAGATTGGAGCCTCAGTTGCTGTTAGGTGTCCTCAAGACAGTTCTGACTCTAGCAACCCTATGTACTACAGAACAAAACACAGTCCAGTCCAGCACCGTGTCCACAGTCATTTCTATGCTCAGCTCAGTGTTACAGTCACTGTGTCAACCCATTGTGTTGAACGTCTTCCTCTTTTTCGCTGACTAAGCATGATGTCTTTCTCCAGGGATTGCTCCTTCCCGACAACACATGTAAGTATGTAAGACATACTCACCATCCCTGATCTAAGGAAAACTCTGGCCATGCTTCTTTTAGGAAGATCCGCTGTTTGACAGTCTATGGTACATTCAATATTCTTCTGCAAAACCACAATTCAAAGGTGTCAAATTTTCTCCTGTCTTCTTTATACACTGCCAGCTTTCACATGCATGTGATGTAATTGAAAATACCATGGTCTGGGTCAGGAGCATCTTGGTCTTCAAGGCAGCATCCTTATCTTTCAACAGTTTAAAGAGGTCTCTGGCAGCATGTTTTACCAATGCAATGCGTCTTTTGATTTCCTGACTGCTGCTTCCATGAGTATTGCTTGCAGAAACAAGTAAACTGAAATCTTTGAGAACCTCAATTTTTTCTTCACTCATCATTATGTTGCTTACACTGGTCCAGTTGTGAGGATTTTTGTTCTCTTGATATTGACATGTAATTCGTACTATAGTCTATGGTTTTTGATCTTCATTAGTGTTTCAAATCCTTTTCACTTTCAGCAAGCAAGCTTGTGTCACCTGTTAATTAGTCTTACTCCATTCCTGATGCCATGTTCTTCTTCACATAGTCCACTTCTTGGATTATTTGCTCAGCATGCAGATTAAATAGGTACAGTGAAAGGATACGACCCTGATGTACACCTTTCTTGACTTTAAACCACGTGTTCTGTTTAAACTACTGTCTCTTGATCCATATTCAGATTCCTCATGAACGCAGTTAAGTGTTCTGGAATTCTGATTCTTTGTAATGTTATCCATATTTTGTTATGATCCATATAGTCGAATGCCTTTGTACAGTCAATAAGACATAAGTAAACATCTTTCTGGTGTTCTCTGCTTTCAGCCAGGATCCATCTGACATCAGCAGTGATATCTCTGGTTCCACGTCCTCTTTTGAATCCAGCTTGAATTTCTTATACTTCCCTGTCAATATACAGTTGTAACTTCTTTGGAACCATCTTGAACAAAATTTTGCTTTGGGCATGTTCTATTAATGATATCGTCTCGTAATTTCTCCATTCGGTAGGATCAGTGTATAAGAGCTACAGCCACTAACCAAAAGGTCAGCAGTCTGAATCTACCAGCCGCTCCTTGAAAACCCCGTGCAGTAGTTCTATTCTATCTTATAGGATAGAGTAAGAATTGACTAAGCAGCACACAACAACAAGAACATGGCAAGATATGTTCTCGTTGATAATGAATCTTAAATCAATCAGTTAATTTCTGAGGTGCTATTGAAAATAACAAAGAGAAAGTTGACTTCCAAAGCAGAAAGAACACTGTAATGTGAATCAGCATACTACAATCTACATAATAAAAGTAGTGATGAGTAAACAGTTTAGGCTTTTTTTTTACATTACATAATGAATCAAAATTTTGCAAATAACTATAAGACCATTTTTCTTGTCTTTCTGCCTTATGAAATGAAACAGTGTTTAGATGCCAGCTAATATTTTACAAGTAGCTTTTTGTAAACAAGGAAAGTGTTGCACTAATTATATTTTGCACTTGATTTCTAGGTTATTGAATATTTTGGTAATCTCCTCTGAACTAGTCACAAAGAAGCATAATTATGTGGACACTATCTCTCTCTCTGCTCCCTACCCCAAAGAAAAATCTACAAGTCCATTTGTATTGCATAAATATCAATAACTAATCCCAATTTTTTCATTTAGAGTCTGTCTTAAAATCAGTAAAATGTAGATAAATTGATAGACAGATAGACTGCTTTAAATCAGGGAAATGGTTCCCAGAGTTGTAGAGGCTGGAAAGTTTCAAGTCCATGTGTCGGTATGAAGGTTTCTCCTGATTTATGTAGCTGTAGGGCTAGTGAATCCCAAATTGGCAGATCAGACAGTAGGGTTTTGGCTCACAAGTTGCAAAGACTGATAAATCCTGGCCTAGGCTGGGTTTTCTAGGAAAGCAAAACCAGTAACACGTGTATGTACAAGGAAAGATATATATACATATATAGGAAACAGCTCACACAATTGCAAAAGATGAATGTCCCAAGTCTTGGCTCAAGCCTCACGTGGCCAAGGGAGCTGGTAAACCCAAGGTCAGCAGGTCAGAGACCAGAGTTCTAGATCACCGGTTGTGTAGGTTGGTGGATGCCAAGCTGGCATCAGGACGGAGCTGCAGAGGCTGGCGAACCCAGGATCAGCAGGTCAGAGACAGAACTCTCAAGTGCCGGCTGTAAGGGTTGATGAATCCAACAGCTGCTAGTTCAAGTCCAGGAACCGACACCAGAAGAGAGCCAGAGCTGCTGGCTACGTGAGCAGACGGGCAGTAAGTGGTGGAAGGTAGGGAGAAGAGAGCTAAGGGGTGGGAAACCACCACAGGCCCTGCCCTGCCACTTAATACAGCAGCCAAAAATGGAGTAGCCAAATTGACATAATCCCACAAATCCCAAAATCAGCAGGCAAAATATCTGCTAACTCAAGCCTCAAGAGCTAGAGCTCAGACCAACATAGTGAGCTGCAGGATCCAGAGTGAGCAGAAGCCCATGAATCTTGCCAGAAAGTCCACCTATACTGGATGTAGGCCACACTCCCAAAGAAAATCCCCTTCAACTAACTGGCTACTCACAGCATATCCCATCGTGGATGTGATAATATTATATCTGATATCATCACAGATGTTATTATGTTATTAGACAACAGTCAAATTGCTGGGAATCGTGGCCAAGCCATGTTGACATGCAACCTTAATAATCACATGGTACATGACAATTTGAAGTCTCAAAATAGGTGCCAAAAGAAAGATAGATGTGCAAGAGGTTTATTGGAGATAATGTATGTGAGAAAAGAAAAGATAGCAGAGGTCAAAGTAGGCAGAAAAGACCTTCTGGTTATGATGTTCGTGTTGTATTTCTGAAATGAGACAAAAAGGAAGTAGGCTTGGGTAGGAAAACTCTTGGATGGCAATACAGCTCAGCTATCTCCCTGGGAAGCTTCAATGTGAAGATTACTTAGGAGAAAATCAACATTCTTGCATGTATACATTGCTCAGTCATTGACAAAGGCTGACCATAAAGTATATGACTTTGGCTGGAAAATTGAGACAAATCCTGAAGGTACCAGTACTTTAGATAACTGAGTTCCTTGAAAGGAGATCTGAGTGATTCACTAACATGATTATCACAGGGAATTTGTAATTTTTAAAGATTTCCTCAGATCCAACTTGATGGCACTTGGCTTGGCTTTCTTATTTTTTAAAATCTTTTTATTCCCTCACAGTCGTGACATTTTTCAAATATAACTGTATGTTCACGTGACTATTTAATACAATAAGCCCTCTGTGTGTGCTACTACTGGAACCAACGCTTTTCTGCAATGATCTTCCACCACAATAAGCACCATGAAGAGACTTAGCTATCATTATAAGCTGTTTCAGAAATACAACAGGGAATCAAAAATCTTACATGCAGAATATCAACTTTTAAGTTATGGTCACACAACTTATGGCTCAAAATATAACAAAAGAGCTTGCATTAAGAACAAGAAAGGAAAACCCACCATGTCGTTAGGTAAACCTGCCTTTCATGTTTACTTTGAGTGTTTTGTAATCAAATACTTGACTTACTTTCAAATAACACTGTTAAAAGGAGTCAGTGAAGGAGAGGCAGTGAGGCTTTCCAAAGAAGTTCTCTCTTCAAAAAAATAAAAGATTCGCTACTGTTGAGTCAATTTCAACTCAACAATGACTCTATAGGACAGGGTAGAACTGCTCCATAGTTTCCAAGGAGCAACTGGCAACTTTGAACTGCTGACCCTTTGGTTAGCAGCTGTAGCACTTAACCACCATGCTACCAGGGTTTCCTCGCAGTTCATTAGCCAGAACTAATCATATGGCCCCAACTTAGCTGCAAACATGGCTGGGAAATAAATTGAAAACACACATATGTTTTGTGAGTATAGTCGTTTCTAGAGCCCAGATATTTCAATACTTCCTTCTTCACATACAGCCTATACATTTAAGCCTCTCACAAGGAGATAGCATAAAGTCCCACACAAACACAAACACTGCATCCTCAGAGCTTAGCATCTCTGGGTGCTGAGTAGTAGTTGCTCACTCTATGCCATCAGGTGGAACTCATTATGATCCTGCTATCTCTGAAGAAAAAAGGTAATTCTCCTCTGCTCTACAACAAACATGCAATGCTGAAACATGGTGACCACAATACACATTCTTATGTCAAAAGGGGGGAGAAAAGGGGGTGGGGGGCAGACACATAGCATTTGCTGGTATACATAATATATCCAAATCCTACTAGATAGAAATTGCAAGGAACCTCTACTGTGGGAAATGAGGAGAGAGTTCCTTGATTAGCACCTGTCTCTGTTCTCTGAAAAAACAACTTATTTATCCATTGTCTCCTTTTCTTTTTAATCCACCCTGGTACTCTGTTTCCTTATTTCTACTTTTAACTCATTTAAATTCAGTGTAATTATTGATAGGTATGAATTTAGTGCTGTCATTTTGTTGCCTTTTGTGTGTGTGTCACTGACAGTTTCTTTGTTCCATTTAGTTTTCTGTTCTAAGTTGTTTTTCTTCAAGGGTTTTTCTTCTTGTCCTTTTCAATGTTGGTTTTACATGTGTTGAGACTTCTTGATTTTGTTTCTTGTTTTGATGTGTAATATTGTTAGTATGCCTTGTGGTTACCCCAATATTCTCCCCAATGATTTAAGTTTAAGCCAGTTTTTAACTTCTATGTATCACCTTGACTTCCTCTCCATCTGTAAGGTCTATGAATACATTAATTTGTCCCTCTTTTTGGTATAATATTGTCATAATTTACATACTGAGATCTCTCTCTATTTTTAATATTTTAGCTTTGATTGAGCCTTGTGTATTCCCTATGCAAGTTGGACTCCAGATGCTGTGTCTGAATTGTATTCTTGAGTATATATCTGATATTATTGATTTTCCAATCAAAAAATTTCCTTCGGTATTTCCTGTAGTTGTGGTTTGGTTTTCACAAATCCTCTAAACTTTCATTTATCTGGGAATGTCCTAATTTCACTATCATATTTAAGAGACAATTTTGCAGGATATATAATTCTTTGTCAAAAGTTTTTTTTGCTGTTGTTGCTTTTCCTTTCAAGGCTTTGTATATGTCATCCATTACCTCCTTATGAGCTTGGCTTCTACTGAGTAACTGCAGCCCAGTCTTAATGACTCTCCTTTTTAAGTTAGCTTTTGTTTGACCCTAGTTGCCTTTAAAAGCCTCTACTTACCTTTTGTTAAGTTTGATTATATGTCTTGGTATGTTTCTTTTAGGATCTATCTTTTGTGGAGCTCATTGAGCATCTTAGATAGACATCTTATCTTTCATGATGTCAGGGAAGTTTGTTGTCAGCAAATCTTCAATAATTCTCTCCGCATTTTCTGTTATCCTTTCATATTCTAGTACTCTAATCATTCAAAAATTATTCCTTTTGATAGAGTCCACCATAATTCTTAGTGGCTCTTTATTATTTAAAATTATTTTATCTGGATTTTCCTCATAAATGCTGGTGTCAGTTGCTTTATCTTCAGTCTGACTAATTCTACATTCCATTGCCTCAGTTATGCTCTTTGACTTTCTATTGAATTATCTAGCTGTGATTTTGATAATCTGCTGAATTTCAGATTGTTGTTCCTCTGTCAACTCTTTTAGCTTGTTTAATTTTTAGTTTTGTTCTGCTGTGCTTTGTCTAAACTTCCTTTCTGATTTCTTGAAGGGCTGTGTACATAACTCTTTATCATTCGACCTCTGATAATTGTAGGAAGTCTTCTTTATCTGGGAAATTTTTAGATCCTTTGTTTTCAGAAGCAATGGTGGTCTGCTTCTTGATTGTTTTCGCTGAGCCGGCAGAATGCTATTTTATTTGTTAAATTATTGCAGTTTAACTTATATATGTAAGTATATTTTAATTTGTTTTTGACTGTCCGAGTAGTCTAGTCAGTTGAGCTAGAGTGATTACTGGATCTGCAATAATTCTGATGCCCTTTCACCAGATGGTTGGACCCGTGAATGCACTGAGAAAGGCAGCAGGAATTGCTGGTTCAGGGAGCTGGCAGAACTATTCTTCTATCCTTCCCATTGCTTCCCTCTCCAAGTCTGGGAGAAAAGCGCAGAGCACATGTGTAAAATGTCCCACCTCCAGCCCAGGTACTGTTCCAGAATATAGCATGCAGTTTATAGCACAGGAAGGAGAAAGGAAGGGCTGGGCATAGGGAGAGAACTCAGCACACAGGAAAGGTTTGAGCTGTGAGAGTTCACCAGTGCTTAGCTTGTGATGCTCCGGTGAAAGTCTTCTGCAGCTATGTATGTGCAGTGATCCACAGCTCAGGGAAGCTGGTGAAACTTTTCTTTTACTCTCTCTTTGTTTCCTTCTCCAAGCCCAGGAGAAAAGCTCAAGGCACACTTGGTAAATGTGTCACGTCTGGTCCAGGTAGTGTGTCAGAATGTAGCATCCAGTGTAGATTCAGAGAAGGGAAGGGAGAAGGGCTTAGGATAGGGAAAAAATGAGCACCTAATAAAACTTTGAGCCAAGAGAGGTTGTGAACACTTAGTTTGTCATGCCCTGGTGAAAGTCCTCTGTGACTCTCTAGGTGCAGTGATTTGAAGCTGAGTTCCTCACTGAGAAATATGCCCTCCTTTTCCTCACTACTGCTGCACTCAGCTGCTTGCTGCCAATGGGTTCTATAGGTACAACCATCCTCAGGTCAGTTTCTCAGCTGCAAAAGACATGCTCCATTTAGGCACTGCTGCACTACATGGCCGCTTGGCCCTGTAGTGCTCTCAGGTGCACCCATCCCACGCACAGCTTCCCCACTGAGAAAGTTGTGCTCTGCACCTATGCTGCTGCTTTGCTCCCATACCAGGGGAAGCAGACTGCTCTATGGCTAGCAATCTGATTCTGACAAAGGTTGTTGTTTCCTGTCCTGTCACCCAGTCTGATCTCTGAGTTTCCTGCCTGATAGTAGGGCAATTGTTTTTCAAGTTCTCTGTTGCTAGAGGGATCAGAGGAAATGTATGGCTAGTTTGCCATCTTAGCCCAACCTCTGTCCCCTCTTCTTATTTCACTATCTTCTTCAACCCTAGTATGCACTGGGCTCTGCAGAGTATGCCTATCTTGGGGGTTACATGAACCTCTCAGCCCGCATCCAGATCCTGGAAGACTAGATACCAGGAGTTTTAATAAAAATCTTAAACAACCAAAAGGAGTCTGGGAAATCTAGTGAGAACATGGACTTATCTGTTAAAATGTCTGAGGTACAAGGAATGTACGGGCTTAGTATAGAATAGGGGAAACGTGATCCCATAGTTACAATATAAAGCTAAATTAAACAAGTACCACAACTAAGAACTAAACAAAGTGTCATGGGGATTCCAAGAACATGAGGAAATCAAATGAAACTACTGAGTTTAGAAGATTGGCCTATGTTAATTTAACCTACACTGCCTATCTCTTGCCTTCTTATACAAATTCTGCACCAGAATAATTGCAGTTTTCCAAAGTGAAAGCTCTTTGCTATTTTGCCTTTCTGTGACTTTGCATAGGCGGCTTATCTGCTTAGAATTTTATCTCCTATTGACTCTCTGATAAATTACTCCTCATCTTGTAGAAATTCCTCAGTGAAATCATCTCTGTTTAACTAAGACTGAGCTAACTACTCCATCCTTCATTCCTTCACAGGATTTTGCTTGTTCTTGTTTTTACCCCTAACATTAAACATGGCAAATGATATATATCCAGGGAAGCAAATACATTTGGAATTTTGATCTCAACCTATTCTTGCTAGGTGTATTTTTGTGGTTATAATTATACTCTGTTTACAATGGCATATTGCTGGTAGCTTAGTAGTTAGGAGTTTAGCTGCTAATCAAAAGGTCATTAGCTCAAATCTACCAGGTGCTCCTTGGATACTCTATGTGGCAGTTCTACTCTGTTATACGGTTACTATGAGTCAGAATTGACTTCACAGCAACAGGTTTGGTTTTTCTGTTTCTTTTATCTCAATATATATATATATATTTTTAGTGAACCACAATATTATAAGGTTTTGATTACATGAAATGTGTGTATTACATAACTGTATGTATTATATTCCAATGAACAATTCACCAGCTGTCTTCTCTCTACTTTTTAGCTCAACATAGTTGCTGCCTGTTGTTGCCTTATAAATAACAGATCAAGTTATGGTTTGGAATCTCCTAACACATCTAACTATGAATCCTATGAAATTGTTATTTCATTTCCACTTAAGTGGAATACTGAGCCACTCTGTATTTTCTCATTAGCATCACCTGACATAATTTTTTTTCTGGGGTTACTAAATTACCTCTAAAGGTTAAGAACAATCTTTTACCCTAGAATATTCCATGTTTTCTGTGTCAGTTATTAACTGTCAGATTAAAGGGGTGGAGGGAGCCCTCAACTTAGTGGTTAAAAAAAAATTAACTATTTCTCATGATTTCAAAGATGGAGCAAAAACATCTAGGTGGTTCTGCTCCATGTGATGTCATCTAGAGTTACATTATCTGGGGACTTGTTTGGGCTGGAACATCCCAGTGGATTCCTCATATGGAATCCATGGAGTCACATGGAGAGGCCAACTGATGGTATCATCTACCAAACAGGATACTGTCAACTAAGGTTGCCAACTTGCACTCATACTCTCGGCCTCTCCATGTTGCTATGGCTTCTGAAAGGCATACAGGTTTAGAGAAGAAACATCCCAAGAATAAATATTTCAAGACAGAGAAAGCAGAAGTTGGTAGCTACCTTAAAGGATATATTTGGAAATGGCACAGTGTGATTTCTACTACATTCTCTTGTTTAAACAGTCATATTGTAAAAAAAATAAAATAAAATTCCAAGGGAAGGCCAAATTAACTCCCTTTTTTATGTGGCTTTGGCAAAGAATTGACTGTCATCTTTAATCAACACCTACCCAATATAGTCTTTTAAGGTTACAAGAAAGTGTCAAGTATTCTTTATTTTACTTGACCTAAATATTCTGAAGTGGATCATGAGAATCTGACTTTGTTCTGAGTTTTTTCTTGCCAGATTGGACATAATTTCAGATATTCAGTCTAGCATCCTGTAATATAATTAAACTTAAATACATCTTGGGAGAGAAAATTTTGCATAATGTGTTTCTTGTAGACAAGTGAACTCTGCTTCACCATATCCTCTTCTCTGTTTCACCACATTCTACTTGCTTTTGTTTATGTATCAAACATCTCTAGTGGCCCTTCTCTAAGTACTAATTAAAACACAGCAAGAAAAGGTGGCAGCATCAACGACCCCATTGCCCACAGCTAGACTTAACAAATCAGATTGAGATTATGGCAGGCTTGAAAATTTTACTTTGCTGTTTCTCCAAACTTTCTTCAGAAAAGAGCAGGCGTGTTTAATGAACATTCTTTAGGAGTCACTTTGTCCCAGAGCCCCAATTGTGGCACCCATTCTGCTCCATCTAAAAATACCAGGAGTTTGAGATTTTTTTTTTCTTTAATATAAACTTCATTGGATTTGTGGGGCTCTGAAACTCAGAGGGACCCTGATAAGTGCTACATCTGCTAAGCATGAGGTCAGCAGTTTGAATCCACCAGGTGCTCCTTGGAAACTCTATGGGGCAGTTCTGCTTTGTTCCGTAAGGTCATTAAGGGTCAGGATCGACTCGACATCAGTGAGGTTTGGGATTTTTTTTTTTTTTTTGGTAGCTCAGAGAGCTTATAATATCTCAGGTTTTTCCACCTCCAGATCCTGCTTCAGTAACCTTTGGACTCAAGAGTGAGAGAGACCTAAGAGATTTCATGACATTGCTCATAGTTCACATAGAATCACTTTTGCTAAAGGCTAATAACTGTTATTCACCTCTAAACTCTAAGTGTATCTACAGTTTCAGGCATGCCCTTTTCAGTAGAGAGAGAGGATATACACAAGATGATGAACTATGTTAAAATTTTGTAGTCCTCACCTAAGCTCTCTAAGCTCTAAGTCTCTAAGCTCTTCAGTTTGGTAGACAGGAGGAAGCCTGGTCAAAGTTTGTACTAAAGAATCTAAGATTCACTGAAGAATTTCTTCCATTTTCAAGGCTTTAATTACTATCTAGGAAAGATAGTCAAGGACCTTCAGATGTACATTTTGAATGTCTGTCAGAAAAGTTCCCACTTTGATTTTCCACAAGCACCTCAAAATACCCAAGAGTAAACACTTTGTCTTCCCCTAAAAGTTACCTTCACAATTAATGGCACTACTCTCTATCCATCGTACCACTTGTGACAGATACAGAGGCATCACATCTCTCACATTCTATCCTTCAGCAGATTTTATGGATTTTACTAAATAAATACAATCCGACACGGAATTCTCTGTATTCTGTGACGCACTAGCACCACAAAATGCTTCCGGAAAAAGAAATGTTTTACATAGAGAAAGCACTGTTACTCTATCTCCACTTAGAACTTATAGCAATTTTAGCAAAGCCTAGTGTATTTAACTTTATTTAACATAATGTTTTTCTGAATTGTTGCTTGAGATGTCAGACTCTTGTAATCATCACCTACTGACATTCTACAAAGCTAATATTCCAGGGAGCACACTTGACATGCTGCTCTGACATATTTACTGCTGCTTAGTTTATTTTCACATCATTGTTTACATGTCTTATAATACAAGTGTTCTCACCAATCTTCTTGTGTGTATACATCTCCCTCCAAAGCATCTTCTTCATAGCATTCAGAATCATATTTGTAAAACATGCACGGTCCTGTTATTCCTCTGCTTTCTCCCTTTCTTTAGTCTCATAATATCTATAGGATTGAATCGACTACGAAAATTTTGACTTCAAGTAACAGAACCCCCAACTGTAAGTGAGTCAAGCAACGCATTTAGGTATCTTATCACACAGCAAGTTTCGAGGTAGACAGTTTCAAGGTTGTTAAGTTAACTAAACAAAAACATCACTGTATGTCTAGTTGTTTACCACCTTTTTTTGTTAGTCTCTGCTAAACATGAGGGCAAGAGTAGAAAGACAAAAATATTCAAGGCATGACAATCATACACAATTATAACTAAAGCCAGAAACAAGAGTTTTTCCTGAAAGACTCAGTATGAATCAGGATCAACTCAATGGCCATGAGTTTTCGTGAGTCACTTTGTATTAGGGAGGGAATCTTTTGCCATAACCACCTAGAAAATTCTTTCTGAAAAAGGATAAACCAAGGTTGAGTTACATGTCCTTGCTGTTTGACTACAAAGAGGTTTGGAAAAGGGGAAATCTGGTACTTTCAACTTTAGTAGTTGAATGTAGGCCTTGAAAGCACTGAAGACAGATTATGGAGTATGGATGTTGGATGAGCAACAATTAGGACTATCCGCAAAGTCTGTATGGGCCCTAGTGGCCCAGTGGTCAAGCACTGGACTGCTGACCAAAAGGCTGGGAATTTCAATCCATCATTTACTCCTTGGAAACCCTATGGGGCAGTTCTGCTCTGTCCTATAGGGTCTCTATGAGTCATATGAATTTGATGGCAGTGGGTTTGGTTTTGGGGTCTTTGACATTTGAGATGACTCAAAAGCTGGCCCTAGGCCTAGCTTTATTGCTGGTCATTTCTGATGCTGCACTATGTATTCCAGTCTCTGTATCATCTCACTATTTTTCCTATCTAGAATACTGCCTTCACTTCTTTTTCATATTCAGCTTTTAAGATAGCCTAATTAGCATTTTCTTTAGACACCTCAATCAACAGCAGCACGAATTACTTCCTCGTGAATTCTATATTTCTTTGCTTCATTCATATTTGGATTCTAAGCTATTACTCCTACACCCAGAATATAAGTGGCGAACAATTGTTTGAATAAGTGATCTAAATTTGATTTGAATGGACATTTACCTGTTTTAGGTTTAGCCACATGATACTTTTGTCAACACAGTACAAATAAATTGTACACTACCTACATTTCCAGGACATCTTGGTGGCATAGCAGTTAAGTGCTATGGCTGCTAACCAAAAGGTCATCAATTTCAATCTACTGCACACTCCTTGGAAACTCTATGGGGCAATTCTTCTCTGTCCCATGGGGTCACCATGAGTTGGAGTCAACTTAAGGGCAAGAGGTAAATGGGTATACAATTTGCACTCCACAAAGGCTTGTAATTTAATAGCAAAGTTTAATATGAATCCCTCCGACAGACAGATGCAACAGTTTAGAGACCTAAAGGCCACAAAAAAATAATAATGACGTTCTCTAGATGTAGCTGTAGAAAAAAACATTCTTGCTTGGAAGGTGGTGTGGGTAATACGCTGGGTGAGGTTGGTGGCTGTGGAGAATGAGGAGCCAGCGATCTTTAAAAAATTTCTTGCAATGCTGTGACAAATGTATATTTTAAGAAAAGACTTTCTAGAAAGATAAAGACATATGTGTTTGAAAAATAACCCTCAAATTACATAGTATATGGCATTTTGGAGAACAAGGGTTTAACGAATGATAATAAAGTGCTGGAAATGGGTAGTAAAAGGGGGAAAAATATGGTATGAAGAAAGCCTAGAAACCCACTTAGCAGCTCCACAGTGGAGAATTCCTAACAACAAAGGGAATTATTTAAACTCGGTTCTTTACTTGAGTGTTACCAAGACTCCCTCCAACCTTCCACTCACCCAAGCTCCCTGTAGAGACAGCACCATGAAATGATATGATCAGGCTCTTAAAGATATTCCCATGCAGTAGGATATAGACTTCACAAAAGAACAGTTGATGACTGAGATCCAGGGATACAGCACAGAGGCAGAAAGAGCAGCTACACTTTTCAAAGCATCCAGGTAATTTAGTTAGAATTTGAACAAGAGAAAAGGGATGAGAGGAGAATTACGGTAAACTCTGGCTCTGCTGAACGAAAGAGGCATACATTTCCCAAACAGTTTCTTTTTTATGCTTTCTTCCCCTGGGGTCTTGGCCTCTCTATTTAGATGTTTGTTATTATGTTCATCAGTCGGTGTCAGTGTACTTGTGTTTTGTGACACAGTATTGGATAATACAATCAAAGGCTTTTAAAGTCACTTGTGTAGGAAAAGGTTTATTCCTGGGCTCCATGGCAGTTACATTCACTAACACAAAGGGGATAGAGACAACAAGTCCTTGTGAAATATAACATGAATTTCTGTATAAACGAAATGTAGTTTCAAAGGACTTACTTCCCTACATTTGCTAAAGTAGATACCCATAGTCCTAAGCATATTGCTCACAGCTATTTTATAGCAGGAGGTAAAACCAACCAAGAGGCAAAAACAGTGTTATTTACACTCCTTTGATGCATGGGGAAAATTGCCTGTCTTTGGAGCTAAAGAAAGAAAAATTCTGAATTTTGAGAGGAAAAAAACAAAACAAAACCCTTGCAGTGACTACACACATGCATTCACATACAGAAACAAGAACATGCATTTTAATTCATCCACAGGTTTTACTGCAAAACATTTCATAAAACCTTATGGGTCAAATTTGCCAGTGTGGATGCTGGAGTTATTTCTGCTACATAAAATCAAGTCAGCCTGTCATTTTGCATTACAAACAGATGATCACAGATGCACAATTTAATATTTGTATGCACAGTAAGCAGTTGGGTCAGATATAGACAAATGAGTTTGAATCCACATACTCTTTATACATTATACAGATATCTTCATTTTTGAATTTGAGTATTTAAATTTATATATGTATAAACGAATACAGTGTGATCAAGTCCTGGTACTTGAAGTTCAAATTTCTCTCAGAATAAAGCAGGTTTTTTTCATCCAATGTAACATAGTGGAAATTTGGACACTGGGAACACCTGGCACAGATTTTTGGCCAATAATTAGATAACTGAATACCTATCACAGCCAGTTAATTGTCATAATCAGTGGATGATTAATTTGAGACATAATCTTATTCATGCCTTTTTTATGTACAAATGCACATGTTGCCAGATGTGCATGAAGCATAATTTCAGTTCCACTTTTACAGCGGGATTGACTCCCATTAGTCTACCTTGGCAACAAACAGCCCTTTGACTGGTGGCTTTCAGAAAGCAGTGATTTGGAGACACCATGTGAAGAGAGAATCATTTTAAGTTAACTAAAAATAGAATTGATAGATTAATTTACTTTGAAAGGAAAGCTATTTATTCATAAGCATGGAACACTTCTCAGGGGAGACTTTTAGGCTTCATCACATACGAAGAGAACAGTGAACAGTATCCCGAATGAGAGGAAACCAGAGGTACATCCACATAGGTCACCATTTCTTCTTGGCCCTGTCAGTAAGGTTTCAATGTCTGCATAATTTAGACACACACACTTCATTGAAGGTCTCTGCACTGCTGTCATGGGAATTTCTGCAACTGACAGAAAGGTGGTGCGCCCATAACCCCTGACACTAATCTACTGGAGGACAGCTGTCCTAGACAGTCACACTGACTTACAGCAGAATATCTGTGCATTATGGAGACTTTTCGGTGAAGTAAGCTTACTGAAATTGGGGGTTCTTTGTTACTGCAGTACAGTGTAGCTAACCTAACTTGTAAACAGCCTTCTTTGCCTCCTCGGGGCACACTTATACTCTCCCTAAGATACATCGCTCCTAAGACCTGAAACTCCGTAACACTGTTCGTGGAAACATCAGTAAATAAAACTAAAGCCAAAACAGGGCACTGGTGGCAGAATGGTTAAGTTCTTGACTGCTAACTGAAAGGTCAGCAGGTTGAATCCACCAGCCACTCCTTGGGAACCCTACAGGGCAGTTCTACTCTGAGTTACAGGGTCACTGTGAGTCAGAATCAATTCATGGCAATGGGTTATGTGTTAAACCCCAAATAAGCCTAGCCAGTCATTGACCAAAATTGAATACATGCTCAATCATATAAGAAAAATAAAGTTTTTAGCTGGGTGAATTGTCTACTTAACAGAACTGGGATTCTGTTTATTAAGAAAGAGGGGACAAAGGCATTGAGAAAACCATTTGTATGTCTGTCATGGCTCCCAGTCATATTAACAGACATGTGAAAAACTGGATTCAAGGAGGTAGATGAATCTGTCCAGGTGCTGGAATCAGAATTTGAATCCACATTTCTAAATCTCTAGTGTATCACTGCTGCTTTCTTGGGTTAAGTGGAACTGCCACATAAAGATTTACAGTTCAAAAGAGATCAGTATTTGTGGCAGAGACTACTTGGTGTCTGCCTAAGATTTATGTCCTGTTTCCATTTAGGAGAGCTGGGGCCAGGAAGCACTGGAGCAGCCAGGCAATAGCTCCACTGCACCCAGGGTGGGTATGTGGCTGGCTCTGCAGGACGGAACCTAAGTAGAAGTGATGTGTGTTGTTTTCAGGTTGGTGGAGTTAAGGCATGTATGTGCCCTTTCTATCCTTGCCCTTTGCTGAATGTCAGGGTTAGGAAGAACTATTTTGGAGACCATATGCTCAGGAAAGAAAGCAGAGCCTCAGTCTGCTGGGTGTCAAAATGACTTTGTGGAACAAAAAGAACCACCCCCGCCCGCATTCATCCAAGCTCTTGAAAAAGAACCTGCATTTTCACCTATTATCTGTGTGAGCAGTAAACTTCCGGGTTTGACAAGTGAAATTTTGAAATTTGTCCATTAATAAGCTAGCAGAATAATAAAATAGCGAATAAAAGGAAGTAAACGATTTCTGTGGAAAAGAGGCATCAACAAAGGAATGAAGATTATTTTGGAAGAGGAAATTTTCTTTACTTTCAAGTTACTCCCGGCAGCACAGCAAAGCTATGACCGCTGACCAAAAGTCAACAGCCTGAATCCGCCAGCTGCTCCTCAGAAGCTCTAGGGATCAGTTCTGCTGGGTCCTATAGGGTCACTATGAGTCAAGGTCCACTTGGCAGCAGTGAATTTTATCTTTAGGCTGGCTTTTATGGAAATGGAGAAGATTCTGTTGAAAACTTAAGAAGATTGGAACAAAGGAGCTAAGAAAGCATGAAGTGTCAGTTAAGGGAAATTCACATTTTAATTAACAAAAAAAGCAAGCAAAAGCTGCAAGAACAAAGATCAACTAGCAGAGCTTCCACGGTAATTCCTCAAGTGGATGTATTCCCAATAGCCCACTTCAAAATCTGGAAAGATTCAAATTTTATTTAAATAAGAGTCAAAATGCAACCCAAGATCGCAATTTCTCTCAGATTGCACTGTCCATTCCTATAGCTAGAGAGCACTTGAAGTGTGGCTACAAGATGAGATGCACTATAAATGTAAAATACACATGAGATATCACCATATTATTATATCATCATAGAACAATATGTGCGTTTTTGTCAGCTAGGGCTGCTCTAACAGAGATACCACAGAGTGGATGGCTTTAACCAAGGAAAGTTTATTCTTACACAGTCCAGTAGGTTACAAGTCCAAAGTCAGGATATCTGCTCCAGGGGAAGTCTTTCCCCCTGCCAGTTCTGAAGAAAAGTCTGGTTTTACCTTAGTCTTTGTCCAGGGAGCATCTTGGTGCAGGAACCTCAGGTCTGAAGGACATGTTCTTCTCCCGGTTCTGCTTTCTTGATGGTGTGAGGTTCCCAATTTTCTGCTTTCCTTTCTTTCCTTTTATCTCTTGTAGGATGAAATGACTGAGGGTGGGGCAAGCCATATTCAGAGAAACTCTCTTTACAGTGGCACAGGGAGGTAATCCTATGAAGGAATTTATAGTCCCGCCCTGATCCTTTAACACACAAGCATAGGAAAATCACAAAATGTAGAACAATCACAAAATATTGGGAAGTATGGCCCAGCTACATGGCTACACATATTTTGGGGGAACAGAATTCAATCTATGACAATGTGTTATTATTATACCGGCTATATACTGAAATTACAATGTTTTAGAAATATTGGGTTGGAGAAAATCTATAAATTAAATTTGCGGCTTTTTACTTTTAAAATATGGTTACTATGTGACTAGAAAATTTAAGTCACATAGGAGTCTCACATCACATTTCTACTAGATGGTCACCTAGTATGCTTTATTTATTCCTTCAGGATTGAGCAGTAGGTATGGAAAGACAAACATTTCTTGAGAGAAACAACTTTGTCAAGAGTCTATGAAAGAAAATGGGAGGTTGAATTGATCGAAGAGAATTTAAGCATGTTATTTTAATAAACAAATGTACAAATGAATAGAGTGTACATCCCCCAATCAACCTGTCAGTGATCTCTGAAGAAGAAGAAACAAAGAAACCCAAAAGGATCACTTCGTATCCTTTTGGGTTTATAAGCTTTATATCCCTTTGAAGTCATTCCCCTTCAGTTTCCTACTATTTAAAATAGAAATGATTGCATTTGTTTTCTTTTTATAACTATAATGATCAAATATGAAAACATGCATCGAAGCACTTTAAGAAAGCATATGAATGTTCTGCTATTGCGGGAATGGGAGTACCTGCAGATTAGGAGGTTTAATATCTGAGCACAGAAATTGTTACAGCTCTTTCTAAATAAGGAAACCCTGGTGATGTAGTAGTTAAATGCCATGACTGCTAACCAAAACAGGTCAGCAATGTGAATTCACCTGGCACTCCTTGGAAACTCTGTGGGGCAGTTCCACCCTGTCCTACAGGGTCACACTGAGTCAGAATTGATTCAACGGCAGTGTGTCTCTAAACATGTTTGACCCTACAGGTAAGTACATTTCAATGACTAAGTGGACACTTAAGAACTTCCTTCTCATTCCAAATCATATTAAGAATCAATTATACTTTCATATCGTGTAATAACAATGCAATTACTGCTATCCTCATGCAGTAACATTTCTACAAATATGATAACATACAACTTTTGCCTTCACTTTTATTCTCTGTTGCATCACACTTGCTCTGTATAATCAGCAGTGATATGCAGCCGGTCTCAGAAACCAGGTCACTTATGTTTGATGTAAGTCTGATATCATTAAAATGTATATAACATACAGTGCAATATTCTAAGAAATTTGATCTATTTGTGTGTATTTCTCTATACATTCATCTATCCATCAGTCTCTCCATTTCTCTTTCTAAGGTGGTATCATATATATGTTAATTGTTCTGAATGCTATATACCTCATAGCTGAGTATTGCTACAGTCACCTTCGAAGTACTCCCCTTGGGAAGCGATGTACCAACACCAGCACCTAGTCCACCCTTCAAAGCAATTGTGGAACTCTTTATGGAATGGCCATTGTGCATGGTGGCAACTTTGCAAACCTAATTGTATAGTTGTCTGTGAGGGAGTTTTTAGCCAGGAAATAAACAACTGTATTAGAACACCCTTCCTGCTCACCTGATTTGGCCCCAGTGATTTTTTTCTTTACATGAAGATAGAGGAAATATTGAAAGGAAGACATTTTGATGACATTCAGGACATCAAAGCTAGTATAATGACAGCTCTGATGGCCATTCCAGAAAAAGAGTTCCAAAATGATTTTGAAGGGTGGACTAGGCTCTGGTATGGGTGCATAGCTTCCCGAGCAGATTGCTTTGAAAATGACCACAGTAATATTCAGCAATGAGTTATGTAGCACCTTTTCTATGATGAGTTCGCAAACTTAATTGGCAGTCCTCGTGTGTGTGTGTGTGTGTGTGTGTGTGTGTGAGTGAGTGTGAGTGTGTGCATGTGCATGCATAAAACAAATTTTAATGTAGTCAGTAAAGGCATTTCTTGGGTCTTGGAGACTATATCCCACAAGAAGTCTTTGAGAGAAAATATGTGCCTTTTTTTTTTTAAAAGTATGTATCATCAAAGTTTACTTTAGATTCTTGGTTCTTTTGTAATCTGTTTTAATTATTGCCTTAGTCATGCTGAACATTTCCATTTAATGTAGAAAACTGCATAGCTGTTCATCTTATATTTTTGTTTTCTTGTGCCATTCTTTGCAAAAGGTTAGTGAAAACATTCATATACATATAAACGTATGTAACTATATACTCTCAAAAACTGCAAAGCATCAAAAATCTCTGCTTTAGAGATTAAACTGACATTTTATAGACAGTGAGTTTTTTAAGTAGCAGAGAATCTAAGCCTATTATTCCTCATAGCAAATCTTGTGCTGGGTATTTGACTTTAGAGTAACTATCAGAAATAACCACCGTTAAACCCATGTTTGCCCTTAGTAGTTAAGGTTACTGAAGCTTACTTTTCCTGCCTCCCTAAGGTAAGGTTCTCTCAGGAACCTTATTGAACTTCCTTGTTATCAATGTTGGTTAGAGCTCTGTAGTTCACTCAATAAATCTGTCTCACGTGGACATAAAAAAAAAAAACACATTCATGAGAGTTCTGAAGGTCTAGAAAGTAAAGACTAGTACTTGAGCCAACACAATGAGTTTTGATAAATTATCTGAGGATTCATATATTACTGATATAATATCTTCAATGGTGAAGATTTTAAATAAGCAGATTCTTTTACCTGAAATGAAAGAAGGAAAAAGCATTGGTCCTTTGTGTCCCAGTACATCTGGGATTCTTAGGTAAAGTTCACCTACGCTTTCTCATTGAGCAATTTTCTATACACCGCGTATCTTAGTCATCTGGTGCTCCTATAACAACAATACCACAAGTGGGTGGATTTAATAAGAGATATATTCATTCTGTCTGGGTCCATTAGGCTGCAAGTCCAAATCCAGGATGCCAGATCCAGGGGAAGGCTTTCTCTCTGTGTCAGGTCTGGAGGAAGGTCCTTGTCATCAGTGCTCTCTGGTTGAGATGCTTCTCAGTGCAAGAATCTAGAGTTCAATGGACATGGTCTGCTCCTGATGTTGCTTTCCTAATTGATACACATATTTTGGGGGGACACTAATCCATGACACCAGAGACCAGCATAACTGTGGTCTTGCTCAAGGTGCCAAAGGTTCTACCAAGAGCTAATCCCTATATTTGAGGCTATTTAAAAGGCCCCTAAACAAGACATTCTACACCAGGTAACTGTAAATCTTGATGCACAGACATAAGAAACACTGCCATATTCAAGACTCCCTTTAAAATAAGCCTTATATTTAAAATTATTGCTTATATAGGTACTATGTGAATTATAATTTAAACATTATATTATGCATCAAAAATTTTGGTAGGGGCCCAAGTGTTAGTCTATAGCTTCCAGAATTAACTTAGAATTTCAGAGGTATCAAGAATAGATTTTTCTTCTACAAAGAAAATCATAGACCCATAGCCCTCATAAACTTAAATGCAAAAATACTCAATATTATTATAGCCAGTAGAATTCAACAACATGTCAAAACAGTAATTCACCATACCAGGTATGCAGGGATATTTCAACATTAGAAAAACAATCACACAAATAAAACAAAAGACAAGCATCACTTTATTGTCTTGACTGATGAAGAGCAGACATTAGATGAAGTTTCACACACACTCATGTTAAAATCTCTCAGCAGAATATGAATAGAAGGGAAATTACTTAACACAATAAAAAGGCATCTATACAAATCCAACAGCCAACACCAGCCTAAATGGAGAGAATCTGACAGCATTCCCCTTGAGAATGGGAACCAGACAAGTATGCCCACCACCACAACTTTTATTCAACGTTGTGCTAGAAGTTCTAGCCAGAACAATCATGCTAGGAAAAGAAGTAAAGGGCATTCATATTGGTAGGGAATAAGTAAAAGTATCTCTTTTTGCAGACGATGTGGTCTCATACACACAAAACCCTCAAGAATCCTCAAAAAAATTATTGGAACTAATAGAAGATTTCAGCAAAGTATCAGGATATGAGCTAAACATGCAAAAATCAGTTGGATTCCTCTACACCAACAAAGAGAACATCAGAGGAAATCATGAAACCAACACCATCTACAGTAGCCTCCAAGAAGATAAAATAGTTAGGAATAAATCTAACCAGAGATGTAAAAGACCTATACAAAGAAAACTACAGGGCAGTACTGCAAGACAGTAAATGAAACCTACGTTAAGTGGAGAAACATATCTTGCTCATGTATAGGAGGACACAACATTGTAAAAACAGTGTTGTTATAACTTGATACTGATCAGCAAAAAAATGAAACAAGAGCCATATCTTACACTATGCCTCAAAACAAATGCAAAATGGATCAAAGTCCTAAATATCAAATCTAAAAAGATAAAAGATCATGGAAGGAAAAACAGGGACATCACTAGGAGCTCTAATACATGGCATAAAACAAATATAAAACATTACTAACAATGAATAATCTCCTGAAGAGAAAATAGGTAACTGGGAAATCCTGAAAGCCAAAACTTACATTCATCTGAAACCTTCATACACGGAGTGAAAAGACAGCCTACAGACTGGGAAAAAGGCTTGGGCTATAACAAATCTGATCGCTGTCTAATCTCTAAAATCTACAAGCTACTGCAAAACCTCAACAACAGAAAGACAAATAACCCAGTTAAAAAAACAGACATTTCACCAAAGAAGACATCAGGACAGCTAACAGATGCATGAGGAAATGCTCATAATCATTAACCATTGGAGAATGAACATCAAAACCACAATGCCAAAGCCAAGTGTCGTTGAATAAGATACCATAAATCCAAAAAAAAAAGAAGAAGAAGAAGAATTAATGTTGGAGAGATAGTGGAGATACTGGGACATTTCTAAGCCACTGGTGGGAATGTAAAATGGTGCAACCCCTTTGGAAATTAATTTGCTTCTTTCTTAAAAGGCTAGCAATAAAAATATGGTAAGAGCCAGGAATTTTCTTCTTGAATATACGCTAGAGCAATAAGAATTTTCATAGGAATAGATATATGCATACCAATGTTCATCACAGCACTGTCCACAATAGCAAAAAGATGGAATCATCCTAGGTGCCCATCAATAGATAAATATATAAACAAATTATGGTATATTCACATAATGAATACTACTCAGTAATAAAAATAAATGATGAATTTGTAAAATATGACATGGAGAAATCTGGAAGGCATTAGGCTGAGGGAAATTAGTCAGCTGCAAAAGGACAGATACTATATGAGACAATTTTTATAAGAACTCAGAAAAAGTTTCAACACAGAAGAAAACATTTTTTGATGGTTACGAGGGTAAGGATAGTGAGAGAGGTATATTCACTGACTAGGTAGTAGACAATTACATTGAGTGAAGAGAAGGACAACATACAATACAGGAGACGTCAGCACAATTGGACTAAACCAAAAGCTAAGTTTCCTGAATGCAACCAAATACTTCAAGGTACAGCAAAGCAAGGGCACGGGTCGGGGGACTATGGTTTCTACATACATCTAGGTCAACTGGCATAAGAAACTTTTTTAAGAAATTGTTGTGCATCTCACATTGGTGAGTGGCATCCAGGGGCTTAAAAGCCAGCAAGTGGCCATGTAAGAAGCATCAATTGCTCCCACCCACCTGGAGTAAAGGAGAATGAAGAACACCTAAGACATACAAAAAAATGTGAGCCCAAGAGACAGAAAGAGTCACATAAACCAAAGATTACATCAGCATGACTCATGAACAAACAGATGGTGTCTAGCTACCATCAATGATTGCCCCAGCAGGGAACACAACAGAGTCCCTGACATAGCACAAGAAAAATTGGCTATAGAACTTGAACTCTAGTAAAAGGATCAGACTTGATGGTCTGATAGACTTGAAGTTCCTTGGAAGACATGGCCTTCAGACTTTCTCTTAGCAATAGAAATAAAATAAGACCCAATGATCCTACTCCTTGAATATACCCTACAGTAATAAGAGCTGTCACAGGAATAGATGTATGCACACCAGTGTTCATTACAGCATTGTCTACAATAGCAAAAAAAAAAAAAAAAAGGAATCAACCTAGGTGCCCATCAACAGATGAATATATAGACAAATTATGGTACATTCATACAATGGAATACTACTCAGTAATAATAATAATAATAAAAACAATGAATTTGTAAAATGTAACATGGAGGAATCTGGAAGGCACAATGCTGGTGAAGGGTGTGCTTCTTGGTTTAAATAGATACATGAGACTAACTGAGAAGTTCCTGTCTAGAGGTGAAATGAGAAGGCAGAAGGGGACAGGAACCAGTTGAATGGACATGGAAAATATAGGTTGGAAAGAAATATGTTGTTCACGTAGGATAGCAACTAGGGTCACGTAACAACATATTTGTATGAAAAACTCACTTGAGATTCCATTAAAGAATGGCAGAGTAAACAGATGTCTCTCCATTTCCCTCTGAGAACTAAGGCCGGGATGATATTTGTATGGAGCACCGAACATCTGAGGAGCCTTAGGATCTAGCATATTTGACTAGGCAACAGTGTCAGACTAATCTTCCCCTCTCAAAAATGATCCAGCGACCATCTGACCTCTGCTTCTGTTGTTTCCTTGTATCGGAGAACTGTAGCTTCTGCAAACGGCTGGTAACGTACTTTCAATATCAGCTGGCAGGTGGAGTCTGCTGCTCCTGACTGCCTGTTCAGGCCAGCCCATTGGACAGCTCCCAACTCCCAGTTCAGTACCTGGACAGCTCCCTGCATAGAAGTGTAGTTTATGTTTAAGGCTGAGAGACCTATGTATCTGCCTGGAGACCTCTCTGTTGAGAGTCCTGACATCTTTTCCTCCCTCTCTTCTCTGACTCACATTGTAGGGTTGGCTGACATCACCCAGTTTCTCCATAAGCAGAGCAACCTCTTTGCCACCCAACAAGCAGAGTCTTCCACACTTGAGAGTTCACCTGGGGCAAATCCCTAGAGTATTAGAGTCAGCTGGTGACCAACAATTCTCTTAGATCCAATATCAGAGAAATCAAACAATATCTAGATGGCACACAGGCAGCAGATCATAATTAATCATTTAAAGAAGCAGTCTTCAAATGCTCCATAAAATTCCCTAAATAAAGATTAAAAAAATTCAAAATATTTCCCAGATGAAGAAGCCTTTTTGAATCTATTGGAGGTTGACTACAAAAGATTTATATGTAGAACCCTCCTAGAGGTTAAACAAAATGTGTTAGAACAAAATGAAAAATGTGGTAAGCTATTTGATCTGACGGAACATGAATGATCTGAAATACATCAGATGAATAACAAAATTACAGAATTAGATAATTCTATTCAAAGCCAAAAGAGTAGGATTGAGCAGAAGGAAGTTAGACTCAGTAACCTAGAAGACAGAATAACTGACATCTGCCTTTATGAGGTGAAATCAGAGAAAAAAAATAAGAAAAATGAAGAAGCATTAAGAAACATGTGGGACTCAATGAAGAGGAATAATTTACATTTAATTGGACTTCCTGAACAAGGGGGAATTAATGACAGTATAAAGAGTATTGCTGTAGAGATGCTGACAGGAAACTTTCTTGAGATTATGAGCAAAGAGAACACAGGTATCCAAGTTATTTGTTGAACATCGCAAAAGCTAGACCCAAAAAGAAAAACATCAAGGCATATTATATCAAGCTTAATAAGCTAAAACATAAACAGATGCTTCTGAAGGCAGCAAGGCTCAAAACAAAACTAACACTCCAAGGGAAACCCTGTAGGCTTTCGTCCAATTTTTCTGCCAAAACAATGCTGGCTAGAAAACAGTGGGCAGACACATTCTAAGCCCTGAATGAGAAAAACTTCCTTCCTAGAACTATTTACCCTGCAAAATTGTCTATCAAATATAGTGGTGAAATTAAAACTTTTGAAAATAAATACAAATTTAGAGACTTCATAAAACTAAACCTAAATTACATGTAATATTGAAAGAAGTTCTTCCCTAAATATTGATCTTAGGTGACAATTCAGGACACTTCATCCAAATTTCTAATCAGTTAAGGAAGTCACAAAACATCACCAAACTTAGAGTATTATAATAAGGGAATCCATGATCATATCATGACAACTATAATACCATCACATTAAAAAAAGGGATACACTACAATAGTTACAGTTCTTTTAGATGCAGAGGAAGTTTCAGAGTTATGAAGTAGTTAAAATTTGGTTTAATCTTAGTACCTTAAGGGGGATAATATTTGTAGCCATAAAGCAGATTAACAATGCATTGTACCAAAATAAGAAATGCAATACAAGAGTCTCAATGAACACAAAACCAACACTGAAACAACAACCTATAAAGAAGAATGACCCAGAACAGAACATTAAGAGTAGTATAGAAAACATCAACACAGAAGCAATTACATCAAAATGATGGCACTAAGCACGTACCCATCAATAATTACATTGAATGTAAATTGGCTGAATGCTCCAGTAAAGAGACAGTGAGTGACATCCTGGCTCAGAAGACATGACCTGTTTATATGTTGCTTACAAGAAACACACCTTAGACTTAAAGATATGAACAAATTGAGAATTAAAGGTTGGAATAATATATATCAAGCTAACAATACACAAAGAAGAGCAGATGTGGCAATACCAATCTCAGATAAAATAGATTTTAATGTAAAATCCACTATTCTGGACAAGGATAGTCACTATTTATTGCTGAAAGGTTCAATACTCAATCAGAACTTAACAGTATTAAATATTTATGCACTCAATATGAGAGCACCTAAATACATTGAACAAATGCTGACAACACTGAAAAATGAGATAGATCATTCCACAGTAATAGCTGTAGACTTCAACACTCCCCTTTCAGTTATGGATAGATCATTCAGAAAAAAGTTCAGTAAAGATGCAGAAGATCTTATTGCAACAATCAACCAACTTGACCTTAACTACATATACAGATCTTTTCATCCATCAGCAGGTAAGCACACCTTCTTCTCCAATGCACATGGAACATTCTCCAGAACAGGCCATGTATTAGGTCATAGAGCAATTCTCTATAAAATCCAAACCACTGATTTACTGCAAAGTATCTTCTCAGACCATAGAGCTATAAAAGTTGAAATCAATAACAATTTATAGGAAGAAATTCAAACTTATGGAAATTGAACAACACTTTGCTCAAAAAGCCTTGAGTTATAAAGGAAATTAAGGACAAAATAAAGAAATTTATGGATTCAAATGAGAATAAAAACACAGCCTACCAGAATTTATGAGATATAGCAAAAGCCATGCTCAGAGGTCAGTTGATCTCTATAATTGCACACATCCAGAAAGAAGAAAGGGCCCAAATTAAAGAATTAACCTTACAGCTTGAACAAGTAGAAAGAGAGCAACAGGGGAACCCCTCAGGCACCATAAGAAAACACATTGTAAGGATTAGAGCAGAACTAAATGAATTAGAGAATAGAAAAACAATTGAAAAAAATTAACAAAACCAAGAAGTGGTTCTTTGAAAGATCAACAAAATTGATAAACCATTGGCTAAACTTACAAAAGAAAAACAGCAGAAGATATAAATAACCCAATTAAGAAGTCAGATGGGAGATGTTGCAACAGACCCAGCTGAAACAAAAAGTATCATAACAATACTTTGAAAGGCTGTACTCTAACAAGTTTGAAAACCTAGGGGAAATGGACAAATTTTTAGATTCATATGACTGACCAAGATTATTACAAGGAGAAGTAGATCGACTTAATAAATCTATCACCAAGGAAGAGATTGAAAAAGTCATCAAAAATTTACTAACCGAAAAAAAACACCCTGGCCCAGATGGCTTCATGGGAGAATTCTACCAAATTTTTAGAGAAGAGTTAACTCCAATACTATTGAGGCTATTTCACACCATAGAAAGGATGGAATACTCCCAAATTCATTCTATGAAGTCAGCATAACCTTGATACGAAAACCAGGGAAAGATCTCACACACAAAAAAGAAAATTACAGAGCAAAATCACTCATGAACCTAGATGCAAAAATCTTCAACAAATTTCTAGCCAACAGAATTCAACAGTATATAAAAAAAATCATTCATCATGATCAAGTTGGATTCATTCCAGGAATGCAAGGCAGGTTCATAAGAAAAACAATTGATACGCTCAACCACATTAATAACATGATAGATAAGAATCACCTGATTTTGTCAATTGATGCAGAAAAGGCATTTGACAAAGTTCAACATCCATTCATGCTTAAAACTCTCAGAAAAATAGGAGTAGAGGGGAAATTCCTCAATGTAATCAGTAGCATCTATGCAAAGCTAACTGCCTTCATCATCCTGAATGGTGAAAGACTGAAAGAATTCCCACTGAGAACGGGAAACAGATGATGATGCCCACTCTTACCTCTTCTATTCAACATTGTGCCAAAAGTTCTAGCCAGAGCAATTAGACAAGACAAATAAATAAATGTCATCTGTACTGGCAATGAAGAAGTAAAAATCTCCCTCTTTGCAGACGATATGATTGTTTATACAGAGAATCCAAAGGAATCCATAAGTAAACTAATGAAACTAATAGAGGAGTTCAGCAAAGTGTCGGGATACAAGATAAACATAAGTAAATCAGTAGGATTCCTTTACACCAACAGTGAGATTATTAAAGAAGAAATCACCAAATCAATTCCATTTACTATAGCCCCCAAGAAGATAAAATACCTAGGAATAAACCTAACTAGAGAAATAAGAAATCTTTACAAAGAGAACTATAAGACCTTACTATAAGAAACTAAGAGAGACTTACATAAACGGAGTAATCTGCCCTGCCCATGGATTGGAAGACTCAATGTTGTGAAAACGTCTATTTTGCCGAAAGCAATCTACTTATATAATGCAATCTCAATATCGACGGCACTTGGCTTTGGCTTGGCAATACAAATTCCAGTGACATTTTTTAATGAGCTGGAGGAACAAATCATCAACTTTGTTTGGAAAGGGAAGAAGCCCTGGATAAGTAAAGCACTCCTGAAGAAGAAGAATACACTGGGAGGCCTCTCACTACCTGACTTTAGAACCTATTACACTGCCACAGTTGTCAAAACAGCCTGGTACTGGTACAAAAAGAGACATATAGACCAATGGAACAGAGTAGAGACAACAGAGATGCCACCATCCTCCTATGAACAGCTGATATTTGACAAAGGCCCTAAGATTTTAAACTGGGGTAAGAACAGTCTCTTTAACAAATGGCAAAATTGGATATCCGTCTGCAAAAAACTGAAACAAGACTCATATCTTACACCTTATACAAAAATCAACTCAAATTGGATGCCGAGAGCTGAGTGCCATAAAAGACCTAAATATAAAATCTAAAATGATAAAGCTCATCAAGATAAAATATGGTCAACAATGGAAGTTTTAATACACAATATAGACAGACTTCAAAATCTGACAAAGCACATTCATCAGAAGAGAAAACAGATAAATGGGAATTACTAAGAATCAAACACTTCCGCTCATCCAAAGACTTCATCTAAAGAATTAAAAGGCCACCTACAGAATGGGAAAGAATATTTGGCAACTCTATGTCAGACCAACATCTGAGCTCCATAATCTATAAGGTATTATGAAATATCAACAAGGAAAGGGTAAATAATCCAATTAAATGATGGGCGAAGGAGATGGACAGACATTTCTCTAAAGAGGATATCCTGGCAGCTGAAGACACATGTAGAATTGCTCACGATCATTAGTTATTAAAGAAATTCAAATCAAAACTACAATGAGATATCATCTCACACCAACAAGGTTGGCCATGATCCAGAAAACACAAAACAACAAATGCTGGAGAGGCTGTGGAGAAACTGGAACTCTCCTACACTGCTGGTGGGATTGCAAAATAGCACAAGCTCTTTGGAAAACAGTCTGGTGCTTCCTTAAAAAGCTGGAGATAGATATACCATTTGATCCTGTAACTCCACTGCTCGGAATTTATCCTTCAGAAACAAAGGTTGTCACACGAACAGACACATGTACATGAATGTTTGTTGCAGCACAGTCCACACTAGCTAAAAGCTGTAATCAATCCCTATGTCCATCAACAGACGAATGGATGAGCAAACTTTGGTACATATACTCAATGGAACACTATGCTATGATAAAAACCAACAACAATTTTAGAAAACATCTCATAACATGGCCTCATTTGGAAGAGATCATGCTTAGTGAAATCAATCAGTGTCAAAAGGGCAAATTTTGTAGGACACCCCTGTAATAAAGACTTAATAAGAGAATTATCCATAGAAGAAAATGACTGTGTTGGCCAAATGGGTGGGTGGGGGCTGAGTGTTTATCATAGATGAGTTAATTGATAGATGTTAGAAATTTGATTCTTTTATTGTAATTAATATTAAAAAAAAACCTCACTTGAATTATAACCTTTCCCTGAAAGAACAATAAAATATAAATAAAATTATAGGTTTCAAAGAAATGGAAAAAATTAATTTTTCATTCCTAGGACTTCAACACACCCTTACTCTTTTTATCTGTTTTTCCCCAAATTTATTCATTTAAGATAAACATGTGAATAAACTACATGTCTGGGTGATTTCTAACATTCAACTTTTTGATTAGCAGCCAGGTCTTAACATTTGTGCCCCTATGGCTCCTTTCTCTAATTACCAGGTTGATTTGTTTGATCATGTGTGGCTCAGCACTGTCCCATTCCTCCCTCATGTCTCTTCTCTAGAAGCTAGAAGCTTTGTAGATAAGAATGTCCTCTCAAACTGTGGAAGTTTTGTTTTGCTTTGAAACAAGGATACATCAATCCCTGTATTTCCTTATTAAAACCTACAGACACACTCTGAGAATACACTTGAAAGAAACATTGAATGGTTCTTCAGGTGAAGATGAAGCAAAAGGCCATTCCAGGAAGAGGAAACAATATATACAGACAGTCATTACGGGAGTGACAGTTTCAGGAATACAGAAAATTCAATGGGCTTTACTAATAGAGAGCCAACCATTAACTGTCACAGGGAAAAAGGAAAACAGTAAGATGAAAGGACAGAATTATTGGCTGAGTCTACAAAGAACAGTTATCAGATCCTTTTTTGTGTTGGCAATTAGCATCCCCACTGAATAAAATAAAAAGCTTGTCTATGAGAGATGCATACCAAACCAAAGTCAATACCATCAAGTTGATTCTGACTCATCGAGACTCCATAGAACAGACTAGAACTGCTCCATAGTTTCCAAAGAGCACCTGGCAGATTTAACTGCCAACCATTTGGTTAGCAGATGTAGCATTTAACCATTACACTACCAGGGTTTTGTAGAAATGCATAATCAGGTTAAAAATTTAAATGGATAATTTTCTGGGCAATGTAGAAGACATAAAAATAAGAGAAACAATGGCAACAGGAAGATTAGTCGAGGAAGTGATACAATGAGGCAAGGGAAAATAACACCAATTACAGGTAGCAATATTAATTCATAAAGGCGAGTGGATTTGAAATTTTTTGAAGTTGACAATGTAGGCTTTGACAGTTGAGTCAATGATGAGAGATGAAGGCAAAGCCTATCTTGGGCAAGCTGGCAGATAGTGTTTTCATAATCTAAAATAGTAAGTGATAGATGAACAGTAGATTTGGAGACACCCTAGGTAAAGCTAAGTGTTGATGGTAAGTGTTAAATGTGGGAGCTCAGAGACACTAATGGTACACAGCAATCCCAAACCAAACAAACCCATTGCCATGGAGTTGACTCTGATTCATGGCAACAGAGTAGAACTCCTCCATATGTTTTTTTTTTTTAACATGGTTTTTTCTTATCTGTATAAAAGCAGATTGTCAAGCTTTTCTTCTGTGGTCTGGCTGAGCGGATGCAAGTCACCAACCTATTTTAGTTTAGTAGCCATATTGAGGGACATAGTAGGAAACTGAAAAAGAGTCGAGAGTACTACAGAAATTTTGGAACTAGAGATCCAGATATAAGAAGTCACCAATACAAAGACAGTAGACAAAGTCAACACAGCATAAAAGAAAACAGAAAAGGAGTTTGGAGTGAGGTGAATAGGAAGTCCAGGGAAAAACATTTAACCGATGACAGAAAGATAACTTGATTAAGGGGGCTAAAATGAGTAGTTAGAGATGAAAGAAAAAAAAATTTAATTAAAAAGAGTTTTCTTCACTGGTTAACACATTCAACAACATTCATTATATTGTTACCACATGCCAGGCATTTGCCAGGACTAGGAATCAAATTATATGGAAGACAAATACATTCCCTGATCAGATACAGTTTACAGAAAAGAAGGAATATATTTCTGTGAGAAAATAATGAGCTCAAGTTTGGATAGTCCTAAATTGAGTGAAATACAAAAGGTCTACAACAACAAAAGATTACATCAGAAAGTAGAAGTTTCTCAAGAGGCATGCAAAAGAGGATGAAATACTGAAGCATCATAAAAATGAAAGAGACATCAAAGAAAACCAGGAGAAGCCAGTCTCTTAACAGTAAAGGATAAAATCTTTTATGAAATATGGTGATATTGCAAACAGACAGTGAGATTTTCAAAAGTGAAGGCTACTGGTAATTTTAGCGATCATAACTATAAAAAAGGAGAGAAGAAAAAGCAGATTAATGGGATGAAATGAGGAAAAGAGAAACAAGAGGATTAGATACAAGCATACGTTTCTACATCTTCCTTGAATGATATTAAACAGGTTCTTACAAAGGCATAAACCCACTGGGGTTGAGAGAGAATAAGCGTACCAGAATTTTGATGACTGCAAAGTATATAGATGAGTGGCAATGACTGAGCCAAGTGGAGAAAAATGAAATGAAAGCTGAGCTATTCGGTAAATCTGATTCCCACTTACAAGTAATACGAAATAGAGGCACATTGAATAACAACACAGGGATAACCCAAAGAGCCCACTGCCATCGAGTTGATTCCAATTCATGGCGACCCTACAAGACAGAAGGAACTGCCCCAGAGAGTTTCCAAGGAATGCCTGGAAGATTTGAACTGCTGACCTTTGGTTAACAGATGCAGCACTCAACCACTACAACACCAGGGTCTCCAACATAGGGATCCTCTCGGCAAAACAGGGAACATGCAAAATTTTCTATTAAAAAAAAAAAGATACTGTTTATTCAACAAACCAATGTCAATAAAAAAATGCATATAGAAGAAACTTATAAACTAAAAGAGAATTAACAACCATTTATGACATTTGTTTGGACCCCCATTTGAACAATCCAACTTATCAACCCTCTTAGAGATAATTAGGAAAACTGGAATACTGATTAGATACCTTACTGTGATTTTTTGGTTTGTGGTTTATTTTTTTCTTGGAGATTTAAAATTTATACTATGTTTTATGAAACAATCAATTAAAATACCTGAAATACACTGGTTCTTAATAAGTGAAAGATGATTAAAGATTAATTGGTTATTTATTTAAAAAAAAAAAAGTCCCTTCAAATATATTGGAAAAGCTTGTCAATGGAAGATAGAAAGTTTAGATTTTTAACTGATTCACTCAAATAGTATCTATTAAGTTCTAGACAATGTGCTGGGTAGGCCAAAGCCAAGTGCTGTCGAGTAAAAAAAAAAAGACATTGTTTATGAGAAGGAACACAATTCAGAGAAGTACACTCTTTGAATAGTTATTGAAATTCAGAAATAAAATCAACAGGTTAGTGCTAAACATGAAGAGAATCCAGCATTGCACCTACGACTCTTGGGCAGTATGGTAGCCACTCACTACGTGTGGCTGCTGAACACTCAGATATGGCCACTGAGACTGAAGAACTTAATTTTCAATTATATTGAATTATAATTTATTCAAATTAAAAAACTAAAGCAGCATAAGGTATTTTTAAACAAAGCTTTGTTATTTGGATAAAGTGGTACTTCACCTTAATGGATACATCCCATAAGATATTGTTGTACTAAAGTACATGTGTTGTGATCATGGGTCATTTCCAGTACTACATGAAAACCACTCAAGTGGATTCATTTAGTTTGAATGAAATTTTCCTATGCATTGTAGCATCTACTGGAACATTTTATGCAGATATTAGGAGTTCAAGGAATGTCTGTGGAAATTATAATTAGCAATTAAATTAAAATGCCTGTTATTTTAATTGGAAACCCTGATGGTGTAGTGGTTAAGGGCTACAGATGCTAATCAAAAGGTCAGCAGTTAGAAACTCCCAGGCACTCCTTGGAAACTCTATGGGGCAGTTTTACTCTGCCCTATGGCACTTGGCTTGGCTTGGCATAGGGTCATTATGAGTCAGATCAACTGGATGGCAGTGGGTTTGGTTTGGTATTATTTTTGTTACAGATATTATTTTTTCTAATTTTAAAATATAAATGTAACTATTAAAACTTGCTGCAACAGAGAAAAGAGAAAACGTTACTTGACTTTCAAAAATAACCTTCAAGATAACAGAGACAATATTAACGGTATTTAGTGAGTTGAATTAAACATGATTTGTCAAGACCCAAAAAGAATTAAGGAAATTGGTCATCTGAAGTAAGATAAACATGAATTATTTAGAAAAAGAACTTATACATTAGACACAATGTGACCATGTAGTGTGTGTACTTTCTGGCTCTATGCATTTATGATGCTGTCCTACTCGTCGCTTTCTAGATGGAAGAGAAGAAGGTGGAAAGGAGGGAAAAGGAGGTTGTTAAGAGGATATGACAAGTATAGAATGAAAAGGAGGAGTGTGCTGTCCCCGGGCAGGGAGAGCAGAAGGAGCTGCAGATAGGTGGGCTTGCAAAATTAATTTGGATTGTATACTTTCACTTAGAATAAAAAAACAATTTGCATTATATTTAACAGGATCTGAGACAACATTAGAACCATAGTGGCATAGTGGTTAAGAGCTATGGTTGCTAACCCAAAGGTCAGCAGTTTCATACCAGCAGCTGCTCCTCGGAAGGGACTGCTGTACAGGGACATTTCTACTCTGTCTTACAGGGTCACTATGAATCAGAATTAACTCATTGGCAACAGTTTGTTTGTTTGTTTTGAGATAACAATGGCCAGCTATAAAATAACTTGAATTTTTGAACACATAAAATAAGCCATTTTTGATGAAGAAATGGTAACAGAAATTGTTATAGTTAATGACAATTTAGTTAGTAAAACAAAAGGAAAAGATTTAAGAAGATAAATTTAAACATTGGAAACATTTTCAACTCAGGTCCCCAAACAACTACACATAGTACATCTTTCCAATAATATCAAAGGCCTACTGAGTCAGAGTTTGAAACATTGCAAGTACTTTTATTTTGCCACAGAAATTCATGCAACATAAAAGAAGCTACTCAGTTAAATCTTTTGACATATTTTGTTTCAAGGGACTTCAAATTTACACAGACACATTGACAATTTGCATCTTAAAATATCAACTTCAAACATCTGTCATATTTCAAAGAAGAGTTTCCGGTAGACATGGATTATTATTATTTTCCTTACAATAGACAGTGGTCTAACCATACAAGGTCAAAACTCTGGATTTACTAAAACTGTAAAGCAAAAGATTGTTCATTTTCTAATCTCTTCATTCCACTCTATAATACATGATAAAAAAAATACTAACAGTTTTCTCAAGCAAACTATATGAAGTATCACACATACATGAATCACAGTCAGTTTGGAAAAATTTTTTAAAGAAATAGAAGACAACTAATTGAATGATGTTAAGCTCCTTGCCCATGCTTGTTGCTTAAGCCATGAAAGAGCTCTGTTAAGCCATGGAAGAGTTTTGTCAGGTTTCACAAAGATTCACTGTAGTGTTAACTTCAACTCAAAAATTTCAACTAAAACAAAAGAAGTGCTTTCCAAATATTCAAGAATTTTTTAAAAAGGCTTTAATTTAGGCTCTATTTTCACTGTACACAAATGAGCTAAACTTGAAGCGTCAGAGAAGGATGTATACTTGTGAGCTGACTAGAGACATGCTAGAATTTATTTTCAAATTGAGATATTTTATAATGAAGATTGATAACAATTTAATAACCTTTTCTAATGACTCAGTGTACAAAATGGATTATGCCTTGTAAATTATCTGTGAAAGCACAAGAGAAACTTTACAAGGCTTTTGGATTCAGTGTTAATAATATCAAGGTGACACAAGGGTTAGTGAATTCACTTAACTTGGACAGATGAAGTTTTAAAACTTATAAAGATTTTCTTTTCACTCACATTCATTCATTAGTGATTCATTAGTGATTCATTCATTAGTATTACTGACTCTAAAATGTGCAAAGAGCTGTTCAAGATGCTTGGGAAAATATAAACATATTTTGCACATAAAGCTGATAATTTAGTGGAGGAGAGACAAATTTAAAATTATATCACAAAATTACTTTATTTTAAAAAACGACTAGAAAAGAGAAGTGCATGGTGTTACGGCCTCTTTCCAGACTTGGGGAGTCATAAAAGGCTTTCAAAAGGGAGCAATTATCCAGGTAAAAGAGGGAAGGGGGAATGTATCAAAAGGAGGAAAGCATGAGGGAAAGCCCAAAGGCCAGAGAAGGAAGATTGCCTTTAAGGAACACAAGTAGACTTACATAGTTAAAACTAGGCCAGCGAGGGTCAGATGAATGTTAGCTATGGTCAGTCAAGTAGCAGGAACAGATCGGACCTGACCTTGGAGATCTTCTGAAGAATCCAGTAGTAATTCTAAAAACAATGAAAACTAAGCGTTTTGACCAGTGATGTTGGCATGTGCGTATGCACATTTTTGTTTCAGAGTGACTGCAGTGTGAAGAATAAGTTGAAGAGAAAAGATAGAAGATTCACTTACACACAACTGACAATTAAGAAATGAAAGAAGCATGAGTACAGGTATTAGTAATGTAGAGGAGAAAAAAAGGAGAGATTTCACATATTCAGAAGGGATTGTACACATTTAAGAAAGTCAAGTTTTAGGTATAGAAGACCATGGAGAAGGGGTGTTACTGATATTTCTCAAATTCCCATCTTTTATAAATGGACAAAACTGCAATCATTCACTAGGGTAGATGACAAGGTGTTCTATTAATAAGAAGATGATTAACTAGATTTTTAACAAATTGGGTATGAAATACCAATAGAACACTCTAGTGGGCCGGTTAAGAAGACAGAAAAATACTTGAGTTCAAACTGTTAAATGATGTCTAGATTGGAAGACAGAGAACAAGGGGGTTGGGAGGCGTCCCTGTATAGATGGTAAATGAAGGCTTTTATCTATTCATTTAACAAATATTTATTGAACACCTACTATGTGCCAGCAACTGGTCTAGACAAAGAAAGCAAAAATTCCTACCATCATGTAGCTTCCATTGTATTGTTGACAGACAAGTAATAAATATAGCTGACAAGTATATTAGCATATTATACATGTTACCATCAAGTCAATTTGGACTCATAAGGACCCTATAGGACAGAGTAGAACTGCCACATAGGGTTTCCAGGGGTGTAAATCTTTACCGATGTAGACTGTCACATCGTTCTAAATTAATGTATCAAAAGATGATAAATACAATGGAGAAAAAACTAAAGCATGGACACTGTGATTCAGATTCCTGAGAGTAGACACTTTAATATTAAATAAGATGATCTCTCATAACCGAGGAGGTAACATTTGAGTGAAGATTTATGTACTGTGAGATTTACAAGCTCTGGCAATTAAGTTCACAAACTCATCTTACAAAAAGTGCTACACGTTTCATTGCTGAATATCACTATGGTTACCTTCCAAGTACTCCCTGTGGGAAGCTATGCAGTGATACTAGTGCCTAGTCCACCTTCAGAGCAATTTTGGAACTCCTTTTCTGGAATGGCCATCAGAGCTGTTGTCATATTACTTGAATGTCATCAAAATGGTCCTTTCGATATTTCCTTTATCTTCAGGTAAAGAAAAAAGCATTTGGGAGCCAGATCAGGTGAATAAGGAGGGTGTTCCAATACAGTTATTTGTTTACTGACTATAAACTCCCTCACAGACAGTGCTGTGTGAGTGGGTACATTGTTGTGACATGACAGCCATGAGTTGTTGGCAAAAAGTTCAGGTCATTTTTGTCTAACTTTTTCACGCAGCCTTTTCAGTGCTTACAAATAGTAAACTTAGTTAATTATTTGTCCAGTTGGTACAATGTTTTGCAATGTTTTGGTCAGTTCTGCTCATTATTGGCTGCCCGGACCTCTCTTCATCAGTGACACTTTCTCTCCCCTCAGAAAAACATGTAACCCATTTGTACACTGCTGTTTTCATCACAGAACTATCCCCATAAACTTGGACTAACACATCCCTGATTTTACTTCCACTCTTGCCAAGTTTAAGAAGAAATTTAATGTATGTTTATTGCTCTAATTCAAGCTGTGACATTCTCATGAGAACACACAAAAACACGTAACAACAGTAATGAGCACAACTCAGCAAGACACCCCCACCGGTTGACACGAACACAGCTGTGAGACACTGATATAATAAGGTTATGAAACCTTACCGAGTTGTTTGTACAGTGCTGCAAATGTAAGCATAGGGGGTTAAGTTTAGGAAATTGTCAGATCTTGTGGGGGTGTGTGTGCGTGTGTGTGTACGTATGTAAATTTCTCTCTTACACTCACACACACTTTGTATTTTTGTGCAAATACTGCATACTTTCTTGTATTTGTTTGCCAACCACACCCCTCTACCATGAGACATTTTCATAAGCACCACGATGCCATTTTTTTTACATGTTGCTGTAAAAAAATTAGAACAGAATAGTGTGCAGTCACCGGACAGGGAGAGCAGTGGAAGCTGCATATAGGGAGGCATGTAAATTTACATGTGAATGTACATTTTCACTCAGTTATGTTAAATAAAAAAAAAAATTAGAACAGTGTGCTTACAAAAGTACCTTGAGGGGAAGTGTATAGTTGGCAAATAAATGTATAAGGTACACCTTATTTGTGTAAAAATGTCTGTATACATATATGCACATAATAAAAAGCCAAATTTGTTGTTGTTGCATCAATCCTGATTCATAAGGACCCTACAGGACAGAGTAGAAATGCTCCATAGAGTTTCCAAGGAGTATCTAGTGGATCTGAACTGCCAACCTTTTGGTTAGTAGCCTTAGCATTTAACTACTATGAAATCAAGGCTTCCATGTATACGTGGACACATGGCAAGTGACTAGAGGGAGTAACCTGTGCAAAGACCTGAAGGGAGGGAGAGCATCTGGTGTTTCAAAGGATATCATGGAAATCACTGCAGCTATTACAATGAGAAGGGAGTTGGGAGAGAGGTCAGAAGGGTTGAGGAAGCAGGGGACCACAGAGTATAATGTTTTATAGGCCATTGTAACGCCACTAACCGTAACTCTAAGGCCAATAAGAAGTCATTGTAAGAGTCAGCAGAAGCTTGATATGATCTTTTTATATATTAAAAGAACCAGTCTGATGGTTTCTTAAGAGTATATACCAGCTAGATAATTAACCGGCCCAGTTTTTCCAGGACTAATGAGTTCCCTGGGACACAACACTTCACTGTTAAAGCAGGAACATCTCAGGTAATGGCTGGATACTGTAATAATATTTGAGGGAGAAAATATGCTATTGTTACAATCAAGTAATCTCAATCTTTTTAAGGATCCAGCTAGTAAGTATGAAGGTGGCAAAAAGTGATCACAATACAAATTTATTCTAAAGTTTATTTATTCTAAAGAGAAAAGTATCCACGTATAGCTGGAAAACGAGGGATTTATCTACTTGTTTAACAAATGGCTAAAGGATTTGCTGAAGATTGGGCAGTGTGGTGTAAAAGGAGAAGAGTCAAGAATTACTCCAGATGAAAGACGAAAATGTCATTCTCTGGGATGAGAAAGGCCATGGAGAAAGCCCACTTCAGGAAGGAAGATCAGTTTTGGTCATGCTATGTTAGAGTTGTTCATGAGATATTAAGGTGAGGATACTCATTAGGCAGTGACATATACAAATGTAGAATAAAGGCATAAGGTCTAGCCTAGAAATCTGCTTTTGGGAAACATAAGCCGAGAATTTATATTTAAAGCCATAAGATTAGATGAAATCATCAAGGGAGTAATGAGAGGTGAGGGGTGAATATAGGAAAGTATGAATTCCAACATTGGAATATCTAACACTTAAAAATGAGAGATGGGCTGGCAAGTGAAACTGAAAGAAGCAAATTAAAGACAAAAGAAAAAAGCCAGGAGAGGAAAAGAAGCCAAAGAAGAAATGAAAAAGATGTTATACTTCAATAAATCAAGAAAAGACTAACTGGTCTTTGGCCACAATCCCAGAGTATGAACAATAAGTTCCAGAACCACTTTAAGTCCATTTTAATTGAACAGTGATGACTCTCAAGGCTAGGAGAATAACCACAGGCATGACAGTTAGCCCGTTACCAACAGCCTCACACAAATAACCAGTCTTGCAAAGCTAATGTTTAACTGTTCCTAATCATTGCCACTTCTGGAAACCCATCAGTCTCTGTAGTTCACACCTTCTCAAATTCTACAGATCGTTTAGAAAGACTGAGCACTTCACAGCTAGCTCTCTCCTTGCTTTCTGGTAGTCTCTTCCTTTTACAGAAAATATTTCAATGAAGAGGGCATGCTTACAAGTGGGAAGTGTGATTGAGAAGTCAAAAGAGATACAGACTAAAAGTGCTCATTGGTGATTTTTCAACAGTGAAGTCACTGGTAACTATAAAGAGCCATTTCACTTCAGTGTGGAGTGAGTTACACTGGAGTAGTTGGAGTAGCGAGTGGGTGTAAGCGAGAAAACAGAGACATTGAAGAGACACCAGTTACAGTGTGGGTGTGCTTAAACTTTTTATTTTAGGATCATTTTAGATTTATAGACAACCTGAAAAGACAGTACAGAGAGGTTCCATTTATCTCTCGCTCATTTTCTCCTATTGTTAATATCTTAGAGTCTGCTCTTTGGAGAAGTTTCATCTGAAGCTGAAGAAGAGAGATTGGGAAAGTCACTGCAGAGGAAACTGAGGTTAAAAGGATCTTGCTGTTGGAAGAATCATCAGTTCCTCTTTCTGGTTTTAGAAAACAGTTGTTTGTTAGTTTAATTCCATGCTAACCTGAGAATGACTAAATGATGACTGGAAGAATCCCCAAATCAGAAAGAACTTACAGCTAGATTTGAGAGATAGGGACTTCCCCAAAAGTTGAGAATTGACATTATTTGCAGGGTTAGACATAAAAAGGGTTAGGTTTGGTTACATTTGGTTTAATGCATATAAAACTGCTGAGAGTATTCTAAGTAGTTTTTCTCACCCTAAAAAATGAATCTCAGCTTTTCGTTGAAGTTATCATTACCAGCTCATGCCCATTGGGGCTAGGACTGTACCTCTGTATACTTGGCTGTCCACGCAATTTCACTCACAAGCTTTCACTCCATCTCCCACTGTTGTAATCGACTGAGAAGCTTCTGTGGCCCTGACCATTCACAAAGTCTGACAGAACTGGAACGCCTTACCACCTGTCTCAGATAACGTCACGTCAGCTGCTCTTACTACAACACATTAGGAGTGAAGAGAAGTCGAACTCAGTATTTATTCTCAACATCAATTGTGACCAGAACCCACTGGTTTCTTCCACTGATGAGAAATACACCTTCTAGCAATATTTGTGATTATAAATTAATGAAATGAAATTATGTATTAAGGATTGGAGATCAATTTGAAATAATGCTTTAAAAATGCCCTCAGGGATTTCACATTCCACAGCAAGGACTGTATAAGTGAAGCACTTGACAAGGAACAAAAGCACAACAGTGTGCATCAGATAAAGGTCAGAGAGCTCGAGGTGGGCAGTCCGCAGCCTGAGCTGCCAAGGCCAGCTGCAGGGATGAAGGCAGCATGGTAAGCGAAACTGCTTTTTCTTCCTTCCTGACTTTTATTTCTTCTTTCATGTCAGGGGGTCAGGAGCATTCTCTCCTTTAAATGAGTAGTTATAACACATATTTTTCTTTTCTTTCTCTAAAACCTAAGTTTATGTACAACGCAGCTAGGTTTCTAAAAATATCAGAACTGCAATATTAGAAAAGTTACACTTACGTAAATCGGGAGGCCTCACATTGTCATAATAAAAAGCTTTTAAGGTATGTGAAAGTGTGGCCGCACAACCTGGTGATATCCTTCTTTTCTGCTTCCCTGGTCTTCTTTGATCAGAACTCTTTTCTGCACGTCTCTGCCTCTTTTTCTCACTCACCTTGTACCAGTTTTGCTGGGCTCGTGAGGCCTGACTTGAGTGAGCTCCAGCTCCTCATTTTCAGGTAACCTGCTTGGGCACTAAATGCTGGCTGAAATTGCCAGAAATTTGGCAGGCTGAGCGTGACTTCTGCTGAGAGAGGAAGAAAGGATGTTCGTCACAGGTATACAGTGTTTGTACAAACCTTCGCAGTTGGGAAGCATGTAGCCAGCATGTCTAGAAGGAAAGAATGTGATCTGCTAGTATTAGATGTCACAGATTATGTCTTTCAGTTATAGACTGAGCCAGCTTTAGAGAACACCATGTATACCTCAGAAGACTTGGGCCAACAGTTGGCATAACTTAGACATAAGCGTTGCAGAGAATTTTGCCAAACCTGCTCTACGTGATTCTACTTTAGGAGGACAAATTGTTTCATCTGGGAGAGAAAAACATCTCAGAACACACACAACTCAGAAACATTACTCATTGTTAGTCAAGCAATTCCAAATACACCAAAGACATTATACAGTAGGTGCATTTTCTCAGCTTGCATCCCAGTTCTTTCACATACTGATTTCTCTTGATGGCAGACGAGAGGCCCACTGTTGACCTAAGTCTCATCAGGGCATCGTGGGGAAGCAGAGAAAACCCTGGAATAGTAATCCACAGGACCTGGATGCTGGGACTGGCTCCTGTACACAGAAAACACATAAATCTGCAAAGCATGCAATCATAGATCCTAAACTTGGAAAGAAATATCAGGCCAGTAAGCTGTTTTCATCCCCATTTTGTTGAAGAGGAAGCAAAGTCCCACAGAGATAATAATTTGTTGGAAGCTATAGTACACAAGGAAGAAGCAATTGAAAAAGAGGAAAATTCTCAGCTTCATCATCTTTTGAAACAATACCTGTTTTACCTGCTTCACAAAACTGGGGAAAATACAATAATATCTGTGAAATAGGAACCATTATGCAAAAGTAAGGGGTTATTACAGGCAGACCCCTGGATACCTTTGAAAGGAGAAATGGCTACACAGAAACGACACTACAGTACAGCTGTGCATGTCTCCCCCAGTTGCCCTTAGCTATTTAGGGGTGCGTTTTTAAAGGCTACATCCCCCAGAGCAGCCTGCATCCTATGGCTGGTCAATGTGGGATATAAAGGCTTGACCCTCACCACAATGTACAAAGAAATGCCAAATGTTTACTGCCATCTCTCTTTCTCTATGGGATCAGCTAAAAATTTTACTGAGACTGTATCCCAGCCCTCTCCTTTGGTCAAGTCCTGCTTATTTCCTCTTTGTTCCATGAGTATTGATACCAAGAGTGTTCCCTAATGCACCACACACAAACCTCCAACCCAGAGTCCACTTTCTGGGTAACGCAACCTTTGACACACACTTAATGTGACATCTTTTTTTCTGAAGACATTTCAGTTGATTGAGGTGAGGTTATAGCATTTGACTGAATCTATTTGCTTTCTCTCTGTTGGAAGTGTTTCCTCTAAGGACAGTGTTCACTCAAAGAATGGTGACCACATAAGAAAATGTGCCACATTATTAATAAACAGGAGTCTTAATGTCCCCAGGGCTGCTATAACAAAATACCACAAATGGGTGGCTTTAAATAATAGAAATTGATTGTCTTACATTCCCGAAGGCTACATGTTTAAACCAGGGTATTGACCGTGTTGGTTCCCTCTGAGGGCTCTAAAAGATGATCTATTCCATGCCTCTTGCTTAGCTGCTGGTAACTCCTGACAATACTTGGTGTTCCTTGGTTGTAAATACATCTGTACATGGTGTCTTTCCCAACCCATAAGAAAAGTCAAGCACCTTCTGATCAACATGGTTTTGAGACTGTTGCTTAGTTTAGGAGACCTCACTGGGACCTCTCACGTCCTTCTCTCCCCCAAGCCTAAGGTTTTCAGGTCTGAAAGACACTGTGGCCTGGATTGCCTGATCATCAGACAGCATACAGATACCCATTCATGTAGAAGTGTGAAGGTCACCAGATGAAAAAGGGCTCAGAGTTCCCTTTCCTTATAATGACCATTTTAGGACATAAGGAACTAAAACTAGAAGAGTTAATCAAATTATTCACACCTTCACCTTTTTAAGTAAACACCAGAGCTGGAGCATGACTGAGCCTCTGTCTGACTCTGTACCCATTACTATATACTTTAACAAACAGTCCTGAGAAAACACTGAACCTTGGGTGCCGTAGCCTAATGTAAGTGGATGAAAATGATCTCTCATTGTATAACCTATTAATGACATAGTAGACTTGTGATGTGAGAACAAGCTTGGAGAGAAAAAAGGTTCTGGAAAAGGCAGGTAGATCCTAGACTAGTATTCAAAGAGGAGAAGAGGGAAATTCATACTGAAAAGAATTATGTCTTAAAAAATAACAAAAAACTGCTGCCAATGAGGCTTAAGTGATAGCCTTTGAGGAAGGGGGCAGTAAAAATTGAAGGTATTAAAGAAAGCCCCAGGAAACAACTTAATAGCAAAAAATACCATAGAGTAATCTCACCTTTGTCTTACAAAACATCTGTCACAAGACAAGCCTGGGGACAGCCTTGAAAGTGACCCCTAGACCTTGACCACGGACAGCCTCGCAAGTGACCCCTAGACCTTGACCACGGACAGCCTTGCAAGTGACCCCTAGACCTTGACCACGGACAGCCTTGCAAGTGACCCCTAGACCTTGACCACGGACAGCCTTGCAAGTGACCCCTAGACCTTGACCACATTTTACAACTAACAGGAATTCCAGGTGGCCTTAACCAATCAATGTAAAGGTCAGTTCCCCCTCCCTGCTTTGTAATCTCACGACTTAAATACTGGGTGCTGAGGAAGCTCGTCATTATCCCCTGCTCTGTGTAGTTTGGGGTATGTCCCTGGTGCACCAGTATTTTTCCTATTGGGCATACTTTTTAATAAAATTAAACTTTTAAAGAAATTCTGGGTCGTGTCTTGAAATCCGAACCCCTAACACCACCCTGCTACTATCACAATCCAACCCCAGTGGTCTCCTAGGCAGCAAGGCTGAAGAAGAATCAAAGGAGACACAACAACAGAGCACACAGGAAGAAGGATAGTAAGTCACAGCATCTTGCTAAAGGTAAAAGGACTCAAGAAATACCAAAATAAATGTGATCCCCAGTTCAGTTGCAGCATTCCTCTTCAAACTGGGTTTGGGGTGGGGGAAGCTGGCGTCCTAGCTGCAGCTGATGGCACACAGCCACAACAGGTTTCCACGTGCCTTCATTGAGCCAGGCCACATCAACATGCAGCCCAAATCCCAAACACTTGGCTGCTATGATGAATTGTTCTGCATAATGACGGTATGTCCATGCCCCCACTGACAGGCCATCATATCACTGCTTTGTTAACCTGATTGCAAAGATTGTGTCAGGCTCTGTGGGTGTGAAGAGCTGCTTCCTAAGCACCAGGCCCTGATTAATCAGATCCTGGGCTGTCAGGTCTGGATCCTGAGCAGAGTGGAGGTGAGAATTTCTTATTCTCAGCTATAAACTTGAAAGCCCAGCCTGTTGTTAGACAGTAACATAGTCTCAGGGTCACTAAATCTTTCAGTGTTTCAAAGACATCTAGAAATTCAGATTTTCTGTAGCTCATGCGTTAGGAACCAAACATGGACCAAATAAAATCCAATTGCCTCTGGCATCCAACCCATGAGCTATACATCTACCTTATGAGATGGCTTAGTACTGAATCATTTACCAGGTACTTTACTATCGATTAATATGACTAGAGTCTTGAGAGGTAGGTTAGAAAGGTGAGGTGAAAGAAGCTAGTGCCAAGAAAGAAGCTAGGTCAAGACAGCTCCTTTTGCAGGTCATTTGACAGTGGAGAAGCAATTGTTTATAACCATACATACAAGAAGCGGAGTAGACTGAATGTTGATCTAGACTTCAGACTAGCAGTCTTTTCAGTTGTCATAAAGGTCTTACAGGAGTCGCTAGGTGGTACAAATGCTTAAGTACTCTGCTGATAACCGGAAGAATGGCTGTTCAAACTTGTCCCATACAGTACTCATGAACTTCCCTCTGTGTTATATAGCTTCTGTGTCTTTTGTAATGTTCTCTTTGGTGTCTGCTTTTGTTGTCTTGAATATAGCTCAGGTTTGACATGCTACTCAGCTCAACTCCCTGGTTTCTTTCTGTTGCTTAGTTCTAGATTTACTGTTCTGTTTCATTCTAAGCCTTTTTCTCAAAAGTCTGCTCAGCAACTTTGGTTTTGTTCTCTGGCCCTGTTCACTACTGTTGAAAGCCTAGCCTAGGTGATGCTCAACTAAATATAATCAAGTGCGGTGCTCAGTCCCTTAGCTTCCTCAGCATTTAATAGTCATCTGTCACTGAATACAAAAAACTGAGACCTAAATGTGTTTTAGACAGCTCACTGTTGGACAAGGAATCCCAGAAAAAGAGGACTGAGTTTTTGGATATTTTGACTCTTTACAAGTTTGTTTGTTTGCTTCTCTTTTCTTTCAGTTTTGTTAAGCAGTTTTCCTAACAGATTGGTCTCTTAACATCTGTAACTGCTCTAGTATCTCTGAGGTGGTAACTATGGGAGCACTGAGATCAAGGAAAGAAAAACTTAAATGTATACTGTGCACCTCACTCTATGGAAGTCATTTATAGATATTGTCTCATTAGCACCTAAAGCAACAGGAAGTGCTAATAAAGGGAAATTCTTTATAATAATTTGTCATCCACCCTATGCTTTACATCAGTTGAGAACCAGAAGTTGGGAACTTAGAAAATTCCCGTAGCGGACAAATCTGCACACCGCTGACATTTATAGAGACAGATGTTTCCACTCAGCCATGGTAACAGCAAAAATAGCTGACATTTCCCTGAGTTCCTACAAGGTGCCAGACCCTCTTCTAAGAACTCTGACGATAATACCAATAACAGTAACTACAGCTCTCAAAGGTAGGTTTTAGAATTTCAGTCTTACAGTTCATGAAATTGTAAACTAGAAAGATCACATAACTGGAATGTGGTGGATCCATGATTTTAGCAAGTTCAGTGAAAGGAGATGACACGATGTACAGATGTTGCAAGGTTAACACTTTCCATGGAAGTCATGTCATACGGCATACAGCATCAAAAGAAATAGCATTCAGCAGTTGATAGGAATCCCCCATAGAAGTCCAAACACGAAGCAAACACAGATCTGAAGCAAGCACAGAGATTTCAGGTAAATCAAGGTTTAAGCTGAAGAAAAGAAACCAAGGGATATGTTCTTGCTAAGCCATGGTCCTTGAACCAATCTATGGCTACAATGGGAACAATGAATGGATCTCTATGGCTTCCTTCTCTCCATGTACTTATTTTTCTCTCTTCTATGTGGGAGGAGATTAGTTCCCTCCTTTTCTTTACCTTAAACCATTCTTTTTGACAAACTACCATTCTATCAGGCTGAATATAAGAGGGATGTGTCCCCAGTTTATCCTGGGGATTCATGAGCCTAAAAAGCAGGTAGAGTGGAAACAGTACCAGCCCCAGAGCGAGGGCTCATGACCTGTGAGAAGGTAAGCAAGGGAGGCAGCTAAGAGGAGCAGACTCATGGTGACTCTAGGTGATCTGACTCGATGGCACTTGGCTTGGGTTGGCATGATGAGCAGAGACCTTTCCTGCTACAGTTTTAGTTACTCCTTGTCATGGGTTGAATTGTGTCCCCCCCAAAATATGTGTAGCATGTGGCTGGGATATGATTCCCAGTATCTTGGGACTATCCTCCATTCTGTGGTTTCCCTAAACTGTATGTTAAAGGATCAGGGGGAGGGGCTGTAAATTCCTGCATAGGATTACTTCCCTGCTCTGCTGTAGGGGGAGTTTCTCTGGAGTGTGGCTTGCCCCACCCTTAATGCTTTCAGCCTGCAAGAGATAAAAGGAAAGAGAAACAAGGAGAATTGGGAACCTCACACTGTCAAGAGAGTAGCACTGGGAGAAGAGCGCGTCCTTCAGACCTGAGGTTCCCATGCCAAGATGCTCCCTGGACAAAGACTGATGCAATACCAAACTTTCCTCCAGAGCCGACAAGGGCAAAGCCTTTCCCTGGAGCAGACACCCTGAATATGGACTTGCAACCTACCGGACTCTGTAAGAATAAACTTTCCTTTCTTAAAGCCATCCACTCTGTGGTATTTCTGTTACAGCAGCCCTAGCTGACTAAAATACTCCTCTTTATCCATTTTCCTTACAAAGTTTCACTCCTATGCTTGCCCAAGAAATACCCACATAACCTCCCAAACTGTTTACATTCAGGACAAGGTTGAACCATGTTATTTTTTTCCCCTATCATGTTTACTGGTTAAGAGCTATGGCTATAAATCAATAGGTTAGCAGTTTGAATCCACCAGTTGCTCTTTAGAAACCCTATGGAGCAGTTCTACTCTGTCCCATAGGGTCTCTGAGGTCTCTGTAAGTTGGAATGGATTTGATGGTAATGGATTTGATTTTTTACATTTCCAAAGGTCCCTTTTTTGTGTTTTATTTTGTATCCAAAAACTATGTCGGGAAAGAAAACAAACCTTCAATTAAATCATAACTGATTCCTGAAAGACAATTCTGAACTTACTCTGTCTTAAATCACAATAGCCTTCAACTTTAGAAATGAAACAGAACACATATATATCCACAAGAACTTAAGAGCAATGAAAACACAGAGCCTGAACCCCAGACTCCTCACTCTTTAGAAAATATCAATTTCAACAACAGGAGGTCAGCATTTCTGGCTCTGGTTACACCAGTGAGTACAGAAGGAACATGTCGCTTGACTTCAGCAGTTTTCTGGGTCAGGGAATTACTGCTTCCTTCACTTTGTGGATTTGCTGAATCTTCAGGAAGGGTAGCTTAAAAAAAAATACTAATACCAGGTGGTTCTAAAGGAAATGCTTCCAAGGATTCTAATTCTGTCACTTCACCATTGAAGGGAAGGTGAGGGGATGTGATACCATTGCCATTTATTAACATACAAATTAGACACCATGATATCTGCTCTCCTCCTTGATTTGACAGTGAGACATTCAAGACAGGAACTGAAGTCTCTCCCTATTAGGAGTATCTTCTTCATTGAGAATACCTCTCCCCAGTGGCTTTCCAAACAATTCCCACAAAATGGGTAACTTAATATTGAAATTCAGGGTTTAACAAGGAAAAAAAATTAAGGTAGAGTTTCTCTGTTTCAGGAGACTTCTTAGTCATCCATTCATTCATTTAACATATATTTTTGGGACAGTTAATATGTAATAATCACTGTGTTATGTACCAAGTTTCAGGTGTGAATAACAAAAAATTAATAATAGTATTACTAATAACGACAGCTCATATTTACTGAATGGTTACTGCATCCCAGAGCTGTGCCTGAAATACACAGTTTCAAAAAGAGAAAAACCTTAGTGGCAGAGATAAAACTATTTAATTTTATAGTGGAGAAACTGAAGCTTAGAATAAGTATCTTGGCAAAGGTCCCAAAGTTTGGAAACAATGGAATCAGAATTCAGTGGACACTAAAAACACAGACCTGAACAGTTTACTATCCCACCAGCTGGAGGTTTTCAAGAGTTGTTGCACATTAGTGAACCTTCTAGAAACTATATATTGTTAAGAAAGAAATCACGATGGGGTATCATCTTTAACACAAAAACTTCATTGATGCCAATGACACAATAATCTAACTTCTTTTTAGTTCCAGTAACTTAGGAGGATTTGGACCACTTGTTCAAGATTATTATTCAGATGGATGCCTGATTACAGCAAGACGAATTATAGGCTAAAAGAATATTATATTTGCTGTGGTTTTACAAAATATTTACACCGTTAATGTTCAACTACTATTTTTAGTACAATACAAACATACTTACGTATACTACAGTGGATAGCACAGAATAGAACTGTTCCATAGAGTTTCCACGGAGCACCTTGCAAATTCGAATTGCCAACCTCTTGGTTAGTAGATATGGTATTTAACCACTATACCACCAGGGGTTCCATAGCATATAGCGGAAACCCTGGTGGTGTAGTGGTTAAGTGCTGCAGCTACTAACTGGGAGGCTGGCAGTTCAAATCCGCCAAGTGCTCCTTGGAAGCTCTATGGGGCAGTTCTACTCTGTTCTGCAGGGTCACTATCAGCCAGAATTGACGGCAGTGGGGCATAATGTATAGATATGTATTTATTTTACATAAAAATCTGTCTGTTATATTACATAAAAAATTGTCCGTTTTAACAAAGAAGAAAGTCAGGAGTAGGAAGCATGGATCCTAACCCTCTTGCCTTATGACTCTTCTCTCTGCCCAGTGACCCCTGAGCTAACTCCACAGAGCCTGAACTTTCAAAACAAAAACAGCAACTAAACAACAGTGCCATTTACCACTTCAAGATTTTATGGATAATAAAACAGAGGGAACCTCTAAAAATGTATGAGTTACAACAGGATGAAAATCTGGCAGAAATGGAAAGGAATATTAAGGAGTCAGGAAGCTCGGATACATGCTACAGCATGGAAGAACCTCGAAAACATTACTCTGAGTGAAGTGAGTCCATCACAAAAGGACAATCCACTTTGTGGGTTCACTAATCGGTAACATCTGGAGCAGGCAAATGTCTCCACAGATCAGAGCTCAGCAGCGGCCACCAGGTACAGAAGACAAAGGGAAAAGGAGGAATGACTGTTTCGGAAGCATTGGCTTTCCGTTTATGGCAGTAGCTAAACCAGATACGGTGATGGTTATACTACAAGAATAACATAACTGGTCTGACTCTATTGCACATATGAAAAAGGTTGAAAAGGAAAATGTTGTGTTATCTATATTTTTACAACCATTTTTAAAAATTAAGGAAAAAAAAAAACTATGTCCAAATCTCAGACATGGTGCTTAGTAGCCTCTACGTGGAGCTTATGTTTCCACTTCTCCTCATTCACTCTAGCCACAAAGAGGAAGATTGTTGATGGATATAATTCAAGTCAAAGAACAAGTTAATGCTAAGTCATATTGCTCAAACTAGAGACTGCATTTTGATGATGGAAGGGTTTACATATTTGTGTTCATGTGGAATGTTCTCTTTATCCACTATTCTCTCCAGTTTGTTGGAACAAGAAGATGTGCTTGTATTCCTTCCAGCTGAGAGATAACACTCTTTAGAAAGACCTGAAATAAGTCATTTTAACTCTGTCAAAGGTCAAAGGAAAAAGTACTCTCTCCTCCCTTTCCTAGGCTTACTCTTCCTTGGAATCATATTTATGACCTCACCTTTAATTGGCATTCCATCATGCTATGCTCTTTTCTCAGAGATTTCTGAAGATGGAGGTACGTCAACCTCTTTCAGCAGCCTAGTCCAATTTCTATTTCTAAGACTGCTAAGACAGTCTTCACAATGCCCATCTAAAATCCTGCCTGAGGCGAATAGGCCAAGTTGCTCTTTTTGTCACCCTCAGAAACAGGGAAATGCATCTAGTTTGCCCTTAGAGACCTTCATTTTCTATACTTCAAATTAGAATAAATATGAAAAATAGAATCTTGCTAATAAGCCATGTGGTTTCCAACCTTCAGTTTCATTCACATAAGGACAGATAAAAACGAAAACTCTTGGTGTTGCCGAAAAATAAAAGTGCTAGGAAACTTAATGCCAGAGTCTTAGCTGCATCGTCATTAATTTAATACTAATTAACCACTGAGTAGAGGGAGGATTGCTTCCTGTCATAACAAGGATTCACCTTTTGATGCAATTACAGTCTCTATAAAAGAGGCGTGATAACGAGATACTTTTCACCTTGGCTACTGTCCACACTTTACCCAGGGAGTCCTGGTTGCACAGTGATTAACAGCTTGGTGGCCCAAACTCTCTAGCAGGTCCCTGGGACAAAGATGCAACACTATGCTTCCTTAAACATTACAGCCTAGGCAAGCATATACTGCAGTTCCGATCCGTCCTATAGGGCCACTATGAGCTGCAATTGTGTCCATGGCAATGGGTTTGGTTTCTTGGGTTTATACTGGAGCCCAAATCTGCATCAATAAGAAGGTCAAGTACTTGCTCCTCTTCCCTGGGAGTGCTGATTTCAGAAGTAGGCAGATCTATTGTCTGGTATAGTGTGCTATTGAACCCACAGGAGGCTATCTGAGTTCAGTCCTTCCTGATGGGAAAGCAGGTTATACTTCTGCAGTCCAGCTGGATCACACACAAACGAAATGAGCTCCTGGGATCCCTTTCAGAAAATCCTCTCCATTGTCTATCACATGCTGAAATGTGTGTTTATATATTATGTTCATTATTAAACTAGTTTTTTTTCTTTATTGATTTGCAGAAGTTTTAAAATATCTAGATCTATTGTGGAATGTACTTATTACAATTACTGGCTTCTAGTACATTGCTATGTCTTGATTTTCAAATTTTAAATGGTGTCTTTTAATAAAAAGTATTTTTTTTCCTTAATGTTGACAAGTTCAGAGACTCATTAGCTACCAGGGAAATGAAAACCAAAAACCACTTCACACTTACTGGGATGGATGTAATCAAAAGTGAAGATTACAAGTTTGGGTGAGAATATGGAGAAACGGAAACTATTACATACTATCAGTAAGAATGTAAAATGGTGCAACCACTTTAGGACATAATCTGGCAATTACTTAGACAGTTAAATGTGGCATTATCATTTGACCCAACAATTCTACTCTTAGGTACGTACTGCAGAAAAACAAGAACATATGTCCACACAAAAACTAGTACAAAAATATTCATATCAGCATTGTTTACAATAACCAAAAGTATAAATAACCCAAATACCCCTCAACTAAATCAATGGATAAGTAAAATAGTATATCCATACAACAGATGAAAAATTAAACTGATTATTGATACATGCAACAACATGGATGAGTCTTGAAAACATTATGCTGAGTGAAAGCATTCGTAAAAGACCATACATTGTATAATTCAGTTTATGGGAAATACCCAGAATAGGCAAATATATAGGGATAGAAAATAGATTAGTAGTTTTGTGGGACTGGAAAGGATTAGGAATGGGAAATGGAAAGAGACTGCTGATGTATAAGGTCTGACAATTACGTTCATGAACTCATCCTAGAAAAAGTGCTACACACCTCATTGCTGAGTATCACTGCAGTTACCTTTAAAAAACTCCCCTTGGGAGGTTATGCACTGACACCAGTGCCTAGTCCAACCTTCAAAACAGTTTTGGAACTCTTCTGGAATGGTCATCAGAGCTGTGGCATTACCCTTGATGTCCTGAATGTCATCAAAATGTCTTCATTTCAAAACGTCCTTTATCTTCAAGTAAAGAAAGAAGTCACTGAGGGCCAGATCAGGTAAGCAAGGGGGATGTTCTGATACAGTTATTTGTTTACTGGCTAAAAACTCCCTCTCACACAACTATACAATTAAATTTGTGAACTTGGCACCATGACACCGTGCACAATGGCCATTCCAGAGAGAGTTCCAAAATTGCTTTGAAGGGAGGACTTGGGACTGGCATCAGTATATAACTTTCCAAGTACAGTACTTCAAAGGTGACCATAGTGATATTCAGCAACAAGGTATGTAGCACTTAGAACAGCTAAGGTTGCGGCCTTAACTGTTGGACCTTGTATATGGGAATTCTGTCTGGGATGATAAAAATGTTCTAAAGCTGGTAGTGGATGCACAGTTCTGAATGTATACATTGAAAAACAACACTGAATTGCATACTTCAAATGGGTGAATTGTATGGCATCTGAATTACATCACACCAAAGATGCTGCAAAAAAAAAATTCAGAGTTGCAACGTCATCAAGTCCCCACGAGCAGGTCTGCTCTTTAACACAGACGGTGGCTGTGCACTGAAACCGACTCAAGGCAGTGGGTTTCATTTGGTTTATACCTCCTCCCAGTACTAACAAGACTATTGTAGTTCTAGGCATTGCAAAACGATATATGTATACATGTATACACACACATATATATTCATATACATACATATATTAAAAACTCCTCCTTTATAGAGACTGTAATTGCATCAAGAAATGAAACCTTGGCCTTTCTGTCTGTCTCTCTTTCTTTCTTTTCTCCTTTTGACTGAGTGAAAGTGTACAATCCGGTTTAAATTCACATGTCTGCCTAGGTGCAGCTCCTTCTGCTCTCTTTGCCCGGTGACAGCACACTCCTCCTTTCTGTTCTATAAATGTCATATCCTCTTAACAATCTCCTGTCCCTTCTTCTCCACCTTCTCCACTCCCCCTCTAGTGAGAGACCAGTAGGACAACATTCTATAGATGCACAGAACCATAAAGTGCACACACCAGATGGTCACTCTGTGTCACCAAGTCAAATCCATTCCTGTCCAAGGAATTGACTTCAGTAATGATTTATGATCAGGGGCAGCATCAGGTCTAGGGGCCATGCTTCCAAGGGAACCCCGAGGCCTTTGGACCATCAATTGTGGTCTTTTAGTGGAGTTCTCAGGGTGCACAATTTTTGGTGGTGTAGTGGGTTAAGTGCTACCACTGCTAACCAAAAGATCGGCAGTTCAGATCCACCAGGTGCTCCTTGAATACTCTATGGGGCAGTTCTACTCTGGCCTCTAGTGTCTTCATGAGTCAGATCCGACTCGATGGCACTGGGTATTGTCACAGAGACTCAACTTTGTGACCCCATCATGGCTGCCACTGGGGGTGGCCGGGCACCATCTGATTCTTCTCGCCTCATGTTGATGTAGTTACCCATCCCCATGAGTCTTTCTGTCTTCTGGGTTCTCTTTCTACCATGTTGTTTTTGTCCTTGGTGATCAGCTGTTCCTGCTGTGTTGGGACCATTTGGTATACCTCAGATGGCAGCTTGCTAGCTTTTAAGACCCCAGGCCCACTCACCAATATGGGGTGGAGAAGACTCTCTTAGCAATAAGCTAGTGAAACCTTGGTATTTCTTTACAAAGAAATGTCTAAAGAAAGACATAACAAAGATTCATGTGCCTGTCTTTCAGCTTAAGAAATACGCATTGTCAATACTTTTGGCATTCCTGTGAATCCATATGAAATTGGTGGTAGATTTTACCCTGCTGTTTTGAAACAATTTTACTACTCTGTATGTATCTCCAAGTGATACAAAATAGGCTATATGAGTTTACTTGTATAGAAAGATAGCAAACCAAACCAAATCTACTGCTGTCAGTCTATTCTGATTCATAGAGCATTTCCAAGACTGTACTGTTTCCAGAAGGAGACTGCCACATCTTTCTTCCAAAGAAGGTTTCCACCACTGATTCTTCCATTAGCAGCCTAGCCCTCTACCACTGCACAACCAGGGCTCCTTATGTAAGTGACAGTGTGCAGTATGCATTTTTCCACATCTTGTTTTATTTAATCTTATGTTCTGGAGTTTTGGGCATGTGACTACACCTAGTATTACATGTAAATCTAGTACCATTTTGTGAACACATCTCCATTTACTTATTGGCTCTCCTGTCAGTGGGCATTAGTTTTGTTTTGTTGTCATAAATCCCAAGGCTACGAACAGTTTTACACATTACCTATTGTTTACGTGCAGAAGTTACTCTAGGGTATAGTCATGGATCTAAAATTACTAAATTGTGGAGCACGCCCCTGATAAAAAGGAATGTTTATCCTCACACCTCTGGAGCTTTTCTACAACTGTTGTTGCTCCACTTCACCCAATTGTCATTCTTTTCACCAGAAGCGGAGGGAGTTACAGTATGAACTAACCAAGTGAATAAGTTTGGGTCAGTTTTTACCTTCTTCCTAGAGCCCTGGTGGCACACCTGGATTAGGTGTTTCGCTGCTAACCAAAAGGTTGGCAGTTTGAATCCATCAGTCACTTGTTGGAAACCTTATAGGGTGATTCTGCTCTGTCTTATAGGGTCACTATGAGTCAGAATCAACCTGATGGCAAAGGATTTGGTTTGGTCTTGGCAATGAACTTACTCTTCCCATCAAAAAATTACAAATTTATCTTCAACACTGACATTTATGAGATATTTTAAAATAATATTTACAATAATGCCGATTCATCTTTGACAGAAAAAAATTTCAAAAACTTTACTTTGTTTCCATTGTTGGGCAAATGAAAAAATACACTACCTTTGGAATAAACTTAAATCTTTTCTATGGTTTAAGCTTCTGGTAACCCATGAAATTACTGTCATTTACTATTTGGAAGGATTTTGTAATCATATGGAAACAACCTATTAAATTTTACTGTTCATATTTTGTATATACACAAGAAAAATTAGAATAAGTATGAGGAAAATTATTTGCAAAAGTAGTCAATGAAGGTATTGTTGAAAAACAAATCTCCAGGAATTGACTGAGTATCATTTGAGATGTTTTAGTAAACAGATGTTGCAGCACTGAAAATGCTTACTCCTCTATGCCAAGAAGTGTGGAAGACAGTTACCTGGTCGACCTACTGGAAGAGATCCATATTTTGATGTATTCCAAAGAAAAGTGATTCAACAGAATGCAGAAATTACACAACAATATCATTAATGTCGTACACAAGCAAAACTTTGTTGACAATCACTCAAAAGCAGTTGCAGCAGTACATCAAAGGGAACTACCTGAAATCCAAGCCAGATTCAGAAGAGGCCATGAAACGAGGGCTATCATTGTTGATGTCCGATGGATTTTGGTTGAAAGTAGAGGATACCATAAAGATACTTATCTGTCTTCTTGACTAAGCAGAAGCTTAGAAGAGGTTTTCTTGACTAAGCTGACTGTGTGGATCATAATACATTATGGACAACAATGTGAAGAACACTTAACTGTGCTCATGAGGAACTTATACATTGACCAAAAGGCAGTCATTGGAACAGAACACTTGAGGCACTTGAACATGAAAATCATAGACTATAGCCTTCAGTACACTGTACACCTCAACATAAAACAAAAATCCTCACAACCGGACCAGTGAGTAACATTTTGGTCAATGGAGAAAAGATTACGTTGTCAAGCTTTCCATTTTACTTGGATTCACTCACAATCAAAGCCCATGGAAACAGCAGTCAAAAATTCAAATAACGCATTGCATTGGGCAAATCTGCTGCAAAAGATCTCTTTCAAATGTTAAAAAGTGAAGATTTTTCTTTGAGGACTAACAAGGTGCAATTGACCCAAGCCATGGTATTCTCAATAACCTCACTTGCACATGAAAGCTAGACAGTGAATAAAAGAAGACTGAAGAAGACTTGGTACACTTGAATTACGGTGCTGGAGAAGAGTACTGAACATACCATGAACTTCCAGAAGCATGAACAAATCTGCATTGGAAGAACTACCGCCAGAATGCTCTTTAAGACAGGAGGATGATGACACATCATGGTACATACTTTGGACATGTCATCAGAAGGGACCAGTCCTTAGAGAAGAACATTGTGCTACATAAAATAGATCAGCCAAAAAGAAGAAGACTCTCAACAAAAATGGACTGATACAGTGGCTGCAAGAATGGGCTCAAGGATAGCAAATACTGTAAAGCTGGTGCAGGACCAGCAGTGCCTCTCTCTGTTGTACCATAGTGTCACAGTGGGTTGGGACCAACTATATGGCACCTAACAACAATGACAATGAGGAAAAGCATCTTTCACAGTTCTACTTTCATTAAGTTAAAAAATGTGCTTCTTGCTCTGCTACTTTTTGAAACAAATGTTGTTTCTTTAGCACATTTTTGTTTCTGGTTTCCATGAAGTCAGCAAAATAACTACTGACTCATGAGTGAAGCTTAAAGCTGAACATTTAACATCAAATTCCTGGGGAAACAATTTTTTTTTAATCACCTCAAATTAAAAATAAATGAGCACATTATAGGAAAAATCATAGAAGGCTTTGAAACAGATCTAAATATTGCTGGGCATCTTTAGTGAAAACTTCATTGCCTGAGTTATCTAGTTACATGGGATCTCTAAGTCTTCTGAAGTTTTCACACTACTCTAAGACTACACACAATTGTGGAATATTGAAACTCAAATAAATAATTCTTGTCTATGGAAAAGCATATTGTCCGTGGAGATGGAATTGATTAACACCAAATGAATATCAGGATACTGACAAATTCTTCATGTTTTAATCAATTTCATCTCAGCACTCCTCACTGCCTATATAGATATTTGTGTTTTGGATTACCCTTTCAATCTTTTGTAATGTCTTATAGGTTTCCTCATAAATTAATGAGTTTAAAATATTTTGATATATGATTATTTATATTTGTATGAGAGTAATGAAATTACCTTTCAAAAACAATCATCCTTTAACAATGCATTTTTCTGGTTTGGAAAAAAAATTGTTAATATTTTATTGCTACATGTCTACACAACAGTTTTAATAGATACACTTTATCAAACTAATGAAATTTAAATTTCAAAGAACCCACAATAACATTATCTGACCTTGATATAAAACCAAAAACCTAAGCCAGGGCCAATAAGTTGATTCCAACTTACAGTGACAGGGGCGCTATTAACTTGATACAAGTCTGTAAAATTTTAAATTATTGATTCACTTTACTCAGCAGCTCATATTTTGCCCTCTTCTTGAGTCAATTTGGAGATTCTAGTAGTAAGTGTTCAATCAATCATCTTAATTCATAATTTCCTAATGAGTATTTTTTTGTTGTTTTTACAAAATACACATAATTTGAAAATAATTTCTAACTGGTAGGTTGTCCGTATATGTTTGCTGCTATCTGACATATTTTAAAAAATGTATTTTTAGAAAAATTATTAGGTGCTGTACTCAAGATACACTCATTCGATTATGCACCACTCATCTGTCAGTTTGCCACACTGTTATTTTCATTTTTGCTTTGAGGAAATGATAATTAATGTATAAAATTCTAAATTTCATTCATATGGTGACTTAGGGTTTATGATAGACTTTCTCTCTGAAGTATAATTACCCGATTTCATATGACAGCGCATTTTAATCTTTGCTTTCTGTCACTTTGCAGTCTACCTTTGCGGGTGCTTCTCTGAGATGTGCATCTTCTGTTAAAGCACAAGTTTGATATCTTTGTCCCTTTTCAAATATACAACCTACCTGCAATTTCTGTGAGTTCTCCCTTCTTAAATACTCCTTGAAGCAATCCAGTTGTCACCATGCCTTTTTCCACCGTCTTGTCAATTCTGCCATCATGTCTCTCCCTGTCATCCAAATGTGCTCTCATCCAATCCAGTTCCCATTCCTAAGCATGCCTATGATTTTAAAAACATAAGCCATTTCACTCTCCTACTCAGAAACTTTTTAATGACTACCATCTACTATGATCCTCAAATCTTAACATGCGGTATAAAATCCATCACCACCTGAGGTCTGCTGATCTTACTTTATCCCGCATCATTGTCCCCACCGATTCTGATGCTGAAGCCATACTTCAGCTCTGTTCCTCAGACATGCCCTTATCTTTTTACCTCTGAGCCTTCGGATGTGCTGTTTGCTACATTTCTCACCTCTGCTTAAAATGCACTTACCAATGGGATCTCAGCTTTACTCTACCACATAAACCCATATCTCAGATTAGCTGTAACAGACTCCAAAGAAGTTCCTAGTAAACTAGCTTTTGTAGTATCACATAAGTATCACATATAATATTTCTGATGTTTTAAATAATATACTATGTTGTTCATAAATTACAAAGAAATAATGATTGATAAATTATACATACTCTCCCCAATATAAAAAAATTCAACCAATAAAAATCACACACAATAAAAATGTAATGATTCCTCACACTACCTAACTGTTTTTTCCCTAAATTCCAGTTTTTGCGCCAGAGTTTACCAGTATTAGTTCATCTTTATAGATCTGGCCTTCCAGATCTTCTTCCATATTCATTTAAACATAGAAAGTCTTATCATTCTTCTTTCTGTATTTCTTATATGTAAATCACAATACACTATACCTGTTGTTTGTCCACATTTTTTTCCCCGAGCAATACATCTTAGAAACCCTGTCTTTTGAAATGGATGTATCGTTATTTGCTTCCCTGGTTGCTCATTGAGAAACATTTGGGTGATTTCCAAATTTGTATTATTTGAAGCAATGATTCAGAAAGTATTCCTATATGAACATCATTTTGCTAAAGTACTAATATTTCCATAGAACACATAACTTCAAAATGGCATTCCTCAGTTAAAAAGAATGCAACATGTCCTCAGATATTTCTACACTTTTCCATTTGAACTTTAGAATCAATTTGTCAGTTTCATGAATAAACCTACTCATAATATGATTGGGAATAGCATACAGAAGTACTCATTAAAAAATTATATACTGGGACAATGACATTAGAAGGCAGTTAAGATATTTATTATTATCTTAAAAGAAAAAAAAAACAGGTAATAAAACTTTTGAAAATGCCTCTGTTGCAGGAGAAGTAAATCTATTTATATAGGAAGACCCACCAAAAACACATTAAACCTCATATGTAGTGGTTATTGCTAGTTGACAGGAACAAAAAATGATTTTTATTTTCTTATGCATTTAATGGACTCTTCTACATTTTACATATTATGATTTATGAATTATAAAAAGTTATTTGGCATTATAATATAAAACAGAAGTCTGCTAATACATATATCTCCCAAAGAAAGAAGTAGCTGAACGCTTCGATATGAAGTAAAGGAATTAATTAAAATACAGAGCCATTTGACTTCCAAAAAAAAAAAGATAGATGTGGGCTGCTTAATTTTATCATCTGATTTTTACATAAATAAAATCCTTTTATTGTTGCCTGAAGATAACATATTACATGGCAGCAAACAAGAAAAGGTAAGTGGAAATTCAATAAACATTTTTATTTCAAAAGAAAACCACAGTTCCGTGTCACGCATATTTTTGCTACCTGGTCTCACTTTAAATTTATGACTATAAACCTTCAGTGGCCCGTCAGGGCTGACGACCATCCTCCTCTGGCTTTCCTGCTCAATTCACTCTCTCTCCTTGGAGCTCTTACTTCTCATCTCACTGAGAAAATTGCAATCAGGAGAGAGCCTGCCTTATTCATGCTTCCTCCAAGTTCACCAAATTGCCTTTATCAGTCTCATGCATTCCACCTTCCTTTCTGTTAGAAAAGATGAATTGTTTGTAATCCTAAAGGCAGTCCATTTTCTGTCCTGGAACATATTTCCAGCCCTGACTCCAAAAAGTATCCCTTCTACTCTATCTGTTCCTGTTGGGGATGTTATGAGTATGTAGATCATAAACAGCCTTTTTGTTAGAACACTTTTTAGTTGTATTTAGATTTCATTCTATCTAGGTATTTTGAGTATTCACGGTCAAAACAAAACAAAAAACAGACTGGCACTGTAAGGATCAGAGAAATCACAGGTTTAACATAAAAGATGGTAATATTCTTCCGTCTCCTGTTTCCTCGGACCTTGTCTATTCAGGAGCACTCAGCTTCAAGCCCTCCACTCTCTCATCTCTTATGTTTTAAATTCACCCTTTCTAGTTCCACAAATCAACAAAGATTAAACCTACAGAATGTTTGCGTCAATGATCCTATAAATTTTCACTGTCCATTACTTCTATTAGCACCCCACACCTTGCCTTATTAAGCCTCCCTTTATCGACTCGACGGCACTTGGCACTTGGCTTTATTAGATGTTAACAACTCTTCACTAATGTGATATCCAAATATTATGAAAATACTATTGGAGAGCATTGAGGTAGAATGCACTACCTCCTACATTAAAATTACATTATTTGCTTACCTGACACCAACATCTAGCTACTGCCTCGTTTCTCTACTCCTTCTTACAGGAAATCGAAACAACCAACCCCCGCTCCCCAAATTGCTTCTTCATTATTTTTTCTTGAATGCTTTCCAAGTAGATTTTCATTCTGACCTCTCCACTAACCATTCTGCCAAGTCCATATTACCAAATTCAACAGTCAGTTAGTAGTACTCGACTAACTCAGTTTCCTAACAGCATTGTGGGACATAGACTATGGACACCTTTTTTTGAAGCATTCTTCACCTGTCCTTTGTTCCTAGGTGTTGCAGATGGTTAAAACACTCCATTGCTAACCAAAAGGTTGGCAGACTAGTACACCCAGAAGTGCCTGTGAAGAAAGGCCTGTCAATCTACTTTCAAAAAAATAAGCCACTGAAAATTTTATGGAAGACAGTTCTGACCCGAAACACACGGGGCAGACTGAATGGCAATAGGTTTGGGGTTTTCTTTTGTTATTTGGCTTTGTTTTCACCTGCCCCTTGGAATCTCACACCTTCCTGTCTTTCTCTCCTACTCAGCTTACTGTATGGAACTTCTCCCCAACGTCTAGAAAATCTCAGTGCCCCAGGGCTAACTACCTCCACCCAAATCATGTCATAATTTCTCACATTAGTTACTGCAGTGCTCTCTAAATTTTCCCTTCTTTCACTCTAAACCCATATGTTCCAACCTCTGTCGTCACCATTAGAGTGGTGACATAAAATATAAATTAGATGGTTAGTTCTCTCCTTCAAACTGTGCAATGTTTTCTGTTCACACTTGGAATAAACTCCAAAGACCTTACTACGGTCTATAAAGCTGTTCAGCAGTTTTTCCAATGAGACATTCTGGTAATCTCTGCTCACCCACCTCATTCCATCCCTACAGGCTGAGTAGCTGTTTCTTGAACACACCAAGCATGTGCTAACCTCCTAGGGGCCTATGAGTCCCTAAATTCTCCAGCACCATTACCTCACTTTATTTAGGCTTCATCTCAAACATCACCTCCTCAGAAAGGCTTTTCCTGACAAATCCACATCAAAATAAGAAGCTCCCCATGTGCTCTGCCTATTCTCACCCCCAACTTGTTCATGACTCTTCACTGCATTTGTGACTGCTAATCTTATACTATATATTTACTTACTTATTGTTTCTATCCCACTAAAATGTTATTTCCAACAGGAGAAGAATTTGGGTTCAGGCAGTTTTCCTAACATCTAGATCAATGCCTGGCAGGTGGTAGGCATGTAATAACTATTTGTAGAATTAATAAACATGAAATAAATCCTGCTGCCCGTGCCACTTACTTTCTTAATTAGCAGTGCTATAAATTCAATCACCCATGGTGAGGCCAGCCCTTTGAGCTTCCACATTTCACCTAAGAGTTAGAAAGCCATGTTAACAAGGTGTCTAGATTCTAGAGGGCTTTTTTTTTTTTTTTCAATAGAGATCATCATGAGAATTGAGGAAAATGTGTTAATATATGAGAAATAAATGGCTTTCCAGATCCCAGTTTGTTCAGTGTATTAGCTGGCATTTATAGCCCGTGGTCTTCTCAGCGGAACATCTTTCCCTAAGGCTCTGGGTCTCTTGGCAGGCTTGGGTTATAATTTTGTTTGAACATAATGCCAAGACTTGGGGTACTGAATCCTATTTCCAGTTCTGCTAATTACAGTGTGACTTCAGCTGAATGGTTCCACCCTTTCTGGGCTTCAGATTTCTTACCTGTGAAACCAAGGCAATTACACTGACATTGCTTCCTAGGGGTGTTATGTGGAACAGTTAATGATAATAATCATTAAAGAATTATTTCCATCTGCACTGGGCATTAATTAAGTGCCCCTTGTGCAGAACTCTATTAGCTGTATAAGAAGCAGTGTGGACAGATAGCCAGGAATACGTTAGACATCATTCTGCCTAAAGGAAAACTTGTTAGAAAATATCAGAACATTATGCTGGAATAGCATTATGCTGAAAGAACTAATTACCCTTAATGGGGTATGATTGCCTGTCATCTCTTCTTCTCCCTTTCTCTAAAACTTAACGTTTTCAGATGTGAAATGGTGGGAGGGAGAAGCTATTTTCGAATTCGTTCATGGAGTTTCTGCCTGGAAGTTGCTGTTCTCTGTCTGTAGCTCAGCACTTTTGTTTTTGAGATAAATCAGCTGACAGCTAAAGAGATTTAAGAGAGTTTTCCAAGCTCCCCAAACTGAGTCTCTAATCTCCTAATATCCAGTTCATTATACTGGTTGATACACTAGAGTGTTATTTACTGTCCCAAAGAATAGCAAGGTGGCTGAATTCTACAGCAAGCACAGTGACTGGCCCTCTATCTTTTTATGGGAGGCCCAATTAAGGACAAATTGATAAGACCAAGAATTTGTTGAATCTACTACAATATCTAATCTAAATATTCTACTAGGCTCTTTATATCCACCTTTTTTGGTTCATTATTATGATAATCATAAAAGAGAGATATTATCATACCTACTTAATAATGTTTTTATACTTATTTAACAACTAAATATCAGGAAATTTACATAGCTTGCCAAAATGACACATGTATTTAGAAAAATTAAGATTTGAAGCCAGACTTCTCTAGTTTCCAATTTCTTTTCTTACACTACTCAGTCAAGGGGGAAAATGTGCTCCACTGCAATCCTACGCATTATCTACAGCAAGGGCAGCAAACTTTTTCTTAAAAGACTTCACAGCACTCACTTTAATTGTGCAAGCCATAAGGTTTCTGTGACATCTGTTTAAGAGTACCATTTAGCAAGATAAGCATTACATAAACAAATGGGTATGGTTCTGTTCCAGTGAATTTATTTACAAAAGCAGGTAGCCAGCTTCTTGTCAAAAGCTCACGTCTGAGTTATTCAGATTCATACACTATGGGATCTATTTTTACAATGCTATAAGTTGTAGATAACCAATAACATTGTAACATATCTATAGAACTCAAAAACCACTTCTGTCAAGTCGATTCTGACTCATAACAACCCCATAAAACATAGTAGAACTGCCCCATAGAGTTTTCAAGGAGCACCTGGCAAATCTGAACTGTCGACCTTTTGGTTAGCAGATGTAGCACTTAACCACTATGCTACCAGGGTCTAGATGTCTATAACCATGTAAAATCTTATTTGAGAGAGGTCCAATTGACTTTTCTTCACACTGTGAAAGAAGTCAGTTTTGTCTTCCATTTGCAGATTTGTTTCAATGCTCCTGAACTTCAGAGATATCTGTTGATTTGATTCTTTTGTGAACGAGTTTGACATCTGCCAATTTCCCTTGTTTAATTACAAAGTTAATAAAAACACAGAGCCATGCTCAGTTTACACCTGTATGAGTTATGATCTTACCTTTCCTGAAAAACTATTTCTTTATCAATAGCATAGTAAAAGCATGAATCAGAAAGGACTCACTGGCAACTCACAACAAAAAACAACAATAATAAAATCACTAGTGTATTCTCTTTGCTGCATCCTATATTGTGAAAAGGTGACTTAATCTTTTCTTTCCCTCTAGCTTGAGGAGAAACAGGTAACACAGAGGTTTTTGGCTTCATGTGGAGACTCAGAAGAGGGCTCTGTACCTGCTGCTTTCCATTGGCCGCACAGTATCATTAGATCCTTCTCACTTATTCAACATGAAAGTTGCTTCATATCAATCACGTCAGAATATTTCACAACAGAGAAAATCAAAGCAATTTACTTGTCTTTTACAATACAATGTTGATAGGAAGACAGGAAGTTGCCAAAGTGATGAAGTGGTCTCTTTCATACATCTGACAGAGGTGTTCTCCATTTATGCTTAGCTGGTGCACCAGAGACAAAACACACTGATTCCAAAAATAACCGCATTCCTTGACACCTACCATCCACCTCTGCCTCTCTCCGCTCCCTCCTGAGCTGAGTGGTTTAGTAATGGTTTCTCTGCAGCTGGCAAATGACAGCTATTTACCAGCCAATCTTGGAATCTTCAAGGATCATTTCCTTCTTGACAACCACTAAAATGGCAATAGTATTATCAACAACAATAATAAGACCTGATGTCTATTCATTACTTGCTTGTGCCAGCCAGCATTTTCAGTGCTTTGTATTAGGATGTCCAGGACAGTCCTTTTTATACCTGCTTTCCTAGCATAATTATTAATAACCTTTCCTTTAATCTTAAGAGAGACCCAGTTTGGATGATAAACTACACGGCTACATGATTTATGTGCATTATCTCATTAGATCCATACAACAGTGACACAAAGTTCAGTATGCTAACGATGATGCTGATTTCACTAATAAGTAATTTGCCTAATCTCATGCCATGAGTACATAAAGGAATAGTGATTTGAACCTTGGGGATCTGGTATTATTATTAATTGCTATATTATTTTGCCATTTGCCTACACATCCCATCAGAAACAGCACAGACAAGTGGCTTTCTGGTCACTGACTACCTACTGATAGTGAACCTACCACCTTAAAAAAAGAGTCAGTTCCATCTTTGGATAGTGTTGGAAGTTCTCCCTTATGTTATGCTGCAATCTATTTTCCCAGTTTCCAAACTATCAGCAAAAAGAAAAAGAAAAAAAAAACCTGAATTTTGTAAAAAACATTTGATTGCACACCCAAGAGTTTGCTATAATCCTGAAGACAACAGACAAGTGAAAAAAATACAGCCTTTGGCTTTGTTTATAAGGGCAGGTGTATTTTAAAAAGATCAGTCAAATGGTAATCATGGAAGACCAGCTAGAAGACTACTGCTTGAGAGGCTGAGTGAACTATGGGCTAATCCTGAAGAGGGATGAAGAGACAGTGTCAGTGCAAACAGGAAGGAAAGTCAGGCAGTTCTGAATCATCATTTCTTTTTAGAATGTTAAGGTCAGAGGGGTCTACTGTGAATTGTCATGGAAGAGAGAAGGAAAAAGACTCACACTAACGCTGAGGAAAAGCTTCACCATCTTCCACTCTTTCTCAACAATTTAGATTCCAGCCTTTGCTTTTACTCTTACAAGCAAGTTTACAGAAGAATCTGCACAAGCAACTATTCAGTAGTATGACTGGTGTATCAAGAGTTATTGAGATTTTGTCTTTGCACTGTGGTAGTTAGTAAAATAGCAAGTGGACATGTATTGTCTCCTGAAATTGACCAGGAAATAAAAGCTCTATCATTATAATAAAGAAAACACCTAACGAAGCTTCTATTTCTCCTTGTCTTCAGAGATTCACCTTGCAGATCCACCTTGCAGATGGATCTAAATGTTTTAAAGGTACATTTACACAGGTTCAGCCAGCTCTAAAAGGTCACGAAGTTGAGATTCAACTTGCATTTGAAAACATGAGACATGAAAAAAATTCAACAGCCAAATAGGGAAATTTCAAAAATATCTAAAATAACTACTAACTTTTTTTTTTTTTGGCGAATGAAATATGTGCGAGATGAGCCAAATCTTCACTTTCAGAATCATTTCTCAAACGCATTTTCCTTTTTTTTCCTTCATGGGGTTTGTGGTTAGGTTATACAGTCCTAGAGCAGACCAAACAGTCCACTCAAGTATATTTATTTGTAAAAGCATTACATTAAACTCACGGTTTTTTATTTAAGGATGGAAGAGTTTTGATTGCAACTTTAGAATGCTCTTGAAATAACAGCACTGGAACTCTGTACAGCACAAAAGCATTTAAATGTCTTGTTCTATTCACCCGTGGCAACATCTGACCTCACTCCTCTCCCTGCCATTTAAATTTCTCTTTTATTCCCCTTGGAGCCTTGGGAAAAAATCAACAATTATTTTTAAATAGGAATCTGTATAGTTTAAATATCACAGCCTCATATTTCCTTACAGCAACATTTTGCCTTTAATTAAGTTTGTTACAAAAATCCATGTTTTCAATCAAGGAGAAAATGTTCAGTGAAGTTCAAAATTGATTCACCTTTGAAAAAAGGTGGAGCATTTCAGAATATTTCTTAAAGGTTGCTTTGGAAACTGGCAACAATAGCTCATTCCATTTGAGGATGGAGAGCTATTTGCTTTGGTGTAATCTAAATATCAGCAGCATTACTTTGCACAACTTTTAGGAACAATATTTTCATTTTATTCTCCAGAGGAAACAATAGAAAGCCACCCCCTGCTTTGAACTAAACAATTCCATGTAGAAACCTTGGCTATGATCAAAATTGGAAACCCTGGTGGTATAGTGGTTAAGGTTGGCAGTTCAAACCCACCAGGTGCTCTTTGGAAACTCTATGTGGCAGCTCTAGTCCATAGTCCATCCAATACGGTGACTATGAATCAGAATCAATTCAAGGGCATTTTTTTTTTTAATGATCAAAATTATCAAGATCATCAAAGAGGAAGAATACGTGGTAAAAATTTTTAAAGTGATCGGTCAAAAGAAAATGTTGAACTTAAGTCAGAGGAAAATGATTATATTTATTGTATAATATAATTAGAAGTTAACTTCCTGATATTTATTTTAATCTTGAAATTAAGTGATCTTGGGGTAAAATTTTCATATAGGAAAATGGACAGAAATCTTTGTTGTTCAAGCATCAAGTAGTTTTCAAAACTTAAGGAAAATTTTATCACTCATCTTGCTGGAAAAAAACAATAAATTGTGTCAATGTCTACCCCATTTTCTAGAGACTAACTCACTTCTTTCTTACCAGTCAGCTGGCCTAGTAATACAGAGTTCACATTCAAAACAGAGAACTTCATGATTCCAGCTTGTGCCTGTATAAGCCAATTTTTCTTTTGAAAAATTTGGAGACTCCACGATTACAAAGGACTTAAAATGACTGTCACGTAGAACTTAGTGACTTCTGCTGTCTGTTAGAACACCTGGCAGATGTGTATCTAAAGTTTGCATGGGAAGACTTCTCTAGAGCAGGTGCTTCCCAGAACAGGGCCATAAGTGGTCTTGCAATTAGCAGTGGCAGGGGTATATTTAAAAGCCAGTGCACTTCTAGTGCCAATTAAAATACACTGATCTAACCAAATACCCATAACAAACTGATTGTACCGTGTTCAAAAGAGTAAGTTTGACAGAACTTGGCCATGAAGTAGATGTCTATTTCAGCACTTCAGGGCTAGTAGGCATTGAAAGGAATGGCATTAAGGAGCAGAACACCAGATGGTTCCAGGGCCAGAGTTTTTGCTCTGTTCCAAACACAGTGAAAGGCCAACAAGCTCAATGACCAAAAGAGAAAAACAACAAGCAATACACGTGATGCTAAGCCAGATTCTGCAGGAAAAGAGGCTGAGCACCTTTGAACAGGCATGGCACACTGAAGAGAAAGAATTTTCCTGGAGAAAGAGGAATTTAGAAAATTGCCAGTGAACATTTAGGGAGGAAAAGGAGAGACGCTGTTTTCCATTTATACAACTTACATGTGCTGCTGTTTCCCAGATAGTACATGGAATAGTATAACCAACCCTCCTGTTCAACAAACAAACTATTATCAGTTCATGGCCAAATTTTTTGCATCCTAATTCTCCCCACTGTCTGTATTTCTTTTTTTAAAGGAAAAATAATTTCCTTTTTTTCTTATTTATCATGGTTGAATGAAAATGTACATTCCCATACAAATTGTGTGCCCACCTATATGCAGCTCCCACTGCTCTCCCTGCCCGGTGACAGCACAATCTTCCTTTCTGCTCCATACATGTCTTATCCTCCCAACAATCTCCTATCTCCTCCTCTCCTCCCACTCCCTTTCCCCCAGTAAGAGATCAGCAGGTCAACATCCTGTAGATGCATAGAACCATGAAGTGAACACATGATATGGTCACTCTGTGTCGCCAAGTCCAATCCATTTGTGTCCGAAGAGTTGACCTCCATTATGACTTATGAACAGGGGCAGCATCAGAGCCATGGGCCATGTTCCCAGGGGAACTCCGAGGCCTGTGGATCATCAACTGCAGTCTTTTAATGGGGCTCTCAGAGTGTACCCCTTTTTATTCTTGTGTTTCCAGTGAGACTCAACTTTGTGAGCCTCATCACGGCTGTCACTGGTAGTGGCTTGGCACTGCCTTGTTCTTCCGGTCACAAGTCAATGTAGTAACCCACTCACGTGGATCTCTCTCTCTTCTGGGTTCTCTTAACCCTGCGTCATTTTGGTTCTTGGTAATCATCCATTCATGCTAAGTTGGGACCATTTCCTGTACCCTCAGATGGCAGCTTGGCAGCTTGGCAGCTTTTAAGACCTCAGATGCCAATCACCAAAGAGGGGTGCAGAGGGCTCTCTTAGCACAAGCTAGTTGTGCCAATTGGCCTCAGTTTCCCCTGAGAGCATAGCCCCCAGACCCCCACCTCAGCTACTCTGTCCTTGTAATACTGGATTAAGATGGGAGGAGTAATCATGTTATGTTGGAGTCCAGTTAATATTGATCTTCTTTCTAATGTGTGCTGTCCCGTGTTTCACCCAACCAAGTCTCTATCAACTATCTAATCTAAACCATCCCTCCTTCACCCTCCCTCCCTCCCAACCCTTGCAGCTGACAAAGAGTCTTTTCTTCTATGCATGAGTCTGTTTTCAAGTTCTCATTGTAGGGGTCTCATATAGTGTTTGTTCTTTTGTCACTGACTATTTTCACGCAACATAATGTGCTCCAATTGAAACCAGGTTATGAGATGTTTCCTAAAATCATCATTGTTCTTCTATATTTCATTTTATTTTTTTAATCATATATAAAACATTGTATCATTCATCTGTAAAACTAGTTACACATCTCTGGAAGCTGAGGGCTCTTTGTTAACAGAGCTGCATAAGCACGATCACATCTAAAACTTATCATTTCTCAGTATCATCAAATATGCAGACAGTTCAAATTTTCAGTCACCTTGCAAATGCCTAACTGTTAAAGATGTTTTATTCTATGTTTGCACTTTTTTTTTTTTTTTGGTTTTGTTGTAACCAGGCTCTAAATAATATTCACATGTATGCTTTTAAAATATTTTTAAGTCTTTTTTTTTTAATCTCTCCAGGCAGTCTCTCTCTTTCTGTCTCATTGTCTCTGCTTTTTCTCCCCTCTCCCTTCACGTCCTCCTCCTTCCTTCCTCTCTTCCTCTCCTTGGTATTTACTGGTTCAAGAAACAAGGTCCTGTAGTTTTTGTCCTCAGTTTAGATTTTGCTGACTGCCTCTTCATCAAGTTTTGTGCTTTTTTTTTAAACGTAGTTATCTGTGCTTTGTCTGTTCCGTAACTTGACAGCTGGATTTAGAGGCTTGATCAAATTGAAGACTGCTTTGGATGTGGTTTTCATTTTTCAGTGGTAGAATTCTCATCTTACATGTGGGAGTCTCAGGTTTGATTCCTGGCCAATGCACTTCACGGGCAGCTGCCACTCATCAGGCAGTGGAGGCTTGTGTGATACTAGGACACCAACAGTCGCAGCAGAGCTTCCAGACTAAGATGGACTAGGAAGAAAGGCCTAGACACCTGCTTCTGATAATCAGCCCATGAAAATCCAGATGGGTCAAAGAGATCCAACCTGCACCCCGTGATGGCGATGGTGCACACACAGCCAGGCAGTGTGTACCTCTGTTGTGCCTGGAGCTGCCACGAACTGTGTAGCAACTTGACAGCAGCCAACAACCTCCGAGAGGCTGCTGAGCTCTTGTATCAGGAATATACAAAGCCTGGTTCCTTCTCTTGCAGTGACAGCAACAGTTGTGGATCTTCATGGTCTGGATCCGTGAGGTCATTAAAGATTCCAAACTGACATTCCAAATGCGTATATACTGGAATATCCGTTAAGAAAAGCAAGTTACTGTTGAGTGGATTGTGACTCATGGCCACCGCATGTCTATCAGAGTAAATTTGTACTCCACAGGTTTTCACTGGCTGATTTTTCACAAGTAGCTCATCAGGCCTTTCTTCCAACGTGTCTCTGTATGGACTGGAACCTCCAACCTCTCAGTTAGCAAATGAATCCATTAATTGTTTGCATCACCTAGGGACTCCAGAACGTAAACATCCAATGGTATACATATTGCAAAATTTAGAATTCCATTATTTGCTGTAAAATGGTGACCTCTGAATTCCATTGTTCCTTTTCAATTGATTAGCTGGAATACTTCTTTAAAGAGACACTGCCTTCCTTTAAATATTTGTTTATCCTGTGGCACAATTTACACTGGAAGAGAAAGATAAATGCAGGACTCTTTCTCTTTATTTAGCAGTCTTGAAAATAATGAGTTGTTTTATTATCCAACAAACCCCAAACCAAACCCACTGCTATCAAGTTGATTACCACTCATAGCAATGCTATAGACACAGTAGAACTACCCATAGAGTTTCCACGGAGTGCCTGGCAGATTTGAACTGCTGACTTTCCAGTTAGTAGCAGTAGCTCTTAACCAATCACCACCAGAGTTTCCTTATTATCCATCATTGAGCAATACTTAATTATTCCATATATGGTTATTATCTAGTATAAGCAATCGTTTAATACAAGGACTTCATTCTATATTTTTTATATTGGTCTCTATTGCTATTTACTTGTTCCTTTCAATGTTAATTTATTATCATGATCTCATTTTCAAAATAAGTCTTTGCAATTATCCATAAAATAATTGATGGTGACAGATGTTTCATTTTTCTCACTGTTAAGAGAGATATCAATTAGTTTTCAATACACAATAGCAAAACTACGGAGAGTTAAAATTCAGTCAGGATGTAAACATCACCCAGACAAATGTACTCATTTGACAAATAACAAAAGTCTTTTCAATTATACAGTTGTGGCTGACACTCTTATTAAAATCTACTTTTACTAATTATCAAATATTACTCTTTTACCATAATGTAGTATTTTAATTAATGTTGAAATAAAATAAATTTTTGAACAATATTTAGCTGACAAAACAAACAGAACAAAAAAATTTGACTGCTTTTTATCTTTTAAAAAGATCATAGAAAATTTAGGGAATGCATTTTTTTATATGAATATATTTTTACATACTTTTTTCACATAATAAAGGAGGTGTTTTGAGAATCAGGAGCCCTACACCTTGCATTATCTATCTCAGCCCAGCCAGGTGCCACTGCTTTATGGAACACCTATTCTGAGATCTTAGCATCTTTGTAAAATAAAAGAATTATAGCATAAATATTCAACAAACTTTACTATCTATTTATGATTCGAATCTATCTGAAACAATAACAGAAAATACATTTACTTAACAGAATTCTTGTCACTACAAGTATTGTAAGGAGGTGTTTGTCCTAGAAGAGATCAAGATTATTTTTCATAAAGTTTTAGGAACTAAGGGAGTGTGAAGGGTTAAACATATTACTAAAGGGTTAGAAAATCAGAAACAAACTTAGGTACCAGGAAATAATTTCAAGCATCCATGAAAACTGATATATAAGTGAGATGCAATTGGCTTGGCAATTGCAGAAAAACATGAAGAATGGACTAATCAATAAATGTGACAGCAGGTTAACCATATGGAAAAAATAAAACAGGAGTCACACTTTATATCATAAACCAAAACCAAACCAAACCTGTTGCCCTCAAGTTGATTCTGACATATAGTATCCTATAGAATTTCCAAAGAGTGCAGGCACATTAATTTCGGGTGAATTGAATACTTAAATAAACTTAAAACTTAGAAACAAACATAATGTTCAACACAAAAGCACAAGCAATAAGAAAAAAAAGACTAATACTTTTGTGTTCTCAAAATATATAATCTCTTTTAAATCAAAAAAGAGAACAGCTGAGTCACACACTGAGAGAGGCATATACAACACTTGACAAAATGTTATTATCTGTAACATAAGGACCTCTAGTGGCACAGTGATTAAGGCACTGGGCTGCTAACTGAAAAGTTGGCAATTCCAACTAGTAGCTTCCTCGCAAGAGGAAGATGGGGTAGCATGCCTCAGTAAAGATTTGTAGTCTTGGAACTCCCATGTAACAGACTCTGTATTGCTGGATTACTATGAGTCATAATTGACCCTAGAGCAGTGGGTTTCATTTTTTTGATGACTCTATAACTTGTATCTGTCAGTTGGTAATTCTGTGGTAGCTTGAGTATTGCTGTGATGCTAGAAGCTACACCACTGGTGTTTCAAATGCTGGAGTCAACCACGGACTGGTAGATTTCAGCTTAGCTTCCAGACTAGGACAGACTAAGACAAAGGACAGGGTGGTCTGCTTCTGAAAAAAATTAGCCAGTGAAAACCTTGTGAATAGTGGTGGATTACTATCTGATATAATGTTGGAAAGCACTCAGAATAATACCAGGGAAGAGTTTCTTCCTCATAGTAGAGTCATTCTTAACAGTGTGGATGGTGTCAAGCTTTTCAGGACCTTCATTTGATGAGGTGGCATAACTCAAAATGAGAAGAAACAGCAACAAACATCCTTTCATAATAGGGACATGGAATACACAAAGTCTGGATAAAGGGAAATGGAAAACCATCAAAACAACAAAGGGAAATGGAAAATCATCAAAAATGAAATGGATTAGGTTCAGTACGTAAGCAGGACTTAACAATATGAAATATTTATGCACCCAATGCTAGAGCATCTAAATAAATACATTGAAGAAACACTGACTACACTCAAAAATGAGATAGATCACTCCACAATAATAGTGCAGAACATCAACAGTCCACTCTCAATACTGGACAGATCATCCAGAAAAAAGCCCAATAAAGACACAGAAGATCATATTGCACCAATTAACAAACTAGACCTCATCAACATATCCAGAACTTTCTATCCATCAGCAAACAACTATATCTTCTTCTCCAGTGCACCTGGAATATTTTCCAGAATAGAAAATGTGTTAGGACATAAATGAAATCTCAACAGAATCCATACCATCGAAATACTGCAAAGCATCTTCTCAGATCATAAAGCCATAAAAGTCTAAATCAATAGCAGAAAAAGACATAGATAGAAATTTGAACTCATGGAAACTGAATAATATCTTACTCAAAAAGCCATGGATTATAGAAGAAATCACGGATGAAATAAAAAAATCTATGGATTGAAATGAGAATGAAAATACTTCTTACCAGAACAGATACAGCCAAAGCAGGGCTCAAGGGTCAGTTTATCTTCATAAATGCACACATCTGGAAGGAACAAAGAACCTAAACCCAAGAACTAACTCTACAGCTTGAACAAGTAGAGAGATAGCAAAAGAGGAACCCTTCAGGCAACAGAAGAAAACATATCGGGGCGGAGTCAAGATGGCGGACTAAGCACACGTCTCCTTATATTCCTCTGGAAACCAAGACCTGAATTGACAATCAAACAGAGCTTTCTGAGCACCTAATCAGCCTCAGGACACGGCACAGAGCTCTTAATTGGGACTTCATACCACTCAGTGAAAAACCTCCTCTCTTTCGCTGACTCCCGCTCCTGGTAGGCCCGGCTCTCACGGACGGAAGGTAAATGCACCATTTTGACTTTTTTTTTCCTCGGTCTCGGCTGGCGGGCGGAGCTGGGTCTTGCCTGGCGGCTGGACTCAGACGCGCTGCTGGGGGGATAGGCCGGCGAAACTCCCATATTCTGAGATCCAGGCTCAAGACTCTGTTAATCTAGACACTTTGAGCCTTTCATATTGGAACTGCCTCAGTGGGGTTTGCACGGAGCTCCGTGGTCAGGGTGCGGGATGCCATGTTGGTACCGAGATTGTAGCGGGACCTCGTTCTTAGCCTGGGAGCCAGCGCCTGCAAACGGGACAGAGCTTCTACGTCAGAAAAGTACTGATTTTTCACAGTGCTGCCTGCATTGGGGGCCCTGCAACAGAAGCAGAGGAATCACTACCTCTTGGCACCTTTAGTCCCTCTGTCTGCTGCCTGTGTGGAGGACGCCATCTTGGGTACGGTGGCCGCAACTGGACCTAATTCTTAGCTTGGGAGCGAGAGCCTGCCCACAGGAGAGCGCTTTTCTATCACAAAACCAGTACTCGACACAGTGTTGGCTAAGGCTAGGCCTAGTCAGCAGAGGCCAATAGGGCAGTAGCATTGCTGTATTCTGAACTAGTTTGTTATCATCTGGGGTTAGATATAGTGGTGCTTCCTTTGTCAGATGAGAAGAGGGACCTCTACCCCTGAAAACCTAACTGACTTGTGAAGTGGTCAGATACCTTTTGCTTTACATTTGAAGACAGCCTAGAGAAACATTTGCAATCCACCCTCACAGTACCTCTTCCAGCCTCTATATACTCATATGGGACCCAAAAAGCAACAGACAATTGTGGCATACAAGCAATCACTCATGGCTTAAGAAGGCTACCAAACAAAGCAACCAAGGAGTTTTCCAGATGAAGAAACTTTTATGAAAGCATCAGGAAGTGAATACAAATTGATTATATACAGAGCCCTTCTAGACCTTATACAAAACGCAGAAGAACAAAATGAAAAATTAAGCAAGTTGTTCGATATGATGGAACACCAGTACTCTGAAATCCAACAGATCAAGAAGAAAATCAAAGACATAGAAACTTCCACGCAAACCCAAGAAAACAGAATGGAACAAATGGAAAAAAGAATTTCTGACTCGGAAGACAGAGCTACTGATGCCAGCGCCTATGAGCAGAAATCAGAAAAAAGAAACAAGAAAAATGAAAAAACATTAAGAAGCATGTGGGACTCTATTAAGAGGAACAACCTTCGATTAATTGGAGTCCCTGAACAGGGTGAGACATCTGAGAACACAGAGAGTATTGTTGCTGAGCTGCTGAAAGAAAACTTCCCAGAAATCATGAAGGAAGAGAATATAGACATCTCAGATGCATATCGTACGCCACCCAATATAGATCTCAAAAGAAAGACTCCAAGACATATTATAATCAAGCTTAACAAAATGAAACATAAGCAACAACTCTTAAAGGCATCAAGACTCAAGGCAAAGCTAACATTCAGAGGGAAACCCTGTAGGCTCTCGTCAGATTTCTCAGCAGAAACCATGCTGGCACGGAGACAGTGGCATGACACATTCAAAGTCTTGAAGGAGAACTTACAACCAAGAATTATATATCCTGGAAAACTATCTTTCAGATATGAAAATGAAATTAACACATTCCCAGATAAACAGAAACTCAGAGACTTTGTAAAAACCAAACCCAAACTACAAGAAATAATGAAAGAAGTCCTTGGCTTTGGCTTAGAAGAACGAAACCATTAACTTTATATTTTAGAACGACACACTACTCAATACTCTACTCATTTAAGGAAGGCTCCAAAGTAAATCACAGCTTTGATTTGGAAAGAAGCAATCTAGTGATCATCATGAAAACTATGGTGTCATCATAATAAAAAGAGGGATGTACTACAGTCATTATAGTCCTTTCAGATGGAGAGGAAGATGACAAGACTGGTAGTAATTAAAATTGGGTTTATAAATAGTTTATTAAGGGGGTTCATAGGGGCAGCTGTAAAGCACAACAAAGATGTGTCATACCATTTCAAGAAATCTAACATACGAGTCTCAACAACTATAAAACCAGCTCTGAAAAAGGTGAAAAATCAACTCACAAAAAAGAGTGTGCCAGAACAGAATAATAAGAACAACAGAGAAAACATCAACATAAAAATAAACGTATCACAATGGCAGCAGTGAACACATACCTATCAATAATTACATTGAATGTGAATGGACTGAATGATCCAGTAAAGAGACACCGAGTGTCATCTTGGATCAAAAGACACGACCCATCCATATGTTATCTACAAGAAACTCACTTGAGACCTAAAGACAGCAACAAACTGAAAATTAAAGGATGGAAGCATATATATCAAGCTAACAATCAACAAAGAAGAGCAGGGGTGGCAATTCTAATCTCAGACAAAATCAATTTTAATGTCAAATCCACCATCGTGGACAAAGATGGACACTATTTATTGCTGAAAGGTTCAGTACACAAGCAAGACTTAACTATACTAAATATTTATGCACCTAATATCAGAGCACCTAAATACATCGAAGAAACACTGACAACGCTCAAAAGAGAGTTAGATGACTCCACAATAACAGTGGGAGACTTTATCACTCCACTCTCATTACTAGACAGATCATCTAGAAAAAAGCTCAGTAAGGATACAGAAGACCTCATTGACACGATTAACTAACTAAACCTCACTGATATATACAGAACTTTCCACCCATCAGCAGACAACTACACCTTCTTTGCCAGTGCACATGGAACATTCTCCAGAATAGACCATGTAATAGGCCATAATGCAATGCTCAATAAAATCCATACCATTGAATTACTGCAAAGCATCTTCTCAGATCATAAAGCCATAAAAGTTGAAATCAATAGCAGAAAAAGCATACAAACAAAGTGGAACACTTGGAAACTGAACAACATCTTGCTCAAAAAAACATGGGTTATAGAGGAAATCAAGCATGAATTAAAGAAATTCATGGATTCCAATGAGAACGAAAACACTTCCTACCAGAACCTATGAGATACAGCCAAAGCAGTGCTCAGAGGTCTGTTTATCTCTATAAATGCACACATCTGGAAGGAAGAAAGAAACCAAATCAAGGAACTAACTCTACAGCTTGAACAAGTAGAAAGAGAACAACAGAGGAACCCCTCGGGCACTGGAAGAAATGAAATCATAAAGATTAGAGCAGAGCTAAATGAATTAGAGAATAGAAAAACAATTGAAAAAATTGAAGAGACTAAAAGGTGGTTTTTTGAAAAGATCAACAAAATTGATAAACGACTGGCTAAACTTACTAAAGAAAAGCAGGAAAGGAAACAAATAACCCAAATTAGAAATGAGAGGGGAGTTGTCACCACAGATGCAACAGAAATCAAAAATATAATTAACAGAATACTACGAAAGACTGTACTCTAACAAATTTGAAAACCTAGGGCAAGTGGACCAATTCCTTGACTCATACCACCTACCCAAATTATCACAACGTGAAGCAGAACAACTTAATAAACCCATCACAAAGGAAGAGATTTAAAGGTCATCAAAACACTGCCAACCAAAAAAAGTCTGGGCCCAGATGGCTTCACAGCAGAATTCTATCAAGCATTTAGAGAAGAATTATCCCCAATATTATTGAGACTATTTCACAGTATAGAAAGGGATGGAGTACTCCCATACTTATTCTATGAAGCAAGCATAACCCTCATACTTAAGCCAGGGAAAGATCCAACAAAGACAGAGAACTACAGATCGATATCACTCATGAACCTAGATGCAAAAATCTTCAACAAAATTCTTGCCAACAGAATACAACAACATATCAAGAAAATAATCCATCATGACCAAGTGGGTTTCATACCAGGGATGCAAGGCTGGTTCAACATCAGGAAAACAATTAATGTGATTAACCACATAAATAACACAAAAGACAAAGATCACCTGATTTTGTCCATTGATGTCGAAAAGGCATTTGATAAAGTCCAACACCCATTCATGCTAAAAACTCTTAGCAAAATGGGTACAGACGGCAAATTCCTCAACACAATAAGGGCCGTTTATACAAAGCCAATTGCCCACGTCATCCTGAATGGAGAGAGACTGAAAGACTTTCCACTGAGATCAGGAACTAGACAAGGATGCCCACTCTCACCTCTCCTATTCAACATTGTGCTAGAAGTTCTAGCCAGAGCAATTAGACATGACGAAGAAATCAAGGGCATCTGCATCGCAAAGAGGAAGTTAAAATCTCCCTGTTTGCAGATGATATGATTGTACATGCAGAGAACCCGAAGGAATCTATAAGTAAGCTACTCAAACTGATAGAAGAGTTCAGCAAAGTCTCAGGATACAAGATAAACATAAGTAAATCAGTAGGTTTCCTTTATACCATCAATGAGACTCTTAAGGAGGAAATTATTAAGTCAATACCATTTACGATAGCCCCTAAGAAGATAAAGTACCTAGGAATTAATCTAACCAGAGAAATAGTAGACCTTTACAAAGAGAACTACAAGCCCTTACTACAAGAAACAAAGAGAGACTTAGATAAATGGAAAAACCTACCCTGCTCATGGATAGGAAGACTTAACATTGTGAAAATGTCTATTTTACTCAAAGCAATTTATTTATATAACGTAATCCCAATACATGTTCCAGCATCATTTTTCAATGAGATGGAGAAACAAATCACCAATTTTGTTTGGAAAGGGAAGAAGCCTGGATAAGTAAGGTACTACTAAAGAAGAAGAACACACTGGGAGGCCTCTCATTACCCGACCTTAGAACATGCTACACTGCCACAGTGGTCAAAACAGCCTGGTACTGGTACAAGAACAGACAGATGGATCAATGGAACAGAATTGAGACCCCAGAGATGACACCATCTGCCTATGAACAGTTGATATTCGACAAAGGCCCTAAGACATTAAACTGGGGTAAAAACAGTCTCTTCAACAAATGGTGCTGGTAAAATGGGTTACCCATCTGCAATAAACTGAATCAAGATCCATATCTTACACCTTACACAAAAACCAACTCCAACTGGATAAAAGACTTAAATATCAAACCTAAAACGCAAAAGCTCATCCAAGAAAAGGTAGGAATAACAATGGAAGTTTTAATACACAATGAGGACAGACTCCAAAATCTGTCAAAGAAACCTCAATCAACAGAACAGAAAATAGATGAACAGGAAATATTAAGAATCCAACACTTTTGCTCATCCAAAGACTTTATTAATAGAATTAAAAGAACACCCACAGAATGGGAAAAAATATTTGGCAACTCTATGTCAGACCGATGCCTGATCTCCATAATCTATAAGATACTACAAAATATCAGTAAGAAGAAGATAAACCATCCAATTAAGTGATGGGCAAAGGAGATGGACAGACATTTCACTAAAGAGGAGATCCAGGCAGCCAAAAAACACATGCGGACATGTTCACGATCTTTAGTTATTAAAGAAATTCAAATCAAGACAACAATGAGATACCATCTCACCCCAGCAAGATTCACCATGATCCAGAAATCACAGAACAACAAATGCTGCAGAGGCTGTGGAGAAAGTGGGACCCTCCTACACTTTTGGTGGGGTTGCAAAATGGTCCAGCCTCTTTGGAAGGCAATCTGGCGCTTCCTTAAAAAAATGGATATTGATGTACCATTTGACCCAGTAATTCCACTACTTGGAATATATCCTACAGATTCAAGGCCTTTCACACCAACGGACACATGCACCAGAATGTTTATCACAGCACAGTCCATGATAGCAAAATGATGGAATCAACCCAGATGTCCAACAATAGAAGAATGGATAGGTAAACTGTGGTACATATACTCAATGGAGCACTACGCAATGATAAAGAATAACGATGATTCCAGGAAACATCTCCTAACCTGGTTTCAACTGGAAGACATTATGTTGAGCGAAAGTAGTCAGCGACAAAAGGACAAATACTGTATGAGACCTCTACGATAAGATCTCAAAAATAGACTTGTGTATAGAAAAAAAGACTGTTTGACAGCTGCAAGGGAGGGGAGGGAGGGAGGGTCGGGGGGAGGGTTTAGGGTAGACAGTTACTAGAAATCTAGTTGGGAGAAAGCGGTGACAGCACACATTAGGAACAAGAACAACATTAAGTGGACTTCAGCATAACTTGAGTACTCCTTCCATCTTAACTCAATACTGCAAGGATAGAGTAGCTGGGGTAGGGGGTGGGGGACCATGCTCTTAGGCGAATTCCAGGCCAGTTGGCACAACTAGCGTTTTGCTAAGACAGCTCTCTGCACCCCACATTGGTGAGTGGTGTCTGGGGTCTTAAAAGCTGCCAAGCTGCCATCCGAGGACATAGCAAATGGTCCCAACTCAACAGGAACGGACGCTCACCAAGGATCAAAATGACATGTGGTAAAGACAACGGAGAAGACGGAGAGACCCACAAGAGTGGGTGCCTACATCGACTTGGGACCGGAAGAACCGGATGGTGCCCGGCCACCACCAGTGATAGCCACGATGGAGCTCACACAGAGGAGTCTCACTGGCAACACAAGAATAAAGAGGTGCATCATGAGATCTCCACTAAAAGACCTCAACTGATGGTCCAGCGGTTTTGAGATTCCTCTGAAAGCATGGACCCCTGCCCTGAGGCTGCCCTTTCCCATAAATTATAACAAAGGTCCACTCTTTGGACAGGAATGGATTGGACTTGGCAAGGCAGAGTGACCATATATTGGAAGCACTTTTTGGTTCTGTACATCTATAGGATATCATCTTGCTGACCTCTGGCTGGAGGAAGGGGAGTGGACGCACAGGAGAGGAAAGGAGACTGTTGGGAGGATGAGACATGTATGGAGCAGAGAGGAATAGTGTGCTGTCACCGGACAGGGAGAGCAGTGGAAGCTGCATATAGGGGGGGCATGTAAATTTATATGTGAATGTACATTTTCACTCAGTTACGTTAAATAAAAATTAAAAAAAAAAAAGAAAGCATATCATAGAGATCAGAGCAGACCTAAACAAATTAGAGACAAAAAGACCAAAAGGTAGCTTTTTGAAAAGATCAACAAAATTGACAAACCGTTGGCTAAACTAACTAAAGAAAAACAGGAAAAGAAACAAACAATCCAAATAAGAAACGAGAGGGGATTTGTCACAACAGATCCAACAGAAATAAAAAATATCATAACACAATACTACGAAAGACTGTCCTCCAACAAATTTGAATACCTAGAGGAAATGGACAAATTCCTAGATTCATATCACCTAGCAAAATTATCACAAGGTGAAGCAGAACAACTTAATAAACCCATCACAAAAGAAAAGACTGAAAAATATCACATAAAAACTACCAACTAAAAAAAGCCCTGGCCCAGATGGCTTCCCTGCAGAATTCTACCAAGTTTTTAGAGAAGAATTATCTCCAATACTACTAAGACTATTTCACAGCATAGAAAGGGATGGAATACCCCCTAGTTCATTCTGTGAAGACAGCATAACCCTGACCTCAAAGCCAGAGAAAGACCAAACCAAAAAGGAGAACTACAGACTGATATCACTCATGAATCTAGATGCAAAAATCTTCAACAAGATACTTGTCAATAGAATACAACAACATATCAAAAAAATAATTCATCACGACCAAGTTGGATTCATACCAGGGATGCAAGGCTGGTTCAACATCAGAAAAACAATCAATGTGATCAACCACATAAATAACATAAAAGACACGAATCACTTTATTTTGTCTATTGATGCAGAAAAGGCATTTGATAAAGTCCAACACCCATTCATGCTAACAACTCTCAGCAAAATAGGAATAGACGGCAAATTCCTCAATGCCATAAGGGCCATTTATACAAAGTCAACTGCCAACATCATCCTGAATGGAAAGAGAGTGAAACAATTCCCCTGGGGAATAGGAAATAGACAAGGATGCCCACTCTCACCTCTCCTGTTGAACATCATACTAGAAGTTCTAGTCAGAGCAATTAGACAAGACCAAGAAATAAAGGGCATCTGCACTGGGAAGGAGGAAGTAAAAATGTCTCTGTTAGCAGCTGATATGACTGTATATGCAGAGAATCCTAAAGATACCGTAAGTCAACTACTCAAACTGATAGAAGAGTTCAGCAAAGTGTCAGGATACAAGACAAATAAAAGTAAATCAGTAGGATTCCTTTCCACCAATGATGAGATTATTAAAGAAGAAATTACCAAATCAATACCATTTACTACAGCCCCCAAACAGATAAAATATCTAGGAATAAATCTAACCAGAGAAATATCAGACCTTTATAAAGTGAATTACAAGACCTACTACAAGAAACTAAGAGAGACTTACATAAATGGAGAAACCTACCCTGTTCATGGATAAGAAGACTTAACATTGTGAAAATGTCTATTTTACCTAAAGCAATCTACTTTTATAATGTAATCCCAATAAATAAATGAAATGGATTATATAAATATAATATGCTAGATATTAGTGAGCTGAAATGTACTGGCCATTTCAAATTGTAAAATCATATAGTCTACTATGTCAGGAATGACAAATAGAAGATGGAGTTGCACTCATTGTCAAAAAGAATATTTTAAGATGTATCGTAATGTATAACTTGGTCAGTTATAGGATAATCAGCATACTTCTACAAGGAATACAGATTAATGTGATTATTATCAAATTTATGCATCAAACACTACTGTCACTGATGAAGCAATTGAATATTTTCACTAACTTCAGCAGTCTGAAATAGATCAGACATACTATTGAGATGCACTGATACTGGTGATTCAAATATGAAAGTTGGAAATAAAGATGGAACAGTAGCTGGAAAATATGGCCTAGGTAATAGAAATAATGCCAGGGGTCTCGTGACAGAATTTTGCAAGACCAATGACTTCTTTATTGCAAATATCTTTTTATCCTAACATACACAGCAACTATGGACATGGATCTCATCGAATGGATACACAGAAATCAAAATGACTATATCTGTGGAAAAAGATGAAAGCAAAGTTCAATATCATCAAGTAGAACAAGGCCAGGGGCCAACTGTGAAATAGACCATCAATTACTGATATGGAAGTTTGAGTTGAACTTTTAGAAAATTCGAACTAAAATTCAACCTTTAGCACAGCTCACATGAATTTACAGACCATCTGAAGAACAGTTTGATGTGCTGACCACTAATGACTGAAGACTAAAAGAGTTGTGGAGTAATACCAAAGACATCAAATATGATAAACCAAAAAGTTGTTAAAAAGACATGAAAGACATAGGAGGCCAGGGGCTAGGTGAACAGATACAGGAAATACAGTGTGGAAAGGAAGAGTGTACTGTCAGAAGATGGGGAGAGCAGCTAGAATTACACAGAAACGTGTGTGTAAGTGTTTTGTATGACAAATTGACTTGGATTGTAAACTTTCACTTAAAGGATGATAAAATATTTTTTAAAAGACATGAAAGAAAGTAAAGACAAAAATAGATGTCAGAAGACAATGAAAGGTGCACTTGAACATAGGATGGTGCAAGTGAATAGAAGAAATGATGAAGTAAAAGAGCTGAACAGATTTCGAAGGGCACCTTGAAAAGGCAAAGTATTATAATGACATGGGCAAAGAGCTGTAGACAGAAAATCAAAGGGCAGAACACACTCAGCATTTTGCAAGCTGAAAGAAATGAAGAAAAAATTATAACCTTAAGTTGCGATATAGAAGGATTCTACAGGGAAAATATTAAGTGACACAGGAAGCATCAAAAGAAGATCTAAGGGGTACACACAGTCTTATACCAAAGAGTACTGGTCGATGTGCAATCATTTCAAGAGGTAGCATACGATCAGATATGGGAGGAAGTGAAAAAAATCTAAGCTCCACTGAAGGCACTCGTGAAAATCAAGTCTCCAAGAATTGACAGAATACCATGCAAGATGTTTCAACAAAGAGATGCATCACAGGAGGTGCTCACACACCTATGCCAAAGTTGGAAGACAACTGCCTTGCCAACCTACTGAAAAAGATCTATTATTTATACCAGGAACCCTGGTGGCATAGTGGTTAAGTGGTATGTCTGCTAACCAGAAGGTCAGCAGTTTGAATCTACCAGGTGTTCCTTGGAAATCCTAGGGGGCAGTTCTACTCTGCCCTATAAGGTCACCATGAGTCAAAATAGATACGATGGTAGTGGGTTTTTTGGATTCCCAAGGAAGGTGATGCAACAGAATGTAGAAATTATCTAATAGTACCATTAACATGACATTCAAGTAAAATTTTGCTGAAGACAATTCAAGTAAGTTCAGAATAGGATATGGAACAAGCAGTACCATTGCTGATGACACATGGAATGTGGTTGAAAGGAGAGAATACCAGAAAGATGTTTACCTGAATTTTTTTTTCTAAATTACACAAAGGCATTCAACTGAGTGAATCATAACAAATTATGGATGACTACGTGAAGAATTGGAATTCCCGGACACCTAACTGTGTTCCTGAGGAACACGTACATAGATCAACAGACAGTTGTTGGAAAAGAACAAGGGGACACTGCATGGTTTAAGGTCAGGAAAGGTATGAATCATGGTTGTATGCGTTCACCATGCTTATTCAATCTGTATAATGAGCAAAGAATCCCAGAATCTGCAGTATACGAAGAATGGGGTATCAGAACTGGAAGAAGACTCATTAAAAACCTTCAGTATAAAGATGTCACAATCTTGCTTCCTGAAAGTGAAGAAGACTTAAAGCATTTACTGATTAAATTAAAAGATTACAGCCTTTAGGATGGATAGAGTCTCATAAAGAACAACAAAAAATCCTCACAATTAGACAAGTAAACAAGATCATGATAAACGGAGAGAAAAAAATGAAGTTGTAAAGGATTTCATTTACTTTGGATCCACAATCAACCCCCATGGAAGCAACAGTCAAGCACTCAAATGATGCATTAGACTGGTCAAATCTGTTGCAAAAAGACCTCCTTAAAGTGTTAAAAGACAAAGGGGCTTAAGGTATGCTTGACCCAAGCCATAATATTTTAAGTCACCTCACATGCATACAAAAGCTGGACAATGAAGAATGAAGACCAAAGAAGAATTGGCACATTTGAATTAGCATCTTACTGAAAAATATTGGAAGGACTGTCAGAAGAAGAAACAAATCTGTCTTGGAAGAAATACAGTACAGTGCTTGCTGGAAGCCAGGATGATAAGGCTTTGTCTCATGTACACTGAACATCTTATCAGGAGGGACTAGCCCCTAGAGAAGGAAGTCATATTTGCTAAAATACAGAGTCAGTGAAAAACAGGAAGACCTTGGATGAAATGAATTGATACAGTGGCTGCAACACTAGCCTCAGACACAGCAGTGATTGTGAAGATGACTGGGCAGTGTTTTGTTCTGTTGCACGTAGGGCCACTGTGAGTCAGTACCTACTCGACAGCACCTAGCAACAACTGTCACTGTATTAGTAAATATAATCAAATTGACCACATAAAATGGTGCATTATTCTGCATTATTCTTATTTTCTCAAGTGCATATGGAATGCTATACAAAATTGACCACAGGATGAGTAAAAAAGCTAGACCTGATATATGTCAAAGATTTGAAATTATTCTGAGGATATCCTCTGCCACATTAAAAGGCCAAAAACCCAAACCACTGAAGCTAAGTCACTTCCAGCTCACAGCAACCCACCTGATAGGACAGAGTAGAACTATCCTACAAGGTTTCCAAGGAGCAGCTGGTGGATTGAAGCTGTCAAACCTTTGGATAGGAGCTGAACTCTGGACTACTCTGCATTCGTTAAGACAAAAATCAGTAAGACATATAATTTCCATAAAATGGGAAATTAACCAATACATTTTAAAATAATCCATGTGTCAAAGAAGAACTAAAGAAGAAAACTGGAATGTATTTCTAACCAACTAAGTAGAAAATGACACGTCAAAATGTATTCAATGCAGCTACAGCTCTGCTCACAAGTGAGAAATCTGTATTAGGAAACAAGAAAAGCTGAAAGTCAGAAGTCTAAATATCCATCTCTAGAAGCTTAGGAAAAGTACAGTAAATCAACCTTCCCTTGATGTAGATGAAAAGAAAGAAGAAAATTAGAGCAGAAATTAGTAAAAATGTAGCCACAAAGAAAAGAAATATTTAAAGAACCAGCTGTTTCTGAAAGGCTAAGGGAGCATAAAGAACTCTAGTAAGAGATGGAAAAGCCTTACATGTGGGCGGAAAAGAGAAGCAAAACCAAAGATCTTATCAATTATTAAAAAAGATGTTAATAGGATATTACCGGAACTTTGGCTAATACTCTTGAAAAATTATATTAATTGGTAAATCACTAACAAAATCTACAGGTTTAGAGGATTTCAGGACTGATTTCTTCCTAATTTACACAAAATTTTATTCAATGTCTTCCCAAATCTAAAAAAACAAATCTGCTGCTGTCAAGTCAATTCCAACTCACAGCAATCCCAAGAACAGAGCATAACTACCTCATAGAGTTTCCAAGGAGTGCCTGACAGATTTGAACTGCCTACCTTTTAGTTGGCAGCCACAGCACTTAACCATTAAGCCACCAGGGTTTCTCAACATCTTCTAGAGAATAGAAAAATAGAGAACAATTCCCAACTCACTATGAGAACAATATGTTCTTAATATCGAAACCTAGTATGGACACATAAAGAGGTAAAATCTGAAATCAGTACACATAATAAGAATTGGCGCAAAAACACAAACCCATTTTAGCTCACCAAATCAAGCACTAAATAAGCAAATTAATAAAATATATTCAAGTCTGTTTTATTCCAGGGTCATTTGACTTTAAAGAAAAAATAATATAGTTAACTACATTAATAGATTAAATGAAAATAATCATTTCCTTCTTCAAATTTGTGTTGAAATTTTTAAAAACATTACAAATTCATGATAAAAAAACTTAGTGATATAAGAATCTACTTAATCTGACAAAGAATAAGCAATTAATAAAATTCTACAGCAAGCATAACGCATAATGGTGGAATACTGAACACTTTCATTTTGAGACTGGGAACTGGGCAGGGATACTTACTCTCATTGTTTTCAAGGTATGCTTGAGGTTTCATTCAATACATTAAGATAATTAAAGGAAAAAGAGATTTTAAAAGGACAAAATATTTCCTATTTGTATGTGTACACAAGTAAAATACAGAAGACTTTTCAAATTATTAGAATTAGTAACTTAATTCAGCATGATTGCAGGGCAGAAGTTAATTTTATCAAATCAATTGCATATTTTATACCACCAACAAAAAGCTAAAAAATTAACTTTATAAGTACAACCATTTCCAATACCATCAAAAAGGAACCAAATACCTAATGAAAGATGTGTAAGACCTCCAAAATGAAAATAAGACATTTTCAAAAGAAAATAAAGCCAACTCTAAATAAATAAATTGATAAACTGAGTTCATACACTGAAATACAGCATTTTAAAGATTATTCTCCAGAAATTAATCTTTAGACTCAAGTAATATCAATAAAAAATGTAGCAATTAAAAAAATATATAAATATTTACTGGTTACTTCTTTTTTTTATTTTTTATTTAACATGACTGAGTGAAAATGTACATTCCCGTATAAATATACATGCCCACCTATATGCAGCTTCCACTGCTCTCCCTGTCCGGTGACAGCACACTATTCCTCTCTGCTCCATACATGTCTCATCCTCCCTACAGCCTCCTTTCCCCTCCTCTCCAACCACTCCCCTTCCTCCAACCAGAGGTCAGCAGGAGGATATCCTATAGATGTATAGAACAATAAAGTGCAACCAATACATGGTCACTCTGCATTGCCAAGTCCAATCCATTCCTGTCCAAAGAGTGGACCTTTGTTATAATTTATGGATAAGGGCAGCATCAGGGCCAGGGGCCATGCTCTCAGGGGAACCCCGAAACCGCTGGACGATCAATTGAGGTCTTTTGGTGGAGATCTCAGGATGCACCCCTTTTTATTCTTGATTTGCCAGTGAGACTCAACCTAGTGAGCTCCATCGTGGCTATCAGTGGTGGTGGCCGGGCACCATCCGGTTCTTCTGGTCCCAAGTCAATGAAGGTACCCACTTCTGCGGGTCTCTCTCTCTTCTAGGTTGTCTTTCCTGCATGTCATTTTGGTCCTCGGTGAGCATCCGTTCCTGCTGAGTTGGGACCATTTGCTGTGTCCTCGGATGGCAGCTTGGCAGCTTTTAAGACCCCAGACACCACTCACCAATGTGGGGTGCAGACAGCTCTCTTAGCAAAACGCTAGTTGTGGCAATTGGCCTCGATTTCACCTAAGAGCATGGTCCCTTGCCCCCTGCCCCAGCTACTCTATCCTTGCAATATTGGGTTAAGATGGAAGGAGTACTCCAGTTATGCTGAAGTCCACTTAATGTTGTTCTTGTTTCTAATGTGTGCTATCACTGCTTTCTCCCAATCACATTTCTAGCAACTATCTAAACTAAATCCTCCCCTCTCACCCTCCCTCCCTCCCCTCCCTTGCAGCTGTCAAAGAGTCTTTTCTTCTACACACAAGTCTGTTTTTGAGATCTTATCGTAGAGGTCTCATACAGTATTTGTTCCTTTGTCGCTGACTACTTTCACTCAACATAATGTCTTCCAGTTGAAACCAGGTTAGGAGATGTTTCCTGAAATCATCGTTATTCTTTATCATTGTGTAGTGCTCAATTGAGTATATGTACCATAGTTTAGCTATCCATTCTTCTATTGTTGGGCATCTGGGTTGATTCCATCTTTTTGCTATCATGGACTGTGCTGCGATAAACATTCTGGTGCACGTGTCCGTTGGTGCGAAAGGCCTTGATTCTGAAGGATGTACTCCAAGTAGTGGAATTACTGGGTCAAATGGTACATCAATATCCATTTTTTTAAGGAAGCGCCAGATTGCCTTCCAAAGAGGCTGGACCATTTTGCAACCCCACCAAAAGTGTAGGAGGGTCCCACTTTCTCCACAGCCTCTGCAGCATTTGTTGTTCTGTGATTTCTGGATCATGGTGAATCTTGCTGGGGTGAGATGGTATCTCATTGTTGTCTTGATTTGAATTTCTTTAATAACTAAAGATCGTGAACATGTCCGCATGTGTTTTTTGGCTGCCTGGATCTCCTCTTTAGTGAAATGTCTGTCCATCTCCTTTGCCCATCGCTTAATTGGATGGTTTATCTTCTTCTTACTGATATTTTGTAGTATCTTATAGATTATGGAGATCAGGCATCGGTCTGACATAGAGTTGCCAAATATTTTTTCCCATTCTGTGGGTGTTCTTTTAATTCTATTAATAAAGTCTTTGGATGAGCAAAAGTGTTGGATTCTTAATATTTCCCGTTTATCTATTTTGTGTTCTGTTGATTGAGGTTTCTTTGACAGATTTTGGAGTCTGTCCTCATTGTGTATTAAAACTTCCATTGTTATTCCTACCTTTTCTTGGATGAGCTTTATCGTTTTAGGTTTGATATTTAGGTCTTTTATCCAGTTGGAGTTGGTTTTTGTGTAAGGTGTAAGATATGGATCTTGATTCAGTTTATTGCAGATGGGTAACCCATTTTACCAGCACCATTTGTTGAAGAGACTGTTTTTACACCAGTTTAATGTCTTAGGGCCTTTGTCGAATATCAACTGTTCATAGGCAGATAGTGTTATCTCTGGGGTCTCAATTCTGTTCCATTGATCCATCTGTCTGTTCTTGTACCAGTACCAGGCTGCTTTGACCACTGTGGTAGTGCTGTATGTTCTAAGGTCGGGTAATGAGAGGCCTCCCAGTGTGTTCTTCTCCTTTAGTAGTACCTTACTTATCCAGGCTTCTTCCCTTTCCAAACAAAATTGGTGATTTGTTTCTCCACCTTATTAAAAAATGACGCTGGAACTTGTATTGGGATTGCATTATATAAATAAATTGCTTTGGGTAAAATAGACATTTTCACAATGTTAAGTCTTCCCATCCATGAGCAGGGTAGGTTTTTCCATTTATCTAAGTCTCTCTTACTTTCTTGTAGTAAGGGCTTGTAGTTTTCTTTGTAAAGGTCTGTTGTTTCTCTGGTTAGATTAATTCCTAGGTATCTTATCTTCCTAGGGGCTATCGTAAATGGTATTGAATTGATAATTTCTTCCTTAACGGTCTCATTGTTGGTATAAAGGAATCCTACTGATTTACTTATGTTTATCTTGTATCCTGAGACTTTGCTGAACTCTTCTATCAGTTTGAGTAGCTTACTTATAGATTCCTTCGGGTTCTCTGCATATACAGTCATATCATCTGCAAACAGGGAGATTTTAACTTCCTCTTTGCGATGCAGATGCCCTTGATTTCTTCGTCATGTCTAATTCCTCTGGCTAGAACTTCTAGCACAATGTTGAATAGGAGAGGTGAGAGTGGGCATCCTTGTCTAGTTCCTGATCTCAGTGGAAAGTCTTTCAGTCTCTCTCCATTCAGGATGACGTGGGCAATTGGCTTTGTATAAACGGCCCTTATTGTGTTGAGGAATTTGCCGTCTGTACCCATTTTGCTAAGAGTTTTTAGCATGAATGGGTGTTGGACTTTATCAAATGCCTTTTCGGCATCAATGGACAAAATCAGGTGATCCTTGTCTTTTGTGTTATTTATGTGGTTAATCACATTGATTGTTTTTCTGATGCTGAACCAGCTTTGCATCCCTGGTATGAATCCCACTTGGTCATGATGGATTATTTTCTTGATATGTTGTTGTATTCTATTGGAAAGAATTTTGTTGAAGATTTTTGCATCTAGCTTCATGAGTGATATCGGTCTGTAGTTCTCTTTCTTTGTTGGGTCTTTCCCGGGCTTAGGTATCAGGGTTATGCTAGCTTCATAGAATGAGTTTGGGAGTACTCCATCCCTTTCTATACTGTGTAATAGTTTCAGTAGTATTGGGGATAACTCTTCTCTAAATGCTTGGTAGAATTCTGCTGTGAAGCCATCTGGGCCCGGACTTTTTTTGACTGTCACTTTCTTGATGACCTTTTCAATCTCTTCCTTTGTGATGGGTTTATTAAGTTGTTCTGCTTCCCGTTGTGATAATTTGGGTAGGTGGTATGAGTCAAGGAATTGGTCCATTTCCCCTAGGTTTTCAAATTTGTTACAGTATAGTTTTTCATAGTATTCTGTTATGATATTTTTGATTTCTGTTGCATCTGTGGTGACAACTCCCCTCTCATTTCTAATTTGGGTTATTTGTTTCCTTTCCTGCTTGTCTTTAGTAAGTTTAGCCAGTGGTTTGTCAATTTTGTTGATCTTTTCAAAAAACTAGCTTTTGGTCTTTGCAATTTTTTCAATTGTTTTTCTGTTCTCTAATTCATTTAGCTCTGCTCTAATCTTTATGATCTTCTTTCTTCTGGTGCCTGAGGGGTTCCTCTATTGTTCCTTTTCTACTTGTTCAAGCTGTAGAGTCAGTTCCTTGATTTGGTTTCTTTCTTCCTTCCAGATGTGTGCATTTATGAAGATAAACAGACCTCTGAGCACTGCTTTGGCTATATCCCATAGGTTCTGGTAGGAATTGTTTTCATTCTCATTGGAATCCATGAATTTCTTTAATTCATCCTTGATTTCCTCTATAACTCATGTTTTTTTGAGCAAGATGTTGTTCAGTTTCCAAGAGTTCCACTTTCTATCGCTGTTTTCTCTGCTATTGATTTCAACTTTGATGGCTTTATGATCTGAGAAGATGCTTTGCAGTAATTCAATGGTATGGATTTTGTTGAGCATTGCATTATGGCCTATCCCATGGTCAATTCTGGAGAATATTCCATGTGCACTTGAGAAGAAGGTGTAGTTGTCTGCTGAAGGGTAGAAAGTTCTGTATATATCAATGAGGTTTAGTTGGTTAATCGTGTCAATGAGGTCTTCTGTATATTTACTGAGCTTTTTTCTAGATGATCTGTCTAGTAATGAGAGTGGAGTGATAAAGTCTCCCACTATTATTGTGGAGTCATCTAACTCTCTTTTGAGCGTTGTCAGTGTTTCTTCGATGTATTTAGGTGCTCTGATATTAGGTGCATAAATATTTAGTATAGTTAAGTCTTGCTTGTGTACTGAACCTTTCAGCAATAAATAGTGTCCATCTTTGTCCACGATGGTGGATTTGACATTAAAATTGATTTTGTCTGAGATTAGAATTGCCACCCCTGCTCTTCTTTGTTGATTGTTAGCTTGATATATATGCTTCCATCCTTTAATTTTCAGTTTGTTCCTATCTTTAGGTCTCAAATTAGTTTCTTGTAGACAACATATGGATGGGTCATGTCCTTTGATCCAGTATGACACTTGGTGTCTCTTTACTGGAGCATTCAGTCCATTCACATTCAGTGTAATTATTGATAGGTGTGTGTTCACTGCTGCCATTGTGATACGTTTATTTTTATGTTGATGTTTTCTCTGTTGTTCTTATTATTCTCTCGGGGACACTCTTTCTTGTCAGTTGATTTTTCACCTTTTTCAGAGCTGGTTTTATAGTTGTTGAGACTCATGTGTTAGATTTCTTGAAATGGTATGATACATCTTTGTTGTGCTTTACAGCTGCCCCTATGATCCCCCTTAATAAACTATATATAAACCCAATTTTAATTACTACCAGTCTTGTCATCTTCCTCTCCATCTGGAAGGACTATAACATCTGTAGTACATCCCTCTTTTTATTATCATGACACCATAGTTTTCATGATGATCACTGGATTGCTTCTTTCTGTATCAAAGTTGTGATTGACTTTGGAGCCTTCCCTAAAAGAGTATTGAGTAGTGTGTTGTTCTAAAATATAAAGTTAGTGGTTTCGTTCTTCTAAGCCAGAGCCAAGAACTTCTTTCAGTATTTCTTGTCGTTTGGGTTTGGTTTTTACAAAGTCTCTGAGTTTCTGTTTATCTGAGAATGTCAATTTCATTTTCGTATTTGAAATATAGTTTTGCAGGATATATAATTCTTGGTTGGAAGTTCTTCTCCTTCAAGAGTTTAAATGTGTCATGCCACTGTCTCCGTGCCAGCGTGGTTTCTGCTGAGAAATCTGAAGAGAACCTACAGGGTTTCCCTCTGAATGTTAGCTTTGCTTTGAGTCTTGATGCCTTTAAGAGTTGCTGCTTATGTTTCATTTTGTTAACCTTGATTATAATTTGCCTTGGAGTCTTCCTTTTGAGATTTATATTGGGTGGCATACCATATGCATCTGAGATGTCTATATTCTCTTCTTTCACAACTTCTGGAAAGTTTTCTTTCAGCAGCTCAGCAACGATACTCTGTGTTCTCAGATGTCTCACCCTGTTTAGGGACTCCAATTAATCGAAGGTTGTTCCTCTAAATAGAGTCCCACATGCTTCTTAATGTTTTTTCATTTTTCTTTGTTTCTTTTTTATGATTTTCTGCTCATAGACGCTGGCATCAGTAGCTCTGTCTTCCAAGTCAGAAATTCTTTTTTCCATTTGTTCCATTCTGTTTTCTTGGGTTTGCATGGAAGTTTCTATGTCTTTGATTTTGTTCTTGATTTGTTGGATTTCAGAGTACTGGTGTTCCATCAGATCAAACAGCTTGCTTAATTTTTCATTTTGTTCTTCTGCATTTTGTATAAGGTCTAGAAGGGCTCTGTACATAATCATTTTGTATTCACTTTCTGATGCTTTCATAAACGCTTCTTCATCTGGAAAACTCCTTGGTTGCTTTGTTTGGGAGCCTTCTGAAGCCATGGGTGATTGCTTGTGTGCCACAATTGTCTGTTGCTTTTTGGGTCCCATGTCAGTATGTAGAGGCTGGTAGAGGTACTATGAGGATGGATTGCAAATGTTTCTCTAGGCTGTCTTCAAATGTAAAGCAAAAGGTATCTGACCACTTCACAAGTCAGTTAGGTTTTCAGGTGTAGAGGTCCCTCTTCTCAAGTGACAATGTAAGCGCCACTATATCTAACCCGAGATGATAACAAACTAGTTCAGAATACAGCAGTGCTACTGCCCAGTTGCCCTCTGCTCACCGGGCCTAGCCTTAGCCAATGCTGTGTCGAGTACTGCTTTTGTTATAGAAAAGCACTCTCCTGTGGGCAGGCTCTGGCTCTCAAGGTAAGAATTAGGTCCAGCTGCGGCCACCATATCCAAGATGGCGTCCTCCACACAGGCAGCAGACAGAGGGACTACAGGTGCCGAGAGGTAGTGATTCCTCTGATTCTGTTGCAGGGCCTGCTATGTAGGTGGCACTGGGAAAATTACTGCTTTTCTGTCGGAGAAGTGCTGTCCTGTTTGCAGGCGCTGGCTCCCAGGCTAAGAATTAGGTCCCGCTAAAATCTCGGTACCAACATGGCGTCCCACACACAGACTGCAGAATTCCATACAAACCCCAGTGACGCAGATATAAAACAAAATGCTCAAAGTGGCTAGATTAACAGTCTTAAGCCTGGCTCTCAAAATATGGGAATTTCACCTGCCTGTGCCCCCAGCAGCGTGTCTGAGTCTAGCCGCTAGGCAAGACCCAGCTCTGCCCGCCAGCCAAGACAGAGGAAAAAAGTCACAATGGTGCATTTACCTTCCGTCAGTGAGAGCCGGGGCTAGCCAGGAGCCGGAGTCAGCGAAAGAGAGAAGGTTTTTCGCTCAGTGGTATGAAGTCCCAATTAACAGCTCTGTGCCGTGTCCTGAGGCTGATTAGGTGATCAGAAGGCTCCATTTGATTATCAGTTCAGGTCTTGGTTTCCAGAGGGATGTAAGGAGACATGGGCTTAGTCTGCCAGCTTGACTCCACCCCCTGGTTACTTCTTAAATGTATGTGGTTATTACAAGAAATAAGAATATCTCTGGGAATTAAACATACACATAGAGCAACATAAAAGATAAAATAAATAAGAAATAAATAAAGCTGGAGGACTGACATGACCAGATGTTAAAACTTTGTTGTACAGCTATAGGTGTTAAAGTGAAAACCCTGGAGGCATAGTAGTTAAGTGCTATGGCTGTTAACCAGCAGGTTAAAAATCTGCCAAGTGCTCCTTGGAAACTGTACAAGGCAGCTCTATCTATAGATGCACTGATAAACAAAATGTGGTGTGCGTACACATATAGGCACATACGCACACAATGGAGCATTATTCAGCTCTAAGTAGAAGTGAAGTCCTGATACACGCCATCACAAGGAAGAATCTTGAAAACATGATGTTAAGTAAAACAGGCACAAAAAGATGTCTACTGTATGATTCCACTTGAATGAAATGTCTAGAGTAGGTAAATCCATGAATACACAAGATGAGTGGTTACCATGGAATGTAGGAAAAAGGAAATGGAGAATTAGGAAAAAAAAAGCAAATGTAAATGACTGTACAAAGGAACACAAACAGAAAAAAAAATCAATGAGATATTTCTATATATCAGTAAGAAAGAAAAAATGGAAATGACAGAGAATACAATTGATGAAGACATAAATAACTGGCACTCACAAACTAATGACTGTAAGTTGATACAAGCACTTTGGAAAAACATTTGATAATATTGGCAAAAGATGAACAAACACACTCAGTGTGACCCACCAGTTCCACAATAAAAGAGACCCACTAAAAGAGGTACATACGTTCTCCCACCTCTGGAAGCACAGGAAGACCTCGCCAGCAGCAGCATCAGGCAACTGCACGAGCCACCGGCAGAGACAGAACAGAGGAAGTGGCTGGTCAGCTGTGATGGAGAAGACGGTGGAAGCACTGACCATTGAAACTGCCTCTAGCTGAGGCCAAGGGTGTCCACATCAGTGTCTTGACTATGACCACTGCCAACAGCACCAACATGCCCTATTACAGAAGATCCTCCAAATCCCCCATAAATCTCTGTATAGAAAGTGCCACTTCCCTCTCTCTTCCCACCTACCATGTAAGTTCTGCAACTAGGTTTATTCTCTCTTCTGAGTGGGCTGCTGGTGAGACCTCAGTATAAACAGAATTCCACCAACCACCATCAGTGCAATACAACAGGAGCATAAAATAGTGTTGTTACTGTTGACCTAAGAGCACAGAAGTCAATAAAGCCAGAGGGGGATTTTTAAGGGGAAGGAAAACATGGCACCGGAAGGCAGGGGAGGAAGTCAGAGTGATGTGTTTAGGAAACAGCTCTACTTGCTGTTGCTGACTTGGAAAACTGATGAAGGCGACCACAAACCAAGGAATGTAGGCAGCCATTAGAAGCTGGAGAAAGGCAAATAAATAGATTATTTTCTTGCCCCTAAAGCTCCCAGGAAGAAAGTCAGCCCTGCCAGTGCTTTGATTACAGCCCACTGAGACCAGTGTCAGCCTTCTAACACACAGAATTGTGAAACAATAAATTCGTGTTGCTTTAAGTCAACAAGTTTGTGGAAATTTGTTATAACACCAATAGGAAACTAATGCAAATATCATGTGGATATAGATTGAATGTGGGAAAAATTAATATCATAAACATCTGGCCTTGCATGGACAGATGTTTAGTTATCACTGGATATTTTTAAAGGCATACACTACTAACTAACTTAATTAAAAGATTGGAATACAGAAATCTCCCTGGCCTAAAAATAAAACATTAAATCTATTATTGTTTTTTAATGTTACAGAGACAACTCTTCTTTCTCAAATCATGAAAGTTGAAATATATTTAACATACTATCTACTTCTTAAGTAGAAATCACACTTCATAAAATGTAAAGAAATATAAATTTGGCTCTTGAATGGAATGCAAGTGCTATCCAAAAAGCCTGAGATGCTCTTGCATATTGCCTGAGTCTGGAAATCAGGCAAAGGGCCACCGAGAGGCAGTCCTCCTCTGTTGGGTACATGACCTGAAGGGATCCCATTTAACTTTCACTCCATCATTGATAAGGAAGCTTCAAATGTGGTCCTGGTTATTTTCATCTTCTCCTACCTGCAGCTTTTCTTTTGATCCCTTTATCAGAGAACAGTAGGAGCAGGAGGGGTGAATTTACATTAAGCAGTTTTGCACTGGTCCAGATTCTTTAGGTTTGTTACTCAGGTTCAAAATTTCTAATAAATAATATTTTTTCTTCAAACATTCACCATTTTGACTCCCAAACCAAGACCTAAAGAAGTGGACATACTCAAAATCACACTATCAAATGACTGCACTTAGATTGGAAATGATGTTCTGCTTCTAAAGCTTATGTTCATACCACATCATCAAATCACCTTGATTTGAATTTACATAAGTGTCATGGAATGAACTGGGTCACTCCCAAAATTGTGTAGCTATTTACCTGGGCCATGATTCCTAGTACCATAGGGTTGTCCTCCAGTTTGTGATTTCCTTATGTTATAAATCCTGATCTCTGCCTGCAGTCAATAGGGCAAGAGTTGATTATATTAAAGAAGATTAGGGTGGGACTGTAACACCCTTCCTAGGGTCACCTCCCCAGTCCAACGCAGGGTGAGTTTACATGAGGTGTGGCTTCTTTAGTAAGCATCACTACAAGAAATAAAAGAGAACCAAACAGCGAGCTGGGGACGTCATACCATCAAGAAAACAGCCTAGGAGTAGAGTGCATCTTTCAGAACTGAAGTTCCTTTACAGAGATGCTCTCTGACTAGAGAAAGACTGATGCTACACAAAGACCTTCCTCCAGAGCCCACAGAGTCTACTGCTTTCCCCTGAAGCCATTACCCAGAATTAGGACTTCTAGCCTACTGGACTGTGTAAGAATAAATGTTTCTCTGTTAATACGAGACACTTGCGGCATCTCTGTTAGAGCAGCACTGGATGACTAAGAGAACAGAGGAGCATTTTAGTGAGCAATATTACCAACAGTTACCTGCAAATGTCACTTAATTACATACACATTTTGAATCACTTATCCGCAAATTAGAGCAGAAACAACATTTAAAAAATTAAGTCCAAAGAAAAAATTCCTGGCCTTTTGTTCAAAAATCATTTCCTCCCAACTTTTAGGAGAAGTACTTGCACACTTATTCAGAGTAGTTTCAAAGCTTCAAGAAAAAGTCAACTATTCTACGCTGGCCTAATTACAGCATTGCTCATGTACTTTAATGAAGCAAAGAAGGTAGTTCCAACTGAGATGCTAGTACCCTTCTCTTAACATGATTCTTAATCCCTACAGGAAATTTCTATTGATTCGCTGCATTCAAAGACACTGATGCCCTCACTCACAGCCTACTGTTATCAATGAATTCAGTTCCACCACACATACAAAATCAATCAAATCCTCTCTCGACGGCACTTGGCGGCAGCGGCTTATATGTTATTCAAGCCAGTGTAAGGTAAAGCTCTACTGTATCCAAAAGATCACTATTCATGATCCTATAGAATCAGTGCCCAGGATAAACCACTTTCCCCTACGCAGATGCCGCAGCATCAGATAGAGCTGTCTATCCAACTTGAGAGAATGAGCCATTGGGAGAATAAATCACAGGGTGTGTTCTGATGGTCCCGTGGGAGTATCTAGGTAGTGATCATTACTGTGTGTGGACTCCGCATGGGGCTCACAGGGACACTTGGAATACTTCCCGGTGTCATTACATTTTTTTTTTTTTTTCCCTTTAACCAAACTCTTCCAACAATTCTCAGCCCTAAAACTAAACTGCCAAGCCGGAGCTCTTCTTTTTCAAGTTTTTCTTCAGGAATTCCCCGATTATGACCAGTAATAACCCTTTCAGGGGGCACCATACATTCATCTTGTGGTTAGAACAGTTCATTTTTGTTTCCTTTTGTCAACACTATGCCTAGTACTGCAGGGTTGTCAAAGTATAAAATTTGTGATGGAAATACTGTCATTAGTGGCTTTTATTCTTTCTATCTTTCTATTTTATTTATTAATTGAAGAAACAATGCATACAAGAAGTATATATATTGATAACTAAGAAGTGTTGCCTACCGTCAGAGAATTCACATCTTGAAGAGGTGAAAGAAACATGTGTGAGGATACAACTGTGTGTGTGGTGCGGGCTATGCTGGGGATAGTATATTTCATAAACACATAAAGCAAAGAGTGGAAATAATTTATTTCATCAAAATAAAGAAGTGAAAGCTCATTGAAAAAGGCTTCATATAGATTATCTTGTAATAAGCACGAGCCTTGTGTGCTCAGACTCTTCTAAGTTTTAGCCAAAATTCTCGTGCCAAAAAAAGTATATCTAGAGAAATAACTATCCGATAACAGTTTGTTCTAATTAGGCTTATATCTATTAGTATTGCATGTCATATCTTACGTTAAGCTAAACATGTTTTCACACAATATATGAGTAAATTTAAACAACCATTCTGTTATTCTAAAAAAAGCAAGAACAAAAACAACTACTATGGTCGAATCAATTCTGACTTATACTGTGTTGTTAAAAATCAAAAAAACAAATGCACTGCCATTGAGTTGGGTCCGAGTATTGTCAGGCAGGGTAAAATTACTGCCATATTTTATGCATGAAAATGCTGAGGCCAAAGGAACCTAAGTAACTTGCTCAGGATGAAAAACTACTCAGCACCCCCTCTAATTTCCAGTCTTGATGAGAGAACAAAAAAGAGATAAAGTACCAGACAACAAAATGTGACAACATTTTCAAAGTGTAACAGTCTGTCAAACAGATTATGAAAATGTACCAGGTATATTCTTGGGTCCTGAGGGTCTGGAGGCCTCAGCGGGACCTAGTTCGTAGGCTGAGAGGCAGTGTCTGCCTGGAGGAGATCACTTTTTGGGCAGAAAAGCAGTATTCCAGAGAGCATTGTCTGTGGCTAGGGCCCAGCAGCATAAGCCAGCAGGGCAGTAGCTTTTCTGAATTTTGAACTAGTTTATAACATCTGGGGTTGGATATAGAGGTGCTTACTTTGCCAGCTGGGAAGAGGGACCTGTACCCTGAAAACGTGACTGACTTTAGAAATTCTCAGATATCTTTTACCTTTCATTTTAAGACAGCCTAGAGAAACAACTGCAGTCCATCCTCACAGCATCTCTCCCAGCCTCTATTGACTCACATGATGCCCCAAAGCAAAAAACTCTCAATAAATGCACAATGAAGAAATCACCTATGGCTTCAGAAGATCCCACAAAAGAATGAACCAAAGTACTTCCCAGATGTAGAAACCTTTCTGAAACTACTGGAAGGTGAATACAAAAGGATTGTACAGATAGCCCTCCTAGAATTTATACAAAATGCAGGAGAGCAAAATGAAAAATTAAGCAAGCTGTTTGATTTGATGGAACACCAGTATTCTGAAATCCAACAAATCAAAGACAAAGAAACTTCAAAGTCAAGACAACAGAATGGAACAAATGGAAAACAGACTTTCTGACTTGGAAGACAGAGCTACTGATGCCATCATCTATGAGGAGAAATCAGAAACGAGAAAAATGAAGAAGGATTAAGAAGCATGTGGGCCTCTATTAAGAGGAACAATCTACGATTCATTGGAGTTCTTGAACAGAGCAAGACACCTTGAGAACACAGAAAGTATTGTTACTGAGCTGCTGACAGAAAACTTCCCAGAAATTAGGAAAGAAGAGAATATAGATATCTAAGATGCATATCAAATGCCACTCAATATAGATCTCAAAAGAATGACTCCAAGATATCCTATAATCAAGGTTAACAAAATGCAACATAAGCAGAAACTCTTAAAGGCAGTGAGACTCAAAGCAAAGCAAAGCTAACTTTCAGAGGGAAACCCTGTAGGCTTTCATAGTATTTCTCTGCAGAAACAATGCGGACATGGAGACAGTGGCATGACACATTTGAAGTCTTGAAGCAGAAGAACTTTCAACCAAGAATTATATATCCTGCAAAACTATCTTTCAAATATGAAAAGGAAATTAAGACATTTGCAGATACACAGAAACTCAGAGACTTTGTAAAAACCAAACCAAAGCTACAAGAATTACTGAAAGAATCTCTTGGCTTAGAAGGACAAAATCATTGACTTTGTATTTTAGAGGCAAATACAGAACACATCAGTCAGAAACCTACTCAGTAGTGAAGGGTCCAAACACAATTAAAGCTCTAACAGTGAAAGAAATAATCAGTGAGCGTATCATGAAAACTACAATGTCATCATACTAAAAAGAGGGGTGTACTACAGTTGTTATAGTCCTTCCAGATGAAGAGAAAATTAATAAGACTGGTAGTAATTAAAATTGTGTTTATAATTTATTAAGTGAGATTACAGGGGCAGCCGTAAAGCAAAATAAAGATGCAACATATCAAATCAAGAAACATAATACAGAAGTCTCAACCGCCACAAAGCCAACGTTGAAAAGGGTGAAAAATCAACTCACAGAGAAGACTCTCCCAGAACAGATTAATAAGAACAACAGAGAAAACATCAGCACAAAAATAAACATATCACAATGACAGCACTAAACACATACCTATCAATAATTACATCAAAAGTGAATGGACTGAATGCCCCAGTAAAGAGACATCAAGTGACATCTTGGATCAAAAGACAAGACCCATCCATATGTCGCCTACAAGAAACTCATCTTAGACTTAAAGATAGGAACAAACTGAAAATTAAAGGATGGAAGAATATCTATCAAGCTAACAATACACAAAGAAGAGCAGGAGTGGCAATTCTTATCTCAAATCTACCATCGTGGACAAGGATGGACACCATTTATTGTTGAAAGGTTCAATACACAAACAGGACTTAACAATATTAGATACTTATACACCTACCATTAGAGCACCTAAGTACATCAAAGAAACACTGTCTACACTCGAAAATGAGATAGATCACTTCATAATTATAGTGGGAGACTTGAACACTCTACTCTCAATATTGGAAAGATCATCTAGAAAAAAGCTCACTAAAGACACAGAAGACCTTATTGCCACAATTAACCAACTAGAACTCATCGACATATACAGAACTTTCTATCCATCAGCAGGCAACTACACCTTCTTCTCCAATGATAAAGAATAATGATGATTGTAGGAAACATCTCATAACCTGGTTTCAATTGGAGGACATTATGCTGAGTGAAAGTGGTCAGTGACAAAAGGACAACTATTTTATGAGACCCCTACGATAAGAACTTAAAAACAGACTCATGCATAGAAGAAAAGACTCTTTGAAGGCTGCAAGGGTGGGGAAGAAAGGAGGGCAAGGTTGGGGAGGTTTATATTAGATAGTTTATAGAAATTTGGTTGGGTGAAATCTGTGACAGAACACACTAGAAAGAAGATCAATATTAACTGGACTTCAGCATAGCATGATTACTCCTCCCATCTTAATCCAATATGGCAAGGACAGAGTAGCTGGGACATGGGGTCGGAGACCATGCTTTCAGGGGAAATTGAGGCCTGCTTTCAGGGGAAATTGAGGCCAGTTGACACAACTAGCATTTTGCTAAGAGAGCCTTCTGCACCCCACATTGGTGAGTGGCATCTGGGGTCTTAAAAGCTGCCATCTGAGGTACAGCAAATGGTCACAACTCAACAGAAACAGATGATCACCAAGGACCAAAAGGACATGGGAGAAAGAGAACCCAGAAGACAGGGAGACCCATGTGAGTGAATGACTACATCAACTTATTGACTGGAAGAACCGGATGGTTCCTGGCCACCAACAGTGATAGCTGAGATAGAGCTTACAAAGTTGAGTCTCACTGGCAACACAAGAATAAAAAGGGGTGCACCTTGAGATCTCCATTAAAAGACTACAATTGATGGTCCAGGGGCCTCGGCATTCCCCTGGGAGCAGGGCCCCTGGCCCTGATGCTGCCCCTGTCCATAAATCATAATGGAGGTCAACTCTTCGGACAGGAATGGATTGGACTTGGCGGCACAGAGTGACCATATCATGTATATACTTTATGGTTCTATGCATCTACAGGATGTCATCCTGCTGACTTCTTACTGGAGGCAGGGGAGTGGGTGGAGAGGAAGGGATAGGGATTGTGGGAGGATAAGCCATGTACGGAGCAGCAAGGAAGAATGTGCTGTCACCAGGCAGGGAGAGCAGTGGGAGCTGCATATACGTGGGCATGAAAATTTACATGGGAATGTACATTTTCACTCAATCATAATGAAAAAAAAAAAAAAAAGATATAAATCTGACCAAGTCTGCTGTGTGTGGAATACTGAAGTTTGGGAAGGCCAAAATAGCTACTACTTGTGGGGCACAATATTGGAAAGCAAGCAGGTGGGTGGAGAAAGCAGAGAGGTAGAGAAAGCTGGAGAGGGAAAGTAAGCACTGAAAATCTAAAAAGGGGTCCCTTGAGTATTTACCATGAGTCGGATCCAACCCGGTGGCACTTGGCTCTGGCTGAGTACTAATCTGTGAAGTGCAGGAGGAAACTACCTGCAGTTGGAAAAATACCCGGAGAGGAGTGTAGATGTAGAGAAGTGTAGGTCTAACAATGTCCAGCGCTCACTAGCTTCTCACTAGCTAGACCAGAAAGACCACAACCCAGCACAGATTCACCATCTGGATTCCTGTCAGAGGTCAGCAGAAGAGTAGCATGGGAAAGCAGACTCATGGAAATCTCAGGGGAAGACAAAACACCTGGTAAGCAACAACAAAGACATGCTTTCTCACCCTTCATCTTCTCTCCACTGCTCTACATCTTTGCCTCCTGGCAAGCTGCAGTGGCTCAGCCAGTGGCAAGATGAAGGTCTGTACCACTTGGATTTGCCACACCCACATCAGAGATAGTATTACTGCAAAACCTAACTGGACTTTGGGCTGCCTGCTTCACGAGCCAATCTTTGAGACTGGGATGAGATGAGAAGCAAGAGGTTTTACTATACCCTAGTAAGCAAGGAGACAGAGGTGACAGACTCCCCCCAAATTTGCCTCTCCAAACAGAAGTTATAAGAGGTTTTATACTAAGTAGAAGAAGCAGAATTCTACATATTCATCAAATTTCTGGGCAATAGAAAGCATATTTAAAAGGGGGTGGGCTAAGATTTGGCACAGAAACAGTAGTCAGACTCTTTGTTCCCAAACTGGGTCTGGCTATATGTTTTGGTGACATATGTTTGGTATTTTAGCTCCTTGGCATGAGATACTTGGTTACTAGACAGGGCTGATTATCAGATGGAGTCCTTGAGAAGTGACCCAAGTGTCTTGTTGACATAGCTCTGGGCCGTTGACCTTAACAGAAGCTATCAATAGGGAGAAAAGGGGAGTAACGTGAGTTTTATTTTTTGAGGTTATTCAAGAAAGAAAAGTAACTACAAGCAGGAAGATAAGAGGGGAACTTAAGTGAGGGTCTCATCCTTCATGGTTATTTAATCAAGGGCATGTCATCAGTTCTGTTTTACATTCCTGGGTGGGATCCTGACTAATTTCAAACCTTTTTGTTGAAGCTTAAAGAAAGAAACAACAACAACAGTCTTATAAAGTTAGTACAACATGCAAAAGAGACAACATAATTCTTTCTATGTCTGCTATCAATAAGCAGACAGGAAATACAAGAAACCACCTTCAGGAGTACCCAGCAGGACACAGATCACCCATTAACCAGTGATACGTGCTTTCCTCACCTCACTCGATAAAGGGTAAGACAGCACACACTACTGCGAAGCTAATACAACTTTCACACAGGAACATCATGGAGGCTCCATAGACACAACCAAACTCCCTGAGGGACTGCACTGCTAGGCTGAGGGCTGTGGGGACCATGGTCTTGGGAACCATCAGCTCAATTGGCGAAACATAGTTCATTCTTTAAAAAAAGATTAGCACTTGGCATCTTCTACTTTTTAAAGGCCTGTGAGGAGCCGTCTAAGATATCCCACAGGTTTCCCTTCTTCAGGTACAAGGGAGAGTGAAGAAAACTAAAGAACAGTGGAAAGATTAGACCAAAAGACTAACAGACCACATCTACAACGGCCTCCAGCAGACTGAAGCCAGGACAACTAGATGGTGCCCAGCTACCACTGCTGACTACTCTGACAAGTATCACCACAGACAGTCCCAGACAGAGCTGGAGAAAACTGTAGAGCCAAATTCTAACTCAAAAAGAAAGACCAGATCCGCTGGCCCTCAGATACATTTTTAGTATGGCCCTCAGATACATTTTTAGCTCAGCAGTCTTTCTTGAGCTTCACCCTTCAGCCAAAGATTGAATAGGCCCATAGAACAAAATGAGACTAAAGGGACATGCCAGCCCAGGAGAAAGGACTAGAAAGCAGGAGAGAACAGGAAAGATGGTGATAGAGAACCCAAGGTTGAGAAGGGAGAATGTTGATCTGTTGTGGGGTTGTTAACAGTATGTACATTAACTATTTGAGAAACTGGTTTGTTCTGTAAATCTTCATCTGGAGTACAATTTGAAAAAGCAAAGAAGAAATCATAAAGGAAGTTAGAAAAACAAACCTACTGAAAATAAATCACAGCAAATTGAAGTGTGGGAAATCCAGCTAAGAAATTTTTAGAAAGAAAGTGGTATCATTAAACAGTTATTCTAAAAAAGCAGAAAAATCTCAAATGGCCATCTAAATTGTGTAATTTAAGAATCTAGGAAAAGAATAAAAGATGAGATTAACACTCCAAATACTACAGTAGTAAAAAAAATTATATAAAATACAAAAGAAAAATTCCATACCCATATATGTTCAGTGCTGCATTCTAATGAATATTCAAAGAGTAAAGAATACCAATTTTGTACAAGTTCTTCCAAAACCAAGAAGATAAGGCAAGTATTTTAATACTAACTCATTTTAAGGATCCCAGGAATACTCTCTACCAAATCTGAGGAATACACATCCCTGATGCTGCCCTTGCCCATAAATCATAACGAAGGTCCACTCTTCGGACACGAATGGATTGGACTTGGCGATGCAGAGTGACCAGATGTTGGATGCATTTTATGGTTCTATGCATCTATAGGATATCATCCTGCTGACCTCTGGCTGGAGGAAGGAGAGTGGGCGGAGAGGAGGGGAAAGGAGGCTGTTGGGAGGATGAGACATGTATGGAGCAGAGAGGAGTAGTGTGCTGTCACTGGACAGGGAGAGCAGTGGAAGCTGCATATAGGTGGGCATGTAAATTTATATGCGAATATACATTTTCACTCAGTCATATTAAATAAAATAATAATAATAATAATAAATTTTAAAAAATGACAAGCTCTTGTCCCTCAGGAGCACAGATAAGGAATTTTAAAAAAAATATTACATATTGAATCTAGTAATGTGCAAAAAGAAGTGCTCGTGGTACAGTGGGAAAGACTTCTGCTACCAACCCAAAGATCAGCAATTTGAATCCACCAGCCCCTCCTTGGAAACGCCATGGGGCAGTTCTATTCTGTCCAATAGTATTGATATGCGTTAGAATCAAGTTGAAAGCTCATTCCAAACCTAACTGATCTAAAAGAATATGGCATTACTGAATGATACCATTAATCTCACAAACAAGCAAAATTCTGCTGACAATAAGTCAAAAACAGCTGCAGCAGAATATCAAGAGTGAACCACCAGAAATTATAGACTGATTCAGAAAAACACACAAAGGAGAGTTATCTTTGCTGAAGTCAGGTAGATCTTGGCTGAAAGCACAGAATTTCAGAAATGTTTGTCTGTGTGTTATTGACTGTGCAAAGGCATTCAACTGCGTGGCTCATAACAAATTATGGATGACAGTGTTAAGAAAAGGAATTCCAAAATATTTATCTGTGTTCACAAGGAACCTGTATATAGACCAAGAGGGAGTTATTTGAGCAGAACAAGGGAAAACTGAGTAGTTCGAAATAAGTAGAGATGTGTCAGGGTTGCATCCTTCACCATGCTTATTCAATCAAGTTGCTGAGCAAAATTACCTGACAAGCTGTAATTATATGAAGAATAATACAACACCAGGATCAGAAGAAGATTCATTAACAACCGTGGTATGCAGATAACACAAACTGTCTTCCTGAAAGTGGAGAAGACTTTTAAGTACTTACTGATTAAATCCAAAGACTACATACAGCCTTAGCCTGAATTATACCTCAATATAAAGAAAACAAAAATTCTCACAGCTAGATCAATAAGTAACATAAAGATTAAAAAAAGTTTAAGAAGCTGTTGCTGTTGAGTTGATTTTTCCGGATACTGACCCTACAATGTGACAGAGTAGAACTGTTTCATATAGTTTCCTGGTAGTTGATGGATTCAAACGACCAACCTTTTGGTTAGCAGCCGCAGCTCTTAAGCAGGGCACCACCAGGGCAGCGTAAGTGGAGAAAACACTGACGTCAAGGATTTCATTTTACTTGGATCCACAATCAACGTAAAAGCAGTAGTTGAAGAAATCAAACGATGCATTGCAACAGGCAAGTCTGCTGCAAGAGTTCTCTTTAAAGGGTTAAAAAGCAAAAGTGTCACTTTGAGAACTAAGCTGAGCCTGACCTAAGCCATGGTGTTTTCAGTCACCTAATGTGCCTTGTTGAAGCTGGGTTATCAACAAGGAAGATCAAAGAAGAATCAATGCATTTGAACTGACAAAGTATGCTGAACATACAACAGGCTGCTGAAGAACAAACAAGTTTGTCTTGGAAGAAGTACAAGCCAGAATGTTCCTTAGAAGGGAAGGCGGGGTGACTGTGTCTTACATACTTTGAACATGTGATCAGGAGGGACTAACAATGTAACAACATTATGCGAAGAAGACTGTCAGCAAGCCCATTTGGCCACACATCACAGTCAAAACTTTCCCTAGTTCTTTTTTAACCACTCATAAAAATAGTATTTTATAGCCATGAATATATTTAATGGTTCTGACTCTCAAGCAGAAAATTCCAAAATACACATGATGTAGTTTACAATTATATAAGGATAAGAGTGTGTGTGTGTGTGTGTGTGTGTGTGTGTGTGTGTGTGTGTGCATGCGTGCACGTATGTGTGTGATTAAACAGATTGCAGCAGGTCCTTCTTGTTCAAAGAAAACTAGAATGAATGAGGAAGGGGAAGAAAGTGAAATTGTTAACTGTGTTTTGAGTCATTCAAATATACATGTGTGAACCATAAAAACAATATTCTCTATACTTGAACAAGTGCTAAATGTCAGTATAAATGATTCAGTTTTAAAAATAAAGCTGAAAGATTCATTAAGATGTGATTCCTGAGAAGGCAGGAATAAAAATAAATGCACAGTTGATCCACTGGACGTTGAAAGGAAAAAACAGATATATTCTCTGCTATAACCAGATGGCAAAAGGAAAGGGTGTGTTCAGATGTGGTCAGAAAGTCAACAAAATTTCAGTTGATGGTTTATTGTTCCTCAATATTAGATGTGAAGTCATTTACTGAGAGCATAAAAGCAGGCATAGTATTTAAAATGTAAAGAGCACAGGAAATTTGAACAAAATGGTTTTAGAAACTGAAGGAGTAAGTTAACAAGAATGTCGAATACACACACACAATCTCAAGTATATACACTTACATACAATTCACTTATAACACCTATGTGCACATAAAAGGAGACAAATTACATAAAACAAACTATTAAAACAGTTTATCTCTGAATAGTCAAGAGTCAAGTAACTTTATCTTTCTTTTTTTCCCTAAAATGAAAACACTTGATTTTGTAACCAGATTTCAAGAATGGAGGCTAGATTTTGCAGAGCCATTGGACAGTACAAAGTTACAAGCTACAGCCAATAAATTAACTAAGCCTTAGAATCACAAATAATCAGGTGAGGGGGTCACACAGAAATAGCATCTTCCCAAACCGTTCAACAAACATTTTGGAAAAAAAAACAACATCTGGGACACGTATAATGTGGATTTATGACACCAAGCAGAACAAGTTGTCAATCACGTGCACCTTGAGCTAAACTTAACAATAGCATATGTTATGTTTCAGGGCTTTCTAGCTCATTTTGAGATTAACTAGTCAATTTTCTATTCAACCCATACAACTAAAGGGATGATACTTCCCATTCTGAAGAAGAGCATATACAAGAGAGTGATATTGCAAGAATATAGCAGGATTGGGATCAAAATCTTACTTCTCCAGATGGGGAATGTTGTGCTCAGCTGAATCTGGTCCATATGACCTTCTTTGTGTTCTATAGTCTACATCTGTTTTATATACTGCTTCACTGAGAAAGTTCCCCTGATAGATGTAATACGTGCAGTACCTGAGAAAGACTTGAAGATACAGTATTATAATCAATGAAGCAAAAGCTACTTTCTGTTTCCAATATTCTGCCTCATCTTGAATGCTCCAAGCCATTAGTTAAGTCAAATAACAACCAGGTGGGAGATACTTATCCTATGCTTTAAATATACTTTAAACAAATTCAGGTCAAGTAAAGTTTAAATCGCATAATACAGTCGAGTCTTCCCAAACCCAGATAGGGACTAGATTTCCAATGAGTTGCAATACAGATATTAGATTTTTGTGTTAAAGATAATGTAACGTCAGTCTTAGCCCCAATATTTTCAGCTTTTGTCTCTGTCTAGTTAAATAAGCTCCCTCAAATGTGATCTGCCATAGAGGTTGAATTTCCAGTGTCTTGTTTTTCCTACCCCAGCTCAAATTTCACTTTAAAAGAAATTACATGAAAAATGGAATGATCTTTTCACATTTGGAATCAGAATTCAGAATTTAGCTTCCAGACTATTTTTTTCCCCACTGTCAACCTGGGAGAGATGTTCTACATTCTGAGCTATGTATCACCTGTTGACAAGACAACTTGTATCCTGCTGGTTTTAATCAAAATCCTCTAGCATTGTGTCTCAAACCTGGGGTCATATGAAAATACCAGAGAGTTGTATCTTTCCACACCTTATTGGATTATGGTTAATAATTTGTATTAACCATATTAAGTTATGAGGAGATACCATGTCAGAAATTTTGGTGAGACATAGTTTATTGTCTCAACCAGGACACTTTTGCAAGCCAAAGAGGCACGGTTAGTAATTTTACTCAGATATCGGGTATAAATTTGGACTTTCTGAGGCAATAAGGTCTGGAATTTATCTCTGTTAAACTGATAGCTTATGGCCTCAGTTGGTTACACAGCTGTTGAATATCAAAGAAAACATTCCTTTCCCCCAAACAACCTATATCCTCATTTTTTTTCATTTCTGTATACTGTGCCATAATTCTCCCAGCCCCACTAGTTCAGAACAAGAGGATCATTTTTAATTCTCTCTTTACTTGACACTGCCATTAATTCATCAACAAGACCTTCTTACGCCTTCTTCACTGTCAGCAGCCTAATCTAGGTCCAGTATAAAAAGGGAACACCAAACCTAACCTCACTTATCTTCAAAATTATTTTCCTTAATATCCCTCTAAAGTATATGTATGTATATTTTCTATTGGTATTTAGACAAATACCATATTAGTTAACTGAATATGTAAGTTCTTATATTTGGTCTCACCATATTGCATACACACATACAAACACTGTTCTCACAACTGTCTTAATATTTTGTCCCTACTAAAACCTGTTCTTGGAGTCTTTGGGCAGTGGAAATGGTTAATATGCTTGGCTGTTTCCAAAAGGTTGGAGGTTCAAATCTACCCAGAAGAAATCTGCCTTAGAAGTAAGGTCTCATAATCTACTTCCTAAAAATCAGCCATTAATAAACCCTACAGAGCACAGTTCTGCTCTGACACAGCTAGGGTCACCATGAATTGAAGACAACTAATAACAACTGGAAAAATAAACACTCTTCTTAGGATATCCTTCAAGAAAAGTTACAATCTAGTGGTGAGCACACATTTTGGTATAATCCAGCATTTACTAGATGTATAGTCTTATGTAAGTTAACTTCTTTTTGACTTAATTTCTTCATTCATTATCAGAGATTGCAAACTTTGATTATTTTGGGCCAGATGACCATTTGTTGTAACAGTCTAACCTCTGTACGGAAGAATGTTTATCAGCATTCCTGACATCTATACACTGCATCCCAAAGCATCATCTCCAGTTGTGATAATTAAAAATGTCTTCAGACATTATCAAATATCTCATGGTGGGTAAAGCATCCTCTGGCTGAGAAGTGCTATATTTGCTAGGGCTAATAACTATTCATATCTTAGGAGATTCTTCTGAGAATTAAATACTGAGCACATTAAATATGCATTCTAAGTATCAACATATTGGCTTTTATAAGACCAAACACTCCTTATCTTACAGAGCTAGAAACTGCTGAAGTAACTTCCAAGAATTTGCTCTGTTCTTCTACAATGTATTTCGACAGATAAGATCCTCATTCTTGGCAACACTCTTTTTTTTTTTCCCAGCGAAGAACATAGTCTCTCTTTCCACTCCATTTTTTTTCTTTTCCTTTAACCCTTGAAAGCTATAATCTACCCTCCCCTACATCCCATATAGTTTATTCGCCCCTTTCTAAATCCTACCAAGACTTCAGGAAAAGACTAAGAAATGATTATAGACCAGAGGATTCTGAGAAGACATGACATTAAAATTGAGCATGGTACCTTGCGTTGAACTCTGAAATGGCAATAGGAACTTACTGAAAAGCTGGTTAAGCTCAGATAAAGCAGGAGTCCTGGGTGTACAGTGGTTACAGTAATTAACCGCTAACTGAACGGATGGCTGTTCAACATCATCAGTGGCTCTGCAGGAGGAAGATGTGGGAATCTACTTCGGTAGAGATTTCCAGGCTCAAAAACTCTATGGGAAGGACAAATATTGTTTGGTACCACTCTTAAAAGGATTTAAGGTTTAAGTAGGGAAGAAAATAATCTTTGATGGTTACAAAGTATGGGGACTATTCACAGATTAGACAGTAGATAGTAATTGGGTTAGTTAAAGGAAGTGACAGCATGCAGTAGATGGGTGGTTAGCACAGTGGACTATATAAAAAAGCTAAGAAGTTTCCTAAAGACAACCCAACATTTTGAACAGAGGTTTAGGGTCCATGGTTTCAGGGGACATCTAGGCGTAATAAAGTGTTTTTTTTTGTTTTTTTTTTTTTTTTTATGAAAATGTTCTGCATTCCACCTTGGTGAGTAGTGTCTTGTCTTAAAAATTGCCAAGTAGCCACCTAAGTAGCATCTATTGGTCTCAATCCACCAGGAGCAGAGGAAAATGAAGGACATCAAACACATGAGGAAAATATGAGCCAAGGAGACAGAAGAGGCCATATGATCCAGGGACTGTATCAGCGTAAGATTTAGATGGTGCTTGGTCACCACCAATTGAATGTCCAAAGGGAACGCAACAGTGAGTTCCTGATGCAGTGGGAGAAAAATAGGTATGCAAAACTAGAACTCTATTAAAATATTACAATTGATCATCTGACAGACTGGAGGGTTCCCTGAAGACATGTTCCCCAGAATCTCTGCTACAAAGCTCAAACCAGTACCTAAGTCAACTCTTTAGACAAAGATTGGGCAGGTCTATGAGACAGAGTGATGCTGGCAAAGAATGTGGTTCCTGACTTAAATATATACGATGCAGTCTGAGCAGCTCCTGTCCAGAGGCAAGATGAGAGGGTGGAGGGGGACAGGAGTTGGTTGAATGGATAGGGGTAGTACAAGGTGGAAAGGAGGAATGTGCTGTCACAGTATGGGGAGAGCTACTAGAGTTGCATAGTGGTGTGTATCTAGGTGAGGTTTATACCGCAAATTGACTTGGATTGTAAACTTTCACACAAAGCACAATAAATTAAAAAAAAGTTATTTATTGTAACTGAGCAGAAGTGTACAAACTGGTTTAAATTCACATGCCCACCTATGTACAGCTCCTACTGCTCTCCTCACCTGGTGTCAGCACACTCTTTCTTTCTGTTCTGTACAAGTCATATCCTCTTAACAATCCCGTCCCCTCTTCTCCATCTTCTCCTCTCCCCTCTAGTAAGAGGCCAGTTGGGCAACATCCTACAGACACATAGAACCATAAAGTGCACACACAATACGGTCACTCTGTATTACCAAGTCCAATCCATTCCCGTCCAAGGAGTTGACCTCAGTAATGACCTATGATCACAGGTAGCATCAGGTCTAGAAGCCATGCTCCCAAGGGAATCCCTAGGCCTTCAGTCCATCAAATGTGGTCTTTTACTGGAGTTCTCAGGGTGCATCCCTTTTTTTTCTCGTATTGCCACTGGGACTCAACTTTATGAGCCCCATCACGGCTGTCAATGGAGGTGGCCAAGCACCATCTTGTTCTTCTGGTCGCATGTTGATGTACTAACCCATTCACATGGGTCTTTCTGTCTTCTGGGTTCTTTTTCACCTGTGTTATTTTTGTTCTTGGTGGTCATCTGTTCTGGATGAGTTGTCACCATATTGTGTACCTCAGATGGCAGCTTACTAGCTTTTAAGTCTCCAGACGCCACTCACCAATATGGGGTGGAGAGGACTCTCTTAGCAATAGACTACTTACACCAATTGACCTCGATGTTCTCTGAGAGCGTGATCCGCAGACCCCTGCCCCTGCTACTCTGTCCTTACCTTTTAGGTTAAGATTGGAAGAGTTTTCAGGTTACATTGAAGTCCAGTTAAACTGATCTTCTTTCTAGCACATGCTGTCATTGATTTTACCCAACCAAATTTCTATCTATTGTCTAATCTATAACCAGACCTCTTCCTCCCTCCCTCCCTTTCCTTGCAGCCATCAAAGAGTCTTTTCTCCAGTACATGAGTCAGTTTCCAAGGCCTTAAAGTAAGGGTCTCAGACCATATTTGTCCCTGTGCTGCTGACTCATTTCACTCAACGTGATGGATAAAAAGTTCTGTATATGTCCATGAGGTTTGGCTAATTGGCACAATAAGATCTTCTATGTCTTTATTGAGCTTTTTGTTTTTCAAAGTATAATCTATTTTATCTGAGATTAGTATTGCCACATCTGCTCTTCTTTGTATGTTGTTAGCTTGGTATAAATTATTCCGTCTTTTAATTTTGTTCGTATCTTTAAGTTTAAGGTGAGTTTCTTCTAAGCAACATATAGATAGGTTGTGTCTTTTGATCCAAGATGTCACTCATTGTCTCTTTACTGGAGCATTTAGTCCATTTACCTTCCATGTAATTATTGATAGGTATGTGTTTAGTGCTGTCATTTTGCTGTATTTATTTTTGTGTTGATGATTTCTCTGTTGCTCTTACTATTCTGTTCTGGGACTTTCCTCTTTATGGGTTGATTTTTCACCCTTTTCAGTGTTGCTTTTGTGTTTGTTGAGACTGCTGCATTGTGTTTCTTGTTTTGATATGTTGCTTCTTTATTGTGTTTTGCAGCTACTCCTATAGGACCCTTTAATGATGTATGTTTAAACCTGACTTTAACTTTTGAATACCTTATTAACTTCCTTTCCATCTGGATGGACTATAACTACTGTAATATATCCCTCTTTTTAATGTGATGGTATTATAGTTTTCATGATATGATGACTGGATCACTTTTATTAGTATTATAGCTTTGGTTAGGGTTTTGTGCCTTCCCTAACCTAGTATGTTTCTGGATGATGTGGCCTGTATTGTCTCCTAAAATATAGAGCCTAAGCCAAGAGCTTCTTTCAATATTTCTTGTAGCTTTGGCTTGGTTTTTACAAAGTCTCTGAGTTTCTGTTTATCTGCGAAGGTTTTAATTTCATTTTCATATTTGAAAGACAGTTTTGCAGGATATATAATTTTGGTTGGAAGTTTTTCTCCTTCAGGGCTTTGAATGTGCCATCCCACTGCCTCTGTGCTAACATGGTTTCTGCTGAGCAGTCAGACAAAGACCCACAGGTCTTCTCTCTGAATGTTAGCTTTGCTTTGAGTCTCACTGCCTTTAAGAGTTTCTGCTTACGTTTCATTTTGTTAAGCTTGATTATACTATGTCTTAGAGTCTTTCTTTTGGGGTCTATTTTGTATGGTAATTGATATGCATTTTGGATATCTATGTTCTCTTCTTACATAATTTCAGGGAAATTTTCTGTCAGCAACTCAACAACAATTCTCTCTGTGTTTTCAGGTGTCCCTTCCTGTTCAGGAACTCCAATCAATCGTAGATTGTTCCTCTTGATAGATTCCCACATGTTTCTTAATGCTTCATCATTTTTCTTGTGTCTTTTCTCTGATTTCTCCTCATAAATTCTGGTGTCAGTAGTTCTGTCTCCCAAGTCAAAAAGTCTGTTTTCCATTTGTTCACTTCTGTTCTCATGGCTTTGAATTGAGTTTTGTAATTTTTTAATTTTGTCATTGATTTGTTGGATTTCAGAATGCTGGAGTTCCATCAGATCGAACAGCTTGCTTAGTTTTTCATTTTGATCTGCTAAATTTTGCATAATGTCTAGGAGGGCTCTATATGTAATTCTTCTGTACTCAGTCTCTGAAAGTCTCAGAAAGCCTTCTTCATCTGGGAAGTTCTTGGTTCTTTCTTTCTGGAACTTTCTGGAGCCATGGTTGGATTTTTCTTTAAGTGTTGGGCCAAAGTCTGTTGCTTTTGGGGCATCTAGAGGTTGTTTAGTTTCTCTGGTGTTGCCTTACTAGGAGCTGAAGTAGAAGTTGATCACCAGTTACCTTTATGTACTCCAGAGACTGGGCCCAGCGGAATCTCTGTGACAGCAGGCTCCACCTCCTGGCTGGCAAGGACATGGCCCTACTTACCAAGTCACTGGGAGGCTGTCAACTGATCCTACATTTGGGGTCAGTCAAGATTGGAAGAGATGCCATCAGGCTACACCACAGCTATTTCTTTAGGTAGTCTTATTTTGAAAGGTAAAAGCTACCTGACAGCTTCCAAAAACAATCAGGCTGTCAGGTGTGCAAGCCCCTCTTTCCAGCTGGCAGTGGAAGCTTCTATATCCATCCCTAGATGCTGTGATCTAGTTCAAAGTATGGACAGGTTACTACCCTGCTGTCATCAGGTGTTGGGCCCTACCTGAACGGTAAACTGTGCTAAACACAGCTTTTCTTCTGGGGAAGCACTCCCCAGGCTGGCACTGCCTCCTAGCCTTGGAATTAGCCCCTGCTGAGGCCTCTGTTTGGGTAGATCCATCTCCTAGTTGGACAAGATTGTGTCCTGCAGAAGCTCTCCCACCCACTGGGAAATAGCTAAATCAGTGGCAGAGGTTCAGAAAGTGGAGTGAAGGGCCCATGGTGCTCAGAGTCCAGAGCCAGGCTCTCAAAGTGTGGCTATTCCACCCGCTAGTCGTATCAGCAATGTGGCAGAACTGTGCTGCCAGTTAAGCCCAATCATTGCCACATGCTAACGAAAAGGAAAAAAGTTAAACCTGGTAGTTACTTTCAGTCTGTGAAAGCCAGCCATTCAACAAGGGCGGGGGTCAGTAAAAGAGAAGTTTCCCATTCAGTGGCATGTAGTCCAAAATGACAGCCCTATGCCATGTCCTAGGGCTCACTGAGTGTCCAGAAGGCTCCATTTAATAATCAATCCTGGCCTCAGTTTTCAGTGGTAGGTAAGGGGACCTGTGTCTAGTCCGCCATCTTCAAAGCACAATAAAATATTTTTTTAAAAAAAGCTCTATGGGACCACCACAAGTCAGAATCCACGCCACAGCAGTAAGTTTTTGGGGGGCTGGTGAATAGTAATGTACCAATGTAAGTTTCTGTGTATTTAAAAAATACCATGACAGAATGATAACACTGGAGAAGAGTATTCTCAATACTTTCTCCAACTCTTTCTTATAAATATAAAATTATTTCACAATAAAAAAGAAGTCTATTTTTTCTACCCTGGCCCCTAGGGTCACCATGAGTCGGATCCAACTTGACGGCACTTGGCTTGGTGGCATTTTTAAAATAAGGTAAATACCAAGCTGCCATCTGAGGGTAAAGCAAATGGTCCCAACTTAGCACAAATAGATGATCATCAAGGACCAAAATGACATGGGGGAAAGGGAACCCATAAGACAGAGACCCATGTGAGTGGGTGACTACATCGACTTGTGACCGGAAGAACAGGATGGTACCTGGCCACCATCAGTGATAGCCATGATGGAGTTCACAAAGTTGAGTCTCACTGGCAACACAAGAATAAAAGGGGGTGCACTCTTTGGGCTCCATTAAAAGACCACAGTTGATGGTCCACGGGCCTCAAGGTTCCCCTGGGATGCTGCCCCTGTCCATAAATCATAATGGAGGTCAACTCTCGGATAGGAATGGATTGGACTTGGTGACACAGAGTGACCATATCATGTGTGCACTTTATGGTTCTATGCATTTATAGAATATCGTCCTGCTGACCTCTTACTGGAGGAAGGGGAGTGGGTGGAGAGAAAGGGATAAGAAGATTGTTGGGAGGATAAGACACGTACGGAATAGAGAGGAAGAGTGTGCTGTCACTGGCTAGGGAGAGCAGTGGGAGCTGCATATAGGTGGGCATGCAATTTATATGGGAATGTACATTTTCATTCAATCATAATAATAACTAAAAAAAGAAAAGAAAGAATCACCAGTTTGTTTTCTCTATAAATCACCCCTTTAATTGTTGTTAAATGTGATAATCTGAATTTAGAACAAAAAATACTGTTTTTCTCTTGTACATGGATTTCTTTAACTTAATTCTCCCTTAACCATCTCTGAGGTGGTTATTGTACTTGTTGATTTATGCAATTTATTGAAAAACACAACTATGATTCATATGCCTCTGGATATATATAGAAAGAGAATCTTTATCTGTAAGTAGCTAGTGAAGCTGTTGGCAGGTTAATCAGCTTAGACAGCATAAGACAAAATTCACTTTTTCACAACTGTTCTTTTTAGTAATTTGGGGCAAGCTATAATTGATGTTTATTTTCATATTTTCCTAGTTCTCAGAACAATGACTATTATTTCCTACTTCAAACTAATTAAAAAAAAAAAGAGCAGATTTAGGAAATGCTCAATACTAAGGGTAGACTGTTATTTGAATACATCATTCTTCAGTAAAGCTTAGATAAGAAACATTTTTGAAATATTCAGTTGTGTTTGATTGAAATTTCTTTAAGAAGAAATAATTTGAATAAAAACATATGAGACAAGGCTTCAAACAGTTTCCATTTAATCTCTTCATTTATAACAGGACAGCTACTAAAATCTATGCAACAGTGCCTTCACCACTCATCTAGTTTTCAGTGGTTCTTGAAGGGAAATTTGTCAGCTTAGAACTGCCAAAGCCTCTGGGGTATGCACTGTGCTTTATTCATTTATTCATTTATCCATTTTGCTGTCTAGTAGAGGAATCATCACTGCAGCAACCTTCAGAGACAGAAGTAAAAACCCTCCTTTAAAACTTCCATCTCTTTATGAGCTGGTGGAAACCAAATATCTTTTTGGGATCTGAATTTCTTTCAGGACTTAACAAGCCAAAATGGAGAGGGACATTAAAAAAAAAATGTTGAAGTTGGGACATGTCCTTTGCAATAGTATTCCAAATACCCATTGCCATCAAGATCATCCCAACTCACAACAAGCAGGTAAGATAGAGTAGAATTGCCCCACAAGATTTTCAAGGAGTGACTGCTAAATTCCAATTCTTAACCATTAATACTTCTTCCAAGATTCCAAATAGCCACTGTACATTCAGAGTCAGGCTACAGGAATTTTCTTAAAATAACTGTACCCATTTCTGTTTTTTTTTAAAAAAAAAAACAAAACCAAGTCTGATGTACTTATTCATTTCCAAATGCTTCCACTGCTGTCACTTTCTGAGCACCTTAGAATTTTCTTCCATCCCATTTGAAAATATTTTCCTATTTATTCTTTCTTGTAGTCAATGTGGGAAACCTTGGTGGCATAGTGGTTAAGTGCTGTGGCTGTTAACCATAAGGTGAACAGTTCAGATCTGCCAGGCACTCCTTGGAAACTCTATGGGGCAGTTCTCTGTTTATAGGGTCACTGAGAGTTGGAATCAACTTGGCGGCAATGGGTTTGGTTTGGGGGTTTGGTATAGTGAATGTGATACGCCAGAGTCTTCATGTACCTTATTCTGTATATTTTATTTGTTCTGATTAGTATAAATAGTCTATACATGTATCATAGTGTGTGTGTGTGTGTGTGTGTGTGTGTGTGTGTGTGTGTGTGTGTGTAAAACTCAGGTTAACATTACCTGAACTTGAATTCTAACTTCGGATCTGACTCTACAGCACTTGGCTTGGCTGACTAATTACTAGCTCTATGTCTTTGTACAAGTTTCTTGACATCTATGAACCTATTTCAGTGTCTACCAAAAATGGTTGTGATGCCTGCTATATGAGGTGTTAATGATAATTACACTATCTAAATGATATTCATATCTTGGACAGAAAAGATGTTCTTTGAAGAGAAGCTGTTTTTATTTCATTATTATGTAGTTGCTACACTTTGTCTTTGAATTACACAGTACATTTTCCTAAGCAAGGACACTTTAAGCAAGAGGAAAGACTGCCAAGTCTGGAGAGAAATGTTAGTGAAGAGTTTAAGTATATAATACATATAAAACTACACCACTGCCATCAAGTACATTCTAACTCATAGTAACCCTATAGGACAGGGTAGAACAGCCCCATAGAGTTTCTCAGCAGTGTCTGGTAGATTCAAGCTGCCATGGCACTTGGCCACTATGCCACCAGATTTCCAAAGTACATATAGGCAATACCAAACTTTATCCTTAGTTTATGTTTTTTGAATTGTTTTCAGGTTGGAGGAAGAAACAATCTGAGGGAGTCTATCCACCTGCAATGCTATGGTCACAATGTAATTACATAACTGTTGACCACAAATTTGAGTCACCAATACCATAAACATGGCTTCACATATAGAAGATGGAACAACTTATTTATGAACAAATAAGAGGAATAAACAACCTTATGGTAAATACATCACTTTCTTGGGTTTAGGTAAAGCAAAATCTCAGTAAAATTCTGACCATTTTAAAGGTAAAAGAACAACTAAAAAGTTCTAAATATTAGAACACTGTCTTTAAAAGAATCATAGTTGCTCAGGAAATCTATCAAGAACTAGGGTAAACTGAAAATATTTCTCCAGCTTTATTATCAACAGAATAAAACAAAGAAAGGAAACAAAATAAAAACAGTAATTTAGCCAGAGGACAAGAGAGATTTCCTTAAAGGATAACTGTGATCCTAGTGACTGATAAGACAAATCAAATAAGACAGTCATTAGAAAAAGTATGTGGAAGAGAAAATTTACATATTACTTAACCTGAAACACTGAGCAGGATCTACGGTAATAAAGAGAAAGAAGTGACAAATTCTCATAGAGCTAATTCATGTGTATTTACAAATAGCAACCAAGTCCAGAAATTCATTGAGAACCACTGTCTTAACGCCTAGCAGTCTGTAGGAACAGCAGTTAGCTATCTCTTCAAGATTTGGACAGTTAGACCAGTGATTACAGAAATTCTGGATGGATTTCAAAGCTGAAACATGAAAGATTGTTCTAGAATACTCAAAATACTAAAGGAAGATTTACCCCATTATTGATATAACTATAATATTTCCAGTATCATGAGGGGAACATGCCCAAGAAATTCATGGAATTATGACCCTCGCCCCCTAAAAAAGGCAAAGATGACACACGTTATAAGAAAGCAAGGAGAGCAATAGCAAAGCTGGTTGACTGCTGATCTGATGGGAAACAATCTCCTCTTTGGTAGAATTACCTAATTTAGTGAGCTGAAGTTGCATGATATTTAAGTGACCAAGAGATGTTTTGGTTGATTCAGAACTTTTTATCTCATTATAGGCGGCCTCAGAAAGCAAAATTTAAAGGAATACGTTAGAAAGAAAACAAAGATCCTCATAACTGGAACAACAAGCAACAGTACGATAAACGGAGAAAAGATCGAAGTCATTAATGATTTCATTTTACTTGGATGCACAACCAGTGTCTATGGAAGCAGCAGTAAGAAGCACTATGCTGGGCAAATCTGCTACAAAAGATATTTTTATATTACCAAAAAGCAAAAATGTCACTTTGAAGACTAGGGTATGCCTGACCCAAGCCATGGTGTTTTCAAATGCCTTATATCTGGGGGTCAGTTCTACTCTGGCCCCTAGGGTCACCATGAGTCGGATCTGACTCGATGGCACTTGGCTATATCCACAGTAAAGGTGGGTAATGAGAAAGGAAGACCACAGAAGAATTGATGCCTTTGAATTATGATGTTGGTGGAGAATACTATATATACCACTGACTGTTAGAAGAATGAACAAATCTGTCTTGGGAGAAGCACAACCAGAACATTCCTTAGAAGAAAGGATGGTGAGACTTCATCTCTCATAGTTTGGACATGTTAACAAAAAGGACCAGTCCCTGGAAAAGAACATCCAACTTGGTAAAGCAGAAGGTCCACAAAAAACGGGCAGACCCTTGATGAGATGACCTGACACAGGGGCTGCAACAACGGGCTCAAGTATCACAGTGCCTGTGAGGATGTTGCAGGGTCAAGCAGTGTTTTGTCTTGTTCTACACAGTGCCACTATGAGTTGAAGCTAACTTGATGGCACCTAAGAACACTAACAAAAACAGTGTTCAAGAGCAAGTTTCAGAGTCTCTTCTGAAATCCATTTTGGCCTTTTCTTTCTTTCCTGTCTTTTTAATGACCTTTTGCTTTCTCCATATATGATGCCCTTGATATCATTTCACTCAAAAGGTCTTCAGTCATTACTTTTCAGTGTGTCAAATCTATTTGTGAGATTGTGTTTAAACAAAAAGTTGTTGCTGTTTAATCACAGTGGTCCTACAGGACAGGGTAGAATTGCCCCCATAGGACTTCCAGGGAGCAAGTAGTAGTTTAGAATGGTCAAACTTTGATTAGGAGCCAAGCTCTTAACTACAGCACTGCCAGGGCTACAAATAAGTGGAATATACTCATGGCTATCCCACATGCCTATCAGTTTGTCATAATGTTGGAGTTTTCATGTTGCCATGATGCTGGAAGCTATGCCATGGGTATTCAGTTACCAGCAGGGTCACCCATGGCAGACATGTTTCAGCTAAGTTTCCACACTGACAGAGTAGGAAGTAGGACACAGAGGTCTACTTATGAAAAACATTAGCCAGGGAAACCCTTATGAGTATCAACAGAATACTGTCTTGATACACTAGTGGAAAATAAGCCCCTCTGGTTGGAAGGCACTCAAACTAAAACTGGAGAAGAGCTGCTTCTACAAAGTAGAATGGGCCATTGTGATGTAGATGGAGTCAAGCTTTTCAAGACCATCATTTGCTCATGTGGCATGAGTGAAAATGAGAGGCAACAGCTACAAACATCCATTAATAATAGGAGCATGAAATGTATGAAGTATGAATCCAAGAAGATTGGAAATTATCATAACTGAAATGTAATACATAAATATCAATGTCCCATGCATTAGTGAGCTGAAATGGGCAGGTACTGGACATTTTGAATGGGATATTCACAAAGCTACTATGGGAAAAAATGACAAACTGAAGAGGAATGGCATTGCTTTCATCATCAAAAAGAACATTTCAAGATCTATCTCCCAAAACAAAACTGTCAGCAATAGGACAATATCCACACACTTACAAGAAAGACCAGTTAATCTGACTATTATTCAAATTTACCCACCAATAACTAAGGGAAAAAATGAAGAAACAGATGATTTTTACCAACCTCTGAAGTATGAAACTGATCAAACATTATATCGAGATGCATTGATAATTACTGGTGATTGGAATGTGAAAGTTGGAAATAAAGAAGAGGGAAGGATCGGTGATTAGAAAGCATGCCTTAGTAATACAAACAATGCCAGAGATCTTATGATAGACTTTGGTAAGGCCAATGACTTCCTCACTGCAAATAACTTTTTCCAGCAACACAAATGGCAACTATAAGGTGGACCTTGCCAGATGGAATGTATGGGAATCAAATACACTGCATCTGTGGGAAGAGTCAGAAGAAGGCCAGGGGCTGACCATCAATTGCTCATATGCAAGTTCAAGTTAAAACTGAAGAAAATTAGAACAAGTCCACAAATGCCAAAGTATGACCTTGAGCTTGTACCTGAATTTTGAGGTCATTATTTTCGACACGAATGACAGAAGGCTAGCTGAGTTGTGGAACGAACTTCAAGGACATCATACATAAAGAAAGCAAGAGGTCATTTAAAAGACAGAAAACAAAGACCAAAAGTGGATGTCAGGAGAAACTTGTTCTTGAATGATGTATATTTAGCTCAAGTGAAAGGAAGAAATGATGAAGCAAAAGGGTTGAACAAAAGATTTCGAAGGGTGGCTGAGAAAACAAAGTATTATAATGACATGTACGAAGTCCTAGAAATGGAAAATCAAAAGGGAAGGACATGCTCTGCATGTCTCAAGATGAAATAACTGGAGAAAAACTCAAGTCTCAAGTTTGAATACTCAAGGTTTCTAAGGGGAAAATATTAAATGACTCAGGAAGCACCAAAAGAAAATGAAATGGAAGGAATACACAGTAACTATATCAAAAAGAATTGGTTGATGTTGAACCATTTCTGGGGGCAGTATGCAATCTGGATGCAATGGGACTCAGAGAAGTCCAAGGTGTGCTGACAGCACTGGCGAAAAACAGGGCTAGAGGAATTAACAGACTACCAACTGAGACATTTCAACAAACAGAGGCATCACTGAAAGCCCTCAACTGGGAAGATAGCCACCTGGCCAAGCTATTGGAAAAAGTCCATGTTTACGTCTATTATCTTGTAAGGTAATTCAATCAAATGTGGAAAGTACAGAACAATATCATTAATATCACACTCAAGTCAAATTTTGTTGAAGATCATTCAAAAGTGCCTACAGCATTATATTGACAAGGAACTGCCAAAAATTCAAGCCGGATTCCGAAAAGGACATGAAACTAAGAACATCATTGCTGATAGCAATATGGACCCTGGGTGAAAACAGAGAATACCAGAAAGACGTGTATGTGTATTTTATTGACTATGCAAAAGTATCCAACTGCGTGGATCATAACAAATTATAGCTAAGAATGGGAATTACAAAGAATGGGAATGCAAAGAATGGGAATTACAAAACAATTGTATTCATGAAAAATCTGCAAATGGACTGAAAGGCAATTATTCATACAGAACAAGAGGAATTATGTGGTTTAAATCAAGAAAGGTATGCGTCAGGGTTGCACCTTTTTACCAAACCTCTTCAATCTGTATGCTGAGCAGATAATCTGGACGCTGGACTATCTGAGGAAGAAAAGGCGCATCAAGACTGAAGGAACACTCATTAACAACCTGCATTAGGCAGATGATACAACCTTCCTTGCTGAAAGTGAAGAGTACTTGGAACACTTACTGATGAAGATCAAAGACCACAGACTTCAGTATGGATTCCACCTCAACATAAAGAAAACAAAAATTCTCACAATTGGACTAATAAGCAGCATCATGATGAGCAGAGAAAAGATCAAGGTTGTCAAGGATTTCATTTTATTTGGCTCTACAGTCAACACCCAGGGAAGCAATAGTGAAGAAATCAAAAGACACATCACACTGGGTAAATGTGCTGCAAGAGATAGCTTTAAAGTTTTGAAAAGCAATGACGTCATTTTGAAGACTAAGGTGTGCCTGGTCCAAGCCATGGTGTTTTCAGTCATCTTATGTCTACAGGAATGCTGGATCATGAATAAGGAAGACTGAAGAAGAACCGACACTTTTGATTTGTGGTTTTGGTGAAGAACACCGAATATACATACCACAGAGTGCAAAAAGAATAAACAAAATTGTATTGTACAACCAGAATGCTCCTTAGGAGTAGGGATGGTTAAGACTACATCTCACATACTTTGGATGTACTGTCAGGAGGAAGCAGTCCCTGGAGAGGGCCTTGGTAAAGTATAGGGTCAGTAAAAAAGAGAAAGACCCTCTACAAAATGGATTGACACAGTGACTGCAACAGTGGGTTCAAGAATAAAGGTTGTGAGGACAGGGCCGGACCGGGCCGTGTTCTGTCCTCTTGTACATAGCATAACTATGAGTTGGAACTAACTTGATGGCACCTAATAACAATACTCAGCCATATTTTGGTTCTCATGTACTTGCTTTAATTTTCTTCAGCTTCAACTTGAACATGCATACAAGCAATTGATGGTCTGTTCCACAGCTGGTCACTTTCCTTGTTTGGACTGAAATCGAGCTTCTCTGTTGTCTCTTTCCACAGACGTAGCTGATTTAATTCCTGTGTATTTCATCTCATGAGACCCATGTTATAGTCACTTTTCATGTGGAAAAAGTCACTGGTCTTGCAAAATTCTATAATGCAGTCACCAGTGTCATTTGTATCACCAAGGTTGCGTTTTCCAATTACTGATCCTTCCTTGCATCCAACTTTTGCATTCCAATCAGCAGCAGTTATCGATGCACCTTGATTTCATGTTTGATCAGCTTCAGAGTACAGAAAACTCAACTTTCACTAATTTTGCTTTAATTGGCTCGTACTTCTGTATTGATTATTGTCTTTTAATAAATGCTATAATTATAATGAATAAAAGGTGCCATAAAAGAAAAATTTAATAATCCAAAAACAAATATTAAATTTCTATATTTCATTTTTAGTTAGAAATTTCAACTCTAACACATAATAATTGAAAATATTTCTTTCTATTTTTTGCTCCTACAAATTCTTCAAGGACTTTTTTTTTGCAATGAAGCTGCCAAACAGTATCTCCTTCCATATATAACAAGGATAATGAATGGGTCCTTTCATGAATCAGCGTTCCGTGTTCACTTTTCCTTACGTCTATTCTGCTCAGCATCTATGGGTTTTTGCTTTGGACAGTTAGTGTTCCTGTTTTGTTTATGCTCTAAGCATGTTGTTACTTTGCTGATTGGGTAGTATGTTCCTGGAAGTTCCTTCAGTGGAGCACTGTTATTCAGAAAAAAAGTGTGCCAAAATTAAAAGGAGATTAGGAGATTTCATATATAACAAACAGGAAAAAAGGAACTTCCATTGTAACTTAGAGACTAGAACAAATTTCTACACTTTGCAAGTAGGTGGAGGGGATTGAAACCCCACTCTTGCAGAAACTGGAAGTAGAATACAAAGGATGTCTCCTTTCCCAGTACAGCCTAGCAACATTTATTTTTCCTTGGGAGATTTATCCCAATTGAGTTTAAAATTCCAGCCAATTGGTATAAGCTAGCCTACAATGCAGAAATCAGTATTTTCTCCATTTTTCACTCAGATATCATGCAATTTCTTTCATGGCCCTTGTCAACACCAAGTGATAGATTCTGGAAACATAATTTTGCCTGGGATAACTGCTGTTAACCTAAGATACCCTTTTCTAAATTTTTGTGGCAATGAGACCAATTCATAATAATACTGTATGTCTTTTATAACTTTTTGTTGTTACTGCTTTTTGATCATTTAAAAAAGTGGACCAAATCAGAAATTTAGTGTCAAACTAATCAAAAATCTGAGTTCAGGAAGAACCATACGCAATCCACAGAAAAACAAGCCTGGATGCAATTACAAGTAACAAAGTTTTAGAGTAGGAATTTTGAATTTAAGTATTTCAAATTGGAACTCACAAGAGCAAGATCATGTGGTTTTAAATTTAAATTCCCTTTATTTTCATCTCCAACTCGACGGCACTTGGCTTTGGCTTTAATATAGCCTGAGAATCTTAATTTCTCCTCTTGAACTCTTCAGCAGTAGGCATTTATATTAAAACTTGGTGCATTTCTCTCATGGACATTTTATTATTGAAGCATTTATTAATTCATTTTATCTTGTAGAACCTCTCTTTTAGGCTAGTTGGACAATGTTAAGTCGAATTTGGGATGGGAAATAAGAGAACAAGCTTGGGCTTTTAGCCTTAGGTGTAGTGTTAAGGTTCATTTAAGGAATGTGTACTTTTAGCCTTTTCTAGAAACTGCTGGGAGAAAGTTCTGTCATCTAGAAGTTGTACTAGGATATCCAACAAAGCATTGCTTTGTCTTGAGGATTGTCTCATGATTATGTGAACTGGATTCTCTTGCCATTTCTGCTCTTTTCCCATGGGGAAGATAGCTTGATTTTAATTGACCACAGGCTTAACGGCTAACTCAGTGGATTAAAAGAATAAAAAGTTATTGAACATATAATCTCTATCTGTAAAGTTGTCATTCATTCCTTGAGTAACACAGACACCGATGATTCTATTCTCTCTCACTCTGTGACTCACTGTTATAGTGAAGGTAAGGAGTAAAGACACAAAATTTGTAGTGTTTGAATGAAAATCTGAGCATGAATGGCCCAGACTGTCATTTCCCTGCCTCTTGGAAGAGAGCTGCTTAAAAGAAGCACGTGTTCTTGTGCTACTGTGTGTTGTACATGGCTCTTGTGGGGGGAAATCTTTTCCAGTCCAGTAATGCCAGGACTAAGTGGGGAAAACTAAGTCTGTGTTTTCAATTACAAAGATCACTTTAATACATCCTAAAATAATATTCTCCAATATCATCATAATAAAGTTGATATTTTGACTCCTGCGTATTTCATTGAATTGCCTTATTTCTTAATTGTTTCAGAAGTAGCATAGGACAGGAGGGTTCCAGTTAGGAAGTGGCTACCTCAAGTTACAAAGTTTTGACCGATGAAACTCATAGCCACACAATCTAATCAACACATTTTTGAATTGAGCTTTATGGAAAATCACTTGTAAAATCATTGGCATATTTGGATTGCTTAGATATGCTATCAAAATATTATCTGAAATAGAAATAATGAATAAAATATTTTCTATGAAGAATGCAAGAACATTAGTTTGATGTTAGAAAATGGTTTCTCAAGATTTCATGTGTATATGTTTTCAAGACTGTTATATAAAAGAATTTGTATTTTCTTTTAAGTAACATGCATGAAATAAGAACAAGCTGATACCAAGTAAATTATAACAACTGAGCTATAATCTCACAGAAAAAAATGTTAATAGCAAAGACAACGGCACTTGGCTTCGCTTGACATAGCAAAATTATGTTATACCCAAACCAACTGTTGCTATCAAGTTTATTAATTCTGACTCATTGCAACCCCCTAGGATGGAGTAGAACTGCCCCAAAGGGTTTCCAAGGAACAGCTGGTAGATGTGATGGAACTGTTAACCAAAAGGCTGGCACCTCTGCACCACCACAGCTCTGACTATATTACAGATTATATTATATTTATGACAAGGATTCCACTAACTTTACTCTTTTCCTTGTGGTTGAAAGGAGGCTAACAATTATACTCTGGAAAATAAACCTATAATAAACTATTCAATTCAAATGAACATCAAGGAAATGCAGATTAAAACCACAGAACAGTTTTTACGTCCAGCTAAGGCAGAGTAACAAGATTCAGATTTACTCTCTGGTCAGAAACCACCGAATAACTGGAGTAGGAAGAAGGGAAGAAAGAAGGCAGGCATGATGACACAGGGGCAAGGACAAATGTTCGGGACTGATCTTTCACTATTCTGATTGAGACAGTGATTTTACGGGTATATGTATATTTGTATAATTTTATTATTTTACGTCCTAATCCTTAAGACTTAAAAGAACGATATTCTATACAACCATATTTCAATTAACACATTCAATTATATTTGTATGTACATTGCACACACACATATGTGAAGGAGATAATTTATAACAAATATGGCTGGTAGTTCTGATCATAATTCTACACACTGAAATGGTGATCCAGGATTCTGATGCCACCTGCTACATATGAGTGGGTTCCCACAATGCATCTCAAAGTTTAATCATGTTTTTCTAAGGGCTTAAAGCTAAATCGCTTAATCACAAACCTACAACATTTAGTATGACCCTAGTGCATTAAGTGCAAACCCTGGTGTCACAGTGGTTAAGTGCTACAGCTGCTAACCCAAGTTCAGCAGTTCAAATCCACCAGGTGCTCCCTGGATACTCTATGGGGCAGTTCTACTCTGACCTATAGGGTCGCTATGAGTCAGAATTGACTCGACAGCAGCAGGTAGTGCATTAAACAAAGACAAACTGGTCTTTCAGAAAACTTTTTACTGAATTTTTTGCAACACACAAAAGTAGAAAAAATATACCTCTCTATATATACAAGATGCATCTTATGTAACAGCTGCCCCAGCATCAATAACTGTCACCTCATGACCTCTCGTTTTTGTTTCCTAGTTCAGCTATAACAAAAATATCACAAGAGTGTGACTTTAGCAAACAAATTTATTCCTCAGAGTCTAGAGGCTAGAAGTCCAAATTCAGGGCACTGGCTTTAGAGGAAGGATTTCTGTCTCTGTGCGCTTTGGAGGGGAAATCCTTGTCCCAGCTTCTTTGGCATTCTTCTTGATGATCCCTGGAGATCTTGGCATCTATCTATCTTCCCATGTTTGTGCCTGTTTATCTCTGTTGCCTAATCTGTTTTATAACTCAAAAGTGATTAGTTTAAGACACACTCTGTAGTATTATGGCCTCATTAACATAGTAAAGACTATCCTATTTCCAGACAGGTTTACATTCACAAGTAGTTTGCTGTTAAAAAACCAAATCCACTGCCATTGAATCGACTCCAACTCATAACCACCCTACAGGACAGCATAGAACTGCTCCATTGAGTTTCCTGGGAACACTTCGGGGATTTGAACTGCTGGCCTGTTGTTAGCAGATGTAGAACTTACCCACTACACCACCAAAGTTTCCTCCATTATTGCTAGGTACCCTCAGTTCAGTTCTGACACACAGCAACCCTACGTACAACACAATGAAACACTGCCTCAACTTGCACCATCCTCACAATCATTTCCATGTTTGAGCCCATTGTTGTAGCCACTGGGTCAGCCCATCTCACTGCGGATCTTCCTTTTTGTTACTGACCCTCTGTTGTAACAAGCATAACATCCTTCTTTAGGCACTGGTCCCTTCTGATAACACAGCCAAAGTATATGAGACAAAGTCTGCCATCCTGGCTTCCAAAGAACATTCTGGATGTACTTCTTCCAAGAGAGATTTGTTTGTTTGTTCTTCTGGTAGTCTGTGATACATTCAATGTAAATATACTTCACCAACACTGTAATTCAAATGCATCAATTCTTCAGTCTTTCTTCATCCATGTCCAGCTTTCATGTGCATACAAGGTAACTGAAAGTTCCATGGTTTCAACTTGGTGTACCTTAGTGTTCAAAGGTGGAAGCAGATTTTCTCAGTGCAATACACCATTTGATTTCTTGACTCCTGCTTCCATAGACATTGATTACAGATCCAAATAAAATGAAATCCTTCACAACTTCAATCTTTTCCACTTATCATGATGTTGTTTATTGGTCCATTCATGAAGATTTTTGTTTTCTTTCTGTTGAGGAGTTGTCCGTACTGAATGACAACAGGTATTGAATTAAGATTTACTACACACATTTTGGGGGGACACAATTCAATCAGTCAATCAAACCACTATTAGTTCATCTATAGTTCCACAGACTCCCTCTAACTCTTGATTTAAACCAAATCTCAGAATACCAAACTTAGAAGAAGTAATAAGAGGTAACAGTATGTCACTATTATCTCTGGAGCATAAGGGTTATTCATTTTGCTATCACATGATAATGTTGCATATTTTAAATTCAGGCATAAATCTGTACCAAATAAATTATACAGATACTAAGTGAAAAGAGTTTTGACAAATATGTACACCCTGTAATCAATATCCCAGTCAAGATACAGGGCCTTGCTGTTATCCTAACAGTTTCCTCATGTTTGTTTCTAGTCTATTCTCTCCCTGAAAAGGCATCCAGTATTCTGATTTCTATCACTGTGAATTAATTTTAACCAATCTTAAATTTCAAATGAATGGACTTATAAAACATGTACTCTTTTATCTTACTGGCCCCAATTACTCTTCTCTTTCTGAGAGAACAATAGTAATTACACACTCGATATTATCCCTCAGATCACTTCTGGTTTTTTTTTTCTGTCCTTTTATATCAGGCAACACCTATTGATCTGTCTTCAAGCTCACTAACCTTTTATTTTGCAGCATTTATTCTTTTGTTAAATCAATCTAATGCATTTTGAAATCCTGGGTATTATAATTTTCACATCTGGAATTCCTTTTATTATTTTTCCAATTCCCATTTCTCCTGTGAATTTTTCTATGTGTTCATCTAGTTTTTCCATTTCTTCCTGTGAATTTCTTAATATATCTGTAACAATCATGTTAAAGTTCTTTTCCGCTACTTCCACTGTCTGGGTCATCTGTGGTTTAGTCTTTGCAGATATTATTTCATCAATGTAAGTTCTATTTACTTGCTTCTTTGAGTGTTTTACAATTTTTTACTGTGTAGTGATCATTACCTATAGAAGAAAAGCAGAGACTAAGGAATATTGACAATTTGTTTTATTGTTCCCTGAGAGCGGGGGTTCTTCCCAACATTCATTTGCTAAACTTTCATCATCTTTCACTGAACCACAGTGTTAAGAAAAGTGAGCCCAATAACCTACGTCCTGTATTATTATCACTGTTTTCACTAGCATAACTGCTCTTACTGCCATCTAGGACCTAGTCCTTTTCACTAGCATTTCAGCCTGAAGCCAGTAAGGAGAGAGCCAAGGGTGAGTGCTTTGGTTCAGTTGTGTCAATAACTGCAAAACTGTGCAAGACTGCTATCCAAGTGCTATCTTCTTTTCAGTCCCACTTTTTCTTTTTCTTTTTTCCCCTCATAAAAATTGGAGGGAAGGAGACGCAAGGAGCTTTGTTATGCCAAGAAAATTATTACTATGTTCAGGTATTTTCCAGATTCCAACCACCTTACCTGGCTCCACTATTGCCAATGGCTGCACTGGCTTCTTCTTAACCCGATAAAATTTCTAGGTCTTTGGCAAGCAGGCTGGTCATCTGTCTACACTAGATTCATTTTCTGTTCCAAAAGCTGCTACAATTTGCTGCTCGAATACTTGGGACTGTACTCTGAAAATCGGTTTATCAAAGCTTGCTTATACCCAGCACTTTTCAATAGTCACATGAATATTCAGACCTTTTATATTGTCCATGTTTTCCTTGGTATTGCCATGAGAGTGAAGGTCTTCCAACTGTTGGCACATCCTAAATTGAAGTGGAAATCCTCTGATGTTCTATTTTAGTGCCAAAGAGGAAAATTAACCTTACTGCGCTCACTAGATGGAGAGAAGACGTGACATAATTATCAACTTACAGCAGGGTTTCTCAACCTCCACACTATTGACATTTTAGACTGGAAAATTCTTGCCGCCCTGATCTTTGTTTTGTAGACAGCACCCCTGGCCTCAGCCTACTGCCTGCAGCTCCTGGGGGCAAAATCACAGCTGGTTGTGAACCACAGCCTTACAGGCTACCTTGCCACTATAAATGGAAATATCACAAAAACCTTGATTATGCTAATTTTGTATGCAAATCTAAGAAGTGCAGCTCCCTTTAGTTTCTCTGCTGTTATTCATTGACTGCCTGTGGCTCAGAGTTCCTCTGGACTATGCTCTGTGTTGAAAATTTACAGCCTTTCTTTCCATTCCTCTGTTAACAAGAGACCTTGTGAATGTTGTGGGCTCTCTTCTTCTTTTTCCTAGTGTGATCAGTCATGATATAAAAATGCTCAAGCCTTTTCTGAGAAAACTGTATTTTATTTTCTTTATACACGATTTGGCAAAACACATAAAGTATGTGACTTCGTTAGTCAAGATGGAAAAAAAAGTTCTAGCTCACTTGGCAGCCTGGTTTCAATTTTAAATGGGTTATGCATTTTTTTTGTAAAGGAAACAGATTTCAAAATTTCAACAAAGACAGCTTGGCTTTAAAGCAGTTATTTACAACCATTTTCTCACACAAGACTACAGGACAGAGCTAGCAAACACTGTAAAGTTTCCACCCAAACAAATACCCCAGTTTCCTGAGAGCCCCGCAGTACGTCTGCACAACCTGGCAGAGAAGAAGGGCTGAGGTCATACCATGCAGCATATGTGTGGATAGCTGTAGATTCAAGGATGGTCACAGTGACAAAAAGGAGGTAAACAGCCTTGGCCAAAGGTCTCCCAAATGTCCATCCTTGGCATTGAACTCAATTTTTAAATGCCAAAATTCATGGAGGATGGATTCCTTTAGTTTGGAATCCATCTGCCACCCTTCAGCATCTCCAAATTTTTATTATAAGGACAGATTTGTATTGTAGCATTAGCTGTTTTCATTCCAATATTAGGCTAAGCAATGTGGTATGAAAACAAGGTCACCCCTGACTATTGCTAGGGACAGCTTTCCTATATGGCAGGAGGAAAAAACAAAAAAAGAAATACAGATAATAAGACTTAAACATGGAGAGGCTTTTATTAAAGGCTGCAAGTATGTGAAAAACATATTTTCTGCTGCCTTTGGGACACAAACTTGCAATAAAGAGATCAAATACCATTCTCAGCAAATTCCACTTGGGTCCTAAGATATGAGATATTTTGTTCTTCCTTAGCTTTTATTTTTCTCCTAATTTACTTTTTTTTATTTGATTGCTACAAGAGTACTTAGGACTTCTTATCAGGTGAGTCAATCAAGCTCTAGTCATGGCAAAAAGAAAACCCTCAATAGCCAATCACTACCAAAGGGGCGGTGGATTCTTGTCAAGAAATGTTTCAGATGTTTAATCCTGAAGAGGCACTTCAAAAGTAATTTAAACCATGCAGTTGGTTTCAGTTGGGAGAAAAGGACTTTTTAACTTCTCAGGGCTACTGCAACTTTGAGAAATGAATATGCCTTCCTGTGATTTCTTGTATTCAGAATAGGATAAGAAATGTGTTCATACTGATTTCCAGTATGCACATATGCTGGCTGAAAATCATAAAAAAATGAAATTGAGAGTTGTCACAGAAAGTGAAAATGTTTGGAAGTGATTTGATTGTGTAGTAGTAACTTTTATCAGCACTGATAATCATGTAGAACGTCTTTTCTCTTTCACATTACAGAATTTCAGAGTTCAGAAGTCTGTGGTGGCCAAGTGGAATCTCTGGTGGTGTGGTGCTACAGCTGCTAACCAAAATATCAGCAGTTCAGACCTGCCAGGTGCTCCCTGGAAACTCTGTGTGGCAGTTCTACTCTGTCCTATAGGGCTGCTATGAGTCTGCAACAACTCGACAGCAGTGAGTTTGATTTTTGGTGGTGGCCAAGGGAATTTCTAGAGGCTCCTCAATCACATCTACCCAGTACTAACATATCTTCTGTCTTCTCTTCTGTGACTATAAACAAACTCCCTATGCTCTTACCTAAAGTCAACCCTCCAATTGTGTGTAAAATTCTATGCCTTTTTGCCAATTCACAGATATCAAGCTAACTTTCTCTTCTCAGTCCAGTGACAAGTGGGATTAAGTCTATCTCAACTCATGACCATTTGATGCATGTCAGAATAGAACTGTCTTCTATACAGTTTTATTTAAATGGCTGATTTTTCAAAAATATAAGATCTGACAAGTCCTTAAACTTAGTTGTTCTAAATGCTAAGTACCTCATTGCTGAATATCATTGTGGTCGCCTTTGAAGCACACCCCTCAGGAAGCTGGGCACCAATGCCAGCACCTAGTCCACCCTTCAGAGCAATTTTGGAAATCTTTCTGGAATGGCCATTGTGCACAGTGGCATCGTGGCAAGTTCATAAACTTAATCATATAGTTGTCTGTGAGGGAGCTTTAGCCAGTAAACAAATAACTGTCCTGCAACACCCTGCCTGCTCATCTAATCTGGCCCCATTGACTTTTTTCTTTACCAGAAGATAAAGGAAATACTGAAAGGAGGACATTTTGATGACATTCAGGACATCAACGGTAGTATGTTGACAGCTCTCAGGGTCACGCCAGAGAAAGAGTTCCTAATTTGCTTTGAAGGGAGGACTAGACACTGGCATCAGTACATAGCTTCCCAAGGGGAGTACTTTGAAGGTGACCTTAGCGATACTCAGCAATGAGGTACGTAGCACTTTTTCTAGGATGAGTTCACAAACTTAATTGGCACTCTGTGTATCATTAGGCCTGTCTTCTGAGGCAGCTTGGGCAGGGCTCAAACCTTCACCTTTTTGTTTAGCAGCCCAGCACACTAACCATTTCCACCATCCCAGGACTCCTCAGTTCCCTGTACCCACCATCAATTTCCCCTACTCTACTGAGCAATCCCTATCAACATACAACCCTGCTATGATCCCTCCCATATTGAAATAAATAATTTAAAATATCTCTTTTAATCTCATTTCTGAGCCAGGTACCAGTTCAATCCTTTGCAGAAAAAGTCTAAGAAAATTGTCTATATTCATTCTCCCCAATGTTTCTCTCCACGCTGTCTTCCAAATAAGCCCCAATTAGAACTTTTTCCCTACCATTCTGCTGAAACTGCTCTTGTCAATGATACTGATGACTTCTGATGTTCACTGCTCAGTCCTCATTTTATCTGACCCATCAGCAACATTTGACATAAAAGATAATGTTCTCCTCCATGACATACTGTCTTCACTTGGATTCCAGGACAGTGCCATCTCTCTGTTTTCTTCCTATGTCATTAGTCACTTAGTCTCAGTTTGGGAGGTAGATTGCCGTAATAGTCTCATTTATTTGCCTCCCTCTTGGACATCTTTGCCAAAATACTTAACAATGTCCTGCTAACACGGATGTAATTTACTCCCCAATTATTTAATTCTTGGATTAACCATGTGATTTGCTTTGGTCAACCGGATATTAGCAGACGTTTCGGTAGCCTGAGCCTAGAAAAAGCCACTGCCATGATCAAGATATGCCTGGCTAGCCAGATGGTCCCAAGGATGACAGACATGTGGAACAGTTGTCCCTCATAAGTTGTCCCATTCCACTCCAGCCTGAAATCTGCTTTTCCACTTTTGTTCTCAAGACTAATGTAGATTGCTCTGAGTTTTCAAGAAGCTTCTCTGTATCGTATCATTCAAGAACTAAAATGGGTCAGAAAGTTCACTCTACTCTTTCTTTAATTTCTAAGCAGGACTGATTTTTAAAACAACAGAGGTGGGTCATCAACATGCTTTCACAGTTCAACATTTTCCCAGAGTTTTTGGCTTGTATTTTTTTGTCCTCAATGTACCTTTTTCTTCTTTCAATTTTCTAAAGTAAAACAGTACTAGAAAGTCAAAATAGAAGTTTTTGCTGCATGGCTCCCAAAGGTAGTGCTTCTCACACGTGATAATGGTAGCATAATAAAAGGCTCCTTTTCTCTTCAGTATTTAAGGGTTCAGTTCTCCATTTTCCCTTCTAGAACACTGATGGAAATGATATAATACAGGTATCTGTATGTCAGAAGATTTTGTAGGCATTATATTGACCCTGATGGTCCTTCACAGAACACACACCAAATAGAACCATTATAGCTATTCTCAAAGTGAATTGTCAATGTAATTGCCATTGTATGAAAAACCATGAATATTTACTGCTTCTCTGCTTCGACAGCAGATACTTTTCAAACATGAATATCTCAGCAATTAAAATCACAAACATAATCATAGCAACAAAGGCCCTGTCTTCAGCTCTCATTTTTAAGAAAGAAATGATGCCTGTTTTTCTCCAATTTAAATGGAAGAAAATAATGCCGCATTTTAGATTTAGTAGTGAGTTGAATAATGCAATTAATCAGGATCTTTAGTCACATAATTATCCTTCATCCAAGTAAATCATTTTATGCATCAGTTTACACTCATTGAAATAAATATTTCAAAATAAACAGCTACCACACAGAACAGTTTCACGGTATTTTAAGAGCAAATCAGTCAGATTTGTACAGACTAATTGGAAAAGAAACATATACACATAGAAACACAAATACACCCCACACAACCCATCACTCAGCAAGTTCAGGAAAAACATCAGGTACTTCTACTTGTCTTGATGCTTTGGTAGTGCAGTGTGCCAAAAAAAAAAAAAAAATCTGAGGCGAAATTTTATTTAAGTTAAAATTGCATGAGTGCCAGGCATTTTCATCCTGATTTGAGTCAAAAGAGCTGAATCATGAATTCTGCTCAGAATGGCCGTATGAAAAAGTCAGAAACTATTCCTCTTGAACAGTCAGGGGCCACAGTACCATTATGTATTCTCTGTTCAGGTATTAGAGAGATGTCATTGAACACTTAGTATTTGTTTGATGGAAATTGTACATTTTCACCAACTTGGAGAACACTGCAACAAATACTCCAAGGAAGCAGAAAGGGATGGGGAGAACTAGGAACTAAAAGCTATGGCATACATATTGTAGGGCCATTCTCAACAATTAGTTTATAGTCAAAGCCAAGCAGACACGTTTTCAGAGCACCAAGGATATAGACACCTATCTTATCATATCTGCTGAAGTGAGATAATCTTTAAAACTGATTCTCTTTGATGAAAAGAGAGACACACTTTAAAAGCATTCTTCTCATATCCAGAGCTAGCAATCAATAGTCACCATAATTGAATGAGTGGGCTCTTCCAGGCATCAGATTGAAACTCAGCTCCTTTTCTGATCTGAAAGCTTGGACGATTGAATAATGCCAGTTAGCATCAAGTAGAGATTCATCTAGAGATACATCCTCAATTTTTCCTCCTTAAAATGCTTTAAACATATTTACATTAACATATAGGCAAGGAGTTACAAGAAGCCCAGAACAAGCACACTTTCAAGCTACTGAACTGTTCCCAAAGAACATCCAATTGTAATTTTCAACTCGAGCCAAAAGTGAGATCAGCAAAAGAAGCTAGCTAATTGCTTCCCATGTGCCCATATTATTATTTTTGTTTTACAAATAAATAATATTTTCTGTGTAGATTTTGCAAAAGACAGTTTGTAACATGTGGTTTTGCAGATCTTCACACTGTTAATCTAATCCCAATTCTAGATGTTTCCAGTGAATTATAGAATTAGATAAAGTTTGAAACTTTCCTATTTATTACATTACGATGAAGGCAAGAAACATCTCTGAATTCTAATCTCAGCAAGAATCCTGGAATAAAGTCTGCTTTCTTACTCCTTGACTAAAACAATTCAACCACAACATGTTTCTGAGCTTCCATGAAAATAAGTAGGGAGAGGGCTGCAATATATGTCCTCTTGTTCCATACCATTCCCACTCCCAATCCCAGCCTTTGAGCCCAAGATCCCTGCTGTTCAGGAACATAGGCAGAAGTCTTATACAACACCTTGCCTGATGAATCTGCCACTAACTTTATGTCACCTCCTCTACTCCCATTTGAAAAACCCATTGGCATTGTGGTTAAATATTACAGCTGCTAATCAAAAGGCTGGCAGTTCGAATCTACTATGGGCTTCTTAGAAACTCCATGGAGCAGTTCTACTTTGTCCTGTAGTGTCATTATGAGTTGGAACTGACTTGACGGCAATGAGTGATTCCCATCTGGGTGGGGGGGAGGGGGACTTTAAAGGGTGATGCTAATGCCATCAGAGGTGAATGATTTCCAGATCTTTTTGGAATGAGACAAAATACATGAGAGTATTCCTTATAAACAAGAATTTGAATTTGAGTGAATCCTAGCTATGACACTTACTAGCTTTGCAACCTAATGCTCTTTATTCTCTGTACTTCACTTTTCTAATCTGCAAAATGGACATGATGATGATCAAGCTCACAAGACTGTTATGGTGGTAAAGTAATACTTCAAGAACACGTATAACAGTGCTATTTAGTAATTATTTAATAGCTGATATCTATTACTAATGTATAACTAAATCATAATAATTTTAAAAAAAACTGCCATGTTGATTTTGACTCATTGCTATATATAGAACTGTCCCACAGAGCTTCAAAATTTGTAATCTTTGGAGAATCAGATGGCCACATTCTTATTTCCCCATGGAACAGCTGGCCTGTAGATTAGTAGCCAAGAAGTTCAACCACTGTGCCATCAGGGTAAGATACTATTATTTATATAAATAAAATTATTTTGAACTTCAGCTAAATTTTGGGTCACCCATGAATCACGCTGGTTTATTGTGTGAAAGGCAAAAAATAAACAAATTATGTATCATTTACATATGCAATTTTGTAGAGAGAAAGTTTAAATAAACAATTACCTGGTGGATTTGAACTACTGACCTTTTGGTTAGCAGCCATAGCATTTAACCACTACACTACCAGAGTTTCCTTAATGTGTGTAAAGCAGTTACTAAAGGTCAGTTGTTTCATCAAGCTAAAGATATAGTTCAAGTGACATCCAGAATTCAACCCCACACTTTAGACATTAAGCAGACATGGGTCAACCCAACAGAGGATCTCAAAAATGCAGCTGCCCAGACCACCTAATAAGATTCTTATTTGATAAATTAAAACTAAATGCAGAAATCTGCATTAAAAAATAAAACTGCAACAGTGATTCTAATATGTAGATGTATTGGAAAATCAGTGACTTGGCATTAAAATCCCTTTTACGAGAATCAGTGAGGTGGTAACCTACGTATACTTACATACACTCAAGATGCTAGAATAGTGAAGAAACTTAGAGATAACCTAAATGATTGCTGAGTGCCACTGTACAGCTGTCATTTTGTTGTACTGTGGTTGCTTGCATGTTGCTCTGATAGTTGAAGCTTTGCTACAGATATTTCAAACGCCAGCAAGGTTATCCTTGGTGGACAAGTTTCAGTATAGCCTCGAGACTAAGAAACCAAATGACCTGGAGGTCTACTTCTAAACAGAAATGGCCAGGAAAAGTTTTAAGAATACCAACAAGTCATTATCTGACCTAGTGCCAGAATATCATATAGTGCCTTTAAGTTGGAAGACATTCAAACTATGACTGGGGAATAGCTGCCGCTTAAATGCAGAGTGGAGCTTAATGACATAGATGGAGTTGAATTTACAAGACTTTCATTTGCTAATGTGATATGAGCAAAAATGAGAAAAAACAGCTACAAAAACACATTAGTCATTGGAACATGAAATGTACAAAGTATATGTCTAAGAAAATTAGAATTCATCAAAGCTTAAATAGAACACACAATAATCAATATCCTAGGCACTAGTGAATGGACTGGTATCATCCATTTTGAATTGGACAATTACATGTTCTGTTACACAAGGAACGACAAATTGAAGAGGAAAGGCATCACATTTATTGTCAAAAAGAGCACATCAAGATTCATCCTGAAATACAGTGCACTCAATAATAAAATAATACCCATGGGCCTCTAAGGAAGACCAGTTAAAATGACTATTATTCAATCTTGCACACCAACCAGTAAGGTACAAGATGAGGAAATCAAAGATTTTTACCAACTTCTGCAGTCTGAAATTGATCAAACATGTTATCAAGATGCGTTGACAAAAACTGGTGATTGGAAGGCTACAGCTGGAAACAAAGAAGAAAGATCACTAGTTGGAAAATAAAAGTTTGGAGACAGAAATGAAGCCAGAGATCATATGACGGAATTTTGCAAGATCAATGACTTCTTCTTTGCCAATATTTTTTCTTCGATAACATCAATGGCAACTATAAATGTTAGACCTTGCCAAATAGAATACAGAGGAATCAAACTGAATCAAACTGTGGAAAGAGAAGATAGAGAAACTCACTGTCATCAATAAGAACAAGGCCAGGGACTAACTGCAGAATAGACCATCAATTGCTCATGTGCAAATTCAAGTTGCAGCTGAAGAAACCTAAATCAAGTTCACAAAACCCAAAATAGAATCTTCAGTACATACCATCTAAATTTTGAGGCCATCTCAGGCATAGATTTGACACATTTAAGCCTAATGAACTTGCTCTTCAAAGTAGAGTAGGAAAAGTGAAAGAACGATACAGTGAAGTAAAAGAGCTCAATAGAAGATTTCAAAAGGAGGCTTGCAAAGACAAAGTAAAGCATTACAATGAAAGGTGCAAACATCCAGAGTTAGGAAACTAAAAGAGAACATGTTCAGTATTTCTCAAGCTGAAAGAACTGAAGAAAGGGGAAAAGCTTCTAGTAATAGTATTGAAGGATTCTATGGGGGAAAATATTGAATGAGGCAGGAACCATCAAAAGAAAGTGGAAGTTACAACTTGTCTCCTTAGTGTTTTTCCATCCCCACACCTCCCCTCACTCACAGTCATCAAAGATTGTTTCTTTTAATGTATAAAAATTTTCATGAGTATTTTTTTCCTCCCTATCTTTCCCTTCCCTTGTTATCATCAAAGATTGTTTCTAAGCGTAAACCTTTTCATAAGCTTTCATAGTAGTGGTCTCATATACCACCTGTCTCTCTGTGATTGACTCATTTCACTCAGCACTGTGCCCTCCAGTTTGCTCTACGTTAGGAGACGACATTCAGTTTTGTCAGTACCATCTGCTAAAAAGACTCAGAAGTTTTTGTAGTAGTGGTCTCATACAATATTTGTCCTTTTGTGGTTGACTTACTTCACTTGGCTTACTGGTAAGGACAAAATTCTAACTGGAGACTATTCAGACAGTACACAGTACTGGGAAAGCCAGCACAGCTTACCCAAGGCAAGGTTTTAGAAGCTCTGCAGACTCCCATCCAAACTCCCAGAGGAACTGAAATTCTGGACTGAGGGCTGTAAGGACCATGGTCTCTGGGAACATTTAGCTCAACTGGCATAACATAGTTTATAAAGACAATGTTCTATACTCTACTTTAGTGAGTAGCATCAAGGGTCTTAAAAACCTGTAAGTGGCTCCCTAACATATTTCACTGCCATCACCTTTGGGAACAAGGGAAAATGAAGAAAACTAAAGGCACAAGGGAAAGATTAGTCCAAAAGACTAATAGACCACAACTACCACAGCCTGAACAACACTGAGTCTAGTACAACTAGATGGTGCCTAGCTACCATCACTGACTGCACTGACAGAGTATCACAATAGAGGTAGGTTTCCAGACAGAACTAGAAAAAAATATAGAAGAAAATTCTAACTCCCCCCAAATAAAAAACTTACTGTCCTGACAGACTGAGAAGTCTCAAAGAGTATGGCCCTTAGACATCATTTTAGCTCAGTAATGAAGTCATTCCTTAGGTTCACCCTTCAGCCAAAGATTAGACCAGCCCATTAAACAAAATGAGACTCAAGGGGCACATCAGCCCAGGGCAAGGACTAAAAGATCAGAAGAGACAAGAAAACCAGCAATAGGGAACCCAAAGTTAAGAAGGGAAATTGTTTGGACCTGGAGCCAAAATAGCACTATAAACAGAAGAACCACACCATTACTGTACAGCAAAGACCTGAAAAACTAAGTAAAACAGAGACAAACATCAATCTTGGAACCCTAAGCATTAAAAAGGAGATAAAGAACTGGATCAATTACCAAATGGAATACAAAACTAAAAGAAAACAGAAAGTGAGGAGAGAACTAGAGTGGAGGTCCTGTATCAGCTAATGCAGCATGGATCTGTCATACTGGGCTTCTGCTGGAAATCAGAGGACAGACGGTACAGGAAAGCAGCTTCAGGGAGCTCCTAGCAGGAGACAGAATACCTGACAACCAGCGATACATGCTTTCCCAACCATCACCCTTCTTCACCCTGCTTCCCACACCAGCTGTCTCCTTCATTGCCATTTCTTTGGTGCTGGTGTTGGTCATGTTGGCTTCTTCTGGTTTCTTCCCTGTCTCTAACCTTCTCCCCCTCCTTTTTCTAAAACATCTGGCTCCATGTGCTACCTCTGCTTCTCCTTCACAGGCTATGAAGCACCACACAGCTAGACAATGACTTCCCTTGTCCACTCTACAATGCTATTGGGATGCCGGGGCTTTTTTCTTTTTGTTTGCCTACAAGAGACACATCTTAGAAACTAAGACATGAACTTACTAAATATCAAAGGATGGAAAAAATATATCAAATAAATAGCCACCAGAAAAGGGTACGAGTAGCAATATTACTCTCAGATAAAATAGACTTTAAAACAAAATCCACCATAAAGGACAAAGAATGATAATTCATAATGATTAAAGACATAACCATAATAAATATCTATGCAATGACAAGGCTCCAGAATACATAAAACAAACTCTAACATTAATGAAAACAGAAACTGATAGTTCTACCATAATAGCAGGAGACTTTAACAGACAACTCCTGGTAAAAGACAAATAATCTAGAAGAAATTCAACAAAGAATATTTGTCCATAATCAGCCAACTTGAACTCAAAGACATATATAGAACACTCCACTCAACAGGCAGAAAGTTTACATTCTTTTCCAAAGCACATGGAACATTCTTCTGAATAGACCACATTCATATGAGCACAAAACAGCTCTGAACAAAATCCACAACATGTAGAAAACACAAAGTAACTTCTCTGATCACAATGCCATCAAACTATAAATTAACAACCAGAAGAGAAAGGAAAATGAATTACATGAAAACTGAGTAAGACTCTGTTTAAAAACCACTGAGTAATAGAATACACATAGTACTAAAACCTTTGGAACACAGCAAAGGCAGTGCTTAGAGGTGAATTTATAACAGTAGAGGAAAGTGACAAAATCATACCATTAGCTACACAACTCAAACAGAGAACACCAAAGGAAGCCTCATAGTCACTAGAAGAAAAGAAACCAAAATCAGAGCAGAAATAAATGAAACAGAGAATAGCAAAACAATAGAAAGAATCAACAAAATTGAGAGTTGGTTCTTTGAAAGGATCAACAAAATCAACAAAGTACTGGTCAAATGAACAAAAGAAAAATAAGAGAGGATTCACATAACCCAAATAAGAAGCAACATGGGGGACATTACAACACACCCAACTGAAATAAAAAGGACCATAACAGGGTATTATGAAAAACTATGTTTCAACAAACTTGAAAACCTAGAGGAAATGGATAAATTTCTAGTAACACAGTATCTACACAAACTAACAAAAAATGATACCGACCTTGTAAAGAGTTTCGTAACAGAAAAGGGATTGAAAAGGTAATAATCATTTTAAAAGTCCACCCCCCTCCACATAAAAAAGACCTGGCACAGATGGCTTCACTGTATAATTCTATCAGATGTATTCAAATGTATCAGAATATAGAAACAGAACATACAGCTATGGTAGTCAAAACAGCCAGTACTGGGACACTGACAGGTACACTGATCAGTGTAATAGAACTGAGAATCCAGAAGTAAACCCATCCATCTATAGTTACCTGTGGCCACTACTATAAAACTCATGACAAGGTTTACATACAGGAATACACAGTCTTTGATGCTTATGAAGGAGGGGAGGAGGAGGGATGGAAAAACAAAAATAGACACCAAATAAGTGATAAAGGGTAAGACAGCACACACTCCTGAGGAAGCCAGAACAATTTGTACAACAGAAGGTCATGAAAGCTCCAAGACACATCCAAACTCCCCAAAAGGACAAACTCATGCACCGAGGGCTGTGAGGATCATGGTCTAGGCAAACACCTAACTAAATTGGTTTAAGCTACTTTACCAAGAAAATTTTCTATATTTTACTTTGGTAAGTAGCATCTGGGGGTTTAAGAACCTGTGAGTGGCAATCTAAGATACTCCACTGGTCTCACCCCTTTGGGAATTAAGGGAGAATCAAGAAAACTAGATACAAGGCCAAAATTAGTCCAAAGGGATGACTAGACCATGACTACCCCAGCCTCAACCAGACAGAGTCCAGTACAACTAGGTGGTACCTCACCACTACTGCTCATAGCTCTGACAGGGATCACAATATGGGGTTCCAGAATACATAAAACAAACTCTAGCATCAATGAAAAGAAAAACTGATAGTTCTACCACAATAGCAGGAGACGTCAACACATAACTCTTGGTAAAAGACAAATCATCTAGAAAAAATTCAACAAAGAATATTTGTCCATAATCAGCCAACTTGAACTCAAAGACGTATACAGAACACTCTACTCAACTGGTGAAAAGTTTACATTCTTTTCCAAAGCACATGGAACATTCTTCTGAATAGACCTGGATAGAGCTGGAATAAAATGTAGTATAAAGCTGTAACTCCAATTTTATAAACCCCCCAAAAGACCAGACTTACTGACCCAACAGACTGCAGAAACCCAGAGAGTATGACCTCCTAGACACCCTTTTTGCCTCAGTAAAGAAGTCACTCCTGAGATTTACCCTTCAGCCAAAGATTAGACAGGCCTATAAAACAAAATGAAACTAAAGCAGCACACTAGCCCAGGGATAAGGACTAGGAGATAGGAGGAGACAGGAAAGTTGGTAATAACGAATCAAGGTCAATAAAGGAGTTGACATGTTGTGAGGTTAACTGATGTCATAAAATGATTTGTTTACTTGTTACTTAAGATTAAGTTAGCTTTATGCAAACCTTGATCTACAGTACAATTTAAAATAAAAAGGAAAGAGTGTTGACAGGTCAAGGGGTTGGCAACCAATGTCACAGAACTAGATGTCTACCAATTGTGTAATGAGAAGCTAGTTTTTCACATGAACTTTTATTTAATACAGTGATAAAAATTTCTAAAAACAAGAAGATAGAAGGAACACACAGAGTTACTTTACCAAAAGGAATTGCTTGATGTTCAACCATTTCACAAGGTAGAATACGATGGTACTAAAAGAAGTCCAAGTTGTACTGAAAATGTGTCAAGAAGCGAGGTTCAAGGAACCAAGGGAACACAAACTGACATGTTTCAGTGAACTGACAACTCTAGAAGTGCTCACTAATCTACGTCTAGAAATTTGGAGGACAGCAGCCTGGCCAACACACTGGAAGAGATCCAGATTTGTGCCCTTTCCAAAGAAGGGTGACCCAACAGAAGGTAGATAGTATTGAACAGTATCATTAATACTGAAAATTATTCAAAAGCAGCTGTGGCAACGTATCAATAGGGAACTGCCTCAAACTCAAGCTGGATATAGAAGAAGACGTGGAACCAGAGATATCATTGCATCACGTCAGATGTATTTTGGGTGAATGCAGGAAATACCAGAAATATATTTACCTGTGTTTTACTGACTATGCAAAGGCATTCTACTGTGCAGATCCTACAAACATTACAGGCAACACTTCAAAGAACGGGAATTACAAAACACTTAGTTTTGCTCATGAGGAACCTGTACATAGACTAAAAGGCAGTTGTTTAAACACAACAAGGGGAAAGGTATGTGCCATGGATCAAACTGTGTTCCCTAAAAAATCTGTAGCAGTTTGGCTGGGCCATAATTCCTGGTATTGTGTGATGTTCCTCTACCTTGGAATGCTTGCTTCTGTGATGTTAATGAGGGTGGATGGGCAGTAGTTGTGTTGGTAGAGCAAGATTCAGTGTGTAAGTTTGTTTTGTGCCTTGAGGTGGTCTCTTGAGATATAAAAAGAAAGAGAGGTAAGCAGAGATTTGGGGACCTCACACTACCAAAACGCAGTGTGGGAGCTGAGCACATCCTTTGGAAAGGACCAGGGTCCCTGTGCCTCAGAGCTTCCAGTCCAGAGGAAGATTGACATCAGTGACCTTTATCCGGTGCCCACAGAGAAAGTCTTCCCCTGGAGCTGACTTCCTGAATTTGGACTTTTAACTTACTGGACAGTGACAAATAAAGTTCCTCTTTTTAAAGCCACCTACTTGTAGTATTTCTGTTGAGCAGCACTAGTTGACAAAAACAGGTGCATCAGGGTTGTAACCTTTCACTATACCTGCTCAATCTGTATGCTGAGCAAATAATCAGAAGAATTGGAGTATATGAAGAAAACGAGGATCGGGACTGGAGGAAGACTCCTTGACAAGCTGAGATATGCATATGGTGTAACCTTGTTAGCTGGGAGGGAAGAAGACTTGAAGCACATACTGATGAAGACTGAAGATTATGGCTTTCATTATGGATTACATCTCAACACAGAGAAAACAAAAATTCTTACAACTCGACCAATCCTGATAAACAGACACAAGGCTAACGTTGTCAACTATTTTGTTTTACTTGGATCCATAATCAACACCCCTGGATGCAGCAATCAAGAAATGAAATGAAGTATTGCTTTGGCAAATCTGCTGTGAAAGTCCTCTTTAAAATGTTAAAAAGCAAAGATATCACTTTGAAGACTAGGCTGCACCCGGCCCAAGCCATAGTATTTTCAATCGTCTCATAGGCATGCAAAATCGGGACAAGGGATATGAAAGACAGGAGAACCGATGACTTTGAGTTAAGCTTCTTGGAAGCAAGGATGGTGAAACGTCATTTCATGTTCTTTGGACATGTTATCAGAAGGGACCTGTCCCTGGCAAAGGACATCATGCTTGGTAAGGCAGAGGATCAGCAACAAAAAGAAAGACCCTTAATGGTATGGACTGACACCGTGGTTCCACAATGGGCTCAAACATAACAATGGCTGAGAATGGCACAGGACTGGGCATAGTTTTGTTTTCATGTGCATCGGGTCGCGATGGGTCAGAACTGACTGCACAGCACCTAGCAACAACATGGCTAAGTGGGAAAGACGAATTCTCACTTTTCACATCTTCACCACTCCTATTCTGACACCAGCTGTACCTACTGTATTTCATCTGGCTGTAACCACTGAGGTAGGTCAGACCTCATAAATTTAAGGGTCCAGTTCTCCAGATGGCTAAGTCAGCCCACAAGCCTGAAGTTATCACAGAGAAATGTGCTTGCTACAAATTCAGGAGTCCCCATTAGCCCCTAGGGATACCAATCATGTACTCAGGAGTCCCCAGTGTCCCTCACTGCTGACCTGCTGTCCACCTCTACTGTTTTGGATTCAATAAATTTCTAGAAAAACTCATAACACCCATGGAAACTGCTATATATTCAAGTTTATTATAGAAAAAAATGATACAAATAAAGAGATGTATAGGTCAAGGATTGGAAAGTTTCCCCCAAAACAGCTTCCATGTCACAAAAAAGGGACATACTATCGTCCCATGCCCATTGATGTCTATTACCAACCAAGAAGCCCACAGAACTTTCATGTCCAAAGTGTCTTTATGTTGGGTGACTGAATCATGTCCTTCACACGAATCAGCTGATTCCATGGTGTTTCTGGCCTGGCCAGCCCCAAACTGTGTCATCTGATTAGCATAAACTCTCAGGAGTAGTCTAGAGGCCTCATCAAAGACACTTAAATCACTGAGGAAATTCTAATGTTTTAGAGGTCATCTTTCAGAGTTAAGGACGAAGATCAAATTCTTTGGGTAAAGTTAATTGCAAACTCCACAATAACTTTTAATATTTTTAGTGGCAGACCTTTTCTCTTGTTGGTTTTCTCTTTCCCATTATTGTTTTCTATTTTTTCTCTATCTTTGTCTTTTCTCCAAAAAAAGAATTAAATTTCTCTTCCATTACTATATAACACAGTTTCAATACATACTTAATTCAAAAACGGAAGATAAAACAGATTTTTGATTTGAGAATTCTGTAAAGCTTAGAAGTCTTTTCCTTATTTCTTCCCTAGTATACTGCAAATGTACATGCCAAGCCAAGTGCCGTCGAGTCAGCCACAGTTAAAATATGGTCTCAAACCAACCAGGGACCTGTGGTAGGTGCCATTACTTTACAGCAACGATCAGGTAAGTGTCCATAAAGGTCGGAGCATTAAAAAGCACATAGAAGCAGTGTGCAGAAGAGAGGAGAAAGCTCATATTAGAAGATGGAAAGGGTTTATGAAGCAGAGTTTGGCTAGGGGAATGAATATATTTCCAAGGGTCACTTTTAAAATACTTTGTGCTCATTGTAAAAGTAAATAACTTAGAAAAAATGGGAGATATAAAATATCAAAATCAGCAGTCCCAGAAACTGAGCTCTACATCCCCAGATGAGAAAATATGCCCAAGCTGAACATAAACCCCAGGAAAGCAATAAGTCCAGGGAGCAGGGAACAGAAATGAGAGCACGTAGTATATTGAGTCATATAAGATAATGACTGAAAAGGAGATTTAAGAGGGCTGTAGAAAAATCCTTAAAGCTATGAGTCGAGATATGGCTCCCATTAAAAATGGAAGGGGGTATAAAAGCACATACTCAGACAGGGTGTGTCAACTCGAGGAAACAAAACACAACTCAAATCAGAGCCAGCATTATCCTTTAGGGTATTTTCCTTTACTTTAGCTGTACTGGCCTTCCCTAAAATGCTTGCAGTGCTTAAAAACGGGAAGTGCTGAAAAACACTTGATGAACTGGAAAAAGGTGACTCCAGGGTTGTGTTGGTAATAGACTATGTGAGAAAACAGTTCTCATCCAATGGTACACACACACACACACCTGTGACTCCAGGGTTGTGTTGGTAATAGACATATCTGAGAAAACAGTTCTCATCCAATGATACACACACACACACACACACACACACACACACACACACATACACACACACACACACACATCTGTGTGTATAACTAGAACTAACTCGAAGCTCTGAGGCTGACTCAGTAAAACATCCAGAGAACTATCTCTGGAGTCAGCCATACTTGTTGAGGGTCCAGTTTTCTAGAAAATCAGTCACATCCTAATGACACCCTGCTTGAAGTCATTCAATGAGTTGTCACTTTCCACAGGTGTTATTTCAGTACCTGGTTCTTGAACACAAGGCTAGGGCTCACTTATACTACCTAATGTCAAAAGAGGTCATGTGTCTTGTATTTCCATCTTGAATTTAAATATATTAAAACCTAAATATCACTCTTAGGTCAACTACACTTTAAAAGCTACATTAGGTAGGAAGTAAAAATACCTACCTCATGGCCACCAAGCTGTTGCTCGTAAACCTTTTTCTTATACAGACACACATATCCACACCCACTACTGTCGACTCGTGTCCGACTCATAGCGATCCTAGAGGTCAGGACAGAACTGCCCCATAGAGTTTCTAAGGAGCGCCTGGTGGACTTGAACTGCCGACCTTTTGGTTAGCAGATGTAGCACTTAACCCACTACGCCACCAGGGTTTGCTATACACACACAGATCTGTATAACTAAACTCAGGCTTCCTTCATGATTTAGATAAAAGGTATTACATGACCTGTACTCATTCGGTACTTGCGTTTCTCACTACACCATGGACCTGTGCTACGTTCCGTCCCTCATCTAAAGTAGCAAAGGCACCTTCCATCTGAAATACCCCTCACGGGACTGCATCCACCATCTCTACCCTTATCTGTCGAATCATGTTGCAGATTTCAACTCTGAGACTCTTTCTTTTTAGCTTTACAGAATTGAAATTCATTTTCTCACACACAGGTAAGAGGCTAGAAGAAGGAATTCCCATTTAGACTTTATTATGTGTCTCTTTCACCTTCCAGTAGCCCACAATCCTTGCCTTCCTGGACTTACAGATGTCACCTGCTGAGTATGTCTGTCTTCATGTGGCATCTTCCCTCCATGTGTATTCCTGTGTCTCCTCTGTTCTTTCATTAACTCAGAAGTGATTAGGTTTAGGGCCTACTAGGGTATGATTTAATATTACAAGGAAACTTTATTTTCATACAGGATCATATACAGAGGATGGGGGTAAGATTTCAATATATATATTGAGGAGACAAAATTCAGTTTATAACACTCAAGGTTTCCTTTTCGTCTCTGTTCTAAGTCTCCATTTCCTTTTGCCTATCTCATCCGCATCAACTTCCTTATCTACAGCCTGGCCTTAGATTTTTCAGTGCACCCCTCTTTCTACTCCCTATTGCATCTTTCTTTTCTAGATACCTCCTCAGCTGCCTCAGACAACCCTGCTAAAACAATCAACCCCTTTGTTCAAGCTCGTGCCTCTTCCTCCCCATCTTGGAGCTTAACGTCACTTTCCACACAATCGCTCAACTGAAAAATTTCAGAGACATTTTTGTTGTCTCCGCCTGCCTCATCTTCTTACTGCATATACATCCTGTTTCAAAAAGTTACTTAATTTGGGCCACTGCTGTCACTCTCACTGTCACTATGCTAGCTGAGTAGCTTATAGCATATCATGTGGAGAAATTTTTCTACTTCCAGCCTGTACTCTTTCATTTAGCCTACATGTTGCTGAGTTAAATCTTTTTTATAAGAAGATTTCATTGTGATCTTCCTTCTGTGTCAAAAAAAAAGACAAGCTACAATTGTTTCCCTATTCCTTCTGAATAAAACTCATGATTTTTAATGTGGCATTCAAGGCCCTCCAAGGATTTCACCTAGCCTTCTGATGCAATGAATGAACTACCTACTCTTTGTGAAAGCATTAATCTTCACATCTCTGGACCTTTGCTCAAGCTCTTCTAAAGGCCTCGAATGTTTTTCTACATGTCTCCCTTCAACTTAAATTTCTTTTTTCTTTCTTTTTTTTTTTTAAGTGGTAATTCTCTTACTGTGGCTGACCTCAGGCTTTTTTTTTAATTATTATTTTTCATTTTAAGTGATAGCTTACATCTCAAGTTAATCTCTCTTACAAAATTTTTATAAACATACAGGCATATGACACTAGCTGAGATCCCTACAATTTGAAAATACATTCCCCTCTTCTACCCTGATACTCCCATGTCGATTCACCCAGTTCCTGTCCCTTCCTGCCTGTCTTTCTGCCTCTGGACAGGAGCTGCCCATTTTGTCTTCTTTATCTGCTTAAATTAAGAAGCACCAACATCACCTATATTATTTTGTTTTATAGATCAGTCTAATTTTTACCAGAAGAATGACTTTGGGGAATGGTTTTAATTCTGAGCTAACACAGTGTCCGGGGTGATGGCCTTGGGATTCCTCCTGTCTCAGTCAAACCATTAAGTCTGGTCTTTCTATGTGAGTTTGAGTTCTGTTCCACATCTTTGTTCTGCTCAGCCATGGACTATCTGTTGTGTTCCCTGTCAGGGTAGTCACTGGTGGTAGCAGGGCACCATCTAGTTCTTCTGGTCTCAGGATGATGCAGTCTCTGGTATATGCCACTGTCTCTCAGAACAAAGGGCTGGGAGATGTTTTATACTATGAGGGAATAGGGGAGGTTACACATATTCATCAGCTTTCTAGGAAATAGCACACATATGCAAAAGAGGTGGTGTTAGGACCCGGCAGCGAAGTGGCTGATGGACTGCTTGCTTCTGAAATGGACTTGGCTATTGCTTGATGACACGTGTCTCATGATTGTGTTTCCTTTGCCTGAGTGTTTTGGCTCCTAGGCAATACCCATTACAGGACGGAGTTACGTGGTGGTCTTTTACTGCGCATGTCTAGGATTCTCGTTTTAACTGATTGACCTAAAAAAGAGCTGCAGGTAGAAGGATGAGGAGGAAGGCATGACAGTGGGTCCAAACTTTAACGACAAGAAGTCCTTTATGTGGGATGCCATTCTTCTTTTAGTCAATTTTTAATTGATACCACATGTTGCTAAAGGTCTCTTGTTGTTGTTGACATATCTTATTGCTCAGGATTTTGTTGTTGCTGTTCCTATCTGCTCTCACTTTCGTCTCTTGGGCGAATATTTTCCTTGTATCTTCGGTGTTCTTCATTCTGCTTTGCCCCAAGCAGGTTGGGACCAACTGATGTATCTTAGATGGCTGCTCATTCAACTCTGAGACTCTTCACAAATAAGTATTAACAAGAATGGCTTTAATATGCTATGATTAAGAATCCCTGGTGCACAGTGGTTAACTCAAAGATCAGACGTTCCAATCCACCATGGAAGAAAAAATGTGGCAGCCTACTCCTGTAAAGACTTACAATCTTGGAAATCCTGTAGGGCAGTTCTAGTCTGTCCTACTGAGCGTCGCTGTGAGTCAGAATCAACTTTATAGAAGTGGGTATACTGTACTGAATAATTTATTATGCTTTCATGTATTTCTATTTTTGGAAATACTGAGGAATTTCTACTTTTGTGCTTTCATAACTCATGGCTGACTCTACTATAACTTTCTATTATACTACAGTTGTCTTCTAGTTGGTTTCTCCACTTTGATGGTGAACTACAAGAGGCGGAAGCTCTGCTCTTTTGTCGGTATCATTCATCACCTATCAGAGTATCACGTAGTCCTCTTCTTGTTGTTTTGTGCCCCTGAGTTAATTCCAACTAACAGTAACCCTATAAATCAGAGTACAACTGCTCCATAGGGTATCCAAGGTTGTAATCTCTACAGAAGCAGAAGCCCACATATTTCTGCTGCAGAGGAGGTGGCGAGTTTGCACAGCGGACATTTCTGATAAGATAAAGTGTTAACCACGGTGCCGAGAGGGCTCCTCACTAGGTAGTCCTAGAGCTCAATAACTTAGTTTTATAAACTAGTCAATAAAAGAATCGGATGATCAGGGCTAGTATCTAGCACAGAGTGAAAAACCGAAGTCACACTCACTGCCATTTAGTTGATTATGACTCACAACAACCTTCTAGGACAGAGTAGATTTATCCTGTAGGAATTTCAAGGAGCTATTGGTGGATTCAAAACACTGACTTTTGGAAAGCAGCTGGGCTTTCACCCAACCATTGCCCCACCAGAATATACATTCCCAAATACCTCACAATCAGAGAATAGAGGGAATGCCTGGTGGTGTAGTGGTTAAGTGCTACAGCTGCTAACCAGCCAGGGTTCCTTGGAAACCTAATGAGTCAGTTCTACTCTGTCCTATCTAGTTAATGAGGACTCTGAATTGACTACACAATAATGGGTTAATGGGTAGAAAAATGGACAAAAGAATTGTGATATATTCATACATTTGAATACTACTAGTCAGAAACAGAAAGAAATGGAACACAGATACAACATTAATGACTCTCTGGAATGCAATCTCTGGCAGCTAAGTGAAGAAGCCAGACTCAAAAGGCTACACACCTAATGCTTGTATTTACATGGCACTCAGGAAGGCGGGGTGACTATAGGTACAGAGAAGAGACCAGTGACTGCCACAATTGGTGTTGGAAGCTGGTATTTGACTGCAGATAGGCACGAAGAAATTTTTATGTGAGTCATGGGATTATTCCACATCATGATCACAGTGGCAGTTACACAACTCTACAATATTTTTGCCAAAATAACACGTTATGCATTTTTGCCAACTGAGTAACACACTTTCCTGTACATTATTTCTTAAGCATCCTATGTCAGTTATGTTTTACATAATGCTGACTTCAGCTGACACTAAGAAGATATAATCAAACTATGAAATATGCAAACCAAACATAACCTAGGAAACCCTGGTGACATACAGGTGGGGCAGTTCTTTACTCTCCTGTAAGTTTGCTGTAAGTTGGAATCAACCTCAATGGTAAAGAGGTGTTTTTTTTTTTTTTCTTAACATAACCTAATGGTCACCATGAGTCGGATCTGACTCGACAGCACGTGGCTTGGCAATGGTCTCACTTAAGACAATTTGACACTTTTATTATCATTATTTTTAATTCAACTGTTGAGCTAATGTGTTACAACTATCAAATTAATAGAAACAAATGCACAGTTTTGGTTGTTCACTTTCTGATTACTAGGGTACTACCACTTGATCCATGACTTCTTGACCACAGCTTATGCCTGATTACATACAATTATGACCAAAAGTAACATTTTAAGACTACATTCATACATATAAGCAGGAGAATAAAGAAAATAAACAGAATATGATTTACCTAATACTGGAGGATGGATGAATGAGGTCAAATTCACTTCTGGAAATGCTCTGAGATGTACACGGTATGGGCGTCCTATGTCAGATCTGTTTTACTTAATCCAACCATTTCTGCACGTTGCAGACACAGTATTTCTGTGTGTCTATTATTTGTGAAAAAAACTATATGTGCTTTTCAAATTCTCACAACTGTAGTCAAAAAGAACATTTTTTCACTCTGTAAATTAATTTCAATAAAAATAAAACAAATAAAAAATCATGTTTGAATAAAATGAATAAGCATGTTACACATTTAAATTGAGCCAAGACAACTAGAGCTATTAAGTGTTAGATGAAAAGTTGCTCTGCAAATAAGAGATCTGGAAATGTCCTGGTATTCTCTAACAGGTGCCACAGTTTGTGGATCCCTTGTTCTGAATCATGAGGGTTTTGTTTTTCAACTTCTTCTGCTGTTCATGGTGTATTTTTCCCCTGGATGTGTTAGTTTTTCCTCCTCAGTTCACTGTTTAGCTGAATTTAATCTACAGAAATCTTAGCAAGCTGAGTTGGGGGCATTTTCCTCCAGAGAATATTTTTATTTGCTTCTACTCAACACACTTTAATTTAATGCCTCTACTTTGGATTTTCCAGACAATTTAGACAGTATAAATCAAAACCAACACTAGCTTAAGAACAAAGACATGAGTACAAATTCCATAGAAGAATATTTTTATTTTTAATTGTCTTTACATTCAGAAGTGAGGAAAGATAGATTAATTTCCTTTTGGATTTTGTTTGCAGGCTGTTTTTTAGAGCCCATATTTTACTGAAGTTCTAACCCTTCCAAAAGTCCCAGCTAAGTGTGGATCTCAGACAGCAATTCCCTACTCAGCGTAGGTCTAAAGCCCAATCTCCTAATTCCCTTGTGATGAAGAATTTCCAAAAGTTTAGTTTCCTAATATCCCAAGTCATGGAAGAAGCATGCATCAGTGCACTTCTGTAAAGATTATAGCCTTCTAAACCCTATGGGACAGTTCTACCCTGCCCTCTAGTGTCACTGTGAACTGGAATTGACTTGATAACAATGGGTTTGGATTTTCTTTAATATCCCAGAGAAGGAGCCTCGGTGATGCAGTGGTTAAAAGCTTGACTGCTAACCAAAGGTCACTGGGTTTAACCCACCAGCTGCTCCAGATGCGACAGTCTACTTCCTGAGTTTCCCTGGAAACTCCCAGAGGTGGTTCTACTTTGTCCTACAAACTTGATAGAAGTTTGAATCGGCTGGAGTTGCAATCAACTCACTGGCAGTGGTTTGGATTTTCCGTTAATATCCCAGGGTGCAGCATACATCTGTGCCTTCTTCTTGGCTTTGACGTATTGGTCTCTCTTAGGTATGCCCTGAAGGCTTTCCTTAAGTTTTGAAATATGAGAAATAGATTTCAACTGTGTTTGCAGTAAATTTTCTACAGTCAAGTACAACCCGGATTGTTGGATCCAGCCTATTGCTTGTTTTTAGTTTTGTGTCATATCCCAGCCTTCGCTGGGAATGAGTTCTCTAAGTCCGCCGTTCTGAGGCTAAGGCTTCAATCAACTAGTTTCTTTCTGGAACATGCTCTTTAGGCCTGGTCACGTTTTATCTGCTCAGCTGTATCAGTCTCTGCTCATCCATCCATTTCCACCTTTAAAAGGCTTGGCATCTCTTACCTTCTATCATCTACGCTTTCATTTTCCTTATTATTGTGAATTACTTTTTTTTCAGATTGTCATTATAATTTTAGTTACATTTGGCAAAACTTTGCAGTTAAGCATGATGGTTTAATCTGTCAAATTTTTCCAGAAGTCTTGGCTGTGAATATTTCATTTAATAAGGTTACTTCTGATAATAACTGCCACTCACTGAGCCTCTTCTCTGTGCCAGTAACTGTTAAGGTGCTTTACATACATAATTAAACAATACCCCTGTGGGGTGGGCATTATTAGTCTACGGTAATTGTTGATGTTGTCAAAAATATTCAAGTTCTCCTCTGCCTCTGGGCACATGGTGGGGTTGTACTTGTTCACTCTGAAGTTTGGCACGGTGATATGACTTGTTTGACCAAAGAAAAGCAACAGACAGTGACATGTGGTGTTTGAGTGGCAGCTATGGAGTGCAATGTACAATATGTCATGAACCTTTCCTTCTGCCCTAGTTCCATGGAGACACTTCTAATGAGGGGAGCTCCATACGTCTGGATCCTCACATGACTATAGCATGCAAAGCTCACCCTACAGACCCACGCTGAGGAAGTATTATCATCTAACCCACCCATCTCAAATAACATCAAGTCAATTCACAGAGGAGAAAAAAATAAATCACTGCTCAATGTAACATGACTACTGAGTGATAGAATTGTAATTCAAACCCAAGCTTATAATTATCAACAACCTGTGTGAATTTTATGAGACTCTGCTGCCATCCAGGCTAAGGAGTTTCTCAGCCTTCTGGGTATCTGACATCAAGAGATATATTTGAAGCCAACAGAAATTGTCACCCAGAATTCAGGAGCCAATTATTCAAACAAGCAATTGTACTGCATGATATCTTATTCGGCAGTCGTTACAAGGGGAGCATATACTATTTGCAATTCTCTATTTCTCTTCTGAGTCATAATGGCAGAGTTAAGAGTATAGTACCCTGTTGTAAAAATTCTTCATCAGACATCATGATAGCCAGCCAAGTGCCGTCAAGTCAGATCCGACTTACATCATGATACCTAAGCAAAAAGGGTTACAGTAACAGTAGCATGACAGTCATTAATTTCATAAAGGTTTCTGACAATTAATTAGAGTTTTAAAAAATGAAATCCCAATTTGTCACACAAGAAAACATTTTTATGATGACTATTCTCCCTTTAATTGCGTCCTAAGGCTGCTGTTCATAGACTCAGTTACACTTATTACCATGATCCATGCGTATTCACTACGAACAGCACCATGATAGACGCTGGTCCTGCCCTTGGGTAGCTTACAATCTAAGTGTGGCAAAAAGACACTTGTTGGGCTCCAATGTTCACTTTCAAGGCCAAGTTTCAACCATGCATTCAGACTAAGGTGTAGCTGTCATTTAAATGCTGGGCCATCTCATGGAAAGCAATATTTCTTTTTCATTCCAATCTAAACTGTCTATAAGACCATCTGTTTCTGTAGCAGAGCCCAAGGTAGCTTTATAGATACATTTAAAAAATTTTTTTTAATTTTTTAAAAAGAATCTGTACATATGTTAAAGACCCATCCTATATCCAGATCTCACAAGACTCTAAAACTTTCCAACTTTGAAGGCTTTTCTCATGAAGAATTTTCTTATGCATAGCTATATATACACCTACATTTTCACAAAGCATGAAATACAGGAACATAGCTTCCCCCCACCAGATTTCACAAAATGAAATAGAAATGCAAAGTTGAATCCCAGATATTTCTCTAAGGGCCTTTCCTTAACTTCCTTTAATCTTTAAGCAGCTCCATTTTACAGAAGTTTTAAAATCGCAGAAATTGTAACTCAGATACTTATTCCCCAAATTATACCTGGCAGGAGAAAGCCTCCATCTGGATTTTACTCCCTGTTCTTTTAGATTCCAACTCAGAATTTCTAAGTTTTACTTTAAGCAGATGGCCCGTTCCTCTTGTCCTTGCAGTTCACATCATTATTCTTGTTTGAATGTTTACATCTGGGAGGAATAGTATGTCAATCTTCTCATTTCCACATAGGTCCTAGGTTGTAAGTGTTTATGATGAGTCTCTCGGGCAGGAGACACTGTAGCTCTCATCTGCAGGGCTGCTTTCAAGGTATATCCTTTCCGTAACAATACAAAGTGTCTTCACTTCTCATTTTCAGCATAACTGCAGATTCTGCTCACTACCCTTCTGGTGAGTAGAAGCAAGAACATCCCACCCTGGCAGCCTTCACACCTGGGGCACATTTCCCTTACAAGGTTCTGGACGGTTTCCAACGTTACATGAGCTAAACCACCTTCTCTTGGTGCCAGATTAGTTAATCCCTTAGAGTAGCACTCAAATATTTCCTCCTGCACTTCTTTGTTGTTCAAGAACAAGATAGACTGCAAGTTTCTGTCTACTTTAGAGGCAGGAACAGCTGCATAATCTGTGAGACCTTGTGCAAGATAAAAATTCATGGGTCATTGATCAACAAGTATTAATAATTTCAAGACAATAAATAGCTGCCCATTAAACCAAATGTTGGAATTCCTCCAAGTATGTGGCCCTTCAGCTGCATATGTTGCAAGCCCATGAAGCCTGCTCTTCTGAGGTCAGTACTACTCTGCCATGGTGTCCTTCTCAAAATGTTGTGCTGCACTCAAAGACCACAGTTGATGACCCAGCGGCCTGGGGATTCCCCTGGGAACATGGCCCCTAGACCTGCTGCTACCTGTGACCAGAAAATATTACTGAGGTCAACTCTTCGGAATGGGCAGGACCTGGAGACACAATGTGATCATACGGTGTGTGTACTTTATGGTTCTATGCATCTATAGGATGTCCTACTGGTCTCTTACTAGAAGGGAAAGGAGAGGGTGAGAAGGAGGGGACATGGGATGGTTAAGAAGATATGACATATATAAAACGAAAAGGAGGAGTGTGCTGTTACCATGCAAGTAGACCAGAAGGAGCTACAGATAGTTGGGAAGGCAAATTTTATTTGGATTGCATACTTTCAATTAATGACAATAAAAAAAAATAGTGCTACATATGTTACTTTCTCTAGGATATTCTTGAGTTCTAATGCAATAATTATGATGTCAAAACTTTCCTGAAACTTAAAATGGGCAATCCAAAAAGAACTGGTCAATATTCAACCATTTCAGAAGGTAGCACATAGCCAAGAACTGATGATACTAAAGAAAGAAGTTCAAGGTTCATTGAAGGAATTGGCAAAAACAAGAAGATTCCAGAAACTCATGGAATATCAACTGAGATGTTTCAAGAAACAGATAAAATGATGGAATGTTCATTTATTTAAGCCAAAAAAACTTGGCCAACTGATTTGAAGAGATCCATATTTATGCCTATTCTAAAGAAAAAGTGATGAAAGAGTGTGGACATTATAGAATCATATGCAAGTGAAATTCTGCCAAAGATGATTTAAAACTGGTTACAACAGTACACTGACAGGGAGTTGTCAGAAATTCAAACAGGTTCAGAAGAGAACACGGAATGAGGAACATCACTGTCAATGTTTGATGGATCTTGACTAAAAGCAGAGAATAACAAAATGATATTTACCTGTGTTTTATTGATTATGCAAAGGCATTAGATTGTATGGATCATAACAAATTACAGGTAATACTGTGAAGAATAGGAATTCCCAAACAATTCACCGTGCTCATGAGGAATGTGCATGTCCACCAAGAAGCAGCCATTCCAACAGTTCAAAATCGGTAAAGATGTGTGTCAAGATTGTTTGCTTTCACCATACTTATTCATCCTGTATGCTGAGCAAATAATCCAAGAAGCTGGACTACATGAAGAAAGAGGCAATGTCAGGAATAGAGGAAGATTCAACTAACACCTCTTCGCTTGCTGAAAGTGAAGAGGACTTGAAGGGTTTATCATGAAGATAAAACCTATATGGCCTTCATTATGGGTTACATCTCAACATAAAAAAAAAAAAAATCCTCACAACCAAATTGATAAGCAACATTATGATAAACGAAGAAAATATTGAAAGTGCCAAGGATTCCATTCTACTTGAATCTATACTCATGGTCCATGGAGGCAGCAGTCAGGAAATCAAATAATGAGGAGGAACCATCATAGCACCCTAGACAGATGTACCACGTTTTTCCCTGTAGCAGGAGAAAAAAAAAAAAAAACTAAGTAAAACAGATAGAAATGTCAGTCCAGGTGCCTTAAGCATCAAATGAAGGGATAAACAACTAGATCAAATACTAACGAAAGCAGAAACAGACAGAGAACAGAGACCTAGGAGACATACAAAGGGGACATCCCTGCCAACTCACATGGCACAGCCTGACCATCTTAAAACACAGCCACCAGTGATCCCTGACAGGGAACACAGGGAGATGACTTCATTGAGCTCCTGAAAGGCAACAGTACCCAGGAACTAGACTGACAAGCTTTCCACCCTTTCCTCCTTCTGTTGTGTAGAAGTAAGAACATCCTCATCCCTGCAGTCCGCCACAGCTGGCACACACAATAAGCAGCCAGTCCCAGACTCACCATACTTCCTCTTTCCCACCTAGGCCCACGAGCTACCACTCCCCTATATCCTGTCAGTAATCACCTTGCCTCCACTCAGCAGCACCTATCATGTCACCATTTCTTTTTTCATTCTTCACTCTCTCTCTTTTCCTTCATTTCTCTTTCCCATTTATTGCTGTATGCTACTTATCTCCATTTCCTGTCAGCCCAAGCTAATGCCACCAGGGCTAAAACACACATTGTCCCCAGGCCTAATGCCACACTGGGCCTACACTACCCCTCCCTTCTGCCACTCCACCCATTACAGAACAGTGGGAAGTGTGCCTGTATCATTCCACCTCCAATACCACCACCAGTCTGCTGAGGGGCTATGATCATTGAATTGATATGTGCAGCCAGACAGCGTCCACCCAGTTCACCCTCAGCCACCTCACCAAATCACTGTACAATGAAGTAGGTTCACCCTGACTGGTGCTGTCCTACATACCTGACAAGTTGGTGAGCACTATCATGGTCACAGATGAGCAGTCAGCAAAGTACAACCAGTCCACTCACCCTGACATACCAAAGATGAAATAAATGAACAGACAAGCAATAAGTAAAGATAAAAATATCTTAATGTCTCAGAGACTTTGGATGATATTTAAATATATAAAAAAGCAGAAGATGGCACAAGCAAGTGAACAAAATAATCAGATAACCGCTAGTAAAATAAATAGCAGAAGAACTAATTGCTACGGAACTCAAAAGACTGAAACTCAGGGCTTTACAAGAGATTAGGATAGAGATCGAAGGAAACAGGCAAAAACTAAAGAGAAAGTAGAAAAAAATCACAGAAAAGAAAGACAAAATGAAAAATAACATAACCCAAATCAACAAAAACACAGGCAAAATCAACAGTTGAAATTCAGGATAAGATTGTATGACAAAACAGCAATCTCTTATAAATCATACAAAAACAACTACAAATCCAAAAAGTAAACAGTTTCAAAGATGACAACTCAACAGCTTTTAAAAGAAAATTTGAAAATATGTGGAAAGAATCAGTGAGATTGAAGACAAATTCAGGGATGCTACTGTTTGAAAAAATATATAAAAGAATTAAGAAAAAAGGAAGGAAACCTAGAAATTATGTGGATCACAATCAAGAGCAAAAATCTGCATGTGATAAGAGTTCTAGAATAGGGGGAGAAAACAGAAAACACAGAAAAGACTGTTGATACAGCTGCAGAAAACTTACCAAATACCATGAAAGACAAAAAACTAATAATCGATGAAGCTCAATGAACTCCATATAGAATAGATCCCAAAAGAAAGTCACCAAGGCATGTTGTGATGACACACTGTCAAAGTCAATGACAAAAGGATCCTTAGAGCAGCTTGAGAGAGGTGAAAAGTCATTTACAAAGAGGAAACATTAAGATAGCTCTAATTATTTGGCAGACAATGCAGGCAAGAAGGCAAATGGAATGACATACATAAAACGCTGAAAGATAAAAACTGCCAACCAAGAATAATAAATCCTTCAAAACTCTCTCTCGAATATGATGGCACAATTAGGACATTTCCAGAAAAAGAGAAATGAAAGGAATTCATAAAAATCAAGCCACACTTAAAAGAAATAATACTGGCAGTCCTGTTGTTACAGAACCAGCAACATCAGACAACAACCATAGTCTAGGACATAGGACAGAATTGGCCACATATCAATCTAGGTAAAAATCATAATAATGCAATAATAATATGTATTTTTAAGAAAACTAAAAGACTTAAAACAAGGAAACAGAGATGTCACTCTGTAAATGACAACAACACCAAAAAACTTAAAAAGGAGAGATAAGATAAATAGAATAGGTATGGAATTTTCAAATGTAGAAGTAGTTAAACCAAGAGCAAGTAATAAAAAACTGGTTTAAAGATAAGGAAGATAAGGGTGAATTTCAAAGTAACTACAGAGAAATTCAGCAAACTTGCTAATCAAAAGAAGAAAACCATAAAGTTTCAATAAGAATAAAATCTGTAATAACAAAAGGAACTCAGCATAGGAAAGTTAGGAGAACAAAGAAAATATCAGTACCACCAAAGCACAGTCATGTGATAGGAACAAGCTGACATCTATTGACACTGAATGTAAATGGCTGAAGACAGTCAAAAAATGGCAGAATAAAGAAACATAACCTATCAATATACTCTCTGTAAGAGACATACCTTTGGAGAAAAACACATAAGTATATTAGAAATAAAAAGGTAGTAAAAACTGTATCCAGTGAACACTAACAACAACAATAAAAAAAAAAAAAAACAGGAAGGGCAATACTAATCTCAGGCAAAATCAACCATAAAAGACAAGGAAGAACATTATATAATAATTTAAGGGCTAATCTACAAAGAAGACCAGAACCTAATAAATATCTATTCCCCCAACAGCAAGCCTTCAAAAAAAGAAAACAAACTCTAATGGCACTTAACAGAGAAATAGTTCCACAAAAATAGCAGGAAATTTTAACACGCTACTCTTTGTAAAGGACAGAACCTCCAGAAAGAAACACAACAAAGATAAAGAAGATCCAAAGACCACATTCAACTAACTTGACCTCATACACATATATATAATGCTCCTTCCAGGAGCAGCAAAATATACATTATTTTCCAATGCACACAGGGCATTCTACAGAAAAGTCCACATTTTAAGCCATGAAACAACTTGAGTAAAATACAAAACACTAAGGTAATATAAAATATTCTTTCTGATCACAATGCCATCAAAGCATAAATCAAAAACAGAAAGGGCAAAGAAAAAGTTACATACAAGGAAACTTACAAACAACTGGGTAATAGTGAAAATCAAAGAGAGAATCAAAAAACTTACTAGAATCAAATGAGAATGGAATCGTATCATACCAATACTTTGGAGAATATTACAACAGACCAAATTGAAATAAAAAGGATTACAGCACAATAATATGAAAAATTATACTCCCACAAATTTGAAAAGCTAGAGGAAATAGACAAATTTCTAGAACCAATCTACCTACCCAAACTAACACAAGGTGACAAAGAAACGCTGAATAGATCTGTAACAGGAGAAGAGATTGAAGAATAACAGCCCCTGACCAGGAAGCCTTCCATGTATGGAGAACTCTGTCATACATTCAGAAAAGAGCTCACATTATCAGTACTCAAACTATCATGCTCTTTATTATTTACTCTATGAAGCCAACATAACCCTAATGACAAACAGGCAAAGAGACCACACACATACAAATTACGAACCAGTATTTGTCAAGAATATAGATGTAAAAATTCCCAACAAAATTCTAGCCAACGGAATTCAACATCTTACCAAAAACAAAAAAACACTATGATCAAGTGGAATTCACACCAGGTATGCAAGGATGGTTTAACATTAGAAACTTTAATAAATGTAATCTACCACATAAGTAGAACAAAAGAAAAGAATCACATGATCATCTGAATTGATGAAGAAAAGACATTCAATAACAACCAACACATATTCCTGAATAAAAAAACTTTCAATAAACTAAGAACAGAAGGAAATTCCTCAACATAACAAAAGGCATCTATACAAAACCAAGAGCCAACATTATTCTCCACAGAAGGGGCTGAAAACATTCCCCCTGAGTACAAGAACAAGACATGGATGCCCTTTATTACACTTCTATTTAACGTTGAGCTGAAGGTTCTAGTTTGAGCAACACGAAAGAAAAAACAAGGGCATCCAAATTGCAAAGGGAGAAATAAAACTAGCCTGATATGAGATAATGTGATATATAGAAAATATCAAAGATTCCACAAGAAAACTACCGAAAGTAACAGAAATCATAAGTGATCTGTAGATATAATGTAATCTCAATCCAAATATCAACAGAATTTTTACAGGACAGGAAAACTAACCACCAACTTTATATGGAAAGAAAAGAGGCCCTAGATCAGTAAAGCTCTATTGAAAAAGAACAAGTAGGAAGACTGCCATTGCCTTACCTCAGAAGCTGCTATCCACCTATGGTAGTCAAAACAGCCTGATGTTCATTCAGTGACTCATATACTTGACCAAGAGAACAGAACTGAGAACCTCAAATGTAAATCCATCTACCTACGGTCAACTGATATTTGACAAAGTCTCAAAATCCATTAAAAGGGGAAAAAGCAGTCTTTTGAACAAATGGTGCTAGCAAAACTGGATGTCAATCTGTGAAAACGTGAAACAGGCCTCACACTTGTCACTATGCACAAAACTAATTCAAAATGCATCAGAGACTTAAAGGTAAAACCTAAAATGATAAAGATGATGGAAAAAAAATTAAGGACAATATTAGGGGGTCCTAATATGTGGCATAAATATAATATAAACCATACTAACAATGCTCAAACACCAGAAGAATAATTAGACAGGTGGGCACTCCTAAAAATTAAACATGCTGATCAAAAGATTTCACCAAAAGAGTAAAAAGAGAACCTATAAACTGGGGGAAAAAAAAGGCTATGGCATATCCAAGAAAGGTTTAATCTCTGAAATACTTCTCACTTCAACAACAAAGAGATAAATGATCCAATTAGAAAATGGGCAAAAGACACTTCACCAAAAAAGATACTCAGGTGACTAACAGATATATGAGGAAAAGGTTGTGATTATTAGCCATTACAGCAACAGGAATCAAAAATACATGACACTCCATCTCACCTGGACATCACTGGCACTAAAAGCAGAAACAAAACAAACCGCAAATAAACAAATGCTGGAAAAGCTGTACGGAGATTAGAACTTTTATGCACTGCTGGTAGGAATGCAAAATGATACAACCACTATGGAAACTGACATATTGTCTCCTCGAAAAGTTAAGAATAGAAATGCCACAAGATCCAGCAATCCCACTCCTAGGAAGTCATCCTATAGAAATACGCACACTTGTGTTCACTGTAGCATTATTCACAATAGCTAAAAGACGGAATTAACCTAAATGTTTATCAAGGGACAAATGGATAAATATACCGCAGTACACATACACAATGAAATACTATGCAGTGATAAAGAACAATGATGAATCCCCTAAATATCTCACAACATGGATGAATCTGGAGGGCAATATGCTGAGTGAAATAGCCAACCACAAAAGGACAAATATCGCATGAGACCACTATTATAAAAACTCAACAAAAAAGACCTTTGACAGTTACAAGAAGAGGAAGGATTAGGAGGGCCAATCACTAATGATGTAACAGACAAGTGTTAACTCTGATGAAGGAAAGACAACACACAATATAGAAGATATCAGCACAACTTAACCAAGGTGAAGTCATAAAAGCTTCCTAGACACATCCAAACACTTTGAGGGACCAACATTCTAGGAGCGAGGGCTGGGAACCACGGTCTCAGGGTAGATCTAGGTCAATAGGTATACCATCGTTCATAAAGAAAACATTCTGCATCCTACTTCAGTGAGTAGTACCTCGGGTCTTAAAAGCTTTTGGCAGGCCATTTAAAATACATCTAATGGTTGTGTCTTTTCCAGAGAAGAAGGAAAACCAGACACAAGGAAAATACTCGTCCAAAGGACTAACAAGCGACATGAACCACAGCCTCTACCAGCCTGAGCCAAGAAGAACTTGGTGGTGCTCAGCTACCACCACTGATGGCTCGAACAAGTATCACAATAGAGGGCCTCAGAGAAGCAAATTCCTACAGAACAAAATTCAAAACCACAAGAAAAGATCTGACTTACTGATGTGACAGAGACTGGAAAGATCCCAAGACTAAGGCTCCTTGCAAATGAAGTTACTCCCCCACCTTTCAGCCGGAGATTAGAGAGGCTATAAAACAAACAATAACATATGTAAGGAACATGTCTCTTAATTCAATCAAGTATATGAAACCAAATGGACAACATCTGCCCCAAAGCAAAGGTAAGAGGGCCACAGGCATGGGAACAGGGAGGTACGGGGGACAGTTACCGAATGTAACTCATGTCACAAATTAATCTTTATATCAAATTCCTAATGAGAAACTAACTTACATTGTAAACTTTCACCTAAAGCACAATACAAATTTTAAAAAGCAAGTGCTTTGGGAAAATCTACTGCAAAAGACTTCTTTAAAGTGTCAAAAAGCAAATAAGTCAGTTTGAGGACTAAGGTGTGCCTGCTCCAAGCCGTGGTATTTTCAATCACTTCATATAATGCAGAAACTGAAAAAGGAATAGAGAAGACCAAAGAAGAGTCAAAGCATTTGAATTACGGTGTTGGCAAAGAATATTGAATATACCATGGACTGCCAGAAGAATGAGCAAATCTGTTTTGAAAGCAGTACAGCCAGAATTCTCCTTAGAAGGAGGACAGCGAGCCTTCTTTTTATGTACTTTGGACACGTTATCAGGAAAGACCAGTCCTTGGAGAAGTAGAGGGTCAGCACAGAAGAGAAAGACCTTCAAGGAGATGGACTGACACAGCAATGCAAAAATAAGCTCAAACCTAACAACTGTTGTGAAGAGGGCATAGGACCAAGCAATGTTTCGCTCTTTTGTCCACAGTGTGAATTAGAAGCAAGTTGACAGCACCTAACAGAAATACAAGTGAAGTTCTGACTGTAAATAGAATTCCTGATGGTGTATCATTACTGTCTCAGAATCCCAAGGGCATATGGAAATTTGGACCCCTTCTTGAACTTGAACACCAGCTGTGTAAATGTTTTCCAGCAGCAAAGCAAACTTGTATGTAAGAGTTGATGTCTATATTGAATTCTAAAGTAGGGATCCTGTCTGCTGAACCTTTCACTACCAGCACAAACAAGAATGCCCCAAATCAAGTCTTTCTCAGCACCCTCCAGTGGTTGATGTGATCAGTCACTGGGCTCATAAATCCAGAGGAAAATCTTGACAACTGTATCTACTCAAAAGTAGTTTCAAGTAAAGGTACAGTTAAATGAAGGAACGCTTCTGTATGGCTTAATGAATAATTTAGGTCTTGCAAAATAACTGGAAAAATCATTTGGCCTCAGTAATATGGCTCATTCCTTAACTAGCATTTTCACAGAAGTGCAAAATTCCTAAGTTTAAATTTATCACTAAGGCAAGTTGGAAAAAAAGTGGCAGAGAATAAGCGTGACCCCTTTTAGAAGTTATCATCAGAAAACAAAAACAAATACAAAACCAGTCTGCTGCAAAGCTGAATGCTAACTTGAGCTGTCTAACTCTCCTCTCCTCCAGACTCATTATTCTGTGTTAAAAATGGTCTCTTATTTCATAAATGTTATGAAGCTTACTCTGTATCTAAATGATTCTGTGCTAATGGTTTGATACAGTTCTAAACAACATTTTTATTTTTTCCCAAATGAATTTTAACTCTTAGAGCTCGACAGGTGGAAGACAAGAGACGAAACACCTTCCACAGACAGTCCCGAAAACACCTATCAAGGTGTTTACATCAAGTGTGAGATTGTGTCAATCGGATGTGTCAGCTAGCAGCTCTAACACTGATAAGAATAGCGAGACTTCATTTTCCCACCTGAAAACTACCCGTTGACAAAGTGACCTATATACCTGTTCTTGTGGTTTGCTTCTGTTCTTTGATTTCAAACTCCTAAACATAAAGAAGCCAAACAGTTTTTGGATCCTTAAGCTGCCTGTTACCTAGTTATGTGTTCCTTCCTTGTTTCTCCACCAGCTAGCTTCTCAAGAGGTATTGTAAATAGAGAGATAAACAACCAACTAGAGACTGACATAACTCAGAAATTTTTTAAAAGGAATGGGGGAGACATTAGGAAAAACAAAATCTGTTGAATTGCCAATATCAGAATTTGATAACTGGTGCTAATCTTTTAGTGCAGTCTCTATTGCCATATATTCTTGTCGCTGTCATTAACACTTTCAAATGCTGAGTTAGGACCACTATTTCCAAGAAAGACGATGTGTTTCCACAGGTAGATGTCAACACACCATGTGTGTTTTTACTATCCTAGTTTCTATTATAAGATATTTCCAAATCTTCATCCATCCGTTTCTGAGCATCTGAAATGTGCAAATCCAGTCCCTGGTAGGTGCTAGCTGTTGTAAGTGCTCTGCTGATAGCCAAAAGGTTGGCAGGGCTAATCCATCCAGAGGCACCTTGGAAGACAGGCCTGGTGAAAACCCTAAGTAGCACAGGTCTCCTCGGTATGAGTTGGAACCCCTGCTGTGGCAACTAACAGCGTTAAATTTCAAGATGAGCTCGTACACCTTCAAGGTGTCTAAGACTAGTGAGGAGAAGAAAACAAAAATCGATGGTTAATATGCAAAGTCTTAAGTATTACCAAAAAGGAGAAACTAAAATTTCCTATTTTATGCAGCCACCATTCATCCATTCACGGAGGCTGGGCATCACTAAGTTTTCAGTGAAGCTTGCATGGTAAGAGGACTAAGAAGAAAGGCTTAGTGATTTACTTCTGAAAATCAACCAAGTCTCTACGGGTGACAACAAGCTGATCCACAACCAATCATGTGGATAGCATAGATCAAGCAGTGTCTGATTCACACGCGCATGGGGTATCCACAAGCCAAGGGCCAACTCAATGGCACATGATGACATTCTTTGCCCCTAGTCCCAGACTATAAACATAACTACCCAAACCTAAATCCATTGCTATCAAGTCCATTCTGACTCATAGTGACCTTACAGGACAGAAGAACTGCCCCTGTAGGATTTCCAGGAAGCAGCTGGTAGATTCCAACCACCAACCACTGATTGGCAGCCAGGCTCTTAACCACTGTGCCATTAAGACTCCAGGTGGCACTGGTGCTAATCCCACCCCACGGTGGCAGCCTCCTTTTAAATTCCATGAATAGGAAAGTCAGCCAGTCCCAAAACTTTGCTACTTCTGAAGATCAGGCAGTACTTGATGCAGCAACTTTCTGACCTATGGAAGACTGACATTTTGCTTGATTCAGAAAGATTGTGCTCAGGGGATACAATTTTCCCTTGTTTAGCAAGTAAAAACGTTATCTTTTTCTCAGATAAAGGCAACTAAAGGGTCTCTTCTTTCAATAAACATATGAAGTTACATGAATAACTGGAAAACAGAATACTGGGAGAGAAGGTAGCTAGGCACAAGGACGCAAGAGATAAGACACTTATTTGAAGACAAGGAAACTTAGCTGAAGCTTGAAATTAATAGAAATTAGTCACTTCATTAAGGTGGGGAAGTGTTCCTCAGGCAGAAAGAAGTTCAGAACAGATACGCAAAGCTAGGGAGGCATGTGACTTTCCCATGTATTTAGGACACTACCCCTAATGCTTAATGGCTCACAAAGACTACAGATGCATACATAATTGGAGTTAAGACAGTTAATATGTGCAGGTGCAAAGCTCTGTGTGGTACATTGATATGATGAGAAGCCAGTAAAAAATTTAACCTAGGGAGGAGTAAAATTAGTTTGGTGTTTTAGAAAAAAAAATAATCACATATATTAATGAAGGATTAATGATAGTGTTGAGATGCTAGGAGAGAGGGGATTTGTTATTGCTGTAATTAATTTTGAATATCCTCCAGGAAACTCTCATTATTTTGAAGGTAATAAAAACAAAGCCAGGTGGCTTATTTTTAAAGGGCTCATCCAACAGTACATAACTGGAACTCCAAGCAGCTACCTCAAATTTCTGTATAATAATCAACACAAACTACATAATGATTTACATATATATATTCTAGGGTCACTATGAGTCGGACCCAACGTGACAGCAGTGAGTATATATAGGTATATATAACTTGTCTCCTACAACCAACTCATATCTCAGGAGAGGATTTCTAGACATCTATTTCTGTATCTTAACTGTCCTAATGAGGAAGATGCAGAAGGGCTGCCGTGTTGTTGCCTGATCATCTGTTCACCTCCTAAGCCAAAGACAAGACTAACAGTCTATCTCAGAAGTCGGTAGAAAGTGATTTCTTTGTTTGGGACAGATCCAGTGATGCACTAAAATAACAAATGTCTAGAAGACAAGTAACGTACTGTAGTAAGATATTTGCGAAGTTGGCCGAGTGCCATATTACTGAAAGAGACTGGATTTTCAACACACTCCTAAAACGTACTTCATTACATTAGAAAACAGGACATTTAATCTAACTTTTTCATTTTACCGTTCAAGACAAGGAAAGGTAAGATGTTAGTCTATCACACAGGGGCGGAGTCAGGACTGGGGACTAAGCTCATGTCTCCTTCTATCCCTCTGGACACCAAGACCTGAACTGACAATCAAACAGAGCCTTCTGATCACCTAATCAGCCTCAGGACACGGCACAGAGCTGTTAATTGGGACTTCATACCACTCAGCAAAAAACCTCCTCTCTTTCGCTGACTCCCGCTCCTGGCTAGCCCCGGCTCTCACGGACAGAAGGTAAATGCACCATTTTGACTTTTTTTTCCTCTGTCGCGGCCGGCGGGCGGAGCTGGGCCTTGCCTGGTGGCTGGACTCAGACGCACTGCTGGGGGGATAGGCAGGCGAAATTCCCATATTCTGAGAGCCAGGCTCGGGACTCTGTTAATCTAGCCACGTTGAGCCTTTCGTATTGGAGCTGCCTCAGCAGCACTTTGCAGTCAGGGTGCGGGACGCCATGTTGGTACCGAGATTTTAGCAGGACCTCGTTCTTAGCCTGGGAGCCAGCGCCTGCAAACGGGAAAGCGCTTCTCCGACAGAAAAGTAGTGATTTTGCACAGTGCTGCCTATGTTGGGGGGCCTGCAACAGAAGCAGAGGAATCGCTGCCTCTCGGCACCCTTAGCCCCTCTGTCTGCTGCCTGTGTGGAGGACGCCATCTTGGATACGGTGGCCGCAGCTGGACCTAATTCTTAGCTTGGGGGCCAGAGCCTGCCCACAGGAGAGCGCTTTTCTATCACAAAACCAGTTCTCGAGGCAGTATTGGCTAAGGCTAGGCCCTGTCAGCAGAGGCCACCAAGGCAGTAGCATTGCTGTATTTTGAACTAGTTTGTTATCATCTGGGGTTGGATATAGTGGTGCTTATTTTGTCAGATGAGAAGAGGGACCTCTACACCTGAAAACCTAATTACTTGTGAACTGGTCAGACACCTTTTGCTTTACACTTGAAGATAGCCTAGAGAAACATTTGCAATCCATCCTCACAGTACCTCTTCCAGCCTCTATATACTCACATGGGACCCAAAAAGCAACAGACACTTGTGGTATACAAGAAATCACCCATGGCTTCCGAAGGCTCCCAAACAAAGCAACCAAGGAGTTTTCCAGATGAAGAAACTTTTATGAAAGCATCAGGAAGTGAATACAAATTGATTATATACAGAGCCCTTCTAGATCTTATACAAAATGCAGCAGAACAAAATGAAAAATTAAGCAAGTTGTTCAATCTGATGGAACACCAGTACTCTGAAATCCAAAAGATCAAGAACAAAATCAAAGACATAGAAACTTCCATGCAAAGCCAAGAAAACAGAATGGAACAAATGGAAAAAAGAATTTCTGACTTGGAAGACAGAGCTACTGATGCCAGCAGAAATCAGAAAAAAGAAACAAGAAAAATGAAGAAACATTAAGAAGCATGTGGGACTCTATTAAGAAGAACAACCTTCGATTAATTGGAGTCCCTGAATAGGGTGAGACATCTGAGAACACAGAGAGTATTGTTGCTGAGCTGCTGAAAGAAAACTTCCCAGAAATCATGAAGGAAGAGAATATAGACATCTCAGGTGCATATCGTACGCCACCCAATACAGATCTCAAAAGAAAGACTCCAAGACATATTATAATCAAGCTTAACAAAATGAAACACAAGCAGCAACTCTTAAAGGCAGCAAGACTCAAGGCAAAGCTAACATTCAGATGGAAACCCTGTAGGCTATCATCAGATTTCTCAGCAGAAGCCATGCTGGCACAGAGACAGTGGCACGACACATTCAAAGTCTTGAAGGAGAAGAACTTCCAACCAAGAATTATATGTCCTGCAAAACTATCTTTCAAATACGAAAATGAAATGAAGACATTCCCAGATAAACAGAAACTCAGAGACTTTGTAAAAACCAAACCCAAACTACAAGAAATACTGAAAGAAGCTCTTGGCTTTGGCTTAGAAGAACAAAACCATTAACTTTATATGTTAGAACGGCACACTACTCAATACTCTACTCATTTAGGGAAGGCCCCAAAGTAATTCACAGCTTTGATATGGAAAGAAGCAATCCAGTGATCATCATGAAAACTATGGTGTCATCATAATAAAAAGAGGGATGTACTACAGTTGTTATAGTCCTTCAGATGGAGAGGAAGATGACAAGACTGGTAGTAATTAAAATTGGGTTTATAAATAGTTTATTAAGGGGGTTCATAGGGGCAGCTGTAAAGCACAACAAAGATGTATTATACCATTTCAGGAAATCTAACACATGAGTCTCAACAACTATAAAACCAACTCTGAAAAAGGTGAAAAATCAACTCACAAAAAAGAGTGTCCCAGAACAGAATAATAAGAACAACAGAGAAAACATCAACATAAAAATAAACATATCACAATGGCAGCAGTGAACACATACCTATCAATAATTACATTGAATGTGAATGGACTGAATGCTCCAGTAAAGAGACACCGAGTGTCATCTTGGATCAAAAGACACGACCCATCCATATGTTGTCTACAAGAAACTCACTTGAGACCTAAAGACAGCAACAAACTGAAAATTAAAGGATGGAAGCATATATATCAAGCTAACAATGAACAAAGAAGAGCAGGGGTGGCAATTCTAATCTCAGACAAAATCAATTTTAATGTCAAATCCACCATCGTGGACAAAGATGGACACTATTTATTGCTGAAAGGTTCAGTACACAAGCAAGGCTTAAGTATATTAAATATTTATGCACCTAATGCCAGAGCACCTAAATGTGTTGAAGAAACACTGACTACGCTCAACAGAGAGTTAGATGACTCCACAATAATAGTCGGAGACTTTAACACTCCACTCTCATCACTAGACAGATCATCTAGAAAAAAGCTCAGTAAAGATACAGAAGACCTCATTGACACAATTAACCAACTAAATCTCATTGATATATACAGAACTTCCCACCCATCAGCAGACAACTACACCTTCTTCTCCAGTGCACATGGAACATTCTCCAGAATTGACCACGTGATAGTCTATCACACAGTCAGAAGTAAAGCTGGAATTTAGATAACTGGCAGTTCTGACCAGTTATTCCAAACCACCCAGAAATTCAAGTTCTAAACAAATTAAAAGGCCATTATTCTCAGCTGAAGCATTGTTCATTATTTCGTCCTCTTAATTTTACCTTTAAAAAGACATTTATTATTTCTGTTTTCTTAAATTTAAGGATACTTTACAAAGTGCAAATAGTGTTTAAGTTTTGACAGTTGCATATACCTATAAAACAACTAACTACCAGAACATTTTCCTTACCCAAAATAATACCCTAATGCCTATTTCTAGCCAGTACCACTCCCCGACCACTGTCTAAATTCTATCAGTATAAATTAGTTTTGCTTGATTACAAACTTTATATAAACACAATAAAGGTATGTATTTTTATCACTATTGAAAAGAAGAGGATTCTAAAACACTTAGTTGTGCTTGTAAGAAACCTGTACAACAACCTAAAAGCAGTCATTAGAATGGAAAAGGTAACACTAAGTGGTTTAAAATCAGAAAAGATGTGTTTGTCAGGGTTGTATACTTGCCCCAAACTTACTCAACCTGTAAGCTGAGCAAATTGTCAGAGAAGATGGACTATACAGAGAAGTTAACTTTAAGACTGAGCAAGTCTCATTAACAACCTGTGACAGGCAGATGACAGGGTTATAGTGCTACGTCTGCTAACCAAAAGGTCAGTAGTTCAAATCTGCAAGGTGCTCCTTGGAAACTCTATGGGGCAGTTCTACTGTGATCTCTAGGGTCACTATGATTCGGACTTGATTTGACTCAACAATGGTGGGTTTTTTTCTTCTTTTCTTTAAGGTTTTAAATTTATTTGGGTGGATATGTATTCTGATACACTAATATATATGTCAATGTTTTTACCAGAATCCTACAATGTTGATTAACGAAGACTTATGTTTTGAAATCAGGTAATGTGAGTCATTCCATCTTTGTTTTATTTCTTCTTCAACAATGTTTTCACCTTTCTAAGCCCTTTGCTTTTCCAAATAAATCTGAAAATCACTTCATCAATGTCTATGAAAACTTCTATTGGAATTCTGCCTCATTTAGCCTGGAATATTTTTATCTGGTGATATTTGACATTTTAACAATATTGATTATATCAACCCATGTACAATGTTTTTCCATTTATTTAAGCCTCTACTTTCTTTGAGAAAGTCTTTTAGTTTCACTTTACAGATTTGTACTATTTTATTAATTTTATCCCTAATTATTTTACAGCACTCACAAATGAAATTACTTTTTAAATTTAATTTTCCATTTGTTTGATGCTAACATAAGAAATGCAACTGATTGTTTTATATTGGTCTTGTATCATGCAACCTTGTTAAATTCATGTATTGGTTCTAGTATTTCTGTTACAGCTGTTCAAAATACAAAGTTATTTGCAAATAAAAAAAGGTTTTACTTCTCTCCAATGCTTACGGTCTTTATTTCATTTTCTTGTTTTATTGTACTAGATAGCAGTTCTATTACAATGTTGAATAGAAATGCTGAGTCAGCATTCTTGCTTTGTTCAATACTTCAGGGGAAAAGCATTCCATATTTGACCAATGAGGAAAATATTAATTATTGGCTTTGTTATCTACCCCTCTTCAGATCTAGGAAGTTCACTTCTGGCCTTAGTTTGTTGAGTTTTTTTTTTTTTAAATCATGAATACTATGTTGTTCTTCCATACTTACAGAAATGATAATGTACATATTTTTCTTACATAAAAATACATAAACTATATGTTTTGATTGTTTTAATTAAAAAAAAAATCTTGCCTTCCTGGAATTAATTCCACTGGATCATTTATATATATTTCTATATATGATAAGCCAAATTTTCTTATAACTTTTTGTGTCTGTATTCATGTTGGCTGCTGTTTTCTAATATTTTTTCTTATAATACTCATTTTAAAGGTGACTTTCAGGGCTTTAATAATTTACCCTGTGATTTACTTTTGGCCCCTAGGTAATTTAGAAGTATGCTTAATTTTAAATTCTTGAAGGATTGTCCAGAAGTCTTTTTGACTCTGATTTATAATTTAATACTCTTATTTTCAGATATCATGCTGTTACATCAGATATCATACTGTTACATCAGTTACATCAATTACATCAATCATTTTCAGTTTACTCATGGGTCAGCAAAAGATCTATGTCAGTTGTTTTCCACATACATATGAAAAATATGTGTATTTTTCAGTTGGATAGTGCAGTATTATACAAGTGTCAATTAATTCAAGTCAGTTGATAAGCCAAAACTAACAAACAAAAGTTTCCATTATCTTGATTCTGACTCAGTGACCCTATAGGACAGAGTAGGACTGCTCTATAGAGTTTCCAAGGAGCGCCTGGTGGATTTGAACTGCCAACCAAAATGATTTAGAACTTAACTGTAGGTGAACAGAAACCAATTATTTACCTTGGATGGCAACTTACAAGCTTTTAAGGACCCTAAGCACTACGCAACAAACTAAGAAGTAGAACAGAAACACCAAATATGGTGCTAGGCCAATTAATTGAGATGTCCTCTGAAACTATGTCTCTAAACCTTCAAATCAGGAATCCTAAATCCCATGAGGATTTTGGTTGTACATAAGTAGCTTCAGCAGCTCTTTCTTTCTGTTGTTTTGTTGTAAATACATCTTTCATACAGCTTTTGCCAATTCAGCTCTTCATAGATGTGCAATTGTTTGACAGTAATTACATTAACTAGCTGTGCAACATGACCCTTAATTCCATTTCTCCATCATTATAAACTGAAATTCAGTGATCCAAAAGCAATAGCCTTCCTTTCTCCCTCTCTTTTGCCACAAGTAACCACTAATAAACTTTGGTCTCTATGTATTTGCCTTCTCTGTTTATAAGCAAGGTCACATAACATTTGTCCTTTTTGTTACTGATTTATTTTGCTAAGTATGGTGTCTTCAAATTTCATTCATATTGTGCCATGTACCAAAATTACATTTCTCTTTATGACTGAATAGTATTCCATTATATGTAAGTACTATATTTTGTTTACTCATTTATCCATTGATGGACATTGGGGTTGTTTCTACATAATGGTTATTGTAGGTAATGCTTCAGTGAACACTGGTGCACGTAGTCTGTTAACATTGCCGCTTTAAGGTCCGTTGGGCAGATTTCCAGCAGTGGAATTGCTGGGTTGTGGGGTTTGGGAGCCGTGGTGGTACAATGGTTTAGAGTTGTAGTAACTACTCAAAAGTTTGGTGGTTCAAATCTACCAATTACTCCTTGGAAAACCCCATAGGGCAGTTCTACTCTGTCCTATAGAGTTACTATGAGTTGGAGTCAACTCAATAGCAACTGGTTTATAGGGATTACTATATACATCTTCAACTTACCTGAATCAACATTTGAATTGTATCATATCATTTCCTGAGCAATACATCATATAATTCCATTTTCTCCCGTCTATCTTTTTGATCTTGATGATACACACTTTACTTTTAAATGTGCTGAGCCACATAATATAACCATTTTTTACTTTAAACATTCAACACTCCACAAAGAAATTTAACAAAAATAATAAAGATTATCTATATTTTCAATATATTTGTGCTTTATGCTAATCTTTTTACACATTTTTACGGATTTATTTGCTAACTATTGTAATTGTCTTTCAGCTTGAATAACTTCTTCTCTTGGCTGTCATATGACTGAAACCTTTATTTTTTCCTTCTTTTTAAACAATATGTCCACTGGAGATGATACTTTTGGTTGAGTTTTTTTTTTCCCCTTTAGAAATTTAAAGGCATCATTTCATTTTTTTCTGGCCTCTAATCTTTCTAACAAGAAGTCGACATCATTTTACTATTATTCTATTTTCTGTAGTGGCTTTACTTGGCTTTGGCTGTAGTGTATATTTTTCCTCTGGTTCCTAAGATTCTTTTTTCATTTTTTGAGGTGTCAACAGTTTGGCAAAAAAGAGTAACTAGGTGTTTGGTTGGCTGGTTGACAGCACTTGGCTGGCTTGGTTTAGTCATGTTGTCATTGTTGTTTTGTTTCAATTCTTCTTGGGCTTCACTGAGGCTCTTGGCTCTCCGAGTGGGTATATTTTATGAATTAGAAATTTCTTGGTCATTTACTCTTGAAATGTATTTTTTCTGTCCAATTCTTTCTCCTCTCCTTCCAGGACTTAAATAACAGACATATTGTACCATTTGATTTTGTCTGAGTCTAGATATGTTATTTTCAACTTTCCACTCTATCTTTCTCTTTGTGTTTTAGTTATATAATTTCTACCAGCATCTCTTCAGTTTCACTAAGTTTTTCCTCTACTGCACTCAGTCTTCCTTTAGGCCTACTGAATGACTACTTCATACACACCATGTTTTTATTTCTGTTATTCCCACTGTAACCCTAATGCCTTGCAACATGTTTTCCCTTTTTCAAAATGTGTAATTGAGAGCTTCACATAACTAATGCCATAATAATACTCTAAATAATCTATTAAGTGTTTTTTACTGCACCAGCTGCTCTGGCCTCTGCACTGGCCTCTTTCCAAAGGGGTTCAGAGCCCCTTCAGCTCCTGTGAACTTGGTCTCCCTCCTCTTCTTTACTCTCCTTAGAAATGGACTTCAGCCTGGAAAACAATAGCTAGGAAGGCTGCCTGACATTTTGTGTATCCGCAACTTTCTTCCTTGCTCCTTATCTCAGAGTGAACTTGGCAGGCTAGTTTCACCACCTAAGGAGTTTTTGTATAAGTTTCATCTTTGCCTGTTACCAGCATGCAGATTAGAGTGCAGTTGTCTGACATACGTATTTGTAGTTTAATAAAGAGTGTCTTGTGACTCTTTTGTGATGTATACAGCTATCTGGGGGCTACGTGCTTACAAACATGAAGTATTTCTTGTGAAAATGATAGATAATTTCTGCTGTAAAAGTTGTCTTTTGGACTCCATGGAGAACAGTCTCCAGTGGCATCATACCTCTTAATAAGCCTTCTTCCTCTTTCTAACTTGAAGCATGTATTATTGGCTCGACTGCTCCAGGGTACAGACCCAAATCAGGTAACACCATTTTTAAAAATAGTTGCCATTTCACTTTTGAAAAGCCTCATGCCTTCATGAATTTTGTTCATTGTCTCAATATTTTAAAAATATTTCAACCTCTGACAACTTCAAACTCCATTTCTGAGTTTGTTTCTGTTAAAGCATCCCTCTCTTGAGCATTGATCATATGTTCTTTTATTTTGTGCCTCGGAATTTTTTATTTACCACACATTGTGTGTATATACGAGTTGCAAACACCACTTCTGTCAGGCTGCTAATGTGGAAAGGTTAATCAATTTAACCTGCTGTTACACTGAGCCTAGGCTTTGCCGCAGCTTTAATTTGACTTAGCGCATGACTGCCTTCAAGTATTTTTTCAGTATCTTTGCTTTCCCTTCAGTAGGATTTTACATATGAGCATGAATAAGGTTTCACAAATCTTTTTATGCTTTACTCTCTAGTCACCTGTCTTCCAAATAATGGAAGCTCTCTCTCTGTCACAGTTTAACTGCAGCATTTGAAGTCATGATGGAGTACTGCATCTGTAATAAATTTTATCACTGCTGTGCCAGAGTTGAAAGATGCATTGGGTCTCTTCTTTGCTAGAAAGACTTGTCACTTTCTAGACTGAGGAACACTGAGGTTTCTTTCAATCCTCAGCTGTTTGATGGGCTAAAAATTAACTAAGATTTTATAACTTATTCAAGTTTCTCCAGTTAGAGTGACAGAAATAATCTCTTTCAACTCTTAAACCCTAACTGAATTCAGAAGTTGATATTTATTTCTCATTTTACCAGTAACATAAGTTTCTTGTAAAATATTTTACAAATAGTGGTAAAATAGCTTAATCAATATAGGTAAGAAGAAAATAAATCAACCATAATTTCATTCTAAAAACCACACAAAAGTCTTTGGTTTCTTTCCAGAACTAATTTTTCTATGTGTACAGGTACAAATGTGTCTGTAAGTGTTCAATATTACTTTTACAGAAGTAGAATCACACTGTCTTGTTTTGTCCTCTTTTGCATGTAACATTGTCATAAGATTTTCTTGTAACTAGTTACTCTTTAAAAACATTTTTCAATGCCTGCTTAATATTGCATCTTATGGATTTTCCATAATATACCTAACTACTCATTTATTTCTGAACATTCAAGATGTTAATTATTATAACATCAAATTATGTGCGTTCATATATATGTATACATATATGTGCCTGTGTGTGTGTGTGTGTGTGTGTGTGTATGTGTTTTGTGCTCGTCTCTAATTATATACTTGGGATGAATTTCTAGAAATGGACTTTTTTGGTCAAAGCCTATGGATGTTTCCAAACCTCCTCTCGTATGATATCAAATGGCCCCATACAAAGGTAATATTTTATAATCACTCAAGCACAGTAAAAAAAAAAAACTTTATCTGTAGTTTAAAAATACTAGTTACTTCTGAAAGTAATCATTTAGAAGAATCATTGCATCTTAGCCTGCGTTCTCCAGGGAAGCAAAACCAGTTATGCATGTAAACATACACAGAAATTTTTACAAAGGAAACCAGCTTCCACAATTGTAAAGGGTGAAACATCCCAAGTTCTGGACGAGAACACAAGCCTGTGAACTTGCAGTCAGCAGATCAGAGAGCAGGGTTCCTGTCACAGGCTTTGAAAGTCAGCAAATCTCAAGACAGCGGGTGAGACTGCCAAGTTTCTGCTGATTCACGCAGCTGCAGGGCCTGGAGAGCCCAGGATGGACAGGGAAGGGAACAGAACTCTTGTTCACACGCTGTGAAGAAGATGAGTCCCAAGATTAACAGATACTAGCTCAAGTTCCAACAACTGGATGTCAGCAGACAACGGCTGAATCCACAGTGAGCCAAAACCTCAGCAAGGTGAGCAGACAGGAAGTAGACAGTGGAAGGTGGAGAGGCAAAGGCTGAGGGTGAGGCGCCCCACCACAGTCCCCGCCCCTGCCGGTCCCACACACATTCTGTCACGGCGCTGAGCACGTTACACAGCTGCCCAAACACTGAGAACCATTCCCCAGCCGAGCTGACACGTAATATTAACCATCACACATTATAAATTTGTTAAAGAAAAAGCAGGATCTTATTTTTATTACAATTTTAATGTGATTAAACATTTATATGTAATAAATTTGTTTAAAGATTTATAAAATGTGCAAATTATATTCTTTGCATATTTTTCTGTTATTGCCCTCATAATTTTTACTGATTTTTCAAATTCTTTATATTATAAGGAAACCAACACTTTTCCTTCCCTGTTTCATACAGATATTATAACTATTTTTTTTAAAACCATTTGATGGTTAAATAAAATTATGGTGTAATAGTTAAGTGCTACAGTTGCTAACCAAAAGGTCAGCAGTTCGAATCCACCAGGTGCTCCTTGGAAACTCTATGGGGAAGTTCTACTCTATCTTAGAGAGTTGCTATAAATCAGCATTGACTCAACAGAACAGGAGCTTTTATTTATGCATTCTTTTGGGGTGGGAGGATATGCTTCTTTCATGCAACATAATTAACTTTAGATTTAACCTTGTTGCTGCATTTAGCAATATTTATTTCTTTTTGTTAGTGAGTAATGCTACATGACACAGGTATACTACGATTTGCTTTGGTCCTTCACTGTTGATTGATATTTGGTTTGTTTCCGGGTTTCGGCTATTACAAATAGAGCTTCTGTGAATATACGTACAAAAATCTTTGTATGGACACATTCATTTATTTTGGGTAATGAGTGGAATACTAATAGTTTAATTTTTTAAGAACCTGCCAAACTATATTACAAAATGGTTGTATTATCCTAAATTTCTACCAGTAGCATAGGAGAGATCTAATTTTTCCCAGTTTACTCTAGATACAAGGAATCTTGCTCTGTTTGAGATCAAAAGACTCATGGATCATATAAAACAGTAAATGGTAGGCTGTCTTTCCTGACAAGAGAATATAACAAACAGAAGAGCAGAGTTGAATAGTTCATCATAACTGTGAGGTTTGACAATTAAGTCCACGAACTTAATTGTTCTAAGTGCTGCATACCTCACTGCTGAATATCACTGTGGTCACCTTCAAAGTATTCCCCTTGGGAAGCTATGCACTGGTGCCAGTGCCTAGTCCACCCTTCAAAGCAATTTTGGAACTCTGTCTGGAATGGGCATTGCATATGGTGGCATGGTGGCAAGTTTGCAAACTTAATTGTATAGTTGTCTGTGAGGGAGTAATCAGCCAGTAAATAAGTGACTCTATTGGATCCGATGGCACTTGGCCTGGCTGGCTGTTGGAACACATTCCCTGCTCACCTGATCTAGCCCCTAATGACTTTTTTATTTACCTGAAGATAAAGGAAATATTGAAAGGAAGACATTTGGATGACATTCAGGACATCAACTGTCATACAATGACACCTCTGATGGCCATTCCAGAAAAGGAGTTCCGAAATCACTTTGACAGGTATACTGGGCATGGGCATCAGTACACAGCTTCCCAAGGGGAGTTCTTCAAAAGTTACTATAGGGATGTTCAGCAATAAGGTATGCAGCACTGTTTCTAGGATGAGTTCACAAATTTAATTGACAGAACTCATACGTACAAACGCCTTCATCTAGCAATTCCTGAGGCTACATACTTCTGGATTACTGAGTTAAATGAAAGACAGCATGTCCCTTTCCACTTAAACTAATATTAATTGGGTTTCTATAAAATAGCAACCCAACCTCCTAGAATAACAGTCATGTTTACTTCTTTGTGTACATGGAAAGAAATACATGTAGTAGTCTAGATAGTCTTCCAACCCAAGTGATTCACAGAAAGTAATTAAAGTCTTTGAATCTCGATTAGAAAATCCTAGAAGAGAGAATCTGATTTGTCTCTATGGGCAAGCGTGTAGTTCAAACGGTCATTACTCAAGTAACGTGGGTCATGGATAAAGACCTTGAGATGACAATTTGAGAAGGTTGTACAATACAGGTACAGAACATAAGGAAAAATAATTACCAACTCTTCACACTCGGCAATGATCATTATGATTTTAAAACAAGGTAAATTCAGTTGCATACAAACGCAGAATAGGAAAGATGACAGAAACAAAAAAATAGGAATTTAAAGAGTAAACTGAGTATAGATTCAATCAACTTTGGAAGAAGCTGCTTCAAGAAAAGCATCATGAAAATGGAGGCACAATTGTACAATTTCATGTAAGAATTTTGATCTTAAAGGTGTATTTAGCTACAATGATTGAACTTAATTCTTGACTAAGCATTTTAGCACAATGTGTCTTTGACCTTAGGGATACTTCAGTACCTTCGGGCACTTCATAGCAGCTGTTAGTTTGCTGATGGAGAGAGCCTTCTCTGCAGGCATCTGTATGTGAGAAACTTTCTCTCACCCCAGGGAAGCAGCTTATGCCTGCCATTCCTTATCTGTACACACCAGGAGAACTGCTCAAAGTCAGGAGAGAAGGCCAGTGGGCACTGCCAGCCTTAAAGATTCAATCCATATTCTGTGTTTCTGTCCATGGGGGCCTATTTCCAGATTCTCAGCCCAAATTTTATCTTCTTACTCTTTACCTCAATGCTGAATCTGAGCTCTGCAGCCTAGATATTCTAACGATGCTGCAGTGCACAGCTCTGATTTTTTTCCCTCAAAAAAAAATCTGTTCTGCTTTAAGTGAAAGTTTACAATCCAAGTCTTTGCCACACAAAACCCTGCACAAACACTGCTGTGCAATTTTAGCTGCTCTCCTTACCCTGAGTTAGCACACTCCTACTTTCTACCCTGTACTTCCTGTATGCGCTCAACCAACTCCTGTCCCTTCCACCTTCTCGTCTTGCCTCTGGACAGGAGCTGCTCAGATGGGCTCATGTATATATTTCAGCCAAGAAGCACATTCTTTACCAGCGTCACTCTGTGTCTTACGGCCCAACACAATCTTTGTCTAAAGAGTTGGCTTTGGGGATGGTTTCAGCTCTGGGCTGACAGAAAATCTAGCAAGCATGTCCTCAAGGGAATTTTAGTCTGTTGGACCATCAAGTCTGGTCATTTAATAGAGTTCTAGTTCTGCACACCTGTTTTTCTCCCACCACCTCAGGGACTCTGCCTTGTGTTCCCTGTCAGGGCAGTAACTGGTAGTAGCCAGGCACCATCTAGCTCTTCTGGTTTCATAGTGATGTATATTCCTGATTATATGGTCCCTCTGTCTCCTGGGCTCTTATTTTCCTCGTGTCTTTGATGTCTTTTGTTCTCTTCTGCTGCAGGTGGACTGGGTTCAGTAGATGCTGCTTAGATGGCAGCTTGCTAGCTTTTAAGACCCCAGACACCACTCATCAAAGTGGGATACAGGTCATTTTCTTAAAAATAATGTAGTTATGCCACTTGACATAGATGTCCCCTGAAGCCACAGTCGCCAGTCCACTGTTCCTGCTAGTCTGTCCTTCAAAATGTTGGGTTGTAGTTGGGAAACCCCTTAGCTTTTGCTATAGTCCAGTTGTGCTAAATTCCCTTCTACTGCACACTGTCACTCCCTTCACCTAACCCAGTCCCTACCTACTATCTAATCTATGACTACCACTGTCCTTCCTCCCACTTACAACCATCAAAAATATTTTCTTCTGTGCTTAAATCTTTTCTTGAATCCTGTTAATAATGGTCTCATGCAGTATTTGTCCTTTTGCAACTAATTTCACTCGGCATACTGTCTTCCAGATGACTCCATGTTATGAGATGTTTCCTAAGATCACAGTTCTTTATCTTTGCATAGTATTTCATTGTGTGAATATACTAGTTTGTTTATCCATTCATCTACTGATGGGATAAACCAGTTTGTTTATCCATTCCATCTTTTTGCTGTTGTGGATAGTGCTGGAATAAACATTGATGTGCATGTATCTATTCATGTGACAGCCCTTATTTCTCTAAGATATATTTCAAGAAGTGGGATTGTTGGATCATATGGTAATTCAAGTTCTAGCTTTTTAAGGGAGCCCCAAATCAATCTCCAAAGTGGTTGTACCACTTTACATACCCACCAGCAGTGTAGAAGAGTTCCAGTCTCTCCACAACCTCTCCAACATCTATTATTTTGTGTTTTTTGGATTAATGTCAGCCTTGCTGGGGTGAGATGGTGTCATGTATTGTGTGCTCCCCTAAAAGTATGTAACAATTTGGCTGGGCCATGATTTGTTCCCATGTGTTGTGAATCCTGCCTCAATGATGTTGATAAGACAGAATGGGCAGCAGTTGCACTGATGAGATAGGATTCAGTCTACAAGTGTGTGGGATATAAAAAGGAGACGTGACAAGAGAGTTGGGAAACTCATACCATTATGAAAGCAGCACCAAGAGCACAACATTTCCTTTGGAGCTGAGGTTCCTGTATTCTCATGTTCAATTTGGACTTCTAGCCTACTAAACTGATAATTTCTAATATTGATTTTTGACTCTAAACCTACTGTACTATGACATAATAAAATTTCTCTTTTTAAATCTATCCACTTGTAGTATTTGAGTTACAGCAGTTCCAGTTGACTGAACCGGATGGCATTCAACTGTACTTTTGATTTTGATTTTTCTAATGGTTAATGACAGTGAGCTTTTCCTCACATATCTGTTAGCTACCTGGATGTGTTCTTTGATAACACGCCTGCTCATATCCTTTGCCCATTGTTTATTTGCTTTTTCTTGTTGAGTTCTTGCAGTAGCTTGCAGATGGTGGAGATTAGATGCTGATGGGATTTGTGGTAATCAAAACTTCTGTCCCAATCTATAGGTAGTCTTTTTACTTTCTTGGTGAAGTCTTTGGATAAGCATAAGTGCTTGATTCTTAGGAGTCCCCAGTTACCTATTTTCTCCTCTGGTGTTTGTGCATTGTTGGTAATATTTGGTAGTCTGTGTATATTGTATATTAAAGCTCCCAGCATTGTCTCTATTTTATTTTCCATGATTTTTACTGTTTTAGATTTTATACTTAGGCCCTTGATCCATTTTGAGTAAGTTTTTGTGTGTCATGTGACAGATGGATCTTGTTTCATTTTTTTATACAGATATCCAGTTATACCAACACCATTTGATAAAGAGACTCTCTTTTTCCCAGTTCATGGCCTTTGTACCTTTGTCAAATATCAGCTTCCCCTAAGTGAATGATGTTATATCTGTATTCTCAACTCTGTTGCAATGGTCTGTGTAGCTAGTCTTGTACCAGGCTGTTTCGACTACTGTGGCAGTGTAATGGATTTTAGAGTCAGGTAGTGTGAGTCCCCCAACTTTGTTCTTTTTGACTAATGCTGTCCTTATTTGTGGCTTCTTCCCTTTCCATGTGAAGTTGGTAATTTGTGTCTCCATCTCTTTTTAAAAAAATGCCATTGTAATTTGTATTGGGATTGCATTGTATCTATACATTGCTTTGGATAGAAGAGAAATTTTCACGATGTTAAGTCTTCCTATCCATGAGCAAGGTAAGTTTATTTATGTAGGTCACTTTCAGTTTCTAGCAGTAGAGTCTAATAATTTTCTTTATATAGGTCTTTAATGTGTCTGGTTAGATTTATTCCCACGGTGATGGCACCGTGGTTAAGTGCCACAGCTGCTAACCAAAAGGATGGCAGTTCAAATCTTCCAGTTGCTCCTTGGAAACTCTATGGGTGGTTCTACTCTGTCTATAGGGTTGTTAGGACTCAGAATAGACTCAGCAACAGTGGGCTGGGTTGGGTTTTATTTTATCTTCTTAAGGGCTATTGTAAGTGGTATTGATTTGGTGATTTCCTCTATGATGATCTCTTTGTTTGTGTAAAGAAATCCAACTGATCTATGTATGTTTATCTTACATTCTGATACATTAGTGAACTCTTCTATTAGTTCCAGTAGTTTTTTGTGGATTTTTTAGGGTTTTGCCTGTACAAGATCACATAATCTCAAATAGAGATACTGTTATTTCCTTACCAACTTGGAAGCCATTTATTTCCTTACTTTGCCTGACTGCTCTGGCCATAACCTCCAAGACAATGTTGAATAAAAGTGGTGACAATGGACATCCTTGTCTGGTTCCCATCCTCACGGTGAATGCTTTCAGACTCCCTCCATTTAGGATGACGTTGGTGGTTGACTTTGCATGGATGCCCCTCATTATGTTGAGGAATTTCCCTTTTATTCCTATTTTGCTGAGAGTTTTTAAAATGAATGAGTGCTGGACTTTGTCAAAAGCCATTTTTTGCATCCATTGATAAAATCACCTGTTTCTTGTTTGTTTTATTTGTGTGGTTGATTTCATTAATTGTTTCTCTACTGTTATACCATTCCTGCATCCCTGAATCCCACTTGGTCATGGTGAATTATTATTATTTTTTTGATATATTGTTAAGTTCTATTGGCTAGAATTTTGTTGAGGATGTTTGTATCTAAGCTCATGAGAGATAGTGGTCTGTACATATTTTTCTTTTTTGTGCTTTCTACCTCATTTTGGTATAAGGATTATGCTGGCTTCATAGAATGAATTTGGAAGTATTCCATCCTTTTCTATGCTCTGAAATAGCTTTAGTGATAGTGGTATTAACCCTTCTCTGAAAGTCTTGTAGAATTCTCCAGTGAAGCTATCACAGCCAGGACTTTATATGGTTCAGAGCTTTTAAATTATCTTTTCAATCTCTTCTTTTGTGACAAGTTTATTTAGTTGTTCTAATGTTATTAGTTCTAGTGTTCATTTTGGTAATGTGTTTCTAGAATTTTGTCCATTTCCTCTAGGTTTTCAAATTTATTAGAGTATAACTTCTTATAGTACTCTGTTACGATTCTTTTACCTTCATTTGGGTCTGTTGTGATATTGCCCACCTCATTTCTTATTCAAATTATTTGCTTCCACTCCTGCTTTTCTTTTGCCAGTTTAGCCAATGGTTTATTGATTTTCTTCATCTCTTCAAAAAACCAGCTTTTGGTTTTGTTAACTCTTCCAATCATTTTCTTATTCTTTAATTCATTTATTTCTACTCTAATTTTTGTTATTTGCTTTCTTCCAGTGACTGGGGGTTCTTTTGCTGCTCTCTACTTGTTCAAGTTGTAGGGTTAATTCTTTGATTTGGACACTTTCATCTTTCTGGATGTGTGTATTTATTGAGATACATGGACCTGTGAGCGTTGCTGTTGCTGTATCTCATAGGATCTGGTAGCATGTATTTTCAGTCTCATTTGATTCTATGAACTTCTTTATTTCATCCTTGATTTCTTCCATAACTTAGTCATTTTTTAGCAAGGTGTCATTCAGTTTCCATGTGTTTGATTTTTTTTCTTTATTCTGTTACTGATTTCTACTTACTTGGTTTTGTAGTCTGAAAAGATGCTTTATAATATTAAGATGCTTCAGATTTTGTTAAGGATGACTTTGTAGTCTAATGTGTGGTCAGTTCTGGAGAATGTTCCGTGTGCACTGCAAAAGAAAGTGTACTTGGCTGCTTTTGTGTAGAGTGTTCTGTACACATCTGTGAGGTTGAGTTGGTTGACTGCAGTATTTAAATGTTACATTTCTTCACTGAGCTTTTTTCTAGATGTTCTGTCCTTCACTGAAACTGGTATGTCTAAGTTTCCTACCATTATTGGGGAACTATTTCTCTTTTCAATGCTGTTAGTGTTTATGTATGAACTTTGCTGATACCTGGTGTTTGGTATCACACCCTAATTCTGCTCCTGTAACACTTCAGATTAATGGCTGTCTTGTGCCCCCTTTACACGTGAAAGGATCTCTTGGCATAGACTCTTATTATTCTTAAAACTGCTCTACCCATCTTATTTTAGGATTTCAAATTTGGGTGCCAGGTAGTTCAGGCTGTAAACCACCAACAGTATTGTGTTGATCAAACAGAGAAGCTTCTATGTCTCACCATAAAGAAGAAAATTAGGGCTGCTCACTCACAGAAGACATTATTAAGACTCTATCATGTGCCAAGGACTCCGTAAATATCTAGAGGCCCTCAAAGGTAATAATAAAAAATAGCAGTGTTAACTGCTGCTCCCACCAGGGAACCCTGGTGGCCTAGGGAGCCCTGGTGGCCTGGTAGGTAAGTGCTATGGCTGCTAACCAAAAGGTCAGTAGTTCAACCTGCCAGATGCTCCTTAGAAATTCTATGGGGCAGTTCTACTCTGTTCACTATGAGTGAGAACTGACTTGACAGCAGTGGATTTGTTTTGTTTTTTATTGCTGTTAGGGGATGTCAATTCTATTCCAACTCATAGTGTCCCTATGTGCTAGAGTAGCATTGCCTCCTAGGATTTTCTACCCTATAAGTCTTATGGGAGGTCTTCTTCTCCCACAGCTGGATGCACTCCAACCACTGAGATTTCAGAAAGCGGCACTCAACCATTATATCACCATGGCTTCTTAAAAAAAAAAATTGACATTTGTTATACACTTACTGTGTACCTGGTGGAATAGTGGTTAAGAGCTACAGCTGTTAACTAAAAGGTCAGCAGTTCAAGCCTATCAGGAGCTCTTGGAAATTCTGTGGGGCAGTTCTTCTCTGTGCTATAGGGTCACTATGAGTTGGAATCAACTAGATGGCTTTTTTTTTAGCTACATACCAGGCATTTGGAGAAAACTTTAGCTGTAAGATTTTGCATTATCCTTTCAGTAATCACATGTGGTATTCATTATTATTATCTCTATATTACACTTAAATACAGGAACCCTACTGGTGCAGTGGTCAAACACTCATCAATCACTGAGTAGTTGGCAGTTGGAGCCCACCAGCTACTCCACAAGAGAAATATGTGGCAGTCTGTTTCCATAAAGACATACCACCTTGGAAATCCTATCGGGTAGCTCTGTTCTGTCCTACAGGGTTGCTATGAGTTGGAATTGACTCAATGTCAATAGCATTTTTTTTATTTTTATTGTTTATAATTGAATGAAGTTTCACACACAATGGTTCATAAGCAATGTATCTAAGATTCTTCACCTAGAATGTGGCTTAAGTAAGGGTTTTCACTCAAATCTCAATGCCAGAGGTTTTTTTGTTTTTTTTTTTTTGTAAATTCTGTTAAATCTACCAGGCACTCCTTGAATACTCTGGGGATCAGTTCTACCCTCCCTGGCCCTTAGGGTCGCCATGAGTCGGGTCCGACTTGATGTTATTTGGCTTGACTCTACAGAAACTTGGGTGGCGTAGTGGTTAAGTGCTATTGCTGCCAACCATGAGGCCAGCAGTTCAAATCTACCAGGCACTCCTTGGAAACTCTATGGGGCAGTTCTATTCTGCCCTGTAGTGTCAATATGAGTCATAACTGACTCAATGACAGTGAGTTTGCTTTTTGGTGAGTGTGGAGGAGTAACACATAAGTGAAATAGAATAATAAATGCAATGATGAACAACACCAAGAAAAAAACAAAACCAAGCCCACTGTCATCAAGTCCGACTCATAGCAACTCCATAGGACAGAGTAGAATTGCCCCATAGAATTTCCAAGGAGTGCCTGTGGATTTGAACTGCTGACTTTTTGGTTAGCCAATGTAGCACTTAACCACTATGCAATCAGGGTTTCATGCATTAAAAAAATTACTGAGACTATAAGAAGGTATAATTAATTGCTTGACTAGAGAAAGAAAGAAGGATGGGAGTTAGCCTCACAGGAAAAAAAAAGAGATTGAATTAAACACTGAATGACAAGGAAGAAAGTGGAGGAAGTACCATTCCAGGCAGAGGGAACAGCCTAAACACGATTAGAAATGCCATATGCAAGTATAATATGGCACAATGAACTTTCTCACAGTGAACTGAGCTGGTAAACACGGTAGCTCGTTACCTGCAATAATCAGAAATTCTACAAAGCAGAATTATCAGAGCAGAAACCAGTAAAAATATGGTACAAGAGAAATCTACACTGGTTCCTTGGATCTCTTTATAGAGCTTTTCCACAAAAATCTCTTACCACATAGGAAAGAAACAATTTGCATGCAGAAAAAAAAAAAAACCATTGTACTTTTGCTTAGGCTATCACAGGACTATCAGAAGGAACTTGGCACAGGGAAAAAAGTCATCAAAGAGATAGCAGGCTTCCAGAGACAAAGGCAGACAACTGGTATCTAAAGAAGCCTTTGCAGTATAACAGATAAACTACCAACTACTAACCAAAATATCTGCAGTTCAAATCCTTCCAGCTGTTCAGTGAGAGAAAGACTTGGAAGTCTGTTCCTATAAAGACTACAACCTAGAAAACCTCACGAGGCTGTTCATCTCTGTCCCATGGGGGATCACTGTGTGTTGGAAATCAACTTTGTAATACTGAACAACAACAATCTCATGTCTGGGATCCTGGTATTAGAACAATTTGGTCATCTCAGGTTTGAATGAATTACTATGGAGCTAAACTCATTTTACTAATCTATATTTATTTTATTATTTTTCTCAGTTGTTTCAGAATAAAACAGGAAATTCCAAACTCTACAGGCTACAAGCCCAAGAATTATTTCAATGGCTCATACTGCTACTATTAGACAAAGATCTTCACATTTTTCCCCATCACCTATCTTTCAATTTCAGTAGTCTTGTGGCCTTTTCAGGCTCTCCCTCCACTATTCTCTACCTTTTTTGGCTATTTATGTGTCACCCTATACAGATAAAGAACATGATAGCCATTTCTAGAAAATGGTCTATCCTGGCTCTATTTCACTAACTGACCTACTTTAGTAAATCACCAGCTGCGTTCTGAGATGATGACTGTGAACTCTTCTTCCTAGAAAATTGTGTCAGACATTCTGCACCAGTGGCCCGGTTCTGAGTCTCGGCCCTGCCAGGCTATAAGCCACCCACATTAGAGTGTTGGCCAGTCAGTGAAGCGGGTGATTCTTTCATTTCTCACTGGAGCTAGATCAAAATAGTCACTACTCAGTGAATCATCACCTTGTTCCCTTACTCTGAAAGTGCCCTAGTGCATGAAATTCTTGGTTGTGGAATATTTTAGAGCTCACCATTTCTCTTTCTTTAAGGCCTGGTTTGGTGTCTTGCCATTTTGGGAATTGAAAAGCTGATTTACATGATTATTACTTTCATACTAATACAGTGAGATCAGAAGTGTAGGCATCTAATAGTATACTGCGCTGATAAATACGGTAGCTTCTTACCTGCAACAATCAGAAATTCTACAGAGGAGAATTATTGGAGAAGAAACCAGTGAAAATACGGCACAAGAGAAATGAATTGATATCCAACTCACAGCAAGTACTCTGTACACAACCACTGAATAACCTACTAATACAGAATTTATAACCTATTTAATTTACATTCTTCTATTCTTGATGATATTTTTGTTCCTTAACTATGCTTTAAAACTGTATCTCACATTTTATTGTAACTAAATTTTATTTTCAGTGGTAAGTTATTCTTTACATTGTTTAATGTTATCAATACTCACAAGACATCCGCATAAGACAATGCTAATGAGACCTTTTGCCAGATATTCCCTGGATTGCAGGGGAGAATGATTTTACACCAGAAAGAGATTTGTCTTTGAGTTTCAGGATGTCTCTTACTGGAGTTCTTAAATGAATTTTTACAGGTTAATCTGAAGCTTTCAGTTGTTCTCTCTATCCTGACATTGACAGTTTATAGAAACTGAGAAGCTATTATTAATAAGTATCCTACATTACAGAATGATTTCCTGTGCCATTTCTTCCCGATTGTCAAAATGACAGTGACTGAGGAACCGAAGCTAAGAGAACCCACACTCACGGAACTTTTTGACCTCTAGTCTGCGTCCTTTCCCACTGGAGTGCAGAAGGAAAGGGTAAATATCAGGATTAAAGTAGCTGATGTTGGAATAGTATTTATAGAAATGCTTACAGGAGTTTAATGTAGAACAATTAACTAACCCCTGTGTCTTTTAGATCTATTTCACTTAGATTTTTCACTTACCTGCATTAAAGAATATGACTTTTGTTATACGGTAGATATAAAAGATTTGGAGATAAGAAAAAAACATACACAACAATTAGGAATATTTAAAAGTGAAACGGCCAAGTGAACAGGTAAATACGTGCTTCCTAGAGGCAAGGAAGAACTACTGACCTAAATCCAAAGATTTTATCTATTTTTTTTTCATCCTATGTGTTAATTTTTCCTTCTGTATTTTCTTTTTCCACTAACCCCTTAACATCCGTGAGACTGGCTCTTACACAAGCCTAACAGGATAGCAAAACTTAACAATCCCCTTGATGGACTACAGAGGGCTTGATACGATTGTGCAGATTTTTAAGCCTCTATTTACATAGCAAATTGATCAATCCACTGCAAGATTGTGGCCCAGCAGTTATTTTGTGCGTGTTATAAGACCACGGCTAGAAAAGGCACATACAAGCGACTGTTGTGCTGCCCTAACTGACACAACAATGAGGAAGCCCAGAGAGTCGATTCTAGTGCTTCATCATTTGTTCCAATCACATAAAACAAAACTCATATTTCTCTATGTTACTGCTTTTTTTGAATGTACAACTCTGCTGTCTCTTAAAAGTGGCTCATTTTTCCTACCCACTATATAGTCTATGTATATATCATATTGCTGAGTCTAGAGGTCTTCAATGAAATTTGATTGTGTTACCAACCTTTCTTTAAGTTCATACAACATGTTGACCCCCACATGATTTCCTAACCATGGCTCCCCACACCGTCAATTGTAACCCATCAAGATACAACTTTTAGTTTGCCATCTGTTCAAATTATTCATCTCATGTGCTGAAACTCTACTCATTCTACCTCTTTCCAACTAATATCAAGTTTGATTTGTTGTTCAGAATGGGATTCTCCATTTTTGATGCCTAATGATCTTGTTTTCAGTCTTCTACTTTAGGGAGATTTTCTAGACCTTACAGATAAAGTTATTCACTCTTACCCTTGCAACTCTAGGTAACTCTAGCTTGGTTCCATTGCCTCCTTTGTTACGCTGTCACTTATTTGCTCACATGTCTCTCTCCCCTGGTGGGAACTATCCCTGTGTTCTACTCGCTTCTGGATGTCTTACATACAACACATTTCAGTGCAAATTATTCTGAATTGAATTTAATTATCTCTTCAAGTATTAACAATATATTGTAGAAGCTTCTTGAAAGTGTTTTAAAAAAACATTACACTTCTGTGTATCATTTTTTCTAGTTCATATAGATTGTGATAAAGAAATTTAAAAAAATAAAATTAGGGCTCTTAAAACTCATAAAAGAAGGAAGCTGTGATTGTATTTAAAAACATGCACATTTTCTTAGATGCAGACAAAAAAGATCTGACTCTGTGACACCATCAGTGCAGGTAATGCCATGATACCTGGAAAACCTTGGGGTCTTGTATACATTAGATAATTCCATTCAAGGTGATTGCACTAGTCATAATTCAGGTGTGAACTGACTGCCCCTTTTAAATTAGCTCCATATGAACTAGATAAGTTCTATGTAAGTAGGTTTTATTCCTCTTCCAATGAAGTTTCCAATATTGTTTTTCTTATTAGAAAACAAATATGGATTTATTTCAAAAAAGAAAAAAGTTTAATCACAAAGAATATAAAAGTCAAGCAAGTGTATTTCCCCTGATTGAGACAATTATTATCAATATCTTGGTTTAAAGACTTACTTTTTTGTTCTTGGATATTGCTGTCATTTACTGAATATTTAGTCTAAGCTCTACATGGATCCGTAGCACACTGGTTAAGAACTCAACTGTTAACCTAAGTCTACCAGCCATCCTATAGGGCAGTTCTGTTCTGTCCTGTAGCTCTGCTATGAGTTGGAATTTAGTCAACAGCAACAGATTTGGTTTTTGTTTGTTTAAGTTCTACATATTTAGTCCAGATGTCTCTTAAGCTCTTTCTGGCTCTTACAGTCTTTGTTGAATGGCATAAACTCCCATTCTAGCACTTAGAATAGTTTTAAATCCTGTGTTTTTAAAAAAATTTTAGAAAAATTGGTCCTATCTCGCTTCTTATCTAACAGGGCCCAATTTTACAGTTTGAAAAGAATCCACTTTCAATTCCCTCTGAAATTGTTCTGTCTCCTCTAAATCCTGCTTCTTTCATAGATCGCTCTGCCTTCCTGGCCTTTCCCCAACCCATGACTTTATACTTTATGCTGTCACTCGTATTTCAATTATCCTTACTCTCTTTCCCAAATCCTTGCAAAACCACTCATAGGTTTCTCTTTCTCTTAAACCTATGACCTAAAATATTACCTTGTCAATTAAACTTCCCCTCAGGGTTTCAAAATTTACCCAAATATATTGGTATTCACTCTAAAAAAAGAAAGGTAATTGACATAATTTTAGGGCATACCTTTTCACATCCTTACATAGGCACACTATAGTTTAATACTCATTACATATAACAAAGGCAAAATTAACCCTATTTTATAAGTTTACTAACTGGAAGATAAAAAGGATTAGCATGTTATTACTGTGTTTTATAATTTCTTCTAATTGCCTGAATCCCTGCTGTTACACAATTAAAGGTAAAAACTATGTTCTTTCTCATTTTTATCTGATTTCCTAAGACACTGCCTGGAATACAGTCAACTCAAATCAAACCCATGGACATGAAGTCAACTCTGACTCAAGTGAGCCCATAGGACAGAGTACAACTGCTTCACAAGGTCTCCAAAGCTTTAATGTTTATGGAAGCAGATTGCCACACCTTTTTCCCATACAGCATCCAGTGGTCTTGAACCACTAGCCTTTTGGTTGGCAGACAAGTGTGTAACCACTGTTCCACTAGGGCTCTGTTTGGAATATAATAGCTATTTGATGAATATTTTTAAAATAAGGGTATGCTTACACGAGTGAACAAATAATCTTACCCTATATTACAGGTCTTATTTTATTTGACCTACCAGTAGTTATCGACACTGTTGGTAGGAGCCTCCTCCTTGAGACACTTCCTCCTCTTAGTTTCCAGGATATCTACTTTTCATGGTGTGTTACTCAGTTCTTCTGAGCTCAAAATCTTAGGATATTTCAGAGCTATGTCTCTGGTCATCTCTTTTCAGCCTACAGTAAACTCATTATTTCATCCAGTCTTAATCTCTGTATAAACTGACAATATTCTGACGGCTCTCTAATTTTTATGTCCAATCTTGAACTGCCTAATTGATATCTTACCTCAGTGTATCCAAACTTAACTCCTCATCTCCTACCAACTGCACACCCTGTAGCTGGCTCAATCCAAAAACTTTTTAGTCATTCTTGATTTATCTCTCACACACTGTCCCTCTAGTCTCTTTGGAAAACCTACTACCTCCAGCTTTAAAATATATCCAGAAATCAGTCACCTCCTGCCACCCTCAAAGCTTCTAGCCTAGTTTGATTCTAGATGACAGCAATGGTTTCTAACTGGTCTTCTTACTCTTTTTCTTGCCACTCTTAATTACAGATTATTAGCATATTGGCCAGAGTGATCTTATCACTCCTTTGCTCAAAATAACCCACAATATCTGATTCACTCAAATAATAATAATGAAGAAAGAAGACCCTAACTTTTAAAGACATATTCTAAAATATTTACAAGTAAAATAATACGATGTTTTGAACTTGTTTGGAAATAATCAAGAGAAAGGAAAATGAGTAGGGATGGGGTGAAAGAAAGCAAAGATGTCACTTTGAGGACTAAGTTGTATGTGCCCAAGCCATAGTATTTTCAACTACTTTATATGTGTGCGAAAGCTAGACACTGAACTAGGAGGATGGAAGAAGAATTGATGCCTTTGAATTATGATGTTGGTCAAGAATACTGAATATGTATACCATAGATGGCAGAAGAATTAGAAAAACAATCTGTCTTAGAAGAAGTACAGCCAGAATGCTTCTTACAGTTGAAGATGGCAAGATTTCATCTTATATACTTTGGACATGTCATTAGGAGAGACCAGTTTCCAAAGAAGGACACCATGCTTCGTGAACTATACATTCAGGGAAAAAGAGGAAGCCCCTCAATAAGACAGACACAGTGGGTGTAACAACGGGTTCAGACACAGAAATGATTTTGAGGATGGCACAGGACTAGGCAGGGTTTCATTCTATTGTGTACAGGGCTGCTATGAGTCAGAACTGATTTGATGGCCCCCTACAACAACAGAGATCAAACAAGACTGGCCTTCTATTGATAATTGTTATAGCTTCTAATTTTTATGTCCAGTCTTGAACTGGCTAATTGCTGTCTTAGCTCAGTGTATCCAAGGGGACTCCTTATTCCTAAAATGCAATGTACCATGTATGTCAACTTGGTTAGGCTATGATTCGCAGTATTGTGTGACTGTCCACTATTTTGCCATCTGATGTGATTTTCCTGTGTTGCAAATTCTATCTCTGTGATGTTCATAAAATAGGATAAGCAGCAGTTATGCTAATGAGGTAAGACTCAATCTACGAGATTATGTTGTGTTTTAAGCCAATCTCTTTTGAAATATAAAAGAAAGAAGCAAGCAGAAAGATGAGTGGATGCCATACCACCAAGAAAGAAACACCAGGAACAGAGCAGGTCCTTTGGACTCAAGGTTCCTGCACTGAAAAGCTCCTAGACCAGAGGAAGATTGAGGACGAGGACCTTCCTCCAGAGCAGACACAGACAGAAAGCCTCTTCCTGGAGCTGGAACCTTAAATTCAGACTTCTAGCCTACTAGACTGTGTGAGGAAATAAATTACTCTTTGTTAACCATCTGATTATGGTATTTCTGTTATAGCAAGCACTGCATGACTAAGACAGTAATGTGATTACTTTCTAAGATATAATTGTATGTAATGTAATCAATCAGTTGAAAGGGACTTTCCTCAGGGCAGATTCTTCCCTTAGATGGTAAATAGGTATTTTGGCAGATGTCATTCTCTTTCTCCAGTGAGTACTTTTTCCATCCACAAGACAACTTGGGATAGAAGCCTGAAAAAATCTCATGCCTGTAACCCTGACTTCTAGTTTTGGGGATTTGCCATGTCACAGAATGGTGTGAGCTAATCTCCTAAGGTAAATCTTTCTCACTATATGTGTGTGTGTTTACATATATGTGTGTGTATATATATATATACATATATGTGTATATATATACACATATATGTATGTATATTTATATATACAAACACACATTTATAGTGAGAGAGAAATATATGTATATAAATACACACATATAGTGAAAGATATATATACATATACACATAAATATACACATGTATACATACACACACACATATCTATACATATATATTTATGGAAACCCTAGTGGCGTAGTGGATAAGTGCTACATCTGCTAACCAAAAGTTTAGCAGTTCTAATCTGCCAGGCTCTCCCTGGAAACTCTGTGGGGCAGTTCTACTGTGATCTCTGGGGTTGCTACAAGTCAGACCAACTTGACAGCAGTGGGTTATAGACACACACACACACACACACAAACACACACATATATATACATGGTCATGAAAGGAACTCTCCATTTATATTTATATATATGTTTTATATATGTAAAATATATATATAAACAAACTTTACAGTTTGGTTCTTATGGTACAGTATATGACAGCTGCACAATTCGAATCTCCCCTAATTGCAGTATACATGGCCAAACCAGTCCTCCTCTCTGAAATCTGAAGAAACTGCTGGTGTTTCTGGTAATAGAATTTCAATGAAAATCAAACCTTCAATCTCATGTTCTTGACTCCCCACAGATACCCACTGATGTTGCTACTTAAAACTTCTCTGTGGAGTTTGCATCACAGTCTATGATTATTCCTTTCCATCTGGTCATAAAGGAAACTCTCCATCTGAAGCTGCTCGACAACAATACAGGTGGAGTGTGGAGCCTTGTCTTTCACACCAGTTCCTCAAATCCTTGCCCATACTTCAAACTCTGTGTGTTAAAAATCAAACTCATTATCTGTCCCTCATTCAAACCACCTACCATCGTCTTCTGTCTTGTTCATTTCAGAGAATGACATCACCAGTCTGACAACCAACAACTGCCTCGAAGTTTCCAGGCACACTTGACGCTCATTCTCATCACCCCACCATCTGTCACATCCAACAGAGTCGACCCCAGCACATGGTCTTGCTTGCATTTTCTCCCCATCGTTATCCCCATATCCACCCTAGTTTTTCACTGTCTGTCATGTAGACACTGGCAAAATCTTCCTGCCTGGATTTCTAATGCTGCCTTCCCCTTACACACATACCTACAGGGCTGCTCTCAGATTGAGCTTTAGGAAGACTATTCTCTGACTCAAAACATGCCAGGGTAATGGGTTTTATCATTTGGAATGGCTCAGAAAAATGTACACATGTACAATTAAATTAATATTTTATTCTATTTCTGAAAACTGGAGCCCATTACAGGCTTCTCAACAGCCTATAAACTATTTCTAAGTGCTCTTGTTATAAAGGGCCTTACTTATAAGTTCACTAGCAATATCTGAGGGGTGCACATGGTGAAACGCTTGACTACTAACCAAAGCTTTGGTGGTTCAAACTCATCCAGAGGAACTTCGGAAGAAAGGCCTGGTGCTCTGCTCCCAAAGCTCACAGCCTTAAGTGTCTGGTGGAACGCAGTCCTACTCTGTAACACATGGGGTTGCCATGAGTCAGGACAGACTTGATGGCCCTGGCTTGGTCTGCTTCTATGTTCACTAAACTGAGGCCAAGTAAAGCACCTCTGGTGGCACAGTGGTTAAACACTCAGTTTCTGACCAAAAGATCAGTGGTTCAAACTCATTGGCTACTCTGCCCTAAAAAGATATGTCATTCTGTTTTCATAAAGATTACAGCCTTGGAAACCCTATGGGGTAGCTCTATTCTTTCTTCCAGGATCGCTATGTATCAGAATGGCTTGATGGCAACACGGCTTACCACATTCGGTATGTGAGATTTTATATAATCTACCGCTGCTAGACAATACCAGCTGAAGTAGTCTGCTACTGTTGCATAACAAACCGTTCCAAAGTTCAGTTAGGGAAATAAGCATTTATTTGTTTGTTTGTTTTTGCTGACAGATCTCTCAATCACCCGGGGTAGATGGGCTTCAGGTTGGGGATCAGCTAGACTTGGATTCAGGCTATATATTGGGTTCAGTTCTGATCCACTTGTCTTGCATACTCTCTGGACCTTCGGAGCATATCTTTTATGGTAATTTTACAGCAAAAGGCAAGCTAAATGTTTAAAAATATTTAAGGCCTCAGCTTGAGTCATATCTGCTCATGTTCTACTTGCCAAAGCAAATCTTATGCATGAACCCCAAGTAATCTGCTTCTGTACAAATCAAAACCAAACCAAACCAAACCAAACCCATTGCCACCAAGTCAATTCCAACTCACGGCAACCTTATAGGATGGAACAAAACTGCCATACAGGGTTTCCAAGGAACACCGGGTAGATTCAAACAGACAACCGTTTGGCTAGCAGCTATAGCACTTAACCACTAGGCCACCAGGGTTTCCATTCCTGGAAAGATGCAGCCAAGAAAATTCTTTGGGGCCGTTCTACTCTATCATGGAGTCACTACAAGTTGAAAATGAGTTGAAGGTACCCAACCACAACAACAACCCACGCTGTGAGTCCTTGGGTGGTGCAAATGGTTATAAATTCAACTGCTAACCAAAAGATGGGCACTTCAAAATTCCACAGGCTCCCCAGGTGAAAAGACTGGTGATCTGTCTCTAAAAGGTCACAGCCTGGAAAACCCTGTGGGGGTTAGGTTTACTCTGCACATATGGGGTTGCCATGAGTCAAACTCAATTGACAGCAACTGATACCTATTTTTTTTTAGATTTTACTCATTTTGAAACTTTGGAGCAGTTAGAGCACAGGAAAAGGAAAAAAATCTTGACATTGCAGTTCTGCCGCATCTTGGCCAATTTATGTTCGCATCTTCACACTAAAAAAAAAAAGAAGCCCAATGAGGACAACCCTCTATCACGTTTCTCATTTTTCCTACTGGGCCTTGCTAGTGACAGCGGCCAGCGCTGTGAGGTTACTTTCAGGCAGGATGCTGCCAGGAGCCTCAGGCCTCTTTTCACAGCATGATTTCTGTGTGACTTTGAAAAAGTCGCATAACCTGAATTTCAGGGCCTCATTTGCTCCAGCTGTAAAAATCAGGGGAATGGAGCTCATCCTCAGGCCATCTAATGATCCCACAGCATTGTTAGGGTTAATGAGAGAGAATAAAGCCCTCTGAACCCTCAGAGGAAAAGTGTGATAGAGAAACAAATGAGTTATTATTATCTATTAGTTGCACCTTGCATAAAATTCTCCCCAGTCTTGAAAATAAATTAAATAATTTTGGATGAACAATTAATTCTTTTGGTCCATTAGGTGATGGATTAGTACATTAAATTTAATAATAAGGCCTTACATATCTCATTTATGAAGTGCTTTCAAAAATATTTCATCTAATTTCACCTTCACACACACACAAAAATCTTATGGACCAAGCAGAACAAGCATGGGCGTGGAAATCTCCACAAAAGGAATCTGAGACTCTGGAAGATTAAGCGGCTCGTGAATGTCTGACCACTTCGTAAGTGATAAAACCAAGAACTGGAACCCAGTGTTTCTCCTGGCAGGCTAGTCACCATTCCACTGTTTCACATACTAGCATTGCCACTGAGTCAACTCTGATTCACAGCAACCCTACTGGATAGAGTAGAATTGCCCTGTTGCATTTACCAGGCTGTATTCTTTTACAGGAGCAGGCTAATAATAATAATAATAATAATAAAAACCCAGTGCTGTTGAGTCGATGCCAACTCCTAGTGACCCTATAGGACAGAGCAGAATGGCCCCTCAGAGTTTCCAAGGACTGCCTCGCAGATTTGAACTGCTGACCTTTGCAATTGTAGCCCTTACCACTGCACTATGGGAGCAGACTACAAGGCCTTTTTCTCAAGGAGTGGCTAGTGGGTTCAAACTGCCTTTTGATTTAGCAGCCAAGTGTTGAATCAACTCACCATCAGGGCCCCTTATCAAATACTAGTAAAGCTAAATATTAATGAAGTGTGGAAAAATGTTCTGTACCATCATCACTATCTACATAAGAATAACCACTTACACACATTACTTTTTTTAAAGTTCAACTTTGAAAACTTAGAATGGATCAATTCATACAATAACTGGTGGTAAGTCAAGATAATCCAAACCAACCAAACTCACTGCCTTTGAGTTGATTCCATCTCACAGCAGCCTTGTAGGACAGAGCAGGACTGCCCCATAAGGGTTACAAGGAAGATCTTGTGGATTCGAACTAACAACATTTTGGTAGGTAGCAGAACACTTAACCATAATCAGTTTAAAAATCTAATAATTCATTCAATAGATACCTAATGCCAGGTACTCTGAGGCTGCTACAGTTCCTGCCTCTTGAATCTTGCAATCTAGTGGAGGGGAATGAAACGGTAAACCTGCAAGAAAGCGATTTCATATAATGTTGGCATAATGAAAAATACTTTTAATTTTAAAAGAGGCATGTTGAGATAGTGAATTATGGAGGTGAGTATTTTAATTATGCTTTTTAGGAAGCATACTAAAGGAGGTCATATTTGTGCTAAGATCTGAATCATAAGAAGGCATTTGCCATGGGAGGATTTGGATAAAGAACATCTTAGCCTAAGCGAATGAAAAATCCAAGTAACAGGAATGAATGAGTATGAGAGCATGGCTCAGTATGAGGACACAGCCCAGGAAAAAAAGAAAACCACAGTTCTTGCTTAAGGAAAAAGATGTATGTAATCCAATCACTGTGAACCTACACAGACAAAGAATAACAAATCACAAAGAGTATTCTATATCTTCTCTACTCATGCAATAGACAGGTACCAGTTTCAATGCAGAAAAATATGAAAGTTCATAATTCCCAATATTAGTAAAATTATTAAAGATTCCAAATAAATTATTGAAATACTTTTTTTTCTAACAATGTATATTTCTAAAAATAAACAAAATGAGGTTCAGAGTCTCTGTAAAGAACACCATTCCTAGCATTTATCAAGCACAAAGGAAACCCTGACGGTATGGTGGTTAAGTGCCACAGCTGTTAACTAAAAGGTCGGCAGTTCAAATCAACCAGGTGCTCCTTGGAAACTGTGGGGAAGTTGCACTCTGTCCTGTAGGTTCATTACAAGTTAGACTCAACTCTGTGTCAGTGGCTGGGTGGATTTGGTTTTTTATTTTCATGACTAAGACAGTAAAGTTGCAGAATGGAACACTTTTGTTTTCTCGTTTAACTGAATTTCAATATACATTTAGCTATAATTTAGTCTTCTCTCCTTCCTCATATTAATTAGACAATCAGACTTATATTTACTCACCAAGCACATCTTAGCAATGTTTATTTGGTATTCTCTCTAAATTGATTCAACAGCACTTGGCTTGGCTGGCTAAATTGATTTATAGACTTAATACAATTTTTATCTAAATTTTATCAGAGTTTTTTGAAGAAGCTGGCTCCAATTTTACATAGACATGCAAAAGCCCTAGAGTAACCTAAGCTATCTCAGAAAAGAACAAGTTTGAAGGAATTATACTACTGAATTCAAGACTAACTATATATGTATAGTAACAAAGACAGGGTGCAACTGGTATAAAACTAGTGTAAAGGAATTAGAAACAAAAATAGAAGTCTAGAAATAGGCCTGTATATATACAGTAAAATAATTTCCAACTGAGAAACTCTGCTGTTACTTTAGCTGACTCAGTGACTATTTACGAAACTTCCAAGGGTTATTAGCATATAGGGGGGGCATTTAAATTTATACGGGAATGTACATTTTCACTCAATCATATCAAATAAAAAAAAAGTAAAAAAAAAAAAAAACAACTTTCCCATTACATACTAACTCTGAACCTACCCCCAGCACACGGTTCCACTGCAGTAACATCTGAATTTTAGACTCTAGTACCGTGGATGAGATAAAAAGGTAGTTTTTATCAAAAGCGTTACTTCTACGCATTTTGTGTGAGCTCATTCTTCTTCTCCAGATGTAACAACATGGAAACTTACTGTTCGTCTTTAATCAATCAGTCAGTTGAAATGGTAGTTTTAATCTTTGTAGGTCCCCAGACCTGGGTCTATCCTGGACCAGTTTCTCTGCTTCGTATCTATCTAGAAACGTAATGCTGGGGAAAACTGCGCAGTCTAGGACATCTTTTGATATGGCTTCTGGCCATACCCTGCTCTGAAATCCCCACTTGGCTGTACTTCCAATCCCAAAGTGTCCATTACAAGCTTCACACTCTCTTTAGGTCTCTCGTTGGACACGAGCTCTTCCTCATCACCACACCGACTTCCATACTCTAGACCTACTTCTCATTTTTGTGTCTCTTTTTAAAAAAGAACATAACAACTGTTAAGTAGAGTCATACTTTTAAATTTTTGAAGGTACAATATTCAACTAAGATCATGTTAACTATGTAGATTACAATCCAGCAGGTCTAGTGTGGGGGCCTGAGATTCCTCTGCATTTCTACAGAGCAGGAAGGTGAGGCCCATGCTGGTGATTCACAGACCACATTTTGTGTAGAAACGTGGTAGACACCCACTTTCACAACTTCCCACATGCACATCACTTTGCATCTGTATGTGTCTTTTATCTCTATCCTTTGGATCTCAGTTTTATGGTAAGGTGTCCATGTCATGGCTTCACCTAGATTTTGTCTTCTGCATGTTGGTTTCTCCAGTTCCCAAAGCAAAACAGATGCTCAATTAATATTTAATTAAGTGTAAAAATAAAGGAAAAAGGGAAGAATCTGTGTGGATTTCTGCCAATATCTTAATGGAAAATAATGTTTAAAAGGAAGTGTTGGGATATTTACAGACATACACAAGCATGCACACAAACAGAGCCACACACATCAGACCCCATTTGGAGCACATATTAAAAAATGTCAGAAATTCAAATAGATACCTACGGTTCTCAGGAAAGACCTCCTAGATTATAAAATTAGCAATTTTTCTTGTATTTCATACCTTAAGCCAAATAGATAAGCTGTATCACAAAACATAGGAGACAAGCCCTGGTTATAAAACAGGGCTCTGGAAAAGAACTAGGTGAAAAAAAGCACCTTACTCCCAAGGCCAGCAAAGTTGCCTCTCTGGCTTCTGTTGAGTTGATGCTGGTAGAGTATTTTATTCATTTTTATTACAGAGAGACTTTCACAGTCTACAAAAAGAGCTGAATCTGGGAATTTGTTCTTTCTTGCTTTGATATGTTTCATGAAAAAATGATTTCTTTCCCTCCAAGGAGAATAAAAAGGGCAGCTTCAACATATCAACTTTTTGCCAATTCAATGACACTCCCATCTTTGCAGAGTAAGGTCAGCAGAGGGACAATTAACTCTTCTGTTTCCCAAAGGAAAGAATCATCACTCCATTGAGGCACATTTATTCCAAAGAAACTTGGTAAGTTTGTAAGCCCATAGTTTGTCCTTTAGAAACAATTTTTGTTTGTAGTTTTGGAAGTGCTGAATAGTCCAATATAAAAATATAACACTCATTGCTATTAAAAAAACTATTTTTGCTCACATAAACTATCCTCATGAATATTTGTGGTGGTAACTTACATAACGGGTCTTATAATATAGCATCTTACAGAATGATAGGAATCTTGTTGGAAGGAAGGAATGCCATTGCTGCAGTGGTTAAGTACCTGGCTGCTAACTGAAAGGCTGGCAGTTCATACTCACTAGCCACTCCATGGAAGATAGATATGGCAGCCTGTTTCTGTAAAGATTACAGTCTTGGCTCAACATTGTGAAAATGCTAATTTCACCTAAAGTAATGTACAGATGCAATAAAATCCTGATCCAAATTCCAACAGTATTTTTAAATGAGATGGAGAAACAAATCACCAGCTTCATATAGAAAGTGAAGAGGCCCAGATAAGTAAAGCACTACTGAAAAAGAAGAACACAGTGGAAGGCCTCACACTACCTGATTTTATAACCTATTATGCCGCCATGGTAGTCAAAACAGCCTGGTACTGGTACCATAACAGATCGACAGGACAAGGAAACAGAATTGAGAATCCAGAATAAATCTAACTCCCTATGAGCAGCCAAGGCCCAAAGTCCATTAACTGGGGAAAAGACACTCTCTTTAACAAGCAGTGTTGGTATAACTAGATACCCATCTGCAAATATATTACACCAGAATCATGTACACACAATGCACAAAAACTAACTCAAAATTGATCAACAAGCTAAATATAAAATCTAAAACAGTACAAATCATGGAAGAAAAAATAGGGACAACACTGGGAGCCCTAATACATAGCATAAACAGAATACACATTACTAACAAGGCACAAACACTAGATGAGAAACTAGATAACCTGTAATTCCTAAAAATCAAACACTTATGCTCATCACCAAGAGAGTATGAAGACAACCTATAGACTGGGAAAATTTTTTGGCTATGACATATCTAATCAAAGTGTAATCTCTAAAATCTACAAGATACTCCAACACTTCAGCCTCAAAAAGACAAACAATTCAATTGAAAAATCGTCCAAGGATATGAACAGATACTTCACCAAAGAAGACATTTACATAGCTGACAGATACATGAGGAAATCCTCACAATCATTAACCCTTAGAGAAATGCAAATAAAAACCACAATGAGATATTATCTCACCCCAACAAGGGTAGCATTAATCAAAAACACCAAATAATAAAGGGTGGAGAGGTTTTGGAGAGGCTGGAATGCCTATGCACTGCTGGTGGGAATATACAATGGTACAGTCACTTTGGAAATTGATTTGGTGCTTACTTAACAAGCTAGAATAGAAGTACCATATCCAACAGTCCCACTCTCTGGTACATATTCTAGAGAAATAAGAACCATCACACAAATCGATAGATACACACTCATGTTCCTTGTAGCACTGTTCACAATAGCAGAAAGATGGAAACAACTCAGGTGCAAATCAACAAAAGAATGGATAAAAAAATTATGGTATGTTCACAGAATGGAATACTGCACAACAATAAAGAACAGTGAATCCCCAAACCATGTCATAACATGTATGAATCTGGAAGGCATTGCGCTGAGTGAAACTGCAAAAAGACAAACATTGTATGCTTATAAGGGTATAATCAAGAAAATAACCATGATTATAAGAATTCAAGACAAGGTTTAAACTCAGAGGAAAATATTCCTTGATGGTTAACGAGGGTGGGGAAGAGGAGAGGGGAATTTACTAACTAGACAGTAGACAAGCATTATCTTAGGTGAAGGGAAAGAGAGCACACAACAGGGAAAGTCAGCACCACTAGACTAAATAAAAAGCTAAGAAGTTTCCAGAACACAGCCTTCAAGGAACAATATAGCAGGTGCAGTGGTCTGGAGACCATGATTTCAGGGGACCTCTAGTACAACAGGCATAACAAACTTTACTAAGAAAACATTCTGTATTCCACTGTGGGGACAGGCATATAGGGTCTTAAAAGCTACCAAGCGATCAGCTAAGAATCATCAATTTGTCCCAGTCCACATGGAGTGGAGCAAAGAGTAATGAAGAACCCCCAAAACACAAGGAAAATATTAGCCCAAGAAACAAAAAGGGCCACATAAACCAGAGACTCCATCAACCTGAGTCCAAAAGACTCAGATGTCACCTGGCTACCACCAATGACTACCCTGATGGGGACCACAAGAGAGTCTCTGATGGAACAGGAGAAAAGTGGGGTACAGAACTCGAATTCTAGTAAAAAGACCATATTTAGTGGTCTGACTGAGACTGGAGGAATCCCAGGAGACATGGCCTCTGGACCGTCTGTTCTCCTAGAACTAAAACCATTTCCAAAGCCAACTCTTTAGACAAAGAACAGACGGGACAATAAGACATAAAATGATACTGGTGAAGAGTGTGCTTCTTGGCTCATGAGGCTAAATGGGCAGCTCCTGTCCGGAGGTGAGACAAGAAGGTAGAAAAAGACAGGAGCTGGTTGAATGGACACTGGAAATGTGGGGTGGAAGGGAGGAATGTACATATGCTCACAATACAGAGACAATACAGAGACGTCACGTAACAATGGCTATATAAATTTCTGTATGAGGAACCAACTGTGAGCTGTAACTTTCACCTAAAGCACAACTAAAAAACAAAGATTAGTCTTGGAAACTCCATGGGATAGATCTACTCTATCTTTTAGGGTTACTATGAGTTAGAATCAACTCAACAACACCAGATATATTAGAGTTGGAAGAAACCAAAGACGTTTTCATAATTCAAAGACATCATTTTAATTATAAACGAGGAGCTAAGGTCCCAAAACTTTATATAGCCTCTAGAAGATGCCTGAACAGAGCTAGTATGAGATCTTTGGGATTTTGTACTATCTATTAAAAACAAACAAACAAAAAACCTGATGTTCTGCTTTTGAAAATCGGTCAGATTTCATCACACATGGGCTCAACATGAACCAAATTATTTAATGAATGGATTTAATTCATTTCTGGCCACTCACACAGCCTGGATTTCATTGCCTCTGTGGCACATTCCTCATGTGGCTTCCGTATCTAGAGATCCCTCACAGCTTTTATTAACCAGTGGAACCAGTTGCTGTGGAGTCCACTTCAGTTCATGGAGACCCTGGTGTTGTCCGTGTGCCATCAAGTTGATTCCGACCCATAGCAACCCTATAGGAAAGAACAGAACTGCCCCATAGAGTTTCCAAGAAGCAGCTGCTGGATTTAAACTTCCAGCCTTTTGGTGAGCAGCCTGAGCTCTTAACCACTTCACCTCCTGGGCATGGAGACACCAGACAGTGCAAACAGTTAACACATTCTGTAGCTGATGGAATTGTTGGAAGTCTGAGTCCATCCAGAGGCACCTTAGAAGAAAGGCCTGGTGATTCACTTCTGAAAAAATCAGCCATTAAAAACTCTATGGAACACGGTTCTACTCTGACACACGAGTGGCCATTCATTGCTTAATTCACAAATATTAGCAAAAAATCATATAGAGCCATCTCTTACTTTTATCCTTTGTGTTAAATTCTGATGCATTTTTATAAAAGGTATGAATTCATGCTCTATTTGAAGCTAAGTTCTGAGTCCTTTTTACTCTACGTCTTGGTTTGACATTATTTTATACTGCATTATGACCTGTGTCTTCTATCTTTAATTATTTAGAACTGTACTTGTAAACTCCGGTAGCATAGTAGTTAAGTGCTATGGCTGCAGACCAAAAGGTTGGTGATTCAAATCCACCAGGTACTCCTTGGGAACTCTATGGGACAGTTGTACTGTCCTGTAGGGTTGCTCTGACTCAGAATCGATTCCATGGCAATGGGTTTGCGTTTTCGGTACTCGTAAAAGAAATCTCTATCACAAGCTGGAGTCAAGCACAATTTGCTCAGGCTGTCAAGGTCTCTCCTTTGGCCTACCCACACTGTCAGTAGCTTCTTTGAGAAGAGTCTTTGTCTATCTTTCTTGGCTCTATATTTTGATGGCCATGTGATATAGCCCTACCCCACCCTGAGATGTTTTTTACCATCTCAAGTTTTATGGAGTCAAGTTGTCTATCTTGGTTTTCGAAGAAACTAAGTTGCTTGACTTTTTACCTGGGATGGAAATAAGACAAAGAGCGGTTTGCTTCTTATCAAGTGTTGTAAAGGCCATAGGAAAAAGTGATGTGGCAGCATCTTAGTCTTTAAATACTGCTGAGTAATGTGGAGACAAATACAATCAAACAAAAAGAAGGAAAAGAAAGCAAGATTCGATGAGTATGTTTGAAAATGGACGTTATTTTGCCTTAAAGCAGTGTCTACTTTCTGACAGTAAATAGAGAATATATTTAAATGTATGTGTTTGTCTAACATAGCGTACTCCACTCTGTTTATTATTAAGCTCCTGTGTTAATACAAGGTAACCCTAATTAGCTTTGGGGTGACACTAATCACCTTACTCACAGCCACCTTCAGGAACCCTGGTGGTACAGCTGTTAAGAACTTGTCAGCTAACCCAAAGGTCAGTAGTTTGAATCTACCAGTCACTCCTTGGAAACCCTGTGGGACAGTTCTACTCTGTCCACCAGAGTTATTATGAATCAGAATCAATTGCATGGTAAGGAGGCGTCATTTTTTTTTTCCTGACTTGAAATTCTCCTCACTGCCCATCTGTGAAATAAGCTTACTTATCCTAAAATCTTAAAATGCATTTTATGATTTGCCACTACCATACTAAATGGTCCATACCACACACATACAAGCGCGCGCGCGCACACACACACACACACACACACAGAGTTTAGTTTATAGCACAAGTTGTTTTCGTTACCTAATGTGACCTTGGAGGCCACCTATTAGAAGGAAGTACTCATGCCGCTAGTCCTTCCTTTAGCAGATGAAAAAAAAACGAGTCTACCGGGGCTGCCCTTACTTACGGGACAAGGGGTGCAGGACTCCTACACATTATGCTGACTCCAAATGCTCAGCTCTTCTTCAAAAGTGAGGAAGCCCGCTGACTAGTCGATGGTTTTTATTTACTTTTAAAAGGGGAATTTGTGCTGATCAGCCTTCATGCCCTTTCTGAAAAGCAACTTTATTCCAAATAGTGCTGTCTATTTAACTGTAGTTGTTAGTTGCTATCAAATCAATTCCAACTCACAGTGACACCAAGTGTGCAGAATGGAGCCGCTCCTAGGGATCAAGGCTTTGGGAAGCAGAGTACCAGGCCTGTCTTCTGCGGCACCTCACATCAGGTTCAACAGGTGGTCTTTCAACTAGTAGTAGAGTACTTAAACACTGGCATCAGTACTGGACAAAACCAGAGAAAGAAGGGCATTTAATGAAGGCTTTTGTCTTTTTGTCAGATCCTACTTGACGGCATTGGGCTGGGCTTCGTCTTTTTCAGACAACAGGCAAAAAAAGAAAATAACAACTGTGCTCTATACCTCCTGCTGGTCGCCCCACTGTCTCTGCTTCCCAACTCCCTGAATTCCTTTACACTTCATGGTAGAACGTGGAAACCCTGGTGCATAGGCGCTGTCAGTCTGAATCTACTGAGTGCTCCTTGGAAATTCAATGGGGGCAGATCTTCTCCGACCTATAGGGTCACCGTAAGTTGGAATTGACTTGATGCCTGTGGGTCTTTTTTCTTTTTTTTTGGTTTGGGTAGACTATCATCATGGAAATCTGCAGAACCATTCTCATGGACAAAGCTCTGCTGCCACTATTGCTTATTAGAACAGTCCTATGCCAAGATTTTTCCTAGTAATTTAGTTTTTCACTAAAAAAGACAGTAGTGGCTAATAGCAGGACAAGGATAGCTTTTATCTCTAATTCAAAAGCAATTACTTCCTTTTGTATTGAAGTTCAAAGAATCTGCTCTGATGGCTGTGTCACTGGAGTCAAGTTGATCCCTTATTGCCAAGTGGCATGGCCCACTTCAGAGTTAATGATCCATTTTGGTTTTTAATACTCTAGTGACTGAAAGAACTATAATGAATCTCTCTGACTTGAATTTCAGGGCATGGACCTGCTAATCAATGGTTTGGAAAAGTCACCTTCAAAGTTTTAAAAGTGCTAAATTATGTTTTATTTTTCCTACTGTAGAAAGTTTGCTCTCTTTTCTCCCTCAAGATGACACTGCCTGTGTATTCAGGAATCTATCAAAAGATAAAGACTATCCCGACACCATTTTCATGGGGATTATTAGCCAAACACTGTTAGACTCCAGTTCAGAACAGTCAGCTTTCAAAATGCACACACAGAAAAAGAGAGACCTGCTGTAAACACTTCAGGGTCCTCTTTGTCAATTACATTTTCTGGTCTGGCTGAATCCGGTTTTGATTTGAACGTTTCAAATACAGCCAAGAGCATCTGAGTCCACAGAAATGTACAGCATGCCAATTCCACAAACTCACCTTTTTCATTCACAGTCTTCTGGAGAGAAGGCTGGGCTGCAAGACCGCAGCAGTCCTTCGTGTCCTCTGAAGCTGAGGGACCTGTTTTGAGTGCATCTGAAATTTGCAATGGTATTTAAATTGGACAGAGTGCTCTCTGCTTCAGCTGACATACAGTTGTTTCATCAGTCTGTTTGAAGCATAGCATGGCAGGGTAGTGACAGCAACCTAGAAGAGAAAGAGAGAAATCTGATCTCTTCTAATCACAATCACTCTCCTGTCCGAAACCTTCCCATAACCTCCTCAGTGGCACGGTGTGAGGAAAAATGCTTGGAAGCTGTAAGCCCCATTCTTTCTTCTCCCTTCTTCTGCTGGGTCCAGCTTGGCTTTCCCCTTCTCTTCTCTGCCTAGAGAACTGCTCTTGACCACCTAAAACTGAGCTCAGGTATTGGCTTCTTTGTACAGTCCTTTCCCAATCTCAGCCATTATTCTCTTCCTTTTCTGCCCTTCTAGCTCCCTTTGACAGCCCTTACTATAGAGCTTGTCACCTAATATTACATTTGATGATATGTATTTTTAGTTCACCAAACTGGAATTCTTCAAGGGCAATGAATGCCGTCTTTGTGGTTGGCTCCCTTCCTTAATACAATACATGGCACAGAGCAGATGCACAAGTGTTTACTGTATAAATCAGTGTGATCTGGCAAGGGAGAATAACCAAAAAATCATGATGGATGAACTCTGGCTATGTTTGAGTCACTCAAATTATTTTCTCACCTCACTTAAAAGGGTCGCTATGAGTCAGAATCGACTCAGTGGCAGGGGGTTTGGCAGCGAGTTTCTCTTAAAAGCAAATCATTATTTTTAAGATCTCCAATGTGTCTTCAAATTGTAGGGGACATCCAGCCTGAAATGATTTAATAGCCAAAGTGGATTGAACCTGTGCAGATCACAGCTTCTGAGAGTTTTTAATAGCTGGTTAAATATGAAAGGGGCCTTCAGGCTCCAGGGCTATGTGTAGGCAGATGCATTTTTCTGAAGGACCATCCTCTTCTAAGGGGAGAGCCAAGTTACATTATACAACTCCAAGTATTTGTTCACTTTTCTGGTAGTACTATCATAGTAGCTGGACCTTGTGGGTACATGGATTTAGTCTAAAGGTGAGTTTAGGTTCTTAGCAAGATTTAACTGACATAACTGCAGTCAGTATGTTTTATTCTGGCCGCAGTGAAATCAAGGACAGTAAGGCCCAGAAGTAGGTTGTCCCCAGCACTTTTCCTCTCTGCACACCCACTGAGCCAGGCAGGGTGGAGAATGTCAGGAGTCTGATGAAAAATAATGATATGAACTGCAGGCAGAAGATATAGACAAGCAAAGCAGGGAAAAGAAGAGGAGAGGGGCTAAATATGACCAACAAGATCAAGAAGAAATGTTCAACCTTATAAATACTCAAAATACCAAACAAAATAATGTCAATGATAATATACAATTTTGAGCCAAGTACCGTCAAGTCGGATCCAACTCATGGCGGCCCTAGGGGCCAGGGTAGAACAATATACCATTTTAGCCTTATCAAAAATGTAATCAGGGGGCGGAGTCAAGATGGCCAACTAAGCACACATCTCCTTCTATCCCTCTGGAAACCAAGACCTGAATTGACAATCAAACAGAACCTTCTGATCACCTAATCAGCCTCAGGACACGGCACAGAGCTGCTAACTGGGACTTCATACCACTCAGCGAAAAAACCTCCTTTCTTTCGCTGACTCCCGCTCCTGGCTAGACCCGGTTCTCATGGACGGAAGGTAAACGCACCATTTTGACTTTTTTTTCCTCTGTCTCAGCTGGCGGGCGGAGCTGGGCCTTGCCTGGTGGCTGGACTGCTGGGGGGATAGGCAGGCGAAATTCCCATACTCTGAGAGCCAGGCTCGGGACTCTGTTAATCTAGATACATTGAGCCTTCCGTTTTGTAGCTGCCTCAGTGGGGTTTGCGCGGAGCTCTGCGGTCAGGGAGCGGGACGCCATGTTGGTACCGAGATTTTAGTGGGACCTCATTCTTAGCCTGGGAGCCAGCGCCTGCAAACGGGACAGCGCTTCTCCGACAGAAAAGTAGTGATTTTGCACAGTGCTGTCTACGTTGGGGTCCCTGCAACAGAAGCAGAGGAATCGCTGCCTCTCGGCACCCTTAGCCCCCCTGTCTGCTGCCTGTGTGGAGGACGCCATCTTGGGTACGGTGGCCGCAGCTGGACCTAATTCTTAGCTTGGGAGCCAGAGCCTGCCCACAGGAGAGCGCTTTTCTATCACAAAACCAGTACTCGATGCAGTGTTGGACAAGGCTAGGCCCTGTCAGCAGAGGCCACCAGGGCAGTAGCAGGGCTGTATTCTGAACTAGTTGGTTATCATTTGGGGTTGGATATAGTGGTGCTTACTTCGTCAGATGAGAAGAGGGACATCTACACCTGAAAACTTAACTGACGGGTGAACCGGTCAGATACCTTTTGCTTTACATTTGAAGAGAGCCTAGAGAAACATTTGCAATCCATCCTCACAGTACCTCTTCCAGCCTCTATATACTCACATGGGACCCAAAAAGCAACAGACAATTGTGGAATACAAGCAATCACTCACGGCTTCAGAAGGCTCCCAAACAAAGCAACCAAGGATTTTTCCAGATGAAGAAACTTTTATGAAAGCATCAGGAAGTGAATACAAATTGATTATATACAGAGCCCTCCTAGACCTTATACAAAATGCAGCAGAACAAAATGAAAAATTAAGCAAGTTGTTCGACGTGATGGAACATCAGTACTCTGAAATCCAACAGATCAAGAAGAAAATCAAAGACATAGAAACTTCCATGCAAAGCCAAGAAAACAGAATGGAACAAATGGAAAAAAGAATTTCTGACTTGGAAGACAGAGCTACTGATGCCAGTGTCTATGAGCAGAAATCAGAAAAAAGAAGCAAGAAAAATGAAGAAACATTAAGAAGCATGTGGGACTCTATTCAGAGGAACAACCTTTGATTCATTGGAGTCCCTGAACAGGGTGAGACATCTGAGAACACAGAGAGTATTGTTGCTGAGCTGCTGAAAGAAAACTTACCAGAAATCATGAAGGAAGAGAATATAGACATCTTAGATGCATATCGTATGCCACCCAATATAGATCTCAAAAGAAAGACTCCAAGACATATTACAATCAAGCTTAACAAAATGAAACATAAGCAGCAACTCTTAAAGGCAGCAAGACTGAAGGCAAAGCTAACATTCAGAGGGAAACCCTGTAGGTTCTCTTCAGATTTCTCAGCAGAAACCATGCTGGCATGGAGACAGTGGCACGACACATTCAAAGTCTTGAAGGAGAAGAACTTCCAACCAAGAATTATATATCCTGCAAAACTATCTTTCAAATACGAAAATGAAATTAAGACATTCCCAGATAAACAGAAACTCAGAGACTTTGTAAAAACCAAACCCAAACTACAAGAAATACTGAAAGAAGTTCTTGGCTTTGGCTTACAAGAACAAAACCACTAACTATATATTTTAGAATGACACACTACTCAATACTCATTTAGGGAAGGCTCCAAAGTAAATCACAGCTTTGATTTGGAAAGAAGCAATCTAGTGATCATCATGAAAACTATGGTGTCATCATAATAAAAGAGGGATGTACTACAGTCGTTGTAGTCCTTCCAGATGGAGAGGAAGATGACAAGACTAGTACTAATTAAAATTGGGTTTATAAATAGTTTATTAAGGGGGTTCATAGGGGCAGCTGTAAAGCACAACAAAGATGTATCATACCATTTCAAGAAATCTAACACACGAATCTCAACAAATATAAAACCAGCTCTGAAGAAGATGAAAAATCAATTCACAAAAAACAGTGTCTCAGAACAGACTAATAAGAACAACAGAGAAAACATCAACATAAAAACAAACATATCACAATGACAGCAGTGAACACATACCTATCAATAATTACATTGAATGTGAATGGACTGAATGCTCCAGTAAAGAGACACCGAGTGTCATCTTGGATCAAAAGACACGACCCATCCATATGTTGTCTACAAGAAACTCACTTGAGACCTAAAGATAGGAACAAACTGAAAATTAAAGGATGGAAGAATATATATCAAGCTAACAATGAACAAAGAAGAGCAGGGTGGCAATTCTAATCTCAGACAAAAATCAATTTTAATGTCAAATACACCATCGTGGACAAAGATGGACACTATTTATTGCTGAAAGGTTCAGTACACAAGCAAGACTTAACTATATTAAACATTTATGCACCTAATGTCAGAGCAGCTAAACATGTCAAAGAAACACTGACTACGCTGAAAAGAGAGTTAGATGACTCCACAATAATAGTGGGAGACTTTAACACTCCACTCTCACTACTACACAGATCATCTAGAAAAAAGCTCAGTAAGATACAGAGGACCTCATTGACACAATTAACCAACTAAACCTCATTGATATATACAGAACTTTCTACCCTTCAGCAGACAACTACACCTTCTTCTCCAGTGCACATGGAACATTCTCCAGAATTGACCATGGGATAGGCCATAATACAATGCTCAACAAAATCCATACCATTGAATTACTGGAAAGCATCTTCTCAGATCATAAAGCCATCAAAGTTGAAATCAATAGCAGAAAAAACAGAGATAGAAAGTGGAACTCTTGGAAACTGAACAACATCTTGCTCAAAAAAACATGAGTTACGGAGGAAATCAGGGATGAATTAAAGAAATTCATGGATTCCAATGAGAACGAAAACACTTCCTACCAGAACCTATGGGATACAGCCAAAGCAGTGCTCAGAGGTCTGTTTATCTCCATAAATGCACACATCGGGAAAGAAGAAAGACACCAAATCAAGGAACTAACTCTACAGCTTGAACATGTAGAAAGAGAACAACAGAGGAACCCCTCGGGCACCGGAAGGAAGGAGATCATAAAGATTAGAGCAGAGCTAAATGAATTAGAGAATAGAAAAACAATTGAAAAAATTGAAAAGACCAAAAGCTGGTTTTTTGAAAAGATCAACAAAATTGATAAACCACTAGCTAAACTTACTAAAGAAAAGCAGGAAAGGAAACAAATAACCCAAATTAGAAATGAGAAAGGAGTTGTCACCACAGATACAACAGAAATAAAAAATATTATAACAGAATACTATGAAAGACTGTACTCTAACGAATTTGAAAACCTAGGGGAAATGGAACAATTCCTTGACTCATACCACCTACCCAAATTATCACAACGGGAAGCAGAACAACTTAATAAACCCATCACAAAGGAAGAGATTGAAAAGGTCATCAACACACTGCCAACCAAAAAAAGTCCGGGCCCAGATGGCTTCACTGCAGAATTCTACCAAGCATTTAGAGAAGAGTTATCCCCAATACTACTGAAACTATTTCACAGTATAGAGAGGGAAGGAGTACTCCCAAACTCATTCTATGAAGCCAGCATAACCCTGATACCTAAGCCAGGGAAAGATCCAACAAAGACAGAGAACTACAGATCGATATCACTCATGAACCTAGATGCAAAAGTCTTCAACAAAATTCTTGCCGACAGAATACAACAACATATCAAGAAAATAATCCATCATGACCAAGTGGGATTCATACCAGGGATGCAAGGCTGGTTCAACATCAAGAAAACAATTAATGTGATTAACCACATAAATAACACAAAAGACAAAGATCACCTGATTTTGTCTATTGATGCCGAAAAGGCATTTGATAAAGTCCAACACCCATTCATGCTAAAAACTCTTAGCAAAATGGGCATAGACGGCAAATTCCTCAACACAATAAGGGCCACTTATACAAAGCCAATTGCCCACATCATCCTGAATGGAGAGAGACTGAAAGACTTTCCCCTGAGGTCAGGAACTAGACAAGGATGCCCACTGTCACCTCTCCTATTCAACATTGTGCTAGAAGTTCTAGCCAGAGCAATTAGACAAGACCAAGAAATCAAGGGCATCTGCATCGGCAAATAGGAAGTTAAAATCTCCCTGTTCGCAGATGATATGATTGTATATGCAGAGAACCCCAAGGAATCTATAAGTAAGCTACTCAAACTGATAGAAGAGTTCAGCAAAGTTTCAGGACACAAGATAAACATAAGTAAATCAGTAGGTTTCCTTTATACCATCAACGAGACTGTTAAGGAGGAAATTATGAAATCAATACCATTTACGATAGCCCCTAAGAAGATAAGGTACCTAGGAATTAATCTAACCAGAGAAACAACAGACCTTTACAAAGAGAACTACAAGCCCTTACTACAAGAAACTAAGAGAGACTTAGATAAATGGAAATACCTACCCTGCTCGTGGATAGGAAGACTTAACATTGTGAAAATGTCTATTTCACCCAAAGCAATTTATTCATATAATGCCATCCCAATACAAGTTCCAGCATTATTTTTTAATGAGATGGAGAAACAAATCACCAATTTTGTTTGGAAAGGGAAGAAGCCCCGGATAAGTAAGGTACTACTAAAGAAGAAGAACACAACGGGAGGCTTCTCAGTACCCAACCTTAGAACATACTACACTGCCACAGTGGTCAAAACAGCCTGGTACTGGTACAAGAACAGACAGATCGATAAATGGAACAGAACTGAGACCCCAGAAGATGACACCATCTGCCTATGATCAGTTGATATTCGACAAAGGCCCTAAGACATTAAACTGGGGTAAAAACAGTATCTTCAACAAATGGTGCTGGCAAAATTGGTTACCCATCTGCAATAAACTGAATCAAGATCCATATCTTACACCTTATACAAAA